>CM024686.1:13872123-15210911 GCA_014182735.1 Corymbia maculata
ATCACTAATAGTATATATAATTCTTTTGATTTGTGGGGAAAGTCACAATCAGTCGGGTTTTTAAAAGCGGCCAATAAATAAAACTCGAGTGTTATGAATGGTCAATAACATGCTCTTTTCTTTTTTTCATCATTGATATTTTTTGAGAATACGATAAAATTTGCTAAAATAATAATCACCTCCTTATCTTGTCTTTGCCCCCTCACCCTCTTTTGCAATTTAAAAGTTTGAAAACCGATAAAAAATAAAAAAATTAAAGAAAACGGCGTGAAAAGCCAACCATGATTATAAATTTTAATTCCGACTCAGACCCACTAGGGTCCGAGAGCCGGAGGGAACGGCAGCGCAAAACCCACGGGACACGTCGCCATAATCGACACTTTGAAATTGGTTTCGTCAATCGAAGGATCGCCGAATTAACTACCACCTTACCCGTTCTGTACAACCTTATATAAAATCTCTCTCTTTCACACTCCAATCAGTTCAAAAGAAGAAAAACACGCCACGAACTTCATCGAACACCGCCGGCAGGAAGCATCACTAGGGGAAGAACTTCCGGCGACGGCGGCGGCGGACGGCACGGAGGAGAAGGAGGAGGACGACGAATTGTTTTCCCGATGGCGGATCTCGAGAGCCCGGACGCGATGCCCCGGCTCATCACCTTCCTCTCCTCGCTGCTCAGAAGGTGGCGGAGTCCAACGACCGGGGGCGCCAGATCCAGCAGCTGCCCCAGAGGATCTCGGTCTTCCACGGCCTGACGCGGCCCGCCATCTCGATCGGAGCTACCTCGAGCGGATCTTCAAGTACGCCAACTGCAGCCCGGCGTGCTTCGTGGTCGCCTACGTCTACCTCGAGCGGTTCGCGCAGCAGCAGCCGGCTCCCGATCAACTCCCTCAACGTCCACCGCCTCACTCATCACCAGCGTCATGGTCGCCGCCAAGTTCTTGGACGACATGTGAGTTTTGCCTCCAACCCCTTTCTTGCCCCCTCGTCTTTACTGTCAGAATTGGAGTTCTGGTGTGAATTCTTGATTTCAACGTTTGAAAAAATGGGTCTGAATCCACTTCGCATTGCCTTTTTTTATTATTGATTAAATTAGAGCTTTTTTTTTTCTTATTTTGTTGGATGGAGCGTGATTTCGTGGATGCTTTGCTGGTTCTAGTTAGCTGTTCAGCTTTCTGTGCAACCCCCTTGAGATAATTCCAATCCATTTAAGAAGAAAGAAAAAAAGATTCCAAAGAAAAAAAGTGAAGTGAAAAATAGAAGAAAACACTAGGAGAATCTACTGAATTTTGGAAAATTAATGAATGACTCATTGATTCTTAGTAGATGATATTAAAAGGGCATCACTTTAATTTGCATTGTCTCTCAAAGTTGCCAAGAAAAACATGGGTTGGAAGGAGCAATGTATTTCCTTCTTTTGGTACAATATATCTCATAATTCGAATGTTTTTGAATTTACCTAAAATTAAACGCTACCCTTTAGATCATGTAAATAAAATAAAATATTCCATAGACTTTCAAGCATTGACCTGTTGGGATTCTGATCAGGGTAATTGGATTGGATTTTTTTTTTTTTGAAATGATAATTAGCTTAGAGTAATCGTGTCCAGTATCCAACTTAGGATTTTTTTGTGAGATAATAATTTATTTTTGATAAAAAATGTGGTGGGGGTACTAATTTGAAATTTCTAATGATACAAACCCTATTTAAAGCCTAATCATACCATTTCAAGATTTAACGTCAAACACATCAATTTTCGTGATGCCATTGTTGAAAACTACTTATATATCTCGTTCCTTTCATGTTACACATACGTAAGAATGACTCTTGATGATTAAATTCACCGAATTGACTTTTCTTCCTTTCTATCTTTTCTTAATTTTTTTCAGTTACTATAATAACGCCTACTACGCAAAAGTCGGTGGGATCAGCACGATGGAGATGAACTTCCTGGAGGTGGACTTCCTCTTCGGCCTGGGGTTCAACCTGAACGTGACGCCCAGCGCATTCCACACCTACTCCTCGTATCTGCAGCGCGAGATGATGATGATGCAGCAGTGCCCTCTCAGCACGGTGGAAGATGGCAGATCGCAGAAGCTCCGCCTCATCTGCTTCAACGAAGACGAAGCTTCCCATCAAAAGCAAGAATTAGCTGTCTAGCTTTTTATCTTTTTTTATCTTTTTAATTTTTTTTTTTTTTTTTTGGGGTGTCAGCAATTAACATGTTAATTAGACTTTGAGGAGAAACGCTCTCTGTTTCTTTCTTATCTGGGTTATATTTTTAGACTTTGTTTTGTTTTTTTCTTGAGGTTTTCTTTGTGGGTTTTTGGATATTACAAAGGACAAATGATTTTGTACAGATCGAACGACTCTTCTTCTTCTTCTTTACAGCCTGGCTAATGAAGTCCCTTCTTCCATTTCTAGACCCCAGCTGTGATGTTGTTCCATTTTTGTTGGGGTGGAATTTTGCTGTTTATTAACTTATTGGGCATGCCGATGTTCCTAAGTACGATTCATGTGAGTACCATGTAATAATCATTGAGATCAAAGATTAAATGTTGCCATATATATTGAGTTAGTATACTAATACTTGATGTGATGTACTGCAAAATGGGTTTTTAAAGGAATAACCGTATTTAACATCTGATACAAAACCTCGCATATTATTTAATGTATTCATTCATCATAATACTTGATATTATTTGGCATTCGTCATAATTTTCCTAGCTTTCGAGGTACTCCACAAAAAGAAAGTGCATATAGAGATAGCTCTTGAATTACTGTCTCATATTAAGAATCCATCTATTGTCCCTGCTTTTGAGGCAACAGCACATGGCAATCCATTTTAGCCTAATCCTCAAGTTTCCAGACCTATGGCTACACCTCTAGATCTGGCAGTCGCGATTTGTCCATGGCCATGGAATTCGATGGCAAGGCAGAGATCTTGACAGCCATTGATGAGCGGTCGAGAAGGCAAAACATAGGAGGGCTAGAATGGAGAAGAGGGGAAGAAGATGGATAGAGATGGTAGTAGTCAATAGGGTAGCATGAGGTGCAGGAGGAGGGATTAGGTGCTGACAAGAGTTTGGTGAGATTTGAATTAGATGCAGTAAGAAACAAAGAAAAGGACATATATCGCTATGTCACGACAAAGACATCAAGTAGGTCCATAGTAGGGGACATCCGATCTACATCCATGTTGAGAACAAGCTTTTTACACAACGATTTCTATAATGATCCGTAAAGAATGGACATTTCATGAAGGATTATTTCCAACCTAGAGGATCCGTCCAGGATGAATCATAGAACTGTCACAGAGCTGTCACAGGCTTGGAAAGAAATTGGTAAAATGCTGAATCTGAGTGCCGAATTGGCAAGTGCCTAATTGGCAAGGGCCTACTTGGTGACAGTCGACACTGGGGTGTCTGGGTGCCGCAAAAATCCAAGAAACAAAACGAAAATAATAGAAAAATTGAACAGAAAGGGACAAAAGAAGAATATGGTAAATTGTTTTTGGAGGGGTATGTCCCGTTGTGGCTATTTGTGGTGTCCTTATTGCAGTTTCTTGTTCTAACTTGACAGTTGTACCGATTCTCTTGCGGCAGACATGGAACATGTGCAATCATGGGCGACATTGGAATTGGTCCGGGAGCGAGAGAGAGAGAGAGAGAGAGACAGATAGGCGTTTCATCACTTTCTGCAGAACTTGGTAGTTTTCATTTTTTTTATATATTACTCTTCTTTTCTCAAATTTCAATTGCCCTTTGTCTCTAATCCGTAGTTGAAACAATGTTTGTTGACGTACTTACAGCATAATTATCTAATCATGTTTAGCAAAACAACGCAATGAAAAAGACTTGAGAGAGTAGTTAGGGATCGGATTAGAGCTTTTGAATAAGAGGATGGATTTGATTAGGACAGCAAAACCTTTTATCATCTCTTAGGATTATGAGCCATGTTTGTAAATGAAACTTGTGGGATACTTTGCTTGCAAATCGATATATTCTTAATTTGTCTAATCAGACCTCACTTACTTTTATCACTTATCTAATCAAGTGCATCCAGTAATCAATCCAACTAATGTGGCTATCATAATATGCCAGAGTATAATGTGGACGACCATGTGGATGCCTTTGTTGAAAATTTAACCAATGTGAATGTCTGAATATGAATAATAATGCGCATGCCCACATGGTCGTCCATGTTGCAAAAATCACCCACATTACCCCCAAAAGCCAGTCAAGAACTAGATTAGAAAATTCATGAAAGTAGAAGGATTTGATTAGATAAATTAAAGGTACAAAAATTTGATTAGATAAATAGTGAAAGTATAAGGATGAAAAAAAATGCCACCTAAATCTTAACAAGTAATGCATTGGCATTTTTCTTAGAAATCCTTACAACACTAGTACTTAAAGTGAAGACATATATCTATGTGAGAGACGAAGTGTGCGATGGACTCTTTCTAAACACTTAGAGGTGGGGTGAATAATAGGCGAGGGTATCCGTCAAAATTTAACTGATGTGAATGTCAAGTATGAAAAATAATGCGTGCGCCACATGGTTGTGCACATCGCAAGAACTATCCATGTTACCCTTTGAAAGCCACGTCAACTAGATTCTACATTAGCAGGATTTGGGTATGGAAGAACTAGATGAACAAATTTGTGAAAGTAGAAAAACTTAATTAGATAAATTAAAAGTACAAAAATTAATTAGACAAATCATGCAAGTGTAAGGACGAAAAAAAAATGCCACTTAAGTCTCACCATGTAATACATTGGCATTTTTCTTGGAAATCCTTTCAACACTGCTACTAAAAGTGAAGGCATCTATCTATGTGAGAGACAAAGTGTGTGACGGACTCTTCCTAAACACTTAGTGGTGTGGCCTTGGGGAGGGTATATACCACGTTGTGTGTATAAAATATGAGAATAACTATTGGGGATCTAATAGTTACTTGATTTATAGCGGGATTTCTATAGAACGTGCGGCAACATCTTCTACACTTGTTATTAGGCAGTATACGTACCCTTAGTGTAACTTGTGGAATTAAGCCCTGTTTCGGCTACTAGAGTTAGAAGAGAAGACCGGGCGCACCTAGGCCGAACCTCTAAAAAAAACATTTGTAATTAATCTTTCCTTAAACTTATTAAATTCCACCATTTGTTATTGCTCGTTTACTTCACATCGGGATTGGTTCTACAAAAGTAGTTTGCGCTTCCTTGAAAACTCGATTCATCTGTGCTCTCAATTGCTTATTTGGACCTAACAATTAAGATCGGAGCATGTTTTCTTTTTCCATAGAATTGCTTTGCTTTCTGATAATGATCGAAGGCGACAATTGTTGGGACAAAGATTGATGGCAATCATTGTCGGAACTTAGCTTGAACAAAAGCAACTCGATCGCCCGCCGGCCCTCCGTCGTTTGCTGGTGCTAAATTATACATGTTGGAAACGTAGGATAGCCGTGTTATTTGATTGCTGGGATACGAACTTCTCAGTTGATTTTGCAAATGGACCCTTTTGTGACAATAAAGGAAAGTGGGTCCTTTAGTACAACCAAAAATTGAAGATTGTACATGAGGAATGGCAAGAGGGAAAGTTTCATTAAATGCGAAAGCAAGGCATGTTCTACACAGTGCGCTTGCTCCGTCCTAGTTTATCAGAATTGCCTCGTGCACAACAACTAAAGAAATGTGAGATCGATTGGAGGTCTCATATAGACCATAAGTTGTCGTGTAATCTCATCGAAGAGGAGTCGAAATTCATAGAAATCTTCACAGCCTGTCCATTTAATATATATAAGGAAGGTAGGTTCCACGGATGTGCTCCTTATTTTAATACGCCACTTGCACACCTTGTGGCCCTAATTGGTATAGTATGTTTTTATTGTTTCGTACTTGGCAATACCCTCTTGTTATTTAGCATCTAGGTGATCTCTCGAAATCCCGGAGAGAATCTAGATGAAGCCTTTTAAAGATATGTTTAGGTCCGAATACATGAGTGATGGCTTTTCAAAGTCACCTATCATCTTTTATGATTCTCGTAATTATCATCGAGCTTGGGCCCGAGTCTTTAGGCTTTCACCCGGCAGGCTCTTCTCGGTTCAAACGTCGGGATTACTTTCCTTGGCAGACCCGGCCCCAAATAGCCAGTGGATCTGGCCTGGTCATTAAGGCTCTTTGGATGGCCCATATGTTTTCGGCCCAAATTAGACCGGCCCACTTGGTGAATCCAAAGATTAAAAAGAAAAAAGAAAAAAGAAAAAGAATTTGAGTCAATGATGCATTGGCTCCTAAGTTCATGTGGGTCCGCCAGAACAACCAGTCCAAGCGGGTGATCTTTCAAATGGAACGTTCGTTGCCACACATTTTGGCGGTCAGCATCGATGGATTTTCATATTATCTTTTTGAAAAGTCAATATCATTATCCAAATTCCATATTAATTCATTCATCATCCCGTTCCATCTCCTCCTTGTAATTCTTCCAAGATGAACAACGGAAAAAAAACAAGACGAGAAATTAGAGAACTTCATCACTAGAGCAAGCAAAATAACATGTAAAATTGCCTGGAGAAGCAAGACATGCTCCGGATTGACGAAATAACTTCCGACAAAATTGACGAAATAAGTTCCCTCAAAATCATCGCACTTTGTACAAGACCCTCAGAACAAGATGAGGCTGAAAATTAGAATAGACGAACTGATCTGAACTAATTAATTAATTGAGACTAATGGGCACTTTCTGATTCATTGATTTCTCTTGGACATGACCCAAACGTAATACTTGCCCATCTGGATCAGCAGCCTCAGCAAGAAGGGCACGAAGCCGGTGAAGAGCAGCCACCGGAACTGGTCGTGCGACTTGGGGGTGACGGCGAAGATCGCGGAGCCGTACGTGACGGCCATCGACACGGTGGCCACCACGACCTCGAGGAAGAACGGGAAGCCCCAAGTGAGGGAGATGATGAGGTTGATGGACGACGAGAGCGCGAGCGTGTTGCACACCAGGAACACGTAGAACGGCCCTGTTTGGGAGGCGTAGATGGCCTGGCCGGGGACGCGGCCGCCGGAGCCGTCCTGCCAGACGCCCCCCGGGGGGCTGACCCCAGCCTGGAAGGTGACGGCCGCGATGAGGGTGGCGACGACCAGGAGGACGTTGCGGACTTCGGTCGGGGAGTCACGGCCCTCGTGGTTGAACAGCACCGTGAGCAATTTCTTAGGGTTCTCTGGAGGGTTTGCCATTGGGAAGAGAGAGAGAGAGAGAGAGAGGTACTAAAACTGCTCCTACAATAGTGAATGGCGATGATGTTCTCTTCGGAGATTTATAATGATGCAAGGGAGGACTAGTTCAAGTACAGACTTTTCTGGTCGACGATGGTTGTGACCATAGGAAGATTCTGGGAAATCTCTGGTCGTGGTCCGTACATGCGTTGCTTCATTGGGATTGGAGGGTTTGTGTGCTCTCGACCACGTTGATAAGTTCCATTTCCTGTTCTGACCTGGCTCTTTTTCTTTTTCCTTTATATCTTTTGTTTATTTGATGGGGACCTTTCATCGGGAAAATATTAGGCGAGTTCAATACTCCACGTGGGATGATGCAGCGCACCACTCAGCTATGGACACGTGTTCATCCGGGTCCACGCTATCTTCCTCTTCTCTCTCTGTCAGATCCGGGCCCACATCAATGGCAGACCCTCTCTCTCCTCTCTCCTCTCTCCTCTCTCTTCTGGTTCCAACGCTCTGTTCCCTTACGGAGGAAAAATAAATGTTAAAAATCGATTTGCTCGAGAGGCGACGGCGGGACTCAGGAAGGCGACGGCGGGACTCAGGAAGGCAACGGCGGAGACGGGGCCGACGACAGAGGCGAAGGCGGGGGCATCGGCTCGTGGTTCGCTCTCAAAGACGTGCCTCTTCGCGGAGGAGAGAGAGCGGAGCATCGAAACCAGAAGAGAGAGAGGAGAGAGGAGAGAGGGTCTGCTATTGATGTGGGCCCGGATCTGATAGAGAGAGAAGAGGAAGACAACGTGGACCCGGATGGACACGTGTCCATAGCTGAGTGGTGCGCTGCACCATCCCACGTGGAGTATTGAACTCACTCAGTATTTTCTCCCTTTCAGAGGTGGATTGTCCAATCATCAGTACATGACTGAGAGATGAGTCAGCTGCTGCTGAACCTAGAGCCAAAAACCAATTCCAATTAAGGGTTTTCTGTTTTGTTTTTCCTTCCGGCATCCTATCCTCCGAAATAGGAATGGGAGCCTTCTCTTGTTATAGTTATGATTGTGTTATAATCATGCTACGAATTGCTAAAACTTATGTGCTTGGTGGTACATACTTTAAAACTCTAGAATCTCAAAGTTAAATAAGACTAAATATGAATCCTCAGTTTCTTATCTATAGAGCTATGCAACTGGTCCCATACTGTTTTGAAATCGGACTAGACTTCTCATAAAAATAATTTCAGTTTTTAGTTTCAACGAAAACAGGTACCAATCCTAGAATCGATACTTTTGCAGGTAGGTTTCAAGTTTTGGGTATTGAATTTATCCACCAACCTAGCCATTTAGGAGCCGGTTAGATCTTGTTTTTTAAGTTGGAAGAAGATGGATTAGTATACTTAAATGAGCTTAACTTTCTTATTGCCTTATATTTCTTTTTTTTTTTTTTTTTTTTTTTACATCGATGTTTTACTTTGAGTCATTTTATTATTCATATTATTTTTCTATAATTGATGTTTGTCTTGGTTTAAAAAAAAAATGAAGCCAAAAGAAAAAAAGAAGAAGAAATCGATTGCCAGATAGAACCTGAATTAGACGAGCCCACTTGGTGAATCCAAAGATTAAAAATTAAAAAGAAAAAGAAATAAAAATTGAGTCAATAATGCATCGGCTCCTACCCAAGCAGGAGATCTTTCAAATGGAACGTTTGTTGGCACACATTTTGTGGGTCCACATCGACCGGATTTTCATCTAATCTATTTGAAAAGTTAAGATCACTATCCAATTTCCATACTAACTCATTCATCATACCGCTCCACCTCCTCCTCGTAATTTTTCCATGATGAACAACGGAAAAAGAAAAGAGAGACGAGAAATTAGAGAGATACAGCAAGCAAAATAACATGTAAAATTGCCTAGAGAAGCAAGATATGCTCCAAATTGATGAAATTACTTCCAACAAAATTGATTTATTCCTTCAAAATCATTGCACTTAGTACAAAGACCCTCAGAGCAAGATGAGGCTGAAAATTAGATTAGACGAACTAATCCAAAGTAATTAATTAATTGAGACTAATGTGCGCCTTCTGATTCATTGATTTCACTTGGAATTGGCCCTCACATAGTACTTGCCCATCTGGATCAGCAGCCTCAGCACGAAGGGCACGGAGCTGGTGAAGAGCAGCCACCGGAACTGGTGGTGCAACCTGGGGGTGACGGCAAAGATCGCGGAGCCGTATGTGACGGCCATCGACACGGTTGCCACCATGACCTCGAGGAAGTAGGGGAAGCCCCAAGTGAGGGAGATGATGAGGTTGATGGACGACGAGAGGGCAAGCGTGTTGCACACCAAGAACACATAGAACGGCCCCGTCTGGGAGGCGTAGATGGCCTGGCCGGGGATGTGGCCACTAGAGTTGGCGTTGATGGCCTGGCCGGGGATGTTGCCACCAGAGCTGGTGTTGATGGCCTGGCCGGGGATGCTGCCATCAGAGCTGTCCTGCCAGACGCCCCCTGGGGGGTTGACCCCGGCCTGGAAGGTGACGGCCGCAATGAGGGTGGCAACGACGAGGAGGACATTGCGGACTTCGGTCGGGGAGTCGCGGCCCTCATGGCTGAACAGCACCGTGAGCATTTTCTTTGGGTTCTCTAGAGGGTTTGCCATTGGGGAGAGAGAGAGAGGAATTAAAACTGCTCCTATGATAGTGAATGGTGATGATGTTTTCTTTGGAGATTTATAGTGATGCAAGGGAGGACTAAGTTCAAGTAAAGACTTTTATGGTCGTTTTGGTCAGCGATGGCTGTGACCATAGGAAGATTCTGGGAAATGTTTGGTCGTGGTCCGTATATGCATTGCTTCATTGGGATTGGAGGGACTGCGTGCGCTCGACCATGTGGATAAGCTGTTCTGACCCGGTTCTTTTTCTTCCTCTTTTATATCTTTTGTTTATTTGATGTGGGGGGGACCTTTCGGAGGTGGAGAGTCCAATCATCAGTACATGACTGAGAGATGAGTCAGCTGCCGAACCTAGAGCCAAAGCCAATTCCAATTGAGGGTTTTTTCTTTTGGCATCCTATCCTTCAAAATAGGATCGGGAGCCTTCTCTTGTTATAGTTATGGCTGTGTTATAATCATGTCACGAATTGCTAAAACATATGTGCTTGGTGATACATACTTTAAAACTCCATAATCTCAAAGTTAAATAAGAATCATCAGTTATTTATTTATAGGGTTATGCGGTTGGTTCCGTTTCTATCTTCATCTTAAAATCGACTAACATTCCCATAAAAATAAGTTTGACTCTCAGCTTTTAGTTGAAATAGGTACCAACCCTAATTATAAATTTTTCGATACTTTGTAGGTAGGTTCTTTGGGTATTGAACTTACCCACCAACCCAGCCATTGAAAAGCCGATTAAAGCTTGTTTTTGAAGTTGGAAGAAGATGAATTATTATACTTAAATGAGCTTAACTTTCTTATTGCCTTATATTTCTTTCTTTTTTTATTGATGTTTTACTTTGAGTCATTTTATTATTCATATTATTTTTCTATAATTTCTGTTTGTCTCGGTTTAAAAAATAAATAAAGCCAAAAGAAAAAAAGAAAAAGAAAAGAGAAATCAATTGCCGAATAGAATCTGAAAACAGATTAGACAAATAGGGTAGGCTTTAGAGAGACATAGGTGACAATGTGTTGCTATCAAAAGCAACGGGAATTAGATGAGGAGGGGAACACGGTGGATATGATGGCGGCTGCAGCACTAATAAGTGGGTGGTCTTTCCCGACGGCCATGACCAAGTTGGGACCAAATTGGGATAAAATCGATGAAGTATAGCCATGGAGATTAGAGATCTCCTTATAGAGAATATTGGTAGAGACAACTTCCCTCTCTCTTGAAGATCCAATAATATTTACACGTTGTGAGTTCCAATAGTTGCGAGGAGTTTTGTAGCATTTGTTTTCACAACTGTGATCGTACCGATGAAAGTGTAGCAGTGAGCTTGAACTTATTTTGATGAGCGTTTAGTTAGGATAATACTTACGTATTATCCAAGTGACGTTGATCTTCTGGTATTGCTGCGGACTATAACTACACCATTGATATCATCATTGCTCGAAATTTATTGAGCCTACCATAGATATTCTAGAGTACACTTAAAACTAATTATACACCATAGATTTCTAGAATTCATCAAAAGTTGACAATATCCATGAAACTAGAAGAGATGACTGCACATCACATAGATATAATCTTTGGTCTTATGACTATTTGAGATATACCACACGATTTGAATTGAAAATATTATTAAGAGCAATCATGGTAGTATGCAAATCGAATTTGTTTCATGGATTAGCAAATACTTTATCCACGAAATTGGTTGTTAGGCTAATGACTATTTCTATAATCTATGCTTGGAAGCTGATCTAAAGTGATCTATCAATATAATACAACATATAAAGAATATCTAATAAGAATTACAAAATTTTGTAGTGACGTGTGAATTCCTACGGAGATCCATGCATAGCACGAGTTTCTGTGCTAGTTACGAGAAGCCAACGTGCATAACGGGACTCCTTGATTGCGGGAACGGAGAGCTCGTGGATTCAATGAAAAAGAAACTTTTTGCGTCAAAACATTGTTGTTTTAACTCATTTATCCATCACGACCGAAAAAAAAAAAATCATTCTATCCATCACGAATGCAAGATAAAAGGGACAAATGTTCTATTGCTTTCGAATCACATGTGAAATTTGTACAAGAAGTAGAACTTGTAAGAAAATAAACAATAAATTAATGTGATTATTGTTAATTACACTTCTAATTATGAAAATAAGCTAAAAATATGTAACCCAAGAAGTCTATATGATAAACAATATGGTGGTTTGCCAAGAATGAAAAAAATATTATTGATGCAAAAGTATCTTACATCGCTTGTTTACGAGCTTATATATTTTTTATATACATATGATTTCCCTTAACTTATTGGCTTAATATTTTGAGTTGGACATTCTAATTTGATATCAATTGAATGCTAAGTTTTTCGTTGGTTTATTTCGCATGTGCGATCTCTCATTAGTCAAGTTCCATTTGTTGTTTCTAATCTAGCTTGCACATGAGAGATGTGTTAAATTAAATATTTTTATAGATTTTATATGTTCTTTGTTTATACATAATCTCTCTCAATCTAATTAATATGGTCATTTTTTTAGTATAACTTTTAAGAACATATTTCCGCATATATATAAGAAATTTTCCTATTTCCGCCATAAATAAGTAGAGTTAGGTGAAAAACCGTCGTTGCTTTTTCTTTCAATTTCCAGTGTTTGACGTTCAGGTTGTGAGCTGATCGTTCGCATCAACAACAAGCGCCTTTGGATTATTAATGGAGGCACTAGAAGGGAAAAGATGCCCCCCTGGGAGAGAAGGGGGAAGGAAATTTTACAAAATATTCTAAACCTATTATAATTTTATTAATTCAATTTTAAATATTTTTTCAATTCAATCCTATATGATTTTCATTTTTGTCAATTCAACCTATTTGGCCAATTTTGGTGAGACGGCGTTGAAGTGGACTTTTTAACATAATATTAATATTAAAATTTTCAATTTTTTAATAATTTTTCTTTTCATTTCTTTAATTTTTTCCTATCCACTTAAGGCTGGAGCACCCTCGCTAGCATTGGGCGAGGGCATTGTGGCCCTCACTTGCTTTGGGCAAGGGCTACGATGTCCACACCAGCAAGTATGAGGGCACGCAACCCCTTGCCCAAATATGGTGAGTGCGGGCGAGGGGCGACCTGCCCTTAATAAATTTGGCTAGGTGAGGGTGTCGGCCCTTCCTTCTAGTCGGCGAGAGTTGGCCGACAAGAGTTGTGGTCCCTAAGTGGAGGGTAAAATAACTAAAGAACAGATAATGAAAAAAGAAAAAATTATAAAAAATTGAAAAAAAGGGTTTGAAATTGCCATGCTTGTTTAAAATAAGGGCTCACTAGTCGCTAGTCGGCTAAATTTTTGTTGACCGATCAAGAACCTTTTCGTCCAAATGTTCTTTTCTTTTCTTTTTTTCCTTTTTTCTAGACTTCTTCTTCCTTGTGCTGGTGGCTGGTTGGCCACCAGCACTACCCACAAAGGGCTGGGCGAGGGTAACCCTCGCTTGATCCACCCTCGCCCGATTTGACAACGGCCGCCTTCATTGCCTATAGGCAAGGGATAGCCTCACTTGGGCAAGGCAACTCTCACCCTAAGGGAGGTGACCCTTGCCTTGGGGGAGGCCGTCCCTCGCCCTTCTAGGCGAAGGCCGACCTCACGTATGCTATGAGGGGCAGCCTTCCTAAGGGTGAGGTCGTCCTTTGCCTAGGGTTGGTAAGGGTGGCCTTCACTAGATTGGGAGAGGGTGACCCTCACCTGACCCTCTATGGGCAATGCCGATGGCTAGAGGAGGAATAAGAAGACCAAACTGAAAAAGAAAAAAGAAAAAAAGAAAAAAAAAAAAAAAAAAAAAAAAAGAAAAAAAAAGAGGAAAATGATAAATGACGAAAATGCTATCGACTATTGAAAAGTCGATCTTTATTTGAAACAAACATAACTACTTCAAGCATTTATTTGAAACATGATTTATGTCAAGTCCTTATTTGGAAAAGTAAAGGCACTTTAGGCCTTTATTTGAAACAAGTCCACTTTGGACTTTTATTTGAGAAAATATAAGTACTTCGGGTCCTTTTTTGGAATTTTCCTAATTTTGGCATGTAGGTGATATAATTTTTCATAATCTTTTAAAAATTTACATGATATATTAGATTTTATTGAGAAATCAAAAAAGTCATTCGTGGTATTTTTTCCAAACAAAAAGGAATGAATCTAAAGCTGCATCAATTGTGTAACATCCTAAATTTCAACATATTCCGAGGTATATGAAATTGTTATTTTATCAATGCATTGTTAGTTATATTTATTCTAAGTTGACCCCTCATAAGTTAACTAACTATTCGAAAAGGTAATTAAGGATCAATACGCATACGATCAGTGAATTCAATCAGAGATATGCCGCTCAACCATAAGGATCAAAGAGTAATTATACTACACTGTTGCAAGCCAATTAGCGAATGGAAATAAATCGATTCAGTAGAAATACGAGGTCGGATTGTGAGTGATTCCACACGACTTCGATATCAACTACAAACAACATTAAACTGATTTCCTTTTGGCCTTGTACTTAGCATAGCAATTAACCTCTATGATTACATGATAATCAAGGATCGCACTTTTTTGAATAGGGCACGATCGTGAATTGAAAAGCTATTAACTACGAGTCAAATACGTGAAAATCCCTAAATACCTCCCAATAGTTAAGTCTTAGTAAAGTCATGACTGATGAATTTTAACCACGAATTTCAATTTAATTTCGGGAGGTGTGGATCTCCTGAATGCCAAAAGTTGGCACAAAGGACACTTAAGTGTCAAAAAGTTACAAAAGGTATACTTAAGTGCCAAAATCGGAGCAAAATGGATCATTTAAGTGCCAACGGCGAAAATTCCGGCCAAATTGCCACGTGTCCATTTTCCGGCGACTTCATTTATTGACGGACCATTTTTTTTCAAAATAAAAAATCCACATGGCAATTTTTTTTTAAAAAAAATTGTCCACGTCAGATTTTTGAAAAATTAAAATCGATTTTATTAAAAAAAACAACCCTCGCCGATCCCCTCCTCCTTTTTTTTTTTTTTTTAATAAAATCGATTTTATAATAATATATTTTTAATTATTTAATATTATTTAATTAATAAATTTTAAATCACGTCGCCCAAAACGACGTCGTTTTTGGCTGATTTTTGGCCGATTCGGTTTCGGCGAGCAACGTAGGCAAGAAAATTAATAAAAAATTACCACGTAAGATTTCCGGCAGATTCCGGCGATTTGGCATTTAAGTGATCCAATTTTTTTTAAAAGTAGCACTTAAGTGTACCTTTTATAATTTTTGGCAATTAAGTGTCCCTTTGTGCCAAGTTTTGGCACTTGCACTGTACTTTCCTCTAATTTCGGGTATCAAACTTTCAAAGATATCAAGACAAAAAAATTGGATGTTACCTCATTGATTCTCGAATTTATTGGTAAGCTTGAAAATTGTCGAAAGTGGATTAGCGGGTCGAGAATTGGAGTTGGATATTTGAGAATTTGCCTTTTAAGGGTAAAAGGGCCAAAATGCCCCTTTCTAGAAGCTTGTGTAGAAAGTTGTTTTATTTTATTTTATTTTTCTTTTTCTTTTCTCTCCTCCCTCATTTCTTTCTACATTTCTTTCTCTCTCCTTCCCCCTCAAGTTTCAGCAGCCCCTTCCCCACGTTCTCTCCTCCCCACTTGTTCACTTTTCTCTCCCCCTTCATTTTCTTTTCTATTCCACCAGCCACCCCACTTTTTCCCTTTGGTCTCTCTCCTTTCCCACTTGAATTTCTTTTTGTTTCTCCTCCTAGTGCTGCTTTTTTGGCCTAGGCTAGCCACCCTTGTCGCATGCTGGAGCTGCCATATGCCGCCGGATAGTCCAAGACGCGTCTCACCATCGCTTGTCCGCAAGTTGCACTTGTCACCATTCTTTCTAACCAAATCAGAACCACCCCGTCTCACCGAGACCTATTTTCGTCGCCGCTCGTCTCGCCGTTTCGGACGTAGTCATGCGTTGCCCGCGCCACCACTGTTGCGCTCGTGTCACCGGAATCGCAAACTGGTGAGTTAATTTCCTAATCCTTGATTAGGGTATTAACTCTATTAGGGATGATTAGTTTAATATTAAGCTTGGTTTATGCTTTTAATGATGAGTGGTAAGCATTTGTTAATTGTTTAATCTTGATTAGTGTAAACCGTAATTAGATTAAAGTAACCATAGTTGATTAAAGTAACTGTAGTTAGATTTATTAACTATGGTTGCAATAAAGTAATTGTAGTTGAATAATGTAACTTCAGTTGAGTTAGTTAACTGTAGTTGGATTATATAGTAACTACAGTTAGTATTAATATATTAATTGTTAATTTCGAAATAAATAATAAGAATTTATTTTTTCGGAATTAATTAATTAGTATTTTCGGAATAATTTATAATTATTTTTGGGGTAATAATTAATTAATTAATTAATTTTGGAAAACAATTAATTAATTAGTTGTGGATGATTAGTTATTTTTGGATGTTGAATATTTATTATTGGGTAATTATTAATGGAAAATTTTTGTAATAAAAATATTATTTTTGGGAAGTACATAATTAGTTAATTGTGTTAGTATTGCTTAATTTCGGTGGATTATTGTTTATACATTCCTCATGTGAATTATATATTGAACACGTATATACATGCTGCCTTTGATGATATTGTTTAATATGTACTCGGTGAAGTAAATTCATGGACTATGATTGTGAATTATGGTTAATGTATTCAGCATATTCGTATGACCATGTGTGAAATGCATTTGTATTCGCATGACCACGTGTGAAATATTATTGCATTACATGTAGAAATTGCGATGAATTAACATGTATAAGCACGAATTATGTCCATTTTATTGGAATGCGTTGGCTACCTTGAAAGATAATGAAATGTAGCTGTGCCCAATGGGGTGAGACGATGTCCGGTTATGCTAGTAGACTACCAACTTGTGTGTTGGAAGTAAATTGCCCCAAATGTTGTTAATAATCAAAACACGGGTGAGTGCATGGTGCATGGGACAACTTGAAATGTGTTTTGATTGTTTGATATATTTGCTGTATTAAGGTGGGCATATAATAAACTATATCATATAGGTTGCGTGTGTGCCAAAAGCGAGGTAAGGATGCTAGTAATTGAAAATGTTAACCGTTAATAATTGCATATGAGCCTTGGCTTAATCATGCGTCTGATAATAGTTGAATGGATATTCTTCTATTGTTGAATTGTTGGCAATAAAAAGATTGCACGTTTAAGGCGCACCCACGGCAAGTAGGTCTCCTAATCGAGGCTTAGGCTGTTAACATACTAAGATTTTATCTCACTAGTTATTATATAACCACTTTTTAGGTTTGTAGGATGAAGAACCAGCACGTGTTATGGCTTGTGGTCGTATTTGAAGGGAGTAGATTAACCCTGACTTTTTGGTTTCATTAGTTCAATAGGAAGATGTCCGTGGTAAGGGTTTTTACTTGTAAACTTCCTAGGATTAATTAGTAGATAAATAAAGTGATACTTTTGAATGTGTTCTTATTGGGTTTTCCTACTATCCTTGCTTTTGTAATCGACTCGGGTGATTGTGATTCGCTTTCGCATGCAATTAATTCAAAGATAAAAATAATGGTCGGTGACGCATCTTGGGGAGTCGTAAATCAAATGACTGTAAGTGAATAGGGGTTGTTGCGGACTTGAGGGTTGGGTCGTGATAACCTCGTCGATTTTGGTATTAGAGCCCGATTAATACAGGGAGTGATAAGGTGCGATAGGTTTTGAGATAGCTAGTTAAGAAAGCACCCCATGCTTGTGCTTGTTTATTTGATTTTCTAGTTGTAAGCAGGTTGTTCATGGTTTTTAATTCATTGTGGAATTGGAAATGAGGTCCCTATGAGAATTCTTTTCGATGAACAATCCTGACTCGAGAGCCCTTGAGGAAAAGCAATCGAAGGATGGGCTAGTGCTAAAGGAAGAGCACTAGGGGATCGTAGATTTGATGAAATCCTTCTGGCGTTGGAAGCCTTGGGTATTTAGATAAGGTAGCAAGTTCAAACTCAAGCTGTTGTTGCTATTGCCACCGTTGTTGCTACTGTCTCGCCTAGTAAGTTCCATTGATCGGAAAGGGGATTGACGATCGGTCGATATTTAAGTTGGTTGAATAGTTCCTGAAGTTTGAGTTGTCTAAGTCCACTAGGACGAGTAACCTTGAGGTCACAACCCTTTGGATCAAGGAATTAGACTAAGTGTTCAATTGCTGGAATACTCAGAGAAAGATAAGATAGCCTTGGTAGAGTACCAATTGCAAGGTAAAGTTAGCATGTGGTGGGAAATAACCCAAAGAAGGGTTTTTCCCAAAGGTTCGGTCCTCGAGTGAAGTGTCTTCATTAAAGGGTGTAGCGGAGAATACTTTTCTAAGTGCACACAAGAGCAAAAAGTAACTTGAATTCTTGCAACTTTGTCGAATCATTTGTCGGTCGTGCGATAGGAAGATAAATTCGCAGAGCTCTCGAAGTATATAGAAAGAATGATTGTGAATTTAGTAGATAGAGTTAGAAGGTCGGGGATGGTCTCGAAATCGGAAATTAAGGATCGTTGATGCCCTTGAACCTAAAGGACTATGATGAATGGCAAGGGAGCCCAACTAATTAAAAAGGACATGGCATAATGAGTAGCTGCATCTGGATCATAGTTTGCATCTTATAGAGATAATCATCGGATTGGGAAACGGCTGATGATGGAAGGAATGGCGTTGGGAAAATCTATATACTACTTGAACGCCGGGTGTCAATTTTGTGGGTGACGACACAAGATAGTTACATGTCTTGTATAGACTGGACCATGTTTTAAGTGTGGGCAACAATGCCACATTGCAAGGAATTAGTCTCATCAATAGTTAAGGACACAAACTCAACAGCTACAAGTGAGACAACTGATCGAGAATGCTCCTCTGAACAACTTCAATCACCCTTTGGCACCATAATAAGTGTATGCAGTTACCAAGAAGGAGGCAAAGGATTTGCAAATTGTGATTACAGGTAAAAATTTCCAGTGTGATCAAGTTACTTATGCATTAAGTGGTTTGGGAGCTACGCATTTGTTTATAGCATAATATTTTGTTAAGTTGGAGGGGTTAAGACTGAAATTGTTGGAAGAGATTCTTAACAGGTTGACATAGTTAAAGGATGAGGTTGTCTATAGTAGGATGTTCAGATTGTGAAATGGTCATTAGTGATCAAGAGAAATTAATAAATTTGATTGTTTTGGTAGTGTATGATTTCGATGTGATTATTGGAATTGATTTGCTTACTAAATATCGAGTTGCAATGAATTGCTATTGGAAGGTAATCTAGTTTAACCCGTTAATTGGGGTTAGTTTCGAGTTCACTGGAATCAAGGAGGACCCTCGATGGCAAGGCAGAGATCTTGATAGCCATTGATGAGCGGTTGAGAAGGCGAAACATAGGAGGGCTAGAATGGAGAAGAGGGGAAGAAGATGGATAGAGATGGTAGTGGTCAGTCGGGTAGCATGAGGTGCAAGAGGAGGGATTAGGTGCTGACTAGAGTTTGGTGGGATTTGAATTAAATGCAGTAAGAAACAAAAAGGACATATCGTCGTGTCATGACAAAGACATCAAGTAGGTCCATAATAGGAAACATCTAATCTACATTCATGTTGAGAACGAGCTCTCTACACAATGATTTCCACATCGATCCGTAAAGAACGGACATTTCATGAAGGATAATTTCCCATCTTGAGGATCCGTCCAGGATGAATGATAGAACTGTCACAGAGCTGTCATGGGCTTGGAAAGAAATTGGTAAAATGCTGAACTTCAGTGGCGAATTGGCAAGGGCCTACTTGGTGACAGTCGACATTGGGGTGTCTGGGTGGCACGAAAATGCAAGAAACGAAATGAAAATAATATAAAAGTTGAACAGAAAGGGACAAAAGAAGAATATGGTAATTATTTTTTGGAGGGGTATGTCGCGTCGTGGCTATTTGTGGTGTCCTTATTGCGGTTTCTTGTTCTAACTTGATAGTTGTACTGATTCTCTTGCGGCAGACGTGGAACATGTACAATCATGGGCGACTTTGGAACTGGTCCAGGAGAGAGAGAGAGAGACTTCGTTTTATCGCTTTCTGCAGAACTTGGTAGTTTTCATTTTTTATATATTTTACTTTTCTTTTCTCAAATTTCAATTTCCCTTTTTCTCTAATCCGTAGTTGAAACAATGTTTGTTGACGTACTTACAGCATAATTATCTTATAATGTTTAGCAAAAAAACGCAATGAAAAAGACTTGTGAGAGTAGTTAGGGACTGGATTAGAGCTTTTGAATATGGGGATGGATATGATTAAGACAGCAAAATCTTTTATCGTCTCTTAGGATTATGAACCATATTTACGGATGAAACTTGTGGGATACTTTGCTTGCAAATTGATGTATTCTTAATTTGTCTAATTAGACCTCACTTACTTTCATGACTTATCTAATCAAGTGCGTCAAGTATTAAATCCAGCTAATGTGACTATCATAATATGAAGGAGTATAATGGGGAAGACTTTGTGGATGCCTTTGTCAAAAATTTAACCAATGTGAATGTGTGAATATGAATAATAATGTCCATGCCCACATGGTCGTCCATGTTGCAAAAATCATCCACATTACCCCCAAAAACTATTCAACAACTAGATTAAAAAAATTGTGAAAGTAGAAGGATTTGATTAGATAAATTAAAGGTACAAAAACTTGATTAGACAAATCGTGAATGTATAAGGACGAAAGAAAAATGCCACCTAAATCTTAAGACGTAATGCATTGGCATTTTTCTTGGAAATCCTTACAACACCAGTACTTAAAGTGAAGACATATCTAAGTGAGAGGCAAAGTGCGCCATGGATTCTTTCTAAACACTTAGAGGTGGGGCGAATAATAGGGGAGGGTATCCGTCAAAATTTAACTGATGTGAATGTCAAGTATGAAAAATAGTGTGCGCGCCACATGATTGTGCACATCGCAAGAATTATCCATGTTACCCTTTGAAAGCTGTGTCAACTAGATTCTACATTTAGCAGAGTTTGGGTTTGGAAGAACTAGATGAGAAAATTTGTGAAAGTAGAAGGACTTGATTAGATAAATCAAAAGTACAAAAATAGATTAGACAAATTGTGCAAGTGTAAGGATGAAAAAAAAATATCACCTACGTCTCACCACGTAATACATTGGCATTTTTCTTGGAAATCCTTTCAACACTAGTACTAAAAGTGAAGGCATCTATCTATGTGGGAGACATAGTATGAAATGGACTCTCTCTGAACACTTAGTACCGTGGCCTATAATTTGGGGAGGGTATCTACTATGCTGTGTGTATAAAATGTGAGAACAACTATTGGGGGTCTAATAGTTACTTAGTCTACAGAGGGATTTCTATAGAATGCGCGGCAGCAATTTCTACACTTGTAATCAGGTAGTAAATGTACTTTTAGTGTAACTCGTGGAATTAAGCCTGTTCGGGCTACTGGAGGGGAAGAGAAAACCTGGTGCACCAAAAAAACGTTTGTAATTAATCTTTCCTTAAACTTGTTAAATTTCGCCGTTTGTTATTGCTCATTTACTTCGCATGGGGGTTGGTTCTACAAAAGTAGTTTGTGCTTCATTGAAAACTTGATTCATCCGCGCTCTCGATTGCTTATTTGGACCTAACAATTAAGATCGGAGCGAGTTTTCTTTTTCCATAGAATTGCTTTGCTTTCATGATAAAGATCAGAGGCGACCATTGTCGGGATAAAGATTGACGGCAGTCATTGCTGGAACTTGGCTTGAACGAAAGCAACTCGATTGCCCGCCGGCCCTCCGTCGTTTGGTGGTGCAAAATCATACATGTTGGAAACGTAGGATGGCCGTGTCATTTGATTGCCGGCATACGAACTTTTCAGTTGATTTTGCAAATGGAATCTTTTGTGACAATAGAGGAAGGTGGGTCCTATAGTACACCCAAAAATTGAAGATTGCACATGAGGGATGGCAAGAGGGAAAGTTTTCATTAAATGCAAAAGCAAGGCACGCTCTACACCGCGCGCTTGCTCCGACCAAATTTATCAGAATTTCCTCATGCGCAACAGCTAAAGAAATATGAGATTGATTGGAGGTTTCCTGGGGACCATAAGTTGTCGGTTACAAGGCCTAACCTTATCACATAAGAATAGTCGGAACTCTCATAGGAATCTATGTAGCTTGTCCATTTAATATATAGGGATGGTCGGCTCCATGGATGTGTTTTTTATTTTAACATGTTGCTTGAACGCCTTGCGGCCCTAATTGGTATAGTATGCTTTTATGCCTCATACTCAACAATGCCCTTATTATTTTGCATCTAGGTGATCTCGAGATCTGGATGAAAATCTAGATGGAGCCTTTTAAAGACTTGTTTAGGTCCGAATACATGAGAAATGGCGGGAGGAAAGTTTCATTATATGGAAAAGCAAGGCACGTTCCATGCCGTGCACTTGCTTTGCTCGAATTCATCGGAATATCCTCGTGCACATCAGTTAGATAAATATGGGATCAATTCGAAGTCACCTTCTTCTTTTATGATTCTCGTAATTATCAACGAGCTAGGGCCAGAGGTTGTAGGCTTTCACCCGGGTGGGCTCTTTTCCGTCCGAACGTCGGGATTACTTTCCTTGGCAGACCCGGCCCGAAATAGCTAGTGGACCGGGCCTGGTCATTAAGTCTCTTTGGATGGCCCAAATGTTTTCGGCCCAAATTAAACGAGCCCACTTGGTGATCCAAAGATTAAAAATTAATTTCCATAGTAACTCATTCATCATACCGCTCCACCTCCTCCTCGTAACTTTTCCATGATGAACAACAGAAAGAAAAAAAGAGAGACGAGAAATTACTTCCAAGAAAATTGATTTATTCCTTCAAAATCATTGCACTTAGTACAAAGACCCTCAGAGCAAGATGAGGCTGAAAATTAGATTAGACGAACTAATCCAAAGTAATTAATTAATTGAGACTAATGTGCCCCTTCTGATTCATTGATTTCACTTGGACTTGGCCCCCACATAGTACTTGCCCATCTGGATCAGCAGCCTCAGCACGAAGGGCACGGAGCTGGTGAAGAGCAGCCACCGGAACTGGTGGTGCAACCTGGGGGTGACGGCGAAGATCGCGGAGCCGTATGTGACGGCCATCGACACGGTTGCCACCACGACCTCGAGGAAGTAGGGGAAGCCCCAAGTGAGGGAGATGATGAGGTTGATGGACGATGAGAGCGCGAGCGTGTTGCACACCAAGAACACGTAGAACGGTCCCGTCTGGGAGGCGTAGATGGCCTGGCCGGGGATGTGGCCACTAGAGTTGGCGTTGATGGCCTGGCCGGGGATGTTGCCACCAGAACTGGTGTTGATGGCCTGGCCGGGGATGCTGCCATCAGAGCTGTCCTGCCAGACGCCCCCTGGGGGGTTGACCCCGGCCTGGAAGGTGACGGCCGCAATGAGGGTGGCAACGACGAGGAGGACATTGCGGACTTCGGTCGGGGAGTCACGGCCCTCATGGCTGAACAGCACCGTGAGCATTTTCTTTGGGTTCTCTGGAGGGTTTGCCATTGGGGAGAGAGAGAGAGGAATTAAAACTGCTCCTATGATAGTGAATGATGATGATGTTTTCTTTGGAGATTTATAGTGATGCAAGGGAGGACTAAGTTCAAGTAAAGACTTTTATGGTCGTTTTGGTCAGCGATGGCTGTGACCATAGGAAGATTCTGGGAAATGTTTGGTCGTGGTCCGTATATGCATTGCTTCATTGGGATTGAGGGACTGTGTGCGCTCGACCATGTGGATAAGATGTTCTGACCCGGTTCTTTTTCTTCCTCTTTTATACCTTTTGTTTATTTGATGTGGGGACCTTTCGGAGGTGGAGAGTCCAATCATCAGTACATGACTGAGAGATGAGTCAGCTGCTGAACCTAGAGCCAAAGCCAATTCCAATTGACAGTTTTTTGTTTTGTTTTTCCTTTTGGCATCCTATCCTTCAAAATAGGATCGGGAGCCTTCTCTTGTTAAAGTTATGGCTGTGTTATAATCATGTCACGAATTGCTAAAACTTTAAAACTCCATAATCTCAAAGTTAAATAAGACCGAATGCAAATCATCAGTTATCTATTTATAGGGTTATGCAATTGGTTCCGTCCTATGGTTCCGTTCTATCTTAAAATCGGACTAACATTCCCATAAAAATAAGTTTGACTCTCAGTTTTAGTTGAAACAGGTACCAACCCTGGTATACTTTGTAGGTAGGTTCTTTGGGTATTGAACTTACCCACCAACCCAGCCATTGAAAAGCCGATTAAAGCTTGTTTTTGAAGTCGGAAGAAGATGGATTATTATACTTAAATGAGCTTAACTTTCTTATTGCCTTATATTTCTTTCTTTTTTTATTGATGTTTTACTTTTGAGTCATTTTATTATTCATATTATTTTCCTATAATTTCTGTTTGTCTCGGTTTAAAAATAAATAAAGCCAAAAGAAAAAAAATGAAAAAGAAAAGAGAAATCAATTGTCGAATAGAATCTGAAAACAGATTAGACAAATAGGGTAGGCTTTAGAGAGACATAGGTGACAATGTGTTGCTATCAAAAGCAACGGGAATTAGATGAGGAGGGGAACACGGTGGATCTGATGGCGGCTGCAGCACTAATAAGTGGGTGGTCTTTCCCGACGGCCATGACCAAGTTGGGATTGACTGTATGGGCAAAGGATCCGAGTCCGGCTAAGTCAACTTCCTCAAAATCGTTGTGATGAAGTATAGCCATGGAGATTAGAGATCTCCTTATAGAGAATATTGGTAGAGACAACTTCCCTCTCTCTTGAAGATCCAATAGTATTTATACATTGTGAGTTCCAATAGTTGCGAGGAGTTCCGTAGCATTTATTTTCACAATTGTGATCATTACCGGTGAAATTGTAATAGTGAGTTTGAATTTATGTTGATGAGCATTTAGTTAGGATAACACTTACGTATTATCCAAGTGACGTTGATCTTCTGGTATTGCTACGGACTATAACTACACCATCGATATCATCATTGCTCGAAATATATTGAGCCTACCATAGATATTCTAGAGTACACTTAAAACTAATTATACACCATAGATTTCTAGAATTCATCAAAAGTTGACAATATCCATGAAACTGGAAGAGATGACTGCACATTGCATAGATATAATCGCTGGTCTTATGACTATTTGAGATATACCACACGATCTGAATTGAAAATGTTATTGAAGAGCGATCATGGTGGAACGCAAATCGAATTTGTTTCATGGATTAGCAAATACTTTATCCACGAAATTGGTTGTTAGGCGAATGACTATTTCTATAATCTATGCTTGGAAGCTGATCTAAAGTGATCTATCAATATAATACAACATATAAAGAATATCTAATAAGAATTACAAAATTTTGTAGTGACGTGTGAATTCCTACGGAGATCCATGCATAGCACGAGTTTCTGTGCTAGTTACGAGAAGCCAACGTGCATAACGAGACTCCTTGATTGCGGGAACGGAGAGCTCGTGAAACTTTTTGCGTCAAAACATTGTTGTTTTAACTCATTTATCCATCACGACCGAAAAAAAAAAATCATTCTATCCATCACGAATGCAAGATAAAAGGGACAAATGTTCTATTGCTTTCGAATCACATGTGAAATTTGTACAAGAAGTAGAACTTGTAAGAAAGTAAACAATAAATTAATGTGATTATTGTTAATTACACTTCTAATTATGAAAATAAGCTAAAAATATGTAACCCAAGAAGTCTATATGATAAACAATATGGTGGTTTGCCAAGAATGAAAAAAATATTATTGATGCAAAAGTATCTTACATCGCTTGTTTACGAGCTTATATATTTTTTATATACATATGATTTCCCTTAACTTATTGGCTTAATATTTTGAGTTGGACATTCTAATTTGATATCAATTGAATGCTAAGTTTTTCGTTGGTTTATTTCGCGTGTGCGATCTCTCATTAGTCAAGTTCCATTTGTTGTTTCTAATCTAGCTTGCACGTGAGAGATGTGTTAAATTAAATATTTTTATAGATTTTATATGTTCTTTGTTTATACATAATCTCTCTCAATCTAATTAATATGGTCATTTTTTTAGTATAACTTTTAAGAACATATTTCCGCATATATATAAGAAATTTTCCTATTTCCGCCATAAATAAGTAGAGTTAGGTGAAAAACCGTCGTTGCTTTTTCTTTCAATTTCCAGTGTTTGACGTTCAGGTTGTGAGCTGATCGTTCGCATCAACAACAAGCGCCTTTGGATTATTAATGGAGGCACTAGAAGGGAAAAGATGGCCCCCTGGAGAGAAGGGGGAAGGAAATTTTACAAAATATTCTAAACCTATTATAATTTTATTAATTCAATTTTAAATATTTTTTTCAATTCAATCCTATACGATTTTCATTTTTGTCAATTCAACCTATTTTGGCCAATTTCGGTGAGACGGCGTTGAAGTGGACTTTTTAACATAATATTAACATTAAAATTTTCAATTTTTTAATAATTTTTTTCTTTTCATTACTTTAATTTTTTTTTTTCCTATCCACTTAAGGCTGGGGCACCCTTGCTAGCATTGGGCGAGGGCATTGTAGTCCTCACTTTCTTTGGGCAAGGGCTACGATGTCCTTACCAGCAAGTATGAGGGCACGCAACCCCTTGCCCAAATCTGGTGAGTGCGGGTGAGGGGCGACCTGCCCTTTATAAATTTGGCTAGGTGAGGGTGTCGGCCCTTCCTTCTAGTCGGCGAGAGTTGGCCGACAAGAGTTGTGGTCCCTAAGTGGAGGGTAAAATAACTAAAGAACAGATAATGAAAAAAGAAAAAATTATAAAAAATTGAAAAAAAGGGTTTGAAATTGCCATGATTGTTTAAAATAAGGGCTCACTAGTCGCTAGTCGGCTAAATTTTTGTTGACCGATCAAGGGCCTTTTCGTCCGAATGTTCTTTTCTTTTCTTTTTTTCCTTTTTTCTAGACTTCTTCTTCTTTGTGCTCGTGTCTGGTGGGCCACCAGCACTACCCACAAAGGGCTGGGCGAGGGTAACCCTCGCTTGATCCACCCTTGCCCGATTTGACGACGGCCGCCTTCGCTGCCTATAGGCAAGGGATAGCCTCAACGCAACTCTCACCCTAAGGGAGGTGACCCTTGCCTTGGGGGAGGTCGTCCCTCGCCCTTCTAGGCGAAGGCCGACCTCACGTATGCTATGAGGGGCAGCCTTCCTAAGGGTGAGGTCGTCCTTTGCCTAGGGTTGGTAAGGGTGGCCTTCACTAGATCGGGAGAGGGTGACCCTCACCTAACCCTCTATGGGCAATGCCGATGGCCAGAGGAGGAAGAAGAAGACCAAACTGAAAAAAAGAAAAAAGAAAAAAGAAAAGAAAACAGAAAGAAAAAAAGAGAGGAAAATGATAAATGACGAAAATGCTATTAACTATTGAAAAGTCAGATCTTTATTTGAAACAAACATACCTACTTCAAGCATTTATTTGAAACATGATTTATGTCAAGCCCTTATTTGGAAAAGTAAAGGCACTTTAGGCCTTTATTTGAAACAAGTCCACTTTGGGTTTTTATTTGAGAAAATATAAGTACTTCGGGTCCTTTTTTGGAATTTTTCTAATTTTGGCATGTAGGTGATATAATTTTTCATAATCTTTTAAAAATTTACATGATATATTAGATTTTATTGAGAATTCAAGAAAGTCATTCGTGGTATTTTTTCCAAACAAAAAGGAATGAATCTAAAGCTGCATTAATTGTGTAACATCCTAAATTTCAACATATTCCGAGATATATGAAATTGTTATTTTATTAATGCATTGTTAGTTATATTTATTCTGAGTTGACCCCTTATAAGTTAACTAATTATTTGAAAAGGTAATTAATGATTGATACGCATACGATCGGTGAATTCAATCGAGATATGCCGCTCAACCATAAAGATCAAAGAGGAATTATACTACACCGTTACAAGCCAATTAGCGAATGGAAATAAATCGATTCAGTAGAAATACGAGGTCGGATTGTGGGTGATTCCGCACGACTTCGATATTAACTACAAACAACATTAAACTGATTTCCTTTTGGCCTTGTACTTAGCATAGCAATTAACCTCTCATGATTACATGATAATCAAGGATCGCGCTGCTTTGAATAGGAACGATCGTGAATTGAAAAGCTATTAACTACGAGTCAAACGCGTGAAAATCCCTAAATGCCTCCCAATAGTTAAGTCTTAGTAAAGTCATGACTGATGGATTTTAACCACGAATTTCAATTTGATTTTGGGTATCAAACTTTCAAAGATATCGAGACAAAAAAATTTGAATGTTGCCTCATTGATTCTCGAATTTATTGGTAAGCTCGAAAATTGTCGGAAGTGGATTAGCGGGTTGAGAATTGGAGTCGGATATTTGAGAATTTGCCCTTTAAGGGTAAAAGGGCCCAAAATGCCCCTTTCTAGAAGCTTGTGTAGAAAGTTGTTTTATTTTATTTTCTTTTTCTTTTTCTTTTCTCTCCTCCCTCATTTCTTTCCACATTTCTTTCTCTCTCCTTCCCCCTCAAGTTTCAGCAGCCCCTTCCCCACGTTCTCTCCTCCCCACTTGTTCACTTTTCTCTCCCCCTCATTTTCTTTTCTATTCCACCAGCCACCCCACTTTTTCCCTTTAGTCTCTCTCCTTTCCCACTTGAATTTCTTTTTGTTTCTCCTCCTAGTGCTGCTTTTTTGGCCTAGGCTAGCCACCCTTGTTGCATGCTAGAGTTGCCATATGCCGCCGGATAGTCCAAGACGCGTCTCACCATCGCTCGTCCGCAAGTTGCACTTGTCGCCATTCTTTCTAACCAAATCAGAACCACCCCGTCTTGCCGATACCCATTTTCGTCGCCGCTCGTCTCGCCGTTTCGGACGTAGTCATGCGTTGCTTGCGCCACTGCTATTGCGCTCATGTCATCGGAATCGCAAACTGGTGAGTTAATTTCCTAATCCTTGATTAGGGTACTAAACTCTATTAGGGGTGATTAGTTTAATATTAAGCTTGGTTTATGCTTTTAATGATGAGTGGTAAGCATTTGTTAATTGTTTAATCTTGATTAGTGCAAACCATAGTTAGATTAAAGTAACTGCAGTTAGATTTATTAACTATGGTTGCAATAAAGTAATTGTAGTTGAATAATGTAACTTCAGTTGAGTTAGTTAACTGTAGTTGGATTATATAGTAACTACAGTTAGTATTAATATATTAATTATTAATTTGGAAATAAATAATAAGAATTTATTTTTTCGGAATTAATTAATTAGTATTTTCGGAATTATTTATAATTATTTTTGGGGTAATAATTAATTAATTAATTAATTAATTTTGGAAAACAATTAATTAATTAGTTGTGGATGATTAGTTATTTTTGGATGTTGAATATTTATTATTGGGTAATTATTAATGGAAAATTTTTGTAATAAAAATATTATTTTTGGGAAGTACATAATTAGTTAATTGTGTTAGTATTGCTTAATTTCGGTGGATTATTGTTTATACATTCCTCATGTGAATTATATATTGAACACGTATATACATGCTGCCTTTGATGATATTGTTTAATATGTACTTGGTGAAGTAAATTCATGGACTATGATTGTGAATTATGGTTAATGTACTTAGCATATTCGTATGACCATGTGTGAAATGCATTTGTATTCGCATGACCACGTGTGAAATATTATTGCATTACATGTAGAAATTGCGATGAATTAACATGTATAAGCACGAATTATGTCTGCGTTGGCTACCTTGAAAGATAATGAAATGAACATGAGTGATTGATGTGCTTGCATGGTCACATAAGAGCTCGTCACCTGGTGGGGGATTTGTGGTTGACGAAATCCGTTTTATCGGAATGCCCAACAGGAGTCTGGATGGGGATCACGGTAGAGGTCAAGCCAATACTCTTTCGGGGATGCCATCTGAGCACCAGATGTAGCTGTGCCCAATGGGATGAGACGATGTCTGGTTATGCTAGTAGACTACCGACTTGTGTGTTGGAAGTAAATTGCCCCAAATGTTGTTAATAATCAAAACATGGGTGAGTGCATGATACATGGGACAATTTGAAATGTGTTCTAATTGTTTGATATATTTGCTGTATTGAGGTGGGCATATAATAAACTATATCATGTAGGTTGCGTGTGTGCCAAAAGTGAGGTAAGGATGCCGGTGATTGAAAATGTTAACCGTTAATAATTGCATATGAGCCTTGGCTTAATCATGCGTCTGATAATAGTTGAATGGATATTCTTCTATTGTTGAATTGTTGGCGATAGAAAGGTTGCACGTTTAAGGCGCACCCACGGCAAGTAGGTCTCCTAATCGAGGCTTAAGCTGTTAACTTATTAAGATTTTATCTCACTAGTTATTATATAACCACTTTTTAGGTCTGTTGGATGAAGAACCAGCACGTGTTATGGCTTGTGGTCGTATTTGAAGGGAGTAGATTAACCCTGACTTTTTGGTTTCATTAGTTCAATAGGAAGATGTCCGTGGTAAGGGTTTTTACTTGTAAACTTCCTAAGATTAATCAGTAGATAAATAAAGTGATACTTTTGAATGTGTTCTTGTTGGGTTTTCCTACTATCCTTGCTTTTGTAATCGACTTGGTGATTGTGATTCACTTTCGTATGCAATTAATTCAAAGATAAAAATAATGGTCAGTGACACGTCTTGGGGAGTCGTAAATCAAATGATCGCAAGTGAACAGGGGTTGTTGCGGACTCAAGGGTTGGGTCGTGACAACCTCGTCGATTTTGGCATCAGAGCCCGATTAATACAAGGAGTGATAAGGTGCGATAGGTTTTGAGATAGTTAGTTAGGAAAACACCCCATGCTTGTGCTTGTTTATTTGATTTTCTAGTTGTAAGCATGTTGTTCATGGTTTTTAATTCATTGTGGAATTGGAAATGAGGTCCCTATGAGAATTCTTTTCGATGAACAATCCTGACTCGAGAGCCCTTGAGGAAAGGCAATCGAAGGATGGGCTAGTGCTAAAGGAAGAGCACTAGGGGATCATAGATTTGATGAAATCCTTCTAGCGTTGGAAGCCTTGGGTATTTAGATAGAGTAGCAAATTCATACTCAAGCTGTTGTTGCCGTTGCCACTGTTGTTGCTGCTGTCTCGCCTAGTAAGTTCCATTGATCGGAAAGGGGATTGACGATTGGTCGATATTTAAGTTGGTTGAATAGTTCCTGAAGTTTGAGTTGTCTAAGTCCACTAGGGCGAGTAACCTTGAGGTCACAACCCTTTGGATCAAGGAATTAGACTAAGTGTTCAATTGCTGGAATACTCAGAGAAAGATAAGATAGCCTTGGCAAACTACCAATTGCAAGGTAAAGTTAGCATGTGGTGGGAAATAACCCAAAGAAGCATTTTTCCCAAAGGTTCGATCCTCGAGTGAAGTGTCTTCATTAAAAGGGTGTAGCGGAGAATACTTTTCTAAGTGCACACAAGAGCAGAAAGTAACTGAATTCTTGCAACTTTGTCAGAATCATTTGTCGGTTGTGCGATAGGAAGATAAATTCGCAAAGCTCTCGAAGTATATAGAAAGAATGATTGTGAATTTAGTAGATAGAGTTAGAAGGTCAAGGATGGTCTGAAATCGGAAATTAAGGATCAGTTGATGCCCTTGAACCTAAAGGACTATGATGAATGGCAAGGGAGCCCAACTAATTAGAAAGGACATGGCAGAATGAGTAGTTGCATTTGGATCATAGTTTGCATCTTATAGAGATAATCATCGGATTGGGAAAAGGCTGATAATGGAAGGAATGGCGTTGGGAAAATCTATATACTACTTGAACACCGGGTGTCAATTTTGTGGATGACGACACAAGATAGTTACTTGTCTTGTATAGACTGGACCATGTTTTAAGTGTGGGCAACAATGCCACATTGCAAGGAATTAGCCTCATCAACAGTTAAGGACACAATCTCAACAGCCACAAGTGAGACAACTGATCGAGAATGCTCCTCTAAACAACTTCAATCACCCTTTGGCACCATAATAAGTGTATGCAGTTACCAAGAAGGAGGCAAAGGATTCGCAAACTGTGATTATAGGTAAAAATTTCCAGTGTGATCATGTTACTTATGCATTAAGTGGTTTGGGAGCTACGCATTTGTTTATACCATAATATTTTGTTAAGTTGGAGGGGTTAAGACTGAAATTGTTGGAAGAGATTCTTAACAGGTTGACGTAGTTAAAGGATGAGGTTGTCTATAGTAGGATGTTCAGATTGTGAAATGGTCATTAGTGATCAAGAGAAATTAATAAATTTGATTGTTTTGGTAGTGTATGATTTCGATGTGATTATTGGAATTGATTTGCTTACTAAATATCGAGTTGCAATGAATTGCTATTGGAAGGTAATCTAGTTTAACCCGTTAATTGGGGTTAGTTTCGAGTTCACTGGAATCAAGGAGGACCCTCGATGGCAAGGCAGAGATCTTGATAGCCATTGATGAGCGGTTGAGAAGGCGAAACATAGGAGGGCCAGAATGGAGAAGAGGGGAAGAAGATGGATAGAGATGGTAGCGGTCAGTCGGGTAGCATGAGGTGCAAGAGGAGGGATTAGGTGCTGACTAGAGTTTGGTGGGATTTGAATTAAATGCAGTAAGAAACAAAAAGGACATATATCGCCGTGTCATGACAAAGACATCAAGTAGGTCCATAATAGGAAACATCTAATCTACATTCATGTTGCGAACGAGCTCTCTACACAATGATTTCCACATCGATCTGTAAAGAACGGACATTTCATGAAGGATAATTTCCCATCTGGAGGATGCGTCCAGGATGAATCATAGAACTGTCACAGAGCTGTCATGGGCTTGGAAAGAAATTGGTAAAATGCTGAACTTCAGTGGCGAATTGGCAAGGGCCTACTTGGTGACAGTCGACATTGGGGTGTCTGGGTGGCACGAAAATGCAAGAAACGAAATGAAAATAATATAAAAGTTGAACAGAAAGGGACAAAAGAAGAATATGGTAATTATTTTTGGAGGGGTATGTCGCGTCGTGGCTATTTGTGGTGTCCTTATTGCGGTTTCTTGTTCTAACTTGATAGTTGTACTGATTCTCTTGCGGCAGACGTGGAACATGTACAATCATGGGCGACTTTGGAACTGGTCCAGGAGAGAGAGAGAGAGAGAGAGAGAGAGAGAGAGAGAGAGAGAGAGAGAGAGAGACTTGCGTTTTATCACTTTCTGCAGAACTTGGTAGTTTTCATTTTTTATATATTTTACTTTTCTTTTCTCAAATTTCAATTGCCCTTTTTCTCTAATCCGTAGTTGAAACAATGTTTGTTGACGTACTTACAGCATAATTATCTTATCATGTTTAGCAAAACAACGCAGTGAAAAAGACTTGTGAGAGTAGTTAGGGACTGGATTAGAGCTTTTGAATATGGGGATGGATATGATTAAGACAGCAAATTCTTTTATCGTCTCTTAGGATTATAAACCATATTTACGGATGAAACTTGTGGGATACTTTGCTTGCAAATTGATGTATTCTTAATTTGTCTAATTAGACCTCACTTACTTTCATGACTTATCTAATCAAGTGCGTCAAGTATTAAATCCAGCTAATGTGACTATCATAATATGAAGGAGTATAATGCGGAAGACTTTGTGGATGCCCTTGTCGAAAATTTAACCAATGTGAATGTGTGAATATGAATAATAATGTGCATGCCCACATGGTCGTCCATGTTGCAAAAATCATCCACATTACCCCCAAAAACTATTCAACAACTAGATTAAAAAAATTGTGAAAGTAGAAGGATTTGATTAGATAAATTAGAGGTACACAAACTTGATTAGACAAATCGTGAATGTATAAGGACGAAAGAAAAATGCCACCTAAATCTTAAGACGTAATGCATTGGCATTTTTCTTGGAAATCCTTACAACACCAGTACTTAAAGTGAAGACATATCTAAGTGAGAGGGAAAGTGCGCCATGGATTCTTTCTAAACACTTAGAGGTGGGGCGAATAATAGGGAGGGTATCCGTCAAAATTTAACTGATGTGAATGTCAAGTATGAAAAATAGTGTGCGCGCCACATGATTGTGCACATCGCAAGAATTATCCATGTTACCCTTTGAAAGCTGTGTCAACTAGATTCTACATTTAGCAGAGTTTGGGTTTGGAAGAACTAGATGAGAAAATTTGTGAAAGTAGAAGGACTTGATTAGATAAATCAAAAGTACAAAAATAGATTAGACAAATTGTGCAAGTGTAAGGATGAAAAAAAAATATCACCTACGTCTCACCACGTAATACATTGGCATTTTTCTTGGAAATCCTTTCAACACTAGTACTAAAAGTGAAGGCATCTATCTATGTGGGAGACATAGTATGAAATGGACTCTCTCTGAACACTTAGTACCGTGGCCTATAATTTGGGGAGGGTATCTACTATGCTGTGTGTATAAAATGTGAGAACAACTATTGGGGGTCTAATAGTTACTTAGTCTACAGAGGGATTTCTATAGAATGCGCGGCAGCAATTTCTACACTTGTAATCAGGTAGTAAATGTACTTTTAGTGTAACTCGTGGAATTAAGCCTGTTCGGGCTACTGGAGGGGAAGAGAAAACCTGGTGCACCAAAAAAACGTTTGTAATTAATCTTTCCTTAAACTTGTTAAATTTCGCCGTTTGTTATTGCTCATTTACTTCGCATGGGGTTGGTTCTACAAAAGTAGTTTGTGCTTCATTGAAAACTCAATTCATCTGTGCTCTCGATTGCTTATTTGGACCTAACAATTAAGATCGGAGCGAGTTTTCTTTTTCCATAGAATTGCTTTGCTTTCATGATAAAGATCAGAGGCGACCATTGTCGGGATAAAGATTGACGGCAGTCATTGCTGGAACTTGGCTTGAACGAAAGCAACTCGATTGCCCGCCGGCCCTCCGTCGTTTGGTGGTGCAAAATCATACATGTTGGAAACGTAGGATGGCCGTGTCATTTGATTGCCGGCATACGAACTTTTCAGTTGATTTTGCAAATGGAATCTTTTGTGACAATAGAGGAAGGTGGGTCCTATAGTACACCCAAAAATTGAAGATTGCACATGAGGGATGGCAAGAGGGAAAGTTTTCATTAAATGCAAAAGCAAGGCACGCTCTACACCGCGCGCTTGCTCCGACCAAATTTATCAGAATTTCCTCATGCGCAACAGCTAAAGAAATATGAGATTGATTGGAGGTTTCCTGGGGACCATAAGTTGTCGGTTACAAGGCCTAACCTTATCACATAAGACTAGTCGGAACTCTCATAGGAATCTATGTAGCTTGTCCATTTAATATATAGGGATGGTCGGCTCCATGGATGTGTTTTTTATTTTAACATGTTGCTTGAACGCCTTGCGGCCCTAATTGGTATAGTATGCTTTTATGCCTCATACTCAACAATGCCCTTATTATTTTGCATCTAGGTGATCTCGAGATCTGGATGAAAATCTAGATGGAGCCTTTTAAAGACTTGTTTAGGTCCGAATACATGAGAAATGGCGGGAGGAAAGTTTCATTATATGGAAAAGCAAGGCACGTTCCATGCCGTGCACTTGCTTTGCTCGAATTCATCGGAATATCCTCGTGCACATCAGTTAGATAAATATGGGATCAATTCGAAGTCACCTTCTTCTTTTATGATTCTCGTAATTATCAACGAGCTAGGGCCAGAGGTTGTAGGCTTTCACCCGGGTGGGCTCTTTTCCGTCCGAACGTCGGGATTACTTTCCTTGGCAGACCCGGCCCGAAATAGCTAGTGGACCGGCCTGGTCATTAAGTCTCTTTGGATGGCCCAAATGTTTTCGGCCCAAATTAAACGAGCCCACTTGGTGATCCAAAGATTAAAAATTAATTTCCATAGTAACTCATTCATCATACCGCTCCACCTCCTCCTCGTAACTTTTCCATGATGAACAACAGAAAGAAAAAAAGAAAATAGAGACGAGAAATTACTTCCAAGAAAATTGATTTATTCCTTCAAAATCATTGCACTTAGTACAAAGACCCTCAGAGCAAGATGAGGCTGAAAATTAGATTAGACGAACTAATCCAAAGTAATTAATTAATTGAGACTAATGTGCCCCTTCTGATTCATTGATTTCACTTGGACTTGGCCCCCACATAGTACTTGCCCATCTGGATCAGCAGCCTCAGCACGAAGGGCACGGAGCTGGTGAAGAGCAGCCACCGGAACTGGTGGTGCAACCTGGGGGTGACGGCGAAGATCGCGGAGCCGTATGTGACGGCCATCGACACGGTTGCCACCACGACCTCGAGGAAGTAGGGGAAGCCCCAAGTGAGGGAGATGATGAGGTTGATGGACGATGAGAGCGCGAGCGTGTTGCACACCAAGAACACGTAGAACGGTCCCGTCTGGGAGGCGTAGATGGCCTGGCCGGGGATGTGGCCACTAGAGTTGGCGTTGATGGCCTGGCCGGGGATGTTGCCACCAGAACTGGTGTTGATGGCCTGGCCGGGGATGCTGCCATCAGAGCTGTCCTGCCAGACGCCCCCTGGGGGCTGATCCCGGCCTGGAAGATGACGGCTGCGATGAGGGTGGCAACGACGAGGAGGACATTGCGGACTTCGGTCGGGGAGTCACGGCCCTCATGGCTGAACAGCACCGTGAGCATTTTCTTTGGGTTCTCTGGAGGGTTTGCCATTGGGGAGAGAGAGAGAGAATTAAAACTGCTCCTATGATAGTGAATGATGATGATGTTTTCTTTGGAGATTTATAGTGATGCAAGGGAGGACTAAGTTCAAGTAAAGACTTTTATGGTCGTTTTGGTCAGCGATGGCTGTGACCATAGGAAGATTCTGGGAAATGTTTGGTCGTGGTCCGTATATGCATTGCTTCATTGGGATTGGAGGGACTGTGTGCTTTCGACCATGTGGATAAGATGTTCTGACCCGGTTCTTTTTCTTCCTCTTTTATACCTTTTGTTTATTTGATGTGGGGGGGGACCTTTCGGAGGTGGAGAGTCCAATCATCAGTACATGACTGAGAGATGAGTCAGCTGCTGAACCTAGAGCCAAAGCCAATTCCAATTGAGGGTTTTTTGTTTTGTTTTTCCTTTTGGCATCCTATCCTTCAAAATAGGATCGGGAGCCTTCTTTTGTTAAAGTTATGGCTGTGTTATAATCATGTCACGAATTGCTAAAACTTTAAAACTCCATAATCTCAAAGTTAAATAAGACCGAATGCAAATCATTAGTTATCATATTTATAGGGTTATGCACGGTGGTTGGTCCCATTCTATCTTAAAATCGGACTAACATTCTCATAAAAATAAGTTTGACTCTTAGTTTTAGTTGAAACAGGTACCAACCCTGGTATACTTTGTAGGTAGGTTCTTTGGGTATTGAACTTACCCACCAACCCAACCATTGAAAAGCCGATTAAAGCTTGTTTTTGAAGTCGGAAGAAGATGGATTATTATACTTAAATGAGCTTAACTTTCTTATTGCCTTATATTTCTTTCTTTTTTTTATTGATGTTTTACTTTGAGTCATTTTATTATTCATATTATTTTCCTATAATTTCTGTTTGTCTCGGTTTAAAAAATAAATAAAGCCAAAAGAAAAAAAGAAAAAGAAAAGAGAAATCAATTGTCGAATAGAATCTGAAAACAGATTAGACAAATAGGGTAGGCTTTAGAGAGACATAGGTGACAATGTGTTGCTATCAAAAGCAACGGGAATTAGATGAGGAGGGGAACACGGTGGATATGATGGCGGCTGCAGCACTAATAAGTGTTCGGTCTTTCCCGACGGCCTTGACCAAGTTGGGATTGACTGTGTGGGCAAAGGATCCGAGTCCGGCTAAGTCAAATTCCTAAAAATCGTTCTGATGAAGTATAGCCATGGAGATTAGAGATCTCCTTATAGAGAATATTGGTAGAGACAACTTCCCTCTCTCTTGAAGATCCAATAATATTTACACATTGTGAGTTCCAATAGTTGCGAGGAGTTCCGTAGCATTTGTTTTCACAATTGTGATCGTTACCAGTGAAATTGTAGTAGTGAGTTTGAACTTATGTTGATGAGCATTTAGTTAGGATAACACTTATGTATTATCCAAGTGACGTTGATCTTCTGGTATTGCTGCGGACTATAACTACACCATTGATATCATCATTGCTCCAAATATATTGAGCCTACCATAGATATTCTAGAGTACACTTAAAACTAATTATATACCATAGATTTCTAGAATTCATCAAAAGTTGACAATATCCATGAAACTAGAAGAGATGATTGCACATCGCATAGATATAATCTCTGGTCTTATGACTATTTGAGATATACCACACGATCTGAATTGAAAATATTATTGAAGAGCAATCATGGTAGTATGCAAATCGAATTTGTTTCATGGATTAGCAAATACTTTATCCACGAAATTGGTTGTTAGGCAAATGACTATTTCTATAATCTATTCTTGGAAGCAGATCTAAAGTGATCTATCAATATAATACAACATATAAAGAATATCTAATAAGAATTACAAAATTTTGTAGTGACGTGTGAATTCCTACGGAGATCCATGCATAGCACGAGTTTCTGTGCTAGTTACGAGAAGCCAACGTGCATAACGGGACTCCTTGATTGCGGGAACGGAGAGCTCGTGGATTCAATGAAAAAGAAACTTTTTGCGTCAAAACATTGTTGTTTTAACTCATTTATCCATCACGACCGAAAAAAAAAATCATTCTATCCATCACGAGTGCAAGATAAAAGGGACAAATGTTCTATTGCTTTCGAATCACATGTGAAATTTGTACAAGAAGTAGAACTTGTAAGAAAGTAAACAATAAATTAATGTGATTACTGTTAATTACACTTCTAATTATGAAAATAAGCTAAAAATATGTAACCCAAGAAGTCTATATGATAAACAATATGGTGGTTTGCCAAGAATGAAAAAAATATTATTGATACAAAAGTATCTTACATCACTTGTTTACGAGCTTATATATTATACGATTTCCCTTAACTTATTGGCTTAATATTTTGAGTTGGACATTCTAATTTGATATCAATTGAATGCTAAGTTTTTCGTTGGTTTATTTCGCGTGTGCGATCTCTCATTAGTCAAGTTCCATTTGTTGTTTCTAATCTAGCTTGCACGTGAGAGATGTGTTAAATTAAATATTTTTATAGATTTTATATGTTCTTTGTTTATACATAATCTCTCTCAATCTAATTAATACGGTCATTTTTTTAGTATAACTTTTAAGAACATATTTCCGCATATATATAAGAAATTTTCCTATTTCCGCCGTAAATAAGTAGAGTTAGGTGAAAAACCGTCGTTGCTTTTTCTTTCAATTTCCAGTGTTTGACGTTCAGGTTGTGAGCTGATCGTTCGCATCAACAACAAGAGCCTTTGGATTATTAATGGAGGCACTAGAAGGGAAAAGATGGCCCCCCTGGAGAGAAGAGGGGAAGGAAATTTTACAAAATATTCTAAACCTATTATAATTTTATTAATTCAATTTTAAATATTTTTTTCAATTCAATCCTATACGATTTTCATTTTTGTCAATTCAACCTATTTGGCCAATTTCGGTGAGACGGCGTTGAAGTGGACTTTTTAAAATAATATTAATATTAAAATTTTCCATTTTTTTAATAATTTTTTTCTTTTCATTTCTTTAATTTTTTCCTATCCACTTAAGGCTGGGGCACCCTTGCTAGCATTGGGCGAGGGCATTGTGGCCCTCACTTGCTTTGGGCAAGGGCTACGATGTCCGCACCAGCAAGTATGAGGGCACGCAACCCCTTGCCCAAATTTGGTGAGTGCGGGCGAGGGGCTACCTGCCCTTAATAAATTTGGCTAGGTGAGGGTGTCGGCCCTTCCTTCTAGTCGGCGAGAGTTGGCCGACAAGAGTTGTGGTCCCTAAGTGGAGGGTAAAATAACTAAAGAACAGATAATAAAAAAAAAAAAATTAAAAAAATTAAAAAAAAGGGTTTGAAATTGCCATGATTGTTTAAAATAAGGGCTCCCTAGTCGCTAGTCGGCTAAATTTTTGTTGACCGATCAAGGGCCTTTTCGTCCAAATGTTCTTTTCTTTTCTTTTTTTCCTTTTTTCTAGACTTCTTCTTCCTTGTGCTAGTGGCTAGTTGGCCACCAGCACTACCCACAAAGGGCTGGGTGAGGGTAACCCTCGCTTGATCCACCCTCACCCGATTTGACGACTGCCGCCTTCGCTGCCTATAGGCAAGGGATAGCCTCACTTGGGCAAGGCAACTCTCACCCTAAGGGAGGTGACCCTTGCCTTGGGAGGCCGTCCCTCGCCCTTCTAGGCGAAGGCCGACCTCACGTGTGCTATGAGGGGCAGCCTTCCTAAGGGTGAGGTCGTCCTTTGCCTAGGGTTGGTAAGGGTGGCCTTCACTAGATCGGGAGAGGGTGACCCTCACCTGACCCTCTATGGGCAATGCCGATGGCCGAGGAGGAAGAAGAAGACCAAACTGAAAAAAAAAATAAAAATAAAAAAGGTAAAAGAAAAGAAAAAGAAAGAAAAAAAGAGAGGAAAATGATAAATGACGAAAATGCTATCGACTATTGAAAAGTCAGATCTTTATTTGAAACAAACATAGCTACTTCAAGCATTTATTTGAAACATGATTTATGTCAGGCCCTTATTTGGAAAAGTAAAGGCACTTTAGGCCTTTATTTGAAACAAGTCCATTTTGGGCTTTTATTTGAGAAAATATAAGTACTTCGGGTCCTTTTTTGGAATTTTCCTAATTTTGGCAATGTAGGTGATATAATTTTTCATAATCTTTTAAAAATTTACATGATATATTAGATTTTATTGAGAAATCAAACAAGTCATTCGTGGTATTTTTTCCAAACAAAAAGGAATGAATCTAAAGCTGCATCAATTGTGTAACATCCTAAATTTCAACATATTCCGAGATATATGAAATTATTATTTTATCAATGCATTGTTAGTTATATTTATTCTGAGTTGACCCCTTTTAAGTTAACTAACTATTCAAAAAGGTAATTAAGGATCGATACGCATAAGATCAATGAATTCAATCAGAGATATGCCGCTCAACCATAAGGATGAAAGATGAATTATATTACACTGTTGCAAGCCAATTAGTGAACGGAAATAAATCGATTCAGTAGAAATACGAGGTCGGATTGTGGGTGATTCCGCACGACTTCAATATTAACTACAAACAACATTAAACTGATTTCCTTTTGGCCTTGTACTTAGCATAGCAATTAACCTCTTATGATTACATGATAATCAATGATCGCGCTGCTTTGAATAGGCACGATCGTGAATTGAAAAGCTATTAACTACGAGTCAAACACGTGAAAATCCCTAAATGCCTCCCAATAGTTAAGTCTTAATAAAGTCATGACTGATGGATTTTAACCACGAATTTCAATTTGATTTCGGGTATCAAACTTTCAAAGATATCGAGACAAAAAAATTGGATGTTGCCTCATTGATTCTCGAATTTATTGGTAAGCTCGAAAATTGTCGGAAGTGGATTAGCGGGTCAAGAATTGGAGTCGGATATTTGAGAATTTGCCCTTTAAGGGTAAAAGGGCCAAAATGCCCCTTTCTAGAAGCTTGTGTAGAAAGTTGTTTTATTTTATTTTCTTTTTCTTTTTCTTTTCTCTCCTCCCTCATTTATTTCCACATTTCTTTCTCTCTCCTTCCCCCTCAAGTTTCAGCAGCCCCTTCCCCACGTTCTCTCCACCCCACTTGTTCACTTTTCTCTCCCCCTCATTTTCTTTTCTATTCCACCAGCCACCCCACTTTTTCCCTTTGGTCTCTCTCCTTTCCCACTTGAATTTCTTTTTGTTTCTCCTCCTAGTGCTGCTTTTTTGGCCTAGGCTAGCCACCCTTGTCGCATGCTGGAGCTGCCATATGTCGCTGGATAGTCCAAGACGCGTCTCACCATCGCTCGTCTGCAAGTTGCACTTGTCGCCATTCTTTCTAACTAAATCAGAACCACCCCGTCTCGCCGAGACCCATTTTTGTCGCCGCTCATCTCGCCGTTTCGGACGTAGTCATGCTTTGCCCGCGCCACCGCTATTGCGCATGTGTCACCGAAATCGCAAACTGGTGAGTTAATTTCCTAATCCTTGATTAGGGTACTAAACTCTATTAGAGGTGATTAGTTTAATATTAAGCTTGGTTTATGCTTTTAATGATGAGTGGTAAGCATTTGTTAATTGTTTAATCTTGTTTAGTGTAAACCGTAGTTAGATTAAAGTAACTATAGTTGATTAAAGTAACTGTAGTTAGATTTATTAACTATGGTTTTAATAAAGTAATTGTAGTTTAATAATGTAACTTCAGTTGAGTTAGTTAACTGTAGTTGGATTATATAGTAACTACAGTTAGTATTAATATATTAATTATTAATTTCGAAATAAATAATAATAATTTATTTTTCGGAATTAATTAATTAGTATTTTCGGAATTATTTATAATTATTTTTGGGGTAATAATTAATTAATTAATTAATTATGGAAAAAATTAATTAATTAATTAATTATGGAAAAAATTAATTAATTAGTTGTGGATGATTAGTTATTTTTGGATGTTGAATATTTATTATTGGGTAATTATTAATGGAAAATTTTTGTAATAAAAATATTATTTTTGGGAAGTACATAATTAGTTAATTGTGTTAGTATTGCTTAATTTCGGTGGATTATTGTTTATACATTCCTCATGTCAATTATATATTGAACACATATATACATGCTGCCTTTAATGATATTGTTTAATATGTACTTGGTGAAGTAAATTCATGGACTATGATTGTGAATTATGGTTAATGTATTATGGTTAATGTATTCAGCATATTCGTATGGCCATGTGTGAAATGCATTTGTATTCGCATGACCACATGTGAAATATTATTGCATTACATGTAGAAATTGCGATGAATTAACATGTATAAGCATGAATTATGTCTGCGTTGGCTACCTTGAAAGATAATGAAATGAACATGAGTAATTGATGTGCTTGCATGGTCACATAAGAGCCCGTCACCTGGTGGAGGATCTGTGGTTGACGAAGTCCGTTTTATCGGAATGCCCGATAGGAGTCCGGATGGGGATTGCGGTAGAGGCCAAGCCAATACTCTTTCGGGGATGCCATCTGAGCACCATATGTAGCTGTGCCCAATGGGGTGAGACGATGTCCGGTTATGCTAGTAGCCTACCAACTTGTGTGTTGGAAGTAAATTGCCCCAAATGTTGTTAATAATCAAAACACGGGTGAGTGCATGGTGCATGGGACAACTTGAAATGTGTTCTGATTGTTTGATATATTTGCTGTATTGAGGTGGGCATATAATAAACTATATCATGTAGGTTGCGTGTGTGCCAAAAGCGAGGTAAGGATGCTGGTGATTGAAAATGTTAACCGTTAATAGTTGCATATGAGCCTTGGCTTAATCATGTGTCTGATAATAGTTGAATGGATATTATTCTATTGTTGAATTGTTGGCGATAGAAAGATTGCATGTTTAAGGTGCACCCATCTTATTCATTGAGGGACTAAGACATTTAACTAGGAAATACAAAATTAGGAAACATTAAACTAGGAAATAATCATATTAGAAGATAAACTGAAATCAGGAAACTATATACTTCGGCTTTTAAATCAACTTAAATTCGAAAATCAACGTTAAACTGGGAAATAATCAAATTAGAAAATGAACTTAAATTAGGGAATTACAATCCAGCTTTTAAATCAGCTTATAGAAAGAACCGTTGTTCTTCAACTTATAGAAATTACTCATGGATCAATCCCTGTATTTGATGGAATTCGACGCTCCAAAAGAAATTACTTATTTTTCCCACTACACACAACTAGTGTCCGGGTGCATCTCGCCATTTTAACTTTTAAGACCTATAAATACTTGTACCCACCACCCATAGAAACCTTCAAAATAAGCATTCAATTTCGAAGCAGACGCCGAGAACCGAAGCCGAAAACCATCGAAAATGAGACTCCTCATCCTCGCCGCCGCCGCCACTGTCCTCCTCCTCCTCCAAGGTTCGGCCGCCCGGCCGGACAGGCTGAACATTTGGGAGCCGATAAAGAATCTGAGCGACCCGTACGTGCGGGAGATCGCTGAGTTCGCCGTCAAGCAGCACAACGAGGCCCTTAAGACGAAGCTGGTTCTGAGCAAGGTGGTGAAGGGTGAGACGGTGAACTTCCTGGGGACGAGCTACAAGCTTGTCGTCGAGGTCAAGGACGGGGCCGACCTGAAGAGCTACGAGGCCGTAGTTTGGACTTGGAAGATAGTTAAGATTCTCTTATGGTTCATAGGCGTTGAAGGCAACGCGTGAGGTCACGTCTATGAATAATCGATATCGGCCATATAAGTAATTTGTTAATAAAACAAGATTCGATTTTTTGTTTTGAGAATGGAAGTTTTAGTGTGATGTGATGGCTCATTTTTGTTTGAAACCTCTAGTGCAAATAAGCCTGTCAAATAGATGGGTTGGGTCGGGAAATAAATGTCGGACTTAAATCTCTTGATTTATACCGGACCTAACCATATGCGACTGGTCCTGAAATTTATTTTAAATTTTTTCTCCTTAATCTTTTAACAGAGCACTGCACATAGGAGTAAAATTGCCACCAGATTCAAAAGATTGAAAAGGAAGAAGAAGAAGCTTTGCCCTGAGAAAAAAAATTTGGGTAAAAGAGGTGGATTTCCTAGGAACTGTAAGATCGATCAACATCGTCCTCGAAAATGCACGCCCATCATCGACATCCATACGAAAGCACCCTTCAATTTGGTCTCCACACCGTATTTCAAAACGGAGGGTGGAAATTATGCCTGCAGATCTAAGTGAATGCGATGTCGACTTTCAATTGCCCTTGAAAGAGCAAAATCAATGCCTTAAATAACTCAAAAGACCGGCATGACCGATCATGGATACACCGACACAGCTCAGAACAAGTAAAATTCGAAGTTTGCAGAAGGACTCGGTTGGTGCGATCACTCGGACTTGCTTAATTAGGACTCCACCAGCAAGGACACCGGATTCACGTATGGAGCTTCCAAATATTTTAAACCCATTTTCACTTGAACCATTAAATGCCTTGCAACACATTTACAACCAAACTCTAAATATATGTCAAAAAATTGGTCTAGGACCCTTTTTGACACGTCTAGACTGCAAAGATATTGAATATTTGACACTGTGCGTCTAAATTTACAAAAACAAAGAGAACTCATACGCATCTCCCTAGTTTGAATAGCTCGACGAGAACTCAATAAAGAATGGGAAAATTTAATGAAAAATGTTAGAAGATATGCAACATCGACATCCGATTGCGAACATCCGATTGCGATTGGAATTGATACTCTAAATTCATCAAGATCTTTTTCAATATTGGATTTGATTTATTACATGATTCATTTCCTTTCTTGTACATCCTTTGTATTATAAATTGCATCAATTGTACATTGAATGACAGAATATAGAAAAACATCCTTCTCATATTCTTCTATCTTCTGCTTCTGCACCTCATTTCCTTTCAAAAAACAAATGGAACGCTGGCAAATGATTTTATCCAGCGAAATGAAAGCTGCCGCCATCGGGCTATCATTTATCACCGGTGGCAGCTGCCCCCGTGCAGCGACGCCACCACCGTAGACTGAGCACTCAGGTATCCAGGCGACGCCATGCATGGCTAGGGCGTCGGAGGAGAAGAGGTCGGGATTGAGGAGAGGGCAGCCGTCGAGGGAGAAGTTGGAGGGAGAGCCACCAGCGATGAGGATGGAGTCGTTGGCAGAAGGGCCGGGAGGTGAGAGCTTGTGCGGATGCGCTCGAGTTATAAGAAGGCGAGGCGTCGAGAGATGACGCGGTGGCAGTAGAGACGAAGAGGGTGGCAGAGATGGGGAGCACCGAGGGGTCGATGGCGGCGACGACGTAGGCCCAGTTGCCAAAGTCGGCGGAGGTATTGAGGGTGTTGCTGACTCGTCGGAGACAGTTTTTTCTTTTTGGAGGAGTGCATGGAAATATTCAAATTTTGATATTTGACGGTAGCAGATTCAACGGATATTATTTGAGTATATGCTAGTATATGCTCTCGTGAACTATTGGGAAGGGACAGACCTAAGTTAGACCTGAAATAAAGGAAAAGCAATGTTTCAGACAAATTATCATCGACCGAAAATTATATACATCATGTAAATCATATATTTGAAAAGTACTTTCCTCACCCCATCTTAAGGTCAGCAATCCAATAACTTCTTGACAACATCGACTGCAAAATCATTTATATACATCATGTAAATCTGATGCTTCCACTTGAATTTTATAAATCGTTAGCTCAACAAACCAATGTTCTTTGAGTGGTTTCTACAAATAATCAGGAAAATTATCAAAGTAGTGCTAAATTTATTGCAATTTTTTCAATTTAGTCATAAATTTCTTTTTTTGCCAATTCAATCCTAAACCTTTTTATAATTGTGTCAATTAAGTCATTTTGGCCAACTTTGGCTGGTTGGCACTAACGTGAACACCGGCCAGTTCTAGCACTAGAGGCCGGTGCCAACTTTGGCTGGTTGGCACTCTCTCTCTCTCTCTCTCTCTCTCTCCTCTTTAACTGTCGATGACCGACTAAAGGCCCTCACTGGCCTTGAGGAAGCTTGACGTGGTAATATTTTAAACATATTTTAGTTTATTCAAATATTTTATAAATCTCCCTCCCTCCTTTAGTTGTCAATGACCGACTAAAGGCCCTCGCCGGCCTTGAGGAAGCTTGCCTATGGTTTGGTGGCCTTGTCTAGGTCACTCACTGGATTGGCAAAGTTCAAACCTCGTCAACCATGGGGCTGAGCCTCATCGCACAGTTGAAGGCTGCAACCTTGCCCGGCCTCTAGTGAGGGTTGCTAATGGTTGAGCAAGGCTCATCATTGCTAGATCTAGCAAGGGTGAGCATCACCCAATTGCTAGCCTCCTCTGTCTTTGCACACCCATGGCCATTAAGGCTTGCCCAGCCATTGGCAATCCTTGCTAGAGGCCATGTGAGGTCGCATCCTTCTACCTTGTGGCCTCTGATTAGGCTAGGCCTCACTCCATGGCTGGTGAGGCTCGACTCTCACCAGATCCAATGAAGGCGAGCCTTCCTAATCCAGCAGGCGGCCTGAGTGAGGCCGCCTAGCCATGACTAGGCTTCCCCAAGGCTAGTAAAGTCCTTTGTCGGCAGGCAAAGGCAAACCTTGCTAGTCCAATGGGTGGCTTGAGCGAGGTAGCCCAGCAATGCTCATCCTTGCTAGATCTAGCAAGGGTGAGTGTCACCCAATTGCTAGCCTCCATTGTTTGTGCACACCCATGCTTCTCTACTCTGTCTTTGCACACCCATGGCCAATGAGGCTTAACCAGCCATTGGCAATCCTTGCTAGAGGCCATGTGAGGTCGCGTCCTTCGACCTCGTAGCCTTTGATTAGGTCAAGCCTCACCTCCATGGCCGGTGAGGCTCAACTCTCACCAGATCCAATGAAGGCGAGCCTTGCTAGTCTAGAGGGCGGCCTGAGCAAGGCACCCAGCCATGGCTAGGCTTCCTTGAGGCTAGTGAGGTCCCTTGTCAATAGGCAAAGGCGAGCCTCACCAGTCCAATGGGTGGCTTGAGCGAGGTTGCCTAGCCATGGCCAAGCTTCCCCAAGGCCAGTGAGGTCCCTCATCGACCTTGTCTTTGGCCAATCGTTGATAGCTAGAGGAGAGAGAGAGAGAGAGAGAGAGAGAGAGAGAGAGAGAGAGAGAGAGAGAGAGAGAGAGAGAGAGAGAGAGAGAGAGAGAGGAATTGATAAAAATTTGAAATAAGATAAAATGTTATTAAAATATTGCCACATCAGTGTCGGCTGACAAAGCCAACACCAGCTGATGTCCGCTTAGTGTTGGCCAGCCAAAGTTAGTCGAATGGACTAAACTGATATAATTACAAAAAGTTTAGGATTGAATTAGCAAAAAAAAGAGAGACTTAGGACTGAGTTGGAAAAATTATAATAGGTTTAGAACTATTTTGGTAATTTTACCCCTAATAATCGTATGAATTTAGTTGGTTGTCTTATACTGGATCTACGGATCGTGTATCAAAGAGGACCGTTGGCAGCAAGATTCAAATCTGGGCAGGGTGTGCGGAGAATTTGGATCTTACCAGTTGAGCCCATCCACTTTTGGTTAGAAACTAAAACTAACAAGGCTTTCAACAAATTTAATTATGTCGACTACTTTTCACCATGCACGCGCTTTCCGTAGTCTGTCCTATGAAGCTGTCAAAAGTTACATGTCCATATAATACAATATAAAAAGAAACATCTAATTAAAATACAATATCTTATTGACATTCCTAATTATTTTGGTGAATTCAAAATAAAAAGAAGAACATCAAACAGAATTTGAGTCGACAATGCCTGAGCTTCTAAATTCATAAAAGCTGAAGCAGGAGATCATACAAGTGGAAAGTTTGTTGCAACGCATTTATCAAATTGTCTCTCTGTTTCATCATTTCTCAATTTAGTTATACTTCGACAAACATCCACGATTTTCGATCTCCAAGAAATTCTAAATTCATACAAGCTCAGAGGTTTAAATTGGGACTCGTAGCTAAGCCTTCGCCAAATAGAGCGCCAGAAATATCTGCTATGTTAAATTCTCGACAGGATAAATTTAAGAGGTGGCCAATGCATGTCGTGTCACGTCCCGAACCCCGAGCACGCGACAACCCCTTCTCTTGGTCGATTGAAAGCGACGTCCCAGAACTCGTCGACAACCATTCATTTTAATCTTTTATTATGCGCAAGCGGAAGACGAACCATCCCCAGTCCAACAATCAATCAATCAATCAATCAGGGATAGAGGGATGAACACCAAGAACAACCATCACTACTCATTTATACAGTTTACTAGATTAACCAATGGAGGATCGTTTCTCAATACACGCCCGACAAAAAGGGCTGATCCATCCTCTAAGCCAAACCAAAAAGGAACCAGGCTAGGCTAATCTAGCTGTACACAATGAACCCTCAGATTCAGCACCACGGTCACTCGGACCCATCAGACTCGACTCCGTCAGGTCGATCACTGGAGAAGCGGGGGCAGGATTCTCCAATGCGGGTGCGCCATTCTAGGGGCCTGAAAAATGTTAACCACGACGGGTTGAGATAAAATCTCAGCGAGTTCTTCCCCCTAAGCCCCGGTTAGTACGCCAACTCAACCCGGGGTATCTCTCCAGAACCACCCCTCACTCAACCCGACCACAAACGCCCAGCAATCAACAATCAAACCACAGACATGTTCAACCAACAATCAGAGGTCGGTTCGCATGTAACCTTACCCGATATGCTATACCCTGCACGTAAAACCTCATACAATACAAGCAATGCAACCAACAATCAAAAGTCGGTTCGCATGCAACCTTACCCGGTATGCCATACCCTGCACGTTATAAGTCAGCACAATACACGCAATGCACATGGCCGTTAGATGATGCAATTCATCAATCACATGCGAGTCGCACCACAAGCGATCTCACCTGGCCATTGCCACACCCTGCACGTTATAAAATCATGCGTGCGTGCCATAAATCATGATGTGATCACCTCATGCATAATCGGAACCAATGATGTCATGTTTCTCATGCACTCTTGCATCCACACACGTTCCGATTATTACTGCCCCTCGAGCTACAACCGAACTCCCGCCGGTGTCTACTGGCATAGCCAGGTATCGCCCTCCCCCATGAGGCGCGGTGACGTCAAGGGACCCCCGCCCAAGACGGCATTCCCGAAGGAGCATGGGCTCGGCCTCTACCGCGACTCTGCATCCGGCTCACAACTGAGGCGCCACGGCGCTACGGCGCCCTTTCTCCACAGAGACACAACCGTGCCCTTCCGTGCCCTCGCCTGGTTTCCGATAAATCGGACTATCACCCCCCGAACTTCGGCCGGGGCGGCGGGTTCAACTTAGTGATCACGCAAGCATACCATCACAACCGATTTATTATCTTTGAGCATTAGCCAATGCACACATGCTTGCATATAAAACCTTAGATCCATTCTCATAAAAGCAATCGATTTTCAGTGTCCCTTGGACAAACCATTTTTCCCACCTTTCTCATAAAAGTGGTCCATTTCCAATGTCCCTCGGACAAATCACTTTCTTTCTCATAAAGGCGGTCCATTTCCAGTGTCCCTCGGACAAATCATTTTCTTTCTTTTGTGAAAATCACACGATTCAAGCGGATGCTTATGCAATGCCATATCCAATTCACTTCATATGATCAAAGCACATGAAATTATGCACAATTTCACTTCTGGATGAACAGTGTACGTGAATAGTAATCAATGAACAGTAATTTCCGAAATTCAATTAATAATAAATTAAATTCAGAAATTAAACAAAACATTGATTAAACACAATTAATCAATCAATTAAGCTAAACATGCTTAATTATCACATAAACCACACATAAGCAATATTTAAGCATAATCAAGCATAATTAAGCAAGATTAAGCTAAGCTAATCTTAATCAACTATCTAACCACCTATCTTAGGGATAATACAACTTAATTAAACACCCTAATCAGCCCTTAGCACTAATTAACCCAACCCTAAGCAAGTTTAGGCACTAAATAGGGATTAGGAGCTAAACTCACCCGTTAAGCGGGCCGGCGACACGGACGCGGCGGCGGCGACAAACCCGACACCCGGGGACTTCTCCCACGACACTCCAAGGCGGTCCCAAGATGGAAATCAAAGCAAAAGCTTCTGCTCACACCCCCAACTTCAGAAAACAGCACTGCAGGAGGAGGACGGGGCTGACCGGAGTTGAACGGGCTGCCCGGAGCTCGCGAGCGGCGGGCCAGCGACCAACGGCACCTGGAGTTGAGGGGGAACCACTTGTGGCTGGGATGGGTGGTGGTTTGGCCGGAAATGGAGAGAAACGGAAGAAAAGGCGGAGCTGTGCAGAGGGCGACGCTACAGTAGGCGGTCCGGAAACAGCCGACTTCCGGCCGCCGTACGGATCGGACGGAAGCTCCGATCGACGAACGGCCAACGCCATCCGTACGGATTCTCTCTCCCGAGCGCAACGGTGGGTGGCACGCCCCGAGATTCCATCGGGAAGGCAACGAACAACTCCAATTTCGGTGAGAGGTCAGAAACTGAAACTGCAGGAAGGCAAGGGAAGAAGGGGAGAGAAGGGCTGCGATTTTGGAGAAGATGAAGAGGAGAGAGAGAGTGAAGTGAAGGCTGAAGGATAAGCCTTATCCAAGCCATCAAGGCTTGCCCCACTTGCCAAACAATGACCTCATCTTCTCTCTCTTCCTTTTTGACTTTTTTTCAAAATATCCAAGGGCATTTTGGTCATTTCCACCTTGCACATTTCCCAATCTGTCCTTGGGCTGAAAATGGAGGACGGGCCTAGGAAAAAGGCTGGAAAATGAATAGGAACGGGCTCGGGAATTTATTGGGCTCGAATTGGCTCGGAGGTTTAGACAATGGGCTAGGAAGGGTAAAGGGTCGGTTTGGCCCAACAGGCTCACTTGCTTGCCTCGGGCCTTCCATGGCGGCTGTCCCACCTTGGGCGTGAGGCCCAAACTGTTCTTGCCCGGCCCACGTCCTCGTAGGTTCGTTTCCTCGTTTCCTCGGTGCGAAATCCCTTTCTCAAAAACTCGGTTCAACCGACACCTTTCGACCGTCGAGGAAGCATTGTCCAAAAGTCCGTCTTGGACGTTCCCGAAAATTCGAAGTCCAATCTTGGATTCTCATGCCTTGTCAATTTCGCCCGAATGCCATTTTGGTACTACTCGGATCGACAGGGCGGCTTCGAGGATTTGCGCGTAACCGACTCGTGCCAATTCACGTTCAAGACTTCTCGACACATGGACGTCCTTGACTACATGAAATTGCGAAGGATCGATTCTTATTTCTAAGTGCACGATTATCAAGGATCGACATAGGGCCATTCGCGGGTTCGATAACATGTAGACGAAATCACCCGTCGTCCCATTATTTCTATCCGCGAATCGACTTCTAGTCGTCCCCGAAATCGGCCGCATGACTACGGGATCGTCCTTACGCAAGTCTCACGGTCGAGTCGTTTTCCCAGGTCAAGTTCTTTAGTCGCACGAGTTCTGTCCTCATTAGCCTTTCCCCTCAAGGTCAGTATCTCCAGAGTGATCAATTCCGAGTGAGATCAACCAACAATGCATTGGCGAAATTAATGTTCATTCCTCCTTCCAAGGGCTCGAATTTCAGGACGTCACAATTCTTCCCCCCTTACAAAAATTTCGTCCTCGAAATTTGCAACCACCAAATCCTCAAAAAGATGGGGGTGCTGATGCTTCATCACTTTCTCACTTTCCTCATGCAATTCTCTCTGTTCCATGATGTTGCCAAATCACTTTAACCAAGGCGATAGTCTTGTTTCCAAGTACTTGCTCTTTACGGTCCTCTACTCGTGTCGGCCTCTCCACGTACGACACTCTGTCGTCTACGTCCAGTTTTCTCAAAATTCAACATATGATTCGGGTCCGGTTCATACTTTCTCAACATGGACACGTGGAAAACATCATGTACTTGAGCAAGTTTCGGTGGCAATGCAAGACGTACGCTAAAACATGTACCTCGTACTTAACTTTCCTTTCTTGCCAAATCTGGAAGTACCCCTCATCGGCAATACTTTCAGAAACACATGATCGTCCACCTTAAACTCCAACGGTCTATGACGCTTATCTGCACAACTCTTCTGACGACTCTGAGCGGTCTTTAATTTGACTCAGATAATCTGAACTGCATTCAATAACTGCGAAACCGAATTTTGAACTAGCAATTCCCCGTTCTCTAACCTCGTTCTATAAACTGGAGTTCCACAAACTTGATCACATTGTGGCTATACCATTTCGATAAAATCTTATCCCACAAGTACTCTCTTTTTGCATAGTGTGTAATTCAATTCATTTCTCGCCCTTTCGACATCCTAGAAGCACCCGGAGTCGCTCCTTGCTCAAGCACTCTGGCTCCGGCGACCACTCCTCGCCCTCGTCGGATCAGTCGTTATGGGCATCTTCGAACTACACTACTACTAGTCCCTTTTAGACATGCACCATCTCATAGGGGTATTATCCGCTTTGGGCTGTCCCATACCAAGCCTCACGGTTTTAACCTCGTCCAAGCACCTCAAAGTGCAAAACTTTCTTCAGCTCATCAATCCATGAGTTTGTTTCCACGGATTCACTTATTGACACTTGAAATCTGATTCACTGAATTTCTATCGAACCACTATCCGAATTCCACAAACCATCAAATTTTCTTGCAATATTCCTTTCACGTCCATTTAATAACCAAACCAAGAATTCGCCTCAACCACATGAAAATTAGTGCAAACCAAATGTCATTTATCGCACTAAAGGCTTTCGAATACTTCTTCAAATCCTTTCTGATTGATCGGCCGTCTGCAGATGGTACGCCGTATTATACTGCAGTGTTGTTCCCAAAGCCGACTGCAAACTTTTTCAGAAAGTTGCCACAAACTTAGGATCACGGTCAGATGTGATCGTCACTGGAACTCCATGAATGCATACAATCTGATGTACGTACAACTCTGCATACCTATCCAATGTAAAATCTTTTCTTACCGCAATAAAGTAAGCTGACTTCATCAATCTGTCAACTACTACCCAAATCGAGTCATTGCCTTGCTGACTCATTGGCAATCCCATCACAAATCCATCATAATGTGTTCCCACTTCCACTCGGGAATCTCAACTATGATGAGCTTCCAACAAGACTGCTTCTATAAGTTCTGCATCTTTCGGAATGCACAATCATCCTCAAACACTTGAAAGTCTGCTTTTCTCTTTGCCTGATCCATCTGCAGGATCTTAAGAATTTCAGAATCCATCGCTTGGGCACTCTTAATCTTGCTTTGCATCTCGGGTTCCACCTTGAGAGTGGCCATTAGACTAGCAAGTGGGCCAACCTTAATTTTAAAATATGAGTCCTCAACTCCCTCCAAGAGAATCCATTCTCGTACCCTCATCTGTGCAATTATCGACTTTCGACTAAGCGCATTTGCTACTTTATTCGCTTTCCCCGGATGATACAAAATTTCACAATCACAATCCTTAAGAAGTTCCATCCATCATTGTTGAACATGAGGCAAAGATGATCATCGCTAATTCCAAATCATGCATTGGATAGTTAAGCTCGTGAAGCCTTAACTGTCGGGATGCGTATGCAACCACCTTGCCATGTTGCATTAACACATAGTCTAGTCCTTCATACGACGTGTCACTGTAGATCTCGTACCCACTAGGACCAAATGGTATTGTCAGAATAGGTGCGGTAGTCAATTTACTCTTGAGCTCTTGGAAACTACGCCCGCACTTGTCCGTTCAATTAAACCTCTCATCTTTCTTTAACAACCTCGTCAATGGCATGGCCATCGCAAAGAAACTTCTCCATGAAACATCTGTAATATCCCGCCAATGCCAAGAAACTTCGAATCTCAGTTACCGTCATAGGTCTTGGCCAATTCATGACCACCTTGATCTTAGTCGGGTCAATGACGATCCCTTCACCTTAAATTACATGCCCTAAAAATGCCACGCGAGATAGTCAAAACTCGCACTTGCTAACTTATCATAAAGTTCATGCTTCAAGGTCTGCAGTACCGATCTCAGGTATTTCTCATGATCGTCGAGACTCCGCAAGTACACCAGAATATCATCAACGCTTGGCAATGGATACTTGTTCTTAATCGTCACTTGATTAAGCTGCCAGTAATCAATGTACAGTCTCAATGAACTGTCCTTTATCTAGTAGCTCTTATATCTGCACTTTCAATTCTTTCAATTCTGACAAGGCCATCCTATAAGGCGCCTTAAAAATCGGTTCAGTCCCAAGGGCCAACTCAATTACAAACTCAATTTCCCCACTCTAGGGCAATTTCGGCAATTCCTCGAGAAACACATCCATGTACTCTTGTACCACAACAATATCCTCCACCTTTGATCCTTCTACCAGTGTGTCTGCCACCAACCTAATACCCTTGGTATCCAATTCCCAACAACCGAGTCACCTCGAGTGACGAAATCAAATGAACGGAAGGTCATCCTCGATTTCTCACAAATTCAAAACTACCACCCATTACTGGGTTAAACTAAATTGTCTTTCCATGACAATCCACCATATGCAATGGCTTCCTCGCGATCTAGTTTCAAGCGGTCGGCTTTCCCACGTAATTCTTTCTGTTGGGTGGGATGGGATTCCTTCTCTCTATCATCGGTCCCTTTCCAAACCGACGATTGTCTCTATTAGGCACAAATCGCAAGCCAAATGCGGTCACTCTTTCGATCATATTCTTCTCTATCATCTAGGCCCTTTCGTACATCTCATCAAAGCTCTTTAAGTTCAAGGGCACGAGCTGGGCTTTCAATTCTAGCTTCAAGCCATCTTTAAAACGTCTCGCCCTATCCACACGGTCCTTTACCAATCTCGACGCATACTTAGCCAACTCGGTGAATTTCACCTCATACTGATCCACTGACATCTGATTCTGACAAAACTGTTGGAACTTTGCCATTTTTGACCTTCTCACATTGTCCAAGAAGCACTTCCCATTGAAAGCTTCAAGGAACACTCTTCCTTGAGTGACTTCCCACCAAGTACTAGCATTACCTTGAAGCTGATAAGCCGCCAGAACCACTCTGTCTTACTCTGAACACCTCAGCACTGAAACAGTCCTCTTACTATCCCTTATCCAAAGGGTCACAGCTTTAGGGTCGCCCACGCCACTGACCTCGGTAGCTTTAATCTCAGGAACTGCTCTACCAGCCTAGGTATCGGTCTCTCACAGACCTCTCCTCTCACTAGGGGAAAACCACAAGGACCACAGCAGAAGCACTCAACTTGCTGTCCTATCAAGGTCTCTAGCGTCAACAGGATCCCATCTAACCTAGGATTTGCCTGCACGCTACCTCTAGCACTGGTCTGACCAAACGCTGCCCTACGCCTAAGGGCTTTCTCTGCTCAGGATTGCTCATCACTCTGGACTATGAGCAACCCGCCACCACACAAAACCACAAAAGCAATCACAGGCAAGTAATTAAAAGCCATCCCTATCTCACTATCCCAAAAATCCCACGCACCTTATCACTCCAAGTCTCAACCTCGCTCCGATACCAAAACCGACGGGGATGTCACGCCCGAACCCCGAGCACGCGACAACCCCTTCTCTTGGTCGATTGAAAGCGACGTCCCGGTGACTCGTCGATGACCATTCATTTTAATCTTTTGTTATGCGCAAGCGAAGACGAACCATCCCCAGTCCAACAATCAATCAATCAATCAATCAGGGATAGAGGGATGAACACCAAGAACAACCATCACTACTCATTTATACAGTTTACTAGATTAACCAATGGAGGATCGTTTCTCAATACACGCCCGACAAAAAGGGCTGATCCATCCTCTAAGCCAAACCAAAAAGGAACCAGGCTAGGCTAATCTAGCTGTACACAATGAACCCTCGATTCAGACCACGGTCACTCGGACCCATCAGACTCGACTCCGTCAGGTCGATCACTGGAGAAGCGGGGGCAGGATTCTCCAATGCGGGTGCGCCATTCTAAGGGCTTGAAAAATGTTAACCACGACGGGTTGAGATAAAATCTCAGCGAGTTCTTCCCCCTAAGCCCCGGTTAGTACGCCAACTCAACCCGGGTATCTCTCCGTAACCACCCCTCACTCAACCCGACCACAAACGCCCGCAAATCAACAATCAAACCACGTACATGTTCAACCAACAATCAGAGGTCGGTTCGCATGCAACCTTACCCGATATGCCATACCCTGCACGTAAAACCTCATACAATACAAGCAATGCAACCAACAATCAAAAGTCGGTTCGCATGCAACCTTACCCGGTATGTCATACCCTGCACGTTATAAGTCAGCACAATACACGCAATGCACATGGCCGTTAGATGATGTAGTTCATCAATCACATGCGAGTCGCGCCACAAGCGATCTCACCTGACCATTGCCACACCCTGCACGTTATCAATTCATGCATGCGTGCCATAAATTATGTGATCACCTCATGCACAATCAGAACCGATGATGCTATGTTTCTTATACGCTCTTGCATCCACATGTGTTCAGATTATTACTGCCCCACAAGGCTACAATCGAACTCTCGTCGGTGTCTACTGGCCTAGCCAAGCATCGCCCTCCCCCATGAGGCACGGCGACATCAAGGGACCCCTACCCAAGACGGCATTCCCGAAGGAGCATGGGCCCGGCCTCTACCGCGACTCCACATCCGGCTCACAACGAGGCGCTACGGCGCCCTTTCTCCGCAGAGACGCAACCGTGCCCTTCCGTGCCCTCGCCGGGTTTCCGATAAATCGGACTATCACCCCCCGAACTTCGGCCGGGGCGGTGGGTTCAACTTAGTAATCACGCAAGCATACCATCACAATCGATTTATTATCTTTGAGCATTAGCCAATGCACACATGCTTGCATATAAAACCTTAGATCCTTTCTCATAAAAGCAATCGATTTTCGTGTCCCTCGGACAAACCATTTTTCCCACATTTCTCATAAAAGCGGTCCATTTCCAATGTCCCTCGGACAAATCACTTTCTTTCTCATAAAGGCGATCCATTTCCAGTGTCCCTCGGACAAATCATTTTCTTTCTTTTGTGAAAATCACACGATTCAAGCGGATGCTTATGCAATGCCATATCCAATTCACTTCATATGATCAAGGCACATGAAATTATGCACAATTTCACTTCCGGATGAACAGTAACCATGAACAGTGTACGTGAACAGTAATTTCCGAAATTCAATTAATAATAAATTAAATTCAGAAATTAAACAAAACATTGATTAAACACAATTAATCAATCAATTAAGCTAAACATGCTTAATTATCACATAAACCACACATAAGCAATATTTAAGCATAATCAAGCATAATTAAGCAAGATTAAGCTAAGCTAATCTTAATCAACTATCTAACCACCTATCTTAGGGATAATACAACTTAATTAAACACCATAATCAGCCCTTAGCACTAATTAACCCAACCCTAAGCAAGTTTAGGCACTAAATAGGGATTAGGAGCTAAACTCACCCGTTAAGCGGGCCGGCGACACGGACGAGGCGGCGGCGACGAACCCGACACCCGGGGACTTCTCCCATGACACTCCAAGGCGGTCCCGAGATGGAAATCACAGCAAAAGCTTCTGCTCACACCCCCAACTTCAAAAACAGCACTCAGCAGAGGAGGACGGGGGGCCGACCGGAGTTGAACGGGCTGCCCGGAGCTCCGGCGAGCGGCGGGCCGTGACCAACCACACCTGGGGTTGAGGGGGAACCACTTGTGGCTGGGATGGGTGGTGGTTTGGCCGTAAATGGAGAGAAACGGAAGAAAAGGCGGAGCTGTGCGAGAGGGCGACGCTACGGTGCAGGCGGTCCGGAAACAGCCGACTTCCGGCCGCCGTACGGATCCGAAGGCAGCTCCGATCGACGAACGGCCGACGCCATCCTTACGGATTCTCTCTGCCGAGCGCAACGGTGGGTGGCACGCCCCGAGATTCCACCGGGAAGGCAACAAACAACTCCAATTTCGGTGAGAGGTCGAAACCGAAACTGCAGGAAGGCAAGGGAAGAAGGGGAGAGAGGGGCTGCGATTTTGGAGAAGATGAAGAGGAGAGAGAGAGTGAAGTGAAGGCTGAAGGATAAGCCTTATCCAAGCCATCAAGGCTTGCCCCACTTGCCAAACAATGACATCATCTTCTCTCTCTTCCTTTTTGACTTTTCTTCAAAATATCCAAGGGCATTTTGGTCATTTCCACCTTGCACATTTCCCAATCTGTCCTTGGGCTGAAAATGGAGGACGGGCCTAGGAAAAGGCTGGAAAATGAATAGGAACGGGCTCGGGAATTTATTGGGCTCGAATTGGCTCGGGTTTAGACAATAGGCTAGGAAGGGTAAAGGGTCGGTTTGGCCCAACGGGCTCACTTGCTTGCCTCGGGCCTTCCATGGCGGCTGTCCCACCTTGGGCGTGAGGCCCAAACTGTTCTTGCCCGGCCCACGTCCTCGTAGGCTCGTTTCCTCGGTCCGGAATCCCTTTCTCAAAAACTCGGTTCAACCGACATTGTCGACTGTCGCAGAAGCATCATCCAAAAGTCCGTCCCGGACGTTCCCGAAAATTCGAAGTCCGATCTTGGATGCTCATGCCTCGTCAATTTCGCCCGAATGCCATTTTGGTACTACTCGGGCACGACAGACGGCTTCAAGGATTCGCGCGTAACCGACTCGTGCCAATTCACGTTCAAGACTTCTCGACACATGGACGTCCTTGACTACATGAAATTGCGAAGGATCGATTCTTATTTCTAAGTGCACGATTATCAAAGATCGACATAGGGCCATTCGCGGGTTCAATAACAGTAGACGGAATCACCCGTCGTCCCATTATTTCTATTCGCGAATCGACTTCTAATCGTCCCTGAAATCGGCCTGCATGACTACAGGATCGTCCTTACGCAAGTCTCACGGTCGAGTCGTTTTCCCAGGTCAAGTTCTTTAGTCGCACGAGTTCTATCCTCATTAGCCTTTCCCCTCAAGGTCAGTATCTCCAGAGTGATCAATTCCGAGTGAGATCAACCAATAATGCATTGGCGAAATTAACGTTCATTCCTCCTTCCAAGGGCTCGAATTTCAGGACATCACATGTCGTCCCTGGATAAAGGGAATGACTTTTGACCCCCATCTCTACTTGTACTTTTATTTTAATTAAAAATCTGATCGGGCATTGTAAATCCTCAACTCAACAGCAAACTTGTACAATGAGCGGGCTTCTCCTATCAACCGATATGTATTCGGTTGGATTCTAAGAAATCAGAAGCAAAAATTAATAAGAATTGGTGCGTTTGTTTAGGATGAAGTGTTTTGTGTGAATTGATTTTTCGGACTTTCACCTATTTATTTTGTGGGAAGCAACTAGTCAACTGAAACCATTTATGGGTCAATGAAAATATTTTGGTTTAAATTTAGGAAAGTGAATTCCTTAGTCTTAATAGGTGAAAAAACTTTTAGAAATTGTTCATCTCGAATATTTTAATATTTTTTAATATTTTTTAATTTTTCTTCTTCTTCAGCTAGTTGCCAATCACGATGAAGACCGGTGACCGACCATAGGCAACATTGAGCCTCACCAAAGGTCAGCAAGACTTGAGCTAGCAGGCAAGCTCAAGTCTTGCCCAAGGACCGCAAGACTCGAGCCTCATTGAACTGACAAGACTCAAGCCCTGCCAACTTGTGTCCATGGCCGATAATTGACCATTGCCAAGGCTCAATGACTAGTAGAGGGAAGAAAAAAAAAATTATTTGAAAATTTGATTTTTTTTTGTCATAAAATAAAGTTATGAGATTAAACCAGGAAAAGCTATCTACTTTCCTGAAAAATAATTTCCTAAAAAACATTTTTCTTTGTCATAAAATTTCCCCAAAAACAAACACACCTAGTTTGGCAATGGAAACCGGTCATATATGTTTCACGAAAGACTTGTAGAACCCCAGGCGTTCCACCTTACTATTCCGGTGCAGAAGCGTTTTGAAAGTTAACATTTATAGCATTAATGACGTGAAAGCAACACAAACAAGATGTTGCTAAGTAGGGGTGGTTTCCATTACATTAGTCTTATTTAGTTACATGGGCAAATTCAACAAAAGATGGCTAATTTCAAGCCGAGGAATACTAAAAAACCAACCCGTTCATGTACAGCCCTAGGCGGCTTATCTACAGCTGCTACTGCACCAGACGCCCATCGTCGCGACTCACACCAGAAAGAGACCATCGCAGATGATCAAACTACCAGAAATCGACCCTTGCCCTACTAGGCCATTGTACGCCCATCACTCCCGACCATCGCTATTTTGCTCCGCCGGATCGCTGTACTCGTCGGGTCCGCTACTGCTGCTGTCATTGGGTGAGTTGCTGTCATTGTCGCGCTAAAAGTAGAGAGGTCCCTTCAGCCTGTTACCCTCATAGATAAACCATGCCGCAAAATGATAGGGTATCATACGGGTGCGTCCTATGTTTAGCCAAACGGTAGAGACCTGACGAACATACACACGCTCGGACCATGGGAAAGTAATATCCCCTAGACGGGCCTCAAAATGAAACGACTGACCAAAGCGAGCTACCGATAATTCATCCATTTTCTAACTATCTGAAAAGTTTAAGTAAAATAGGAGCAAGCTTAAGCTTAGCTATGGATAAGACAAGTCCATAAGTCGACCAATCTAGCATGCTCTCGATTCCTAGGACTCACCTACCATAGAAATTACGAGAACATATTCAGCACACATTCCCTTTCGCACTCTTGTCATATTGCTTGATCCACCCTCATCTCACGATTTCAACCGATGGCAAATCAGTACTGTCTGGATCACTTTCGGCCCAATCACTCAGCCAGACTTCTAAGAAGTCAGTCACTGCCCGGGCATCCCACTATAGGGCATCTAAGAAACACAGCATCCTAGATATTCCCCTTGCTAGATATTCCTCCTGTGGCCATCATTGGGGAACTTATGCCACACAGCCCTTGGGTACCACACCGGTATCCCATCACATTTTCTACGGGTTGCCATCCATAGTCACGTACTTTTCCACTTCACAGTCGGCATACGCATGATATGACATTCAAATTCAACAATTTTGTGCATAGACAATGTCATACAAGAATCATAATCACTTGATATAACACGCATGCCTCCACAACACAGATTACAGATTCTATCAACACAACTGAAATTCGAAATCATCAATAGAAGGCGTCAAAACACAGTGAATTATATGTTTTTAGAAAGCTCAGAATGTGCTAATTTCCTCTTCAGAAGACATCGTTTCAAGATTCATAAGTCTTCCCTTAGCAAATGACTCTTTTCAAAAACTGGTCAAAACAGAATAGTTTTGCACCATCCCAGTAGTCGTCCCAAATGAAATAGTAAACGATCGCTAAAAATACTGAATTTGGATATGTCAAAGAGCAGATATTAATGAAAGTTTCCCATGAAGGGCTCGAAGTCTAAATCAGTAAGCCAACAGGTCCTTTGGCCGTTCAAAGACGGTAGAAACAGAGTACTAACACCGATTGAGGGACTCAGGAAATCAACCTTCTTTGGACGCAGCTCATCTCCAAAAATTCTCCAATTTCAATATGTTGTAGACAGAAATTTTGAGTAACTTTTATGAAGGAAGATCTTCAAGATTTGAGCTACAAAATTCTTAAAAAATCAAGAAACTGAAAAATCCATCTGCGCAGCATAACTAGGCACTATAACCCAAGAGAAGATTTGGTGAGTCCATCTTCGACATTATTTTAGAAAAATCTACAATTTCAATGTTATACCTCAAGATGTCAGCATCAACTTTGACGAAGAAGTTTCTCAAGATTTAATCCCCAAAAAACAACAGCGAAAATAAGAAGACCTAGGGGTACAACATGCATGAGTTTTCTGGGCCAGTGCCAAGTATAAGAAATCTACCCTTGCTTGCCATCCCACGGATTTCCACTTATCAAGCACCACATCAGAAGCAAGAACCACCATGCAGGGCAGCATTTTATGTCCATTTCATATCCACAAGCCATCAAAAATACATGCAAGGCACAATCTTGGCATGACCACAACATCCACATGCAAGGCCAAAGGTAGCTGGAAACTAACACATACAGCTTTTTCCTGAAGTGAAGCCTCACTTGGACGCCTCCTCCAACATGGATCATGGGTGGATCATTGGCTCACTCTCATGGAAAAAGAAAAGAAAACGCAAAACAAGCTCACATGCACATGGCAAACGCCAAGGATCCAAAACACAGCAAGAAATCCAAGAGAAATGGAGATCAGTTGGCTTAGGGACCAGCTTATCCCCTTGCCTTGCGTTTTGTTTCTTTCTCTTGAGGAAAATGGTGCACGGCCCTGCTGGAGATGGCAAGAAACAAGAGGAACACAGAGAGAGAGGTTCGGACAGGGAGAGAACGAGAGAGAAATTGAGAGGGAAGTGGGGTTGCGTTTGTAGGCGTCCAGCCAAGGAAGAGCAAGGGGAGAAAGGTAGCTTCTCATGCACCCTTGCTGCATGAATTTTCTGTGGAAGAGGAGGGTGGCAGCCATCATGGGCACCTATTTTAGCTCCTATTTTCATGAAAAACAATTTTGCATGAAGAGGCATTGGTTGGCTGGGGCAGCGATGCACTCATTACCTCTTACTAAGCTTGTTTAATTCATGTAATCCACGATTAGATTTGTTGAAGATAAGCGAGGTTCGAACTAAGAATCGTGATCAATCAATCCAAGATTCTAGAAGATTATAATTAATATATTTTATCAATCCATGATTGGATTTAATTCCTAATTACTCCTTTATTTTTTTTCCTTAGACATTAAATGTATTATAAATAGGAATCTATACAATGTAAAAATATATGACTGAATATAAAGAAATTACAAGTCATTCCTTCATTCTGGTCTATTCTTCAAACTCGGACATGGCATCAAAGCCATTTTTTCAACCTAGCTTCCACAAATCTGTGACTGCTCCCTTCTATTTTTGCTATTGCAAATCAAAGCTTGCAAAGCAAACCAGCGCAGAATAGGAATTCACCTCTAGACGTATCATGGCCAAGAACACCGAAGGAAATACTTCAGTAAGGGAGAACCCGAATTCACCTCAGAACAGAGATCCGAGTCAGGTTTATCCAACTGAGGATGAGCAATCCACGACCTAGATTATTGTTGATCTAGTCCCTACTCCAACAAATGTTTCCAGCTTGGCCTAGTGGCCACCAATCCAGCCGTTTCCATTTCAAGGCCCATGAGCATTTGGGCCAACTCAACCATGGGTTTTATACAACACATCAGGAGAGGTGTTTCCGAACTCTAGAGCCTAACCCGTTGAAAGGGGGCTAGGAGGGCTCCGGCCCAAGACTCGTGCCCACATCACAAGGTCAAGGAGCAAATCCCTACCTGACAATGGGGTACGGCTTTCTTCCTTATATCATTTTGGCCATCGGTGACCAACTGGAGCTTGACAACCCACTATACATGTAGCTGAGTGATAGCCCTGAACTACGACTCATCTCCTCTTAGCTCACTAAACCTGAAAATCACAGTACCTAGGCTCGAGATCTCTAGTGGGTGTTGGTCATGAAAGACAAAGATGGGTTCCTCGAGTCAAGTTTATCCAACTGAGGATGAGCAATCCACAACCTAGATTACTGTTGATCTAGTCCTTACTCCAACAAATATTTTCGGCTTGGCCTAGTGGCCACCAATCCAATTGTTTCCGTTTCAGGGCCCATGAGCATTTGGGCCAACTCAACCATGGGTTTTATACAACACATCAGGAGAGGGGTTTTCGAACTCTAGAGCCTAACTCATTGAAGGGGGCTAGGAGGGCTCTGGCCTAGGACTCGTGCCCACATCATAGGGTCAGGGAGCAAATCCCTACCTAATAGTGGGGTACGGCTTTTTGCCTTATGTCATTTCGGCCATATTTCATGAGAGGACAAAAGATATTGAAGCAGACTGCCACTACCCTCGAGATAAGATCTAAGAAGGAGTGATCAAGACAAATGGAATTGAAACCACAAAACAACCTACTGCTATTTTTGCCAAGTTATTGTGTGAAAGACAGCATGCATATCTATTAAGCAAGCTAGGTGTCTTTGATATATATTAGCCACCAGTTTGAGGGGGAGTGTTGAAGACGTGCAAAGATTGAACCAAGAATCATGATCTATCAATCCAAGATTACAGGAAATTATAATTGATATATTATATCAATTCATGATCGGATTTAATTTAGATTTGATTCTTTGTATCTCCTCTATTGTTTTCCTTAGTTAGACGTTAAATGTATTATAAATAAGAGTCTATACAATGTAAAAAGATATGACTGAATAGACCGAATTTACAAGACGTTCGTTCATTCTTGGTCTATTCTTCAAACTCTGACTAGGTTGGACGGACCAAATCAATGTCCACCACACCCTTATAGTCCAAAAATTTGGCACATATAACATTTGTACGCGACTTAGTCTATTGGTCTCTATTTCTAAATGTCCTACTAAACTTTTAAAGGCACATAATTTAATTAAACTCATGCACTAGTACCAGATTATTCCTTAGTCGCTAAATCTTCCTATAAGATCATTAGAACCTATGACTTAATGAAATATGGTTATCAATATCAAATAAACCTCTCGCAGCGCGCTAACATGGCTAAACCAAAAATTCAAGGTGTCACAAGACAACTCCATGAAAAATGTTTCCTAGACTTTTCGGTGTTTGGTATACAAAAACAAACTGATTAAAGCAAATGTTTTCTATCGATGAAAAAGAAATCTTTTAAAAGTTTTTCATCAATAAAAAGCGGAAATCATTTTTCCTTTTCTTTCTTTCACCCAAACCAAGCACATTCTCCTCTGAGCACTCTTTTTAATTATTTTTTATTTTTGTTTTCTTTTTTCCTTTTCCTTTTCCTTTTCCTTGCTTTTTCTAAAAAATCGATTTTTTATTAAATTTTTAATTCGTTTCCTTTTCCCTTCTTCCTTGGCCGGTCACTGGCCGATGACTGACCATAAGTGAGGGACGGCACACCGAAATCTGGTGAGCTTGTCCCTCGCTAGTCCTCTGGCGAGGCTGGTTATTAGACTAGATGAACTAATCCAAACTAATTGATTAATTGAGACTAATCTGCACCTCCTCATTAACTGAGTTCGCTCGGACATAACCCGCACGCAACACCTGCCCATCTCGGCTGGGGAGTTGCGGCCCCTGGTGACGGAAGAACACCTCGAGCAATTCAAAGTGAACGGTGGAGGAACTTGTTAAGGTTCAGAGGGTTTGCTATTCTAGTTATTTGATCGATAGATCAAAAGTGATGACTATGGACTATAGTATGGTTCATTGAAATGTTTGATTGCGGTATGTACGTGCATTGCTTCATTGCAATTGGAGGGTTTGCAATGGCCAAGTAAATATAAGAAGCTCAACCACGCTGACAAAGTCCTAGTTTCTGCTCTGGCTTTTTTCTTGAAAATAGAAATGGGAGCTTTTGTTCAGTATTATTATGGTCGTGTTATAATTCTGTTTAGAAGTGTTGAAACTTGTCTATTGGGTAATATACATAGAAGCGACGGAGGGTTCACGTCTAGATAAGACGGATTTCTAAGAACTTCTAATACTTTTCTACAATTGCGAGGAGTTCGGCCACATTCGCATTGATGACTGTAATTGTTAAAGGAAAGGTTTAATAATGCGTTTGATTAGCTCCGTATATTTTGAAGAAAATAAATTATTCAAAAATATTTTTCTAAAAGTAATTGTTTATATTGCTTAAAGTAATGAATTTAACGGAACACGAGTCTCGGGGAAAATAACTTTGGGACAAAAAGGTTCACCACCAAGGCATGAATGAGTGTCCCACCACTAAAAAGTAAACAACTTTAAGGTTCACCACCAATGAATTGGGTGAGGGCTCAGTTTATTTTGCAAAATATAAATAAATAAATAAAATATTTTTCTAGAAATGATCGGTCATATCATTTAAAGTAAATAATTAACGAATAATATTTTAATTATCAACAACAATTTGTGTCTAAACATTTTCGTGGAGGATGAAAACATTTTTTGTCCGTTCATTTTGGAAACGATACAAATTATCATTTTTAGGATTTTTTTTTCCAAATTGTTCACTTTCCGCGAAACAAACAGGGACATAAAAACCACAAAAACCACTTACTTGAAAGAAATTCCCATGCCTTATGGACTCAAAACTTTGCATGCATACAATTGAGAATGTACATGTTTATTGAGGGACTAAGACACTAAACTAAGAAACTAATAGAGTAATAGAATATTAAACCATGCCTTCATCTAATAATTTAAATTTTTAGAACATTTAGCAATGGTTCCATAAATCTTATATAATATCTAAATTCAAATATTTTCAAGCTGTATTTGCCTCCCTAATTAAATTTACATGCTTAGTACTAGTCAAAAGCTCATCAAACTAAGTGTGAGGGGGAGTATTAAAATATTTAAATAATAAACCACACATTCATTTAACTACTTAAACTTTTAGAATGATTAGTTGTGGTTCCGCAAAATCTTGCATGGTATCAAAGTTAGATTTCCTGTATTTAAATCTTTCTGAGCCCAACTTGTCTCTTTAGTATATATTTCCCCTCTTTAGGCTTTGGCCAAAGTGAATACCATAAGCTTTAAGAGGACCGTTAACAATGATCCCACTAAATCTCACAGAATATAAAATTAAGAAATATTAAACTATGTGACATTAAACTAGGAAATTACCAAATTAGAAAATCAACGTTAAACTAGGAAATAATTAGAAGATCAACTTAAATTAGGAAACTACAATCCAGCTTTTAAATCAGCTTATGGAAAGAGCTGTTGTTCAACTTATATAAATTACTTATGGATCAATCCTTGTATTTAATGGGACTCGATGCTCCCGCATTGCTCACATCCTTGATTCAGTCATCGTGGCTTTCATTAAACCACAAGTCATTAGTTTCATAATCCATAAAATAATTGCCTTGCCCTATATTCTAAGTTGCCCCAAAAGAAATTAATTATTTTTCCCTCGCCACATAACAAGTGTCCAGGTGCACCTCCCCATTTTAACTTTTGAGACCTGTAAATACCCACCACCCATGGAAGCCTTCAATAAAAGCCTTCGATTTTGAAGCCCACGCCAAGAACCGAAGCCGAAAACTTTCAAAATGAGACTCCTCGTCCTCGCCACTGCCGCCATCACTGTTCTCCTCCTCCTCCGTCAAGGTTCGGCCGCCCGCCCAGAGGGGCTGATCAGTTGGGAGCCGATAAAGGATCTGAATAACCTGCTTGTGTGGGAGGTCGCTGAGTACGCCGTCAACAAGCACAATGAGTCCGCCAGGACGAAGCTGGTTCTGGAGAAGGTGGTGAAGGGTGAGACGGCGGGCTTCTTGGGGACGACATACAAGCTTACCACCGAGGTCAAGGACGGGGCCGACCTGAAGAGCTACGAGGTCATGGTTTGGAATTCGAAGTTATTTAAAATTCTCTTATTGTTCAAGCCTATTGAAGGCAACGTGTGAGAGCGTATCTGTGAACAATCGGTATCGACCTCCAACTAATTTGAGAATAAAACAAGATTTGGTTTTCATTTTTAAGGATGGAAGTTTAGTTAGATGTGATTGTTCGTGTCTGTTAAAAACTTCTAGTGCAAATAAGCCCATCAAACGGATGGGCTGAGTTGGGATATAAATGGTCGGATTCAAATTCCATACCAGACCTAATCATATCTGACGGATCTTGAAATTCATTTTTAATTTTTCTCCTTAATCTTTTAACAGAGCAGTGAAAATAGGAGTCTGATTGCCACCACAATCAAAAGATTGAAAAAAAGAAAAGAAAAAGGTTTTGCCCTGAGAACAAAAATTTGGGTAAAAGAGGTGGATTTCCTAGGAACTATAAGACCGATCAACATCGTCCTCAAAAAAGCACACCCGTCATCGACATCCATACGAAAGCACCCATTGATTTGATCTCCACACCGTATTTCAAAATGGAGGGTGGAAATTATGCCGGCAGATATCAGTGAATGCGATGTCGACTTTCCATTGCTTTGGAAAGAGCAAATTCAATGTCTTAAATAACTCAAAGGACCGGCAAGACCGATCATGGATACACCGACACAGCTCGGAACAAGTAGAATTCGAAATTTCCGGAAGGACTCGGTACGATATCGAGACTCTTTCTTGGGTCGATCACAGGCGTGGACACCAGATTCATGTTGGAGCTCCCGAATATTTTAAACCCATTTTCACCCGACCCTTTAAATGTTTAGCAACCCATTTACAACCTAACTCTAAATGTATTTGTCAAAAAATTGGTCCATGACCCTTTTTTGACACCTCTAGTGCAAATTCTAGTGCAAAGATATTGAATATTTGACCCCGTGCCTCTACATTTACAAAAACAAAGAGATATCATATGCATCTCCCCCAATTTGAATAGTTTGACGAGAACTCAAAAAAGAATGGCAAAAATTAATGAAGAAAAAAAGGGTACCATGGCAAATCATTTTATCAAGCGAAATGAATGCTACCGCCATCGAACTATCATCCATCACCGACTGGAGCGAGCCACCACCGTAGACTGAGTACTCAAGGATCCAAGGGCATAAGTATAACCCGAGTGCCAAAACTTAATACAAAAGGACATCTAAATGCCAAAAGTTATAAAAGGTACACTTAAGTGCCATTTTTCAAAATAAATGGATCACTTCAATGCTAAGTTATCGGAATCTTACCAGAAATTCTACGTGGCAATTTTTTATTAATTTTTTTGTTACATGGTTTGTTGGAAATTGAATCGATGAAAAATCAACCAAAATGATATCATTTTGTGCTGACATGGATTTTTTAAATTATTAATTAAATAATATTAAATAATTTAAAAAAATATTATTATAAAATCGATTTTATTAGAAAAAAGGGGAGGAAGGGGAATCCGACGAGAGTTGTGCAGCCCTTGCCACCATTGCCGTCGCCGCCGCACCCTCACCGGAAGGGCCGATGATGGTGGGCGAGGGTCAACTGAGGTCGCCGGGCCCTAGCCAATGGCTGGCAATCCCGGCCGGCCTATGACAAGGGCCTACGGGCCCTTGCCCAGCTGATGACCCTCGCCACAAGCTAGGGTAGGGTCACCGGCCACTAGCCAATGTTCTTTGAGTGGGTTTATCCTAATAATCATATGAATTCAGTTGATTGTCTTACAGTGGATCTCCAGATAGTCTATCAAAGAGGACCGCTGGCAGCAAGATTCGAATCCAAGCAGGGTGTACGGAGAGTTTGGATCTTACCGGTTGAGTCAATTCACTTTTGGTTAGAAACTAAACCTAACAAGGCTTGCAAAAAATTTAATTATGTCAAATACTTTTCACCATGCACGTGCTTTCCGTAGTCTGTCCCATGAAGCCTACAAAAATTACATTTCCAAACTAGGAGTGCCACAACTTTTGTATGGCGCTCACTTTGGTACTAAAACTTTTTTTTCGCTCATTTAAGTGTCATAAGTTTGAAAAAACATTTACTTGAGTGCCATTCCGTCGGAAAAGCTGATATGGTCGTTGGAAAATAATATTTTTTTGATTTTTTGCTTTTTTTTAAGATCGGCGAGGGCCATTGTTGACCCTCACCGTCGGCCGTGAAAAGCCTTTGGTGAGGTTGTCACGACCTTCCCGCGGCTGCCGAGGGCTGCACCCGGCCCTCGCCGTAGCTACCGCGGGTGAGGCCATCGGGTCCTCGCTGATCGCTAGTGAGGCCACGACGGCCTCACCCAAGGCTTTCGCGGCCGACAACGAGGGGGCCCTCGCCCAATTTGGGTGAGGATTCTACGGCCGACGAGGGTCAATGGTGGCCCTCGCCGGCCTTAAAAAAAAAAAAGCAAACAAATAATTTAAAAAAAATCAAAAAAATTAATTAAAATATTATTTTCCAGTGGCCACGCTTTTCTGGCTTTTTTCTGGCGGAGTGGCACTCAAGTGAATATTTGTTCAAACTTGTGGCACTTAAGTGAGCAAAAAAAAAGTTTTGGCACCAAAGTGAGCGCTGTACGAAAGTTGTGGCACTCCTAATATTCTAACCCCCATATAATTAAGGGTGTCAAGAACAAAACCAAAAATCAAACCGAAATTTCACGTGTTTTCAGTTCGGTTCGGTTAACCGAAAAATAACCATTAACCTTTTCGGTTTGGTTCAATTAACCGAACCAAACCGGAATTCTTAATAAAAATTGAACAATATCTCTTATCTTCTTTACTTAAATTCTAATAAATAAAATAAAAATAGGAAAACTGAAGAACCTTCTTGAAAATTCGGTTCGGTTTATATTCGATTCGGGACAGTTTCGGTTCAGTTTGATATCATCCCTTATTGGTTTGGTTCGGTTCGGTTTTTCCACAAAACCGAACCGAACTGAACCGAACCATTTACACCCTTACATATAATTCAATATAAAAAGAAAAATCTAATTAGAATACAAAATCTTATTGATATTCTTAATTATTTTGGTGAATTCAAAATCAAAAAGAAGAAGAAACAGAATTTGAGCCCACAATACCTGAAATTCCAAATTTATGCAAGCTGAAGCAGGAGATCGTACAAGTGGAAAGTTTGTTGCAACGCATTTATCAAATCGTCTCTCCGTTTCATCATTTCTCAAATTAATTGTACTTCGAAAAGCTCAGCGGTTTTAACTGGGACTCGTAGCTGAGCCTTCGCCTCTGCTATGTTGGACAGCAACTGGTAGCATTGCTGGTGGTGAAGACTCGAACGCTGCAGGGCTTGTGCAACGGCACGCTGATGGAAAGCGATTAGTCAACCGAAAATACTTTTGGGTGAAATTGATTTTTTGGACTTTCACTTGTTTATTTCGTGAAAAGTGATTAGTCAATCGAAAACATTTTTGGGTTAATAAAAGTATTCATGTATAAATTTAGGAAAGTAAATTATTATATCTAAATAGGTGAAAGCACTTTTTTGGAATTATTCATCTCGAATATTTTAATAAATTAGTTATATTTTATATTTTTAAAATTTCCCTTCTTCTTTGGCTAGTCACTAGCCATGGTGAAGGCTAGCGACTAGCCATAGGCGAGGTTGAGCCTTGCCATGGGTCAACAAGGCTCGAGCTCATTTATATGGTGAGACTCGAGTGAGTGGCAAGCTCGAGTCTTGCTTGAGGCTTGCAAGGCTCGAGCCTCACTAAATTGACAAGACTTGAGCCTCGCTGACTCGTGCCTATGGCTGGTATCTAACCATTACTAGGCTCGGCGATTGGCAAAGAGAAGAAAAAGAAAAAGCAAATAAAATAAAAGTTACTTGAAATTTTGATTTTTTTTTTTTATCATGAAATAAATTTATGAGATTAAAATCACTTTCTAATCACAAAACAAAAAAAAAAAAGTATCTACTTTCCTAAAAAATGATTTCCTAGAAAGCATTTTCTTTTATCATAAAATTTCCTTGAAACAAATACACCCAAGCCAGTCTTGAAAACCGATCATATATGTTTCACAAAAAACAACTTCTAAAAAATATTTTCCATATTTTTTAGTTTTTAGTATACAAAAACAAACCAATGAGGAAAATGTTTTCCATCAATGCAAAAGAGATCTTTTAAATGTTTTCCATCAACAAAAAGCAGAAATCATTTTGCCTCCTCTTTCTTTCACCCGAACCAAGCACATTTTCCGCCATGCACCTTTTAATTATTTTCTTTTTCTTTTTCTTTTTCCTTACTTTTTTTTTTTTTATTAAAAATCTATTTTTTTAAATTATTTTTCCAATTTTATTTCCTTTACCTTTCTTCCTCAACTGGTCACCAGCCGGTGACTGATCACAAGTGAGGACAAGCTCATGGACCTTTGGCGAGCTTGTCCCTCGCTAATCCTTTGGCGAGGCTGGTTATTAGATTAGATGAACTAATCCAAACTAATCAATTAATTAAGACTAATCTGCAGCTTCTCTTTAACTGAGTTCGCTTGGACATAACCCGATGGAATTGTGGAGTCGATAGAGAAAGATATTATTGTGGGTAGACACTTCCCGAGATATTAAAGGAAATAGAGTTTATATTACTGTTAATAGCATATATGTAATTTCCTTTAATATGTATGCCCTAGACTCCTATTATAAATAGGGCAATTTCTTTTATAGTTGTAACGCTGAAGCTTTGTAACCCTAAGCTTGTAACATTGATACTGATAGTGAATTAATGCACAATTTTGTTGCTGGAAAATTTGGTAAGGTTTATCTTGTTGATAATGAACCTTTGGATATTATAGGAAAGGGTGATATTATATAAAATCTACTAACGGATATCAATGGAAGTTGCATGATGTCAGATATGTTCCAGGACTTAAGAGAAATCTAATCTCTATAAGTCAACTAGACAGCACAGGTTACAGGACTATTTTTGGGGATGGCTCTTGGAAAATTGTTAAAGGTACTCTGGTTGTAGCACGTGGAACAAAGTCAGGAACGCTCTACGTGACTGAAATCAATAGAGAAACTGCAGCAATTGTTGAATCAGAAATTGATTCTAAATTATGGCACCACAGGCTTGGACATATGAGCGAAAAATGAATGAAGATATTAGCATCTAAGGGAAAATTGCCTAATTTGAAGTCCATAGATATTGGTCTATGTGAAGATTGTGTTATGGGTAAGCATAAACATGTTAGTTTTTCGAAGATTGGAAAAGAACCAAAGAAAGAAAAATTAGAGTTGGTACATATAGATGTGTGGGGCCCAGTTCCTGTGCAATCCCTTGGAGGCTCGCGCTATTATGTCACATTTATTGATGACTCCACCAGAAAGGTATGGGTTTATTTCTAAAAAATAAATCTGACGTGTTTGCTAATTTTAAAAGATGGAAAGCTGAAGTGGAGAACGAGACTGGCCTGAAAATTAAATGTTTAAGGCATGATAATGGCGGTGAATATGATAGCAAGGAATTCAAGCAATTTTGTGTAGAAAACGGAATCGAATGACAAGAACTGTTCCCAATAGACCGCAACAAAACGGAGTTGCTTTGAGAGGATGAACAGAACTCTGAATGAGCGTGCAAGAAGTATGAGATTGCATGCAGGATTACCCAAGATGTTTTGGGCAGATACAATTAATACAACAGCATATCTAATTAATAGGGGACCTTCGGTTCCACTTGATTTTAAGTTACCAGAAGAAGAATGGAGTGGAAAGAAGGTAAGTCTTTCACATCTGAAAGTCTTTAGTTGTGTTTCCTATGTCCACGTAGATTCTGAAAATAGAGATAAACTTGATGCAAAAGCTAAAAAGTGTTTTTTCATTGGATACGGTTCTGATTATTTTGGCTATCGATTCTGGGATGAATAAAATAGAAAAATAATAAGAACTGCTGATGTCACGTTCAATGAGAATATGTTGTACAATGACAAATCCGTGACAGACTCTAGCGTGAAGGAAAATTTGGTGAAAAATACAGAGATTGAATTGGAAGAGAATTCTAAAAGTGTTATGGTTGAAATTCCTAAAACTATTGCTGAACAAGAAGCACGTACACCTGATCCCACTTTAAGAAGATCTAGTAGAACACCTAAACCTGTATAAAGATATTCTCCGTCATTGCATTATTTGCTTTTGACTGACGCTGGCGAACTAGAAAATTTTTCGGAAATAGTGCAGGTTGAAGATTCTGTTAAGTGGGAGTTAGCAATGCAGCATGAGTTGGATTCACTCAAGAAAAACAAAACTTGGGTGTTAACTCAGTTACCAGATGGGAAGAAGGCATTACAGAACAAGTGGGTGTATCGGGTTAAAGAAGAACTTGATGGTAGTAAGAGGTACAAAGCAAGGTTAGTAGTAAAAGGGTTTCAACAAAAAGAAGGAATTGATTATACGGAGATTTTTTCTCCAGTTATGAAATTGACTACTGTTAGATCAATATTGAGTATTGTTGCTGCAGAGAATTTACATCTAGAGTAGCTAGATGTTAAGACTGCATTCCTCCATGGTAATTTGGAGGAGTATATTTATATGATACAACCGAAAGGTTTTCAGGATCTTGGAAAAGAAAATTATGTCTGCAAATTGAAGAAAAGACTGTATGGCTTGAAACAGGCTCCTCGACAGTGGTACAAAAAATTTGACACATTTATGTGTGGTAACGGGTTCACTAGAAGTGACATGGATCACTGTTGTTATTTCAAAAAAATTGATAACTGCTATATTATTTTGCTGTTGTATGTGGATGATATGCTCATTGCAGGATCTAGCATGAGAGAGATCAACATACTGAAGCAGCAATTGTCAAAAGAGTTTGAGATGAAGGACTTGGGCGCAGCAAATCAGATTCTTGGGATGAGGATCACGCGGGATAGATCTAAAGGAATTCTAAAGTTATCTCAAGAAAAGTACATTGAAAAAGTGCTTGATAGATTCGGAATTCAGAATGCAAAGCCCAGAAGTACTCCTTTAGGAAATCACTTCAAGCTCTCAAAGGAGTAGTCACCAAAGACGAATGAAGAGCGGGAGTATATGGCTAAAGTGCCTTATGCATCAGCTGTTGGTAGTTTAATGTACACAATGGTGTGTACTAAACCAGACATAGCTCATGTAGTGGGAGTTGTGAGTAGATACATGGCAAATCCAAGAATAAAACATTGGAAAGCTGTAAAGTGGTTATTAAGATATCTAAAAGGCACTTTAGGTATGTCATTATGTTTTATGAAAAATAGTGCAACTTTACAAGGCTTTGTTGATGCAGATCTTGGTAGTGACTTGGATAATAGGAAAAGCACCTCAGGTTATGTTTTTACCTTAGGTGGCACTACAATCAGTTGGATGTCTAGACTTCAAACTTGTGTATCTCTCTCAACCACTGAAGCAGAATATGTGGCTATCTCTGAAGCTAGTAAAGAGATGATTTGGTTGAAAAATTTTCTGAAGGAGATAGGCAAAGAGCAAGATAACAGTGTTCTTTTCAGTGATAGTCAAAGTGTTATTTGTCTTGCAAAGAATCCGGTATTTCACTCAAGGACAAAACACATTAAGTTAAAATATCATCAAATTCGTTAGTTGATAGATGACGGGACATTGTCATTAAAGAAGATTCTTCGTGCAGAAAATCTAGCAGATATGTTAACAAAGGTTGTCACCACTGAGAAACTGAAGGTGTGCATTGCCTTAGTTGGCCTCCATGGTAAGTGATGAGGAGGGCTGCTGCACTAAGACAATTTGGGTTGAAAAGATGAAGACTATAAAAGATTATTGCTGTTTTTTGAAGACACCTGTGATTGATGGAATTGGCCGGAGAAAGATATCACTTCCTAGGCCCCTGGTAATTTCCTTTAATATGTATGTCCTAGACTTCTATTATAAATAGGGCAATTTCATAGTTGTAGAACAACCCTCATTGATATTGATAGTGAAGAGATTGCCTAATGCGGCACTGTGGTTTTTTCCTTCTTGATTTTGGAAGGGTTTTCCACGTAAAAATTCCTGCTTGCCCTCTTTTTCTTCCCTGCTTTTATTCGTCGCATATTCGCGTCCCCCAACATAACCCGCACGCGACACCTGCCCATCTTGGCCGGGGAGTCGCGGCCCCTGGTGGTCAAAGAACACCTCGAGCAATTCAAAGTGAACGGTGGAGGAACTTATTAAAGTTCGAGGGTTTGCTATTCTAGCTATTTGGTCGATATATCAAAAGTGATGACTATGGACAGTATGGTTCTTTGAAATGTTAGAGATCGCAGTATGTACATGCATTGCTTCATTGCAATTGGAGGGTTTGCGATGGTCAAGTAAATATAAGAAACTCAACTGCGCTGACAAAGTCCTAGCTTCTTCTCTGGCTTTTTTCTTGAATAGAAGTAGGAGCTTTTGTTCTGTACTATTATGTTCGTGTTATAATTTTGTTTAGAAGTGTTGAAACTTGTATATTGGGTAATATACATAGAAGCAACGGAGGATTCACGTCTAGATAAGACAGATTTCCAAAATCTTTTGATACTTTTCTACAATTGCGAGGAGTTTGGCCGCGTTCGTATTGATGATTGTAATCGTTATAGGAAAGGTTTGATAATGGGTTTGATTAGCTATTATATTTTGGAAACTAAATGATTTGAAAATATTTTTCTAAAGGTGATTTTTTTATATGGCTTAAAGAAATGAATTTAACAGAATGCAAGTATTTGATGTATTTGGGAAAAATAACTTTGGGATAAAAAGGTTCACCACCAAGGCATAAATGAATGATTTTAAAAAAAAAAAAGAACTTCAAGGTTCACCATTGATGAATTGGATGAGGGCTCTATTTATTTTTCAAAAAATGAATGATTTAAAAAAATTCTAAAAATAATTGCTTGTATCATTTATATTGCCTCGATTTAGAGGTAAGCATGATTCGGGTTGGGCCGGTCCATCCCTCGACCCTAGGAGCAACCCGCACAATGTCGGTCCTCAATTTATGGGACCGAGGACCAAACCGACCCAATGAGTTCGGTCTAATTCTAAGGTTGACCCAGGTTCAACCAATAATTCTTTTTCTTTTTTTTTTTTTGTATTTTTGAAAAGTCAAACCTATTATTTCAAATTACATATCCATCAATACTGTAGTTTTAACTAAATTATAAATATCAATACTTATTCAACAAATTTAAAATAAGGTAACAATAAAAATTGTACACTTGTTAAAAGCAAGAAACCATAAAACCAATTAAGATTGCTCCTAAAGCCACAAGGCGAGTGTTGCTCACGAGTGAAAAAGATTTCTAATTAGGGATTTATTTCTAATTAGGTAAAATTGGACCAATGCTCACTCCTAATTCAATGCTCCTGCATTACTCAGTCACATACTTAATCCAGTCATCGTGGCTTCCATTAAACTGCAAGTCATTAATTTCATAATCCAGCCATCGTGGCTTCCATTAAACTGCAAGTCATTAATTTCATAATCCAGGAAATAATTACCTTGCCCTATATTCTAAGTTGCCCCACGCCACACAACCAGTGTCCGGGTGTTTCTCCCCATCCTCTAAATGCATATATACCCACCACCCATAGAAACCTTCAAAATAAGAATTCTATTTTGAAACCCACACCGAGAACCGAAGCCGAAAACCATCGAAAATGAGATTCCTCATCCTTGCCGCTGCCACCACCGCCACCGTCCTCCTTCTCCTCCAATGTTCGGCTGCCCCCCCGAAGGAGAAGGACATTTGGGAGCCGATAAAGAATCCGCAAGACCCGTACGTGCAGGAGATCGCTGAGTTCGCTGTCAAGAAGCACAATGAGGACGCTAGGACGAATCTGGTTCTGAAGAAGGTGGTGAAGGGTGAGACGTCGGACTTCTTGGGGACGGTCTACAGGCTTATCATCGACGTCAACGACAGGGCCGACATGAAGAGATACAACACCACAGTTTGGGACTTGAAGCCGGCTAGAATTCTCGTAAAGTTCGAGCCCGTTAAAGGCAACGTGTGAGGTCATGTCAATGAATAATCCATATCAAGTGATTTGAGAATAAAACAAGATCTGGTTTTCATTTTTAAGGATGGAAGTTTAATCGGATGTGTTTGAAACCTCTAGTGCAAATAAGCCCAACAAACAAGTGGATTGGATCGAGACATAAATAATCGGACTCAAATTGACCCATTAATTTTCAATGCAAATTTCTAAATTCATACCGGACCTAACCATACTTGATTGGTATCGATTTTTAATGTTTTCTTACTCGATCTTTTAACAGAGCACTGCTGATAAGAGTGTCGGAATCAAAAGACTGAAAATAATAAATAAATAAATAAAAAGCTTTGCACTAAGAACCAAATATTTGGGTAAAAGTGGATGGAATTCAGCTACCAAATAGCATCTGTTAAAGCATAACTTTTCCTAGGAACTATAAGATCGATCATCATCGTCCTCGAATAAGCACACGCATTATCCACATCTATACGAAAGCATCCATCAATTTGATCTCCACACCGTATTTCAAAACGGAGGGTGGAAATTATGCCGGCAGCTCTCAGGGAATGCGATGTCCACTTTCAATTTCTTTTGAAAGAGCAAACCCAATGTCTTAACTCACTCAAAAGACCGGCAAAATCGATCATGGGTTCACGACCTAACTTTAAAGTTGGTTGGACCACCTAAAGTTTGACTAATAGATCACTAAACTTAAACTTAGCTCGAATTCTCCCAAACTTATATCAATTTGCGACCTCAGGCTCTCCCAAGCCTATATCAATTTGCGACTTGAGGTTCAAGTTATTTAACATACAAATAATTTTTATCTAGAAATCGTCACTAATTGATTTATGATAGATCATTAGATACACAAGCAAAGCATTGGGAGGAATACCTTTACTTTTACAAACTAGAGATTAAATGAGTTTGGGGACTTGATTACGCTAGCTCATTCTAATGCCCTTTCGGTATCTTTTGTTTTTCATTTTCAAAAATATTGCAGGCACTTTGAATTGATTTTAGCTTAAATCACTAACATGCAATGAGTGATCATGTGAGTGTGCAAGTACCCATAAAATAAATTGAACAAGCAATGAATTTTTTTGAATTTGTTTACTATTATGGAATTAAAACTAGCCTACATGACACATAATTAAATGAACCTAATGTAATGACTCAGTCCAACAAAGGCGGGAGCAATCACCAGGGCTAGAAGAGCCTGGATAAGGAGCAGCTCCTAGCATACTTCTAGGATGGTGAAGGGGGCAAAAATGAACCGAATTATGCACCAAACAAGGGGAGAGCAATTTTAGGATATATGTGAAAATTGAAATTAACTCAAAAAGATGCCTTTTGACATAAGGGCAAGCTTTGTTTTGGAATTCCAAAGTTAAGCGAGCCCAGGCTAGAGTATTATTAGGATGGGTGGTTTTTTGGGAAAGTATTTGCCTATACACCAAAATGATAAAACTATGAGGCTCGGAATGGGACAGCTAAAGTGGACAATACCTTGAGTAAGTTAATCAAGGAATGTCATAATATGGTATGAGAGTGGGACCCCCTCCAATAGGTGTATGGTTTAGGGATGAACTAGGCAAAAGTTGGTAGCCCTATAATGACTTGGTTCGACAAGGGCAAGTAGTGGTTGCTAGGGCTAAAAGAGCCTAGACAAAGAGCAACTCTTGGCAAGCATCTAAAATGGCAAAATGGGCAGGAATGAATCGTATTATATGAAAACCGAATTAATTCAAAGAGATGCCTTTTGACGTAACAATGTAACGACAAGCTTTGCTTTAGAACTCCAAATTGACCACCTAGGAAAGTGCTTGTCTATACCTTCAAAGGATAAAATAGTTCGAAATAGGACGGGTCAAAGCGTATATCACACCAACATGCAAACTATATGACATGTACATGATATTTTTGGTTTTTCGATTAAAATTAAAATTAAATTATTAATGAAAATTAAATACCAAACCTAAATATTTATCCTATTTAAACTACGAAATAATTTTGGATTAAATCCTATTTTAATTCAGAAACTTATCTTAATTAAGTAGATTCTACCCTAGCATGCAATCTAATCTAACTTGAAAAATTCTATAACATGCAACCCTAATCTATTCAGGAAACTATGCTATCTATCACGCAATTTAGTCTAACAAAAATTATCAAATATAAGCATTATATCCAATCCACCTTAAGATATTCATCAAGATTCCAAATAAAGGATTAAGATAATTGAAAAAATAATCTATCGTCTCACGGATTAAATTAACAATTATTTTAACCCTAAACATCATCAACATGCAAGGAAAATCAAAATAATTAAAAAAAAAAATCCAAAATCTTATAGATCAAATTAGTAATTATAATGATGCGGATAAAATTAACAATTATTTTCGCAAGAAAAATCAAAATAATTAGAGAAATAGTTAGAAGTCTTACGGTTCAAATTACTTATTATAAAGTATTATAAAGATTTTTTTCCTTTAAAATCCTTATGGTAATGCCTAAAATCCCAATCATATCAAACCTGGATAACAATTGATCGAGGATAACGATTATTACCGCCAGTGAATGAATCACGACGGCGGCTGACGGCGGCGGTCTCGGTAGGGGCAGATGGCTGGTGGATCAAACAGTTCACGACAAGAGATTCATGCGGTGATAGTGTTGGCCTCTCGGTACGATTTCCTCGTTCCGGTGAGGATTTTGCTTCGACAAAGACACCTACGAAACAAAAGCAAACGACTGTCAGGCTTGCAAATTGCGCCTGGTCGTCGGGAGTAGACCACGGCCAAGAGCGCAGCGACTCATGGCTTGGCTCAGTTTGCTTCGTAGAAACTAGGATTGCTTTTCCTCGTCAAGACCACCTGTTGGTCTCACAAAGGACCCTTCTTTTCAAGCGTGATCAAAGTCCTCCTTCATCAGATTTTCACCACTTTGGCTTCTTCTTGTTTGCGGACGATTCAATGTATCACACCCCGACCCTCGAGTATGCGGCAACCCCTGTTCTCTTGTGGTCATTTGATTTGCGATTCCCCAGGATCCGTCGCTGACCGTTATTTTTATCTTTTAATTAAACGCATGCGGAAGCGAAACACAATACCCCAGTCAATTACAAAAACAGGGATAGCAGGAAAACCCAACAAGAATACATTCAAAAATACTGCTTTATTAACTAACTGATTAACCCTAGGAAGTTTTACAAGTACAAGCCCTTACCATGGGCATCTTCCTATCGAGCCAATGAAACCAATGAGCCAAGGTTAATCTACTCCCTTCAAAGACGGCCACGAGCCGTAACATGCGTCGATCCACTATCCTACGGACCTGAAAATTGTTAACCACGACGGGTTGAGATAAAATCTCAGCAAGTTCGGGCGCTAAGCCTCAGTTAGGGCACCAATCCACCTCAGGGGTACCTAACAGGCATGGCTCTCATAAAGACATACAATAATTAACCATCCAATCACAAACGACCTTACCTCGCAGCTGCACCTACCTTACACGATAATAACCACACGTACCAAATATAGGGCAAACATACAATCGCATAATCATAATACAACAGATGCATTCCATGCATACCGCGATTAAGCATGTTCTAATCATTACGACCCCTCGGTCACGGTACAACCCAAAGGTTGGCGGTCTACCGGATATAACCGGGCATTGTGTACCTGACAGACACGTTCCTCACGAGAACAAATGGCAATCAAATCGTTTCACATACCATGCACGGTACACAACACACATGTACAGGTTACCACACAGTCAGAACATAACACATGCATTTCAGGCACCCAACAGTCAGGCGTATGCCAGTTATGCACCTACTCACATAAACATGCATCAAGGCACAATCATCTCTGCCTCCCCGTGTAAACACACCTCAGGGCACAATCTCTACCTCCCCACATAAACACGCCTCAGGGCTCTACCTTTTCCCCGCGTAAATACGCATCAGGACCCAATCTCCACCTCCTTGCGTAAACAGGCTTCAGGGCTCTACCTTTTCCCCACGTAAACACGCATCAGGACCGCCCTCCACCCCGCGTCACGCGCATCAGGGCACAAGTACTCTACCTCCCCGTGTAAACACACCTTAGGGCACAATCTCTACCTCCCCGCGTAAACACGCCTCAGGGCTCTACCTTTTCCCTGCGTAAACACGCATCAGGGCTCTACCTTTTCCCTGCGTAAACACGCCTCAGGGCTCTACCTTTTCCCTGCGTAAACACGCATCATCAGGGCACAAGTGGACTCATAAGCACACATCATAATCCACACAAGACATGCATGAGGCCCACATATGAAGCAGTAAGTATTCCATATTTATCCATGAATCGCCACATTGCGATAATCCAATAATCAATCAGTTTCATAAGGAAATACCACGTAATTCCCAGAATAAACGTGCTTCAATCAATAAGGCACAAGTAAGCTATCAGCAAATTAATCAATTATTGCCTCAGACAATATTTGTCTCACAATAATACAACGACCGATATTCCCATAAATCACTAATTACCACAATTACTTATCGAAAAGTAATTAATCCAAACTCGGTGAATTATCTCAATCAACCATCACTAAGCACAACAATTACCAACAATGTAATTTATTATTATCAAAATAATAATAAAACAATATTATATTAATTTCGGAATAAATCAATATAAATAATAAAATAAACACATAATTAGCATAAATCACGATTAGGCTCTAATTAACCACCACTAACCCCAATTAACCAAATAACCATCACTAACCACCTAATTCCGATTAGTCTTAACTAAACTAACCCTAAACGAGATTAACACGCTAAACAAGGGTTTAGAGCCAAAACTTACCGGTTAACGACGGCGAAGGCGCGCTTGCGACGAGGACGACGAGGCGGTCGCACGGGTGCCTCCGGGGTGTCGGAATGGACGACACGGCGGCCAAATCTTGGCCGGAGGCCTGCTGTCCAAGCGGCCAAGGGGAAAACCAGGGCAGGAAAAGGCGTCTAGCAGCCTGGGGCCAGCTGGGGGCGGCCCTCCGGTCGGCTAGGGGGTGGCGGACAGCGGTCAGGGCGGCGGTCGGAGGCTAGAACAGCAGCGCCGATCGCTGGTTCGGCTACACCAGAACCGAGAGGGAGAGAAAGAGAGGGAAGGACGGCGGCCAGCAACTGGACGGCGGACGGCTAGCCCGTCACGGCGGCTCGGGTGGTCGGGAATGGCAGCAGCAAGCCGATGGAGTGGCGGCTGGGATGGTGGCGACCAGCTCCGACCGAAACAGGAAGAGGGAGAGGAGGAGCAGCGGGCGGTCGCAGCTGTTGGGGTTCGATGGACGGCGGTCCAAGGCGGCGCGACGACCAGCAGGTAGAGGTACGATAGCGGTTGAATCGGGGCGACGCAGTTGTCGCGGCGGTGAACAGAGGAGGAGGAGGAGAGCAGGAGCTGAACGTGGTTGGGTCGGCTCGAGATCGGCGAACGATGGCTCGCCGACGTCCGGGTGGCGAGCAGGGGTGGCGATGGTGGTCGGTGAGGCGGTGGTCAGCTGTAGTGGCAGCTCGATTTTTCCCGGCCCAAGGGAAAATCGAAGAAGAAGAAGCAGCGGAAGAGAAGAAGAAGGGGAGCAATCGTCGACGCAGCAGGAGGAGGAGAGAGAGAAGTTTCACAGCATGTGGGGGACGGGTGCAGGAGAAAATATTACGTACCCAAGTGATTCACACGTCAGCTTCCTACTAGTCCATTAAAAGAACGACACGTGTCAATTTGGGACCCACTGTTCAGACACCCTAGGTCTCCTCTCTCTCTTCAATTAATGTTCACTTTTTTTTTTTCTTTTTCTTTGTTTCCCTTTTGTTCTTCTCCACAGACGGCGGTAAGGGCAGTAAGGGCGGCAGCCGGCGGTAAGGGCGGCGGCTAGCGGTGGCCGGAGGTTGGCGGCGGCCAGCGGTGGCCGGAGGTTGGGATAGCAGCGACGGTCGCTGGTTCGATTGTGCCAAAACCGAGAGAGAGAAAGAGAGGGAAGAATGGCGGCCGGCGACTGGACGGTGGACGACTGGCCCGCCACGGCGGCTCGGGTGGTCGGTAAAAGGCAGCAAGCTAATGAAGTGGCGGTCAGCTCCGACCAAGACAGAGGGAAGAGGAGAAGAAGCAAACAGCCACGGCTGTCAGGGCTCGACGGACGGCGGTCCCCAAGCGGCGCGGCAGCTAGCAGGTGGAGGCACGGCAATCTGGCGGTCTGGAGGCAAGCAGGGGTGGTGGCGGAGCAATGGTGGCGGCCGGTGAGGCAGCGACTCAGCAACGGCAGCAACTCGGTTTTTCCGGCCAAAGGGAAGATTGAAGAAGAAGAAGCAGCAGAAGAGAAGAAGGTGGGGAGCAGTGGTCGACGCAGCAACCGGGAGGGGTGCGGGGTTTAGAGGAGAGGGCGGTGATGCAGTAGCTGGGGTCGCCGGTCTTGTTGCAGACCCACCTCCCGAGCTCCGTTGCGGCGAAGGAAGGGTCGACCGAGACGACAAGTGAGGAAGAAGAAGAAAATAAAAGAAAAAAAGAAAGAGGAGATAAAAAAAAAAAGTGAACATTAATTGAAGAGAGAGGAGACCTAGAGTGTCTGAACAGTGGGTCCCAAAATTGACACGTGTCGTTCTTTTAATGGACCAATAGGAAGCTGACGTGTGAATCACTTGGGTACCCAATATTTTCTCGGCGGTGCAGGGGCAGAAGAAAAGAAAGAGCAGGGGGAGGGGACGTGAGGGAGAAAGGGAGCAGCGGGAAAAGAGGAAAAAGTGGGAGAGAGAGAGGCGCACGTGGGAGAGAGAGATAAGACAAAAGGAAAAACAGAGGAGTCTCGGGTCCAAAATTTGGACCGACGGTCCTACATCCTACGTTTCCGAGACCCCAAAAATTTAGAAAATAATGAGGCCAAAGTCTAATAATTAATCCCGACGCCCAAAAAGTCCAATATCCGAATTTGGATAAAAACCGTGGCCAAGTCAATCAATTGCAACTCTAGCATGCAAGAATCGCGCGTCCGCGAATTCTTTAAGAAACCTCTCCCTTCAGTTAGAAATCGTGAGTGATCGGTTCGAAATGAGCATCGACTAAGAATGCATTGATGACTACGCACTCATAAAATCCGTCACGGGTCGGAAAATTCAGGACGTCACACAATGAGCACTCCTTCAGAACCTTCTCGCCACCTCACTCACGAATTATCACCTGCATACAAGAAATTTCAAATGGTTCGAGGAGGATAGCTAGCAACAATAAGTTCGCGGGGCGCATCGGAAAAGCTGGTCGGTTCTGGAATTGCTGGACTGGTATCAACGGGGCTGTTAGCGTGCGGCAAGATTCGCTGGACGTTGGACTGAGGCTGCTGGAACGTCACAGGATCAAGGGATGCTCGCCGAACGACCTGCAAAAGGAGAACAAATTGCTGGTTTCCTTGGAAGTGTTAGATGGGCGCTGACCACTGGTTACTCGCGAAGTTGCTGCGCTCTGTCTAGATTGTTAATACGGAAGACTGGTTACTCGCCAAGTTGCAGCAGTGCGTCTAGATTGTTAATACGGAAGACCCCGCTCGTCAAAGATACCGGGGCTGGCAAGTCACAGCAAGATGGAGGACATTGTCAGAAGCTTGCAGGAGTGTCGACGGGATTGTAGAGTCGGCTCTGGCCAAGGATGCGCAAGAATAATTCCTGGAGATCATTGAGGACACTAAGATCGTACGTGAGGATGGAACAGCGACCACTGAGCGATGCATCGGAACTGCGCCATGGCTTCGCCCCCTCTCATTTTGTATCGTCTATAAGCATTCTTCATGTATGACCAAACTAGAACGAGACGGAGCTCTCTCCTCAATGGCCGTGTATTCGATGTGTGCGACCCCCCCTTCCCAAAACGTCTTCTTCTTTGTTTCTTTTTATACTGCTCATCCTGCACCTCAAAACAGAAGCATGAATATCCAGAAAATTCTCCGATTTCTCAACTCTTCTTCCATTCCTGTTCTGTCTTTATACCACAGAGAGATAATCTTGATTTTCTATTTTGCTCTTGATCTTCCACACTTTCGTGCTTCGGATATGCCTCAGTATATGTGGTCAACCGTCTTGTGTCTTCGAGAGAGACTCAAGGGCAGCCAGTGGAGTCAGGAACGGCAACGAAACTGGACAGACGACGCACCAGGTTGCAGCCGAGGAGGGGATGTTCGGTCACGACTCTCCTCTTGTCAAGCACTCTCCTCTCTTGACGTGGCCGTGCATGGAATTGTGTGGCCCCCCTAAGTTGTGCGTAAACGCCCCCTCTTATATACGAAGCAACCGAGCCCATCAGAGAAAGAAATAAAATCACATTTCTCGGCCAAGGACACAATTTTATTTTCCTTCAATCACCGATTTTTCCTTGGCAGAATATGTGTTCTTTCCTTTTCTTCTTCAACCGAATATTTCTTCCTTCCGTCGGCTAATCCCATGCATAAACCCATTTTCCTTTCTGTTCATGGACGCGTAACCATCTTTTATTGCCCTCGTTCTGACCAAAATATTTGGTGAAGATATTCATTCTTTTTGCCTCATTTCCTGTTTCAAAACAAAGATATATTGCTTGAAGAATCAAATATCCCCCATTTGGGATACGTCTTTCCCAAGCACACGCTTCCATCAAAATCCTCTTTTAATAACATCCGACTTTCCTGTCAAATGGATTTTCCAAAATATGCACTGCTCTCACCATTCTTTGGCCACTTAAAAGATAATGGGCTGAACTTGACTTTTTTTTCATTAAAAGGTTAGCCCAATTAAATCAATTAAGCTTAGAACCATTCACTCGAGTCCTCCGTTGCTGGTCCGATGCATGTGTAACTATTAATGCAAATGCTTCTAATATCTATATGCAATTTTAACTTAATTTTTTTAGGGGTCAAAAATTAATTCATAATTTTTTATGCAATAAATGAATGATTAAGTTGCCAAAATTTAGATATTAACAGGTTCTATTATCTAGTTGGTCCAATTTGCACCTTGGAATCGAGAACTAGATTGATTGGCCAATGGTTCCAAAAATGGGAACTGGGCACCAGACTGGTATCCCCTTAGACTGCCTAGAACCAACCGGTTCAATTTGGTCCGATGCAGTCTTCATTAAGTAATTTCCATTGCACACCCCTAAGAATGTCTCCCTTAATATTTATCAAGTCCACTTATATGTGAGAAAGCTTAATCTTCTTTGGACAAATATATCTCTTCCCTCCCTTTTCGCTTGACCAAATATTACGTCACCCTGCAGTCAAATCTTTTCCCTTTCCGAAGTCAATAGAAATATGCCCCCTTACTTCCAAGTTTAATAATGCAATATTCTCTTGATAATGCAATATCTTCTTGATATCGTATGGGCTTCAGCCATCATTTGATTCTCATCCATGGACTTGGCCGAATTAACGGCCTCAATTAAATTCAAAGGTCAATCAGTTAAGTCTATCCATCACCAGTCTAATGTAATTCCAACTATATGGGCTTGAAATACTCTTATAAATCTATATGCAATACAATTTAATTCTACCATTTTTGTTTAGGAGTTAAAAATTAATCCCTAATTTTTTATGCAATGAATGACTAGGTCGCGAAAATTTAGGTGTACACATTGACACAGCTCGAAACAAGTAGAATTCGAAATTTCTGGAAGGACTCAGTCGGTGGAATCACCTGGATTTGCTTAATCGGGACTTTGTCTCCGGTCAATCACCAGCAAGGAGATCAAATTCCTGTATGAGACTCTCAAATATTTTAAACCCATTTTCACCTGACCTGTTAAATCTCTGGCAACCCATTTACAACCTAGCTCTAAATGTATAAGCCAAAAAATTGGTCCATGACTCATTTAACCCGCCTACTGCAAAGATACTGGGTACTTAACACCGTGCGTCTGAATTTACAAAAACAAAGAGAAATCATACGTTACTCCCCTAGCTTGAATAGCTCGACGAGATCTCAGAAAAGGAATGGCAAAAATGTTGGCAAATCACTTTATCAAACGAAATGAACGCTGCCACTATCGAGCTATCATCCATCATTGGCTAAGACTGTGGCGGAGAAAGCCCCCATGCAGCGACGCCAACGCCGTAGGCCAAGTAATCAGAGATCCAGGCCATGCCGTGCATGGCAAGGGCATCTGAGGGGAAGAGGTCGAGATTGAGGATAGGAAAGGTGTCGAGGATGAAGTTGGAGGGAGAGTTGCCGGCGGTAACGATGGAGTTGTTGGCAGAAGGAATGAGAGGTGAGAGCTTGTACGGAATAGCGTGAAATGTGAGAAGGCGAGGTGTCGAGAGATGCGGCAGAGGAAAGAGAGAAGGGTCCATGGGGTGCCACAGATGGCAGCGTCGGTGCTAGCAGAGACGAAGAGGGTGGCCGAGATGGAGAGCATCAAGGGGTCGATGGCGGAGACGACTTAGGCCCACTTGCCAAAGTCGCCGGAGGCGTTGAGGATGTTGCTGACTTGTTGGAGACAGACTAAGTCCAGTTTTGTCTTTTTGGAAGAGTACGTAGAAATATTCAAATTTTGATATTTGACGGTGGGAGCAGCAGATTCAACAGATATTATTTAAATATATGTTGGTATATGCTCTCGTGAACTATAGGGAAGGAACGGACTTAAGGTAGTTTGAAATAAAAGAAAGCATTGTTTCAGACAAATTAACATTTGCCGAGGGTAAGTTCTTGACTTCTAGCATTTGGTGATGCATATGTTATCATATTCTATCTTATCATCTCCGTGTCCTATCTTGAAAGATCAACTCAATCTCAGTTGTTTCCACTATTACTCACTACGGACCATATTATCGAGATGGATCGGGATAAGAAGAATTAGGCTATCCTATGAAGCTGTAAATGAAGTTGTAAAACTGTACACCTAGCTAGTGCTAAACTGTGCACCTAAAAGTGGATATATTGAGCTTTGAATTCGATTTGCATTGCTTAAGTGCTTCGTTCAAGAACCATCCTCAAATTCCAGGGGGTTGGCAATGCAAGGTCCGCACAAAACATATCGAATAAAAATTGGATCCATGGAGAGTATTATTTGCATCAATGTATGAATAACTGAGGCTCAAATAATAAAAAGATGATCCGTTATAATATTGGATTTGACTATCTTTGCTTGGTGGTGTGCAATTGGGATTTTGTTCAACTCAAGAACCCGGCGAACTGGTTCTTCCAACTGCAGGAATGTCTCTCTCTATTGACGAAAAATTGCTTCTCGCCATGATTTAAACCATGGATTCCATGTTACAAAATGAAGACACACATACATGACTATCTAATTAAGCGAATTATTGTATCCGAGAGATATAATTTTATATGTATGAATCGGACTAATCAGTTTAGGACAGATCCTTTCATGGTCATCAATACCAGAGTGAGAAAGTCAATGTTTTTACCCATGTTTGCATGTTCATCTTCTAAACTTCCATGATTTTAGTAACTTCCAGAAGACACACATGCATGACTATCTAATTAAGCGAATTATTGTATCCGAGAGATACAATTTTATATGTATGAGTTGGACTAATCAGTTTAGGACAAATCCTTTCATGGTCATCAATACCAGAGTGAGAAAGTCGATGTTTTTACCCATGTTTGCATGTTCATCTTCTAAACTTCCATGATTTCAGTAACTTCCAGAAGGACCATGCTTCTTGCAATGACCTCCTGCTCTCACACGAGCTAATGAAATTCGTAAGTATTCCTACTCTTAGCTCAAGTAGATTGAGGCCCTCTTAATTAGGATCAAAGTAACCCCCTAGTGAATCTCATATTGCGAGCGGCGACTATGCCTTTCAAGTAAAAGAGAGGGTGGATAAGCTCCAGATCGAGGTTGAACTTGATATATAACGTTTCTGTTCCTCTATTTTATTTTATTTTTGTTCTCTTGTTCCCCGAAACAGAAATCTGTTTGGTAATGTCAGCTAATTTTTCTATTTTCTAAAATAAATTAGTGGACAAGGAATAGATTGTGAACAAAACATGCAACATAAACAAAAAGAGAAATAAAATTATTTTAAAAGAATAAACTTGGCGTAACCAAATGCTTGTCTTTACTTCCTCGACACAAAGTATAGTCTCCTCACTCGATTCAAGCCCCCATTTTTCAAAATAAAAAAATTATAAAAATAAAAATTCAGAAATTTAGGAAAAATTTTAGAAATTATATTTTGAGTAGTTTTACTAGATTTTGATATTAATTCTAGTTTAGAATTAGTTTAGCATTAAAAAAAGTGAGAATCTTTTGATGAATATCTAATTCAAAATTGAACAAGCTTTTAGGGCTTTATTATGTGGATTTTTGAAGGCTTTTTTTTTTAGAGATAATGTTAGGTCGTGAAAGATTGGCGACTCCAAATAAGTTTGTTCCTCTTCTTGTAGCTAAAAAATCTCAAAAGGTCTATATACATATTTATTATAATGTTTAAAGATTTACTATCAACCTCCTTATGTTGTGAGTTATAAACCAATGGGACTCTATTGACATTTCCAGGCATTCATCTTTGACTAACTATTACGTTGGATTTTCTTAGACCATCTTAGAATATCTTGATCAATTAAATAATTACAAAAATCCAGTTTTATCCAAACATGAAATGCTAAGTCTCCACCGATATATTTATAATTAAATAAAAAATTGAAAATAGAATTTTTGTATAGTTACCTAACGTGTTATTCCACTCAGAAACTTATCCAGGGAATATAAATAAATAAAAACTATTTTGAAACAAAAATTGTTCCTGAGAATGTAAATATTATCAAATGCACCTTTACTTAAATTTTTGCATTCGGTTCCCTCTTCTCAAACTATGCTTCTTAAGTTGAATGTGGTCTTAATACACTTAGGCCGAAAATTCACACAACCATCAACACCACTATAGTAATATCCATATAGATATTCGCATACACATACAATTTAACTGCTCCCCCACACCGTAAATTTACACCCAATTCGTCCATAGATTTTTCATGTTTTCCTAATTTTCATGATTTCTAAATGGTGCCTCTCAAGCACTTGTAATGTCTGCTCCTGTTAGAATAGGTAATGCTTGTAAAGCTCTTCGGGAGATTTATTTTACCCAAATTCTCCTATCTCAGCAGTCCATCGGTGAACATCTCTTGTACCGTTGATTAATGCGAATGCATAGAACATTTTCTCATGACCCATTTTCATTATTGTTTTATTACAATCTTGTGAACTTTTCGTGCGCTTTGGCATCAGAAAGTTGCATGATTTGGCTGGTGGACCACTCGTGACCGAAGATAATACGTTTCATATAGCCCTTTGTCGGGAGTAAATGTTGCAATTTCTTGCTAAGCTAGTAGCCTTCTTTTCAATGGATTATCTAATCTTCACTCATGAAACAACGGAAGGAACAAAGAATAATTCAAATCACACATAAAACCTCCACTTGTTTTATGGATGAAGATTAGATAATCCAATGAAAAGAAGGCTACTATCTTTAACAAGAAATTGCAACATTTACTCGAACTTTGGTATGCGTACCAAGAATTAGATACCAATGGTACCAAAATATAGTTTTATTACAGTCCGAGTATCTGATGAACCGTACTATCATTTAGGCAAAACTTTAACGACGCATTTTAAAGCTCAGTGGACTGACTTTAAAACAATTCGATTATTTCCTTCGGTTCACTCCTCAGGCCAGACACGCCGCCCATGCTGGTCAAGCCCCGATCAAATTTCTATTTTTATGATTTCCTTAGTTATTGACGAGCTTTGGCAAGTGTTTCAAGATAAAGGAAAATGTTTTTCGAAAAACCAAATTTCAGAATAATGTTTTTCCCTTTCTAGATTAAGCAATTCATTTGCCTAATTTTAAAAGTACATTTTTTTTTAACATGAAAGATTTTCTGTTAATTAATTTTTTTGAAATAATCAAATGTGTGAAAGTCTAGAAAACTATTTTGTAAAAAAATATTTCACTTAAACAAACTCACCCAGAATTTAAGTCAACAACGTATAAGCTTCTAAATTCATATTGATGCAGGAGCAACAAGCTCAAGAAGGAGATCGCTCAAACGGAAAAGTTGTTGGCACACATTTATCGGATTGTCTCTCCATTCCATCGTATCTCAAATTAATTATACATTCGATCGACATCGATGAATTGTCCTCTATTCCTTCTGGTAATTTTTCCAATATGAACAAAAAAACAGAGAAGACACAAGTACCTGAAAAAGCAAGATATGCTCCAAATGGTTTAAACTAATTCCGACAAAATTGAATTATTCCCACAAAATCACCACACTTTGTACTTGGTCCTAAGAGTAGATGAGGCTGATTATTAGATTAGAGGAACTAATCCAAACTAATTAAATTGAGCTAACCTGCACCTCCTAATTAATTGAGTTTGCTCGGACATAACCCACACGCAGTATGTGCCTATCTTAGTTGGGGAGTCGCGGCCCATGGTGGTCGTACAACACGTTAAGCAATTCCAAGTGAACATTGAAGGACTTGTTGAAATTTGAGGGTTTGCTATTCTACTCATTTGGTCGATACATCAAAAGTGATGACAAATTAAGGTTTTGCGAAATGTTTGATCGTGGTTAATACATGCATGGGTCATAGTTTTGAGCTTCCCGTGACCAAGGAACCATGCGTGATAGAAGAAGATTGGCCAATCTCACCTAGTGTTTTCACTAGAGTTTCCATAATGTTCTAAAGGATAGGGGAGATGGTAATTGCACTAAGTTCTAGAGTTCTATTGGCATAAATGATGGTAATTGGTAGGTTAGGTGATACGATCTTGTCCACTAAATCGAATGACAATCAATGATTGTAACGAGAGTGTTACTAGTATAATAAGGGATTCCCTCCCCCTCTTTGTATACTTCTACTCATTCGGTAATTTAAAGCTCCTTTCTCTTTCAAACCTTTTCTCTCTTTACAATTCAGATGAGTGAGTGAGTGATCATTCCCAAGAAAAGCTTAGCTTTCGTGGTATCAGAATAAGTAGAGAGATTGACCTACACGGTCTTGATTCGAAACGATTGACTTGTGACAAGTGGTATCATAATAAGTAGAGAAATTCGTTCCAAGAGATCAAGGAGCACTAATTAATCGAGAGAATGTTGAGCCAAGACACTATTATGGATGGAGGGGTCGCCTAAGTGAAAGAGACCGACAGCCAACCCAAGAAAAGGGATACCTTGATGGACGTCATGTCTGCACTTGATGAAAATCTCATGTAAATGAGGAGTGCCATGGCCGAGTTCATCAAAGGGCTTGACGAAGTGAGAGACTGCATCGTGGAAGTTGAGGTCACACTTCGTCAGACTTTACAAATGTTATGAACGGGGCTACGACACCTTTGCACGACAAGGATGAAGCCCTCGAAGCATCAATCGATGTGATGATCCCCATAAAGCCAAGATTGAAGCCATGAAGGCAAAGACCCAAGAGCTCAAGACTAAGCTTGAGCATTGCAAATGGAATAATGGCCACCCAAATGGTGCCCAAGCTATAGGTGTCGAAACTTAAAGAGTTCAAAGGCAACCAATCCGCCAAAGAGGTGGGTAACTTCCTATGGAGCATGGAACAATACTTTGGTGTTGTCAACATCCAAGATGAGTTGGCTAAGGGACGAATCGTCACTATGTTCCTTAGTGACAATGTAATGCCTTTGGTGGCACAATTGGTGCGAGGGACCAAACGTAGCACCGATCCTGTCAATACATGGGAAGACTTTGTGAAGTTATTTCGAGACTACTTCTTCCCTGAGTTTGCTTAACATGAAGTCCGTGGCAAGCTCCACTGCCTTGAGCAAAGAGGTACAATCCAAGAGTATATGAAAGAATTCATCGAGCTCAAACTCCAAATTCACAACTTTAGGGAGGAAGAGGCTTTCATAGCGTTCATGGATGGACTCAAGCCATGGATGTAACTTGACCTCAAGTGAAGGATGTCCAAAGTATCTTGAATGCACAAACTATGGCCTCGTCCCTAGCTAATATCACCAAGGTCGAGTCCTCAAGATCCAAAGGGAGCAGGTGGAGAATGGATCGCCACCACTTTGAGGATGAGGAAGGAGAAACAACCCGTGGCTACAAAGACAATGGTGGCCAGGAGAAAATGTGGGGAGTAAGCTCCTCCAAACAACCAATCCCATGAGGGAATAAAACCCAAGGGGACTACTACAATAACAAGTTCGATCAACCTCCATTATCCTTGTGCTTCAATTGCAAAGGTCCTCATTGGACCCAAAAGTGTCAAAGAAGAGCAAGATCAATGCCTTCGTTGCCATAGAAGAGGAGGAGGAGGAGTCGAAAGAAGAGAAGAAGTATGGCTCGAAACCGTGAAGGTTCTCAATGTCTTGCGAACCTTATCACCACCCAAGGAGAGGGCCATCGTAAAAAAGGACAAGCTCTTCGTGAAAGCCAATGCATGTGGTACAAGTTTACATGCCTTAATTGATGCTGGTGCTTCGAGAGTGCTTATGTCTACTGAGGTGGCAAAGACCTTAGGACTTTGTGTGGAGCCAAATTGGAATTGGTTCAAGATAAGCAATTCAGACGACTTCAAGGGTGTCGGCAAAATCCAAGATGTAGATGTCCGAATTGGTGGATGGAAGGGAAGCTCTCATTTGAGGTAATTCCCCTCAATGACTATGGTCTTATTTTGGGTTTGCTAATCTTCGATAATGCAAGGGCCATGATCGATATGAGAACCAAGAGCATTGTGTTCCTCGGCCCACAATGCCTAACGATAATATTGATGATAAAAACTAAGATGATCTCCACAATTCGACTTGTGGGAAAAGGACTAAAAGTTGAAGAACTCATAATCAAGTCATGTGCAACACCGCAACACTTGGAGAAGTCAAAGGTAAGGTTGGATCCTCCAATTCCAACTCACGACATGCCCATTGAATTACTCCACCTTGAGGAAGAGAACTTCCCTTCCTCAAAGTGGAGTATTTGCCGAGCGCCATTATTGAGTCAAAGAATGAGCCGAGTAGGCAACCCGACCAAGAAGCCCAAGGCCAAGTGGAATAAGAAGAAGAGGGCTTGTGCCAAGAAGCCAACACCCCAAGCCGAGAGCGCCAAGGATGTTGCTCAAATGATTGGGTAAGAATGACAATCTTGAGATTCCTATGACCAAGGGACCTTGCATGATCGAAGAAGACTATCCAATCTTGCCTAGGGTTTGGGCTAGGGTTTCTAGAATGTTCTCGAGAACATGCAAAACGATAATTGTGCTAGGGTCTAGAGTTATCTTAGCATAAATGCCAGTAGTTTGTAGGTCGGGAGATGCAATCACATTCGCCAGATCAAAAGATGATCGATTGTTGTAATGAGAATGTCACTAGTATATCCATTCAACCATTCAGTAATCTAAAGTTTCTCTTCTTTTCTAAAGCTTTTCTTTCTAGAACTTTATTTCTCTATGATTCAAGTGAGCAACTAAGCAATCAATCGATCCTAAGAAAGGCTTAGCTTGGTGCTCTAGTTATCCAAGAAAGTCTAAGTTGCTACACGTCCAACATTGCAACCCTTGGAGAATTTGAAGGTAGGGTTGGATCCTCCAACTCCAACTCACGACATGCTCATCCAAGTTCTCTTCCCCAAGGTGGAGTACTTGCCAAGTGCCATGATCAAGTCGAAGGAGCCGAGTAGCCAACTTGACCGAGAAGCCCAAGGCCAAGCGAAATAGGAAGAAGAAAGCTCGTGCCAAGAAGCCAACACCCCAAGCTAAGAGCACCGAGGACGTCGCGCGAATAATTGGGGGAGAATGTCACGGTCTCGAGGTTCTTGTGACCAAGAGACTGTGTATGATCAAAAAAGACCACCCAATCTCGCCTAGGGTTTTTGCTAGGGTTTTTGGAATGTTCTCAGGGACGATAAGGTAGCAATTACGCCAAGTTTAGAGTTCTTGTAGCATAAATACAAGTAGTTGATAGGTCAAGAGATGCAATTTTGTCCGCCAGATTGAAAGATGATCAATTGTTGTAATGAGAGAGCCATTAATATAAGGAGGAGTGTGCTCTCCTCGTTGTATCTATCCAATCATTTAACAATCTAAAGTTCTTCTCTCTTCCAAAGATTCTCTCCCTAGAACTTTCTCTCTCTATAATTCAAATGAGCAACTGAACGATCAATCCTAAGAAAGACCTAGCTTAGGCACTCCAATGATCCAATAAAGCCTAAGTCGCCGCACATTATCGATTCCAAACAATTGACATGTGACGCATGCTTCATTGCAATTAGAGAGTTTGTGTTGGCTAATAAAATTCTAGCTTTTGCTCTTGCTTTTTTCTTTTGTCTTTGATGTGGACCTTTCGGAGGTGAAGCTTTCCAATTATTTGTAGCTCCCTACGGTGCATGATTTAGAGATGGGTCGGTTGCTGAACCTAAAGCCAATTCAAATTGAGGAATTTTTCCTTCTAGCATCCTACCCTTGAAAATAGAAATAAGAGCTTTTGTTCAATATTATTATGGGGGTAGAATTATCAAAATAGTTATAATCTATTATAATTGTGCCAATTCAATCACCCATACTTCTTTTTTGCTAATTCAACCTTAAAATTTTTGCAATTATTCTAATTCATCTATTTAGTCAATTTTGGCCAAGTGTTGTTAATGTAAATGCCGACTGTCCAGCCAACTCTAGCATGGATAGTTTTTAATAAATTTTTTATTTTTCTTTTTCTTTTTTCTCTTCTCCCTCCTTTTTCTTTTTTTCCTCCATAGTGGCTAGTGAGGGCCACAATCCTAGCTAGTAGCAGCAAGTGCTTCACGGCCCTCATACAATAGCTAGCAAGAAAGGAAAAGGGAGAAGAAGAAGAAAAAAAAAGAAAAAGAAAATATTATTAGAGATTGTCCATGTTAGTGTTGGCAAGTTATAAATCGGCTGAACGGATTGTATTGACAAAAAAATGATCTAGGACTTAATTGATACAATTATAATTTATTTAAGATTTTTTAGTAATTTTCTCTTATTATGGTTGTGTTATAATTCTTTTTAGAAGTGTTGAAATTTGTGCATTTGGTTATATACATGTTTTAAAACTGCAAAATCTCACAGTTTGATAAGATTAGTGAGATTTCTTAGTTGCCTGTCATACGCACACCCTATACGGTGCCGTCAGATTTTTGACATGTGTCGCTAGCCCTCAGCCTCCTCCCCCGCATGCTTGCCCTTTTTGGCGGTGTTGTGGCAGGGGCGTCGACAGAGAGAGAAGGTTGACACATCTCAACCCTTGGAGTGTGTCCCAGAAAAAAAATAAATCTTAAACTAGGAAATATAAAATAAGGATAAATTAAAAAAGGAAACAGTCAAACTCCTACACTTCAGCTCTTAAATCAACTTAAAGTAGAAAATCATGGTCAAACTAGGAAATAATTGAATTAGGAAACGTTAACTAGAAACCATTAAACTACGAAATAATTGAATTAGGAAACGTTAACTAGAAACCATTAAACTACGAAATAATCAAATTAGAAAATCTACTGAAACTAGGAAACTACACTCTGGATTTTAAATTAACTTAAATTAGAAAATCAACATTAAAATAGGACATAATCAAATTATAAAATTAAATTAAATTAGGAAAATTACAATCCAGCTTTTAGAAGAGTCGTTATTCTTCAACTTATAGAAATTACTTATGGATCAATCCGTGTATTTGATGGGATTCGATGCTCCCGCACTACTCCCATCCTTAATCCGGTCATCGTGGCTTCGATTAAACCGCATGTCATTAATTTCGTTTAGAGACAAAAATCGAGCCCACAGAATCAATATTCTTGAAAATGAAGAAAGAAGAATAAATTAAATATCAAAATATATATAATTATAAATCGAAAAATATTATCACTTACTAAAAAGAAATTGTTAATATTATAACGATCTATTAAATTTAAAAAATGAAAAAACATTAGAAACATTAGCTTCATGACTAATAACGAAATCATTACACAATGAAATGATTTCTTATTTTTTTCGCTTGAATCAAATCATTCTAGACAAACTCTTCGATGATCTAAAACTAAGACCAACGATATCGATTATATATAAAATAAGAATGATTTTGTTGTCTTATTTAAAGAAACAAATCAAAGTAATAATATTCAAGAACATTGATTTTGTAGGTCCTCTTCTAATTTTTTCCCTAAATATAAGCTTTCAATAAGGAAATATAGAAGTAAAAAGAAATAACAGAGTCAAAAATTAAAACCGCTTTAAGAAGTCTACCGGTCTCCTCAAAATGAATTTGTGGCTGCCCTCCGACCGTTGTACAATCATTTGGCAGTAGATGATCATGCAAGCATTTCCCTTTCATACCATGAAATAATTACCTTGCCCTAATATTCTAAGTTGCCCAAGAAGAAATTACTTATTTTTCCCACACCATGCAGCCACAGTCCCGGTCCATCACGCCATTTTGAGACCTGTAAATACATGTCCCCACCAGCAATAGAAACCTTCAAAATAAGCATTCAATTTCTAAGCCCACGCCAAGAACCGAAGCCGAAAACCTCCGAAAATGAGACTCCTCATTGTTGACACCTAAATTTTGATTAATCATTCGTAATTTAATGCACAAAAATTTAGGGATTAATTTTAACCCCTAAACAAAAAATATTATGATTAAATTGTATAGCATATAGTTTTAGGAGCATTTATTATTGCATTTGCATTGGACATGTGGCAAATGGGCTTCAATTGATTGTTCTAAGCTTTAATTTAACAAATTGGACTAAGCCCACGGTGAAAAAGAAATTTGGCTAGGCCCGTTAAAGGGTGATGAGTTGGAATATGAGAATATTCCCGGGAATATTCGCATTATTCTTTCAATATTCAAGGAAAGTATCGGATGAAATATTCCCATTAAGGGATGACGAGTTGGAATATGAGAATGTTCCCGGGAATATGAGAATGTTCCCGGGAATATGAGAATGTTCCCGAGAATATTCGCATTATTCTTTCAATATTCAGGGAAGGTGTCGGATGAAATATTGGCAAAATATTGCACGTGGGATACAAGAGCTAAATATTTAACATGCAAATTTATCAGCTTTCCTTAAATAACATAGTCCTCTCACTTATAAAAAGGGGGGCCACACACACAAACAAAACACAGCCAGAATTGAGAGAAAAGGAATGGCAGTGCAATATAGAGAGAGAAGAGAAAAAGTGTCTCTTTTTGCTGCAAGTCTTGAAGGTCGGCTCAAAAAAGGAGGCATTTTCCCAAGAAACAAGGTAGGTAAAATTTCTATCTAAATTAATTCTTGAATATTTTGTTTTCTCGTTTAAAGTATTGCATGCTTGATTGAATTCCAATTAAGTGAGGTCGTTGTGTCATGATAAAAATCTCAATAATAAAAAATATTGAGCCGCGAGACGTCGGATCGGGTTTTGATTGTTTTGATTTTCTATCTTGAGTGGTGGGAAATTGTATGCTTTATATGATTCGATTGCATTATGTGTTGATATGCCTTTGTTCGAATTGATTTGGCTTATTAAAGAAAACCCAAAAAAAATATAGTTGAGTTAGATGTGCTTATTATTAGAATATTTTAGGATAGTTTTCATGTTTATATATAGGTTTTTTATTTATTTCAATTTTGATTATAAAAAAAAAAACATAAAAATTGCCATGCTCATGTCATGTAGAATTAAGTCATTTTCCGTGTGTCATCTAGTTATTGCATGTTTAGGGTCATTTGAATGCATGACATACTAGGATAGTTGTATTAAATATTTTATAGCACTAGATTAAGTTAAATAATTAATGTCGCGTGACATATAGTTTGCATATTAGGTTGTACATTGCGTGTTATTATAATTAGACATTTTTGCACATCATCGCATGCATTGCACTTATTATTTTAGGCCTCATTAAATAATTTAAAACCTTTAAAAAATTGAATGGTTGCATGTTAATTAGAAATCATATCTAGGATAATTGATGTGATTTTTTTTAAAACTAACATTGCAGATGCTTTCGTTGCTTTGAGGTAAGTATCTCTTCCCGGTGCTTGCAATTTATTTATTACTTTGCTTTATTGAGTGTTAAATTATGATTGCGCACTCGCATGATCACATTGCATGTTAGGGATTAAATTAAAATCAATCCAAACTGCCTACAAATCATTTTTTTCAAATAAAAGAGAAAAGGTACCGAAAGGGCATTAGAGAAATCTAACGTAATCAAGTCCCCAATCCCATAGTCTCTGGTTCGTAGGAGTGAAGTAACTCTTCCATACTTTACTTGGGTTTCTAATCGACCCACCAAAAATAGATTAGTGGCGACTCCTAAAAATCATTGGCATGTTAAAAAACTTAAACCCTAAGTCGCGAATTGGTACAGGTTTGGGAGAGCCCGAACTAAGTTTAGGCTTAGTAATCCATTAGCCAAACCCTAGGTGGTGCACCCGAGGTGAGGTCGCGACAGCTTGGTGACTCCGCTGGGGACTTGAGTTTATACTCTTAGTGGACTTAGGCCAATTTTCTCTTTTTAAAAAAAAAATTGTTTGGCAGCAAGGATACCAGGTACGTCCCTAACCATTTGAGGTGTTAAATGTTTTTGCAGATGGAGTTATAAGGGGTGGAGTGATTGTTAACCCCTTGTCTTGCGAGGTTGGAGTTGGGAATGAATGTCTTCAATTTTTGAAGTGTTGTTGTGAATATAAATTGCTGTGCATGTCTATGCATTTACACTACACTCTTGCACACACTACCTACCGTTGGACCTGGACTGCAATTAAGGATATTAGGATGGTGTTGAGAAATGATCCAACCTTGAACGCGAGACTGCGATGTAGAGGTTGCCTTTCTCAACTCCGAATTTTTTTTTCTCGGTGTCAAAATGTTTATCCTTGTCTGTGACATCGCATGACTATAGGATTTTCTTTGACCAAGCCGGAGCTAAGAGGACCCGACCTTTGTACGCGAGACTGCGACTAGTCGGATCATTCCTCTTAGCTTTAATTTGCTAAGCCCTATAGTTTAGGTGTCAAACCTCACATCTCATGTGTATGTCTATGTGGTTGCCATTTTTCCTTCATGAAGTAAGTATTCTTACCTTACACTATGCAATCTATTTATTTTATCATTTTTTTTTTGGTCCATGACAAAAGGTCAATTGTATATAGAAAAGATTGTTTTTATTTTCATGTCTAGGAGTCCATGACAAAAGGTCAATTGTATATAGAAAAGATTGTTTTTATTTTCATGTCTAGGAGTTCAATTTCAATTTTAGAGTGTTATTTCAATTTTTCAAATTGATGTTTTAGGAATTTAATTCCCTAGAGAGTCATTTTCATTTCTTAGGTTAATGTCTTTGGAATCCAATTTCACTTAATAAAATGCACGATCGATCGTTGTAATGGACCAATTTCATTTGTCATGATGCTTACTGTGTTTTTTTTACATCAGGTGACATTGATACAACACGGCTCACCCAAGATCACCTATTTGTACTCGTTCTAGAGCAGCAATGGCCGATAACACTGAACAAGCACGTGTTACTGCCCTTGAAACGAAAATGAAGCAAGTCCTAAATGTTCTTGAGCAACTGTCTAAACAAATGGATTCCCTCAAATCGAGCATTGTCCCATCAGCTCCGCAAGTTGAAGTGGTGTTACCTCAACAACCTCCTACTGGTGATTCGAGAGATAAGGGCAAGAATACGACTGCAATCGACCCGTCAAACTCTAGTGATGCTCCTATAGTCAAAATCACTGACACGCCTCAAATTGTTGCTGATGATGAGGTACAAGTGATGCACCCGATCGTACCAAAAACCGAGCAAGAAAAACGCTTGGCAAAAATTGAAGAAAAGCTCAAGCAACTACAGGGTTCAGAATGCCAAAGCCCAACAGACTTGTCTCTTTATGCAAAAGTCAAAGTGCCGAAGAAGTTCAAAATGCCTGACTTTGAAAAGTATGATGGCACCTCTTGCCCAAAGATCCATCTGTAGACATATTTGGTCAGGATGACCCGGTATGTTGATAATGTACCCTTAATGATCCAGTCGTTCCAAGCGAGTTTGACAAGGCCAGCATTGCAATGGTACATCATGAAGAGAATTAATCTCTTAGAGACTTGGGAGGATTTGACTAATGCTTTCTTCAAGCAATATAAGTATAACATCGATGTTACTCCATCCCGGGAGGATTTGATTCGTACAGAAAAGAAGAAGACAGAATCTTTCAAGGCATATGTCACAAGGTGGCGAGTCGTGGCTTCTCAAATCAGTCCTAAACCGACGAAGAAAGAGTTAATGGATTTGTTTATGAAGACACTCCCGCCTAAATATCGAAGCCGGATGCTCGGTTCGACTGCTGAGTCATTCAATCAGCTAATCCCTGTTGGTGAACGAATTGAAATGGCCCTGCGTGATGGATGGGCGTCCGATCAGACCAACTCGTACAAGAGATTCTCAGTCAAGAAAGATAAGGAACTCGTAGCGGAGGTTAATGCAGCTTATGTCCAACCACCTCGCTCTACCCAGAACACCCAGCAAGGAGGAGCGCGACCGTTTTATGGTCAACAAAGGAACTCTTCTAGGCGTCAGTTCATGCCGCTTCCTAAACCTTTGTCTAAGATTCTGCTGATCCGCCAAAAGAAAGGATTACTAGCCAAAGAGCCTAAGCAGACCAATCCCGAGCATTTCCCCAACTACGACTCGTCCAAGACATGTGATTATCACATGGGGGAAATAGGGCATTCTATTGATGATTGCTATATGTTGAGACACAAAATCCAAAATCTTTTGGATGCTAAGGTGGTCTCCTTTCGCGATACACAACTGAACGTCCAAAATAACCCACTCCCTAACCACGCGGAAGGTATAAATGCCATCTTCAGTTTTGATGCTGATAGGAAGAAGAACTTGAAAGTACATGTGGATGACGTTTATGATAGTTTAGTTCGTGCCGGATATTATTCGAGACGAGAAAAACCTACAATGTCTCAGAAGAAACAAAGAGTTAAGGCGATATCCAACCAAGGCATGATTGCATATGCGGACCATATTGGCATGATTTCAACTATCACTCCATTCGTTTTTGATTTGGAAGAGGAGTTTACCAATCAAGGGGATGAGTTTGCTGACTGGAACATTAAAGCTGATGAGACTGACCCTCTACCTCTTGACATGCCACCATTGGAAGATGCATTGAATGAGGATGGATTGATCATTATCGACACACCATTGTCTGATGAGGAAGAGTTAATTCTTGATGTTATGCAACCCTATGCGTATACAAGTGATAAAGCAACGCCATGGTGTTATGATGCGGAGATAGATGTGGTCACTCGGTCGGGGCGTATCTATGCTCAAGCCAACTCATAACCTGTCAAGCCGGTCACTGATAAGGAAGCTAAAGAATTCTTAGCTATAATTAAGGCAAGTGAGTATAATGTAGTAGAGCAGCTTCGCAAAATGCCCGCACAGATCTCTTTATTAGAGTTGCTCCAAACATCAGATAAGCATCAAAAGTCCTTGATGAAAGTTCTTAGTGAGATACACGTCCCAGAATCCATTGACCATAAGAAGTTGGAGGAATTTATCGGGTCCATTTTGTTAAAAGACCAAATTGCCTTCTCGGATGAGGAGCTCCCAGATGAAGAAAGATGACATAATAAGGCCATTTATATCTCAATCAGGTGTCGGGATGCTTTAGTGCCCCGCGTACTCATTGATAATGGATCAGCTTTAAACATATGCCCTCTAGCAACTCTGAAACGCCTAGGGTACGATTTGGAGAAAATTCGTGCAACCAAGACCTCTATTCGGGCATTTGATGGGACTAGGAAAGAAGCAGTTGGAGAAGTTGATTTAGATATGCAAATAGGGCTGATGCTATTCAATGTGGTTTTCCAAGTTTTGGATATACCCACTGCGTTCAACTTCTTATTAGGTCGTCCATGGATACATGCAGCATGTGCAATTCCTTCGAGCCTTCACCAGAAGGTGAAGTTGGTGGCGCAAGGGAAGATTGTTACAATCCAAGAGGAAGATGACTTTAAAATCTACCATGAGACAACTATCCCCTATATCGAACCAGAGCATAAAGCAGAATCCAGTTATCAGGCGTTTGAGTTGGTTTCAACTATTCATATTTCTCGAGGCACTACTCCACCAACCCCAGAAGTATCCAAATCTACGATCATGGTAGGCAAGATTATGGTGGGAAGTGGCTTCGCCCCTGGTGATGGCTTAGGCCGACATGGTCAAGGCACTCGGCAACCAATTGAAGTGAGGTGAAACTCATACACAACTGGATTAGGCTGCCGTGGCAGGGGTGAACGATCCCACCAAGGAAGAGGAAGAGGTCGAGGACGATTTGGCCTCACTATACCCCACATCAAGTCCACATTGCCTGGTCCTGCGACAATGTTGCATGAGGAAGAAGGGACAATCGGTACTCCAAGTGTTGTGTCCACTGCTCAATCCAATGCAGAAGATGATGGGGTCAAATGAATGATCGAATTGTTCGAGGAGAATTTAGTGTTCGCCATTGATGAAGCTCGAGAGTAGGAGAATTTTAATTGTTTGCATACTCCTCTGCGCAGGAGTCTTTATTGCTTTCCTAGTTTGCATGTTAGGATTTCTTTCATTCCAATAATGTAATTTGCTTTTCATCCAATAAAATACATGAAGATTTTCATATTTTGAGGGCATGTTGAAGTACACCAAACTGGCTCTGTGATGAAATCCTACCAAAAGAAAACGGCATGGAGCTAATTCTGAAGGCTGGGCTTCCTCATGTTCTCTCAAAATTTTCCAAAAAAAGATTTTTATTTCAGCATGCATCTTGTTCACCCCGTTTGTCTCTCTGATTGTTTACTTTATGCCTCAGGCATGATCCTGCACCATTTGCTTTAATGAAGGTGAAGCCTCGAGTTTATAATCATGCATGTTTTACTTTTGCAGGGGCAAAAGATGAATGGTGTCATCAGGCTCCCTTACAAAGAAGGGCAAGATACAAACACCTTTTAGTTTTGATTTTGGAATTCAATGTTTGTTGCTTGCAGGAATAGAGCCTAGTTGCTTTATCATCATAAAGCATTTTCACATGATAGTTTGCTTGTTTAATTCGCCAATTTCACTCGAGATTTGTCAAAATAGACAATTCAATGAATGGTGTGGAAATGCTTGAATTTTCTAGAATGATGAAAGGCAAGCTTTATCTTATACACAATCCCTTGTATATACATTGTGAGATAAGTGTGAAAAATCCATGTCGGCAAGTTAAAGGGTTTTCTTGCGAAAGGGACGACAACTAAAATGACAAGAGGCTGTTTATTTCTCTATCCTAAACACTACAAGTAAACATTTGTTTAACCCCTTTGAGCCTCATACAATTGTGGAGATTTTTTTCAAATTACCCCTGTCAAGAACCACCCCATATTGGGGCAAACTGGAGATAAGTTGGCATCATGTGGTAAGACAAATAGATAGAAATTTTCTTGCTCTCACTTGCATCAATCTTTGAGTATCTTATTGCAGATAAACTCAAACAATAATCCAAGTGCCTTAGGATGACGAAGAGCATTTTTTTTCTCTATCCTACACACGTATATCCGTTGCATAGCCTTTTTAAGCCTAAAAATTCATTTCTTTGAACCTAGTTGGTGATCATCCCCCACACTAGGGCAAGCAAAAAATAACCATTCAAGAAGCAGCAAGGTCTAGAGTGCCAACAAAATGTAAAGACCTTTAAAAGTCCAAATGGAAAATTGATACATCGTAGACAACGTGTCATTGGTAAAAATAGAACTAGGGGGCATGAAAAAGTAGTGTGCCTGGTAAAAGCAAGGCCGATGCCCATAGACATAAGAGTAAAAAGAGGGGCAAGAAAAAACAGTGTGCCTAGTAAAAGCAAGACCAATGCCCACAAGAGAAAATGAAAAAGAGTCAAGATAGATGACTATCGATTGTGAAAAGTTGTCAAATGCAAAACTTTTTGGAAATAATCCTTGATGGCGAAGATGAAGACTGGTGGTAATGTCAAGATGATCACCAACTCTCACCCATTTACACACATTTTGAGCCTGATAATCCTTTCATTTCTCAACCTGTGAACCTAGCTTACATTACATCCCTCATAAAGTCTCTTCAGATTGGGGCACTTGAATTAATGTAGGTGTTCACATGTCTTAAGCATTGCTCGAAGAAGTGTGAGCAAGATTATTTCTATCTCATTTTGCAAGGTTCTTAACTTGTAAACCTGGAGATGATTGCAGAATTGTTCTTTCAATAGCCTTGACTCAAAAAGTCCCCTTGTTAAGCCGTTGACCAAGATCACATTATAATCCTGGTAAAGACCTCTCAGATTGGTAAAATCGTACCGCCTGCGAGAAAGCTCGAATCCTTGTTGACTTGATGGTAAGATCGAGTGATTCGGATATTCCCCATTTATCGGGACAAATAGCTTTCTTAAATGAGAGTGAGTGAAAAGCCCTTTCGGACTAAAAGTCTCTCATCGGCATTTTCAAGAAGTCCACACTATGAGTGAAAATTGTCTTGATGATGATTCTAACTGGTGGAATGTGGAGATGAAAACATGAAAAAATATGCATGGGTCTCCTTGAGTTTTAATGTCCAAAAATGGCTTTAATTCTTCACTTTGCTGTTAAATGCACACTTGCTCTAATCATGTTTGGCCACAGGTGGGTTTCTTCGGAGATCAAAGAGCTCCTCTTTGAAGCCTTGAGTTTGTCCAAATACTATTAAATCTTCAAAACATCTTATGAGAATTCCAGGTATCTGTTCTCAAGATGATTCAAAGTACCTGATGAGGATTCCAAGTATTGGTTCTCAAGTCAATCCAAATTCCTAATGAGAATTTCAGCCGAAAATTCCAATGTCCTAAAAGTATTCGGTGATAATTCCTTATACTTGAACCTTTAAATACCTGATGTAATTTCCAGGTGTTTAGTGAATTTTTTTTCTAATGTCTGATGTGAATTCCAGATATTCGAACATTTAAATACCTAATGTGATTTCCAGGTGTCTAGTGAATTTTTTTTCAAATGTCTGATGTGAATTCCAGATGTTCAACCTTTAAATACCTGATGAGATTTCCAGGTGGTTAGTAAATATTCTCAAATATCTTATGTGAATTCCAAATATTTAAACCTATAAACACCGGACGTGATTTCCATGTGCTTAATCTCTTTTGAAATCTGATGAGAATTCCAGATCTTCAGATGTTTTGCAAGTCTCATGGAATTCATCATGTACCTTAAGATGCTCTATCGTATTAATTGGTAAGTAACTACAGGTACGCTCTTCTTCTTATTCTTCTTCTTCTTTTCACACTTTGCATTAGCTTTTCCATGCATCATATCATATTGCATTTTAAAATGGGATTCATTTTCCCACAAAAAATAACATTATATTGCATATACATGGTCAAAATTTAGGTTTCAATTTATCTTTGAATGCAACCTCTGCAAGCTCACCTTCAAAGAGAGGCAGCTGTTGACACCTAAATTTTGATTAATCATTCGTAATTTAATGCACAAAAATTTAGGAATTAATTTTAACCCCTAAACAAAAAATATTAGGATTAAATTGCATAGCATATAGTTTTAGGAGCATTTATTATTGCATTCGCATTGGACATGTGGCAAATGGGCTTCAATTGATTGTTCTAAGCTTTAATTTAACAAATTGGACTAAGCCCGCGGTGAAAGAGAATTTGGCCAGGCCTGTTAAGGGGTGATGAATTGGAATATGAGAATGTTCCCGAGAATATTCGCATTATTCTTTCAATATTCAAGGAAAGTGTCAGATAAAATATTCCCGTTAAGGGATAACGAGTTAGAATATGAGAATATTCCCAGGAATATGAGAATGTTCCCAAGAATATTCGCATTATTCTTTCAATATTCAGGGAAGGTGTCGGATGAAATATTGGAAAAATATTGCACGTGGGATACAAGAGCTAAATATGCAACGTGCAAATTTATCAGCTTTCCTTAAATAACATAGTCCTCTCACTTATAAAAAGGGGGCCACACACACAAAAAAAACACAGCCAGAATTGAGAGAAAAGGAGTGGCAGCGCAATATAGAGAGAGAAGAGAAAAAGTGTCTCTTTTCGCTGTAGGTCTTGAAGGTCGGCTCACAAAAGGAGGCATTTTCCCAAGAGACAAGGTAGGTAAAGTTTCTATCTAAATTAATTCTTGAATTCCAATTAAGTGAGGTCGTTGTGTCATGATAAAAATCTCAATAATCAAAAATATTGAGCCGCGAGACGTCGGATCAGGTTTTTGATTTTTTTGATTTTCTATCTTGAGTGGTGGGAAATTGTATGCTTTATATGATTCAGTTGCATTATGTGTTGATATGCCTTTGTTCGAATTGATTTGGCTTATTAAAGAAAACCCAAAAAAAATATAGTTGAGTTAGATGTGCTTCTTATTAGAATATTTTAGGATAGTTTTCATGTTTATATATAGGTTTTTTTATTTATTTCGAATTTTGATTATAAAAATAAAAAAACATAAAAATTGCCATGCTCATGTCATGTAGAATTAAATCATTTTCCGTGTGTCATCTAGTCATTGCATGTTTAGGGTCATTTGAATGCGTGACATGCTAGGATAGTTGTATTAAATATTTTCTAGCACTAGATTAAGTTAAATAATTAATGTCGCGTGACATATAGTTTGCATATTAGGTTGTACATTGCGTGTTATTATAATTAGACATTTTTGCACATCATCGCATGCATTGCACTTATTATTTTAGGCCTCATTAAATAATTTAAAACCTTTAAAAAAATTGAATGGTTGCATGTTAATTAGAAATCATATCTAGAATAATTGATGTGATTTTTTTTAAAACTAACATTGCAGATACTTTCGTTGCTTTGAGGTAAGTATTTCTTCCCGGTGCTTGCAATTTATTTATTACTTTGCTTTATTGAGTGTTAAATTATGATTGCGCACTCGTATAATCACATTGCATGTTAGGGATTAAATTAAAATCAATCCAAACTGCCTACAAATCATTTTTCAAATAAAAGAGAAAAGGTACCGAAAGGGCGTTAGAGAAATCTAACGTAATCAAGTCCCGATCTCATAGTCTCTGGTTCGTAGGAGTGAAGTAACTCTCCCGTACTTTACTTGGGTTTCTAATCGACCCACCAAAAATAGATTAGTGGCGACTCCTAAAAATCATTGGCATGTTAAAAAACTTAAACCCTAAGTCGCGAATTGGTACGGGCTTGGGAGAGCCCGAACTAAGTTTAGGCTTAGTAATCCATTAGCCAAACCCTAGGTGGTGCACCCGAGGTGAGGTCGCGACACTCATCCTCGCCGCCGCCACTGCCACCATTGTCCTCCTCCTCCAAGGTTCGGGTACCGGGGCTGCCTGCATGGATCTGCTGGACATTTGGAAGCCGATAAAGAATCTGAGCGACCCATACGTGCGGGAGATCGCGGAGTTTGCTGTCGAGAAGCACAATGAGAAATCTCAGACGAAGCTGGTTCTGAACAAGGTGGTGAAGGGTGAGAGGTTGGCTCTGAAGAAGACGGCGGACCTTTTTGGGACAACTTTCAGGCTCGTCGTCGAGGTCAAGGATGAGGCCGACCTGAAGAGCTACGACACGGTAGTTTGGGATAGGAAGCCGGTTAGAATTCTCTTATTGTTCAAGGCCCTTAAAGGCAACGTGTGAGGTCGTTTTTGTGAACAAGCGATTTGCCACTGTAAGTAATTTGAGAATAAAACAAGATCTGATTGTCATTTTTTAGGAGGAAAGTTTAGTCCGATGTGACGGCTTGCTTCTGTTTCAAATCTCTAGTGTAATATAAGCCTGTCAAACGGATGGATTGGGTCGGGATATAAATAGTCGGACTCAAATTGAGTCATTTATTTTCAATGCAAATTTTTCAATCCATAATCAACTTGACCATATTTCACTATTGTCGAAATTTATTTTAGTTTTTTCTTCATATTTTTTAACATGGCACTGCACATAGGAGTCTAATTGCCACCACAATCAAAGACTGAAAATAAAAAATAAAATAAAAAGCTTTGCGCTGAGAACAAAAGATTTGGGCAGAAGAGATGTATTTCGGCTATAGCATCGGTTGAAGTATCACTTTTCCAAGGAACTATAAGACCGATCATCATCGTCCTCGAAAAAGCACACCCATCAACCACATACAGACGAAAGCAGTAAAGCACCCATCAATTTGATCTCCACACCGTATTTCAAAACGGAGGGTGGAAATTATGCCAGAAGATCTCAGTGAAAGCGATGTCGACTTTCATTTACTTTTGAAAGAGCAAAATCAATGTCTTAAATAACTCAAAAGACCGGCAAGACCGATCATGGGTACAGAAGAGCTCAGTCAGTAGAATCACCTGGATTTGCTTAGTCGGGACTTTGTCTCCGGTCGATCACCAGTGAGGAGATCAGATTCATGTACGAAACTCTCGAATATTTTAAACCCATTTTCACCTGACCCGTTAAATATCTAGCAATCCATTTACAACCTAGCTCTAAATGTATAGATCAAAAAATTGGTCCATGACCCATTTTCACACCTCTAATGCAAAGATATTGGGTACTTGACACCGCACATCTGAATATACAAAAACAAAGAGAAATCATATGTTACTCCCCTGGCTTGAATAGCTCGACAAGAACTTAGATAAGTATGGAAAAAGTTAATGAAAAAAAAAGGAACGCTGGCAAATCATTTTATCAAGCGAAATGAACGCTGCCATTATCGAACTATCATCCATCACTGGCTGCAGGTGTGCCGGAGAAAGCCCCTGTGCAGCGACGCCTGTTAGTTGGGTTCACTCCTATGTGGAAGAAGCCCAATGAGTTATAAGTCCAAAAAGGCTTAAGCCTATATAATAAGTTATATGGAGAAATAGGGTTTCTCACTATTGTTGAAGTGGTAGCCGCAAAAGACATAATAACAAAAGAAAAAAAGAAAGTAGAAAATCTAGAGTCTATAGCAAAATCTGATTTACATCAAGCTGGCATCGAAGGTTGATTCGAGGTTTGATTAAGTTGAAATTTTGTCAGTGTGTTCGTGGTGCAATCTCCTCGAATCTGAACGGTTTGATTTTCGTTTGAAGCTCTCTACATCAGGTTTTTCGTGAATTGATCAAAACCTGCGTTTTTTGTCAGATTTATCATTGATCTCTTGTGAAGTTTATGTGTATTGCCAAGAATTATGTTTTTAAGATCTTTACTGCTATGTACCTCTAGTATTTGCTAGAGAAGAACATTGTTCACCCAATTTTGTTAATAATGAAGATTTTCGGATGGACTCCGGCCCCGTGGTTTTTTATCTCCTCACACCGAAGGGGTTTTCCACGTAAAAATCTTCTTGTGTTTGCGTGCTTGGTATTTATTTTGCTTTACTATATCGATTCTTATTAGGTTTACACAAGAGGGGAGATTATTTTATTCCACTGTGTTAATTCGATATTGTTCGAATTGTTACCGTTCTCCTATCAGAGTGGTATCAGAGCATCTGGTTGTTGTTTGATTTTTCTGCCTTGTGTTAAATAATGAAAACGAATACAAGTAGAATGGTTACACTAAATGGTTCGAATTATCATATTTGGAAAGGGAAGATGGAAAATATTTTATATGTGAAAATTTTTTATTTGTCCGTATTTACCAAGGAAAAACCGGAGAATAAAACTGATGCTAAATGGTCTATATTTCATCGTCAAGTGTGTGGTTATATTAGGCAGTGGGTAGATGATAATGTTTTAAACCATATTATTAGGGGTGAGTGGTTCCAGGTTCCTTACAGGTTCCGCTTGGAACTTGGAATTTACTATCGAGTACAGGTTCCTCAATTTTTAGAACCTGGAACCTACCCGTCGAAATCTGAAACCTAGAACCTACCCTCTTACAGGTTCCGGTTCTGGTTCCAGGGTCCAACAGGTTCTTTTTCTTTCTTTTTTTCATTTAAGTGGAACCGGTTCCGGTTCCAAAAAGAGAAGAACCGGGAACCGAAACCTCCCTCCCTAGAACCGGGAACCGTGATCATCCCTTTCAACATAATTTTTATAATGATAATAACATAATTTCTATGAAGATCTCCCTAAGTCATAAAACAATCATGTTATCATATTGCAAAGTAGGAGGTATAGCACAAGTTTCACAAATTAAAGAATAAGATTATCTACAAAATGAAGGACTTACATCATCAATGACTAAGAGAAAATCATGCTTTCTCTTAAATCTCACAAGCTCATCCATTTGGTGCAAAGTCTCCATCCATGCTAAACAAACTGTGGAGGAAGAAAACAAGGATCACCCCAGTTTAAAATTTAAATTACTATCCATTAGACTAAAATAATTATTAGAAAGCCTTACCACGTATCTTCATTTCACTTTAATTGGTAAATTCTATTTACTGGTGATCTCCTCACTAAGACCATCGATATCTTTAAAAAGAGAGAGAGAGAGAGAGAGAGAGAGAGAGAAAGAGATTAAATAAAGCATTCACTTATTAGACATATATAAGGATTTACAACATATAAAACTAGAAATATCACTTACCCAACTCAAATTTTTCTGCATTCTCAATGCACTCTTCAACATTAATAGGTACACAAACGACTCTCAACCAATCTTGAGTGCAAATCAAAGCTTCCACTACTTTGGGAGTCAAAGAATTTCGAAAGCCATCAAGCACACAACCTAAAGTACTGAAAGTCGACTCTGAAGCAACAGTAGTTACAGGAATAAACAAAACATCTCGAGCCATCAAATATATGATTTTATATTTTGAGCCACTAGTCTTCCACCACATCAAAATGTCAAGATCAATAACTTTTTTAGTTTTATCTTCAAGATATTCATCAAGCTCAGATTTATTGAGCTCATACAATTGTTGGCTCGAGTTCATAAAGGTTTTCCACTATGCTTGGGCATCATACTTCTTTTTGTTAGCTCCATTGCCACCGGCATCGGTGTTGGAACCACTGCTATTGGCACTCCAATTTTGGACACCAAAATTCTAATTACTTGAATCAAAAGAAAATTGCTTATAAAATTCAAACAAACGCTCCAATGCGTTATTCACCTTATGATGCATGTCATTAACTTTTGATTCATCGTCATAAATTTGTCAATACAAAAATTTCACATAACTCAACTTGGCTTTAGGATCCAATACAACCGCAATCAACACCATCATATTCACTTTGTCTAGGCTCCCATAATATTTATCGAATTTTTCTTTTATTTTCAAACCCATAGCTTGAAGTTTAGGATCTGAGTCATCCACTGTATCTTTCAAATATTTATACAAAAGAGCTATCCCCTCAAAATAATCATTGGAAGTTATATATGAAGTCCCCGACATTTGATTGGTAGCATCATAGAACACCTTTAGAAACTTTGAAAGAATAATAGCATTTTCCCAATCATCATCTTGAGGAATTTTATGGTTAAACTCACTTACAAAAGACAAATCATCTTCTTCCAACCTTTCAAAAGCTTTCTTGAACTTTACAGCAGTGTCTAACATAAGATAAGTAGAATTCCATCTAGTGGCTATGTCAAGAATAACTTATTGTAAGTGATATTTTCAGTCTCAATACAAGATTGAAATGCTTTGGTTCTTAAGGGAGAACTTTTCACATATTTAACCACGTTACGGATACGTGCGATAGAGTCACATACCATGCTCAAGCCATCTCTCACAATCAAATTCAATATATGAGCTATGCACCTCATATGCAAAACACTACCATCTAATATCGCCACCCTTTCTTTTAAAAGGTTTTTCCTCAAATAACTAATTGCAACATCATTGGAGCTAGCATTGTTAATAGTAATTGTTGACACTTCTTTTATTATTCCCCACTCGTTAATGCACTTTTCTACCATTTTTCCAATCTCCTTACCTTTATGACTATGCATCACCACAAAATTGATGATTCTTTTATGCAACTTCCAATCATCATCAATAAAATGTGCAGTGAGACACAAATAATTCATGTTTTGAATAGAAGTCCAGGTGTCGGTTGTAAGTGCAATCCTAGACTTAATCTTACCAAAGTAAGTCTTCAAACAAGCTTTTTCGCAGAAATATAAGTTCATGCAATCTTTAGCCACTATAAAACGTGATAAATGCTTGAAGAGAGGTTGTAACTCAGAGACAAACTCACGAAATTCGACACACTCCACCAAAGAAAAAGGTTGTTAGGCGAGCATTTCCCTATAATGTTCTTAATTAAATGACCATGTCGATAAGACATTACTAGTGTTGGATTCTCCTCCGGCCTTGCTAGCCTCTCCACTTATATTATGTGGTACAAAAAAAATTTACTTCTTCTTTATATTACGAGGAAACTTTTTTGCATGTTGTCAAGTGCTTCCTCATGGCAGAAGTACTATTAGAAACACGGTACTTTAACAAAGACCCACAATGAATGCACTTCACCTGACATGTGTTTCCATCATTATCTTTGATTTTCGTATAATGATTCCAGCACTCAGATGTATATTTCTTATCACGAGGAGGAAGAGAAGAATCAAGTACCTTGTTTGTTCCACTCATGTTTGGGGATGGATCTTGTTCTTGTTTATTTTCATCGCATGACATTTCCATTTCTATAATTAGAGTCATCTCCTCATAGTCATATCCCTCCTCCTCCATTGACATATTAACTTGATAAGTCCAACAAACAACACTGCCAAGCAACCATTTAATCATCTCAATAATCAGAAATAAAATCACACAATGACAATTTCACATAATCTAAACTAGCTAAAGCAAAACATATTAAAAAAAATTTACCTAGTAAGTAAAAAGCGTTCTCTAGTCTCTTTCTGGATCAATTTCAGGTTCTACAAGATCAAAATCCAACCAATAGCAAAGCATTTTCCAGCAATATAGGACTTCTAGTACCCTGCATCGAGTCCAAAAGCTACACCTTCTTGAGTCTTGACCCTATAACGACACGGTTACAACATTACAAGGGATGATAACCAACACACATGCAACAACTAATTTGTCACACTTACAAAGGGAATCCACAACCAAGTACGAGCATCCCTAAGCTAATACCTTTGGCAGTTCCATCTATGACATGTGCTGTAAAAGAAACTAGAAAATACAATTGCACTATGCTTACAAGCAAAAATGTCAAAGAATTATTCACAACACAAAAACTTGATATTCAAACATAACAAATATGTATAACTAAGTCCAAAAGACATCACCATCAATCATTATACACAAAAGGAAAAATGCCATAGGGCCACTTGGTTGTTAAGAGAGACGAGTATTGGGACTTCAAAACATCCAGGCAAAATTGCATTGAATGAAATCAACACAAGCCCATCATTCTTACACTTCCCAATTTTCTTTTGGTATTAAGAGCCAAGCGAGCAATCATAGCCTAATATGACAGAAATTTACCATGCAAACGAGTAACATCTTAGATAGAACAAGAAGAAATGCTCTTACTCGTGATTTAAGCACCGTATTCCTAAGGCAATCACAAACAAAATAACACCGACCGACATTCACAAATAACTCAAACATTCCCACAGCGAACTACCAAAGAGTTAATTTGCAGTCTTATTCTCCGACAATGGAAATTTGCTACATTCTTAAAGTAGATGTTAATGGCCTTGAGACTTTCTTGGTGGACAAGGTAACCACTCGCTCCGACAATGTCTCATTCTCCTTCGTTTTATGTTTTTTTTTTTACTTAGGCAACCCAATCCCCTTCCTTCTTATTGGCCCCCCACTTTCGACCCACACTAACATTGACAACTCCCCCCTCAGTAGTTCGTCAGAACCAACCGTCCCTCAACCAACGATCTTTACAGCCGACACTCCCAGCAGACGCCATAACCAATCCTACACCTCCATTACCGACTATGACCGAAGGAGAACGCCGAAAAGGCAGAGAATAAGACTACAAATTTTCAATAATCAACTCATTGTCAACAGTTTCAAATGAAATGTGTCTCACGCAGACCGTCTGGAATTCACAAATTGAAGGGATAAACTATTGCAATTCATTCAGAATGAAATATAGATAATTAGACTAAAAGGTCCAAATTAAATACTCTGTATCAAGGTGCATCTAGAAGCAAATTCAGCTAATTTTCTACAGCAAGCAATACTGCACATTACCTCCCGAGAGAAACCTCTAAACCGAATCTTGGTACCACCGACACATCCACACTTCGGAAGCTCGAAAGCTCGAACCTGGACCAGCGTCAACACGAGAAATCCCCCCTCGAAAACCCGAAGAGCAAGTTCCTCTTCAGAAACTTCATCGTCGACCGCGAGCTCACTCACTAAATCAGAGAGCGAGCAAGTGACGGTGAGAGGAAAAGATCAGAGAGGATGGACGAGCGGTGGGCGAGTTGTGACGAGCGACGTGTGAGTTGCGGACGGACAAGCGGCGAGCAACGAGGAGCCATGAGCGGCGGGCAACGAGGAGCCACGAGCGGCGAGCGACGCTGACGAGCGGCGAGTGGTGTGTGGCTGGCGACGATCGAGGGCTCAACTGAGTCAACTTGAGTCAGTAGAATAGAAGATGTAGAACGGCAAAAGTGAGATGTGGGGAGAGAGGGAGAATTAGAAATGGGGAAAAAATTAGGGTTAGAAACTTAGAATTGGGGATATTTTGGGGAGGGCAGACCTATTCCGGTTCTGGTTCCGGAAAATGGAAAACCGGGAACTGCGCTCACCCCTACATATTATTGAGGAAATGCATGCACATAGTTTATGGGATAAGCTCAAATAGTTATATGCTCGAAAGACTAGAAATGATAAGTTATTTTTGATAAAACACATGATGGCTCTGAGATATCAAGATGGTACTCGTTAGACTGATCATTTAAATTCTTTTCAATGAATTATAAATCAGTTGGCTGCGATGGGAATCGAGTTTGATGATGAGATACAAGCACTATGGTTGTTTGGTACTTTGCTGGACTCATGGGAGACGTTTCGAACGTCTTTGTCTAATTCTGTTTCGGATGGTACAATTACCATGGATTTGACCAAGAGTAGTATTTTGAATGAAGAGATGAAAAGAAAGACACAAGAATCGCCCTCTTCACATTCTGATACCTTAGTTGTTGAGAAAAATGGAAGAAGTGAATCTCGAGGTCCGAGAAATAGAGATAAAAGTATAAATAAAAGTAGAGGTAAGTATAATAAATTTGCTAATGTTGAATGCCATTATTGTCATCAGAAGGGACATATTCAGAGATTTTGTCGCTAGTTAAAAAGGGAGAAACAAAAGGAGAAAGGTAAAGAGAAGAAAAGTGATGATGACAGTGATGACAATCGTATTGCTGTATTTAAAGAAGACTTTCTCATTATTTTTTATGATGATGTGGTGAATTTTGTATCTCATGAAACCAGTTGGGCAATTGATAGCGGTGCAATGCTACATCTCGTAGGGGTTTCTTTATATTATACAGGTCAGATGACTTTAGATCTGTGAAGATGGGAAACAATGGACTAGCTCAAGTTGTAGGCATCGGTGATGTGTGCCTAGAAACCAGCAATGACACGAGGTTAGTATTGAATAATGTTAAACATATACCTGATATCCGCTTGAATTTGATTTTTGTAGGCAAGTTGGATGATAAGGGGTATTGCAACATCTTCAGTAATGGTCAATGGAAGCTCACCAAAGGTTCTCTTGTTGTGACTAGATGTGAAAAATATTTTTCGTTGTACCTTATGCAAGTAAAGTTGTCCACAGAAAAAATTAATGCAGTAGATAGCAAAGATGCAGCTGAGTTATGGCATAAGAGGCTCAATCACATCAGTGAGAAGGGTTTGTCAATATTGGCTAAGAAGAAGCTCCTTTTAGGATTGAAAAGTTCAGCGCTAAAGAAGTGTGCTCACTTTTTAGCAGGAAAACATAATAGAGTTGCATTTAAAAGCTCTCCTCCTTTAAGAAAGTCAGGTATATTGGATTTAGTGCATTCTAATGTTTGCGGTCCTATGAAAACAAAATCACTTGGTGGCTCTCTTTATTTTGTTACCTTCATAGATAATATTTCAAGGAAAATTTGGATTTATACCTTGAAAGCTAAAAATCAAGTATTAGATGCTTTTAAGCAATTTCAAGCTTCAGTTGAGAGACAGACTGGAAAAAAATTGAAATGCATCAGAACTAATAACGGGAAGAGTATATTGGATATTTTGATGAATATTACAGACAGCAAGGTATTCAACATCAAAAGACACCTCCCAAGATGTCTCAGTTAAATGGCTTAGCTGAGAGAATGAACATAATATTGGTTGAAAGGGTAAGATACTTACTTTCACAGTCAAAGCTACCTAGATCCTTTTGAGGTGAGGCTTTAAGTACAGTTGCATATGTATTGAATCTTACTCCATGCGTTCCTTTAGAGTTTGATGTTCCTAATAGAGTTTGGACAGGCAAAGATGTTTTTTATGATTATTTGCATGTCTTTGGGTGCAAAGCATTTGTGCATATTCCCAAAGATGAAAGGTTTAAACTTGATGTGAAAACACGACAGTGCATATTCATTAGTTATGGACATGATATGTTTGGTTACAAATTTTATGATCCGGTTGAAAATAAAATTGTAAGAAGCAGATATGTTGTGTTTATGGAAGATCAAACAACAGAGGATATTGAGAAAGTAGAGACGATTTCAACACCACAGGTTAGTGATGATTTGGATCCAGTTCTTTTTACAAATATTCCTACCCAGGTTGATGAAGAGCAGTAGGAAGTCAATGTTCCAGATAACGCATATGTTCTTAAACATGTTGAAACAGATGATATTATCCCTGAACCATATGCTCAATTAGATGTTCCACTAAATGTTCCAGTCCAAAGATCCGTTAGAGACCGACAACCTTTCACCAAGTATTCTGAAGATGAGTATGTATTATTGACTGATGCATGTGAACCAAAGTGCTTTGTAAAAGCAATAGAAGATGAGTACAAAAGCAATTGGTTTGATGCTATGCGAGATGAGATATAATCACTTTATGATAATCATACTTTTGAGCTGATGAAGTTACCTAAAGGTAAAAGAGCTTAGAAGAACATGTGGGTATATAGGTTGAAGCAAGATGAACATACTTCACAATCACGGTATAAAGCTAGATTGGTTGTTAAGGGATTTGGTCAGAGAAAATGTATTGATTTTGATGATATATTTTCTCCGATAGTGAAAATGTCTTCTATTCGTGTGGTACTAGGGTTGGCAGCTATCCTAGATTTGAAGATTGAGCAAATAGATGTCAAAACATCCTTCCTACATGGTGACTTGGAGGAAGAGATATACATGGAACAACCTGAGGGTTTTAAAGTGAAAGGGAAAGAGGATTATGTGTGCAAACTAAAGAAAAGTCTCTATGGCCTAAAGCAAGCACCGAGACAGTAGTACAAAAAGTTTGCGTCAGTTATGATAGAATAAGGCTATAAGAAGACTTTCTCGGATAACTGTGTATTTGTCCAAGAATTTTCTGATGATGACTTTATTATTCTCTTGCTTTATGTTGATGATATGCTGATTGTTGGTAATAATGCTTCACGAATTGAGTTATTGAAGAAACAATTGAGCAAGTCTTTTGCCATGAAAGACTTGGGCTCGGCGAAGCAGATTCTTGGCATTAGAATTACCCAAGACAGAAATGCTAAGAAGTTGTTTTTGTCGCAAGAGAAATATATCGAGAAAATCCTTTAGAAATTTTATATGGACAAGGCTAAAGTGGTTAGTACTCCTATTGCTGTCCACTTTAAGTTAAATATGAAACTCCTATTGCTGTCCACTTTAAGTTAAATATGAAGCAAAGTCCTACGACTGATAAAGAGAAGAAATATATGGAAAGTGTTCCATATGTCTCAGTTGTAGGAAGCTTAATGTATGCGATAGTATGTACACGCTTAGACTTGGCACATGCAGTTGGCATTGTTAGTCGCTATTTGTCAAATCTAGGCAGAGAGCATTGGAATGCAGTGAAGTAGATTATGAGGTATCTTCAGAGAACTTCAAATTTGAAACTCAGTTTCGAGACCGGGAAACTTGAGTTAGTTGGATACACAGATTCCTACTTGGTAGGAGATATTAATACTCAAAGATCTACTTCTGGTTATTTGATTTCTTTTGCGGGTGGAGCTGTGTCATGAAAGTCAAGATTACAGAAGTGTATTGTACTTTCTACAACCGAAGCTGAATTTATTGCAACGACTGAAGTTAGTAAAGAGATGCTATGGATGAAGAAGTTCTTGGAAGCTCCCTACATCAGTTTGATTTTCATTTGAAGCTCCCTACATCAGTTTTTTCGTGGATTGATCAAAACCTACGTTTTTGGTTAGATTTATCCTTGATTTTTTATGAAGTTTATGTGTATTGCCAAAAATTATGTTATTGAGATCTTTGCTACTATGTACCTCTATTATTTGCTAGAGAAGAATATTGTTCACCCAATTTTGTTGATAGTGAAGATTTTCAGGTGAACTCCGGTCCTGTGGTTTTTGATTTCCTCACATTGATGGGGTTTTCCACGTAAAAACCATCTTGTGTTTGCGTGCTTAGTATTTATTTTGCTCTGCTATATTGATTTCTATTAGGTTTACACAAGAAGGGAGATTATTTTATTCCGCTGCGTTAATTCGATATTGTTTGAATTGTTACCATTCTCCTATCAACGCCACCACCGGAGACTGAGTAATCAGGGATCCAGGCGACCCCGTGCACGGCAAGGGCGTTTGAGGAGAAGAGGTCGGGATTGAGGAGAGGGCAGCTGTCGAGGGTGAAGTTGGAGGGAGAGTCGCCAGCGATGAGGATGAAGTTGTTGGCAGAAGGGTCGGGAGATAGGAGCTTGCGCGGAAGCGCTTGAGTTATGAGAAGGCGAGGTGTCGCAAGATGACGTGGCGGAGGAAAGAGAGAAGATCCATGGGATGCCGAAGACAGCAGCGTCAATGCCAGCGGGGACGAAGATGGTGGCAGAGATGGGGAGCATCGAGGGGTCGATGGCGGAGAGGATGCTGGCCCAGTTGCCAAAGTCGCCGAAGGCATTGAGGACGTCATTGAGTAGTTAAAGGCAGACCAGGTCCATTTATTTATTTTTATCTGGAGGAGTGCATAGAAATATTCAAATTTTGTTATTTGACGGTGGGACCAGCACATTCAATGGATAGTATTTGAATATATGCCAATATAAGCTCTCGTGAATTATAGGGAAGGGACTACTGATACCTAAATTTCAACTAATCATTCAGTAATAATTAATTGCATGAAAAATTAGAGATTAATCTTTAATCCCTAAACAAAAATATTAGAATTGAATTATATGATTTATAGTTTCTGAGCATTTATCATATGGTTTATATGTCATTAATTGCATTAGTATTGAATTGGCAGTAAATGGTTTTGAGCTTAAAATTTGATAAATTGAGCCCATGCTAAGGCTAAGGGATAGGTGCGGCTGAAATTCATAGGAAAAGGGGCCTCCAATGGCCTAACTCGAACTTAATTCAGGCCATTAAAAGTCTAATTAGGAATTAACCTAAAGTGATTATAATTCGCTTGTTAGGTTCATTTAATTGCATGTTACACGTCATTATAGTATAGACATATTTTTTTTACATCATTGTATTGCATTTCACATGATTTAAATTTCATTTAAATAAGCGAAAAAAAATGAGTGATTACATGTTAATCAGAAATCATATCTAGAAATGTTGATGTGATTTTTTAGCTAAAATCCCAGATGCTTTTGTTACTCTGAAGTAAGTTCTACAATTTATTTTTCACTTTATTGGGTAATATTTTGGTGGGTTGTGTACCCACATGATCAACTTGAATCCAAGCTACATGCTAAACATTTTTTTTTTCATAAAAAGAACGGCACCGAAAGGGCATTGGAGAAATCTAATGTAACCAAGTGTCCATATCCAAAATCTCAAGTTTGTAGGAGTAAAGTAAATCTCCTAGTATTTTACTTGGGTTTCAAATCAACTCAGCGTAAACTAATTACTGATAACTCCTAATTGAAAATCATTTGCATATTAAGAACTTGAATCATAAATTGTGAATTGGTATAAGCTTTGAGAGAGTTCGAGTTAAGTATAGGCTTAATAATTCAATAGCCAAGCTCTAGGTGGTGCACTGCAAAAGTAGGTCACGAGGGACGGACCTAAGTTAGACTTGAAATAAAGAAAAAGCTTTGTTTCAGACGAGCTATCATCTACCGAAGGTAAGCTCCTGACTTTTGGCGTTTGGTGATGCTCGTTTGATGAATACTCAGATGACTTTGGGTGAAGGTTAAGAATGGACACTCTTGGTCATTCTATCACTCAGCAGAACCAAAGTGATCTCGTCGACCGCGGCGCAGTGGCCACCACTCTTAGGCGACGATTACTCAGTAATCACAGCTCTTAGGTGATTCCTCTCTTCCGCCCCGAAACGGTAGTCGTGATTGCAATCTGCGGTTTTTATGGCAAATTGTCTCTCACCCTTTCTCCTTCCGACCCCCTTCCCATATTTTCTTTTCCTCCATCGCAATGGTCAAGAAGGACCACCGTAGCAAAGGCAAACCGCCACCATCGCGATGGTCATCCTAGAGATGCAACCATCATGACTATGGTTGCCGTCAACAATGGTGACCAGCTATGAGGATGGAAAAAAAATCCGGGGAGCATTTGTTATTGTATTCTATCTTATCCTATCCGACTGGTATCTTGAAAGACCAACTCAATCTCAATTATTTCCACAATTACTCACTACTAACCATATTATTGAGATGGACCGGATAAGATGAATCGGGCTACTCTATGCAAATATAAATGAAGTCATAAAACTGTAAAACTAGCTAGTGCTAAATGATACACCTAAGGTCACCTTTGTGTGCACATATCTAATTCCTTTCGGTTTATTTAGGGCTTTGAATTCGATTTGCGTGGCTTGAATGCCTCGTTCCAAAACCATCCTCAATTTCCTGCTGGCAATGCAAGGTCAGCACAAAACATATCAAATGAAAAATTGGAACCATGGAAAGTATTATTCGCATCAATGTGTGAATAACCGACGCTCAAATAACAAAACTATGGTCCGTTATAATATTGGATTTGACTACCTTTGCTCGGCGGTGTACCATTGGGATTTTGTTCAACTCAAGAACTGGGCGGAGCAGCTGCTCCAATCGCAGGAACCTCTCTCTCTATTGACGAAAAATTGCTTCTTGCCATGGTTTGAACCAAGGACTCTATGTTACAATATGAAGCCAACATGCATGACCACCTAAATAAGCAAATTATTGTATTCAAGATACATATTTTTATACAATATTTGTGAAACGAACCGGCCAGTTTATAACAGATTGTTTCATGGGCCACCGACTTATCAATACTTGAGTAAGAAAGTCGGTGTTTTTACCCCTGTTTGCATGTTCATCTTCTCAACTTCCATGATTTAAGTGACTCCCAGAGAAACCGTGCTTCTTGCAATGACCTCCTTCTCTCACACAAGCTTATGAAATTTGTAACTATTCTCGCTCTTAGCTCAAGAAGATTGAGGTGCTCTTACTTATGATCAAAGTAACCCCATAGTAAATCTCATATCGAGAACAACTACTATGCCTTTCAAGTTGAAGAGAGGGTAGATAAGTTCCAGATTGAGGTTGAACTTGATATTTACTTGACTCTTTGCATTCTGTCCACCCCACGGGAATCGGGACCTTATGCCAACAAATCGAGGGAAGTGTGAGTTGAAACTAAAATTAGCCTATAAATGAGGATGTGTGTGCACTTGTGCACCAAATTACTCTTGCATTAGATACACTAATAAAGTCAAGATTATCGACATTCCTATCGATGGGGGTATGAATTACATTCCAACATCCCATACATGTACTCTCTACGACGCCATCAGATTTTTTACACTATTCGCTATTACTAGCCCCTCTCCACCCCCGTACTATGTTAGAAAACCCATTGCCATTGTAAAAGTTTGAAGTGATAGGTTCAAGGAGACTACATGAATATAAATGACATATATGACTCGTTGTATAGAGAGGTGTTGGACAATATTTCCACAGAGACAAACCCTAACCAAACGCAAAAAAAGAAGAAAAAAAGGAGATAAATGAAATGATTACATTTATGTCAAAACCGAACTTAAGGCAATTCAATTGAGCAAGAGATGATTTTTGATCGTGACATGTAATAAATTTTTGAAAGCACAGTCGTCAACTATATCAAAGTGGAACATATTTCATAGTTTTCATTTGTGTCAAAACTTATATATAGTCAACAAATAGACTGAAGAGATTGCAAAGATAAGAGCTAGTAAAATCATCCTTTGCAAAAACTAGGCCTGTTTCTCTCTCTTCCCCGTTATATTTGTGGTTGCTCTGAAATCAACACAAGCAATCCGAGAATTTGAATACGAGGTCTATAAAAACAACTCTGGAACTCTAGATGCTCGGTTCAGTAGAGAGATTGGGGTGAAGTACGTTGCGGGAGTTTTGCTAGCTGGCACCAAGTTCATCCTCAAGACAATTGGAGAAATTACCAAAAAAATCCTAAACTTATCGTACAGTAGCTAATATAGTCTTAAATCTTTTAATTTGACCAATTTAGTCCTAGATTTTTTGACAATTTGCAATTTAGTCCTTCCATTAAATTTTGATTAGAAATCAATAACGTGGACATCAAACGTCTTACGTGGTAAGACTGACGTTGACATGGATAATTTTTCCAATTTAAAAAACTGTTTTTTTTTTTAATTTTCTCTTTTCAACACTCGGCTACCTGGTAAGAGGCACAAAGTTTAGATTTGTTATGTTTTGGGCAATTGTATTGGGCCCAGAGTGAGCAAGCCTATATGTTTGAGCGAGACTTCAATCTTAGCAAAAGCGTGACCTGTGCATGTTCCAACTACAGATGAAGTAGACTAATATCATCTAAATCATTATTATGCGAGTGCTACTGTAGACTCGGTATGATCAACGGCCTAAATGGGCTTGCTGTGCAGGTTCTATAGATAATGTTTTTTAGTGAGTCAAAAGACAATCATGGCATTAAACTACTGGAACATCCTTGTGTTGGATGTTCGTTTGTAAAACAAACCAAGCGTATCTTTTCCATCTTGTCCCACATAGGAAAGTTTGGAAAAGACAAGTCATTTTATAAATGTCAACTTTTCTAATTTGTTAAAAGGAAAAGATAGAGTGTGGGCTAAACCTCACTACACCCGTGTGCGGGTGCACGATTATTAGGCGCCCTTAGCGCGCCCACGGTTTAATTAGTGTTAATCCCCTATCTTTTAATTTTTATTTTAATGTTATATGGTTATTTTGTCATTCGAAAGGTTGCCTTGCATTTTAGCTTTTTGGAAATTATTTAAAAATAATAATAATAAATTCGGAATTTTATTTTTAAATAAAATAATAATAATTAAATTGAATTATTTTATTCCGAATTTTTTATACATGTCTTTTCAAGATGACTTTTGAAATTATACTTGGTTCGGTTTGCAAATTTTCCGAAGGGTTATATTGATTCATTTTATAACTTCTTTTGAAAAGTCACATATGTTCGTTGTGTAACTTTTTTCGAAGAGGTGCCTTTGTTTTTATATATGTATGTCACTTTTGAAAAACAATGGTTACAATTTTTCGAGTCCTCTTCCCAAAACTGCAGCGAAGATTTTCTATTGTTTTCTAGAGAAACCCTGGAGAAATACTAGAATTGCTATATAGTATTCTCATTTGAGACTTTGTTGTATCCTGAGGAAATTTGCCGGTGACTATTAGTAACTTTATGGGGAAAATAAATCCTTAAAGAAAGTAATATCACGCCTCAAAGTCCGTTGTGATTGCTCTATTGATTCGAACACACATTGACTTCATTGTTTCACCCAAGTACAAAGGCGATTTTCCCCAACGCCTTGTACAAACTACAAAACAAGAACAGTATGCTGCCTCTTTAAATGTTCCACATCTATCGGCAGATATATACGAAATCACAATTGGTTAAAATTGGATGCATATAAAATTACACAAAATAAGATATCTGCCCAGAAGAAATCTAATTCTTAGGAAAAGTAGGGATCAAAAGTTGACCCACTTGGTCAACCCATGATAAATATGAACGGGCCTGGAAAAGTCCAGGAGAAAAACAATCAATACGAAATTAAGAATAATATAAAAAGAGGCATAGGAACCTAAGGATGTGAAAATATTCCAATTTGGCTAGTGTGAACATAAAAGCAATGCCCTTATATGAAAACGACACGGATTTTACAGATGCATTGTTTTGCAGAAAATGAATTCTTTGAAAAACATTTTAATGATCGCTTGTATCATTTACAAAAATGATGGATAAATTTTTTTATCATTTACGAAAATTCTTAGATATAAATTATTGTCGATAATGAAAATATTTTTTATTGAATAATTATTTTAAATGATACAAGCGATTACTTTTAGGAAAATATTTTCCAAATTACTTATTTTTTCGAAAAGCAAATGAAGCCTAGAAAACATTTTCCTAAGAATGATCATTTATATCACTCTAAAAAAAGAATAATGAAAAAGAAATTTCATCTTTTATGAAAAAGCTTAGACATAAATAGTTGTAGATAATAAAAATATTTTTATTAACTAATTATTTCAAACACTACTAGTCATCATTTTTAGGAAAACATTTTCCAAATCATCTTTTTCTTACAAAATAAATGAAGCATAAATCAAACCTTATATACATCAACACGAGTACAAATACGCCCTACTGCTGCCTTAAATATATGTAAAGCAAAGAAATTATGATGTGGGGGTCCCAAAGAAGTTCAATAATTTGTATCCAGTGACTCCAAATCCTTAAGATAAACAGGGACTAAAAGTTGACCCGCTTGGTCAACCTGTAATAAATATGAACGGGCCTGGAAGAGTACGGGGTCAAAATCGAATCGAAACTGGAACTAAATTAAACTTTTGTGCATTTTTGGCTTGGTTTGAATAATTAGAAAGTAATTATCTTTTTATTTTGGTTCGATTAATCGAAACGAGCTGAAAATCGTCCATCTCCTTAATATTACAATTTATTCAATCTCTCTCACTTGTCACTATATTTCTTCTTAATATTACAAAAAAGAAAACCAAATAAGTTCAAGTTGCTATTCGATTCAAAGTTGAATGCATGCCATGCCAAAATGGTTCAGATTTCTCAAAACCCGAATCGAACCAAAGTGTTGACATTCTTGTTAAAAAGTCTGAGGGTAAAACAATTAAAACAACAACTAAATAAAAATAATAATAATAAGAGGCATACGATCCTAAAGATGTGATAATTTTTCAATTTGGCTAGCACAGACGTAAAAGCAATGTCCTTATATGAAACCGACACGCATTCTTAATCAAGCGACATAGACATCGATGTGAATGCAAATACCCCATATTTCTGCCCTAAATTAATGTAAAGCAAAGAAATTATGACATGGAGTCCCAAAGTAGTTCAATAATTTTTATACAGTGCATCCTTGTGCCTCCTCAATCTGATGCTTCGGACTAGATGGGACTCCATATGTCAAGTCATATGATAATGACGTAAAGACAAGTGACGTCATCCTAGGGTCATGATTATAACGTAATAGTATGAGTCACATGGTATTGACTTCTGTCCTGCCGACAAGAGATATAGATACTTTGCCTTCATAAAAAAAAAGGCAAAACACCAAACCAAGGAAAAAAGAAAAGAAAGATAAAGCAAAACGACGTAGAAAGGAGGTACGTCCATCGGTGCCGTTTCATTCCGGAACTCTAGGACAATAAAATTGCCCTTCATTTTAATGAAGTATCAAAGTCCCTATGCTGTGTATTTCCTCGTTCTACTGATAAAAAAAATGAGAAATTACTTCTACCGAATTTTCTGCTGTGTAGCCGATCCTGTTCATGGCGTGAATAATAGCACGTGACACTGCATGAGATCGTCGTCCGCCGAACATCTTTATTGCCGATGAGATTGAGGTGGTTCAACTCAGACAAAATCACCAATTACAGAACTTACTTTGAGGCAAACACCAATCTCGAAGGTGCTCGCTGAGAAATGCTTCCACTCAAGGAGGGTTTTCGAGATTTTTCCCACTTTTTTTTTTTTTTTGAAATTTCTGGTGCACTTAAAAGGCCATTTTATGACCAAAAAGACTTACCTTTGGCCACCAACTAGTGTGTCATGATTCCGATGTCACGGGGATTCAAACTTAATAATTTGATAGTAAAATTTAATGAAAACTAATGGAGAGTAAATTTATCACGTTTATATTAGTTCGTAATTATTTGTAATATAAGAAAAATGCTCCACATGATATGAGGTTACATAGATAAGAGCTAGGTAAAATCATCCTTTGCAAAAATCAGGCATACTTGGCTCTTTCTATTCGTCGTCTTCTTTGTGGTTGCTCTGAAATCAACACAAGCAATCCACACCTCTAGAACTTTGGAAGCCTCTATAGAGAGGTCAGGGTGAAGTAGATCGTGGAAGCTTTGCTAGCTGCTACCGAGTTCGTCCTTATGATGAATTGGAAATTTAGCCAAAAAGTCATAAACTTATTATATGGCAGCCTATATGATCTTAAACTTTTCAATTGGACCAATATAATTCTAAACCTTTTGACATTACCAATATAGTCATTCCAACCAATTTTGGTATAAGTTTAATGACATAAATGCTAGATATCCTATGTGATAAGGGCGGCGTTAATGTGGACAATTTTTCCAAATTTTTTGAATTTTTTTATCATTTTTTTTCGTTATTTTCCTTTCCATTCTAGGCTAACGATGGTCATTGGCTTAGCCTTGCCAGCCATTGGGCAAGGGGCATGAAGCTAAAGTTGGATCTAGACTAGTGAATCAACCTAGAGTGAGCAAGCTTGATATGTTCGGGCCTAACTTCAATCTTAGCGACAACGTGATTTGTGCATGTTTCTACTATAGATAACGTAGATCAATTTCATCTAAATCATCGATTATGCAAGTGCTACCATGGACTTTATATGATCAACAGCCTACATGGGCTTACTGTACAAGGTCTATGGATAATGTTCTTTTGGTGGGTCAAAAGACAATAAAGCGATTAAACTACTAAAACATCCTTGTACAAACTACAAAACAATTTAACTCAAGGGTAAGCTATGCCATTTCATTAGGGAAGTTCTCATCGTCCATAGCCTCCGCAAATTCCTTTGGTAAATAGATAATAGAAATTTGCTCAACTATTAACTCTATTTAACCTTTTTGAGATGTGTTTTTTTTCATTGTAGTTTGTGTCATTTAATAATTGCAAATGAGGATTATCATTACTAAAGACTACAATAAACAAGTACGGTCCCTCTTTCAATGTTTCACATCTTTTAAGATATATATATATATGAAAATATTTTTTATTAACTAATTATTTTAAATGATACAAATAATTATTTTTATTTTTTTATAAATTATTTAATTTTTACAAACAAACGAAGCATAAATCAAACGTTATAGACATCAACATGAATACACATATGCCTAATGCTACCCTAAATATATGTAAAGCAAACAAATTATGACATGGGGTCCCAAAGGAGTTCAATTATTTTTACACTCTGGCTTCTCATTCTCGTGATTGCGACCCAATGGAACTTCGTAAGTCAAGTCATATGATAATGACATGGAGGCAAGTGACGTCATCCTAGGGCCATGACTATGATGTGATAGTTTTAGTCTGAGAAGACCTTGGCATTGACTTCACTTCCACCGACGAATGACGTTGTAAGTACTCTCTACCCTTGTAAGATAAAACAAAACGACATATAAAGGTAACTCCATAGGTGCCGTTTCATTCCAGAACTCTGAAAAATGAAGTACTAAAGCCCTCTACTGTATATTTCCTCATTCTAATAATATAAAAATGAGAAATTTCTTCTACTGAATTTTTTGTTACGTAGCAAGTGACGGGGATCGGCGGGGACAGCTGAGGAAGCGAAGCAGGAGGCCCGGCGGCATTTTCTTTCGGACAAAGAATGCCCTTGTCCATGGCGCGAATAATGGCACGCGACATGCCTGCAGTTCGTTGTCCGGCGACCATCTGTGTTGTCGATTAGATTGAATGGGAGTTCAATTGAGACGAAATCACTAATTATAAAGCTTCCTTTGAGGCGAACAATGATCTCGGAGGTGCTTTGCTTCCGCTCAAGGTGGATTTTCGAGATTTTTTTCGCTTTTCAATTTGTGAGTATTTAAAAAGCCATTTTATGACCAAAAAAAAAAAAAAACAAACATTTGGCCACAAGCCAATGTCGCACGATTTCAATGCTTGTTTTCCTTTAACACGTGGTCTTACTTGGTTGGATCTGTACTTTGATTTGTCAATATGTTATTGAATAATTGGGTTATCATAAGTGGTTAAGTGCATCGAACTTTGCTGTTGCTAGTCTTATTTCATCATTCACCCATGAGATTTCTCGATACTCGGAAACTCTGTAAAATGGATCAGTAATTTAACAGTCGTCCAAGTCCAACGGTGCCCCAAGAAGAGAGAGAGAGAGAGAGAGAGAGAGAGAGAGGCCATCATTATAGTTCCGATCAAATGGAGCGAAGGTTGTTAGAAGCAGCTCGAAAGGGCAATATCCATGAGCTGGATGACTTGATCAGCAGCAATGAGCAAATCCTCGAGGAGATGGCTCTCGAAGGAGCCGGTCACACGCCGCTGCACGTCGCTTGTGTGGGCGGCCATTTGGATTTCGTCCGAGAGCTCCTGAAGCATATGCCAAAGCTCGCGGAAAAAGTGAACCCGCGCGGTTTCAGCCCGCTGCATATCGCAGCAGCTCGTGGTGATGTTGAGATCGCGGAGGTGCTTTTGAATGTGGGTACACACCTATGCTCCGTGAAGGGACGGGAGAGGAGAATCCCTTTGCATGATGCAGTCGAAAATGGGGAGGTCAACGTCATGGGGGTACTGCTACGCAAGTCGCCTGAGTCTGTCGAAGAGACAACCGCCCTAGAAGAGACCGCGCTTCACCTTGCCGTGAAGAACAAGCGGTTTGACGCGGTGGTTGTGTTGGTGGAGCATCTGAAGCAGCACAAGAAGGAGCAGGTGATCAATTGGAAGGACCATAAAGGCAACACCGCCTTGCATCTCGCTGCTGCTGGCAAAAATTTCGAGGCAAGTCTCACCATTCCCTTATTTTATCACGCTTTTCTTTGTGCATTACTTCAATGAGGGTGTTAATTTGGTGTCCCTACCGAATGCAAAGATCTTCTAGGGAAAGGAATTTGTTGAATCAGGTCTGTTTTGATCATCACTGGAATAAAGGATATTTCGTCTATGCCTGAAGTCTTTCCATATTATCTTAATGTCTGGAAACTGGAAAAGAATTGCAGGTAGTGAACTTCCTCCTTTGTGGGCATGCTGTGGAGTCTGAGCTCGTGGAGGTGAACGCCTTGAACGACAGCGGATCGACGCCTCTAGATGTCTTAACTTTCTTGAGAAGGGAAGAAAGAGATAGAGAGGAGATCAGAGATATTCTCGCTCGAGCAGGAGCCAAACACGGAAGAGGATCAAGACCAGTCTCGGTAGCGGACGACAACGATATGGAGGGAGGTATTCGTCGTCAATCAAGTTGGGAAGAACCGATCACCAATTCTCCTAACATCTGCAACGCTTTGTTTGGTGACATCCGCGACAACCTGTTGGTGGTCACCACCCTCATCGCGAGCGCGACCTACCAATCTGTGCTTCAGCCGCCAAAAATAATAGAAGTTGACCAAAGCAAATCAAACGATCCTAATTCCAGGAATTATGGTGGGGCCTTGGTGTACGGTCTCTTCCTGTGCGGCAACACAATAGGATTCATGGTGTCAGTCCAAATGATCATTTACCTCACCAAAGATATCACCAAGTCGGTACTTAAGCTGCCGTTTAGGCTATCCCTAGTGGCCATGGTTCTAACTTACTTCAGCTTCACGTTATCCCTGCTGTTGACGACAATGGGGGAAAAAAGTCGATCCAAGAAAGTTCTGTACCTGTTGCCGCTCTTGATATCATTAGTTCTTCTAGTGACACAGAAGTGGTTCGCGGTCGCTATAGATAATTTATTGGAAAGACTTGCTGAATTTGGCTTAGTTAATAGGTACTATCTAGGGGACTGAACTCGTGATTGTTAATGATGATGTTTTTTCTCTTTCCTTGAGGTTGAGCTAAGACATGCAAACCTTTAGCAGTATAGCATTGGAGTTTGTTCGATAAGGTCAGGTGTTAGATTGATGTCCTTGATTCCCTACAATTGATTGTGTGATGTCTGCTAGTGATCTGTTGTATCGTGTCTCTCTAATAAAATGTGGTAGTGAGTTTATTTCATGTTTTTTAACTTCATGGATAGCAGTCGAGATTATGAGATGAGGTTGCACAAGTTCCATTCTCATTACTCATCTCGTCATTGCTTCTTCAGATCAATTGGCCGTGAAGTAAAACATCTTTGTGAGATTGAGTATGAATTTTCCTGTTAGAATAGGAGGAAGAATTAATGGAGGTCCAACAAGGACATAGAAAAAAGAACTTAATGGAGGTAGCAAGGAAGGAAGAAGAAGAAAAAGAACATAAGGAAATAGAAAAAATGGAGGTTTTTCTTTTTAAAATATCTTATTGAGTTGAAATTTCACATCATCGATAATAGGTTGAGAGAGAAGTGCATATGGAATTGGCACATTGAACTTTAATGGCAACATTGGAGAGAGAGTCAACTGGGGGTAGATTTCGATAAAAAAGACAAAGATTGATGGTATATTATAAGATTAAAAAAGTTCGAAATAGAATTGGGATTCAATCGAAAATTGATGCTTTTTAAGTGAATTGGGGCTTTAAAATAGGTAGAATAATAAGCTTATAAACAAAAGCACCCAATAACTCCACGAGCTTTTTAAACCTCAAAGAAAATAGACATTTTGTCTCTATAATGTATGGACTTAATTTTTTTTTTTTTACTCGCAAAAAAACAGTGCTTAGTTGTGAACTCCTTCAACCATAGAGAAAGGTGTTTTCATAAGTGCCGTTCATTCCATAACTTTTGGAGTACAAAATTAACTTTCACTAAAAATGAACTACCAAAGTCCCATATATATATCATACTAAATTTAAAAAAAAAATAATGAGAAATTTCTTCTGTTGAATTATTGTTGACACTTAAATTTTGACTGAGTATTTAAATTTAAATTGCCTAGAAAATTAGGAACTAATTTGACCCTAACAAAAAGGATTTTTTCATCACCTAAGTATTAATATTATTTTTATTTTTCCCTATTCTCAGATTAACAAAAAAAAAAAAAAACGAAATGGCTTAGGGCTGGGCGTGAACCCAGCCCTGTTCTTTTTCCCCCCACCACGGGGGCCTAAGCCCATCTAGTCTTCCTTTCCGCTTGGGCCCAGGGCCTAATAAATATATGGTTCGTCTTTATCACTTCATCAACAGCGGACATATCAATCAACTCCAACTTTTCTAAAACCTAATAAATATATGCGGCCCAAACTTTTATTATCAATGTACGTCCTCCACTTTTAAATATATTTAAAAGCTAAGCATATACTGATTTTTTCTAGCATACTCTGGCTCATGGATTACTATTCTTAATGAGAAATTGTTACACATTAAAGTAGTATAAGTACAAAACTAAATTTTGATACGAAAATAATGATGAGTTCCACATGAATTTTTTTTCTACAATATTTAATAGCTCGATTGACTTTAGTGAAGATACCAGCTATACAAAAATATTAACCCATTGCTAATCAATGTTGCTTTTATTTAATTTCCTTAGAACTCAATTATTTATCTATCATGTGATATCTATATAAGTTTGTGAAATTAATGGTTTGTCTTTATCACTTCATCATCAATGGACTTGTCAGTCGACTCCAACTTTTCTAAAACCTAATAAATATGTGTGGCCCAAACCTCTATTATTGGTGTACCTCATCCACTTTCAAGTATATTTAAAAGTTAAGCATGTGCTAAGTTTTTCTTGCGTCCTCTGGCTCATGGATTACTATTTTTAATGAGAAATCGTTACACATTAAAGTAGTATAAGTACTAAACTAAATTTTGATACGGAAATAATGATAAGTTCCACGTGAATTTTTTCCACAATATTTAACAGCTCGATTGACTTTAGTGAAGATACTGACCACGCAAAATATTAACCCATTGCTAGTCAATGTTGCTTTTGTTTAGTGTCCTTGAAACTCAATTATTTATCTATCACGTGATGTTTGTACAAGTTTGTGGAATTTATGGTTTGTCTTTATTACTTCATCGTCGATGGACTTGTCAATTGACTCCAACTTTTCTAAAACCTAATAAATATATTGGCTCAAACCTCTACTATTGGTGTACCTCCTCCACTTTAAAATATATTTAAAAGCTAAGCATGTGGTAAGTTTTTCTTGCATACTCTGGCTCATGGATTACTCTTCTTAATGAGAAATTGTTACACATTAAAATAGTATAAGTACAAAACTAAATTTTGATACGGAAATAATGATGAGTTTCACGTGAATTTTTTTCCACAATATTTAATAGCTCGATTGACTTTAGTGAAGATATTAGCCACGCAAAATATTAACTCATTGCTAGTCAATGTTGCTTTTGTTTAGTGTCCTTGGAACTCAATTATTTATCTATCACGTGATGTTTGTACAAGTTTGTGGAATTTATGGTTCATCTTTATCATTTCATCAATAGCAGATTTGTCAATCGACTCCAACTTTTCTAAAACCAAATAAATATATGTGGCCCAAACCTCTATTATTGATGTATGTCCTCCACTTTAAAATATATTTAAAAGATAAGCATGTGCTGAGTTTTTCTTGCGTACTATGGCTCATGGATTACTATTCTTAATGAGAAATCATTACACATTAAAGTAGTATAAGTACTAAACTAAATTTTGATAAGGAAATAATGATGAGTTCCACGTGAATTTTTTTCCACAATATTTAATAACTCAATTGACTTTCGTGAAGATACTGGCCACGCAAAATATTAACCCATTGCTAGTCAATGTTGTTTTTGTTTAGTATCCTTGGAACTTAATTATTTATCTATCACGTGATGTTTGTACAAGTTTGTGGAATTTATGTTTTGTCTTTATCACTTCATCGTCAATGGACTTGTTAGTCGACTCCAACTTTTCTAAAACCTAATAAATATATGTGGCCCAAACCTCTATTATTGGTATACCTCCTCCATTTTCAAATATATTTAAAAGATAAGCATGTGTTGAGTTTTTCTTGCATACTTTGGCTCATGGATTGCTATTCTTAATGAATAATTGTTACACATTAAAGTAGTATAAGTACAAAACTAAATTTTGATATGGAAATAATGATGAGTTCCACGTGAATTTTTTTCCACAATATTTAACAGCTCGATTGACTTCAGTGAAGATACTAGCCACGCAAAATATTAACCTATTGCAAGTCAATGTTGCTTTTGTTTAGTGTCCTTAGAACTCAATTATTTATCTGGCACATGATATTTGTACAAGTTTGTGGAATTTATGGTTCGTCTTTATCACTTCATCAATAGCGGACTTGCCAATCGACTTCAACTTTTCTAAAACCTAATAAATATATGTGGTCCAAACCTCTATTATGGATGTACGTCCTCAACTTTTAAATATATTTAAAAGCTAAGCATATACTGATTTTTTCTAGCGTACTCTAGCTCATGGATTACTATTTTTAATGAGAAATTGTTACACATTAAAGTAGTATAAGTACTAAACTAAATTTTGATACAGGAATAATGATGAGTTCCACGTGAATTTATTTCCACAATATTTAATAACTCAACTGACTTTAGTGAAGATACTGGCCACGTAAAATATTAACCCATTGCTAGTCAATGTTACTTTTGTTTAGTGTGTCACGCCCCGACTCTCGAGCTCGCGGCAACCCCATTACCTTGGTCGATTGAAAGCGACGTCCCAGGACCCATCGACGACCATTCATTTTATCTTTCGTTAAGCGCAAGCGGAAGACGAACCATCCCCAGACAAACAAACAATCAAACAGGGATAGAGGTATGAACAGCCAGAACAATAGCAACTACTCATTTATTCAAATTATTGGATTAACCAACGGAGGATCGTTTTCGAATTACAAGCTCGACAAAAAGGGCCGATCCATCCTCTAAGCGAAACCAAAAGAACTAGGCTAATCCAACAGTACACAAAGAACCCTCGGGTTTAACACCACGATCACTCGGACCCATCGGACTCAAGCTCCGTCGAGTCGATCACTGGAGAAGCGGGCGCAGGATTCTCCATTGCAGGTACGCCATTCTAAAGACCTGAAAATGTTTACCACGACGGGTTGAGATAAAATCTCAGCGAGTTCTTCCCCCTAAGCCCCGGTTAGTACGCCAACTCAACCCGGGGTATCTCTCCAGAACCACCCCTCACTCAACCCACAACAAACAACCAAAACCAAACAACAGCCAACAACAGACAGGGCAACCCACAATCAATATTCGGTTTGCATGCAACCTTACCCGGTATGCCATACCCTACACGTCGAATCTCATACAATGCAAGCAAGGCACATGGCCGTTAGATGAAACAGTTCATCAATCACATGCGAATCGCATCACAAGCGATCTCACCTGGCCATTGCCACACCCTGCACAACTGTCAACTCATGCGTGCGTACCATAATTAAAGCGATCATCACGACATTAAGAGCATGCGAATAATCAGAGCATCTCACACAACTTTCTCATGTCTCACACTCACACATGCTCCGATTATTACGACCACTAAGGCCACGACACAACCTTATGGTTGGCGGTCTACCAGTCAAAGACCAGGCATCGTCCTCCCCCATGAGGCACGGCGACGTCACGGGCTCTCTCCCATCGACGACATTCCCTATGGAGCATGGGGCCCGCTCACTGCCGTAGCCCCGCAACTGACCACTGTCAGGCAACCGATTGAAGTCAGGACGACCAAAAGGCCACGGCACAACCCCATAAGGATTGGCGGTCTACCGGCAGCGCCGGGCTCTCCTCTTAATGTGATTAGGCAACACATCATCAAACAATCCATTTATATCTTTTCTCTGTCATGAATGTAACATCGCTCATGCTCATGCGACATGCCATTTCAAATAACCCACGTAATATGTCATGCGGTCTCACTTGACAATTCCAAAATCCAAATCCAACCAACACTCGATCATGCATTTCATCATCAATCATGAGTATAATTAACAATCGGCACTTCAATTAATCATAACAATCAATAGCACATCAAATTCAGACAAAAATTAGCCTCTGGATGAACAGTGCCGTGAACAGTATTGTAAACAGTATTGTGAACAGTGCTCGTGAACAGTAATCGTGAACAGTAATTATGAACAGTGATTTTTTCGAAATTCAATTAATTAAAACATTTAATCCAAAAATTAAACAAAACATTAATTAAAACAATTAATCAACCAATTTAAGCAAATCATGCTTAATTAAACACATAAACACAATTAATAACAAATTAAGCACAATTAAGCTAAATAAGCAAAATTAAACTAATTTAATCTTAACCATCTATCTAACCACCTATCTTAAGGCTAATACAACTTAATTAAACCCCTTAAACTAAAATTAACACTAACTAACCAATCCTAAGCAAGTTTAGGCACTAAATAGGGATTAGGAGCTAAACTCTCCCGTTAAGCGGGCCAGCGACACGGACGCGGCGGCGGCGACGAACCCGACACCCGAGGACCTCTACCACGACGATCCAAAGTGGTCCCGGGGCTGAGAACAGCAGCAACAAACTCGAAATCCCTCTGCAACTCTGAAAAACTGACTGCACAGGAGGAAAGTTGCTGATCGGAGTTGAACGGGCTGCCCGGAGCTCCGGCGAGCGGCGGGCCAGCGATCGGCGGCACCTGGGGGTCGAGGGGGAACCACTTGTGGTTGGTATGGGTGGTGGTTTGGCCGGAAATGGAGAGAAACGGAAGAAAAGGCGGAACAAAGTTGCTGCAGGCGGAATAGTGACGGTCCGGCGACAGCCGGCTTTCGGCCGGAATACGGGACGACCGGCAGCTCTTTCCGGCGATCGGCCGATGGTATCTGAACGGAAATTATCTTCCGAACACAATGGCGGGTGGCACGAGATGAGATTCCAATGGGAAGGCAATGAAAAACTCAGATTTCGGTGAAAGGTCAAACTGAAAAACAGAAGGAAGTAAGGAAAACCATGGGAGAGAGGTGCTGCGATTTTGGAGAAGATGAAGAGGAGAGAGAGAGTGAAGTGAAGGCTGAAGGATAAGCCTTATCCAAGCCATCAAGGCTTGCCCCACTTGCCAAACAATGACCTCATCTTATCTCTCTTCCTTTTTGACTTTTCTTCAAAATATCCAAGGGCATTTTGGTCATTTCCACCTTGCACATTTCCCAATCTATCCTTGGGCTGAAAATGGAGGACGGGCCTAGGAAATGGGCTTGAAAATGAATAGGAACGGGCTCGGGAATTTATTGGGCTTGAATCGGCTCGGTTTTAGACAATGGGCTCGGAAGGGTAAAGGGTCGGTTTGGCCCAACGGGCTCACTCGCTTGCCTCGGGCCTTCCATGGTGGCTGTCCCACCTTGGGCGTGAGGCCCACATTGATTTTGCCCAGCCCACGTCCTCGTAGGCTCGTTTTCTTGGTCCGAAAATCCCTTTTCCAAATACTCGGCTCAACCGGCAGTGTCGACTGTCTAAGAAGCATCGTCCAAAAGTCCTTCTCGAACATTCCCGAAAATTCGAAGTCCAATATTGGATTCTCATGCCATGTTAATTTCGCCCGAATGCCATTTTGGTACTACTCGGGCGACGGGCGGCTTCGAGGATTCACGCGTAACCGACTCGTGCCAATTCACATTCAAGACTTCTCGACACATGGACGTCCTTGACTACATGAAATTGCGAAGGATCGATTCTTATTTCAAAGTACACGATTACCAAGGATCGACATAGGGCCATTTGCGGGTTCGATAACAGTAGACGGAATCACCCGTCGTCCCATTATGTTCTGCCCACGAATCGACTCCTATTCGTTCTTGGAATCGGCCCGCATGACTACGGGATCATCCTTACGCAAGTCTCACGGTCGAGTCGTTTTCCCCAGTCAAGTTCTTTAGTCGCACGAGTTCCGTCCTTATTAGCCTTTCCCCTCAAGGTCAGTATCTCAGGAGTGATCAGCTCCGAGTGAGATCAACCAACAATGCATTGACGAAATTAATGCTCGCTCCTCCCTAAAAGGACTCGAATTTCAGGATGTTACAACTCTTCCCCTCTTATAAAAATTTCGTCCTCGAAATTTGCAGCTACTGCCAAATCCTTGAAAAGATGAGGGTGCTGATGCTTCTTCACTTCTTCACTTTCCAATGTAACTCCCTCTGATCCATGATACTACCAAATCACCTTAACTAAGGCGATAGTCTTAATTCAAAGTACTTGCTCTTTACGGTCCTCTATCCATATCGGCTTCTCCACGTACGACACCCTATCGTCTATGTCCAATTCTTCAAAATTCAAAACATGCGTCAAGTCCGGTTCATACTTTCTCAACATGGACACGTGGAAAACATCATGTACTTGAGCAAGCTTCGGTGGTAACACAAGACGATACGCTAAAATCCCGATCCTTTCCAAAATTTCAAAAGAGTCCAACGTACCTCAAACAACTTTTCTTTCTTGCCAAATCTAGAAGTACCCTCGTCGGCGATACTTTCAAAAACACACGATCGCCCACCTTAAACTCCAACGGTCTGCGATGCTTATCTGCATAACTCTTCTGATGACTCTGAGCGGTCTTTAGTTTGTCTCTGATAATCTGAATTGCATTCAATAACTGCTAAACCAATTTTTAAACCAACAATTCCCAGTTCTCTGACCTTGTTCCATAGACTAGAGTTCCACAAACTTGACCATATTTCTGCCATACAATTCCGATAAATCTGATCCCACAAGTACTCTCTTTTTTGTACAGTGCGTAGTTAAGTTCATTTCTGCCCCTTTCGACATCCTAGAAGCCTGCCAGGAGTCACTCCTTGCTCAGGCACTTTGGCCCCGGCGACCACTCCCCGCCCTCGTCGGATCAGTCTTCACGAGCATCTTCGAACTACACTACTACTAGCAAAAGTCCCTTTTTGACATACACCATCTCATAGAGGTATTATCCGCTTTGGCCTGTCCCATACCAAGCCTCACGGTTTTAACCTCGTCTGAGCATCTCAAAGTACAAAACTTTCTACAGCTCGTCAACCCATGAGCTCGTTTCCGCAAGGTCACTTATCGACACTTAAAATCTGATTCACTGAATTCCCATCGAACTGCCATCCAAATTCCACAAACTACTGATTTTTCTTTCAACATTCCTTTCACGTCCATTTAATAACCAAATCAAGAACTCATCTCAACCACTTGAAAATTAGTGCAAACCAAATGTCATTTATTGCACCAAAAGTTTTCGAATACCTCTTCAAATCCTTTCTGATACCTCAAGAAGAAATCATTGATAATGCTATTTCCTCACTCATCCATCTACCATCAAGGGATAATTAATTCTTAATCCACCAAAGACAAAAATCCATTCCTCAAATCCCTATCTTAATTATCTCCTGAAATAATCCATCTTGGTAAATTCATATCTTAATCGAATCTAAGACTTCCGAGCAATAAATCATCCACCGTAATTCTTATCAAAGATTATCGCCATTTAATATATCATATCTTATGATCCCATACCTACAACTCCTCAAATCATTAAGATAAAACTTGTCTGACTTTCATTAAATCCAATGACCTCAATTGTTGTGACGCGTAAGCAACCAATCTTCCTTATTGCCTTACCACGTAGTCAAATCTCTTATACGACACCTCACTTCAAATCTCGTATTCTCCAATAATAGACTAAATCCTCAAAACTGGTGCGATAATCAGCTTATACTTAAGCTCTTAAAAATTTCACTTATTCGTCCATTCAAATTCTTATGTCCTTTATTAATCTTCGTATCAAAAGCATAGTTATCGTAGAGAACCTTTCTACGAATCGTTTGTACTAACCTGATCGACTTAGAAAACTTTGAACCTCATCCTTTGTCATAAGTCCTGACATATTCATGACTACCTTGATCTTAACGGATCTATAGAAATTCCTTCGTCCAAAATCATATGACCAACAAAACAACGCGAGTAAACCCAAACTCGCATGTATTAAACTTGGCATACTGTTTATGCTCTCGAATGGTCTATAGCACCACCCTTAAGTGCCGTCCGTGTTCCTCTAAATTTCTCGAATAATCCAATGTATTGCTCACGAACACAATTACAATCAATCCAAATACGCCTTAATCACTTAATCCATCGAATCCATAAAAGCAACTCGGCGTATTAGTTAATCCAAACGGCGGTACAGTAATCTCGTAGTGACCAAATCACACACGATATGTCATCTTTAATTTATCCTCCTTTTTAATCCTCAACTACTGATAGCCCATCCTCGGGTCTATCCTGGGACATATCGAAGCTCCTTGAAGTGGGTCAAACAAGTCATCCATCCTTGATTCTTCAACTAACCAATCAACCTCAGTTGTCCAATAACCTTAGCAACCTTCGTCCAATAAACGAGTTACTTCCAACAACGAATTTCAAAGGGGTTGAGGGTCCTCCTCAATTTCCCACAAACTCAAAACTGTTACCCACTACAAACTGAATTGTCTTTCCTTGACAATCCACTTTCTATTGAGTGGGATGAGATTCATTCTCCCCATCATCGGTCCCTTTCCAAACCGACGATTATCTCTATTAGACACGAACCGCGAGCCAACTGCGGTCGTTCTCTCAATCATATTCTTCTTGATTATCTGGGTCCTCTCGTACATCTCATCAAAACTCTTTAAACTCAAGGGCACCAGCTGGCTTTCAATTCCGGCTTCAAACCATCTCTAAACCGTCTCGCCCTATCCAAGGGTCCTCCACTAATCTCGGTTTAGTATATGCCGACTCGGCAAACTTTGCCTCATACTGATCCACTGAAATCCGATTCTGACGAAACTGTTGAAACTTTGCCATCTTTGACTCTCTCGCACTGTTTGAAAAATACTTTCCATTGAAGGCTTCGCGAAAGGCACCCCATGTCTGAACTATGCCTTCAGGGAACACTCTTCCTTGAGTGGCTTCCCACCAATTAATAGCATTACCTTGAAACTAATAAGCCGCTAGAAGCACTCTGTCTTCCTCTGAACACCTTAACACTGTAACAATCCTCTCACTATCCCTTATCCAAAGGGTCGCAGCTTCAGGGTTGCCCACGCCATTGACCTCGGTGGCTTCAGTCTCAGGAACTGGCCCTACCAGTCTAGGTATCGGTCTCTCACAGACCTCTCCTCTCACTAGGGGAACCACAAGGACCACAGCAAGAGCACACAGCTTGCTGTCCTATCAAGGTCTCTAGCGCTAGCAGGATCCCAACTAACCTAGGATCTGCCTACACGCTACCTCAAGCACTGGTCTGACCAGACACTGCCCTACGCCTAAGGGCTAACTGCTCAGGATTGCTCATCACTCTGGACTATGAGCAACCCGCCACCACACAAAACCACAAAAGCAATCACAGGCACGTAATATAAAAGCCATCCCTATCTCACTATCCCAAAAATCCCACGCACCTTATCACTCCAAGTCTTGACCTCGCTCTGATACCAAAACCGGCGGGGTTGTCACGCCCCGACTCTCGAGCTCGCGGCAACCCCATTACCTTGGTCGATTGAAAGCGACGTCCCAGGACCCATCGACGACCATTCATTTTATCTTTCGTTAAGCGCAAGCGAAGACGAACCATCCCTAGACAAACAAACAATCAAACGGGGATAGAGGTATGAACAGCGGAACAATAGCAACTACTCATTTATTCAAATTATTGGATTAACCAACGGAGGATCGTTTCCGAATTACAAGCCCGACAAAAGGGCCGATCCATCCTCTAAGCGAAACCAAAAGAACTAGGCTAATCCAACAGGTACACAAAGAACCCTCGGGTTTAACACCACGATCACTCGGACCCATCGGACTCAAGCTCCGTCAAGTCGATCACTTGGAGAAGCGGGCGCAAGATTCTCCATTGCGGTACGCCATTCTAAAGACCTGAAAATGTTTACCACGACGGGTTGAGATAAAATCTCAGCGAGTTCTCCCCCTAAGCCATGGTTAGTACACCAACTCAACCCGGGGTATCTCTCTAGAACCACCCCTCACTCAACCCACAACAAACAACCAAATAGCCAACAAAGGCAACCGGCAATCAAATTTGGTTTGCATGCAGCCTTACCCGGTATGCCATACCATGCACGTCGAATCTCATATAATGCAAGCAAGGCACATGGCCATTAAATGATACAGTTCATCAATCACATGCGAGTTGCATCACAAGCGATCTCACTTGGCCATTGCCACACCCTGCACAACTGTCAACTCATGCGTGCGTACCATAATTAAAGCGATCATCACGACATTAAGAGCATGCGAATAATTAGAGCATCTCACACAACTTTCTCATGTCTCACACTCACACATGCTCCGATTATTACGACCACTAGGGCCACGACACAACCTTATGGTTGGCGGTCTACCAGTCAAAGACCAGGCATCATCCTCCCCCATGAGGCACGGCGACGTCACGGGCTCTCTCCCATCGACGACATTCCCTATGGAGCATGGGGCCCGCTCACTTTGCCGCAGCCCCGCCCGACCCCGTCGGGCAACCGACCGAAGTCGGGACGACCAAAAGGCCACGGCACAACCCCATAAGGATTGGCGGTCTGCGCGCCGCCGGCTCTCCTCTTAATGTGATCATGCAACACATCATCAAACAATCCATTTATATCTTTTCTCTGTCATGAATGTAACATCGCTCATGCTCATGCGACATGCCATTTCAAATAACCCACGTAATATGTCATGCGGTCTCACTTGACAATTCCAAAATCCAAATCCAACCAACACTCGATCATGCATTTCATCATCAATCATGAGTATAATTAACAATCAGCACTTCAATTAATCATAACAATCAATAGCACATCAAATTCAGACAAAAATTAGCCTCTGGATGAACAGTGCCGTGAACAGATATGTGTGAACAGAATCGTGAACAGTGCTCGTGAACAGTAATTATGAACAGTGATTTTTTCGAAATTCAATTAATTAAAACATTTAATCCAGAAATTAAACAAAACATTAATTAAAACAATTAATCAACCAATTTAAGCAAATCATGCTTAATTAAACACATAAACACAATTAATAACAAATTAAGCACAATTAAGCTAAATAAGCAAAATTAAACTAATCTAATCTTAACCATCTATCTAACCACCTATCTTAAGGCTAATACAACTTAATTAAACCCCTTAAACTAAAATTAACACTAACTAACCAACCCTAAGCAAGTTTAGGCACTAAATAGGGATTAGGAGCTAAACTCTCCCGTTAAGCGGGCCGGCGACACGGACGCGGCGGCGGCGACGAACCCGACACCCGAGGACCTCTACCACGACGATCCAAGGTGGTCCCGGGGCTGAGAACAGCAGCAACAAACTCGAAATCCCTCTGCAACTCTGAAAAACTGACTGCACAGGAGGAAAGTTGCTGATCGGAGTTGAACGGGCTGCCCGGAGCTCCGGCGAGCGGCTGGCCAGCGATCGGCGGCACCTGGGGGTCGAGGGGGAACCACTTGTGGTTGGTATGGGTGGTGGTTTGGCCGGAAATGCAGAGAAACGGAAGAAAAGGCGGAACAAAGTTGCTGCAGGCGGAATAGTGACGGTCCGGCGACAGCCGGCTTTCGGCCGGAATACGGGACGACCGGCAGCTCTTTCCGGCGATCGGCCGATGGTATCTGAACGGAAATTATCTTCCGAACACAATGGCGGGTGGCACGAGACGAGATTCCAATGGGAAGGCAATGAAAAACTCAGATTTCGGTGAAAGGTCAAACTGAAAAACAGAAGGAAGGAAGGAAAACCATGGGAGAGAGGTGCTGCGATTTTGGAGAAGATGAAGAGGAGAGAGAGAGTGAAGTGAAAGCTGAAGGATAAGCCTTATCCAAGCCATCAAGGCTTGCCCCACTTGCCAAACAATGACCTCATCTTATCTCTCTTCCTTTTTGACTTTTCTTCAAAATATCCAAGGGCATTTTGGTCATTTCCACCTTGCACATTTCCCAATCTATCCTTGGGCTGAAAATGGAGGACGGGCCTAGGAAATGGGCTTGAAAATGAATAGGAACGGGCTCGGGAATTTATTGGGCTTGAATCGGCTCGGTTTTAGACAATGGGCTCGGAAGGGTAAAGGGTCGGTTTGGCCCAACGGGCTCACTCGCTTGCCTCGGGCCTTCCATGGTGGCTGTCCCACCTTGGGCGTGAGGCCCACATTGATTTTGCCCAGCCCACGTCCTCGTAGGCTCGTTTTCTTGGTCCGAAAATCCCTTTTCCAAATACTCGCTCAACCGGCGGTGTCGATTGTCTAAGAAGCATCGTCCAAAAGTCCTTCTCGAACATTCCCGAAAATTCGAAGTTCAATATTAGATTCTCATGCCATGTTAATTTCACCCGAATGCCATTTTGGTACTACTCAGACTGACAGGCGGCTTCAAGGATTCACGCGTAACCGACTCGTGCCAATTCACATTCAAGACTTCTCGACACATGGACGTCCTTGACTACATGAAATTGCGAAGGATCGATTCTTATTTCAAAGTACACGATTACCAAGGATCGATATAGGGCCATTTGCGGGTTCGATAACAGTAGACGGAATCACCCGTCGTCCCATTATGTTCTGCCCACGAATCGACTCCTATTCGTTCTTGGAATCGGCCTGCATGACTACAGGATCATCCTTACGCAAGTCTCACGGTCGAGTCGTTTTCCCAGGTCAAGTTCTTTAGTCGCACGAGTTCTGTCCTTATTAGCATTTCCCCTCAAGGTCAGTATCTCAGGAGTGATCAGCTCCGAGTGAGATCAACCAACAATGCATTGACGAAATTAACGCTCGCTCCTCCCTAAAAGGACTCGAATTTCAGGATGTTACATAGTGTCCTTAGAACTCAATTCTTTATCTATCACGTGATGTTTGTACAAGTTTGTGGAATTTATGTTTTGTCTTTATCACTCCATCGTTAATGGACTTGTCAATCGACTTCAACTTTTTTAAAACCTAATAAATATATGTGGCCCAAACCTCTGTTATTGGTGTGCCTCCTCCACTTTTAAATATATTTAAAAGCTAAGCATGTCCTAAGTTTTTCTTGCGTACTCTGGCTCAGCATTACTATCCTTAATGAGAAATTGTTACAAATTAAAGTAGTATAAGTACTAAACTAAATTTTGATACGGAAATAATGATAAATTCCATGTGAATTTTTTTCCACAATATTTAACAGCTCAATTGACTTTAGTGAAGATACTGGCCACGCAAAATATTAACCCATTGCTAATCAATGTTGCTTTTGTTTAGTGTCCTTGGAACTCAATTATTTATCTATCACGTGATGTTTGTACAAGTTTGTGGAATTGATGGTTTGTCTTTATCACTTCATCGTCGATGTACTTGTTAGTTGACTCCAACTTTTCTAAAATCTAATAAATATATGTGGCCCTAACCTCTATTATAGGTGTACCTCCTCCATTTTTAAATATATTTAAAAGCTAAGCATGTGCTGAGTTTTTCTTGCGTATTCTGGCTCATGGATTACTATTATTAATGAGAAATTGTTACACATTAAAGTAGTATAAGTACTAAACTAAATTTTGATACGGAAATAATAATGAGTTCCATGTGAATTATTTTCCACAATATTTGATAGCCCGATTGACTTTAGTGAAGATACTAGCCATGCAAAATATTAACCCATTGCTAGTCAATGTTGCTTTTGTTTAGTGCCCTTGGAACTCAATTATTTATCTATCATGTGATGTTTGTACAAGTTTGTGGAATTTATGGTTTGTCTTTATCACTTCATCAACAACGGACTTGTCAATCGACTTCAACTTTTCTAAAACCTAATAAATATATGTGGCCCAATCCTCTATTATTGATGTTCGTCCTCCACTTTTAAATATATTTAAAATCTAAGCATGTACTGATTTTATCTAGCGTATTCTGGCTAATGGATTACTATTCTTAATGAGAAATTGTTACACATTAAAGTAGTATAAGTACTAAACTAAATTTTGATACGGAAATAATGATGAGTTCCACGTGAATTTTTTTCCACAATATTTAATAGCTCGATTGACTTTTGTGAAGATACTGGCTACACAAAATATTAACCCATTGCTAGTCAATGTTGTTTTTGTTTAGTGTCCTTGGAACTTAATATTTTATCTATCACGTGATGTTTGTATAAGTTTGTAGAATTTATGGTTTGTCTTTATCACTTCATCGTCAATGGACTTGTCGGTTGAGTCCAACTTTTCTAAAACCTAATAAATATATGTGGCCTAATCCTCTATTATTGGTGTACCTCCTCCACTTTTAAATATATTTAAAAGCTAAGCATGTGCTTAGTTTTTCTTGTGTACTCTGGGTCATGGATTACTATTCTTAATTAGAAATTATTACACATTAAAGTAGTATAAGTACTAAACTAAATTTTGATACAGAAATAATGATGAGCTCCACATGAATTCTTTTCCACAATGTTTGACAGGTCGATTGACTTTAGTGAAGATACTAGCCACACAAAATATTAACCCATTGCTAGTCAATGTTGCTTTTGTTTAGCATCCTTGGAACTCAATTATTTATCTATCACGTGATGTTTGTACAAATTTGTGTAATTTATGGTTCGTTTTATCACTTCATCAATAGTGAACTTATCAATCAATTACAACTTTTCTAAAACCTAATTAATATATGTGGCTCAAATCTCTATTATTGATGTACCTCCTCCACTTTTAAATATATTTAAAAGCTAAGCATGTATTGATTTTTTCTAGCATACTCTTGCTCATGGATTACTATTCTTAATGAGAAACCGCTTGAGTTTAGTGATCATACTGGATACTCGAAATATTTATCCATTAATAATTAATGTTGTTTTTGTTTATCGTCCTTGGAACTCAATTATTAATCCATCACGTGATGTTTGTATTCGTTTGTGGAATTTATAGTTTGTCATTGTCACTTCATCAACTATGGACCTGTTAATTGACTCCAACTTTTCTAAAACCTAGTGAATATAAGTGGCCCATTCCTCTATTAATTGCGTACCTCCTCTACTTTCAAATATATTTAAAAATTATGTATGTGTTGATTTATTTTGGCACATGGATTATTATTTTTAATGAAGAATTGTCATACATTAGAGTAGTATAAGTACTAAACTAAATTTTGATACAGAAATAATGATGAATTCCATGTGAATTTTGTTCCACGTTATTTGACAATTCGATTGACTTTAGTGAAGACACTGGCCACGCAAAATATTAACTCATTGCTAGTCAATGTTACTTTTGTTTATCGTCATTGGAACTCGATTATTTATCTATCACGTGATAGTTGTACAAGTTTGTTGAATTTATGGTTTGTCTTTATAACTTCATCAACAATGGACTTGTCAGTCGACTCTAACTTTTCTAAAACCTAATAAATATATGTGGCCCAAACCTCTATTATTGGTGTACCTCCTCCACTTTTAAATATATTTAAAAGCTAAGCATGTGCTAAGTTTTTCTTGCGTACTCTGGCTCATGGACTACTATTCTTAATGAGAACTTTTTACACATTAAAGTAGTATAAGTACTAAACTAAATTTTGATACAAAAAAAATGATGAGTTCCACATTAATCTTGTTCCACTAGATCTAACAGCCTGATTGGTTTTTATGAACATGCGAACTACTCGAAATACTTAACCATTGCTAGTCAATGCTATTTTTATTTATTGTCTTTGAAACTCAATTATTTATCCATCACGTGATGTTTGTGCTCATTTGTGGAATTTATAGTTCTTCTTTATCACTTCATACACAGCAGACTTGTCAATCGACTCTAACTTTTCTAAGACCTAATAAATATATGTAGCTCATTTCTCTATTATTGGTGTAGCATCTCCATTTTTAAATATATTTAAAAGTTATGTATGCGCTGATTTTTTCTGACTCATGGATTAGTATTTTTTATGTGGATTTTTAATATATAAGAGTAATATTTGTATTAAACTAAATTTTGATATGGAAATAATGATGAGTTCCACGTAAATCTTGATCTACTATATCTGACAGCCCGATTGAGTTCAGTGATCATATTGGCTATTCAAAATACTTATCCATTGCTAGTCAATGCTACTTTTGTTTATTGTTCTTGGAACTCAATTATTTATCCATCACGTGATGTTTATACTCATTTGTGGAATTTATAGTTCCTCTTTATCACTTTATTAATAGCTGACTTGTCAATCGACTTCGACTTCTCTAAAATTTAATGAATATATGTGGGCCATTCCTCTATTATTGGTGTACCTTCTTCACTTTTAAATCTATTCAAAAGCTATGTATGTGCTGATTTTTTCTAGCGTACTCTAGCTCTTGGATTACTATTCTTAATGATGAATTGTCATATGTGAGAGTAGTATATGTACTAAACTAAATTTTGATGCGGAAATAACGATGAGTTCCATGTGAATCGTGCTCCATCAAATCTAACAACCCAATTGAGTTTAGTGAAAAAATTGGCTACTCAAAATACTTACCCATTGCTGGTTAATGTTACTTTTGTTTATCATTCTTGAAATCAATTATTTATCAATCACGTGATGTTTGTACTCATTTGTGGAATTTATTGTTCGTCTTTATCACTTCATCAATTGCAGATTTATCAATTGACTCCAGCTTTTTTAAAACCTAATGAATATATGTGGTCCATTCCTCTATTATTGGTGTACTTCATCTACTTTTAAATATATTTAAAAGCTATGTTTATTGATTTTTTCTAGTGTACTCTAACTTTTGGATTACTGTTCTTTTGAGGAATTGTCATACATGTGAGTAGCATATCACGTGATGTTTGTACTCATTTGTGAAATTTATAGTTTGTCTTCATCACTTCAAACACAACGGACTTTGTTAACACCCGAATTTTTTTGACTTTTTAGGTATCCATTTTATTTTACAAAAATATAAAAAATTGATAGAAAGATAAAAAGCAAAAAAAAAAAAAAAAATTGATAAAAGAAGAATGAAATGGATGATGAAAAATGAAGTCATGTGGCCCGGCGTGTCTGGGCTCACTTGTCTAAATTTTAGGCCAGCCCTTCCTCTCCCTTGGCCCATCTTCTCTTTCGTTCTTTTTGGGCCCTTTTCATTTATGTCTTCATGGTTTTTTTTTCCTGAAGCCCATCTAAAGCAATTAAAAGAGGGGAGCCCAACCTAATGTCACTTCTTCCTCTTTTGCAGGAATGCATGTCGGTAAAGGGGGAGTGTATAGTGACCATTGCCGAAAAGGGGCACCCGTGAGAGAGAAGAGGGGGATGCTTGACAACGCCAGAGGTGCTCAAACGAGAGAAATAGAGGACGTTGGCTATAATATATGAGCCAAACAAGCTAGCTCATCTCTTTTTCTCTTAAAAACCAGCCTAGCCAAGCCCATCCCATCTTCATTTCTTCTTCTTTGCTATGCCCAAGTCAACAAGCAAAAACATAATAAAAGAAAGCAAAACAGAAAGAAACAAGAGAAGAGAGAAAGAGAAGGGAAAGAAAAGAGAAGAAGGAGAAGGGGAAAGGAGGAGAAACTCTCATTTGCTCCCCACGGATGCCTCGATAGCTCATCTTAACACCATTCCATGATGCTGATAAGTAATTAAGGCCTTTAATCGTCATTTGAAAGAAATAGTTGCAATTAGGGCTTGAAATTCGGAATTAGTGGAGACTTATGCGGCAAAGTCTGATTTTTGAGTTATTGAGCCAAAACATTTTATGGGAATGATAATTTAGGATGTTATGAAGTTATAGCATTTTGCAGATCTCAATTTGAGCTTATAATTTGTCCAAAATGGAATTTTCAAGTTTGGCGCGTGTTCAAGTATTGTTTCAAATAGTAACTTCGGGACTAATTTTCAGCTGTTTTTGGCAAGGTTTTAAGGTAGCTAAGTTGGGGTTGTTGTAGTACATCAAAATAGCTTTCTAATGACTATAAGTTGGCTTAAAATGAAATTTTGTAGAGAAAGTTATGGCGCGACGAAATTTAACGTGCGAGCCTTGTCTCACAGATAACAATAGGTTTCCGCTAAATGCGAGCTTTTTGTTGGCGCATAGGTGTCGTTTTATCAATAAATAGGCGTAGTATAGCCAACTCATTCATTAAAATGTCCATTTACTCGGTCTTTTGATATTATTTTTAGGGTAATTGTTAAGAATTCGAGTGCGTCGGTTCAAGTAAGCACTTAATTGATTTTTTGTTTTTCCCAAGTGAGTGATATTATTTCTTCCTTGTACTTTAAATGCATGTTTGAAATACATTATAGGTAATATATGCTATTAGTTGAAAAAGAGCATTTTTTATTGCATAAAACATTATCGGGCTTTTACTGCAATTTGTTGTTTGAGTGAAGGAATTGTCCTTTGATTTTAGTTGAAATATTTGCTTGAAAATGGTTTGCAAAACCTTTATCAAAGGATCTTGGAAAGTTTCTGATTTATATAAAGCATTTTAATATTTATCAAATACTTGAATTGTGAGATGATTCTGATTTTGTTTGTGGATTATTAGGGATTTGTGATTGTTGGTTAATGCTCAATATTCTATGAACCCTGAGAGGTGTATAGGTATGCACATACTAGTTTAGGATATCCTTATGGGCCAAACCACCGGCTTATAATAGGCGGAGAGCTAACCAAGGGGGGAATTTTAGTCATTTTGTCACGAGTGTTAAGCGTGATCATGGTTGGACATTTGAGCTTGAGTTTTGTCAATGTAGTGGACTATTGACATTTGATTTGAGTTTAGTCGATGGAATGGACCATTGACCCATGTTTTGACGAGTTTGGCCATTGAAATAGACCATTGGTATGTGTTTTATGAGATTGACTAATGGACTGGACCATTGGTACTTATTTTGTTATTATCTTGAGATACTTTTATTATGAATATATTATGTTAAAAATGAGTTAAGTTTGTGTTTAAAATATGCATAGTGATTTCTCGATCCACTTAGAAGAAATGTGTTACTCATTGAGCTGTGGTAGCTCACTCCTCTCATTTTCATGTTTTTCAGGTTCTTCAGTGAGTCGCAAGTAGGACGTGAGTGTACTTATCGGGAGGACTTTTTGATAGTGGGAAATTTTTAGTATGAGTTGGTTTAGTTATTAAACTTATGAGCTAGCTGTTTGGGATGTATATGTATCTTTTTTATGGTTTATAGATAATTCTTATATTGTAACCATATGCCCCTTTGTCAAACATATATATAGTGTTTGTGTGTGTGTTGTTGGTATTAGACTGCATTTTGGTTATGTTAAGGCTGCATTCTTTGGTATAAAGATGGCCGTGTCATGCTCTTGTCTTGTGGATTTGGGGTGCGACATTTGTTGGTATCATAGCTTAAGTTTTGATCTTTATAGGCGCAGCTGTGGGATGTGGTGAGATTTTGTGATAGATTTTAGTGTGCTAGACTTTTAGATACTAAGTTGTCGCTTCGTTCTTAGATTTAGGTGATCATGCGTGACTCGGAGACACTTGCCTCTCTTCGTAGGAATAGTAAAGGCAAGCAAGTTGTAATCCCCGATGCCAGAGATATGCCTTAACGTTCTCGAGGCTCGGCTTAGAAAAGAAGATTGGAAGATCAACATGATGGGAGTCTCGACTTGCGCGAAGTTAGAGAAGAAGCTCAAGAGCCCTCTCCCCTGACCGAGTTCATGTAGGCCATGATTCATTGGTATCGCTAGGCGAAGGAATTAAGCGGGGTTGGTGTGGCTAGCCCTTATATCTTCGCCCAATTTAGAAAGGCAAAACCACTCACTTATGATAGGAAAGCTGATTCTCTTGCAGCTGAGAATTGGACTAGAAAGATCGAGAGGATCTTCGAAGCTGAATGTGTTCCCGTGGACATAAAGGTTAGCTTTGCCACTCAATATTTGGAGGGTGAAGCAGAGCATTGGTGGGAAGGAACGAAGCCCGCCCTTGGAGATAGGAATACTGTTGTAGCTTTGGAGGACTTTAAGAAGGTTTTTAATGCTCAATTCTTCCCCCTTTCATTTCAGCAAAAAATGAAGAGTGATTTTATACACATATCTCAAGGTGACTCTACTGTCCTAGAGTATGCAGTCCGCTTTAATCAAATGAGTAGATTTGTCAAGCAATTTGTGTCTAATGAGCAAGATAAGGTAGATCATTTTCAGCAAGGGCTTCAATATGAAGTTAGTTCTGCACTCACACCTCTAGCGTTGACAACTTATAAAGATATGCTTGAACGAGCGATGAGGGTGGAACAAAAGATTTTGAAATAGGAGACGCAGGGTGTACCTCAACCTAAGAAGTTGAAGCCCATCGATACTTAGGATAGTGGTACTGATGGTAGTGGAAAGAGGAAAGTTTTTAATCAACTGGGAAAGTCCAAAATTTCGAGTAACTTAGGGCTGTATACTACCTGTTGGAGGCGCCATGGCGGTCATTGTTACCACAAGAGAGGAGCATGTTTCAATTATGGAAAAATAGGACATATGGCGCGTGATTGTCCTACACAGAGGAATACCCTTGAGGATAGCCGAGTATGTTTTGTATGTGGGTAACCTAGGCATCTAGCGTCTACTTGTTCTATGAGAAAAACTGCCTCTCCAGTTAGTAGGCCTTAAGAAAGCCAGCAAAGACAGAAAATGACTTGGAAAGTTTTTGCGATGACCGAAGAGGATGCGGCCGCGTCTAATATAGTTGTTGCAGGTAATATTTCGATTGCCTCGCAATATGCCTATGCACTATTTGATCCTAGTGCTACACATTCCTTCATCTCTATTGATTTTGCAAGGAAACTTGATCTGCTGCCTAAGTTTCTTAAATATGAATTGCGTGTTGATACATCCACTGGTGATTTCTTGATTGCTGACCATGTGTTCAAGAACTATTTGCTTCGGATTAATGATGTCCAATTACCTATGGATTTGATGGAGTTAAATATACGGGATTTTGATGTTATTCTAGGGATGGATTGGTTATCAAAATATTATGCTACTGCTGATTGTTATTCGAAGAAAGTTATCTTTTGACCTCCAAATCAGCCTGAGTTCTCTTTTTCAGAAGTTGTAAGGGCACTTTTCCATGAATAATTTAAGTTATGGAAGCAAGTAAGCTTTTGAGAAAATGTTGTTTTGGTTATTTGGCCGATGTAAAAGACACAAGTAAGGAAGTGGTAAAACTGGAGAATGTTCATGCTGTTAGCGAATTCCCTAATGTGTTCCAGAATATTTACCTGGCTTGCCTCGTGATAGAGAGATTGAGTTATGTATCGATTTAGTACCTAGTACAGCACTTATCTCTAAAGCACCATATCGGATGGCACCTTCTGAGTTGAATTTATTGAAAATACAATTGCAAGAGCTTTTGGATAAGGGTTACATCAGGCCTAATGTATTGCCATGGGGAGCTCCTGTTCTACTTGTAAAGAAGAAGGATGGTAGTATGCGGCTTTGTATAGATTATTGAGAACTTAACAAGGTAACGATCAAAAATAAATATCATTTACCCCAGATTGATGATTTATTTGATCAATTTTAGGGAGCTCAAGTATTTTCTAAAATTGACCTTTGTTTTGGGTATCATCAATTAAAGATCAAAGCCGATGATGTGCCTAAGACTGCTTTTAGGACAAGGTATGAGCATTATGAATTTCTTATCATGCATTTTGGGTTAACAAATACCCCTGTTGCTTTCAAGGATTTAATGAATAGGGTATTCAGGCAATTTCTTGATAGATTTATCGTGGTGTTCATTGATGATATTTGGGTTTATTCAAGGAGTTTTGAGGAACATGAGCATCGTTTGAGAGTTACTCTACAAACATTGCGTGAAAAAAAGTTATATGCTAAATTCAGTAAGTGTGACTTCTAGCTTGATCATATGGAATTTTTGGGTCATGTAATATCAAAAGATGATATCTCAATTGACCCAAAGAAAGTTGAAGCAATTGTTTAATGGAATCGCCCCACTAATGTCATGGAGGTAAGAAGTTTTCTCGGGTTAACAGGTTAATATAGGCGGTTTGTAGAGGGGTTTTCCAAAATTGTTGGTCCACTTACTCGCCTAACTCAAAAAGGAGTTAAATTTATATGGTCAGATCAATGTGAGCGGAGTTTCCAAGAGTTGAAGACGTGGTTAGTGTCAGCTCCTATATTAATCTTGCCTTCAGAATAGGTGGCTTTACAATATACTATGATATATCTAAGGAAGGTTTAGGTTGTGTTCTTATGCAAAATGGTAAAGTTGTGGCTTATGCCTCAAGGCAATTGAAAAGTCACGAGAATAACTATCCCACTCATGATCTAGAGTTGGCTGCGATTGTGTTTTCCTTAAAAATATGAAGGCATTACTTGTATGGTGAAAAATGTGAAGTCTTTACGGATCATAAGAGTTTGAAGTATATTTTTACTCAGAAAGAACTAAACATGAGGCAAAGGAGATGGCTAGAACTTCTGAAAGATTATGACTTATCCATCAATTACCATCCAGGTAAAGCTAATGTAGTAGCTGATGCCTTGAGTCGTAAGTGTTCCGGGAATATGGCAACATTGCTCACTTCTCAAAAGCCTATTCTTGAGGATATGAGAAAACTGGACTTGGAGGTATCGATACATCAGCTGGCCAATCTTCAGGTACAACCAACATTGATTGACAAAATTAAGGCTAAACAAAATGAGGATCCTCAGTTGGGGAAGATCAGAAAAGGTGTAGAAGCGGGAAAACAAAAGGACTTTAGTATCTATGTGGATGGGTCGTTGAGATTTCATGGTCGACTATATGTTCCCAATGATTCAAAGTTGAAGGAGGAGATATTACGGGAAACTCATTGCACTAGATTCTCAATTCATCCGGGAAGCACTAAGATGTACAAGGATTTGAGAAAAAAATTTTGGCGGATTAATATGAAGAAAGACATAGTGAAGTCTGTCGATCAATGCCTGATTTGTCAACAAATAAAGGCTGAGAATCAAAAACTAGGTGGTCAACTGCACCCACTTGAAGTACTTAAATGGAAGTGAGAGCATATTACCATGGATTTTGTTGTTGATTTACCGAGGACGCCTAGTGGTAAGAATGCTATTTGGGTGATTGTCAATCGATTGACTAAATCCGCACACTTTTTGTCATATCAATTCGGATTTTCACTAGAGGACATGGCGAAATGGTATATTAATGAGATTGTGAGGCTTCATGGAGTCCCAGTAAGTATTGTTTCCAATAGAGATCTCAAGTTTGTGTCTAACTTTTTGAATAGTTTACAATGGGCGTTAGGCACTCAACTCAATTTTAGTATAGCTTTTCACCCGCAAACGGATGATTAGTCAGAGAGAACCATTCAGACATTAGAGGATATGCTACAATCCCATGTTATCGACTTTGGCAGTTCATAGGATGAACACTTGTATTTTGCGGAGTTTTCTTATAATAACAGCTATCACTCCAACATTAAGATGTCTCCTTTCGAAGCTTTTTATGGTCGTAAATGTAGAACTCCCATTTGCTGGGATGATGTTGGTGAGAAGAGGTTAACTGGCCCCGAGTTCATGCAACAATCATAAGAGAAAGTTAGGTTTATTCGAGAGCATCTAAAAACAACACAGAGCTGTCAGAAAAGTTATGCAGACCTCAAAAAGCACAAGATAGAATTCAATGTTGGAGATCATGAACTCTTGATGGTTTTTCCCAAGAAAAGTATTATGAGATTTGGCACGCGTGGTAAGTTGAGCCCAAGGTATGTGGGACCATTCTTAATATTAGAAAAGATTGGCGAAGTTGTTTATAGACTGGCTTTACCACCAGCGTTATCTGGAGTACATAATGTATTCCACATGTCTTTATTACAGAAATATGTGCGAAATCCTGATCATGTACTGGACTTTACACCATTGAAGTTCAAAGAAAATTTGACTTATGAGAAGCAACCTATTCACATTGTCGATAAGAAGGATCGGGTATTGCGATGACGCATTATTCCTTATGTGAAGATTCAATGGCAAAACCACATGGAGAGGGAGGTCACTTGGGAGCTTGAGGATGAGGCAAAACATAAATACCCTCACTTGTTTCATGATTGAAATATGTGTAAATTTCAAGGATGAATTTTTTTAAGGAGGGTAGACTGTAATATATGGGCCAAACAGGCTAGCCCATCTCTTTTTCTCTTAAAACCCAGCCCAGCCCATCTTCATTTCTTCTTCTTTGTTGTGCCCAAGTCAGCGGGCAAAAACATAACAAAAAAAAAATGAGAGAAGAGAGAAAGAGAAGGGAAAGAAAAGAGAAGAAGGAGAAGGGGAAAGGAGAAGATACTCCCACGTGCTCACCATGGACGCCTCGACAACTCATCTTAACACCATTCCATGATGCCAATAAGCGATTAAGGCCTTTAATGGTCATTTGAAAGGAATAGTTGCAATTAGGGCTTGAAATTCAAAATTAGTGGAGATTTGTGTGGCGTAGTCCAATTTTTGAGTCATTGAGCTGAAATTTTTTATGGTAATGATAATTTAGGATGTTATGAAGCTATAACATTTTGCGGATCTCAATTTGAGCTTACGGTTTGTCCAAAACGGAATTTTCAAGTTTGGCGCACGTTCGGGTACTATTCCGAACAGTAATTTCGAGACTGATTTTCAGCTATTTTTGGGGAGGTTTTAAAGTGGCTAAGTTGGGGTCAAAATGGCTTTCTAATGACTATAAGTTGCTTGAAACGGAATTTTGTGGAGAAAGTTATGGCGCGACAAAGTTTAACGCGCGAGCCCCGTCTCGCGGATAACAATAGGTTTTCGCTAAAGTCGAGCTTTCCGTTGGCACATAAGTATCGTTTTATCAATAAATAGGCGTAGTATAGCCAACTCATTCATTAGAATGTCCATTTACTCGGTCTTTTGATATTAATTTTGGGGTAATTGTTAGGAATTCGAGTGCGTCGGCTCAAGTAAGCACTTAATTGGTTTTTGGCTTTTCCCTGATGAGTGATACCATTTCTTCCTTGTATTTTAAATTCATATTTGAAATACATTATAAGTAATATATGCTATTAGTTGAAAAAGAGCATTCTTTGTTGCATAAAACATGATCAAGCTTTTATTGCCATTTATTGTTTGAGTGAGGGAATTGTCCTTTGATTTTAGTTGGAATATTTGGCTGAAAGTGGTTTGCGAAACCTTTATTAAAGGATCTTGGAAAGTTTCTAGTTTATGTAAAGCATTTCGATTTTATCAAATGCTTGAATTGTGAGATGATTCTGATTCTATTTGTGGATTATTGGGGATTTGTGATTATTGGTGATGTCAATGTCTTTGTGAACCCTGAGGGGTGTGTTTGTGGGCCGAGCCACTAACTTATAATAGATGGAGACCTAACCAAGGGAGGAATTTTGGTTGTCTTGTCACGGGCGTTAAGCGTGACCATGGTTGGACATTTGAGCTTGAGTTTGGTCAATAGAGTGGACTATTGACATTTGATTTGAGTTTAGTCGATAAGATGGACTATTGACCTGTGTTTTGACGAGTTTAGCCAATGGAATGGACCATTGGCATGTGTTTTATGAGATTGACCGATGGACTGGACTATTGGTACCTATTTTGTTATTATCTTGAGATACTTTTATTATGGACATATTATGTTACAAGCGAGTTAAGTTTGTGTTACAAATATGTATAGTGACTTCTCGATCCGCTTGGAAGAAATGTGTTACTCATCGAGCCGTGGTAACACACTCCTCTCATCATCATGTTTTTCAGGTTCCTCAGCGAGCCGCGAATAGGATGTGAGTGTACGTATCAAAGATGACTTTTTGATAATGGGAAATTTTTGGTATGAGCTGGCTTAGTTATTGAACTTATGAGCTAGTTATTTGGGATGTGTATGTATCTTTTTGATGGTTTATAGACAACTCTGATATTGTAACCATATGCTCTGTTGTCAAATATATATATATATATATGGATGCATATATGTTGATATGGACGCTGATGCAACATGTTTAAGCTGAATGTAATGCTGAAATTGCTTCTGGAGTTTAAGAGTGTGTACTACATGTTCGACAATTTGCATGAATGAAATTTATAGACTTAGGTCATAAAACCGAGTTTTATAGCTATATTAACGTGTGATCTTTCTATAGATTATGAAGAACATGCCTAATGCCACTTTTTGTTCTGTTTTATGTCTTGATCCGCATGCTATCGAGTCAATATTGTCGCTGGACATTCATTCCCCTCGTCGGCATTACCCACCATTCAAATCCAGTTCGATCAGCTTTCTATACCCCTTTCATTGATCATATATGTGTCTGTTTAGCATATATTCGTATATGAATCATTGTTAGTTTTTTTTACCGAAAAAACAAGTGTCGTTGGAAGGCAAGTTCATTTCAACCGCCACTACCACTGATAGGCCGGTTAAGGTTGGTTTTCTGGTTGAGTTAGCCAGGTCCGGCGTCATCACTAGATGTCCGTTATCAAGGTTGGAGGCTGGAGCAATGGTGATGGCATCGGGAGTTTTTGGGTTCTGGAAAATCAAGTTGCGGGCTGCGTGGTCTTCGGGTTGAAGTTGGCTCAAGGAAGAAGAATGCCTAAGGTTGAAGACGACCTGGAAAAAGACGAAACAGGGAAAAGGACAAAAAAGGGAAAAATAAAAAAAAATTAGAAAATGGGTTTTGGGCTGTCTTGCATAGTGAGCCGGGGGTAGGGTGGGCTACAATCTAGGCGGGTGAGGGTTGAAATTTAAAAAAATAAAAAAAGAAATCTTCGTGAGCCATTTCGTTAATTCTAAGTGGGCTTTAAGACTGGCCTGGTTTTAATTCAATTTGGACCGATAGTCTGGTCCATTTGATTCGGGCCGGGTCTCTTGATCCGGTCCAAATTCCTTTATTTTAAAATTAAAAAGTCATTAAAAAATTCAAAGAAAATTAAATCAGAATATAATAAAAAGTTAAGAAATTTCATAAAATCATAAAAAAAAAATTCAGAAAATTCCAATGAAATTATGATAATTGTACTTCAATGGGCCTTCAATTAGTCCATCTCCTTTTGGTTTCAATTTTCGGCTCTTTAAATCATTTTGCTGATAATTTTCGGGCTTATCGATAAATTTGAGAATTAATGAAGCGTTGTCCAATATATTAGTCTTGATGTTCTTGAAAGTTCAATACCCAAAATTGGATTGAAATTTGTGGTTAATGTCACGCCCCGAACCCCGAGCATGCGACAACCCCTTCTTTTGGTCGATTGAAAGTGATGTCCCAAGACTCGTTGACGACCATTCGTTTTAATCTTTCGTTATGCGTAAGCGAAAGACGAACCATCCCCAGTCCAACAAACAATCAAGCAATCAATCAGGGATAGATGGATGAACAGCAAAAACCTTGACTACTCATTTATACAATTTACTGGATTAACCAATGGAGGATCGTCTTTCGAATTACAAGCCCGACAAAAAGGGCCGATCCATCCTCTAAGCCAAGCCAAAAAGAAACTAAGCTAATCCAGCTATACAAAATGAACCCTCAGGTTCAACACCACGGTCACTCGGACCCATCGGACTCGACTCCGTCAGGTCGATCACTGGAGAAACGGGGGCAGGATTCTCCACTGCAGGTGCACCATTCTAAAGATCTGAAAAAGGTTAATCACGACGGGTTGAGATAAAATCTCAGCGAGTTCTTCCCCTAAGCCTCGATTAGTACACCAACTCAACTTGGGGTATCTCTCCAGAACCACCCCTCACTCAACCCAACAACAACAACCAGCAACCCGCAAGCAAACAACAGATAGGGGCAACCAACAAACAATTAGTCGGTTCGCATGCAACCTTACTCGACATGTCATACCCTGCACGTAAAAGCTCATACAACACAAGCAATGCAACCAACAATCAAAAGTTGGTTCGCATGCAACCTTACCCGATATGCCATACCCTGCACGTAAAATCTCATACAATACAAACAATGCAACCAACAATCATATAGTCGGTTCGCATGCAACCTTACCCGGTATGCCATACCCTGCACGTTAAACCTCATTCAATGCAAGCAATGTAACCAGCAATCGAATTGTTGATTCGCATGTAACCTTACCCGATATGCCATACCCTGCACGTTATAAGTAGGCACAATACACGCAATGCACATGGCCGTTAGATGATGCAGTTCATCAATCACATGCGAGTCGCGTCACCACAAGCGATCTCACTTGGCCACTGCCACACCCTGCACGTTATAAAATCATGCGTGCGTGCCATAAATCATGATGTGATCAACTCATGTATAATCGGAACCAATGATACCATATTTCTCATGCACTCTTGCATCCACACGTGTTCCGATTATTACTGCCCCTTGGGCTACAACCGAACTCCCGCCGGTGTCTACTGGCATAGCCAGGCATCGCCCTCCCCCATGAGGCGCGGCGACGTCAAGGGACCCCTGCCCAAGACGGCATTCCCGAAGGAGCATGGGCCCGGCCTCTACCGCGACTCCGCATCCGGCTCACAACTGAGGCGCCACGGCGCTACGGCGCCCTTCCTCCACGAGACGCAACCGTGCCCTACCGTGCCCTCGCCGGGTTTCCGATAAATCGGACTATCACCCCCCGAACTTCGGCCGGGGCGGCGGGTTCAACTTAGTGATCACGCAAGCATACCATCACAACCAATTTATTATCTCTGAGCATTAGCCAATGTACACATGCTTGCATATAAACCTCAAATCCTTTCTCATAAAAGCAATCCATTTCCAGTGTCCCTCAGACAAACCATTTTTCCCACCTTTCTCATAAAAACGGTCCATTTTCAGTGTCCCTTGGACAAATCACTTTCTTTCTCATAAAGGCGGTCCATTTCCGGTGTCCCTTGGACAAACCATTTTCTTTCTTTTGTGAAAATCACACGATTCAAACGGATGCTTATGTAATGCCACATCCAATTCACTTCATATGATCAAGGCACATAAAATTATGCACAATTTTACTTCCGGATGAACAGTGTCGTGAACAGTATCAATGAATAGTAATCCATGAACAGTAATTTTCGAAATTCAATTAATAATAAATTAAATTCAGAAATTAAACAAAACATTGATTAAACACAATTAATCAATCAATTAAGCTAAACATGCTTAATTATCACATAAACCACACATAAGCAACATTTAAGCATAATCAAACATAATTAAACAAGATTAAGCTAAGATAATCTTAATCAACTATCTAACCACCTATCTTAGGGCTAATACACTTAATTAACCCTCCTAAACCAGCATTAACATTAATTAACCCAACCCTAAGCAAGTTTAGGCACTAAATAGGGATTAGGGGCTAAACTCACCCGTTAAGCGGGCCGGAGACGCGGACGCGGCGGCAGTGAAGAACCTGACACCCGGGGACCTCTACCACGACGATCCAAGGCGGTCCCGAGCTCAACACAGCAACAACAACTTCGGATTCCCCACTGAACTTCACAAAACAACACTGCAGGAGGAGGAGGTTGCTGGTCGGAGCAAAAACAAGCTGGCTGGAGCTCCGGCGAGCTCGTGGCCGGTGACCGGAGGCTCCTGGGGATCGAGAGGGAGTTGTGGGTGGCTGGTGTGGCAGTGGTTTGGTCGAAAATGGAGAGAAACGGAAGAAAAGGCGGAGCTGTGTAGGGGGCGACACTACAGTGACGGACGGAGGACCGATGACTTCTGGCCGCCGTACGGGTCTGACGGAAGCTCTGTTCGGCGATCGGCCACCGTGAACAGTACTTAATTTCTGTACTGAACATTTTGATAGGTGGCACGGCCCGAGATTCTACCGGGAAGTCAACGAACAACTCAAATTTCGGTGAGAGGTCCAAAGCAGAAACTTCAGAAATTGCAATGAGAAGCAAGGGGAAGCAAGGGGAGAGAGGGCTGCGATTTTGGAGAAGATGAAGAGGAGAGAGAGAGTGAAGTGAGGGCTGGAAATAGGCCTCATCAATGCCATAAATGCTTGCTTCAAATCCCAACCAAATGACATCATCTTCTCTCTCTTCCTTTTTGACTTTTCTCCAAAATATCCAAGGGCATTTTGGTCATTTCCACCTTGCACATTTCCCAATGTGTCCTTGAGCTGAAAGTGAAAGGCGGGTCTAGGAAACGGGCCGGAAAATGAATAGAAACGGGCTCGGGAATTTGTTGGGCTCGAATTGGCTCAGGTTTGGATAACTGGTTAGGACGAGTGAGAGGTCGGTCGGGTCCAACGGGCTTGCTCGTTTGTCTCGGTCTTCCATGGTGGCCATCCCACCTTGGGTGTGAGGCCCTCACTGTTCTTGCCCGGCCCACGTCCTCATAGGCTCGGTTTCTCGGTCCAAAACCCCTTTACCAAAAACTCTGCTCAACCGACACTGTTGACTATCAAGGAAGCATCGTCCAAAAGTCCGTCCCGGACGTTCCTGAAAGTTCAAAATCCATTCTTGGATTCTCATGCCTTGTCAATTTCGCCCAAATGTCATTTTGGTATAATTCAGACTGATAGGCGGCTTCGAGGATTCACACGTAACCGACTCATGCCAAACCACGTTCAAGACTTCTCGACACATGGATGTCCTTGGCGACATGAAATTGTGAAAGATAGATTCTTATTTCAAAGTACACGATTATCAAGGATCGACATAGGGTCGTTCACGGGTTCGATAACAATAGACGGAATCACCCGTCGTCCCATTATTTCTGTCCGCGAATCGACTTCTATTCATCCCTAAAATTAGCCTGCATGACTACAGGATCGTCCTTATGCAAGTCTCACGGTCGAATCGTTTTCCCAGGTCAAGTTCTTTAGTCACACGAGTTCTGTCCTCAGTAGCCTTTCCCCTCAAGGTCAGTATTTCGGAAATGATTGGGTCCGAGCGAAATCAACCAACAATGCCTTGGCGAAATTAACGTTCATTCCTCCCTAAAAGGGCTCGAATTTTAGGACGTCACAGTTAAAATCGACTAATCGTGACTTTAGTATAACATAACTATCGGACGGCATTTAGGGGTTCTCGCATTTAACCCATGGTTGATAACTTTTCAATCAATGATTGTCCCTCTTCAAATCAAGGCAATCCTCAATTATCATGTAATCATGAGGGGTTGATTGCTCATCATGAGTATAAGGTCAAAAAGAAATCAATTTAATGTCGTTCGCAATTAGTATTGAAATCGTAAGGAATTACTCGCAATCCGACATCATACCTCTACTGAATCGATTTATTTTCGTTCGCCAATTGGTTTGCAATAGCATGGTATCATCCCTCTTTGATCCTTATAGTCAAGCGACCTATCCCTGATTGAATTCACTAGTTGTATGCGTATCGATCCTTAATTGTCTTTCCGAATAGTTAGTTAACTTATGAGTGATCAATTCAGAATAAACATAACTAATAGCGTATTGATGAAATAACCATGTTATATATCCCGAAATGGGTCAAAATTCAGGACGTCACAAGTTCGAAGTTCATGATATCTCTAAATCTAATAACTCCCCATTCATAAGGGGATAGGTTGCAACAAACTTGTGAATCCATTCCAAGTTTTCCAAAACCTAATGGATATATGTAGCCCTTTCTTCCATTATTTGTGTATCGCCCTGCTTTTCTATGGGGCCATCGATAATGGTGGAGCAGATAACTCACGAAATTGAAATGCTAGAGGATGTAACTCAACTAATATCAAAATAGTAAATGATTGGATCCATCAAATCAATATTTGAAAAGCTTGATTGTTTAATACAACGGTATTAAGGACTGGTTCAATAATTTACTCCCCATTCGTGCATAGACATGTACAAATCATACGTCTATATCAGTATAGCTGCGCATCATTGGTCAAGGAGAGAGCCGATCTCAAAACGGCTGAAGGACGGGGTGTACCCCCCGGAAGTAAACGAATAAAGGGGAGCTTCCCGAGTCATGCATCATGTCATTTGCGTTGCATTGCTTGAGCTTGACTTGTTCGCTCAATCACGCCATTTAAATGTCTTGTAAACTAGATTTTTATGTTTCATTTAAGAAGTACTGTTTTTTTTTGTCAATGTTTGCAAAATAGGAATGTTGCGCAAATCAATGATGCTAAGCCAAAAGAAAAAATTAATTAAAGTTTGATATTAACTTGCCCACGAAAGTGGAGCACATGTGGGGCAGATAATATTCGTCCCCCGTGTCCGCCCTTCATACTTAAAAAAATAAATGATGCTTCATGGGAGGATGACAGAGTGACATGTGGCCCTCTTATAATTGCCACGTGTCTTCATTTCGTTATTTCCCTGGCCGTCTTTCTCTAAGCTTTTCCCATTTACACCTCCAGATTTTCATATTAAGAAAATTTAAAAAAAAACTAAGAGAAAATTATTAGATACATATTACAAGGAAAACATTGAAAAATATGTAAATCGCAAAGACACGATAGATAGGGTTTCACTCTTTTGAAAACCTTCACTAAAGGTCAATAATAGATATTATAAAAATGAAAAATCTAATAAAAGGGAATGGGTCGGTGATAAATGTCAAATTAATTGAATCTAAGCAAGTTCTTAAAAGACTTTGTCTAAACAGTAGGACGTAAAACTTCGGGGATATTCCTACTTAGGTAAGGAAGAAAAATATTTACCTCGGAACTAAGAGGGGAGGAAGGCAACCTCCTCATCTCCTCTTTAGAATAGGCTACCAACAGGTAGGCAAAAATAGTAGCCTCATGCACTTAACGTAACGAGATGGAGCTTGCAGAAGTTTCTGCTTTGTTGGCCTGTCACGCAAGGTTTTGCAATTGACTTGTTGACACAGTACCTCTAATTACAAAACACTGCCATACATTTTTGCAGATAAGATAGTCAGAAAAGGGGGGAAAAAAAGCCCCCACTTTCATTGCAAATATGCGAAAACAATCAAAAGTATGTATATTGTTGCACATGCTTCCCGCCCATCATTATTGTGAACATAGGGATCTAGGAAGGGGAAAGTGCAAAATCAAAAGGAAAATGCTACTATTTCGACACCGTCATTACCAAGTAAATGTATCTGATTAGCAGGTTTTTCTCAGAGTTGAATGACGAATGGACCCGGTATTTGCAAGATCAAAGGCGAATGTCTTTTGAAAATCAGCCTTTTCTATTTATTTTTTTTATGAAAAAATCGTTTGAGAAACAATTTAGTTTGCAAAAGTGTAAGCACATTTTTTAGGCTATTTTAGGGAGTACGTTACTGTGTGGTTTGCTAATTATTATGAGCGGATGAAATTATTCAGACTTGGCCAGCTTGCAAGATTGCAGGGACGCGTTTTGCTAGTGCTCAAACTCCGCAGGTGCTCTGATTTCTCGACGGATGAGTTTTACACATGGGGCATTTGTGCAGGTAATTTAATTGTCTACACCCTCATTTAGTAATGAAGACTTGCAATTACGGTATCCTGTTGATTTGCTTACAGATTCATGTGTGTATGGTGAATTTACTCGAGAGATGATAGCATTGTCTTGATATTGCACTTCACATGGTTCTTATGTAATGTTTCAATTAATCCCCAGTGCACCTGAGATATGTTAAACTGCAGATATTTCTTCTGTTCATTTTCTGTCTTAAGATTCTGGTCAACACGAAAGATGGAATTTGATTGCTTGCTAGAGATGCAGGAGTAATTTGTAAGATGGGATCTTAATTTCAACAGTTAGTAAAAAAAAAAATGATAAGGTGGGATTAGATTGGTGCGTGTGCTTTTCTGGCCTCTTGTCTTTCGGTAATTTCACTTGCACTTAAGTACATTTCGGTTCTGCATTCTAGAAATTGTGATTGTGCTGTAGTTGGCAGTCAATAATTTATTGTTCTGTGGACCGGGAAGGCATGACTCAGTTCCTTTGACCAGGACAAAGTCGTGCGCTTATTTTATATCTGGAGGGCAGCATCGAATCAGTGCAGAAACGGATGCTATCTTCATGAGATTATTATTTGGATTAGATTTTCAGTGCATTTTTCTGCTGTGAGAGAAAAATTGCTCTTGGGCAATTGTGGAGGTGTTCACTTTTAGTAGCATCGTGGTTTATTGCTCCATAGTTTATATTTTTCCACACTCAACTTACAGGAAGGAAGGTCTTCTTGTTATGATGGTCCAAGTGAATGAAACTAAAATGTGGCACTGTAAATGGGTTTGTGGATGACCTTTTTGCACTATCCTGTTTACAACGATGATATACTTATTTTTTGAACCAATATGATTGGAGTCACTAAAACTAAGAAGTATCAAACTTTCATTTTTAAAATGAAAATTTTGAGTGAAGTGGATATTGTCTTGGATATTAAAATTAAAAACATAGTATGGGTTATTCTTTGAGCCAAAGTGATTACGTGAAAAATTTCAAAGAAATGAGTAATCCATTTGATTCCTTGTAGAGGGTCTTTAATGTGAATGTATGCAATGCACTGTACTAAACACGACATTGCTTATTCCGTGTGTAAGTTGAGTACATATATTTCTAATACAAATATAGAACATTGGAAAGCTATTACCGAAATTATTGATTATCTTAAGAGGACTAAAAATTGAGGATTGTTTTATAATAATTATTTAGTTGTATTAGGAGGATACACCAATATTAATTGGATTACAATGTGGATGATAAACAATTCACTATTGGATGGATATTCATATTCGATGGTTGTGCCGTTTCTTGGGCGAACAAGAAACAAATGTGTATAACTCACTCAGCTATGGAATTTGAATCATTGTTTTAGCAACAACCAAGAAAGAGACTGAATGGATTAGGAATTTGTTGTTGAATATCAAATTATGACCTAATCCTATGCCTCTTGTTTCTATCCATGGTGATAGTTAGGCTACTTTGGCAAGAGCTTATAGTAGCGCTTATAATAGTAGGTTTAGATAGACATTAGTATGTGAGACAATTGATTAAAGATGGTACCATAACAATTGTCTACATGAGGTCAAGCAATAATCTAGTTGATCCATTGACAAAGGCTTTACCAAAAGACATGATAAAAATGACCTCTCAAGAAACGGGGTTGAAACCCTTTAATTATAATCACTAGTAATAGAAACTTGACATTTTTTCTAAAAATCATTAGTTATAAAGTTTTATAGATAAAAACAAGTTATTAAAAGTGATTATTTGATACTAACAATAGTCTTGATATAAGAAGTCAATATCATTTGTTACGTTTTATATGTTAAATTGAATTCTTAATGAAGTATAATACAAATTTGTAATACACATGATAGATACTTCACCTACATAAGCTTAGAAGTGATGTTGCTTTTTACAAAAGTTAAGGTTACTATTTAGAGAGCTCATGAAACAAGTACAACCACAAGGCCATAATAGTGTTGAGTAATATAGAACTTCTTGCTAAAACACGAGGTTAGTATATGTGTGGTATGATCGATTCTATTATTTAAAAGCACAAATTTAAAACCGAGCTACTTGTCATTTTGATAGAGTTTTGAAATACTTGCACTAAGTAAAGGTTTAACTCAAAAAAGATCTTTATGTATGTATATTAATCTCATGGAAATTTTGGCTATATTTTTTTTAACGTTTCATTTTGTATTTTTATTTTACAAACAAAGTGGGGGATTGTTGGTAGTTTATTTATAAAACAAACTAAGAGGTACATTGTCCTACATCAAAGAAATGAGAGTGTGCACGTGGACAATATTTGGCACTAACCATTGATCATTAATTTTATTTATTAAAAAAATCATATTTATTTTCATAAAAATTAACCATAACGTCTTATTAAAACAATGTGACTATTGATAAAGGAGTTATGGTTATTTTTATTTTTATTTATTTTATTCCAAATTTTTATGTCTTTTTAACATAACTTTTGAGAACATACTTATTCATTTTACAACATTTCCCAAATGGTTGCCTCTGTTCAAAAGATAGAGATATGTACATCGGTTTTTGGGCTCAATCATGATTAAGTCAAGTGCTAAATATTCCAAGGGCCAAAACTTGACACGAGATGACACTTTAATACTAAAAGTTTGGAAAGACATATTTAAATGCCAAAATTATCACCTAAGTGCAATGGCATGAAATTCCATTCAAATGGTTGACATTGTATTTTTTCAGCAAGTTGAGCTCAAAATGACATCATTTGGGGGTGTTGACGTGGCTAGATAAGTTGTCACACCTCGAGCTCCCAAACTAGAATATTAAGCGAAAATAAATCGATTCGGCGTGGGCATGCATCAACTGTCTGAGAGTTATTTGATGACAATCCTAGACCATCAGTTTTATCTGGATTAAATATTGACCATGGGTCACATGTGAGAAAGTCGTACTTGTACTACATCCACGCCCGCGGGTGGGCCGGCCCAAGACCGGCGGCCCAATGGGCCTTGAGCCCATCCAGGCCCGGCCCAAAGGGGGCCCAAGCTGGCCCATTCTCCTCTCCCTCCTCAGGCCATGGGCTTCTCTCTTTTGGCCTTTTGCTTTTGTGACCAAGTGGACATTATTTTTGCTTGTTTATTGGTTGTTTTTGATTGGTTCTTTAAGCAAGTGGCAAGCCCACTTGCCTTGGCCTTATTCAACTCTCCAGCAGCTCTCTCTCTCCTCTTTCTCCCCCAAAATTCGTGCACCAGCCCAGCCTCCCTCTCTCTCCCTTTTTCTCTTCATTTTCTCTTCCATTTTTGCTGTTTCTTGCTGTCCTTGCTGTTTTCCAGCCCAAAAACAGTCTTGCCGCCGTCACCGGAGCCGCCACCACCACCCAAAGTGTAGTACTGGAAGTTAGGAAGCCAGCCGCGCACCCCCGGTCACCCCTGGTCACCCTGGACCGCCCGTTTCGGCCTTTTTCCCTCTGTTGGTCAGTTCCGCGTGAACAGTGTTTTGGGGGCTGTTTTGGCCCGTTTCGGCCACCGTTTGTCGTCCATTGTCATCCCCGAGCTTACCCCTCATAGCTCTCGTTCCCCTCTACGCGCTGGTGTCGCCAGATTTCCGATCCAAGTAAGTTAACTTCCTAATCCTTGTTTAGGGGTTAATCTTGCTTATGGGTTAATTAGTGTATTTGTGTGCTTGTGATTAATTAAGGTTGATTGGTTAATTAGGCTGGTTAATTAAGTTTGACTAGGGTTAGTTAATTGACCATAGTTAGTTTTAAAAGTAACTAAGGTTAAAATTTAACTATGGTTGGGTTAGATTAACTAGGGTTGAGTTAATTTGTTAACCATAGTTAAGTTTATTTATTTATTTATTTTCGAATGAATTTACTGTTCACGATCACTGTTCACAATTACTTTCACAAGACTTTTTCATACGAAACAAATTTTGGTTTCTAATTGATGTGTTCTTGATTGTTATGCTTTCTTGAAGTGCCGATTGTTAATTATATGCGTGAATAATGATGAAATGCATGATCAAAGACCGAGTGGAAGTGAAAGTGTTTGATTTATTGAGTTATTTCCGAGAATTAGGGAATGTACGTAATTGTTGATTGGCTGAATTTGGAATTTTGGAAATTGTCTAGTGAGATCGCATGACATATTGCGTGGGTTATCTGAAATGGCATGTCGCATGAGCATGAGCGATGTTGCATTCACGACAGAGCAAAGATATAAATGGATTGCTTGATGATGTGTTGCATGGTCACATTAAAAGAGGGAACCCGGCGTTGCCGGAAGACCGCCAATCCTTATGGGGTTGTGCCGTGGCCGTTTGGTCGCGACTTGATCGGATGCCCGACGGGGACATGTTGCGGGGCTGCTGCGGTAGTGGGCGGGTCCTATGTTCCCGTCGATTGCGGGACTGCGGTAGTGGGCAGGTCCTGTGCTCCTTCGGGAATGCCGTTAGAGGGAAGGGATGACCCCTGACGTCACCGTGCCTTGAGGTAAAGAGGACGAAGCTGGTTTAGCCAGGAACCGCCAACCATAAGGTTGTGCCGTTGGCCCAGGAGGGGGCGTAATAATCGGAGCATGTGTGAGTGTGAGACATGAGAAAGTTATGTGAGATGCTTTGATTATTCGTATACTCTTAATGTCATGATGAGTTAAATGACAATTTTTGCAGGTCACGTGTGCCAAGGCCAGGTAGGATCGCCTGTGGTTGTGCCTGTTTATTAAACTGTCTTATGTGGTTATCTCTCTGAAGTGGTATTGCATTGATTGCTGTATTAGGTTGTATGTTAAACTCCCGAGGCGAGCGAAGTTCCTAACCGGGGCTTAGGACTTTAACTTGCTGAGTTTATCTCAACCCGTCGTGGTTAACCTTTTCAGGCCCTAGATGATGCAGTACCCGAGGATCGAAGAGAGCGATCCCTCTGAGGCCAGCGAGTAGGCACCAGTACAGTGTTAGATTAGCTAGGTCGATTCATTTTTGAGTAGGCCTTAGCTTGTCGCCTGTAGTAAGGCGTGTTTGTATTTGCTGGTGTGCTTGGCTAACCTTCAGATATATAAAATGGTGTTTGTCTTTCCTCTGCTGCTGTTGTTACTATCCCTGTTGTTTGGTTTGAGAGTTGTTCGTTTCCACATGTGCTTAATTACAAGATAAAATGAATTGGTCGACGATAGTACCTGGGATGTCGTACAACTAGACCTCAAGTGAAATGGGGTTGCCACGAGCTCGAGAGTCGGGGCGTGACATCCACAATTGCAATTAACAAATAGACAGCAAAAAACGCACATAAGCAAACCATACTTATATATACATATTGCATCATTAACTTAGACACATGAAATTACATGCTTGGCATTACTTGGGCCTTTTTGATTAGTGTCAAAAGAGGTCAGGGTCGAAATTAGTCCTAGCTCCTCTATTTACGAGGGTGGATATACAAAAAGGTGGTATTTTCATGGATAGCCAATCCCTCTATGAGTCCTCCTCGGGATCGTAATAAGGGTCGACCTCGAGGTTGCTCACAGTGTCGTCTGGCTGGTTTGCCATTGTGGAATTTGGTGGGTTTCCACCATTATCACCAAATAGTCCATTGAAAACCCGAAGTAGTCTGATGAGGTCCCTGTTAAACTACACGTACCACGCTATGAAACGGTGGGGAACCAAGTGGTTTGATCCCTCATCAACCCAAAGCGCGATTGTATACTTTGGATAGGTCAAGTCAATGGTTAGGTCCATGACCTCTATTGTGTCCACTTCTGACGACACCGGTGTCCCTAAGTGGACGATGTGCACGTTGATGACTACAAGCTTGAAAAATGGTAAACAACAACTAATGAGTATTAATTCAATAAGTGTAACACCTAATCCTCATATAGGAGGATGCCTCGCATGGAAATGTGTAATTTTGGTGCTTAACATGTCGATAGCAAATCAATAGCAAGGCTTATACTTTGTCTTGTTTGCGTATATAGGCGGCCTCTCCACGCCCCTAAAATATTCACACATGACAATTCAAGGCAAATATGCACACACACACATATATATATATGTCACAATTCAAGCATATTGCAATAATCACAAGCACACAGCTTCCAATTATTATGACCTCAATAGCCAACCAAGATCCATTGGCTCCTCTAGAACTAGTCAAGCATCATCCCACTCCGTCAAGCCCAACAACGTCTCGACCTCCCTCAAGGACGGCATCCAATCATGTTGGACTTTGTTTTGAAATCTATCTACAAATAGCATTCGAAATCCATTGGGCATCCAAAATCCATTGGACATCGCCCTAAAATCCATCAGTGGTAGCTTCCTTCATGTGACCACATGTGCAAACAAACATCCAATTGCTTCTTATCTTCGAATTTAAGCCAATGCAATAGGGCCTCAATGGCGTGCGACAAAGCATGCCATGACTTGCCCAGAACCAACTCAATAGAACATTAAGAGCTCAAAACAAGACCCGTGGAGTTTCAAGACGTTTTAGCACCGACCTAAGCCTAACTTGATATAGAAACGATACGCCTCGATATCGCCAAATGAACGAGCAACCCACCCCAACATGCTTCCATGTTGTTTCAACAACTATTGCAATTTTCCTCCAATAACTCAGGTTGTGCATAAAATCCATGCAAAAAATCAACGAAAAACTCATTAGAGCAACCATCAATCAAATAGCGACTCATCTTAGAACTACCTATCAGAATGAAGTTATGAGCCAACCATATTGACACATGATACTCCTCTCCTTGAGACGAACAAGATAACTCGTAGAATCATGGAATCACAACTAAAACTGCATCCAACATACGCATCACACCATCCTAGCCAAAAATTAGGGGTTCACTTACTAAACTGGGATTGGCTATGTAGCTATGGTTGGACAATGGACAAACAACGATAGAGGCTTGTAGTGGTTGGCGATGAGGGACAATGATGGCGAAGGCGATGGTTGCAAGGGACGAAGGCGACAATAGCTACAGCAAAGGACAGCAACACCGGTGGGGCATGGCAATGGTGAGTAAGAGAGGGAGATGGAGTGATGGTGGTCAGCCAAAGAGGGAGAGGGGGACAGAATGAGTGAGAGGGAGAGAAAGAAAGAAATGAGAGAATGTAAGGATGGCAATGAGGCTTCTTGCATTTATCACCACACTTGTCATCATTTCCTAGCCTATCGGCAAGCCATCCTAGGATGTGAAGGGGTGATTTTGCAAGATCATCAAGGACAACATCTTACTCTTTCTCCCCAAGTTTTCCTAAGGTCTCATCATGCTTGGCTTTAAGGGTATAATTCTTGGTTGGATGCCAACTAGAAGACTACTCATTTCCTCTCCTTCTCTTGCAATACATGCCCACCTCTCCTTTGGAAGACAAGGATATGGTCTTCATCCAACTTCCCTCCAAGGAACTCATCATTGAGGCATTAAATGAAACCATCAAGAGCAATCTTGCAAGATTCATGCATTAATGAAGAAATCCTAAGGTAATGAGTGCTAAATCTTGCCATTGATGTGCAAGCTTCCAAAAATATTTAATGTCTTAAATGGGCTTGGGTTTAGGCTTGAACTTGACAAATTTGGGCTTAAGCTTAAGCTTGGCAACTTGGGCTTGGTTTGGGCTTGGCAACTTTAGGCTTGGGTTTGACTTACCCAATTGGGCCGTCCAATGGGTGTGTGGCCCATTGGGCCTACTCCTTCGGCATGAAGCCCATAGGCTGCTCCCAATGGGTGGTCCTCTTTTCCAAGACTAAAGATTCAAGAACTCAAAATTACTCACGGGGATTGTCTTGACTAAACTGGAAAGGAAAGTTTGCTAACCATCCTTAACCAGAAACCCATAACCAAACCAAGACTCATGGCTAAACTTCAATGGGAAGTGCTCCTAATATAGCCTATACTAGTGAGGTGGGCTTTTGGGGTTGCTTGCATGACTCATGGTTAATTCAAAAATCAATCCACACTTGAGTTTCGTCGACCCATGGATTATTCTCAATTGTCATGTAATTGTGTGGAATTAAGTTATTTACCCGAAGCATGTGGCCTTATAAAATTAGCTTAGGGTCATTTGGAATCAGTATAATAATTGTGTGGAATCACTTGCAATCTAGCTATGTACACTCTTGTTGAATAGATCCATAACCTTTTAGTAATAAATCAGTGATAGCATAAGGTCGCCCTGCATTGATCCTTATGACCGAGCTATTTTTCTATAGCCGAGTTGTCACGCCCCGACTCTCGAGCTCGCGACAACCCCATTTCACTTGAGGTCTAGTTATACGACGTCCCAGGTACTATCGTCGACCAATTCATTTTATCTTGTAATTATGCACATGCGGAAACGAATACTCCCAACTAATTAAACAACATTGATAGCAACAACAGCAGTAGAGGAAAGACCAACACCATTTTATATATATATATGAAGGTTAGCCGAACTACGGCATATATATACACGTCTTACTATAGGCGAAAAGCTAAGGCCTACTCAAAAAGGGACCGGCCTAGCTAACACTGTACAGGTGGGGGAGGGCTTGTCAAAAGGAGAATAGGCCACAGTAGCCTACTTGCTGGCCTCAGAGGGATCACTCATCTCGATCCCCAGGTCGCAAATCTTGCCGTCAGGGGGATCCAGGTCCATGGGATCCTAGACCTCCTCGGTTAGCCCCACAGGAGGAGCTGGCCCATTGAAACCTTAGAGGAGACCATATAGAATGCCACCCTATCAAATAAACCACGCCTTGAAGACGTGGGGCACACGATGGTGCCTCGACCCTTCATCCACCCACATGGTCGTCACATGTTGCTCGAACAGAAAATTGTGGCCCGGGGCAGGCCGCAAGGTGACGGTGGTGCTCATGCCCACCGGGGCGCCGAAGTGCACCAGGTACTGTATCATCTAGGGCCTGAAAAGGATGGGTTGAGATAAACTCAGCAAGTTAAAATCCTAAGCCCCGGTTAGGAACTTCGCTCGCCTCAGGAGTTTAACATACAACCTAATACAGCAATCAATGCAATACCACCTCAGAGAGATAACCACAGAAGACAGTTTAATAAACAGGTGCAATCACAGGCGACCCTATCTAGCCTTGGCACACGCAACCTACAGAAACTGTCAATCGTCTCACAACAACAGTAAGAGGCATGCAAATAATCAGAGCATTACACAAAACTTTCTCATATCACACTGCCCACACATACTCTGATTATTACGACCCTCTAGGCCACGGCACAACCTTATGGTTGGCGGTCAACTGGTCGTAAACCAGGCATTGTCCTCCCCCGTGAGGCACGGCGACGTCATGGGCTCTCCCCCACCGACAGCATTCCATAAGGAGCATGGGCCCAGCCTCAATCGTGACTTCGCATCTGACCACTGTCAGGCGACCCAATGGTCATAGCACAACCCCGAAGGATTGACGGTCACCCGGCTCAACTGGGCTATCAACTTTAATCTAACCATTCAACACATCAGCAAACAGTTCATTCTTATCTTTGCTTTTGCTTGGTTGTGAATGCAACATCGCTCATGCACTCATGCTCATGCGACATGCCATTTCAGATAACCCACGTAATATGTCATGTGGTATCACTTGACAATTCCGAAATTCCAAATTCAACCAATCAACAATCACGTACATTCCCTAATTCTCGGGAATAACTCAATAAATCAAACACTTTCACTTCCACTCTCTCTTCGATCATGCATTTCATCATTATTCACACATATAATTAACAATCAGCACTTCAAGAAAGCATAACAACCAAGAACATATCAATTTGAAACCAAAATTTGCTTCTGTATGAACAGTAATCCGTGAACAGTAATTTGTGAACAAAAATTCGTCCAAAATTAAATAAATAAATAAAAATAAATAAAATTAACCATGGTTAACAAATTAACCTAACCATGGTCAAATTAACCTAACCATAATTAAATTCTAACCTTGGTTACTTTAAAACTAACCTTAGTTACTTTAATTAATTAACCTTAGTTACTTTATTACTAACTATGGTCAATTAACTAACCCTAGTCAGCCTTAATTAACCAGCCTAATTAATCAATCAACCTTAATTAATCACAAACACACAAATACACTAATTAACCCCTAAGCAAGATTAACCCCTAAACAATGATTAGGAAGTTAACTTACTTAGATTGGAAATCCGGCGACATTGGCATATAGAGGGGAACGAGGGCTATGAGGGGTAAGCTCGGGGATGGCAATGGATGAGAAATGATGGCCGAAATCAGCCAAAAACACTGCTGGTTATTGTTCATGCGGAACTGACCAGCAGTGCGGAAAAGGCCGAAACGGGCGGTCCGAGGCGACCAGGGGTGACCGGGGGTGCGCGGCTAGCTTCCTAACTTCCAGGACTACACTTTGGGTGGTGGCGGTAGCTCCGATGACGGCAGCAAGGCTGTTTTCCAGCTGGAAAACAGTAAAGACAGCAAGGAACACCAGAAATGGAAGAGAAAAGGAAGAGAAAAAGGGAGAGAGAGTGTGGCTGGGCTGGTGCACGAATTTTGGGGGAGAAAGAGGAGAGAGAAGGGGTTGTTGAAGACTTGGATAAGGGCCAAGGCAAGTGGGCAAGCCACTTGTTGAAGAATTAATCAAAACAAAGCAAAAACAAGCATAAACTAAGCCCACTTGGGCACAAAAGCAAAAGGCCAAAGAGAGAAGCCCATAGGCTGGAAATGGAGGGGAACTTGGGCTAGCTTGGGCCTCTCTTGGGCTGGGTTGAATGGGTGCAAGGCCCATTGGGCCGCCGGTCTTGGGCCGGCCCACCTGCGGCCTTGAAACCCGGTCCAATTCTTCCTTTTTCCGACGTTTCCGTGTCCAACGGAAAATCCCAAAATAAATGAGGTGACGTCCAAGTATTTAATCATGATATCACTGAGAAGTCGGTTCCCAAAATCGGATTAAAATCGGGCTAAAATGAGTCGATTTTCAGGATGTTACACGAGTACTTTATTCAAGCACATATCCTGACCTCAATTGCCTATCCCAATAGCGAATATTTGGAGCTCAATATGAAATCCTATTTTCTTGCCTAAAGCGCTATTCTTGCCTGTTACCCTCCAAACAAGCTAAAGTTGATTATAGGTCAAGCCTTAAAGCGAGTGTAGTAAACTAGCTTTACCCTCCAGCTAGCCCTAAAAGCCAGTCTTTTGCCATTGCTTTTCTTTCCTACCTTTCACTCTTTTGACTTCCTTTGATGAGAGCGTTACACTTCCGCCTTTTGGCTTTATCCAGTAGGTGGGAAAAGTGAGTGCAGAGACTTTCTCATGTGCAAGTACACCAATTTCTAATTCAATAATTGATCCATGCATGATCCTTAGATCAACTCATGGTCTAGTCTTACTATTAGTTCACTGATAATTGAAGTCACTTTTCTTACCGAGACAAGGTCTGAAGCGAGAATGTTACATAAGCCCAAAGCAACGTTAGTTTGGTGCTGACATGCTTTTTAATATAAATATTAATACATTAAATAAAAATAATGCAGATCGCATTCAGCAGGGTTTGCATAGCCCTCGCCACCGCCAGCAACAGTGGCGAGAGGGTTGGCCGAGGTCTTTAGGCCCTAGGCAGGGATCGATGATCGACCAATGACCTTAGTTGACCAGTGGTGAAGAACTATAAGCCCTTGCCCAAATATGGGGTGAGGGTCGCCTTGCCCAATCGGGCCAAGTGCTCGCGATCCTCGTTGGATTTCTGTTTTCTTGATTTCTTTCTTCTTCTTCCTCTAGTCGATTGCCGAACCTTGATGAACGACTAGAGTTGAGGGCTAGCAAAGTTAATTTCGCCAACCCTAGGCGACTCATCGACCCTTGTCTCTGGTCAACAATATGCTAGAGGAAAAAGAAGAGAGAAAGAAAAAAAATTACAATATAAATAAAAATTCAAAAAAATATTCAAATATTATTGAAAATTGTCCACATTAATATGACGTCGTCACATCAACAGTAGCTGGCCAAATTGGCTTAATGGATTGAATTGGCATAAATACAAAATGTTAAGAACTCAAATTACAGAAAAGAAAATGTTTAAGATAAATTTGGCATAATTATAATATGTTTAGAAGGCTTTTATTGATAATTCTCATCCACATGGTTGCCAATGCAAATGCCAATAATGACAAGATCGGATTAAAGTCATCCTTTAATGAAGAACGGACGACACTGATGGGCCTCGGTCTCCAATTCCAAGTCTAGTCTTATTTGGCAAAGTCCATCGGTAAATTAACAAAAACAATCATTCTTGTTAAATATTATTGGGAGATTTTTCTAATGAAAATGTGAAAGAGAATCTTGAGGGGTCTTTTGAAAGTAATTTATTTTGTGCTTTGGGAATATGAACACTTCTATTTGAAGCATTTCACGTTTTTAAGATATGTTTTTTTTTAAATTTCCAAGATGTGATGACATGTGTCATTGCTAATTTTAGTAATCTTATTAGCGTCTCTAGAGTACCTGTCAACAAAAACTTTTCCTTTTCTTAACTCTAGATCAAACGTCATCACTTTAGGCGCCCACTAGGTAATGCAGCCATGAATGCCACAAGTTGAGGAAGTAGCGTGGAAACAAGAAAGCCTGCAGTGAAGAATAAATTGTTTTCCACACAATTAGGTGAAGCAATTGCTGATAATATAAGAGAGCAGCGTTTCAACAATTGAGAGAAGCTTTGTACCCGGTGAGACACAAATACGATTAAATCAATTCAAGAAAGTCTCGACACATATAAACATGTTCTGATAAAAACCGATATTTCATGGGCTTTCCAAGTGCTTCAAACTAGATGATTCTAAAAGTATCCGAAAATGAAATAATAACAAAAGTAACCATTTCAAGTGTTGTTGTTCATGCTCCTCTCCTCATTTCCTTGAGAAATTGGATCCTCTTTTGCAGACGAGAGATACACTTGATTGTTCATTTGATTAATTCATCTTCTAATTTTCTTTCCTCCATTCTGACGTCCTAAATTTCGACTCATCTCGGGATATATGAAATTGTTATTTTATAAATACATTGTTAGTTACGTTTACTCTAAGCTGGCTACTCATGAGTTAACTAACTATTCGAAAAAGGTAATTAAGGATCGATACGCATAGGATCAGTAAATTTGATCAAAGATAGGCCGCTCAATCATTGGGATCAACGAGAGATGATACCACGCTATTGCAAGCCAATTAACGAATGGAAATAAATCGATTCAGTAGAAGTACAAAGTCGGATTGTAGGTGATTCCGCGCGACTTCAATATTAACTGCGAACGACATTAAACTGATTTCCTTTTGACCTTGTATTCAAGGTGTGCAATTAACCTCTCATGATTATATGACAATTAAGGATCGCCTTGATTTGAATAGGTGTAATCGTGGATTGAAAGTTATCAACCACAGGTCAAAAGCGTGAGAACTCCTAAATGCCGCATAATAGTTAGGTCGTACTAAAGTCGTAACTAATCGATTTTAACCACGAATTTCAATATAGGGTATCGAACTTGCAAGGACGTCGAGACTAAAATATTAGATGTTGTCTCATTGATTTTTAAGTTTATCGGTAATCCCGAAAATTATCAAAAAATGATTCAACGGGTCGAAAAATTGGAACCAAGAGGAGATGGACCGACCGAAGGCCCAATAGGCCTTGCGCCTATTAGGGGTCGGCCATGCGGGCCCCAAGCTAGCCCAAGTGGGCCCAATTAGGCCCACCAAGCCCAATTTCAAGCCTCCAAACCCATTAGCATTTTCAAGCCCGTTTCTCATCCTTTTGAGTTCAAACCAATTTTATTTTAGCCTGTATAAAATTTTGGCCCCTATACGCATATAGTACGGTATACTATATTTTGATAAATTATAAAGTTGCCCCTTCTAAAAGGACGCATTTAATTTTGGAGGACAAAGGCAATAAAGTCAAGGAAAATGATGATGAAATTGTTGGGAAATGAAGTTGGCTTGAAGAGAGAAATATCTCTCTCTTTCCTTCATCTTTTCCTCTCTCTCTCCTCTCATTTTCCCCCTCCTTTAGCCCCCCCTTGCAGCCACCCTCTCTCTCACTTTTTCTTCTCATTTTCTCTCTTTTCCTCTTCTTTTCTTCTTGGTTCTTCACCTTAGACGCCCCCTTGCTATTCAGACCATGATCGCCCACCATCCCACCACCCACCATCCTCACCTCTGCTTGTCGTCACTGTGAGCCATCTGCCGTCCAAAGCCGCCCGAAGCCACCCGTCCACTCCTTCCCTCTCTCTTGGTCTCACCGAATCAAAAACCACCCTACCAAGACCCATTTTTCATTGGCACCCTCTCGACATTTTGGACATAGCCATGCAAAGCCCTCGCCGCTGTCATCGCGCTCATGTCGTCGGGATTGTCGTCGAGTGAGTTTACGTTATAATCCCTTGATTAGTCTGTTATACTTGCTTATGGTTAGTTTATATTATAGTTAATCATGATTAGGAGGTTAGTTAGATTAATTAACCTTAATTGGATAAAGTAATCATAGTTGGATAAAGTAACCATGGTTGATAATTAGTTAGGTTAATTAACCTTGATTAGATATAGTAACCGTGGTTAAATAAAGTAACCATGGTTGACCGATGGTTAAGTTAACTAATTATGGTTAGTTAATTAACCATGGTTTCTATGTGGTTAAGTTTAGTTAACCACTATTAAGATTAATTAAGTTAATTAACCGTGATTAATTATAATTAATTATGTTTAAATTAATTAATTATAATTAAGGTGATAAGTTATCGCAATAAGCTATCGGAAGGGGTGATAAGCTATCGTCAAAAAGATGATAAGTTATCGGAGGATTAAGTGATAAGCTATCATCAAATGGGTGATAAGCTATAGAGAGTTGGATGATAAACTATCACTAAAGATAAGCTATCAAGAATTTGAGGATAAGCTATCACCAGGTAGGCGATAAGTTATTAGGAAATAATTAATAGGCTATCGCCAAGGGGTAATAAGTACCACTTGTTATGTGCTTTTGGCCTGAATTTTATGATGTGTTCTTGCATGTGCCATGCTGTTTGATGCCTGCTTTGTCTTGAAAAATGTTTGCCTCATGTAAAACCCGATGTGGTAATTTTTACAAGGATTTTTATGGACATATAAAAGGGAAACCCTAAGGTGTCAGGTGTATATGTTGAGTTTGGCAATTTAAATGAGACCAACATGTTTAAAAAGTAAAGAATGCAAAGTGTGACGGGTTTTCGATAATTATGTGACAACGTACGAATATTTTCCTTTATTTTTATGTAAAAAATATGCAGTGATTTATTATGTTGAGCACATACCACATTTGCATTGGTGAATGCATGGAAATGAATTGAAATGAATTGTTGTTGTGTGCTTGTGTGGTCATATAAAATAACTCGTTACCCCAGCAGGAGTTCGGGGGACGAAGTCCGATTTATCAAAATACTCAGCAAGAGTTCGGATGCAAGTCGAGGTAGAGGCTGAGCCTATGCTCCTTCTAGAATGTTTTTTGGGCGAGAGTTCCAAATGTTGCCATGCCCGATGGGGCGGGACGATGCCTAACTAAGCTATAAGACACCGGTGGGAATTCAGTTGTACAAACTGGCGAGAGTTTGATTGTGGCCCTAGTGAGGGCATTTTAATCGAAACATGTGTAAATGCAGGGGTGTATGAAAAACATATGATTCTATGTTATGATTATGCATGTGCTTGTTTGCACTAACCATGGCATGCGTGAATTTGATACCATGTAGAGTATAGCAATAGCCAGGTAAGATTGCCTACAAGTCTATTCAACTGTGATTGATCACTGTAGTAATGAAAATGCTAGTTGCATTATTTATGGCACGCATGAACGTTTATACCGGCAGGGTATGTGTAGTAGAAAGATGAGAATGCTTGCGAGTCAAATCGATTGATGGATGTTGGTTGTGGGGTTTGTTTGAAGGGTTTAAAGGTCAGATCATGTTTACAATTAAGGCAAAAGAGGGGTCATTTTGTAATTGATATGCCATCATTATAAGGTGTGTGACTGTTAGGAACCCCAAGGCGAGTTGATGTCATAATCGAAGCTTAAGACTATAACTCACTCGTTGTTGTTAACCATTTTTCAAGTCCATAGTTGTGGCACCTCTATCGCTATGGATCGAACAGTGTTAGAGCACGTTGTTGAGGGTAGCAAGATTGTGTGCCAAATGGTTGAAGGAAGTAGATTAACCCTATTAAGTATCTTTGGATGACTATAGAGGAAGTCGCTCAATTGAGGGGTTTATGTATAAACTTCCTAGAATTAATTAGTATAAAAATAAAAATGACGTTGCTGTTGTTGTTAGTGGTATTATCCCTACTGTTTATTGACTGAATGTTGTTAAATTGCTTCTGCATGCACTTAATTGCAAGATAAAAAGAGTGGTCGGCAACGTATCCTGAGATGTCACATTCATTTGACTGAAGTAAAGGGGTTGTCGCATGCTCAAGGTTCGGAGCATGACATCCATTCACTAATTGAAATTGTAGATTATTTTACTTACTCATTTATGACTTAAGATCGTCTCACCCCTTTTGGCTTGATTTTAGCTTCGTTGTCTGCTTTGTAATTAGTGCTTGGGCCAATTAAGAGACTTCGAAAGCGTAGAAATTAATGGAAACATAAACAATGGAATGACTGGGCCTACAAAAGTAAAAATGCTGGAAACTTTAATGGGTCGGGCCCATAAACATTCTCAAGTGAGGGCTAAAAATATGTCTAATTCAATCACAAACGGAAGCTATTATGTATTTGTTTAATTTTTGGCCGAATGGAGTTTCAGTGCATCAGAAGAAAGGTGTTGACATCTGAATATTTTTTTTTAATGTATCAAGCATGCATCTTTGTGAAAACAAACAACAAAAATCAAAATAATAAAATGAACAAAAAAAAAACGTCCCAGTTTGCTTTCCATCCACGAAGCAATAAAAAGCCCCCAAAGTAACATCCGTGCTTTGATTCTACTCTTTCACACGCAAAATGGAGGCCGAGAGCTATGGTGGCATTTACGTGAAAATCGACCGAGTCTAAAGCCGTTTTTATTGATCTGAGATTTTATTTCCTTGCTGATTGTTGTGATCTGAAATGTTTAGTTGCCCTACATTTACATCTAAGATCTATGGCCAAGTCGCCCATTACACGTTTGATGATATTCCTGAATGACATTTAAACATGGGTTTGTTAAAAGAATGGTGTTCAATAATCATTCCTTTTAGTGTTCAATCTTGTATGACTGAATTGTTGTGTCTGAGGCTTTTTCGTTCTATTTATATTTGAACTAAGGGTAATCAAACTTAGAATTGATCTGATTTCAATCTGATCACTGGACTAAGATTTATGTTCATTGATAGTGTATTCTCCTGCTCGTTCAATCAATGTGGCGACTTCAATTTCACACTGCATTCATGATGTTTAGCAACACTTGGCCCCGTGAATTTGAAATCGTGGATTATTCATTTCTGCCTTGGGGGGTTAACTGACTCTTGCTTTACTGATTGTTCGCTGTCGGGGCATTTGCTGAGACCACTGTGCACGAGAAAAAAGAGTGCCAAGCATGGACATAAAAATTAAACCAATGATGGAAAGAGTTCAGTGATGAGTGCATGTGATTGACTGAATGGTGTTTGTGTATGCAAAAGAAAGAAATTGGCTCGGATGTGAATAAAGAAAAGTTGATGCTGAGGCTAACATTCTGGATTTAGAATGAGTTTATAAGGAAAAAAATGATTAAAAAAAGAGGTGTTTGTGTTTAGTTTAAGGGGTGTTTAGGCGTTGAGTGCAAACAAGAAGAAAACAGATAGAAGTTCACTTTCTGGAGTTTAGGGACCGAGGAGGAGAATGAAAAAAATGGAAAGGGAAAATAAAAATATAAAAAATAAAAAATCGAAATAATATAAATAAAGGAAATCGCTAAAAGGTTAGAAATTAGGTCTTGATTAGATAGATATATCTTAGTATTAGATTTAGCTTAGTTTCATTAAGTTAGCATTTATATAGTTTAGGGAATTGAAGTTCTTGGTTTTTATTAAAAAAAGTAATATAAAAATAAAGAAAAATTGAAAATAAGGAATAATAGAAATCACATAGAGATCTAGAATAGTTTCTTTGAATAAAGTAGCAATCTTTGCTTTCGTTTAGGTAGAAGTAGATTAGTTTTTTTAAGAATTTAGTTCAATTTGTATTTAACTCATAGGAGTTGCTTTCCCGTAGCTTAACATGTCATATTCTTTGCTCAACTCCTATCATAATATTATTCATGTTAGTAATTTTAGATTGCATTTTCATTAAAAATCACGTAAAGACAATGCTGGTGGGGCTCATCTCTTGCCTCCTTTGAGTCGGGACTTGGATCATGATGATCCTCTTGTCTACTTGTTGAAGCCGCGCCTCAAAAACCTCGACACATGACTATAGTGGTGGAATAATGGCTTGCTTGCCTTTATTTCTTTTACAAAGTGAAGCAAGTCTCTTTGAGTTAGAACCCATGATCATCAGGACCCAAAATGAAATATCCACCTTAATAAATGACTCTCCTTGGCATTATTTAGGAAAAGGCAAAGGGATGAAGTCGGCCGCTCACAACGATGGGACAGGATGGGATCGATCACACGCATTTAACAAGGAGGGAAGGATACAGATAGGGTAAATAGGTAATCAGATCTTACTTTCAAGTTTGCTCCGGATCATGGGAAAGGAACCCAAGTTGGCTATTTTACAAAGAAATATGGGATTGTCATCTCACTTTGTCAATGTGCCGGAGGATTTCATTTCTCCAGTCTGCACCCAGCACCAGCGGTCCTACCCGACCGAGATTCCAACGTTGGTTGGATTTATTACTTTATTAAAAATTATCTGCTTTTTATTTCTTCTATTCTATCGTTATATGTTGTAGAATATGGCAAAACACGATATAATTAGAGATTTGTGGTCGTTTTTCTTTTCTATATGTTAGCGAGAAAATTACTTTATTAACTTTGTTGTTCTAAGTATCATTGCTGAACTCCGTCTGAAAATTTGTATTTTGGAAGGAGCAAACAGTTACTTAGACAACTAAAAACACTTGGGCAAATAGCAGAAATCAGTACCGAATGAATCAAGATCTGATCTATAGATATGTCGAATTAAAGAGGACGGGTGTGGAAAATTGCAAACTTCACTTAGACGTATGGAACTTTTAATGAATGACCTATGTAAATTTGAGTAGGTTCAAACCGACCTAATACTTTACCTTTTTAACAACTCATAATCCATAAATCTGCTCGTGTTGTGTAATAATATTTGTATGCACATGGACTGGCACTCGCACTAAGTAAGATCCAGGATAGACATGTGGGGAATTGAATACTTCTTTAAATGAATCAAAGGATGAACATGAAGTTTCTACTCAAAGCTGAAGGCAGAATCGCATGCAATTTATATGCTCGAAGCGTGAGGTTGGGCACGAAGAAATGCCCTGACGGGCCATGCCCAAGCCCACTCATGACCTACAAGATTCGTTACAATTCTATCCCATTCAAATTTGCTCTCTGCACAATTACACAAAAAAGGTGCTCACATATGAAGCATCCAGCCTATATTAATTGCGAAACCATGTTTATATATAAAAAAGACATAGCAAAGCATTCCAAACTGGCTGACGATTGCGCCTACCAAATCACGCAGACGATGGATTTCTTCCGTAGAGCCGCCAATTCCATTCACTTTGATTTTGATTGAGTATATCATTCCAATAAGTCAACTGTCTGAACACATCGAGCTAGACTTGCGGATATCCAAACTTCATGACTCCTAGAAATGCCCCTCCTAGTGGTGTCTTCCGTTATGAGTTGATGATGATGTGCCGTCCAAGTATGAAGTTGAAGGCTCTTGGATTCAGTCTAACAAAACCGCCAACACCGAAGCACATATCAAGCAAATTTACAGAAGGAAGAAAGTGAAAAGTGACTTAAAACAACATGGCAATACGGTCATGAGTAGTTGAAGAGAGATGACTAGTTGTAAACAAGTTATGCTTTCAAATTTGCTTCCGCAAGCATTGGACAAGAAGTGACATGTAACTAAAACATCATCTTTGTTTGTAAAAAATAGGCTTGTATTGATATGATTCTGGAATTAAACCTATACCTTTAGCTTTAAACATTCAGGCACATTTCTTGTTCTGAACACAATCTGTTATTAACCCAAGGAAACAAGAATAACAGCTACTACGAGCTCAAGAAGTAGCAAAAGTTCTTTTTTCTGTTTCAAAAAAGGGAATAGGTTGAAAACAGAGCCACAGTCAAAATCACAAAAGCGGCCCAAAAAAAGTTAAAAACCATAATAGGGTGGTAAACAAACTTGAAAAGATCAAGAGTATTGTTGTATTTTCTTCTGTTTGGAGGGAAAAGAAGAACGAAAGGAATGAAAAATAATTATGTGAATTATAAAATGCAGATATTCATACTTGGCAAAACATCAAATAACACAATAGTAGATTTCTAAAAACTTATAACTTCAAGAGAGTTCTTTCATCATCTAATTCAAATTATTATACATACACTTGAACTGTTGGAGAAACTAAAGTAGAGAGACAGTGCGGTGAATAAGAGATTATTGAACCGTTGATAAAGTATCAAGTAACCACAACAATCTACGGAACAATGGCAAGTCATATAAAAATGATGCCCACATTGAAAGAAGCTACAACTACAAACCATTCTACCATAGAAAGATACACGGGCACTGTCATCTTCGCAGACAATTACTTCATCGATTGTCCCTTGAAGTCAATCAACACCGACAAGACAACCCACGCTGCAAGAAGAAGTCTCGGATTTCGGATGAAACCCCGTGAGGTGGGACTATTCTCCTTGTTGACACCTAAATTTTGATTGATCATTCGTAATTTAATGCACAAAAATTTAGAGATTAATTTTAACTCCTAAACAAAAAATATTATGATTAAATTGCATAGCATATACTTTTAGGAGCATTTATTATTATTGCATTTGCATTGGATAGGTGGCAGATGGGCTTCAATTGATGGTTCTAAGCTTTAATTTAACGAGTTGGACTAAGCCCACGGTGAAAAAGAATTTGGCTAGGCCCGTTAAGGGGTGACAAGTTGGAATATGAGAATATTCTCGGGAATATTCGAATGTTCCCGAGAATATTCGCATTATTCTTTCAGTATTCGGGGAAGGTGTCGGATGAAATATTCCCGTTAAGGGGTGATGAGCTAGAATATGAGAATATTCCCGGGAATATGAGAATGTTCCCGAGAATATTTGCATTATTCTTTCAATATTTAGGAAATGAGTCGGATGAAATATTGAAAAAATATTGCACGTGGGATACAAGAGCTAAATATGCAACGTGCAATTTTATCGTCTTTCCTTAAATAATATAGTCCTCTCACTTATAAAAAGGGGGTCACACACACAGAAAAAAAACAGCCACAATTGAGAGAAAAGGAGCGGCAGCGCAATATAGAGAGAGAGGAGAAAAAGCGTCTCTTTTTGCTGCAAGTCTTGAAGGTCGGCTCACAAAAAGAGACCTCTTCCCAAGAGACAAGGTAGGTAAAGTTCCTATCTAAATTAATTCTTGAATATTTTGTTTTCTCGTTTAAAGTATTGCATGCTTGATTGAATTCCAATTAAGTAAGGTCGTTATGTCATGTTAAAAAATCTCAATAATCAAAAATATTGAGCCGCGAGACGTCGGATCAGGTTTTTGATTGTTTTGATTTTCTATCTTGGGTCGGGGCTAAATTGCGTGCTTTACATGATCGGTTACATTATATGTGTTGATTTTTTTAGTAAACTTACAAAAATGCATAAAAAATCTGTTACATAATAGGGTAGATTAATGCACTTCATGTTGGACTAGTTTTATAGTTTACATTGCATATGATGTAGAAGCTTAGGAAATTTCATTAGTTATAAACAAGAAAACATAAAAATTGCCATGCTCATGTCATGTAGAATTAGGTCATCACATGTGTGTCATCTAGTCATTGCATGTTTAGGGTCATTTGAATGTGTGACATACTAGAGTAGTTGCATTAAATATTTTCTAGTATTAGATTAAGTTAAATAATTAATGTCACGTGACATATAGTTTGCATATTAGGTTGCACATTGCATGCTATTATAGTTAGACAATTTTGTATGTCATTACATGCATTGCACGTAGTTTTAGGCTTCATTAAATAAGTGAAAACCTTAAAAAATATTTGAATGAGTGTGTGTTAATTAGAAATTATATCTAGGATCATTGATGTAATTTTTAAGCTAACATTGCAGATGTTTTCGTAGTTTTAAGGTAAGTAACTTCCTCCTTTTCCTTGCAATTTATTTATTGCTTTGCTTCATTGAGTGTTAGATAATGATTTGCGCACTCGCATGATCACATTGCATGTTAGGGAGTAAATTAAAATCAACAAAAACTGCCTGCAAATCATTTTTCTAAAATAAAAGAGAAAAAGTACCGAAAGGGCGTTAGAGAAATCTAACGTAATCAAGTCCCTGATCCCATAGTCTCTGGTTCGTAGGAGTAAAGTAATCCTTCCGTTACTTTACTTGGGTTTCTAATCAACCCACCAAAAAATAGATTAGTGGCGACTCCAACTAAAAATCATTTGCATAGTAAAAACTTAAACTCTAAGTCACGAATTTGTATGGGCTTGGGAGAGTTCGAGCTAAGTTTAGGCTTAGTAATCCATTAGCCAAACTCTAGGTGGTGCACTCGAGGTGAGGTCGCGACACTCCTCAACAATGGCCTCACAGATACCATCCAATCTAGAAATGGAACATCGTCACGTACATTATGGCAGTCCCTTAGATTTATCTCCCTCAATCTATTGCAATTCTTCACCACATTTTCTACCCCTTTAGTCGACAGATGCACACAGTTTGGTAAGTCGAGATACTTGAGATTGCAACATCTACTTATAAATGCCACTAGTTGCTCGTCGTTGTGTTTCAAGTCTTTTGCATGCAAGTCCTCTAACTGTGGGAGTTCAAAGTCGATGCATAGATTCCTTAGGTTTTCTAAACCATGGATATACAAATGCCTGATTTCAGGGCAGCTCTTCAGCACACCCAAAATGCCGTCCTCAGTTATCTTCAAACAATCGCCCACCTCAAGATAGCATAAGCTGGGGCACATATGTCCGATCTTCTCGAGGCATTCATCAGTCAAATTCACATTAGTAGATATTCTAAGAGACCTCACTCGAGAATTCACCACAATATCAGTTTCATTAGCGTCATCCTTCCTTAGGCCCGTCATCTTCATTTCGATTCCCTCCAAGGAGGGACATTGTCTCATGAGGACACACAATGTCCTCATCGTGAGATTGGAGCACTCACTGACGTCAATGTACGTCAGACTGCGAAGACCTTCACATATCACCCTCATGTGGCGATCCGTGAGGAAATCTACCGCCACCAAATCTAAGTCATCGATGCCCCGATGCTTTAGCACAATCTTCCGAATCCCGTCGAACGAAAACCCTGAGGAGTGCGAAAAAACGAGCCTCTTCAACGGAATATTTGCCTCCGCAACAGCCATCAGCAACCCATCCCAGATGAACGACCTTGAGAAATCCAGACTACTCAAACCCCTCGCGTGACGAAATGAATCCACCAACTTCTCACAGAAAATCGCCTGCTCTTCCATGTCACTCAGGGCCAAAGAGACCAAATGAGGCCTGTTCACTATCAGCGAAGCAACACCTCTACCAGTAATTAACCCACATCCCCTAAACACAACTTCCCTCAGAGACGGGCAATTCACCGACAGAACCACAAGAGACTGATCAGTGAGAAACGGATTACCCGAAACGTTGATTCGCGACAGCCTCTGCAGCTTCCGTGACAGGACACAGATACCGTCATCCGTGACCCGAGCCCAACGGTCCTGCATCGGATAATTAATTTCGAGCTCTTCCAGCGCGGGAAAACACTCCGCGATCGAAACCAAGTCGGCGTCCCCCCGCAACCCAACATTGTACAGCACCAAGACTCTCAAAGCCCCGAACTTGGACCCCATCTCGCGCAACCCATCGAAGCGGAGGGACTTCTGGTTGGAGAGGTCGAGGGGTTCGAGGGGCAACGGGAACTGGGCGATCTGGAGGAGGACAGCGGACGGATCACCGCGTAACAAGCTGAGGTCGATGGACTTGAGGGACGTGAAGCGCCGGAGGAGGGAGCCGAGGTGCGGTGTCATTGGGTTGGTGATGGAGAGGCGGGTCCGGACGGTGTTGGAGATGTTCAGGAATTGCTTGCAGACGAAGGAGACGGACTCGAAGTTTGCATCGGAGACCAAGCGGCGGAAGACGGCCTCCCAGCACAATGCGGGCAGGTCTTCCCACGGCGGTTGCTCCGCCTCGTCGGCTGTTTTTCCTTTGGCTCTGCCATCGTCGGTTTTGCGCTGCTTCAGCTAGGGTTCGCGATGTGGCGGGTTCTTTAAGGTTTATATTTGGCGGGGTAGATAAAACTCCGAATAAAATAATTTTTTCTACTTAGTATTTGAAATTTTGATGTTTGGATGGAAAATTGGACTTGAAATGGGCCAAACAAGATGGACCTTCATCTTTAGAGTGCCAATTTTAATCTCATGAAATAACCCGTTAATCTAGTTATATGCATCAAAGAAGATATCTACCGAAATTGGGATTTAATGCAAGGCCTATTAAATATTCAATAGTATCACGAAATCCAATTTGCACCAAGGGTGTCCCATGACTTTAATCACCACACTCACGGAATATGGGTTGAGTAAGACATGACAAAATACATGTTGACGATATAAAGAAACCCGAAATCGTGGGAAAATTCTTTGGTGGGGTGGACCTAGTGTAATCAAGGGAGCATCAGTGCTAATTGTGAGCAGTGTACCTTCCCTGGTTTAATATTAGATCAATCCATGGGTGGCCCTATCATGTGTGAAAACAAATTACTAATCGTTTAATGTGAGATGGATCGGGCTTGAGCAGTCCAAGAAGGGAATTGGTAGTCAAAATCTACTCATTTATCCCATTCTCAATATATGTCGACTATCTAGTAGTAAATTTTAAGAATTCAAATTCAATCGAGTTTTTAAAAATATCTCGATACTTAATTTATTCTAGCTTGTCAGTACGGAATTAATGGGCAAAACAATTACCAACCTTTCTTAATTGAACACAAATCGGATGGTGTCACAACTTAGTACTTCGCATGGCCATACCGATCCCTTTCATGGGCCTTTCTTCAATAACGCAGGCGAATAATGGTAAAATTTTTGACTCCTTGATTGACAATTACCGTTGACAATCACCGTCAATCAGTCGACCATCACATGCTAATTGTCAGCCATCTAATCTCAATCGACAATTTCACCGTACTTTAGGCCATGGAAGAGCGGAAATGCCCCTCTTTTTAGGGAAAACAGGCAGAGGCTACCAGGAATCATGAGGATATGCCATAAAATCATAGGAAAATCACAGAGTCAGACTCAAATTCAACAAATCATGAAGCAGATGTTGATCAATCCGAGGTTTAAGCATTATTCGCCAACTAATTATGCTGACTCAAACTTGACGACTTGTAGGCAAATCATCAAACAGATAATATGCGCTTGGAGTATGAACTTCGGATTTGAGTTTAATTCAACGTTTCAGCCTAAACATGAAGTATGATGCTCTAAATCAACATTATAAATTACAAATACATCTCAGTTTCGCAAAATTTGTTCAGATATTCATCAACCGAACTCAATATTCTCACTTCGGCAAGGAGGGGAAGCCAGAGCATGCGGAAGAAAAGTTCCTGGCCAACAAATGAAAGCGGAGCTATGATCAGTGACTAGTGGTGGTTCGAGAGGCGAATGGCAATTAACAGCTGTGGCTCAAGTTCTATGAGAAGCAATAAGCGATGATCGACCGTGAGGGAGTTGCAGCTTCGTCCTCTACTAAGCAAGGAAAAGCTTGGGTGGATGGCGGTCCAATGCTGTTTGGTGACGGTAATGGCGAGGTTGAATGGAATTGAAGATGGTGTCCATGCGATTGAAATCCCTCAATCCTTTATGTTGTCTCCCTGTTCGAGCCTAAAGAGGCTGAGTTTTTTCTTTGGCCAACTGATTCGGTTTTGGTTATCTGTAACCAACTCTATAAGCCATCCCAGGATATTTGGTTTAGCTTTGGTCCCTGCCAATGAGGCATACCTTTGCTCTCTCGCAGACGGACGTAATAGATAAGTCAAATTTTGGATTATTATTATTATTATTTTACTAGCAAAAATAAAGGTGTCAACAGACACATGTCACGGCCCAGAGAAATGACAACACAAAGAGGTTGTTTATACGAAGCACCGTGACTAATTCATAAAGAGGACAAACCTTCAAAATTAATAAGTTTTAGGGTTTTCTTGTGTATTCTAAAATACTCTAGGTTGCAAAATGAATTGGAACCCGCTGCATATGCTCATAGGGAATTTGACATCCTCAGATACATTTAAAGGAGACAATGGGCTTCTCCTCGATGAAGCCTACCTCAAGGAGGTCATTGATGAGCACAGCCCAAACTGAGCATCAAAATAATGCGGAAGTTTCTCTAGGACTTTGAAGAGGAGGATTAGTGGCGACGTGAATCAAGGGGCTAACTCCTTAAGCTGTCTCTATGCTAACCCAACTTTTGCAGTCGAATCAAGACATCTCGAACAAAGTAGAAAGACTGCATGGCTAATCTTGGGCTTGCTCCTACACGGATTTCTAATGAATTAACCAGCAGCCATGCCCCGTCCAGTTCAGCCGACCATCAACCATCACCCATGCCTTATTTGAGAAGACAAACGCATTGGTGGTCATCTAAGAGCCAATGAACCAACTAGTGCCGTTGCTAATAGAGAACTAACAGAGAACCCTTACAAGTCTGAAAGTGATTGCTGCACAGGGCACAAGGAATAGGGAAGACTCATCTAGTCCTCAAATACTCTGTATGGATCAAGCATTTAAGATCCTGAGAGTTGGCCAGCAACACAGAGGCAGTGCTCATGGAAGCAAATGCAACGATGTGGGATTTGACCAGGGGTTAACAACCAAGGACATCGAATTGACGCTCAACAACGTTGCTTTGTCCAAAAAAAGAAAAAAAAAACTTTTCTCTCATCTTGGATGATGCAGGTACCAGATGTATTCAACTTCCTCCGGAGTTGAAAGTTGTTCGAGCGTGCTCATCATGACTCGAGTAAGGAGCCTAGATGTAGAGGCACAATATGACATCTTCTCCTTTCCGAGAATGATTCTCGCTCTCTATTTTACCGGCAGATGAATGATACTTATGGCGATCTTGTTTTAGAGTGTCTCCCACTTTAAAGATGCTTTTGACCACATCTTAAGAAGATGCAAAGGACTGCCACTTGCGACATGTAAGCTTTTGAAAATAAAATAAAGAAGATGCAGAGGACTCCCACTTGCGAGGGGGCTTTAAACCATAGGTTCAACTTCAAGCATAGCAGGACGCCGAGTAAAGTTGCCGCCTTTGCACAGATGAGGCCTCTGACTCCAGTAACCGAGAAAGCCGGAGCGCGGATGTTCAGGAAATAACACGAACGGAGGTTGGTCGTCTTGCGAAAGCAGCTCCTAGTAAACCTCGCAGGCTCTGGAACAGCGAGAAATCACCAGCGGGGCGCGAGGAGAGAGCTCTCCCGCCAAAACCGCGAGAGAAGCCGGTCGCGCGAGCCCAAGTTTTCAGTAACGGTGCGAATGGGTGCGAGTGGGAACTCGAGCGACGGTGTAGATGACTCGCCGCTCGACGAACCGACGACGACGACGCCGGAGATCTCGAGAAGGAGGCGGAGGCGGCGGCGATCGGAAAGTGGACAGGACGGTCCCCCCTCCTCGCGACTTTTGCTCTCTATCCATTTTAACCCTGCCCGGCAGGGGCGCATGGCCTCTGCCAACGCGAGCCTGGCCGTGCCGGCCTGCCCTCCGACCACCAACTCCCTGCTCTGCTCTCTCTCTCTCTCTCTCTCTCGTCCTTTCGTTCCTGCTTTGTTGCCTTTGACTTGCAGAGAGCGCGAGAGGCGGGAGAGGGAGGAGGAAAGAGTGAAAGAGGCCGGGCCGGAGAGGGAAAAGCGAAAGGAAATGGGCCGGGCTCAGGCAGAAGGAAAGAGAAGGGGAAAAGAAAAGAAAAGAAAAGAGAGTAGGGGCCGGACCGAGGGGGAAAAGAGCACTAACATCAAATTTTACATACGTAAAACGATGTACGATCTATAGATTTTCATCGAAAAAAAAACCTGGTTAAAAATGAATTTCTTCCATGCTCTAATTTGTTTTAAAAAAATAACAGTGTGCTTTTGTTTGTTGGTCGCCTAAGTTTACTAAACCACCCACGTAATTTCCACGTGTCAAGAGGGTTCGAGATTAATCTGTACGTTTGCTGAAAAAATCAATTCTAAGAAAAATAGTTTCATCATTTTTTATGCTGAAAATTTCGTTGATCGGGCTCCAAATTGTTAAAATTCAAGTCAGAAAATAAAAGGAAACGACCTCCTAGTCTAAAAAAAAGGGAAATCAATTTTTGCTTGATCTCATTGCACATCATCCTTTGCCACGGTCTATCTTCTCTGTAAAAATTATTCACGCACTATTACCGCTGCTATCGCTAGCCACCACACGTCATTGAACCACTGCAGCTGCACCATCACCATCTTCTTCATCATAGGATGATGGCCACAACAAGATGTCCACCTTTTCATACAGAAATAAAGTAGTAACAATTCGCAATCTCCTAATGATAAGTGTCTAATAAATGGGAAGGACATGAAATGGTTTTGCAAATTGTTGTCTTAAGGATTTTTAAATATACTATAAACAGAAACTCATTTCTACAAGATATTAAATCGGGTGAAGTATGATTAATGATGACATTAGAAGAACCTAAAATATGTAAATCACATTAATAGTTTTCCAGGGCACATTGATTATAGTTCACCTCATTTATATAGCAAATGTGTGGACACATGCCCTTAGACAATAGTCCTTGTACTACTTACACTTCGCAAATTGTTGTCTATATCTCACTTCGCTGGAAGGGCAAGAAATCTACTTTACCAAATATTAGAGCCTAGAAATTTTCTCGAAGGTAGACTTATAAAACCTTCATATTAGTGTTGCTGAATGTTGTTTCTATTAATATGGAGCTATGGAAGAATCAAAGAAGAGCACGATGGAAATTGTCGGTACATGGCCTTAGTTGCTAGTCTAGTCATAGTAGGCGAAATGAATCTCCACTTTCTCTACAAACATCTCATCAATGAGTCACTAGATCTTCTTACCTCCATCTGCTGTTGACACATTACATGTGACGAGCTACAAGTCTTAGTTTCAGTCTCAATTTAGTGTACGTTCACATCAAACAGTGAAGATGCCATCTGACCAAGTTCAAAATCAATAGATCCTCTCATCCGTAATGCAACCACATGAATAGAATTTAGTCTACTTGACAGCTGAAAATGTGAACAAAGAAAAATTGGGATGTCGCGATTATATTTTGAGGCTTTACTTTTCCTGATTTTTCTGCGGGAAAATTTTGATTTATAAACAAAAAAATGCTCTTAAAAAGTAGAAGGGAATTGACAATAAAATTGAAAACATCCACAACCATTGAACATACTTGGGGAAAATTAAGACATCGTCACTTGCGAACAGGATTTAGAAACAAGCATCACACACAATAGCTATACAAAATCCACAGTCACACAGCATTTTTATTTCTACATTGGTAAAACCATTCTAAAACACGAGGGAGATCTCATTCAGTGTTCACCTGTGAAGCCTTCATATCCTTCGTCTGCGGGGAAGTACGGGTTTTCCGGTGGCTGGCCCTCCTTCATGTAAAATAGACTACTGGTATATGCTCAAAAATTTGATAATCGTCCTTTTCATGGTCCGCACGTACCTTCTTGTAGAATTCATGAGACATGTCAAAAAACGTGAGCTTTTGAATCGTGCAAAGGTGCTCGATGTCGGATGATAAGCTTTCCAACCATTCCAGCTGCTGATGGTTAGGTCTTCAAGACACGGCATTGTTCCCTCCTCGAAACCCATTGATCTAAGCTCCTCTAATTCCTCATGCAGTAAAATGTTGAGCTTCGCAAATTGCCCTTCCTTGAAATCCAATCGTTCTCCATCATAAGCCCAGCTTCGGCAATATTTTGAGGGTTGCAAGGAGATCTTCCTCCAAGTGACTCCATCTTAAGAAGATCTTTGTCAAAGATTTACGGAACGATATCCAATCCGGCAACTTCTCCAAACATTCAAACAGCTAGAGACGTTTAAGATACTTGGGAGGCGATGATAAGCCATGGAGATCTCTCGTGGTTCCTGTTGACACCTAAATTTTGACCAAGTATTTGTACTTAAATTGCTTAGAAAATTAGGGACTAATTTGACCCTAACAAAAAGGATTTTTGATCACCTAAGTACTAATATTATTTGTATTTACTAAGTTTGATTTTCCTATTTATTTTCCTTTATTTTCGAGTAAAAATAAAAATAAAAATAAAAATAAGAAAAGAAATAAAGAGGCCCATAGAGGGGCTGGGCTTCCGCGCCCAACCCTCTTCTTCCTCATTTCTTCTTGTCCACGCGGGCCCGGGCCCGAGCCCGTCTTTCCCATTCTTTTCTTCTGCTTGGGTCCAAGCCCATTCGGCCCCCTAACTCCTTTGGCCCGGCCCCTTCTCCTTCTTCTTCCTCCTTCCTGCCTCCTTCCTCCTCCGTCGCTACAACTCACGCGCGAAGACAGCTTGGACAGAGAGAGAAGAGTAGCCGGCGACGGAAAGGGACGTCTCGCATGCGCCATCAATGCCGCCGCGTGAGATTCGGTGCAAAACCCGAGCGGAGGGGACGTCTTGGCAAGAAGCCTTCAATGCCGAGCAAGCGTAGCCGAAAGCGACGCCGGTCCGGCCAAGAGGGAGACCGGTCGGCACACCGAGGATGGGCAGCCAAGCTCTCCGTCGATCGGGTCCTCCTTGGCCTATAAATAGAGGCAAGCAGAAGTAGCTGAAAAAACACAGCAACATAGAAGGGAAATAGAGAGGAAAAAGAGAGAGATCTGAGAGAGGGAGAGAGAAACCGGCGGCAGCGAAGCTTTGGCGTTCTGACTTTCCCGGAGAGACATCCAGGGAGGCGGAACTCCGAGCGACCGCCAGCCGAGTGACCGGAGCCGCAAAGGGGGGCGGATCTACATAAGGGGGTAGATCTGCGGAGGAGAGAAACTGAGATCTGAGAGAGCTGCGAGAGAGAAAACATATCTGAGAGAGAAGAGAGAAAGAAACTGAGAAAGAGATCTGATGAGAGAAGAGAGAAAGGCTGCTGCTCAGCCGAGTTCCGTCGCCGCGTGCGGCGTTGCTTGCTCGACCCGACGCCTTTGCTGTTCAGCCACCAGGCGTCGTTTCCCCGGAGAGTTCGAGCGAGCAGATCCAAACCAGATCTGAGGGAGAGAGACAGAGCCGCGACGGAGGCAGCAACGAGCGGAGCACCGTCGTCAAACGCCCGCTGCTGCGAAGCTCGGGTCGACGCCACCACTGCTCCGCCACTCCCGACGCCACGACGCCACCACCGCTCAACCATCCTCCGACGTTGCTTGTTCACCAGCTCCCATCGTCGGCCGCGCCCAAAACCGTCGTCGTTCTGTCCCACGACGATCCCAGCTGCAGATCTCGGCCCAACCGCCGTGTCCGAGCTAGCCGTCGCCCCCAATTCAGCCAGTGTCGCCCCTACTCCGGCCGGCCGTCATTACGTCGGACGGTCTTTCGACGGCCGCCGCCGCTTGCCGTGGCCGGGAGACGCTCGGCCATCCCCCCGGCGCCGCGGAGGAGCCGCAACAGAGGAGGCGGGGAGCGGGTCACGGCGGGTCGAGCGCGTCGACCCTGGTCGACCCGCTAGGTTTTGTTTTTTGGGTTGAAATAAGTTAGGCCCGTTGGGCCTTTTCATCTTGGGCTGGACTTGTTTTATTGGATGGGCACGACTATTTATTTCTATTTTGTTTCGGGTAATCCCCGCGGCCAAGCGAATTTGGCCCATTAGCCTTCAGCCCAACCGGGGCCCAAGGCCCGGAACCCGGGCTGGCCTGGACCGGGCCGAATCGAGAGTCCGACCCGAGTCCATCTATAATATTATAATATTATATTATTATAAAAAATAAAAATAAAAATATTTTTAGAAAAATCAAAAATCGAAAAATAGTTTATATTTTTTTTCAGAAATATCAAAAATCCAAAAATATTTTTATTTCAAAAAAAAACAAAAATTCAGAAATATTTTATATTTTCTAAAAAATCATAAAAACCAAAAAATATTTCATATTTTCCAAAAAGAAGGGAAAAAGCCAAAAAATGTTTGTTTCAACAATGCATGAAAAATCATTAAAAAATGCAAAAATATTAAACCCGAGGGTTTAAACAAGATTAGGTACCGGAAGGGCATTAGTGATTAACTAGTGTAATCAAGTCCCCGATCTTAGTTTCTCTGGTTGCGCAGGAGTAAAATATTTCTCCCAATATTTTACTTGGGTTCCTAATCGACCCACTCCAAACTAATTAGTGGCGACTCCTTTTTTAATAAAATTGAATTGCAGGCTTAAGACTCGACCATTAAGTCGTGAATTGGTGGGTTTGGGAGAGCCACGCGAAGCCCACGATGAAAGGCGTTCGGCCAAGCCATTAGCCTCCGGGACGCGAGGGGAGGTCACGACAGCTTGGCGACTCCGCCGGGGATCAATTTTTTTGTTTTTGGACTTAGGCCATTTTATCTTGTTTAAATGTTTTCCTAACTTGGGTATTTTTTTTTTGTGCAGGTATATTAATTTTGTTGAAATAATTTTTCCTGTATAAATTATTGTGCATGCTTTAAATGTTTTAGCACTACACCGTGGCACACACAACCCCGCCGCCGGACCAGGCCGCCATAGGATATTTTAGGATGGTGTTAAGAAAGATACGGCCTTGAACGCGAGACAGCGATGTAGGGGCTGTCTTTCTTTTCTCCGAAATTTTAGGTAGAGCCGAGGTTGAGAGGATTTGGCCCGAACGCGAGACTGCGTCGGTCAGATTACCTTTTAACCTCACTATGTCTTTTTAGTTAGAAATCGAACCACACATATCATGTACATGTCTGTGTAATTGTCATCGATTTCCTCTTATTAAGTAAGTTTTCTATCATTGTGCTTTGCAATTTACTTACTTCCTCTTGTGCCTTGGTCAATCCATGATTAATTTTGTTTAGTTATGATTTTAATGCCATGATCATCCCTTTATTTTAAAAAAAAATTGCAAAAAAAAAAAATGTTTTCATGCAAAAAAAAAAAAATTTCCCGTGCCATAAAAAAGAAAAATGGTGCAAAATTAAAAAATTGTTCAATTCATTAAGTTTTTTTTTTAAAAAAATTGCAAAAAAAAAAAAATGTTCAATTTCATGCCTTTATTTCCCCGAATCGTGCCATGAATTTCTTGTTTTGAAAATTTTTTTAAAATAAAATTTCCCGTGCCTAAAAAAAGAAAAATGGTGCAAAACGAAAAAAAGAAAGAAAGAAAACTTGTTTAAATGTTTTCCTAACTTGTGTTTTTTTTTCTTGCAGGGGAAATATTAATTTTGTTGAAATTTTTTTGTATAAATTATTGTGCATGTTTTAAATGTTTTAGCACTACAACCACATAACCGCCGGACTGGGCCGCTATAGGATATTTTAGGATGGTGTTAAGAAAGATACTTGCCTTGAACGCAAGACTGCGATGTAGAGGCCGTCTTTCTTTTCCCCCGAAATTTTAGGTAGAGCCGAGGTTGAGAGAATTTGGCACGAACGCGAGACTGCGTCGGCCATACTATCTCTTAACCTCATTATTCATTTCTAGTTAGAAATCGAACCACACGTATCATCCGCATGTCTATTGTTTATTGATCTTTGAGAGCAAGGTAATTTCTTAACCCTTTTTATTTGTTTATTTTTTACATTTCTAGACCCATGGCAACTGAGGTTAGTCATTTAAGTCGCTTGTTTTATATGCGATGGGTAGACACAATGTCCAGTTCATTCCTGCTCCCAAGAAAAAGCTCCTCTGTTGGTGGGACCGGTTAGATCGACCCGGTCAAAAACATGTTGAACATAGAATCGACCATCTCCTCCCATTTCTCCAAATTAGAATCCACCCTAGAGTCATGCAAGTGATCCCCCATTTCTAGTGTCCTAAGACCTCCACTTACATACTTGGCAAATTCAAGCTTTCCCAACTCTGGACCAAGATAGCATTACCATCGGAATGCCTCTAGGAAATGAGCTTGTGTCAACCTGGTAATTTGGCTATCTCGATTTTATAAAAAAATTTGACTCCTTTAGTAAGAAGGGTTTTTAGGTTAGTTTGGGATGTTTGCCCACTATCATTTTTAGTTGATTTTTTTGAAAAAAAAAAAAAACAAACCCAAAAAAAAAAAACCCATGGCAAAAAAAAAAAAAAAAAGAAAAGCAAAATTTTTCTCCTGGTTTTCTTTGGGTTCATCATCATCCACATCGAAAAATGCTATAAATCCTTCAATTGCATGGGTTGTCAATTAAATTTGTGCCGGGTTGAATTTTTGTAAACATGGTTTTACCAGAAACATTCTTGTCCCTTAATCGTTTCAAAGAAAATACAAAAAATCTTGAGGGCTGCGCCAGGAAATTTTACAAATGCAATCTTTTCTCATATCAAAGGATTCGGGCATTAAGAATTTCAAGCACCCACTGCAAGGGTTTCAAATCTTAGAAAAGTACACCCTCAATAGGATATACTCTTGCTGGTTTAATTTCCTATGAAACTCTTTTCCCAAGGCATTCCTATGGTGTGCTAGGTTCTTTTTCAGTAAAGGGGAGTCTCGTTTTGGGCTCGAATATTATGACCCGATCCCACTACTCGGTCTCTCTAGGATCACCTCATATTATCCCTATAGGGTGGCTTGTTAGCATAGGGCCTTCCAGGAGATCCTTCCACTGCTCAAGCCCAGTCTGTCCCTCTTGTCCTTTTTAATCACATGACCCAAGATTACTCAAAAGAAAGCCGCATCATCGGGATGCATGGAGAAAATGCTACGCTGAAGAGATCATTGTGCCCAGGAGTTTGAGAGGACAAGAGAAGGCTCATCATGCCTCCATACTCTGCATTCTCAATCACCGGGTCCTTGGCAATTTGCAACTAGAAATCCCAAACGTGATTGACAAGCCAGCCTAACAAGAGCAGATCGAGTCTTTCGAGCGGAGTTCGGGAATGATCTGGATGCGTGTCTTTGGGCTAATACTAGAAAGCAAACACCTTTGCAAGACCAAGGCTCCTCATTGCATATAAAATGGCGGTCATAACCCCCAGTTTTTGTACTTAGGAAATTTCATTTTATTTCTAGTCCTGATGTTTAAGGACTTTTGTTAAATATCTAGCATTTCAATTTTATCATTTCAATTCCAATTTTAGATGATTAGGAATGTCTTGTCCTTGAAATCCTCTTTTGATAAATAAAAATGACTGGACTGTTGCCATAGGTCAATCTTCACTTATCCCATGCTCACACATGCCTTTTTTGCGATAACAGGTGATCATGAATCGCCAACCACCACCCATCCGTGCATGGCCACACACAATTGTGGCTGAGCAAGGTGATGTGCAAAATCACATTACTAATATTGAAGATGACGTGGGACAAATCCCCATTGTCTTTCAACAACTCTCGAGGCAAATAGAGTTTTCTCAAACCAGGCCCAATCTTGTGATCGCCCTATCATGAGAGAAAACTCTTTTGACACCTGCAGACATGCCAAAAGGTGACCAACAGAGCAAACATTTTGCAAAGATCATGAGTAAGCTGAGTGAGCTGCGGGATCAATACCCCCTTGATCTATCCAGCTACGCTGCTGTCAAAATCCCAGAGGAGCTCAAGGTACCTGAATGCGAGGCATTCGCCAACGTTTGTCACCTAGAAAGCTACTTGCAAGCCTACCTGGTCCAAAGGATGATTCGATCATACCAATCAAATCTAACTGGCCCCGCCTTGAGATGGTACATCGTAAGAAAAATCACTCTTCTCAAGACTTGGGAGGAATTGATTGACATTTTCCTTAAAGAATATGACCTTGGCGACAACATCGCCCCACCTCACCAAAAGCTTGTAAGCAAGGAAATGATGAGGAAAAAGTCCGTTATGGCATGTAACCCGAAGACATGGTTAAAGTTGGGAGGAAACTAAAACCCGTTCCAAGATCAAGGCCCGAAAACATGGTAAAACCCGTCCAAAATTGAGGCACCATGACATTGCTTCCCAAACTTACAGCGAGAGCTAGGGTCCAAAAGACACTAGCACCCATCAACCTAGGGAATGAAACTCCACCGTCTCCCGGTGCCCTTGACAAGCTCAAGTTGGCAGAACGAAGGGCTCTACTCAAGAGATCAAGACAGGGTGTCAAGAAGAGAAAGTTGGAACGATCCAAGCTAACACCTACCATCAAATAGGGGCAAAGTCCGACAGCCAATGAACCGCCACGCCAAGGCTTTGAACATCGCCCGTGGTATAATCCAATGGAGAGTCACCAGATGAGGACGACCATTCACAGGGTAACTGACTCTTGCCCACATACGGACCCCAGAGCTTGCTAGGTGAATGAATGCTCGCCCTTCATGATTTGCCTTCCAATGGGCTGCTGAATTTGTCTCCCAACTATTAGGGTAACATAGATGCCTCATCCTCAGTAGGAAATTTCGACCCCAAAGAAAACGATGAGATGATCTCAGAAGAATCCAGCTTCCCTGAAAGAGCATAATTTAATGCTGCCATGAAAGGATTGGCAACACATAGCAAGAGGAATGGTTCCTTAACCAAGATGCGGCGGTCTCCCTTAATAGAATGGTGATTCCCAAAGGAATGAAAATTGTTGATTTCCATAAATATAACGGTACGACTTGTCCCGTGACCCACTTGCAATATTTCCTAGCCAAAATGAGTCGGTACGCCGACCAGGCACCGTTCATGACTCGGGCCTTCCAAGAAAGTCTTATTGGGTCAGCGTTGCAATGGTTCTTCTTGTCAAAGACCTACCTCGTGCATGATTGGGATGTGCTGTCCTCTACATTCCTACATCAATACCAAGACAAGATAGGATTTGCGTTCCCCACAAGAATTTGGTTCACGTCAAAAGAGGACCAATGGAGAATTTCCGAGCATATGCAGAAAGGTGGGAGGCTTTCGTGATGCAAACTATTCCTCAGTTAGTTGAGGAGGAAATGATGAACCTGTTCATAAAACCTTTGTCTCGTAAGCTTCATTCCTGGTTGCATGGAATGCACTTCTGTAACTTCAACGAAGTGGTCCTCTTGTGTGAATACTTCGAGTCTATCGGGGGCAAAGAATTCAAGGGCACTTGATTCAGGGGTCGACGCCAGCGGCTATCAAAATCCTCCCTTTCACATGAGTTTTCATGGGTTTTAGTTGTTTTTATGATTTCCCATCCTATCTAGTGTGTTAATACCGCATCTTCCATTCCAAAGAATGTAATTTGTTTTTACTAGTGAATGTACAATTTCAACATTTCATTTTGAGAGCATGAGGGGGTATCCCAAACGCGGCCCTGATGCTATCCAACCATGAAAAAAAATATCATCCTAGGAAAATCCCGAGGGTTGGGCTTTCTCATGCTTCCTCCAAAACATGTTTGTGAAATCAAAAGCATTTCATTGCAACAAAAATTTTTTTTCAAAAAAAGGAGGTGTCAAATTTAACCCTGTTTGTTTTTCTGATTTACTTATATTGTGTCTCAGAACATCATCTCCTTGAAAATGGGACATTTGAAACCAACATAGCAGGTCCCAAGGATGTGGACTCAACAAATTCAAGAGTATTCTTTTAAGAAAACCGGGGCAAATGGAAAGATTACTCAATTTATAAAAAGGTATGTCTTGCTTCCTAACATGATCTTAGGAATGATGCTTTCTTCATTTTCATTTGCAGGGAATAAAAGACAGGACGTAATAGGTATATGCACATGATCAAATTTGAAACATGTAGATCGTAGTAGCTCAAGAAAAGCTTCCTGTAGCCATTCCTTCATGCTGTTTTTGGCCTCCCCCATCTCTCGAGTTATCTCGGCAAGCCGTCCCTAAAACTCTGCACATATTCTCCTATCAGTGCAAGCCTAAGCATTAGTTCCTTCCTACAACATATTCTAGGAGGTCCAGCATTGCAATTTCATAGGTTGACCATTCAACTTCAGCAAATTGGAAAGCATGAAAAATGAACTTCACTTCCCCTTTGAATTGGCTACTGTCAACAAGGAGAAAATCCAGACAGTTGAGATTCCATAGAAGCTTGAGGTATATGACTTTGCCCAACGCTGTTGATGTCCAACAACAAGATAAGAAAAATTTCCACAGAGGGAAGATGTTGAAGATGGATCGACCATCATCGGCCATTCATTTAGGGCCATAGACAAAGAGGGCCAACCAAAATGAAGCGCCAAATTGTTCCAGGAGGACGAGCATTGCAATTTCATAGGCGATACGTTCAACTTCGGCAAATCAGAAAGCCCGGAAAATGAACTCATTCACTTCCCCTTTGAATTGGCTACCATCAACAGGGAGAAAATCCAAACAGTTGAGGCAAATTCTAACCACCTGTTCCAGATGATGACTTTCGTTCCAGACACATGCTCTGCGAAAGAAGTGATTACCGAAAAAATTGGAGGTTTTGATTGTCCATCTCAGATTCCATAGAAGCTTGAGGCACATGACTTTGCCCAACGTTGTTGATGTCCAACAACAAGAGAGGAAAAATTTCCACAGAAGGAAGGCGTTGAAGATGGATCGACCATCATCGGCCATTCGTTTAGGGCCATAAACAAAGAGGGCCAACCAAAATGAAGCGCCAAATTGTGGCAGGACCACGGCAGTCATCATCATTTAGGATATGCAAAGAAGTCATCAAATACCAACTTTGCAGAAGGGTAACTTGGTATCGTTTCCAATATCCCCACCCAACTTCATTCCTAATATATTTTCCCTATTTTGACAGGAAGCATCAACGAACAACACGGAAAATGAACTCCTTCACTTCCCCTTCAAATTGGCTCAAATTGGCTTGAGGTACGTGACCTTGCCCAACGCTGCTAATGTCTAACAATGAGAGAGGAAAAATCCATACAATTCCATAGAAGCTTGAGGGCCATGGGCAAAGGAGGGCTGCCCAAAATGATGCGCTAAATCTTGGCAAGGCCATAGCAATCACCAATATTCAAGATATGCCAAGAGTCATCGAATACAAACTTTGCAAAAGGGTAACTTGGTATCGTTTCCAATACCTTCCTCCCAACTTTATTCTAAACATTTTTCCTATTTTTGACAGGAAGCATCGTTTTTTTTTTTTTTTTTTTAAAGAAAAAGAAAAGAAAATTGACTTGAAAGAATTAATTCGAGCCAACCGATAATGGCCAAACAAGCACCTGGGAGATGACCCATGTTGAATTCACTCGACCACTTGGTGTAAAAGACATGTCATTCTAGTGGCCGGATCCCTTAAATAAAAAAGCACGCTCCATGGACACCACCGGCACTTGTAGCCAAGCGGTACAGGGAATGGACGCGCCAAGGTCCGAACGGGGTTCGAATCCCCAAAGCGGCAATAGCCGCATGTGAAAAAAAAAAAAAAAAAGAAATTTTTTTTTTAGAGAAAACAAAAAAGTTTTTTTTTTTTTTAAAAAAAGTTTTTCTTTTCTTTTTTCTCCTTTTCTCTCTCTTTGCTTTTTTTCGGCATACCGAGATCAAAAGTTTCAGGATCTCATGCTCGCTTTAAGCATCAACACCCTAGGTGCATCCAATCATTTGCAAACCGGCAAAGGGTAATGTTGTATCGTTTCCAGTTTTCAACTCTGGAAAGTTCATACACTAACACATTCCCTCTCATTCTTTGTAGGGTTATTTGTCCGCCAAAAGTGTGGATGAAAATGCAAATTGGCGAAGGGTAATGTTGTATCGTTTCCAGTTTTCAACTCTAGAAAATTCATACACTAACACATTCCCCTCTCATTTTTGTAGGGTCATATGTCTCGCCAAAAATGTGGATGACAAATGCAAACCGGTGAAGGGTAATGGTTCATACACTAACACATTCCCTCTCATTTTTTGTAGGGTCATTTGTTTCTAGTTTTTCAATTTTTCAAAAAATTCATACACTAACACATTCCCTCTTATTCTTTATAGGTTCACTTGTCCGCCAAAGGTGCGGACAACAGAACATAAAGAGATGTGTTTGATGACAATATTAAATCAACTCTCCTAAGTGAAACGGCGTCCTAAGTTTCGCCAAAATGGATAACAGGAATCTTTCAAGCCTTAATTCACATTTGCTTTTGGCTCTACTCAGCAATTGATTTCTGCACTTTCTCCTATGCAGGGCCAAAAACAAATATGCCTGTCCAATCAAAGACGGGACTTTCAATCTTGACTGATCATTCATGTGTCATTCCTCTTTGAGTGGAGACAATCCTTGAACGCTCATTTTTTAATAATCCCCCTATGTTCAAACATGTCTCGAGAGACAATTTTGCATCTCATGTTCTTAGAAAGTTTCTTCTTTTGAGTAAATTCAAATCCTTCTAAGGTTGCAAACTCCTTTGTGCTTACAACAATTCATGCCTTTTCAAAATGGTTTTTGCATGATGATTTTTGTTTACCTAAGTCATTAATTCCACTGAGGATTATCAAATTAAGACAATTCAATAAATGATGTGAGATCAATTAAGCATGTTAAATGAGGAACATCGGGATGATGAAAGGAAAACCATGACCTACATACAATCCCGATTAAACACTTGTGAGGTGAGCATAGGAAATTCTATGTCTACGGGGTAAAGAGTTCTCTCGCGAATGGTACGATGACCAAAGTGATGAGGGGCATTTTGTTTCTCCACCTAAACACTAGGTTATCCATTGCCTAACCCTTTGAGCCTCGTGCCATTGTGAAGTTTCTTTCATATTTCCCTGTCAAGAACCACCCCACATTGGGGCGATTGGGGGAAGGGGCGGCATCACAAGGTGAGAAAATGGATTGGAATTTTCTTGCTTGCACTTGCATCAATCTTTGGGTGTTTTTATTGCATATGAACACTTGTGATAATTTAAGTGCCATAGAAATGACGAAGAGCGCCTTTGTCCCGCACATTTGTATCCATTGTACAACCCCATCGAGTTTGTAATTTCACAAAAACTCCCCACATTGGGGCAAAAGAGAAGATTACTATCATTCAAGTAGCATGAGCTGAAATGGCCAACTGCAAATGAAGACTCAAGAATCTAAGACAATCTTGAAAAAAAAAAAAAAAAATGAAAACTAGGGGCATGAAAAAAAGCGTGTGCTGGTAAAAGCAAGGCCAATGCCCTCAAGAAAAAATGATGCTCGAGCAAAAAAAAGTCTCTACAAAGACAAGCTCCATTGATGAGGAAAAAGACCGGTGACAACATCAAGATGATCATCACCTCTTGTACACATTTTTGAGCCTATGAATTCATTTGTCTCTCAACTTGTGAGCCAAATTTACATTGTGTCCATTTGTAAAAGTCTCTTCGACTAGGGCACTTGAATTAACATAGGAATTCATATGTTTATAAGCATCACTCGAAGAAATACGAGCAAGAACATTCCTATCTCTTTTCGCGGGGTTTTGACTTGTAAACCCGAAGATGGATGTGCAACATCTCTTGACCTTCGTGGTCCCTTTTGCCAAGCCTTTGACCAAGCCTACATTATGGTCTTGACAAAGACCTCTCGGATTAGTAAAGTCGTATCATTTGCGAGAATATTCGGATCCCCTGTTGCCATGATGATAGTGAAAGGGTGAGATTCCTATAATCCCGCATCAATGGTCGGGACAAAACAGCCTTTTCAATGAGAGTGAGTGGAAAGCCCTTTCAGACTGAGGGTCCTCATTTGACATGTTCAAGACATCCTCATTTTGAGCATGAATTGTCTTTCTGAAAAATTTTCCCCAGTGAAACTTTGGTGATGAAAACTGACAAAAATTGTCATGCATGAACCTTATTTGAATTAAAAATGTTTACAGTATGCACAAATTAGTTGCACACATTGCATATTTGTCTGACAGGAGACATACTTTACACATATTATCATATTTGTCTCAGGTGGGAGACCTTCACGAGTATTCGAGATTTGTCCTCAATATTCTCAATTTACCGGGAGGTGGGAGACCTTCATCCGAGGTCCGTCATATTCCCAACTTACCAAGAGGTGGGAGACCTTCAAGGAGTATTCGAGGTTTGTCCTCGATATTCTCAACTTACCAGGAGGTGGGAGACCTTCACGAGTTCCGAGGTCCGTCCTCGATATTCCCAACTTACTAGGAGGTGGGAGACCTTCACGAGTATTCGAGGTTTGTCCTCGATATTCTCAATTTACCAGGAGGTGGGAGACCTTCACGAGTATCCAAGGTCCATCCTCGATATTCCCAACTTACCAGGAGGTGAGAGACCTTCAGGAGTATTTGAGGCGCGTCCTCAATATTCCAGCTTACCGGAGGTGAGAGACCTTCAGGGATACCTGAGGTGCATCCTCGATATTCCAACTTACCATGAGGTAGGAGACCTCCAGGGATATCTCAGGTGTGTCCTCGATATTCCAACTTTCCAAGAGGTGGGAAACCTTTAGGGATATCTCAGGTGCGTCCTCGATATTCCAAATAATCAAGAGGTAGGAGACCTTTTCAAGCATATAAGGTAAGTCCCTCTTCATTGACACCGTGTGCTTCCATAGCCTGGAGTCCCTCTTTGCCGACGTGGCGTGCGTCGTGGCCCGAAGTCGGGTAATGAAAAAAAAAACTGGTGTCCTTGAGAAAAATCAAGCACTTAACAAGATTGTGTCCCATGAAAAGTCGGTACATCCCTAAGAGAGTTCGGGTAAGCAAATTGGTATCCCCGAAGAATGGTTTGGGTACCTAACAACTTTTTGCTTCTACAGGCGGCCGGAGAATGGTCCGAGTCCCGGAAAGGCAATCCCGTCAAGGCGACCGAAGAATGGTTCGGGTCCTAGACAAACAACTCTTTGCTTCTACAGGGCGATCGGAGAATGGTCCGAGTCCCGGAAAGGCAATCCCCGTCAAGGCGACCGAAGAATGGTTCGGGTCTTAGACAAACAACTCTTTGCTTCTACGGGCGGCCAGGAGAATGGTCCGAGTCTGAAAAGGCAATCCCCGTCAAGGTGACCGAAGAATGGTTCGGATCCTAGACAAACAACTCTTTGCTTCTACGGGCGATCGGAGAATGGTCCGAGTCCCGGAAAGGCAATCCCCCATCAAGGCAACCGAAGAATGGTTCGGGTCCTAGACAAACAACTCTTTGCTTCTACGGGCGGCCGGAGAATGGTCCGAGTCCGGAAAGACAATCCCCGTCAAGGCGACCGAAGAATGGTTCGGGTCCTAGACAAACAACTCTTTGCTTCTATAGGCGGCCGGAGAATGGTTCGAGTCTGGAAAGGCAATCCCCGTCAAGGCGACCGAAGAATGGTTCGGTCTAGACAAACTATCTTTGCTTCTACGGGCGACCGGAGAATGGTCCGAGTCCTGGAAAGGCAATCCCCGTCAAGACGACCGAAGAATGGTTCGGGTCCTAGACAAACAACTCTTTGCTTCTACGGGCGACCGGAGAATGGTCCGGGTCCTGGAAAGGCAATCCATCGTCGAGGCGACCGAGAATGGTTCGGGCCCTAGACCAACTCATTGCTCGGAAAGGCAACCGGAGATAGCTGGTCGGGTCCTAGAAAGGCAATCCATTGTCGAGCGACCGGAGATAGCTTCGGGTCCTTGGCACCAACTCATTGCTCGGAAAGGCGACCGGAGATAGCTGGGTCCTTGGCACCAACTCATTGCTTGGAAAGGCGACAGAGATAGCTTCGGGTCCCGAAAAGCAATCCATCGTCGAGGCGACCGGAGATAGCTTCGGGTCCTTGGCACCAACTCATTGCTCGGAAAGGCGACCGGAGATAGCTTTGGGTCCTTGGCACCAACTCATTGCTCGGAAAGGCGACCGGAGATAGCTTCGGGTCCTGGAAAGGCAATCCATCGTCGAGGCGACCGGAGATAGCTTCGGGTCCTTGGCACCAACTCATTGCTCGGAAAGGCGACCGGAGATAGCCGGGTCCTAGAAAGGCAATCCATCGTCGAGGCGACCAAGATAGCTCCTTGGCACCAACTCATTGCTCGGAAAGGCAATCGGAGATAAAGTCCTAGAAAGGCAATCCATCGTCGAGGCGACCGGAGATAGCTTCGGGTCTGGAAAGGCAATCCATCGTTGAGGCGACCGGAGATAGCTTCGGGTCCTTGGCACCAACTCATTGCTCGGAAAGGCGACCGGAGATAGTTTCGGGTCCTGGAAAGGCAATCCATCGTCAAGGCGACCGGAGATAGCTTCGGGTCTTGGAAAAGCAATCCATCGTCGAGGCGACCGGAGATAGCTTCGGGTCCTTAGCAACCACTCATTGCTCGGAAAGGCGATTGGAGATAGCTTCGGATCCTGAAAAAGCAATCCATCGTCGAGGCGACCGGAGATAGCTTCAGGTCCTTGGCAACAACTTATTGCTTGGAAAGGCGACCGAAGATAGCTTCGGGTCCTGAAAAGGTTTCCCCATATCATCAAACGGGTATGTTTTCTATATCGTCATCAAATAAGGAAATATCCCGATACTTGCTAAAAACTTGGGGTTCACACCCCATATCACTCTTTCCTGGTAAGTAACTGCAGGTATTTTTCTTATCCAATTTGGTATGTATTATGCATTACTGCCTTTTCTACTTTGGACACTTGGTCCCAGATGAACTATCACCTATTGCATATATATGGATAAAATTTAGGTATCGTTCATCTTTGAATGCAACCTCTGCGAACTCACCTTCAAAGAGGGGCGGTGTTGACATATAATTTTTAACTAAGTGTTTAAATTTAAATGGCCTAGAAAATTAGGGACTAATTTGGCCCTAACAAAAAGATTTTTGATCACCTAAGTACTATTATTATTTACATTTACTAAGTTTGTTTTCCTATTTATTTTCCTTTATTTTCGAGTTAAAAAAAAATAAAAAAAAAAAAGAAAAGAAATAAAGAGGCCCATAGAGGGATTGGGCTTTCACGCCCCAACCCTCTTCTTCCTCATTTCTTCTTATCCACGCGGGCCGGGCCCGAGCCCGTCTTTCCCATTCTTTTCTTCCGCTTGGGTCAAGCCCATTCGGCCCCCTAACTCCTTTGGCCCAGCCCTTCTCCTTCTTTTTCCTCCTTCCTTCCTTCCTTCCTCCTCCGTCACGCAACTCACGCGCGAAGACAGCTTGGAGAGGAGAGAGAAGAGTAGCCGGCGACGGAAAGGGGACGTTTGCATGCGCCATCAATGCCGCCGCGAGATCTCGGCGCAAAACCCGGGCGGAGGGGACGTCTTGGACGGGCAGCCAAGCTCTCCATTGACCGAGTCCTCCTTGGCCTATAAATAGAGGCGAGCAGAAGTAGCTGAAAAAACACAGCAACATAGAAGGGAAATAGAGAGGAAAAAGAGAGAGATCTGAGAGAGGGAGAGAGAAAACCGGCGGCGGCGAAGCTTTGGCGTTCGACTTTCCCTGAGAGACATCCGGGAGGCGGAACTCCGAGCGACCGCCACCCGAGTGACCGGAGCCGCAAAGGGGGCGGATCTCGCATAAGGGGGTAGATCTCGGAGGAGAGAAACGAGATCCGAGAGAGCTGCGAGAGAGAAAACAGATCCGAGAGAGAAGAGAGAAAGAAACGAGAAAGAGATCGATGAGAGAAGAGAGAAAGGCTCGCCGCTCGGCGAGTTCCACCACCGCGTGCGGCGTTGCTTGCTCGACCCGACGCCTTTGCTGTTCAGCCACCAGGCGTCATTTCCCCGGAGAGGCCGAGCGAGCATATCTAAACCAGATCTGAGGGAGAGAGACAGAGCCGCGACGGAGGCAGCAACGGGCGGAGCACCGTCGTCAAACGCCCGCTGCTGCGAAGCTCGGGCCGACGCCACCACTGCTCCGCCACTCTCGACGCCACGACGCCACCACCGCTCAACCATCCTCCGAAGTTGCTTGTTCACCAGCTCCCATCGTCGGCCGCGCCCAAAACCGTCGTCGTTCTATCCCACGACGATCCCAGCTGCAGATCTCGGCCCAACCGCCGCGTCCGAGCCAGCCATCGCCCCCGATTCAGCCAGCTGTCGCCCCTACTCCGGCCAGCCGTCGTTCTGTCGGACGGTCTTTCGACGGCCGCCGCCGCTCGCCGTGGCCGGAGACGCTCGGCCATCCCCTTCAGCGCCGCGGAGGAGCTGCAACAGAGAGGAGGCAGGGGAGTCGGGTCATGACCGGGTCGGGCGCGTCGACCCAGTCGACCCGTTAGGGTTTGTTTTTTGGGTTGAAATAAGTTAGGCCCGTTGGGCCTTTTCTGTCTTGGGCTGGACTTGTTTTATTGGATGGGGCTGACTATTTATTTCTATTTTGTTTCAGGTAATTCCCGCGGGCCAAGCGAATTTGGCCCATTAGCCTTCAGCCCAACCGAGGGGCCCAGGGCTCGGGAACTCGGGCTGGCCCAGACCCGGGCTGAATCCGAGAGTCCGACCCGGGTCCATCTATAATATTATAATATTATATTATTATAAAAAATAAAAAATAAAAATATTTTTAGAAAAATCCGAAAATCCGAAAAATAGTTTATATTTTTCAGAAATATCAAAAAATCCAAAAATATTTTATATTTCACATTTTCTAGAAATAAACCAGAAAATTTAGAAATATTTTATATTTTCTAAAAAATCAGAAAAACCCAAAAATATTTCATATTTTCCAAAAAGAAGGGAAAAAGCCAAAAAATGTTTGTTTCAACAATGCATGAAAAATCCTTAAAAAATGCAAAAAATATTAAACCTGAGGGTTTAAACAAGATTAGGTACCGGAAGGGCATTAGTGATTAACTAGTGTAATCAAGTCCCCGATCCTAGTTTCTTTGGTTGCGCAGGAGTAAAATATTTCTCCCAATATTTTACTTGGGTTCCTAATCGACCCACTCCAAACTGATTAGTGACGACTCCTTTTTTAATAAAATTCAATTGCAGGTTTAAGACTCGACCCTTAAGTCGTGAATTGATGGGTTTGGGAGAGCCTTGGCAGAAGCCCTGATGAAAGGCGTTCAGCCGAGCCATTAGCCTCCCGGGACGCGAGGGGGAGGTTGCAACAGTTCCCAACCGCCTTAATTTTGTCAGATTCCCAAGGTCTTCCAATACGCTGTTGTCTGCTACCACAAAACAGAGCTTTTCTAGATAGTCGAGTGTTGAGTGTCCCATAATGCTTTGAAGGCTTGAAGCCAATTAGATTGTAACTCTCCCCGTCGAGGGGTGCCATAATGCGCCATAATGCCTTTAAGCCAATTAGTCTGTAACTCTCCCCGTCGAGGGGTCTTTCTCGTCGTGATAATTACGATGTCACGAATTCTTTCCAGTCCTTCAATCTCCTTAGGTAATTCAAGGACCAATCCTTAAGTAATTACCAATTCTAAAAATTCTAGATGCATAAGCCTTCCAATGAAGGCTGGGATTTCTTCGATTGGGGTATCCTTAAGCTCAAGTACCTGGGAAGGATTAGCATTTCTTCGATTGAGGTATCCCTTAAGCTCAAGTACCAGAGAAGGATTAGCTCAAACGAGAAGGATTAGCTCCAACAATGCATTTGGAGCGATCTGCAGAGGTGCACCTGTCTGATCCAAAGCTTAAAATTGAATGGAAACAATGGTTTTTCAGAAGTCTCCAATGTCAAAGCTTTGGACGAGGAGAGATTAAACACGATTGGGGAATGAAGTTGGGAGAGTTTCTCTTCATTCAAATCGTTGACCGTTCCTCCTTGGACAGATAGGTATCTTACTCTTTCAGGCCAGTTGGTGTTGCCCTCACTACTAGTTATCCTTAATAGGTCCAAATGATCAGAGAAGGAATGTGGAGACCTCTCCATCACTTCTTACTTCCTTTAGATCGGTTAGAAATCCTTCTGCAGCCCATAAACGAGAAACTCTGTCGCAACTGATCTCGCTATCTCAGGGAAAATGCTCGAGTACAGAAGGCAGAACGGACGGCCGTCACTGGAAGGGACCTCCAATGGGTTACCAACACGTCCGCGGTTCCAGAGTTGTCCTTAAGAAGCAAGCTCTTAGGACCGTGCGATCCGACCAGATCACCTCCTTTGGTCAGACCTGAATTCCCTAGAGGACCTGAACTCGCAAGGGTGTCCGGGTCTCGCCGAGGCCCGGGTTGATGTCGATGGATAAAGTGCCCGAGACAGTATCCCAGAGCCGCAGATGCTAGCCCAGCCCCTACTGCAATCGGTGTGGATCGAGCGAAATTTCGTGGAGCAGATCCCTTTTCCATCTCATGGGAGGCCACTCTGTCTTCCCCAACTCTTTTGTCCGCCATCTTTCCTTGCCGTCCCATCGATCCAGAGATCCAGAATTCAGCTGTTGCGGGAATTGTTTGATCAGAAATAAGAACATCGAGGGTCTTTAAGATTTAGGGCGTCATCCAAATTAGGAAACTTTCCTAATTTGACAACGTGCTAAGTCGACAATATGATCTGTGCTCTGAGATACTATTCCTACACGGAAAATCGGCCAGTTCTATCCATGATACTTTAGATACAATTGTCAGTTTTATTTATTGCCAAATTTGAATCGAATGGAATATTTTGTGAAAATCTTTTGTGATGCCATGTTTACCTTTTGCCATGAATACCTATCTTTATTTGAATGTTTCCCATTTGAAAAATGCTAAAAAAAGAAATCTCTAGAATTAAATGCATTTACGTAGACAATGTTGCATGTTATAGATAGATTTTGCACGTTTAATTGACGTCTAGATAATATGATAGGGTTTTCCTAAGAGATTTAGGATTTACTCTAAATTATTTTCTAGATTGGATAGGATAACTTTCATCAAGGGTAGTTTTTATTTTTTATTTTTTATTTTTTAATTACGAATTTTAATGAAAACCCAAAAATATCACGTGCATACATATCGCATAGTTGTCATGACATGACATCTTGCATCTCATCTTTGAAAAAAAGTGATGGAAAAAATTTCTTTGAAAATTATTTTACTGGAAACAAACACAGCCTAAATGAAACAAATAATCACATCCTTATGTTGACAATTTTAAATTAATCTTACCCTTTTAGTCAAAACTAGTCATAAATATCAGATGTCCTTAATTTACTTCACGCTGAATATATTAATTTTCAACATGTATTGGAGTTATCAAACTTGTCCTTAATGTGGTGACTAGGCTTGTTCGATGAAATTATAAAACAAGTGGCAAAGATTTAAGAAGTGAATTTTCGATGGTGAAAATAGAAACAAAAATTTACCTAACCATCAAAATTTATAGTGATCACCAAATTTGATTAGTTTATTACTAAAGTAAATGTAAAACTATGATTATGATTGGCAAGTTTTAACATTATAACTAGTAATATTCTAATTAAAATCAATTACATTTTTTTTGGTTTAAAATGTAAGTATTAAAGAGCATATGAAGTACGTCAGCTTAGGGGCATCTCCTGCATTACAATAGAGCTAATAATTCAAAAAGATGAAGGTAAGAAGTCTCCACATAGTAGCCAGTACAACATTGACTAGGAATTAATTTTTTGTTGGAGTGAAGCTCTACCTCTTATATTTTTACATTTGCTACTAAACATATTAAGTACCCTTGTTTACTTACCAAACTAAGTGAACTTTCTACTTAATTGAGTGTTTTAAACAACACTAGTCAAAATTACTAAGCAAGTTTCATCTCTTTAAATGCTCGATTTTTAATTTTTAGCACCTGATTAGGTTATCAAATAGACCAAAAGGCCAAGGTTAATTAGGGCTTGCATGATCAAACCAAAAATTAAGGATTCCTTTGATAAAACTAATAAATGAGCGTTGAAAATTTAAGTATCGAATATTTATTTTAAGTCTTTAATTAATGAACACGAAAATAAATAATTACAATAGATGAGTAAATTTTAAATTTTGCAAATTTTCTAATAGATATAAAATAGTGAACATTATTGGAAATTTTCGATAATATAACTTCTAAGATTTTAATTTCCATTATAATTTTATCTTTTGAACAATTAAGGAAGTCATTCCCTTTTTTACCGCGTGTTTGACATAAAACACTCAATGTTGTTGTTTTTTTTTTTTTTTTTTGTGAGGTTTTCCAAAGCAATTAATGTCGGGCCAAAAAAAAGCTTTTAATGGCATTAATTGTTGAAAATTTTAATTTTCAGAAGTAAAAAGTTCAGTTTATGGGCTTAGTGAGGGAGGGGCTGTCTAAATCATTGATAAAAAAAATGTAATTAATGGTATCTAGAGTCTAGCCAAAATATATTGACATGGCAATAATTATCATCGTTCTACGTTTGTCAAGGGAATAATAATATTCAGCTATCAATTTTTTCAATTATCCTGAGATAATTTTTTTTTCTCTTTTTAGCATTTAAAATTATCAACACTTGAAATTCAGTACTTAAAATTGCAATGGTGGACCGGTGGGTGTGTTTGATAACTACATCAATCGAGTCTAGTCAACGCTAGTTAAGGTTATCAAATAAGTAAAGTGGCAACTTTTCAAATTTCAACACTTTTATATTAGCAATTAGAATCTTGCCAAATCAATAACTAAACCTATCAACAATTTTCATTGCTTTACATTTGAAGAGATTAATGGTATTCAACTGCTTAGATAGTCAGATATGTACACACGAATCGAAGAATTCAAAAGTCTAACAGATTCCATGAATGGCAATAATTTAAAAAGTGACTATACCGTCCACTGGCGGAGCAGCCCAACACTTTTTTTATTTTTATTTTTTTTATTTAACAAGAGATTTTCCTAATACATTAATTTATAGTGAACATTCTTTAGCAAAAGATGTAATTTACAATTTCCTTAGGAAAAAAAACTGAGTAATATATTTCATTTTTGTATTAATACATATACTTTTTACATAGAGCATTCATCGATAAAATATTTATAGTCGACCATCTTACGTACATGAACTTTATGCATCCTTCAGACAAGAATTTTTCTTTCAAATAAATGCCATGTGATCATTTCGAGATTCACGGACATTTTTAGATAATTGCTTCTTCTTTTTTTGCAAATTAGGAGTTATTTAATTTCAGAGAACCGTTTTTTATCAATTGATGTCAAATTTTATTAATTTTAATGCGTATTAATTCATTTTTGTTCTGCCGAATTTTTATTCTTAATGTAGGTTGTAACAATATAGACTATTTTACAATTGCCAAGCTTGGTAAACTCTTATTAGTCTTTTGGTCAATTATTTGTGATATGTTCACCCAGGACATGTTTTTAACCTCTTTGCCAAATATAAATCTTGGGTCGCACATGCTTTTTGAGTTTTTTTTTTCTTTTTAATTCAAACACTTAAAACTTTCATAAAATATAAGTTTTGAAATATATATTCATAAATAATTCTTTTCACAGTTTTTGGAAATCTGAATAGTAATTTAAATTTTGTCCGAAATATAAAAAACACGATTTTTTGTTTACTTATCTGATCACCTGGACACCTTTATTCCGAGCAATTTCAAAACACTAAAATTAGAAAGAAATAGAAAAGCATTCAAAACACGAAATAGAAAGCCAATCTCACAAATCATGTCCATCCAGAAAAGAAGAAATCCCGCGGACAATGAATTTCTTCTGTAGAGATACCGGTTCCATCCATAATGAATGATTACATGCTCCATTAGATCAACTATCTGAACACATATCAAGCTGGACTTGTGAAGATGCAAACTTCATGCCTTGTAGAACTACCTATCTCGTGTTGTCGTTTCTAGTACCATTGCACAATGGAACAAAAATCACCATCTTCAACTACCAGATCCATTGTAAGAGTTGATGATATGCAGTCTAAGTTTGATGTTGAAGGCTCTTGGATCCAATCTATCAAACCAACGACACTTAAGTATAATTGATGGCATTGTCTTGATGTTTAGAGCCAGAGAGAAAATAAAAACAAAGTGTTTACGGTGCTCAACCCCAATTAGGTTTGTATGACATGTATTTATAGGAGTGACTAATTACATAAAAGGTATAGATAGAAGCATAATCATAGAAATACCCTAAATACATATAAATTACACATTAATACTCCCCCTCAATCCGAAGTAGGTGTAACAATTGAGAGATTGGATCTCAAAAGCATGTGATGTGGACTAGGTAGTTCCTTGGTTAAGATATTTGTCAACCGACCTGTTGTAGACACGTAGATTGCTAGAAGCAACCCATTCTTGAACAAAATGGTAATCCAACTCAATGTACTTGGTGTGAGCATGAAACATGGGATTGATAGCGAGATAGGTGGCAAAAATGTCATCACAATAAATGGTGAGAGGATTATAAAGGGGACCTCAAGCTCACAGAGTAAATGGTGAATCCAAATAGTCTTAGCAACACAGTGAGCGACGACACGATACTTAGCCTCTGTACTAGAACAAGCTAGAGTTGGTTGCTTCTTGGCACTCCATGAAACAAGATTGGTGCCTAGAAAAACACAAAACTTGGTGGTGGACTGTCGAGTATTTGAGTATTTAGCCCAGTTTGCATCTGCATAAGCAGTCCATGAAGTGAAAGAACATCGCTCAATGAGCAATCCATGGGTGAAGGTGCTAGCTAAAAATCGATATATATGTTTGACGGCCAAGAGATGAAGTAATCTTGGTTGATGCATGAATTAACTAATCAAGTTCATGGCAAAACTTATATTTGTTCTAGTCATAGACACATATTGTAGAGCACCAACCATTTGTCAATACAATGTTGGAGAAGCGAGAACCTCACCATCATTAGTAGACAATAGAGTCTTTGAGGCTAGAGGAGTAGATGCATGTGTTACTTTAACAAGGTCAAACTTGTGCAAAAGGCCATCAACATACTTGGATTGAGATAAAAGCGTACCATTAGAGTGATGATGAGCCTCAATGCCAAGAAAATAGTGAAGTGGTCCAAAATCCTTTATAGCAAATTCTTGTGAGAGTTGAGTAATCAAAGATCGTAAAAACTCAAGAACATTACCGGTGACAAGGATATCATCAACATACAACAGAAAATACACACGCCCTGAGAAGAAGCATAGATAAATAATGAAAGATCGACCTTTACATTAAGGATCTGTTCATTTCACGGAAAATAACTTCTAAAAAAATATTTTTCAGATTTTTTGGCGCTCGTTTCACGGAAAATGCATTGATTGGAGAAAACATTTTCCATGAAAAGAAAAAAGTCATCTAAAATTGGAAAAAATGTTTTCCACTTTTCAAGTTAGGGAAAACATTTTCCACAATCACTCTCTTATTTTATAACCCCTGCCCACTTCCTCTCTTTTTTTTTTTAAATCGATTTTTTTATTATTTTAAATATTGGATTTTTTATTATTTTTCGAAAAATCAATTTTTTTAAGTAATTTTTCTTTATCTTTTTTTTTCTCTTTCCTTTTGGTCTTCTTCTTATTCAGTAGGTCACTAGTCACACAATGGCTAGCGACCAGCCATAGGTGAGCCGAGCTCGCCAGGGAGCTTGCAGCTCATCGATTTGGCAAGGCCCAAGCCTCGCCATCGCAGATTAATGACGCTCGAGCGTTGCCAAAGACCACAAGGCCTCAAGCCTTGCTAGATCAGGCGACGCTGAAACCTTGTGACCTCTGGTGACACTTGGGCATCGCCGATCGGCAAGGCCCAAGCCTTGTCGCCGTTTGGTGACACTCGGGCCTCGTAGATTGACGGCGCTTGAACATCGCCATAGCTACAAGGCTTGGGCCTTACCAGATTGGTGAGCCCTGAGGTCGTCTTGCCTATGGCCATTTGCCGGCCATCATGTAGCCGACGACCGGTTGAGGAAACGAAAAAAAAATGAAAGTAAAGAAAAAAATAGGAAAGAAAAGAAGAAAATAACAATAAAAATAAAATAATTCAAAATTTTAAAATAAAATAATAATAATAAAAGTAAAAAAAAAAAAAATCATCAAAAGAACTATATAGAGAAAAATCAAATAAGATACCAAATGGCGAAAAATATTTTCCACATCAATTTTAAATTTCAACTTAACACCAGAAAAGATTATCATTTTCTTGGAAAATGACTTTTTGGAAAAACATTTTTCACGAAACAAACGAAGCTTAAATTTGAATTTTCTTCTCATCGTTTTTCTTTTGTTTATCTCCTTGGATCAATTCAAGAACTCGAGAGAGAACGTAATTTGTGGGGAAACATAAGGAAATTTCCAACAAAAATTACTTGGGCTCTGTTTTTGGTATTAACCTTATTTGACTTTCAAAGGAATAGACAATCGTGCTTGGAAATCGGAAGTTCAGTTTGTTGAATGTTTAATTGAGTTCGTGAATCAAATTTTTTTAGCGAAATGGTAAGGTTTTCACATCTTGAAGTTCAGTCTGTGAGATTCCACAGTGATATAGGTCTTCATGAAAATTAATGGATTTAGTCTCTTGAACTTTGTTCCTAAAAGATGCGCTAAAATAAAGACCGTCGCACCGACGGAGCAAGTCCCACGTCTGGACAACTAGACACCACTAGGCAATGCGATCGCAGAGAAAATCATCGTAAGCTCCAAAACGCAGCTTACAGATCCCTTGCCTTTCTAGGCAAACCATGCTCGTCAACTGAGGCAACACCAGCACGGAGAAAACATAGGCAGTGAACCACAGAAGCGACCGACCAAAAGTTATCTTTCACTGATTTGGCTGATAATTGAAGAAGAGGACAGATTTCAGCAAAGTGATCAGCCAACCTTCGCGTCCATAACTGGACTCCACTTATCATGTCGCCAAGCTATTAATCTCTTATCACCAGCAGTATACTCAGCGAATTGACTCATTCAATCGAACGCTTCACAACATCACATTCAAATATTGTCCTCTGCACAATGATGCACAAAAGGTTGCGTGCATCTCAAGCATCAAGCTTATATTACCTTCAAAATAGAAGCGAAACCATGTCTAACCACACTCAAAGAATACCATCAAGGGTACTCACTGCCACACACCTCACACATATGTCCTCCAGCACCTGGAAATCTTATTCTGAACAATTGCAAAACACAAACACACAAGAAATAAATAGGAAAGCGTTCCAAACTTGCTGAAGACTCCATCAAGCAAATAGAGCCGTAGATTCCATCCGTTTTGAATTGTTATGTGCTCCATCAGATCAACTATCTGGATGCATACCAAGCTGGACTTGAGGATATGAAATCTTCATGCCCGTCTAGTGTTGCTGTTGCTGGTGCCATCCACACTGCACCAAAATCACAATTTTTAGCTTCCAAATCCATTATAGGAGTCTATAATGATACGTCATCTAAGTTTGAAGCTGAAGGCTTTTGGATTCAATCTAATAAAACCAACAACAACAAAGCATAAATGGTGGCATTGAGTATCCGGGTCTATTTATACAGAAACCTTTTCTGTTGCAAGCAACCATTCATATATCAAGTACATGTACGGAAGGAAAAAAGTGAAAAGTAACATAAATCATCATTGAGTGATGCAGTTATGAGTAGTTTGAGAGACGCTTGTCAGAATATTAACCTGACTAGCTCTATGCGAGGAATTAGAGTTTACTCTTTTAAATTTACTTCCACAAGCATGAAGCAAAAAGTGAAAAAATGCAGTCGATGTGGGCTTCAGCTCAAGAGGCACCTCCAATGCTCTATGACATTCTGTTTCTTTGATGGCGAAATTTCAAGTGTTTTAACCTTGACATCAAAGTGGGCTGGGATTCTCCCATCAATCAAATCTTAACAACAACTTCTCTCTAAGACAAGACTATATTGGACAAATGGAATAGGGGTACCTTTTTATGCAGTGATTGGTCATGAGCCTACTTGACCTACACACTTGAAATTTGAACTCCTCTTTAATTGTAAAATGGTTTACCTGGAGCCTTCGAGGGAACTACTTCATGCATGGAAGAGCCGCCGAAGGGCTACCCATATGGTGTGGTGCTGAGACCGTTATGACTTCCTCTACAGCTCCGTCTCTCCAGTCTTTAAATTTAACCTTTATGTGAGTGCGAACTTTTTCATTCCTCTTAACTGCTGTGTTGAATTCCTCGGGCATCCCACAAAGTTCAAGGCATTTCAACTTTCTAGGATGAGTGATGTCTTGTGGTACCGTCGTCAATAACTTGCATCGAGCTAGGGATAACCTTTCCAGAGTCGGCAGTGCTCCATCTTCAACTGGCATAAGTACAGCGGGAGTGCCAAAAGTTGGTACGAAGGAACACTTAAGTGTCAAAAGTTACAAAAGGTACACTTAAGTGCCACTTTTTTTAAAAAATGGATCACTTAAGTGCCAAGTCGCCGGAAATCCTACATGACAATTTTTTATTAATTTTCTCGCCTACGTGACTTGCCGGAAACCGACCGGCCAAAAATCAGCAAAACGATGTCGTTTTGGCTGACGTGGATTTTAAAAATTATTAATTAAATAATATAAAATAATTAAAAATATATATTATTATAAAATCGATTTTATTTTATTTTTTTAAAAAAGGGGAGAAGGGGATCGGCGAGGGCTATGCAGCCCTCGCCGCTGCTGCCCGTCACCACCGCACCTCGCCGGAAGGGCCGGCGAGGGTCGGCCGAGGTCGTCGGTGTCACGCCCCGACCCTCGAGCACGCGGCAACCCCTGTTCTCTTGCGGTCATTTGATTTGCGACTCCCCAGGATCCATCGCCGACCGTTATTTTTATCTTTTAATTAAACGAATCACAATCCTCGGTCAATTACAAAAACAGGGATAGCAGGAAAACCCAACAAGAACACATCAAAAGTATCGTTTTATTAACTCACTGATTAACCCTAGGAAGTTTACAAGTACAAGCCCTTACCACGGGCATCTTCCTATTGAGCCAATGAAACTAACAAGCCAGGGTTAATCTACTCCCTTCAAAAACGGCCACGAGCCGTAACATGCGTCGATCCCCCATCCTACGGCCCTGAAAAATGTTAACCACGACGGGTTGAGATAAACTCAGCAAGTCAAAGTCCTAAGCCTCAGTTAGGAACTTCGGTCGCCTTGGGAGCAATCTAACCATGCAACTTATTTCCAGCAAACAACACATACCACACCTCAAGCAGTATTATCAGACGACAGTTCAATAAGCAGATACAAACACAAGCGACCCTACCTGGCCTTGGCACACGCAACCTGCAGAAACTGTCAATTCAATCATCACGATATTAGGAGCATACGAATAATCAGAGCATCTCGCACAACTTTCCCATGTCTCACACTCACACATGCTCCGATTATTAATGCCCCATCCTGGGCAAACGGCACAACCTTTTAATTGGCGGTTCCTGGCTAAACCAGCTTCGTCCTCTTTACCTCGAGGCACGGCGACGTCGAGGGCTCACTCCCAAGACGGCATTCCCGAAGGAGCATAGGACCCGCCCACTACCGCAGCCCCGCAAGAATCGACGAGGCCCGGGACCCGCCCACTACCGCAGTCCCACAAAGTTAACCCCTCCTGTCGGGCATCCGACCGAAGTCGGGCGACCCACGGCCACGGCACAACCCCATAAGGATTGGCGGTCTTCCGGCAACGCCGGGTTCCCTCTCTTAATGTGATCATGCAACACATCATCAGACAATCCATTTATATCTTTGCTCTGTCGTGAATGCAACATTGCTCGTGCTTATGCGACATGCCATTTCAGATAACCCACGCAATATGTCATGCGATCTCGCTCGACAATTTCCAAAATTCGATTTTCAATCAGCATTCAATCACGCCCATTCCCTAACTCTTGGGAACAACCAACAATTCAAGTCACGGTCGGTTAATCAATTCCGACCAATCAACCTTACGATACTTGCACACTTTTCCAAATAATCACGTATATTTAATAATAAATAAATACGTGTCCTCACGACAACACCAATCAACTATTTCTAACAATATTCAGTTATCCCAAATAAGTATAAAATATAATTATACTTAAAGATACTCATTTAAGAAACATATAATGCTATAGTCGATTGTTCCGATAAAATAAGTCAAGTCCCACAAAATACTTATAATTATTTTTCAATTCCCATAATTACTTATCCAACCCAAATAATTCCATTTAGTAAAACCCTTCTTTAATAACCCAATGTCATTTAATAAAATAGTATATGAATACTATTGACTTTGGAAAAATAGACCATAGTAATTTTCCCCCAAAATTACTCAATTAAAACAATTTCCAATAAATAATCACAATTAATTATTTTCTCCAAAAATAATTAATTTTCAGCAATGAATAGTAATAACAATATTACTATTAATAATTCGAAATTATAAATTAATTTAATTAATAACTCCGAAAATAATAAATAATAAATATTATTTATTCCAAAAATAATAATAATATTACTTATTAATATAAACCATGATTAACACTAAGCAAGCTTCATCAATCATATTAAAACACTAATAATCATCCTCCAAAGCACTAATCAACAATTAAACTAATTAAACTACTCCTAAGCAAGATTAACCCCTACATAAGGATTAGGAAATCGACTCACGGTTTAGTGATTCCGACGACACGAGTGCGACGGCGGCGGCGAGGGGAACGCCCGGGAACTTCCGGCGCGTCGGGACGAGACGGCCCGGGACCAGGTCTCGGCCGAGGGCGGCTGTCCACGCGGCGACAAGCTGAGGAACGGAAGAACCGGCGGCACAGGGCTGGCTGGTGGGCGGCCCGGCGACGGCGGCCGGCGGCCAGCAGCTCCGGCAACCAGGTGGGCAGCTCCGACAAGGTCTAGACAGAACCGAGAGAGAGAAAGGAGAGGCGGTGCAGCTAGTTTCAAGGGGGAACAATAGGCTAGGGTGGCTCCAGTGCGGCGGAGGAGGCTCGGGAGTGGTCCTCCGGCGGCCTATGGCGGTGACCGGCGGCGGCGCGCAGCGGCAAGGCCGCCGGCCGCTTCTCAGTCACGGCCAAAAGGGCCGAGAGGAAGAGGGAGGGCATGGCGACGACGGCAGCTGGGGGGTGGCTCCCTGGACGGCTCCCGCGGCGGTCCCGGGGCGGAGGGACGACGGCGAGGTGGCGGAGGTCGAGCCACGACGGCAGCGGCTGGCCGATCTTGTTCGGTCGAAGGGGGCCGGGCTGGCTCGGGCGGAACCGTCGGGCAGCGCGGCTGGTCGGCGCGAGACTCGTCGCGGTTCCGTCGACAGCCGACGAGCAACGAACGGTGGCCGAGACGGAGGCAGCCCGGCTTCCGGCAGCGGCGGACGGAGGAGGAGGAGGAGACGAAGACGAAAGCTGGGGGTGGTGCTGGTTTGGCCCGGGGCCGGCGGATGGCGGCTCACCGCGGCCGGGCGGAGAGCAGGGGTGGTGGCGGAGCTGCGGTGGTGATGGTGGTGGTTGCCGGCGGTGGCGGCAGCGAAGGGAAGCGGCGGCGGCTCGGCCAAGGAAAACAGCGGCAAGAAGAAGAAGGAAGAAAGAAGAAGAAGAAGCTGCGGGGGAGAGGGGACGTCGACGTGCATGGGGGAAAGGGGAGGAGAGAGAGAGAGAGAGAGAGATAGAAAAGCAGCACATGGGTGTGTCGGGCAAGTGGCCAAAAAGAAGAAGAAAGAGATAAGGGAGAAGACTAGTCAAAGGGAGAGAGAGATAAGATGAGCAAGTGGGGGAGGGGGTGCTGTCGACAAGGGGAAAACGTGAAGAGGAGGAGAGAGAAAGGGAGCGTGCAGGAGAGAGGGAGAGAGAACGCGCGGGAGAGAGAGGGAGAGAGAGAAAACCCTAGAAAATTAAAATCAAACAAGCTTCTAGAAGGAGGGCAATCCGGTCTTTTTACCCATGAAGCGCGAATTCCCAAAAAAATCCGGTCCTATTCTCGGCCCATTAATCCAACTCGAGCAATTTCCAAGCTTACCGAAAATTCGGGATGTTACAGCCGGGCCTCGGCCAGTGGCCGGCAACCCCGGCCGGCCTTCTGCGAGGACCTGCGTTCCCTCGCCCGGATCTAGGGTGAGGGTCGCGACCCTCGCCCCGCAGATCTAGGCGAGGGCGCGCAAGCACTCGCCGAGGCCGGTCGGGGGCTCGACGACCCCAGCCGACCCTCCCCCACCGTTGCTGGCCCTCTCGGCGAGGTGGGTGGCAACGGCGGCGGCGGCGGGGTTGCATAGTCCTCGCCGATCCTCTCCTCCCCTTTTTTTTTTTTAAATAAAATCAATTTTAATTTTTTAAAAATCTAACGTAGACAATTTTTTTAAAAAATTGCCACGTGGATTTTTTATTTTGAAAAAAATGTCACGTGGATTTTTTATTTTGAAAAAAATGCTCACAGCAAATTAAGTCGCCGGAAAATGGACACGTGGCAATTTGACCGGAATTTTTCGCCGTTGGCACTTAAGTGATCCATTTTGCTCTGATTTTGGCACTTAAGTGTACCTTTTGTAACTTTTGGCACTTAAGTGTCCCTCCGTGCCAACTTTTGGCACTCTAGAGGTCCGTACCTCATCTTCAACTTGTATGGATGCAAGTTTGTCAAATTTATCTAGGCTTAGAAAGCAAAGTTGTTGAAACTTCCCTGCCTCAAACTTCATGTCAAATACATCAAATGCTTGTTCCAATTCCGGATGCTTCAAATGTTGAAAATATGTCTCGAGTTTGAGCCCAAAGCAAAAGTTTGATTTGTTTCCTAATCCTAGTAGGTGTGGGTTTCTTAATTTATTCTTGCCTACTCCAAGTAGGAGTGGCTTTCAAGAATTGGAGAGTCCTCAAGTTCCCTATATATATATGGCCATGCGTGGAGAAGAATTAAGCCGTTGTTGATACAAGAGGTCTTGAAGCGCCAATTCGTCATCGAGTGCTTGGGAGAAGTTTTCTCTGTTGATTTCATTCGAGCAATTACGTCAAGAAGATTCAAGTGTTTGTAGCCGATTAAATTTTTGTGGTAAGAATTCGTGTATAATTCCTTTGTGAGATTGAGAGATTATTTCACTAGGAATTGTGGGACTAAACACTACGTGAGTTATTGAGTGTAATTGGAGCTTGGGAAACACTGAGAGTGTTTGAGTGACTTGAGTAAGTAATCTCCGTTGTATCGCTTGTTCTATAGTGGAATTCGTCGCTGCTCTCCCCGTGGACGTAAGTCTCTATGACCGAACCACGTAAATCTGGTGTCCGATTTATTTTCTTTATTCTGTCTATTTTATTGTTCGATCGCTCGCCCTTTCCGCAACAATTGGTATCAGAGCCAGGCTTGGCTGAGCTGAAGCGAATTGATGGCGATAGAAGAAGTAAAAGTGAGAATCGACAGATTTGATGGAAATAATTTCGGTTTCTGGAAGATGCAGATTGAAGATTATCTCTATCAGATGAAACTGCATGCGCCTTTATCAGGCGAGAAGCTAGAGACGATGAAGAAAGCTTATTGGGATTTGCTGGATAGACGAGCTATGGGTGTTATTCGGCTGACGTTGGCTCGTAACATCGCGTTTAACATCGTGAAGGAGACTACCATTGCGGGTTTGATGAAAGCCCTATGAAATATGTACGAGAAGCCCTCTGCAATCAATAAGGTCTATTTGATGCGGTGTCTGTTTAACTTGAAAATGAGCGAATGTGCATCAGTTGCAGATCATATCAATGAATTCAATGTGATTGTTAGTCAATTGAGTTCAGTTGATATTGACTTTGAAGATGAGGTATGTGCTTTGATTCTTGTTGACTCCCAAATTTTGATTGATCATTCGTAATTTAATGCACAAAAATTTAGGGATTAATTTTAACCCCTAAATAAAAAAATATTAGGATTAAATTGCATAGCATATAGTTTTAGAAGCATTTATTGCATTTGCATTGGGCTGATAACGGATGGGCTTCAATTGATGGTTCTAAGTTTTAACTTAACGAGTTTGACTAAGCCCACAATAAGTGAAAATTTGGCCAAGCCCGTTCAAGATCGACAAGTGAGAAGATTGATATATTTCGAAATATTCGATGACGCGGCGGTGGATTTTTCATATATTTGGGTAATATATTCACATATCATCAAGGATAAATTGTGAGCTCATCTTTACAAGATTCGGAATTCGGACAACTCTGTTACGATCTTGAATTTTTGGCAATGTTGGGTCAATTTGGGGTTGATATTTGGTCTAAGGAAATAAAATTGGCGAAAAATATTCATATTTTATGATTCGATGCGAACATGCGCACAAAGGTAATGAAAGAGAGCAAGAAAAGATTTGTTGCACGTAAAGAGCATATATTGAGCAACATGTTTCCTTCTTCAAAGAAGGAAAGATGTGCACATCCTTCAATAAGGGCACATGGACGTGCAATACACAAGGAAAGTGGAATATATTTTAAAGCATCCCAAGAGAAAATAAAATCTGCTTTCTTTCCTTGATGGCTCAGACCCTTATGCCTATAAAAGGACCCTACAACTCAAGGAGGAGGGGGAGACAGAAAAATCACAGAAAAAATCCACAGAAAAAAAATTAAGAGAAGAGAATGTCACTTCCACGAGAGAAAAGATAGAGGCGGCCACATTGAAAATGAAGAACGGAGAACATCCAGAAGAACGAAGAACCCTGCCTCGCGCCTGCCATCCCATCATCGAGCTCTTGCTGAATTCGTACCCAACCGAGGAGTATTGCTTTCTACCTTTGCAGGTTGTCTAGAGAATTATTCTCGGCTGAGTCCCATCGAAGAATTGAGTGCAGTGCCAACAATTCCAAGGAGTTGACTCGTTGCCATCACCACTCCGAAGATCGACGAGAAACTAGCAGCCCGCATCGCATCCACTCATCATTATTGCATCCAATTTTAATTTCACATGTCTTTGATTTCGTCCAGTGAGCACTAAGTCTCCACCATGAGTCCCCCACTGTGCCGTGAAGTCCATCCGCGGTGTACAAATAGTACACGAAGTCCTCCTTGCCCGTGAACATTGATTACCGTGACTAGTGAGCTAGCCGCGATTTGTTGCCCCGTGCCATCGTGTTCCGACGAAACCACCACCGGGAACCACACCAATCCACCATTCACAGATTAGGGAAGAACATTGACTTTGCATGCCAGCATCATCCAGCGAATTCACAAGTGTCCTTGAAGTGAATTCTTGGAGAGGCTGCCCACCGTGAGCATCACCAATCGCCGGTCATACGTTCATCACCCGCCGGCCACGCTATTGTGTTCCGTCGAGGCCACCGTCGAAAACCGTCTCGGATCGTTTGTGAGAACCAGAGAAAACCATCAAGGTAATTTCCTAATCCGTTCGCTTATTTGAATATAAAATTGCCTAATTAGCAATATGTGATTTCCTTTGAGATATTTGGCATATTCCCATTGAGTGATGTCGTTGTGTCGTGATAAAAATCTCAATAATCAAAAATATTGAGCCGCGAGACGTCGGATCAGGTTTTTGATTGTTTTGATTTTCTATCTTGGGTGGCGGAAAATTGTATGCTTTATATGATTCAGTTGCTTTATGTGTTGATATGCCTTTGCTCGAATTGATTTGGCTTATTAAAAAAACCCAAAAAAAATATATAGTGGAGTTAGATGTGCTTCTTATTAGAATATTTTAGGATAGTTTTCATGTTTACATATAGGTCTTTTTTATTTCGAATTTTGATCATAAAAAAAAAAAAAAAATAAAAATTGCCATGCTCATATCACATAGAATTAGGTCATCTTCCGTGTGTCATCTAGTCATTGCATGTTTAGGGCCATTTGAATGCGTGACATACTAGGATAGTTGCATTGAATATTTTCTAGCGTTAGATTAAGTTAAATAATTAATGTTGCGTGACATATAGTTTGCATATTAAGTTGCACATTGCATGCTAGTAAATTTAGACACTTTCGTACGTCATTACATGCATTGCACGTTAGTCTTAGGCCTCATTAAATAAGAGAAAATCCAAAATTCGAGTGATTGCATATTAATTAGAAATCACTTTTAGGTTGATGTGATTTTCTAACTAATATTGTAGATGCTTTCGTTGCTTTGAGGTAAGTATTTCTTCTTTATGCTTGCAATTTATTTATTACTTTGCTTTATTGAGTGTTAAATAATGATTGCGCACTCGCATGATCACATTGCATGTTAGGGATTAAATTAAAATCAATCTAAATTGCCTGCAAATCATTTTTTTAAATAAAAGAGAAAAGGTACCGAAAGGGCGTTAGAGAAATCTAACGTAATCAAGTCCCCGATCCCATAGTTTCTGGTTCGTAGGAGTAAAGTAACTCTCCCGCTACTTTACTTGGGTTTCTAATCGACCCACCAAAAATAGATTAGTGGCGACTCCTAAGTAAAAATCATTGGCATGTTAAAAAAAAACTTAAACCCTAAGTCGCGAATTGGTATGGGCTTGGGAGAGCCCGAACTAAGTTTAGGCTTAGTAATCCATTAGCCAAACCCTAGGTGGTGCACCCGAGGTGAGGTCGCGACAGCTTGGCGACTCCGCTGGGGACTTGAGTTTAAACTCTTAGTGGACTTAGGCCAATTTTCTCTTTTTTAAAAAATTTTTGTTTGGCAGCGAGGATACCAGGTACGTCCCTAACTATTTGAGGTGTTAAATGTTTTTGCAGATGGAGTTATAAGGGGTGGAGTGATTGTTAACCCCTTGTCTTGCAGGTTGGAGTTGGGAATGAATGTTTTCAATTTTTGAAGTGTTGTTGTGAATATAAATTGCTGTGCATGTCTATGCATTTACACTACACTCTTGCACACACTACCCGCCGTCGGACCTGGACCGCAATTAAGGATATTAGGATGGTGTTGAGAAATGATCCAACCTTGAACGCGAGACTGCGATGTAGAGGTTGCCTTTCTCAACTCCGAAATTTTTTTCTTGGTGTCAAAATGTTTATCCTTGTCTGCGAGATCGCATGACTATAGGATTTTCTTTGACCAAGCCGGAGCTAAGAGGACCCGACCTTTGTACGCGAGACTGCGACTAGTCGGATCATTCCTCTTAGCTCTAATTTGCTAAGCCTTATAGTTTATGTGTCAAACCTCACGTCTCATGTGTATGTCTATGTGATTGCTATTTTTCCGCCATGAAGTAAGTATTCTTACCTTACACTATGCAATTTATTTATTTATTTATTTTTGGTCCATGACAAAAGGTCGATCGCACGTCTTAATCTATATACAATGGGAAGATCCGATGTTCAATTCGTTCCAACTCCTAAGATCGAGCTCAAGGGATGGTGGAATAATCTAAATAAGGAAGGCCAAGACTATGTGGAGTCAATACTTGGTCAGCTCATACCCCTTCTAGACATTGGAGTCCATAGTGGTGTCTTGCAAGCAATATCTCACTTCTGGTGCCTTGAGACTGCTACTTTCATCTTTGGTGGTAAGAATGAGCTAACTCCAACACTTGAAGAATATAGTGTTATCATGAGAATGCCCATCGGGATTGAACTTGTTAGGCCGCCTCTCGGTTTAGAGCCCACATCAATTTTGTCTGAATTTTTAAGAATCAAAACCGATGAGGTTAAGAAAATTTTGAAAGCTAATTGTAATGCATGCCCTTTCTCATTTTTGGCTAATCACTTTTCAAATCAATCTTCAATGCGCCAAAAAGGTAGGATATTCATTTTAGCTTTCTTTGGATTTATAATTTTTCCTCATAGAAAAAATGCTATTAATCCTTTGATTGCATGGGTGGTTAGGCAAGCATGTGCTGGCATGAATTTTATAAACATGATTCTAGCTGAGACATTTCTATCCCTCAATCGTTTTAAACAAAATGGAGGAAAAATCATGAATGCATCTCCTGAACTTCTACAAATTTGGTTTCTTTCACACGTGAGGGAGTTTGGTCATTTCATGCGTCGAGGTGAAATAGAAGGTTCTAATCATCCAATAAAAAGGTTTTCAATCTTAGAGAAAAAGTATACTGGAAAGTCATATTCCAATTGGATTACTTTTCTAAAAGATCCAGATCCCGAGGGCTTCTTATGGTATGCTAAATGGTTTCATGATTGGTGAGGCTCGTTTTTGTCATAAGAAAGATGATCCGGTTCCATTGTTGGGAATCACTGGTGCAACATCTTACTACCCTTATAGGGTAGCCCGCCAATACCGTGTGCTCCAAGATATTCCACCTCCTCTTCGGATGGACCTATTTCAAACTCTCTTCACACGCAAGGATTATGAATACTTGGAAAAGATCAATCATTTCAAAAGCACATGGAAGGAATGCCAGCAAGAAAAGATAGTGGTGCCCAAAAGGTTGAAAGGAGAAGATAAGATTTATCATGTCTCGGATTATTATATCCACCACCACAAAATTCCTACAACTTTACTCCCTGTAATACCTGAGGTCACGGTGCAGCTCACTCGTAGAGCGCAAATTGAGCATCTCAAAGAAAGGGTGGAAGCAAAAGAGGCTCACATCTCTGAGTTGGTTCGACAGAACAAAAAGCTTCGAAGAACAGTGGTCTCCCAATTGTATATAGAGAAGAGTCACTAGTTTGTTTCAAGAGTTCAATTTCAATTTTAGAGTATTATTTCAATTTCTTAAACTGATGTTTAGGAATTTAATTCCCTAGAGAGTCATTTTCAATTCAATATCACTTAATAAAAGCGGCTAGATCTTTGTCATGGACCGGCATGTTCCATATGCGATGCTTATGTGTTTTCCTTTCTGCAAATTAGGTGATAACGGAGCCGTCTCGTTCACCCATCATTACGAGATTGAAAGCACGAATGGCCGAGCAAACTGAGTTGCGCGAACGTATTGATAAAATGGAATATCAAATGAATCAATGCTTCGCTGCAATACAACAAATGACAACTGAGTTTAAGGAGCTCCGAGCAAGTTCGAGCCCAGAAGTCACACCTCCTGGAACTACAGCACTTAAGCAAAAAGTTGATCATGGCCAATCCAGTGAATTTGATGACAACATGCCCCCCTTAGAAGATGATGTCATTATCGTGGAAGGAAAGGCCAAAACTCATAAGGTCTTTAAAACAGAGCAGGATGAACGTTTTGCAAAGCTTGAAGAGAAAGTGAAACAATTGCAGGGTTTGCAAAGTTCACTCCCCATTGATTTGTCTGTTTATGAGAAGGTTAACACGCCAAACAAATTTAAGATGCCAGAATTTGAGAAGTATAATGGCACCTCTTGCCCAAAAGCTCACTCTGCGGATGTACCATGTGAGGATGGCCCAACATATCAAGAATGAACCCCTTATGATCCAGTGGTTCCAAATGAGCTTGGGCGGGCCTGCACTCACTTGGTATATCATGAAGAACATAAACCTCCTCGACACTTGGAATGAGGTGGTCGATGCATTTCTTAAGCAAAGCGTACAAGTTCAACATGGACATTGCACCTTCCCGAGAAGACCTTGAGCGGATGGAAAAAAAGAAGAGTGAGTCGTTTAAAGAGTATGCCATAAGATGGCGAAATTTAGCCGCCCAAATTACTCCTGAGCCCACTGACAAAGAATTGATGAAGCTATTTGTCAAGACCCTCCCTTTTGAGTTCCGTAATCGGATGGTTGGCACGTATGTTGAGAACTTTAATCAACTCATTCCAAAGGGGGCGAACAAATCGAGATGGGGCTGAAGGAGGGGTGGTTTAATGAACCAACCTTTCCAAACAGGAGGTTTGCTGCAAAGAAAGAGAAAGAGCCAACCACTCAAGTAAATGTTGCATACGTGCAACCGACCTCTAATAAACCTCCGATCGTTCATGTTCCTAGAATCAGCAAGGTGGAGGCCGCCCTTCCGCATCACGACAATTTACTAAGAGGCAGTTCTCTCCACTTCCTGGTCCTCTATCTCAAGTCTTGCCGATCTTGCAAAAGAATGGGCTGCTCTCCTATGAACCGAAGCGGCCCAATGCGGAGAAATTCTCTAACTATGACCCCTCCAAGAAGTGCGAGTATCATATGGGAGAAGTGGGACATTCAACCGATGAATGCATGACCTTAAAGCACAAAGTTCAAAATTTATTGGACACTAAGGCATTCTCATTCCGCACCACCCAACCGAATGTCAAGAGGAACCCGCTGCCCGAGCACGAAGGCAAGGTGAATGCCATATTTGGATTTGATGCCGGTCAAGTCAAAAATTCGAGAGTGCATGTTGCGGATGTCTATAATGGGCTAGTAAAGGCTGGATACTACCCGAGTCATGAGGCAATTCCCCTATCCTTGAAGAAAGAGAGGGTTGCCACGATGGCGGAGGCCGGTGTGGTTGTGTATGCTGACCATACTGGCATGGTCTCTACTATATCCCAAGTCGTTATTGATTGGGAGGAAGAATGGGCTGCGTTGAATGCTAGTAAAGAAGAAACCGATGCGGAACTATCAACTAAGGCACCAGTGCACAACAAAGGGATAGTGATCGAGATACCTCAACCTTATGAATATGCTGATAATAAGGCGGTTCTTTGGTCCTATGACCTGGAAGTTGACCTAGTTACAAGGTCTGGTCGAGTTTATCTCAAGCCAATACTCAACCTGCAAAGCCCATTACTGATGAAAAGGCTAAAGAATTTCTTGCTGTAATCAAAGCAAGTGAGTATAATGTGGTCGATCAATTACGGAAAATGCCTGCTCAAATCTCTTTGCTTGAGCTCTTGCAAACATCTCCCACACATCAGAAGTCTCTAATGAAGGTGTTGAGCGAAATTCATGTACCGAGAGACAGTTGAGCCTAGCCAGCTCGAAGAATTTGTTGGGTCAATCCTTCTCAAGGATTTGATCGCTTTCTCGACGAAGAATTCCCTGTTGAAGGGAGAGGACACAATAAACCACTATATATATCAGTCAAACACAAAACTTCCCATGTGTCCCGCGTGCTTATTGATAATGGATCTGCTCTGAATATATGTCCGTTGGCCACTCTTCATTGCCTCAAGACAGATCTATCCCAGATACATGCTGCGAAGACTTGCGTGCGAGCTTTTGATGGAACTAGGAAGGAAGTGATTGGGGAGATCCACCTTGATGTGCAAATTGGGCCAGTAATCTTTAACATCCCCTTTCAAGTAATGGATATCCCCACCGCATTTAATTTTTTATTGGGTCGTCCTTGGATACATACTTGCTGGGGCTGTGCCATCAAGTCTCCATCAAAGCGTGAAATTCGTGATCAAGGGGAAGCTAGTCATTGTCCATGGTGAGGAAGACCACCGGATTTATCATGAAACCGCTATTCCTTATATCGAGCCAGATTCTGAACTTGGATTGAGTTACCACTCATTTGAGTTGGTATCCACCATACATGCTTCTCGAGGTTCCTCGCTACCCACTCCTGAAGTTTCAAATGCTGCTATTATGGTAGGAAAAGTGATGGTTGGAAATGGCTTTATTGCTGGCCATGGTCTTGGAAGGAGAGGTCAAGGTATTAGAAACCCTATTGAAGCCCCTCGAGGTCCCGTTTTGCTGGATTAGGGTACCATGGAAGAGGTGGAGAAAGCTGGAGGGCAAAGGCAACAAAGGCGAAACTCACATGGACAAAAAAAAGGAAAACTCGCTACCTCCTCATATTCACGAGACATTCCCTGGTCCCGCTAGAATGATGCAGGATAGTAGAGAGGTGATGGATACCCCAGGGCAGCCGAGTGGCAAATTTGACTATTACGTGAAGTACTCGGCTCCCCCTAGTTTTTACATTGACCCACGTGACATTGTCCCGGATGGATGGGGTGGAATGGATGATCCGATACCTCCGGAGAGGAGAACCCCGATGATGCATTGGAAGGAATCATTAACCTATTTGATGATTTCCTTATAGGTGCCATTGAAGAAGAATCTTCGGAGGAAGCGGGCGCTAGCCCACAAGAGTAACTCGTTTATCATTTTCGCATATTCCCCTGCGTGGGAATTTTTACTGCATTTTAGGGATTTTTCTTTTCTTCTTTTTCGCTTTCTTTTAGGGCTTGAATACCGCATTTTCCATTCAATAAGATGTAATTGATTGATGAATTTCAATAAAATTACAAGTTTTGTTTTTAGAGCATGATGGGGTACACCAAACCAGCCCGGTGATGATATCCAACCGATTAAAAAAAAAAAAAAAAAAGGAGAATTCTCGAGGCCCGGGCTTCATCATGCTTCCTCGTGTCAAAAAATTTCAAAAAGAAAAAAAGAAAAGAAGATATTTTAGCAAAAGAAGTCTAAAAGATGTTTTTGCGGAAAAAATATTTAAAAAATGTCATTTAGCCCTGTTTGTTTTTCTAAATTAGCCACTTTGTGTTTCGGTACAATCTTGCAAAGGTAGTAAACAACGGCGATCCTAATGAGGACTCCATCGAGGTACAACGTGAATGGGAGCAGCATGAAAAATCAAAGCTCTCACCTCGACCAAACCATCACTATCAATTTGAGCAATGCCGGAGAAGCCAAGGAAGTGAAGATAGGGGCAAATCTCCCCGAAGAGGAGGCCGAACGCCCGACTCGGCTACTAAAGGATTATCAAGATACTTTTGCTTGGACGTATGCTGATATGCCAGGGTTGGATCCATCCATTGTGGAGCATTCTTTGCCTACTAATTCGGGCATGCACCCTTTGAAGCAAAAGCTGCGAAGAACTAAGCCCGAACTCTCGAAGAAGATAGAGGAAGAGGTAATGAAACTTCTGAAAGTGGGATTCATCGAAGTCTCACAATACCTTGAATGGGTGGCTAACATAGTACCAGTGATGAAGAAAGAAGGTTGAGTTTGGGTTTGTGTCAATTATCGAGACTTGAACAAGGCTAGCCCAAAGGATGATTTCTCGTTACCACATATAGATGTCCTCATGGATAGCACTATGGGATTTGAGCTATTCTCATTCATGGATGGTTTTCAAGGTATAATCAAATAAAAATGGAGGAGGACAATGAGAAGATTGCATTTATCACCCCGTGGGGAACCTTTCATTATAAGGTTATGCCTTTCAGACTCAAAAATGCAAAGGCTATTTATCAACGAGCCATGATAACACTATTCCATGACATGATGCATAAGGAGATTTAGGTTTACGTCGATGACATAATTGCAAAAATTCTACCTAGAAGAAGCTACATCAAGACCCTAAAGAAGCTATTTGATTGGTTTCGTGATTCAAGCTCCACCTAAATCCCGCCAAGTGCGTGTTCGGGGCTACGTCGGTAAATTACTCGGGTTCATTGTGAGTAGTAAAGGCATCGAGATCGACCCATCTAAAGCTAAGGCCATATGCCGAGTTGCGACCCCGTCAACAACCAAAGAGGTTCGAAGTCTTTTAGGGAGATTGAATTACATTGCCCGATTCATTTCCCAACTTTCGAGACTGCCAAACCGTTCTTTAAGCTTCGAGAAAAAATGCACTAGTCAACCGGAATGATGAATGTCAAGAAGCGTTTGAGAAGCTGAAGCAATACTTGATGAATCCGCCGGTTCTTGTCCCACCATTACCAGGGCATCCTTTGATTCTCTACCTCACCATTCATAGTGAATCATTGGGTGCAATGTTGGCTCAAGAAAGTCCTGTCGATAAAAAAGAACGGGCCATTTACTACCTGAGCAAAAAATTCACTATCTCAGAGCTGAAATATTCTGACATCGAGAAGACTTGCACTGCATTAGTGTGGGTACTGCATAGACTACGACAGTATACATTGCATTATCGATATTTCTCGTGACGAGAACAATCCCATCAAGTATTTACTTGATCAACCGGCTTTAGTGGGTAAGTTAGCAAAATGGCAAATTCTGATTTCAGAATTTGACGTTCAGTTTATGCCACAAAAATCAGTTAAAGGTCGAGTAATTGCTGACATATTGGCCGAAAGTCCCGGACTCTCGAATAGTGATGATTGTTCCCTGGATGACCGCATCCTATATGTAAGTGAAGATTCATGGACCATGTTCTTTGATGGAGCTGTAAACTTGTCTGGTTCTGGCACTGGGGCAGTTTTGATATCCCCAGATGGACAACACCATCCAGTAGCTGCAAAGTTGATGTTTCCATGCACTAACAACATAGCCGAGTATGAAGCTTGTATTCTCGGGCTCCAAGCTGCAATTGAGATGGAAGTGGCTAAATTGAAGGTGTTCGGAGACTCCGCACTAATCATACTACGACGGTAGGTGAATGGAAGACCAAGGGACTCTAAATTACTTCCATATCACGAGTATCTAGAAGAGCTGGTAAAAGAATTTGATGAAATTTCTTTTGAGTACTTGTCAAAGTCTCACAATCAGTTTGCTGATGCACTCGCGACGCTATCATCAATGTTGCAAGTTACCGATGGATTAGAAGTCGAACCATTGAGAATAGAGGTTTTGGCAAAACCGGTTTTTTGTATGGTCGTGAATAAAGAACATGATGGGAAACCATGGTATTATGATATCATGAATTACATTCGGAAACAGGAATTCCCTTAAGGAAGTTCTCCAGCCGATAGAAAATACATAATGAAGATGGCATCCAAGTTCTTTGTCAGTGGTAACAATTTATACAAGAGATCTTATGATTCAGTCTTGTTGCGATGTATAGATGTAGCCGAAGCCATGCAAATTATGCAAGAAGTGCATGAAGGAGTTTGTGGCCCGCATATGAATGGACACATGCTAGCCAAGAAAATTATGAGATTGGGATACTACTTGGCCGACATTAGAAAGTGACTGCATCCAACACGTTCGAAGTTGCCATCGTTGCCAAATCCATGGAGATAAGATAAATGTCCCCCCAACTGAGCTGCACCAGTTATCCGAGCCATGGCCTTTCTCAATGTGGGGCATCGATATGATTGGCCCAATAAATCCTAAAGCTTCAAATGGACATCGATTCATTCTGGTGGCGATAGATTATTTCTCTAAGTGGATTGAAGCCGCATCTTATGTTAATGTCACTGCCCGAAACGTTGTGAAATTTATCAAGCGTGATATAATTGCCCGTTACGGGGTCCCTGAAGCAATTGTCACTGACAATGGGACAAACTTGAATAACAAGCTTGTGAATGGGCTCTTTGCGAGTTTAAGATCAAGCATCTGAATTCATCCCCTTACCGCCCGCAAATGAATGGAGCTGTTGAGGCGGCCAATAAAAACATCAAGAAGATCTTGGCAAAAACAGCCGAGAATTATCGAGATTGGCATGATAGGTTGCCTTTCGCACTAATGGCATATCGGACGTCAATTCGTGCTTCTACTAGGGCAACCCCGTTCTCTCTAGTATATGGCATGGAAGCGCCTTGCTCGTGGAGATGGAGATCCCCTCTTTGAGAGTCTTATCCCAGGTGAAATTATCTGAGGCAGAATGGATGAAGCAAAGGTACGAGCAGTTGAACCTAATTGATGAGAAAAGGCTGAAAGCTCTTTGCCATGGTCAGTCATACCAACAAAGAGTAGCTAGGTCCTTTAACCGGAAGGTACGTGTGAGGCATTTCGAGGAAAATGATCTAGTCTTGAGGAGGCTATTACCAATTTTTCCTAATCCTGGGGGCAAATTCGCTCCAAATTACAATGGCCCATATGTGGTAAGGAAGGTACTCCCCGGAGGCGCTTTAATCCTTGCAGAAATGGATGGTCGTGAGTTTTCTAGTCCAGTTAATTCTGATTCTGTCAAGAAGTATTACCCCTGATCTTGTTATTTTCCATAATGAATGAATCGCAAGTCAGTTTCTCCATTTTTTTTTATTTTTGCAATGTTGCATTATCATTTTCGGCAAAATAAATTGAATGTGTCAAATGGGATACATTGGAATGATGAAAGGCAAGCCTAGTCCTAAATACTTTCCCATACACTAATCACTAGTGAGTTGAGCGGAAAGATTCCATGCTTACAAGGCAAAGAGTTTTCTCGCGAAAGGTACGCCGACTGAAATGATGAGAGGCAATTCATTTCTCTATCCCAAACACTGCAAGAGATCCATTGCTTAACCCCTTTGAGCCTCATACACTTGCGGAGATTTCTTTCAAAATTACCCCTGTCAAGAACCACCCCATATCGGGGCAAATTGGAGGTAAGTTGGCATCACATGGCGAGAAAATAGATAGAAATTATCTTGCTCTCACTTGCATCAATATTTGGGTACCTTATTGCAAATGAACTCAAACAATAATCCAAGTTCCTTAGGATGATGAAGAGCATTTTTTTTCTCTATCCTACACACGTATTTCCGTTGCATAGCCCTTTTGAGCCTAAAAATTCATTTCTTTGAACCTAGTTGGTGATCACCCCCCACACTGGGGCAAGCAAAAAAATAATCGTTCAAGAAGCAGCAAGGTTTAGAGTGTCAACAAAATGTGAAGACCTTCAAAAGTCCAAATGAAAAATTGATACATCGTAAACAGTGTGTCGGTGGTAAAAATAGAACTAGGGGGCATGAAAAAGCAGTGTGCTTGGTAAAAGCAAGGCTAATGCCCATAGACATAAGAGTAAAAGGAGGGGCAAGAAAAAGCAGTGTGTCTGGTAAAAGCAAGGCCAATGCCTATAATAGAAAATGAAAAAGAGTCAAGATAGATGACTATCGATTGTGAAAAGTTGTCAAATGCAAAACTTTTGTGGTCAACAGAGCACATTTTGGAAATAATCCTTGATGGCGAAGATGAAAACTGGTGGTAATGCCAAGATGATCACCAACTCTCACCCATTTACACACATTTTGAGCCTGATAATCCTTTCATTTCTCAACCTGTGAACTTAGCCTACATTACGTCCCTTATAAAGTCTCTTCAGATTAGGGCACTTGAATTAATGTAGGTATTCACATGTCTTAAGCATTGGCTCGAAGAAGTGTGAGCAAGATTATTTCTATCTCATTTTGCAGGGTTCTTGACTTGTAAACCTGGAGATGATTGCAGAATTGTTCTTTCAATAGCCTCGACTCAAAGAGTCCCCTTTGTTAAGCCGTTGACCAAGCCCATATTATGGTCCATGTTAAAGACCTTTCAGATTGGTAAAGTCGTACCGATTGCGAGAATACTCAAACCCCTGTCTAGTATGATGATAGCGAAATAGAGTGATTCTCAAATTCCCACATCAATTATTGGGATAAAATAGCCTTTTCGTGAGAGTGAACGAAAAGTCCTTTCAGACCAAATGGGTCCTTTATTTGACACATCGATGACGCCTTTTCTTCATTCTAAATGGATTGTTCTTCAAAATTATTGCTATTTTGATTTGGTAATACAGGATTGATAAAATTGTGACACATGAACTGCACATGGATTGGAAATATCTGTTGTTGCTAACCATGTTTGACAGGTAAAGTTCTCATGATAATTGATGCTCGATTCGCTGTCCGAAGCATTAGGATGTGTTCAAACACTCCATGGTTCCCAAACCACTGCTAGCAAGCAACTTTGAGACAAGCCAATCAAGCCCTCAGGTAGGAAACCTCAGGTAAGTATTTAATACCTTTGAGTACCCAAAGCAAAATTTGGTAACTCCTCCCACAAGTTAACATCTTAGTTTAGATCCGAGTGCTACACAATATTCTTGTCGAACAATTCATTTTGGACATGAATGTTCTCTGAGCTTTTTCATTATACCTTAGTCTGGATCTAGGTATTTCGAATCATTTTAATCCAATATTTGACTCACCTAACATTGAGCATCTATTGATTTAATTGTCTTAATTCAATATTCATATCACCTAACATTGAGTGTTTATTGGTTAAGTTTCCCAATTCTTGACATTTTAGTCTAGATCTAAATGTCTGAATCTTTCCATGGAACATTTCATTTTGGATATGAATGTTCTTTGATTTTTCTTGTTATACTCTAGTCTGGATCTAAGTATTTCAAGTTATCTTAATCCAATATTTGACTCACCTAACATTGAGCATCTATTGGTTAAGTTGTCTTAATTCAATATTCATCTCACCTAACATTGAGTGTTTATTGGTTAAGTTCCTAGATTCTTGACATTTCAGTATGGATCTAAATGTCTCGAATCTTTTCATCGAACATTTCATTCTGAATATGAATGTTCTTTGATTTTTCTCGTTATACCTTAGTTTGGATCTAGGTATTTCGAGACATCTTGTTCCAATGGTCGTCTCACCTAACATTGAGCGTTTGTTGATTCGGTTGCCTCGGTCAAGGATCTAGGCAATTCGATAAACATTAAACTCTTCAAGAAATCTGAAATGAAAACCAGATGCTTGTGGAGTAAAAAAAAAAAAAAAAATGGGTCGTATCCTCAAAGATGCTCTACCATATTGATTGGTAAGTAACTACAGTACGCTTTTTTTTTTTTTCTTTTTTCTTTTTTTTTTTTTTTTCTTTTTTTCATACTTTGCATTAGTTTTTCCATGCATCATATCATATTGCATTTTAAAATGGGATTCATTTTCCCACAAAAAATAACATTATATTGCATATTGCATGGTCAAAATTTAGGTCTCAATTTATCTTTGAATGCAACCTCTGCGAGCTCACCTTCAAAGAGGGGCAGCTGTTGACACCTAAATTTTGATTGATCATTCGTAATTTAATGCACAAAAATTTAGGGATTAATTTTAACCCCTAAATAAAAAAATATTAGGATTAAATTGCATAGCATATAGTTTTAGAAGCATTTATTGCATTTGCATTGGGCTGATAACGGATGGGCTTCAATTGATGGTTCTAAGTTTTAACTTAACGAGTTTGACTAAGCCCACAATAAGTGAAAATTTGGCCAAGCCCGTTCAAGATCGACAAGTGAGAAGATTGATATATTTCGAAATATTCGATGACACGGCGGTGGATTTTTCATATATTTGGGTAATATATTCACATATCATCAAGGATAAATTGTGAGCTCATCTTTACAAGATTCGGAATTCGGACAACTCTGTTACGATCTTGAATTTTTGGCAATGTTGGGTCAATTTGGGGCTGATATTTGGTCTAAGGAAATAAAATTGGCGAAGAATATTCATATTTTATGATTTGATGCGAACATGCGCACAAAGGTAATGAAAGAGAGCAAGAAAAGATTTGTTGCACGTAAAGAGCATATATTGAGCAACATGTTTCCTTCTTCAAAGAAGGAAAGATGTGCACATCCTTCAATAAGGGCACATGGACGTGCAATACACAAGGAAAGTGGAATATATTTTAAAGCATCCCAAGAGAAAATAAAATCTGCTTTCTTTCCTTGATGGCTCAGACCCTTATGCTTATAAAAGGACCCTACAACTCAAGGAGGAGGGGGGGGAACACGAAAAAATCCACAGAAAAAGAGAGAGAGGCACGAGAGAAAAGATAGAGGCGGCCACATTGAGAAGAACGGAGAACATCCAGAGGGGTCCTGCCTCGCGCCTGCCATCCCATCATCGAGCTCTTGCTGAATTCGTACCCAACCGAGGAGTATTGCTTTCTACCTTTGCAGGTTGTCTAGAGAATTATTCTCGGCTGAGTCCCATCGAAGAATTGAGTGCAGTGCCAACAATTCCAAGGAGTTGACTCGTTGCCATCACCACTCCGAAGATCGACGAGAAACTAGCAGCCCGCATCGCATCCACTCATCATTATTGCATCCAATTTTAATTTCACATGTCTTTGATTTCGTCCAGTGAGCACTAAGTCTCCACCATGAGTCCCCCACTGTGCCGTGAAGTCCATCCGCGGTGTACAAATAGTACACGAAGTCCTCCTTGCCCGTGAACATTGATTACCGTGACTAGTGAGCTAGCCGCGATTTGTTGCCCCGTGCCATCGTGTTCCGACGAAACCACCACCGGGAACCACACCAATCCACCATTCACAGATTAGGGAAGAACATTGACTTTGCATGCCAGCATCATCCAGCGAATTCACAAGTGTCCTTGAAGTGAATTCTTGGAGAGGCTGCCCACCGTGAGCATCACCAATCGCCGGTCATACGTTCATCACCCGCCGGCCACGCTATTGTGTTCCGTCGAGGCCACCGTCGAAAACCGTCTCGGATCGTTTGTGAGAACCAGAGAAAGACCATCAAGGTAATTTCCTAATCCGTTCGCTTATTTGAATATAAAATTGCCTAATTAGCAATATGTGATTTCCTTTGAGATATTTGGCATATTCCCATTGAGTGATGTCGTTGTGTCGTGATAAAAATCTCAATAATCAAAAATATTGAGCCGCGAGACGTCGGATCAGGTTTTTGATTGTTTTGATTTTCTATCTTGGGTGGCGGAAAATTGTATGCTTTATATAATTCAGTTGCTTTATGTGTTGATATGCCTTTGCTCGAATTGATTTGGCTTATTAAAAAACCCAAAAAAAATATAGTGGAGTTAGATGTGCTTCTTATTAGAATATTTTAGGATAGTTTTCATGTTTACATATAGGTCTTTTTTATTTCGAATTTTGATCATAAAAAAAAAAAAAAAAATAATAAAAATTGCCATGCTCATATCATGTAGAATTAGGTCATCTTCCGTGTGTCATCTAGTCATTGCATGTTTAGAGCCATTTGAATGCGTGACATACTAGGATAGTTGTATTGAATATTTTCTAGCGTTAGATTAAGTTAAATAATTAATGTTGCGTGACATATAGTTTGCATATTAAGTTGCACATTGCATGTTAGTAAATTTAGACACTTTCGTACGTCATTACATGCATTGCACGTTAGTCTTAGGCCTCATTAAATAAGAGAAAAATCCAAAATTTGAGTGATTGCATATTAATTAGAAATCACTTTTAGGTTGATGTGATTTTCTAACTAATATTGTAGATGCTTTCGTTGCTTTGAGGTAAGTATTTCTTCTTTATGCTTGCAATTTATTTATTACTTTGCTTTATTGAGTGTTAAATAATGATTGCGCACTCGCATGATCACATTGCATGTTAGGGATTAAATTAAAATCAATCTAAATTGTCTGCAAATCATTTTTTTAAATAAAAGAGAAAATGTACCGAAAGGGCGTTAGAGAAATCTAACGTAATCAAGTCCTCGATCCCATAGTTTCTGGTTCGTAGGAGTAAAGTAACTCTCCCACTACTTTACTTGGGTTTCTAATCGACCCACCAAAAATAGATTAGTGGCGATTCCTAAGTAAAAATCATTGACATGTTAAAAAAAACTTAAACCCTAAGTCGCGAATTGGTATGGGCTTGGGAGAGCCCGAACTAAATTTAGGCTTAGTAATCCATTAGCCAAACCCTAGGTGGTGCACCCGAGGTGAGGTCGCGACAATTCTGTTATCCTCATTGCCTAATAGTTGGAATACTACTGTTATTGCTGCGCTAAATGCGATGTTGTAGATGTTGGCGATATTAAAATCAGAATGCATGATGGTATTGTGAGGACATTGACTAAAGTGAGGCACGTTCCAGAGTTGAAGAAAAACTTAATTTCCTTAAGTGCCCTAGATTTAGCTGGGTGTCGGTATTTTTCAGAATGTGGAGTTCTGAAAGTTGTTCGAGATGCTTTAGTGATAATGAAAGGAATCAAGCACAATGGCCTGTATAAGCTTCAAGGTGAGACAATGACAGATTTCGCTGTGGAGACGTCAGAAGCATCAATTCGAGAGTCCGAATTGTGGCATATGCGTTTGGGGCACATTGACGAGAGAAACCTGAAGGTTTTAAGTGAAAGAAATCTGCTATGTGGTTATGTTACTGACAAACTGAATGTATGCAGGTGCTGTGATTTAGATCAACGACGGAAAGTGCAGTTCAGTGCAATAGTAAAAGAAACCACGGAAATTGCAGAGTTACTTCATTTGAATGTTCGCAGGTTGTCGCGGTTTCCTTCTAAGAAGAGTGCCAGTTATATGTTAACAGTTGTTGATGACTACTCGATAAAGATGTGGGTATTTGTACTTAGGTACAAGTTTGATGCTATTGTCAGGATCATGCAATTGAGAGCTTTGATCAAAAAGGAGACTGGTAAGACGATCAAGCAGGTGCAGACTGACGGTAGTATGGAGTTTTGCTTGAAGCTGTTAAATGAATTCTGCATGAAGGAAGGCATAGTGAAATACCGCACTACTGCCAATGAACCACAACATGTTGCAAAATTATTGAGTAGAACATTACTAGAGATGGCCCACAAAATGATCTCTAGTGCTGGTATGGCTAGGAGATTCCTAGCGGATGCGCTTAGTACGGCTTGCTACTTGATGAATAGATCCCTATCGACTGCAATTAAACATCGGACTTCCAAAGAAGTGTGGTTAGGTAACGTTGCTGATTATTCTATTATTAGAATATTTGGTTGCCCGTGTTATGTTTGAGCGAGTGATGGTAAGCTCGATGGAAGGGCAAGAAAATGCATATTCCTAGGCTATGCACAAGGTGAGCGGGGTTATCGGTTGTGGTGCCCGGAGTTAAATTCACCTATTATCAGCAAAGAAGTTACGTTTGACGAGTCTCCAGTACTTCTGGTTAGGAGTGGTAATACCAGTGCTTATATGAATCTGAACGGTGTTTAGCTTGAGGTGAAGTTGCAACTAGAAACTCCTGAGGTAGCGGGTACTAATGTGGTAATCAACACAGATGGTGCTTGTAACGAGGTGGAGTTTGTAAAGCCAACAGTTGTTGTAACTATTGATATTGACAAGGTACGTATTCGATCTCCTGACAAATATGGATGCAACAATGGTTTTGCTTTATCTGTGGTTAAGGAGATTGTGTCGAGAAATCCTTGCATAGCAGTTAAAGGTGCATGTGGAGTTGGTGTTCTAATGAGATCCTCATTTATGGCGAAGTTTAAGCAGGACTTGGGCTTGAAAGATATCTGTGGCAGTTGAGTCCATCGGGGCTATGGGAGAGAAGCGGCAGAGTTCGAATTTTGAAGCGATTGTCACTTGGTTCAAATGTCAAGCCAAGGTGGAGATTGTTGAAAATATGTCTCGAGTTTGAGCCCAAAGTAAAAGTTTGATTTGTTTCCTAATCCTAGTAGGTGTGGGTTTCTTAATTTATTCTTTCCTATTCCAAGTAGGAGTGGCTTTCAAGAATTGGAGAATCCTCAAGTTCCCTATATATATATGGCCATGCGTGGAGAAGAATTAAGCCGTTGTTGATACAAGAGGTCTTGAAGCGCCGATTCGTCATCGAGTGCTTGGGAGAAGTTTTCTCCATTGATTTCGTTCAAGCAATTATGCCAAGAAGATTCAAGTGTTTGTAGCCGATTAAATTCTTGTGGTAAGAATTCGTGTATAATTCCTTTGTGAGATTGAGAGATTATTTCACTAGGAATTGTGGGTGTAACATCCCAAATTTTCGGTAAGCCCGGAAATTGCTCGAGTTGGATTAATGGGCCGAGATTAGGACCGGATTTTTGGGAACCGCGCTTCAGGGGTAAAAAGACCGGATTGCCCCCCTTCTAGAAGCTTGTTTGATTTTAATTTTCTAGGGTTTTTCTCTCTCTCCCTCTCTCTCCCGCGCGTTCTCTCTCTTTCTCCGCACGTTTCTCTTCCCTCTACCTTTTCTCTCTCCTCCTCCTCACGTTTCCCCCCTTTGTCGACACCCCCACTCACTTGCCCTTATCCTCTCTCTTATCTTTGACTAAGTCTTCTCTTCTTATCTCTTTCTTATTTTTGCCCACTTGCCCGACAAGCCCATGTGGGCATCTCTCTCTCTCTCTCTCTCTCTCTCTCTCTCTCTCTTCGGCTTCCCCGCACGTCGCCCCCGCCCTCTCGCAACTTTTCTTTTTCTTCTTCTCCGCTGGCCTTCTCCCTCGCCGAAGCTGTTGCTGCTTTGCTTCCCGCCGGCGAGACCGCAACCACCCCATCACCGCCGCAGGTCCGCCGTCTCGCCAGCTCGCCGTCGGTCCGCCGGCCTTGAGCCAAACCGGCCCCGTCCAGCCTCTGTCTTCGCCTCCTTCTCCTCTGTCCGCCGCTGCCGGAGTCGGGCCATCTCTGTCCTGGCCTCCGTCTGCTGCTTGCCGGCCCGTCGACGGAACCGGACGAGTCTCGCGCCGATCAGCCGCGCCGTCCGTCGGTTACGCCCGAGCCCGGCCGTTTCCCTTCGAACTTGACCTAGCTGAACCAGATCTGACCAGCTGCCATCCTTGGCCCATCCTCCACCACCTCGCCGTCGTCTAGCCGCTTTGGACCGCCGCTAGGCACCGTCCAGAGCCACCCCGGCTTGAGCCACCGCTGCCTCCGCCCGTCTTCCCCTCCCGCTCCTCGGCCGTGACCGGGAGAAGCGGCCAGCAGCTTCGTCGCGCCGCCCGGGGGGACCGTGCCCGAGTTCCTCCGCCGCGCCGGAGCCACCCTCGACCTGCTGCCATCCCCGAGCCAGCTGGACCGCCTCCCTTTTCCCTCTCCGGTTTCTGTCCAACCTCGCCGGAGCCGCCCGCGCCGTCGCCGGAGGCCGCCGGCCGTCGTCCGGAGTCGCCGGGCCGCCCACCAGCCAGCCCCATGCCGCCGGTTCCTCCGTTTCGCAGCCCCTTGCCGTGTGGACAGCCGCCCTCGGCCAAGACCCGGTCCCGGGCCGCCTCGTCCCGACGCACCGGAAGTTCCCGGGCGTTCCCCTCGCCGCCGCCGTCGCGCTCGTGTCGTCGGAATCGACTAACCCGTGAGTCGATTTTCTAAACCTTGATTAGGGTGCTAAACTCCCTTAAGGTGATTATTTTAATATTAAGCTTGATTAGTGCTTTTGAATGATGGATGATTAGTGTTTTATTATTATTTGATTAAGCATGTTTAGTGTTAATCGTGGTTAGATAAATTAATTGCGGTTAGAGTAACTATAGTTGGTTAATCGCGGTTAGATTAAATTAACCGTAGTCGGGTTAATTAACCATAGTTGGGTTAGACCGGTAACCATGATTAGTATTAATAAATATTATTATTATTTTTGAAATAAAATAATAATTATTTATTAAATTCGGAATTATTATTTATTATTTTCGGAATTAATTAATTTATTATTAATTTCGAAATTGATGGTTATTATTTTTGGGTAATAATTAATTAATTGTTTTTGGAGAATAATTAATTAATTAGTGCTGATGATTAATTATTCTTGGATGTTGAATATTGATTGTTGGATAATATTATTCTTGGATGTTGAATATTTATTGTTGAATAATTATTAATGGAATATTTTTGGAGTAAAGTATTAATTTTGGAAAGTACATTATTTCTTAATTATGCTAGTATCGATTAATTTCGATGGATTATTGTTTGTATTTTTCTCACGTGGATTATATATTGAGTGGGTTATTATTCGTACTTTCCTCACGTGGATTATATATCGGTGGATTACTAGTTGTACTTTCCTCACGTGAATTATATGTTGAATACATGTATATATGCTGCCTTTGATGATATTGTTTAATATATACTCGGTGGAGTAAATTCATAGATTGCGATTGTGAATTAGGGTTGAGTATATTCAGCATATTCGTGTGACTACGTGTGAAAGGCATTTGTATTCGCGTGACCACGTGTGAAATATTATCGCATTACATGTAGAGTTTGCGATGAATTGATATGTACAAGCACGAATCATGTCTGCATTGGCTGTTCGGAAAGATAATAAAATGAGCATGATTAATTGATGTGCTTGCGTGGTCACGTAAGAGCCCGTCACCCAGTGGGGGATCTGTGGTTGACGAAGTCCGTATTATCGGAATGCCCGGACGGGGTCCGGATGTGGGTCGTGGTAGAGGCCGGACCTATGCTCTTTGTGAATGCCGTCTGGGCGCCAGACGTTGCCGTGCCCAATGTAGTGGGACGATGCCCGGTTATGCGGTTGACTACCAACTTGTGTGTTGGAAGGAAATTCCCCCAAAGGTGTTAATAAATGGAAAACGAGAAAGTGCATGGTACATGAGACGATTTGAAAGGTGTTCTGATTGTTTATTATAATTGCTGCATCGAGGTGAGCATATGATAAACTGTATCATGTAGGTTGCGTGTGGCAAAAGTGAGGTAAGGATGCCTGTGATTGCCATTGTTAACTGTTAATAATTGTATATGAGCATTGGTCTAATCGTGCGTTTGTCAATGGTTGATTGAATGTTATTCTATTGTTGAATTGCTGGCGATAGAGACATTGCACGTCAGGGCGCACTCGAGGCGAGTAGGCCTCCTAACCGAGGCTTAGGATTTTGACTTGCTGAGATTTATCTCACTGGTTATTGAATAACCACTGTCACGTTCGTAGGATGGAGGATCGACGCGCGTAACGGCTCGTGGCCGTTTTCGAAGGGAGTAGATTGACCTCGGCTTGTTGGTTTCTTTGGCTCAATAGGAAGATGCCTGTGGTAAGGGCTTGTACTTGTAAACTTCCTAGGGTTAATCAGTAGATAAATAAAGCAGTACTTTGAAATGTGTTCTTGTTGAGTTTTACTGCTATCCCTACTTTTGTAATTGACTGGGGATTATGATTCGCTTCCGCATGCGTTTAATTAAAAGATAAAAATAACGGTCGGCAATGGATCCTGGAGAGTCGCAACTCAAATGACCGCAAGAGAACAGGGGTTGTCGCGGACTCGAGAGTTGGGTTGTGACAGTGGGGCTAAATACTGCGTGAGTTATTGGGTGTAATTGGGGCTTGGGAAACACTGAGAGTATTTGAGTGACTCTAGTATGTAATCTCCATTGTATCGTTTGTTCTGTAGTGGAATTCGTCGCTGCTCTCCCCGTGGATGTAGGTCTCTACAATCGAACTACGTAAATCTAGTGTCCGATTTATTTTCTTTATTCTGTCTATTTTATTGTTCGATCGCTCGCCTTTTCCGCAACATCAAACACCTTAACTTTCCCAAATGTTGGAGTGGATTTTGCATCAATTGACTCCTCTTGAGGACCAATTTGACCAAGCTATCAGGAGGGAGTATCCAGCTAGGCAAAGTTCCCAAACATCCTGTCAAGTGAACCCGCTGAAGGTATACGGGTGCTTTCTTCTTATGTTCCTTTGAAAGATCTATTTTCTCTCCTTCAGCAGCAATTAAACGTAATGCTTCTAGATTTGTCAACTTCTCAATGGAAGAGCAAAGAAGCTCCACATCTGCATGTCTGAGCATTGAGATACCTAGCCTTTGTAATTTTGCCAGTTTTCCAAGTTCTTCTAGCAGCTGTCCTTTCCCACGCTTTTTCTTCAATTTACTCCGCTCAACTCGGTTTAGCTCTATCATGCTTAGCTTTTGCAATGATATCAAGACTCCCAGTTTTGATGGAGCCTTGACACCAAGCTTTGGATCAGTATATGCAGCTGGACTTCCGTTGAATCTGTATACTAACAGATGGTGAAGTGCTTTTAGCTTCAAAATACCATTAGGCAATTCATGCACGAGGGTACCTCTGAGATCCAGGGTCTCCAGATGTGCAAGATCTTTAATGCCCGTTGGAATTTTCTTTACCTTGGTACCCCTTAAACTTAGGTACCTAAGATACTTCGACTGGAGAATCTTCTGAGGAAAAGTATTCAAAGAAGCTTGAAAATAATTTTCATCCTCCTTGGTCAAATGTCTTCGAAGATCTGGCACCTTAAGTCTTTCAACCTTCTCCAATAGATTTTCCAATGATTTTGGGGACATCGCTTTGAAGACAAGTAGAGAGCGAAGTTGTTTGACCCACTCGCCATCATACGCACGGTCCTTATCGCTGTGAAAGGATAGGCACCATATATTATCTGGCCATCTTTCTTCCAAGTTGGCGTCAATCATCGCGAACTCTTCATCTTTTGACTTGGAAATAATGATTTGATGTAGAAGGTTGTGAACGCGGCAGGTTCTGATCCTCCCATAACTTGTTTTTTTCTTTTCCCGAATTACGTTATGTTCTAATAGCTTGTCTAGTGTTTCCTCTGCTTTTTCCTGGACCGACTTTGTACCCTCCTGCTTGATAAATCTTTCTGCCATCCATAACCGCATCATTGTGGAGCACCTTATGGGAAAATCTAATGGGAAGATGCTCAAGTAAAAAAGACAAGCACGGACATCAAGAAGGTAGTCCATGCGTAGAGTTATCCTTCCAATTGGGCCACTGGCGTCCCCTTTGGCTAGTAGTTCTTCTCCAAGCCTATCGCTCAACTTCTTCCATTTAACACCATCAGGAGTGCCAGTATAACTACTCTGATTATCCATCAAAAGGTTGCACGATGCCAGAATCGCAAGCGGCAATCCTTCTGATCTTTTAAAGATGCTATGGGAAGCTTCTTTCAACTCAATTGGACGGCGATGATCCGGGAACATCTTCTGGCAAAATAGAGTGAAAGAATCATCTGGGGAAAGAAAAACATGCCTGTAGCTGTAAGAACCATACAACCATTCGCGGGATCTGGGAGGAGCACCGCGGGGTTGTGTCCCTAGAGAATTCAAGAAATCTCTTGAGATGCCGGTGAAGAAATTGATAAAATGATTGTGGAAACCATGCGAATGTTTGACGAGTACAGGAGGAGCACTGCCGGGTTGTGCCCCTGGAAAATCCAAGAAAGCTCTGGAGATGGATTCCAGGTTGCTGACGCGAGTAGTGACTAGCATGCTCGGACGAGTTTGATCTAAATGAATCTGGAGAGACCTGAACACATGCGTGCTGCCAACGTCATCCAAGACGAGCACCCATCTGTAATCGTTGTTCCTCATGCGTGTGAAAGCCTGTTCAAGTTCCACTAGCTTTCCTTGGTTGTCCCTCTTGGTCAAATCCCACACCTTTGCATTAGCCTTCATGAGCTCTGCTGCGCTGTCTTTGCGAAAGTCTCAGGATCTTCAGCTCTCGATGCATACACAGTATTTGAAGTGACTCTTCACATTTTCATTGCGAAGCACGGCGCCCACCAGACTAGTCTTCCCTACTCCTTGTGGCCCATGGACAAAAATCACTTTCGAAATCGAATCGTTCTCTGTTAGCCATTGAACCAGCTGGTTCCTTGGCTCGTCAATGCCCACCAACGCATGGTCTGTCTCCATAGAAAAGGTGCTGGAAAATGACTGATCGCTGGTTGAGCTGGACTGGGCATGGTTGCTCGTTAATTCATAAGTATGTCGAGGAGAGATTCTCTTCAGTTCAGCTGTGTAATTCCCCAGCATCTCTTTGAGAGCTTTTGATTCGACCGCAAAAGTTCGTTTGTTGTAGTGGTGGCAAAAGTAGGAAGCAAGACCTTCCCACTTGCAATTTGATTCACGTCGCAGTAAGTCATCGATGGCATCTTCAGAGGCATAGAGAAACTTCCGCATTCTCTTGATGCACCCTTTGAGCTTTGCATCGATGACCTCCTTCGAGTAGGCATTCTGGAGGAATGCCTTGATGTCTTCGATCATGTAGTTGAGGTCGTCAAGTTCTTCTTTAGCAGATGAAGCGAGTTCCGATTCTTTTTGCAGTTTTTCCCATACGAGAGTAGATAGCTTCAACAGAGGACTCACCAGGGCCTCCACTGAGGCGAGTTCCATATTCCCCTTCGCTGGTTGAATCGCGCAGAGAGAGAAGAGGGGGGGTATGTACTAGTCAGCGATGGAAATGGCCTAGTTTGACCGTTTCTCCGGGCAAGCATATGTATAGACGAGGTCCGTTGAACCAAATCAGATAAATTTCAAATAACCTTTCGAATACACAGCTCAAAATATGATAGATCACATCATTGGAATTTGTAAAATGCGTCGTCATTTCATTTGGGGCATTAAGTTTGTATTTGGAGTTGGCACTACAGCCATCTTGAAACTCTTTGTTAGATTATAGATTGTACTAGTTGATAATAGTTCAATAAGAGACTTAAGCATAACCTGATAAAAAAATGATCTAACCGCCGGAGAGAAACAGTTTTTTATCACATATGAACATGGGTGGGATATTTACTGCATTTGTGGGTGTATTTAATTGGGAATTGTCCAAAAAGTCATAAACTTTATGCACTTTTCTCAATTCAGACCTAAACTTTCTACATTTTTCTCATTAGTCATAAACCTTTTAATTCTGTCAATTCAGTCCTAACCTTTTTGCCAAGTCATTCATTCAAAAACCAAAGATCCAACCTTTGGAGAAAGGTATTTGGTCAAGGATTCAATTTTGGCTAAACATCTTTTTGGTATGCCTAATGGGACCGTTATGGTTCGATTTGAGGAAGTGCAATAACAAAAACTAGGAATCAAGAGCCCCAGAATGCCACTAGTAACAAGAATCAATCCCCGCAATGCAGTAATGAACGGCTTGCTCAGTCAGAATCATCGGCCGCCCAGGCAGCAGTAGAGGATAATCAAGTTGTAAATATGGTTGACATCCCAAGAAATCTCATCGATGAGCAGAGGAGGAAATTTGAACCAAATTCAATGCTTGTTCGAGGAACAATAGAATGACATAACCATTCATGTGTTAAATCACCATAACGGTGTGATTAGACGCATGATTGTCAATGTGATGAATGCACTCACTTCAAAGCTAGGGCCATCAAGTCAGCCATTTCCGATGCAAGGAAGTCATGCGATGATGGGGTAGGTTCGCTCAACATTCTCTGTTCAATTAAATTATATTGGTAATTTAAACTAAACAGCCTTGCCATCGGCGGTGAGAATATTACAGAGGCCTAAAGTTGGCAATGATCAAAATGAAAGTAATCCAATTTAGTTGGCCTCGGTAAAGGAAGTACTCAAAATACTCCAATTCAAGATGACGTGACTCGAAACAACAACGGATCGGCAAACCACAACCTTCAATAGAACATCCCTTTGCTGAATGTAGAAAATCAGAGATCAATGGACCAGTATTTAATGGTGGCAATGTGAGGCCGTTAGATAATGCGATTCCACTGTTTGGTGGAATAGCAAACCAACCAAATATTGGTGTGGCAATTCCACCAAATTGTTAGTGGAATATTTTGGCAAGGCCACGTTCTCCGCCTAGGGGGCAGAATGGCCAAGTCCGGCAAGCGCAAGACCCTAAAGGGATTAGTGCATAATTGAACGGGTTGCTGGAATAGTAATGTAACATATGGGCTTCGTCGTTAGGCAGATGTGTAACATCCCAAATTTTTGATAAGCCCGGAAATTGCCCGAAGTGGATTAACGGGTCGAGATTAGGACTGGATTTTGGGAATCGCGCTTCAGGGGTAATTAGACCAAGTACCCCCTTCTAGAAGCTTGTTTAGATATTTGTCTTATTTTCTTTTCTTTTTCTTTTCTTTTCCCCCTTCTTATCCGCACGTTTCTCTCTCTCCCTCTCTTTTCTCTCTCTCCCCCTCACGTTCCCCCCCTTGTCGACAGCCCTCCCCACTTGCCCTTATCCTCTCTTTCTTTTCTCCCACTTGTTGACTGGTCTTATCTTCTTTTTCTCTCTCCTCTCCCACTTGCCTGACAGCCATGTGGACGTCTCTCTCTCTCTCTCTCTCTCTCTCTCTCTCTCTCTTCGGGCAGCTTCCCCAGCACGTCCCCACTGCAGCTGCTTCTTCTTCTTCCTTCCTTCTTCTTCTTTCTGCTGTTCTCCCTCGCCGAAGCTGCTGCTACTTTGCTTCCCCATCGGTGAGACCAGCAACCACCCCATCACCACCGCAGCTCCAACGCCCTTGTTCTCCGTCCGGTCGCCGGTGAGTCGCCGTCCGCCGGCTTTGAGCCGAGCTGGACCTGCCCAGCTGCACCTCTCCTCTTCTCCTCCTCTGTCCGAGCTGCTGCCTTGTTCCAGTTCTGGTCGCCGAAGCAGCGAGCTGCCGCCTCGCCGTCGCTCGGCCACCACCGCCCTTCGCCTGACCACCCCGGACCGAGCTACTGCTGCCCCCTATCCTTCTTCTTCTTCTCGGTTCTGGCCGAACCAGATCTGGCCAACCGACTGCTTGGACGCCGGAGTAGCGAGCTGCTGCCTCGCCGTCGTCCCTCCGCCCTAGTCATCGTCGGAGGCCAGCCGACCGACCAGCCAGCCTCCGCCACCCCCTCGAACCAGTTACAACCTCCGCCGTTCTCTCTCTCTTTCTTTCGGCCCTTTTGACCGTGACCTGGAGAAGCGGCCAGCGGCCTTGCCGCTGCTCGCCGCCGCCGGTCACCGCCATAGGCCCGTCGGAGGACCACTCCCGAGCCTCCTCCGCCGCACCGGAGCCACCCCAGCTGCTGTCCCCCACGAAACCAGTTGCACCGCCCTCCTTCTCCCTTTCCAGCTTCTGTCCAGCTTCGCCGGAGCCACCGCCTGCCTTGCCGGAGCTGCTGGCCGCCGTCCGGAGTCATCGGGCCGCCCACCAGCCAGCCCCGTGCCGCCGGTTCCTCCGTTTTGAAGCTTCTCGCCGCATGGACAGCCGCCCTCGGCCGCCGAGACCCGGTCTCGGGCTGCCTCGTCCCGACGCGCCGGAAGTTCCCGGCGTTCCCCTCGCCGCCGCCGTCGCGCTCGTGTCGTCGGAATCGCTAAACCGTGAATCCATTTCCTAATCCTTATTTAGGGGCTAATCTTGCTTAGGAGTAGTTTAATTAGTTTAATTGTTGGTTAGTGCTTTGGATGTCGATTAGTGTTTTGGATGATTATTGTTAGTATTTTAATATTATTGATTAAGCTTGCTTAGTGTTAATCATGGTTAGTATTAATAAATATTATTATTATTATTTTTGGAATAAATAATAATTATTTATTATTTTCGGAATTATTAATTAATTAAATTAATTTATAATTTCGAATTATAAATAGTAATATTGTTATTACTATTCATTGCTGAAAATTAATTATTTTTGGAGAAAATAATTAATTGTGATTATTTATTGGAAATGATTTTAATTGAGTAATTTTGGGAGAAAATTACTATGGTCTATTTTTCCAAAATCAATAGTATTTTATATACTATATTATTAAAGGACATTGGTTTATTAAAGAAGGGTTTTACTAAATGGAATTATTTGGGTTGGATAATTAATTATGGGAATTGAAAAATAATTATAAGTATTTTGTGGGACTTGACTTATTTTATCGGAGCAATCAACTATAGTATTATATGCTTCTTAAATGAGTATAATTATATTTTATACTTATTTTGGGATAATTGAGTATTATTGGGGAATAGTTGATTGTTGTAGTCGTGAGCACACGCATTTATTTATTATTAAATATTGAGACACGTGGTTGGGTATTGGAGTATCGTGATGTTGATTGGTCGGGATTGATTGAAAATGACTTGAATTGTTGGTTGTTCCCAAGAGTTAGGGAATGTGCGTGATTGAATGCTGATTGGAAATTGAATTTTGGAATTGTCGAGTGAAACCGCATGACATATTGTGTGGGTTATCTGAAATGGCATGTCGCATGGACATGAGCGTATGAGCAATGTTACATTCACGACCAAGCAAAAGCAAAGACAAGAATGAACCGTTTGCTTGATGTGTTGCATGGTCGATTAAAGTTGATAGCCCGGTTGAGCCGGATGACCGCCAATCCTTCGGGGTTGTGCCGTGACCATTGGGTCGCCCGACAAAGGGTCGATGCGGAGTCGCGGTTGAGGCCGGGCCCATGCTCCTTATGGAATGCCGTCGGTGGGGAAAGCCCATGACGTCGCCGTGCCTCACGGGGAGGACGATGCCGGTTTTACGACCGTTGACCGCCAACCATAAGGTTGTGCCGTGGCCTAGAGGGTCGTAATAATCGGAGCATGTGTATGGGTGTGAGACCTGAAAAAGTTACGTGAGATGCTCTGATTATTCGCATGCTCTTAATGTCGTGATGATTAAATTGACAGTTTCTGCAGGTTGCGTGTGCCAATGCCAGGTAGGGTCGCTTGTGTTTGCAACTGCTTATTGAACTGTCGTCTGATAATGTTGCTTGAGGTGTGGTATGTGTTGTTTGTCGAAACTAGGTTGCATGGTTAGATTGCTCCCAAGGCGAGCGAAGTTCCTAACCGGGGCTTAGGACTTTGACTTGCTGAGTTTATCTCAACCCGTCGTGGTTAACATTTTTCAGGTCCATAGGATGGAGGATCGACGCGTGTTACGGCTCGTGGCCGTTTTTGAAGGGAGTAGATTAACCTTGACTCGCTAGTTTCACTGGCTCGATAGGAAGATGCCCGTGGTAAGGGCTTGTACTTGTAAACTTCCTAGGGTTAATCAGTAGATGAATAAAGCAGTTCTTTTGATGTGTTTTTGTTGTGTTTTCCTGCTATCCCTGTTTTTTTTTGTAATTGACCGGGGATTGTGTTTCGCTTCCGCATGCGTTTAATCAAAAGATAAAAATAACGGTCGGCGACGGATCCTGGGGAGTCGCAAATCAAATGACCGCAAGAGAACAGGGGTTGCCGCGTGCTCGAGGGTCGGGGCGTGACAAGATGTATCAGAAAAAATATATTGAGTGGTTGATAATATCCAATATCCAAGAGATTATATATCCAAAAGATTACAAGATACTTAATTTTAACGTGTTCACTGGCAAAGATGATTAGTCAATAATGGAAGATATTAGCAAGTTTTCGGCCCAGAATGGTGATGCTAACCAGGACGGTTGCTGGAAGTTGAGGTTATTTCCTCCGTCGTTGTCAAGAACTACCTTTACTTGGTATACCGGCTGACCGGCCAATTCTATCCATAATTGGGATGAGATGGAAATTCAGTTTCATGCCCAATTTTATAGAACAATCCCTGAGGTGACAATAGCAGATTTAGCTAGTATTAGGCAATATAATAATGAGCCGGGGAACCAATATGTTGCTTGTTTCAAGAAATTGAGGAACCGATGTTTAGTTTCACTCAATGAAAAGGAATTTACCGTCTTGGCGCTGTTGCGACCTCTCCCAAGGTCTTGCAGTGGGTGCAGTTTTAGAGGTAGCGCCTTAAAAGTTTAGGCCAAATAGCTCATTGGTTTAGGCATGAGCTCTCCCAGACTCATATTGTGAGGGTCAATTTCTGGCCTCACTTATCAACAATATAGTCCACTTTGGACCAAAGCCCACACAGCTTTAAAATATGTCGTTTGGGAGTAGAGGCGTGCTCTTGGATTATCCCTCGTCCCAACCCGATATTTGTCCTTTTTGGGGCATACTCTTGGGCCATCCCATCAAGGATTTGCCCTTGGCGCAACGAAAACTACTACCAAGATGCGTCATTGCTCTTGGATCATCCCTCATCCCAACTTGATATTGTCCTGGATCATCCCTCATCCCAACTTGACTTGGCACAACGAAAACTACTACCAAGATGCGTCGTTGCTCTTGGATCATCCCTCAGCCCAACTTGATATTGTCCTTGCTCTTGGATCATCTCTCATCCCAACTGGATCATCCCTCATCCCAACTTGATATTGTCCTTGCTCTTGGATCATCCCTCATCCCGACAATATCATCCCTCATCCCAACTTGATATTGTCCTTGCTCTTGGATCATCCCTCATCCCAACTTGATATTGTCCTCTTTGTGACATGCTCTTGGACCATCCCCCAAAGATTTGGCCCTAGCGCAGCAGAAACTACTATCAAGACATGTCATTACTAGTTAAGACTTGCCACTCCTTATATGGCATATCACCTCACATTTTTTAGGCAATGTGGGATTTGGTTCATTCTTGCCCCCATCGCCATCCTTACAAGACATGCTCTTACCCATTCTTCGCAAACTGGGTCGTTACACATATCTCACATGACATTGGATTTTCGCTTTAAGTATTAAAATGATCCACTTATGCCGAAAATTCTCCATTCATGAAAACTTGCCATTCTCCTCTCTTCTGGTTCCTCGCAATAGTCAATAACATCAAATATAGTGATATGTTCTGATCAGGTTGGGGAGTAGTGGTCGGGACAACTAAATAGGTCCTAAAAAATGCAGCTCTTGACAAGCCTCTTGGATGGTAAATGAAGTAGGATTGCACCAAATTGTGCTAGGGAGAGTCTTCAAGATTTGTATTCGTTAAATTAAAATTGATTCACAGCATGGGCCTTTGGGTGCAACGACATTCTATAGCATTGGAATGCAAATATTAAACATGCTTAGACGAGCGACTACTCAAGAGGTGAGTCACTTCTCAAGTCAGAGATATTCTAAACTCACACTTCCATATTAGAAATGAAAAATCTTGATTTACAGACCAGAAAATGCTCTTAAAAATTAGAAGTGGAAAATGGCATAAATAATTAGAAATGCAGCCGCGATGTGAAATCAGAACACTCCATTTAAACATGCTTACGAACAACTAGATGAACGAAACTCATGAACAAGATTTAGAAACTGGCAGCACACTCAACAGCTACACACAATCCACGGCCATTCGGAGTTTACGTTTCTACTAGAACAAGTTTAAGTAGATATCTTTAAAGACGGATTCCATCAGTGCTTTCCACCTGATGGGTTTCCCAGCGGCCGCTCCTCCATTGTGTAAAATATACTTCTGGTTTGCGCTTAAAATCTGGACAATCATCTTTCTCCTGGTCTGCTCGGACATTCTCGTAGAATTCACGAGACATGTCAAAAAACGTGAGCTTTTGGATTGCGGCAAAGTGTTCGATCCCAGAGGGAATCCTTTCCAACCATGGACTGCGGCTGATGGTTAGGTTTTCAAGACTTGGCATTGTTCCCTTCTCCAAACTCATTGATCTAAGCCCATCCAATTCATCAAGCAGTAAGATCTTGAGCTTCAGAAACTGCCCATCCTTGAAATCCAATAGTTCTTCATCATAAGCCTGACGCAGCTCCAGCTCTAATAAATTAGGCAATTTTCCGAGGGTTGCAAGCAGATCTTCCTCCAGCTGACTCCATCTCAATATGATTTTTGTCAAATCACTGAGGGACGATATCCAATCCGGCAACTTCTCCAAACGGCCATGCAAGTAGAGGCGTTTAAGATTCTTGGGTGGCAAAGATAAATAATGGAGATCAATAATCTCCTCCTCCTCAAACGCATGTATGTTGAGGGACTTTAGCTCCTCTAACTTCTCAAGGGAAGAGCACAACAATTTACCATGGGTGGCTCTCAATTTGGTAATCCCAAACGCCTCAATTGGATTGTAGGGGCAGGGAGGGAAACACATGGACGAACGCAGATTCTGGAAGCACCTACGGAGGAGGCTGTCCCTTGACCGTTGACCGAGATGGCGGGCACGCGTGTGGCGGGTCCTTGAAACGTGCGTCACGTGTCGCGCTGCTTGAACCTGAATTTCTGCCCCACCTTCCCCCCCGGGGTTGGTTCGATTGTTAAGATGCCTCCTCTCTCTAGCCTATCGCCTAAATGATTTAAAGAAAATTTTCGACCACAAAATGATTAAGGAAAATGGGCAGTACAGATGGATTCTACAAACGACCGCCTGCATTTAAATAGGAATATGTTGCGACTTCCGATGGACCAACTAGTTGGTCCAAAAAAAGAAAAACACTAGTTCGTGGAATACATAAAATCGAACATTTCTCCATTATCCTCTACATATCGCAACACTATTCATCGATAATATCCATTACAAATAATCTTCGATTGAGTTGATTATGAAATAAAATAAAAGCTATTCCATGTGTTATCTTCTCGTGATATTTACCGTTTCAAATCTTAAGATGTTTTAATAGACTTTTCATCATTTGCCATTTACCTTCAAGACCCATTAATAAACACTTATTCTGATCATGACTTGATCATGAGGACATTAAAGAAAATTACTAATTCACGTAACATTAACTATATGAGGTATGATTATGAAAAGAGGGAGAAGTCAAGCTATAAAAGTAGTATTTTTTTAGAATAAGCAATGATGAATTTATTAAGGCCGGTCTACAAGAGTGATTTACTAACCGACATGCAGTTTGTCATATTGCAAGCAACCCTTAGGCTTTAGGTTGGTTTTTGGTCCTGTATAGAGTTTTATTTAGGATTTAGAAAACTAATTGGATATTGGCCTAAACTGAACATCTTGTCTAAGAAATTTTTTTTTGTAATTTAATTATTTATTATGATATAACATATAAATATACCGACGACGAAAAAAGAATCCCCACCGAATAAAACATTTAAAAAAAAAAGTGAAACATTGTATTTACTAACCGACATGCAGTTTGATCTCGGAGGTGCTTTGAGAAAAAAGCTTCTGCTTAAGATAAGCTTTCGAGATTTTTTTGCTTTTTATTTTCTGATGTTTTTAAAAAGCCATTTTATAACCAAAAATTAAACCTTCGGCCACAAACCAACGTCACACGATTCCAATGCTTTCTTTTCTTTGACGCGTGGTCCTATATTTGGTTGATCTGTGCTTTGATATTGTCGATATTTTATTGAATATTTGGGCCATCATGAGTGGTTATGTGCGTGGAACTTTGCTGCTGCTATTCTTATTTCATCATTCACCCGTGATCTTTCTAGATGCTCGGAAAACTCTATAAATTGGATCAATAACTTAACAGACGTCCAAGTCCAAAGGTGTCCCGAGAATAGAGAGAGAGGTCATCACCATAGTTCGGATCAAATGGAGCGAAGGTTGTTAGAAGCAGCTCGAAAGGGCAATATCCATGAGCTGCACGAATTGATCAACAGCAATGAGCTCATCCTCGAGGAGATGGATCTCGAAGAATCCGGTCACACGCCGCTGCACGAGCTTGTGTGGCTGGCCATTTGGATGTCGTCCAAGCGCTCCTGAAGCATATGCCAAAGCTCACGGAAAAAGTGAACCCCGGGGGTTTTAGCCCGCTGCACATCGCGGCAGCTCAAGGTAATGTTGAGATCGCGAGGGAGCTCTTGACAGTGGGTCCACACCTGTGCTCTGTTAAGGGACGGGAGAGACGAATCCCTTTGCATCATGCAGCCATGAAGGGGGAGCTCGATGTCATGAAGTTATTGCTCTTCGCTTCGCCTGAATCCATCGAAGAGACAACCGCCCTACAGGAGACCGCGCTTCACCTTGCCGTGAAGAACAACCGGTTTGATGCGGTGGTTGTGTTGGTAGATCATCTGAAGCAGTAGAGGAAGGAGCAGGTGATCAATCGAAAGGACCACAAAGGCAACACCACCTTGCATCTCACTGCAGGCGGCAAAAATTTCGAGGCAAGTCTCGCGGTTCCCTTATTTTATTTGATCATCACTGGAATATAAAATGTCTCGTCTATGCAAAAAAAATAAAATTCTGTAGCATCTTAATGTCTGAAAATCAATGAGAATAAAACAAAGATGGGAAAGAGTTGCAGGTGGTTAACTTCCTGCTTTATGGGCGTATTGTGAAGTCCGAGGTCGTGGATGTGAACGCCTTGAACAAGCGTGGCTTGACGCCTCTGATGTCTCAACTCTCTCGCGAAGGGAAGCAGGAGATAGAGAGATCAGAGAAATTCTCCTTCAAGCAGGAGCCAGACACGGAAGAGGATCAAGACCAGTCTTGGCAGCGGACGACAATGACATCGAGGGAGGTAACAGTCATCAATTAGCTGGGGAAGAAGCATTCAAAGATGCTCCTCCATCTTTACCACAGTCGCGATCAAAAGATTCAAAGGCAAAACATGAGTTGTTTGCTGACATCCGTAACGCCCTGTTAGTGGTCGCCGCCCTCATCGCGAGCGCGACCTACCAATCTGTGCTTCAACCGCCAAAAATAATAGAAGTGCTTCAGCCGCCAAGAACAGGAGCCAAAAATACCAAAAGTTGACCAAAACAAATCAAACGATCATAAATCCGAGCAATCCTTGACTGAATATTATGGTGGGGGCTTGGTGTACAGTCTCTTCCTGGGTGGCAACACATTAGGATTCGTGGTGTCGGTCCAGATGATCATTTGCCTCACTAGAGATATCTCCTTCGGCACCAAGCTCCCACTTAAGCTGCCACTTAGGCTATCCTTGGTGGCAATGGTTCTAACTTACTTCTGCTTCACGTTATCCCTGCTGTTCTTGACAATGGGTAAAAAAATTCCATCTAGGAAATTTATGCGCCTGTTGCCACTCATGATATCATTCCTTCTTCTACTAACACAAAGGTGGTTGGCGGTTGCTATAAATTATTTCTTGGAACAGCTTATTCAATTTCCCCTTCTAGGTAATATTTCGATCTAGAGGATAAGGACTCAGAGAAAAGGACCGAACTCATGCTTGTTAATGATGATGCTTTTTCCCTTTCCTTGAGGTTGAGCTAAGACATGCAAACCTTTAGCAATATAGCATTGGAGTTCGTTCGATAAGGTCAGGTTTTAGATCGATGTCGTTGATTCTCTGCAATTGATTGTGTGATGTCTACTAGTGATTTGCTGTATCGTGTCTCTCTAATAAAATGTGTTAGTGAGTTTATTTCACATTTTGTAACTTCATGGATAGCGGCCGAGATTATGAGATGAGGTTGCACAAGTACCATTCTCATTACTCATCTCGTCATTGCTTCTTCAAATCAATTGGCTATGGAGTAAAACATCTTTGTGAGGTTGAGTATGAATTTCTTCATTAGAATAGAGGAAGAATTAATGGAGGTCCAACAAGGACATAGAAAAAAGAACTTAATGGAGGTGGCAAGGAAGGAAGAAGAAGAAAAAGAACATAAGGAAATAGAAAAAATGAAGGTTTTTCTTTTAAAAATATATTATTGAGCTGAAATTTCACGTCATCGATGACGGGTTGAGAGAAAAGTGCATATGGAATTGGCACATTGAACTTTAATGGCAACATTGGAGAGAGAGTCATTTAGGGGTAGATTCCGATAAAAATGTGAAAGATTGATGATATTTTATAAGATTAAAAAAGTCGAAATAGAATTGGGATTTAATTGAAAATTGATGCTTTTTAAGTGAATTGGGGCTTTAAAATAGATAGAATAATAAGCTTATAAACAAAAGCACCCAATAACTCCATGAGTTTTTTAAACCTCAAAGAAAATAGACAATTTGTCTCCATAATGTAATATAAAATGAGTCTCACGTCACGGTTGTGAATGGACTTAACTCATTTTTTTTTTACTCACAAAAAAACAATGCTTAGTTATGAACTCCTTCAACCATAAAGAAAGGTGTTTTCATAAGTGCCGTTCATTCTAGAACTTTTGGAGTACAAAATTAACTTTTACTAAAAATGAACTACCAAAGTCCCATATATATTTGTTGTACTAAATTTAAAAAAAATAATGAGAAATTTATTTTATTGAATTATTGTTGACACATAAATTTTGACTGAATATTTAAATTGCCTAGTAAATTAAGGACTAATTTGGCCCTAACAAAAAGGATTTTTTGCATCACCTAAGTATTAATATTATTTTTTTCCCTATTCTCGGATTAACAAAAAAAAAAAAAAAAAAAGGCCAAGGGCCCAGCCCCTGTTCTTTTTCCCCCCACCACTGGGCCTAAGCCCATCCAGTCTTCCTTTCCACTCAGGCCCAGGGCCTAGCCCTTTCTTTTTCTCTTATGGCCCGGCCCCGTCCTTCATCTTCTTCTTCCTCCTCCCTCCGCCTCTGTAGCTCACGCGCAAGGATGACGACGCGCGGAGGACGACGACGCCCGTGGAGCAGAGGGGCGGCCAGCGCAAAGACCGGCGGGAGACCCGGACGGATGGGATGCGCCTTCAATGCTGCCGAGCTAAGGAGCAGAGCAGGGCTACGCCTGCTACGGGGCGAACAGCTGACGGGACGCCAGTTCGGCCAAGGGAAGGCCGGTCGGCGCACCGAAGACCGGAGATCGAAGCTCCTCCGTCGACCAGCCTCCTCGGCCTATAAATAGAGGGGCGAGTCGAGCTCAAAAAGGGGGGCCAGCAGGAGGGCAAAGCCATAGAGGGGTGGACGAGAGAACAAAGCGACCTTTGGAGAGACTTCCGAAGGCCAGATCTGGAGGGGGGGGCAGAGAGCGAGAGTCACGAGGGTGAGACCAGAGGGCCAGGGAGCTGCTCGGCCAAGTCCAGCCACTGCGTGCGACGCTGGTTGCTTGGCACGTGAACAACTTCATCAACCGCATCTTCGATAAGCCGGGAGAAGTCGTAGCTCACGCGCTACAACAAGATTCCGACCATCACCTCCTGAGAAATCTGTATGGCAGTCCAGCTCATGTCCCTGGTGAGCTTGCCAAGCACGCCGCGTCGGAGGGCACCAAGGCGGTGACCTAGATCACAAGCTCTTAGGGCACCAAGGCATTGTGTAATACCATGCCCAGGGCCTAGCCCTTGCAGGTGATGAACTTCCTGCTTGGTGGGCATGCTGTGGAGTCCGAGGTCGTAGAGGTGAACGCCTTGAACGACGCCCCTAGATGTCTGGACTCTCTCACGAAGGGAAGCAGGAGATAGAGAGATCACAGAAATCTCGTTCGAGCAGGAGCCAAACACAGAAGAGGATCAAGACCAGTCTCGGCTGCGAATGACAACGACATCGAGGGAGGTAACAATCATCAATCAGGTGGGGAAGAACCAGCCAAAGATGCTCCTCGATCATTACCACGTTCGCAATCGAAAGGTCGCAACGCCCTGTTGGTCGTTGCTGCACTCATCGAGAGCGCCACCTACCAACTGTGCTTCAGCCTCCAAAAATAATAGAAGTTGACCAAAACAAATCAAACGATCATAATTCCAGGAAATCCTTGACTGAATATTATGGTGCAGGCTTGGTGTACACTCTTCCTAGGTGGCAACACATTGGGATTCGTGGTGTCGGTCCAGATGATCATTTGCCTCACCACTAGAGATATCCCCTACCGCACCAAGTTGCCACTTAAGCTGCTGCTTAGGCTATCCCTGGTGGCCATGGTTCTAACTTACTTCTGCTTCACGTTATCCCTGCTGTTCACGACAATGGGCAAAAAAAGTCCATTCGGGAAGCTCTGCGCCTATTGCTGCTCATGATATCATTCGTTCTTCTATTGACACAAAGGTGGTTGGCAGTCGCTATAAAAAAAATTTCTTGGAAGGCTTGTTCAATTTCCCCTCCTAGGTGGCATGTATGATCTAGAGAATGAGGACTCAAGAGAACAAGGACCAAACTCGTGGTTGTTAATGATGATGGTATTTCTTTTTCCTTGAGGTTGAGCTTAGACAGGCAAACCTTTAGCAAGATAGTATCAGAGTTTGTTCAATAAGGTCAGGTGTTAGATCGATGTTCTTGATTCCTTGCCATTGATTTTGTGATGGCTGCTAGTAATCTGCTATATCGTATCTCCTTAATAAAATGTGTTAGTGAGTTTATTTCACGTTTTGTAACTTCATGGATAGTGGTCAAGATTATGAGACGTGGTTGCACAAGTTCGATTCTCGGTAATCATCTAGTCATTGCTTCTTTAGGTTGATCGGCTGTGAAGTAAAACATTTTTGTGAGGTTGAGTATGAATTTCTCTATTAGAATAGGTGGAAGAATTAATGGAGATCCAGAAAGGACATAGAAAAAAGAACATAATGGCGGTGGCAAAGAAGGAAGAAGAAGAAAAAGAACATAAGGAAATAGAAAAAACAAAGGTTTTTCTTTTAAAAATATCTCATTAGGCTGAAATTTTACATCATCGATGATGGGTTGAAAGGGAAGTGCATATGGAATTGGCACATTGAACTTTAATGGCGACATTGGAGAGAGAGTCAACTAGGGGTAGATTTCAATAAAAAAGTGAAAGATTGATGATATTTTATAAGAATAAAAAGTTCGAAATAGAATTGGGATTCAATTAAAAATTGATGCTTTTTAAGTGCATTGGGGCTTTAAAATAAGTAGAATAATAAACTTATAAACAAAAGCACCCAATAACTCCATGAGCTTTTCAAACCTCAAAGAAAATAGACACTTTGTCTCTCTAATGTAATATAAAATGAGTCTCACGTCATGGTTGCCTATGGACTTATCTCATGTTCTTTTTTTTTTACTCACAAAAAGACAATGCTTAGTTATGAACTCCTTCAACCATAGAGAAAGGTGCTTTCATCAATGCCGTTCATTCTAGAACTTTAGGAGTACAAAATTAACTTTCACTAAAAATGAACCACGAAAGTCCCTATATATATACACATACTACTATTTTTTTTTTTTATGACCCAGGGAACCCCGCACCCCGCCGACAGCCGGGAGAATAAACCTTGGGGGCCACACGTGCTAGCCACCACACACGTGACGAAACTGACATCCTACTAATTTTTATAAAAAATAGTAAGTAATTTCTTTTATTAAATGATATATTACTAGAATGTGATAAGATTAGGATTGCAATTTTACATGATTAATTAAACAAAAGGATGAAAAGATATATGGTGTCCTATCATCTATTTGATGTGATGAGAAGAAAAAAATTTTATAGGACACTAATTTCTACCCATCTAATACCTAAGAAGTCGGAGTTTGAAATTATCATAACAAGCCAAATGTCCTTATATTTCCATTGAGGGTTGCCTAGCCTACCTGGTTATTTTGATGGGCCAATAGGATTACGTCCCTCAATTTAACATGTTAGTACTCACGCACCTCAACCCAAAATTAAGGATAAAGTTTTTATTCCCTCTACTTAGGGAATATCCCTAAATTTTACATCCCCTTTGCACAACAAGGATGAAGCCCTTGAAGCATCAATCGATGTGATGATCCCCATAAAGCCAAGATTAAAGCCATAAAGACAAAGACCCAAGAGCTCAAGACTAAGCTCGCCCTCTATAAAATGAGCATTGCAAATGGAATAATGCCCACCCAAATGTTGTCCAAGCTAGAGGTGTCAAAACTTAAAGAGTTCAAAGGCAACCGATCCACCAAAGAGGTGGGCAACTTCCTACGAGCATGGAACAATACTTTGGTGTCATCAACATCCAAGATGAGTTTGGCTAAGGGACGAATCGCGGCTATGTTCCTTAGTGACAATGTAATGCCTTGGTGGCGCAATAGGTGTGAGGAGACCAAACATAGCACTGATCCTATCGAATACATGGGAAGACTTTGTGAAGTTATTTCGAGACTACTTCTTCCCCAAGTTTGCTTAACATGAAGTCCGTGGCAAGCTCCACTACCTCGAGCAAAGAGGTGTAGTCCAAGAGTATGTGAGAATTCATCGAACTCAAACTCCAAATTCCAACTTTAGGGAGGAAGAGGCTTTCAGACCGTTCATGGATGGACTCAAGCCATGGATGTAACTTGACCTCAAGTGAAGGATGTCCAAAGTATCTTGAATGCACTAATTGTGGCCTCGTCCCTAGCTAATTTCACCAAAGTTGAGTCCTCAAGATCCAAAGGGAGCATGTGGAGAATGGATCGCCACCACTCTGAGGATGAGGAAGGAGAAACAACCCGTGGCTACAAAGACAATGGTGGCCAGGAGAAAACGTGGGGAGAAAGCTCCTCCAAACAACCAATCCTCATGAGGGAATAAAACCCAAGGGGACTACTACAATAACAAGTTTGATCAACCTCCATTATCCTTGTGCTTCAATTGCAAAGGTCCTCATTGGACCCAAAAGTGTCAAAGAAGAGCAAGATCAATGCCTTCCTTGCCATAGAAGAGGAGGAGGAGGAGGAGCCAAAAGAAGAGAACATGTAAGTATGGCTCGAAACCGTGAAGGTTCTCAATGTCTTGTGACCTGATCACCACCCAAGGAGAAGGCCATCGTAAAAAAGGACAAGCTCTTCGTGAAAGCAAGGCATGTGGTACAAGTCTACATGCCTTAATTGATGCTGGTGTTTCAAGCATGCTTATGTCTACTGAGGTAGCAAGACCTTAGGACTTTGTGTGGAGCCAAATTGGAATTGGTTCAAGATAAGCAATTCAGACAACTTCAAGGGTGTCGGCACAATCCAAGATGTGGATGTCCGAATTGGTGGATGGAAGGGCAAGCTCTCATTTGAGGTAATTCCCCTCAAAGACTGTGGTCTTATTTTGGGTTTGCTAATCTTCGATAATGCAAGGGCCATGATCAATATGAGAACCAAGGGCATCGTGTTCCTCGGCACACAATGCCTAATGATACTATTGATGATAAAAACTAAGACAATCTCCACGATTCGACTTGTGGGAAAAGGACTAAAAGTTGAAGAACTCATAATCAAGTCACATGCAACATCGCAACCCTTGGAGAAGTCAAAGGTATGGTTGGATCCTCCAATTCCAACTCACGACATGCCCATTGAATTACCTCAACTTGAGGAAGAGAACTTCTCTTCCTCAAAGTGGAGTATTTGCCGAGTGCCATGATTGAGTCAAAGAAGGAGCCAAGTAGGTGACCTGACTAAGAAGCCCAAGGCCAAGTGGAATAAATAAGAAGATGGTTTGTGCCAAGAAGCCAACACCCCAAGCCGAGAGCACCGAGGATGTTGCTTGAATGACTGGGTAAGAATGTGACAATCTTGAGATTCCTGTGACCAAGGGACCTTGCATGATCAAAGAAGACTATCCAATCTTGCCTAGGGTTTGGGCTAGGGTTTTTAGAATGTTCTCAAGAACATGTGAAACGATAATTGTGCTGGGGGCTAGAGTTATCTTAGCATAAATGCCAGTAGTTTGTAGGTCAGGAGATGCAATCACATTCGCCAAATCAAAAGATGATCAATTGTTGTAATGAGAATGCCACTAGTATATCCATTTAACCATTTAGTAATCTAAAGTTTCTCTTCTTTTCCAAAGCTTCTCTTTCTAGAACTTTCTTTCTCTATGATTCAAGTGAGCAACTGAGCAATCAATCGATCCTAAGAAAGGCTTAGCTTGGTGCTCCAATTATCCAAGAAAGTCTAAGTTGTTGCACGTCCAACATTGCAACCCTTGGAGAATTTGAAGGTAGGGTTGGATCCTCTGACTCCAACTCACGACATGCCCATCCAAGTTCTCTTCCCCAAGGTGGAGTACTTGCGGAGTGCCATGATCAAGTCGAAGGAGATGAGTAGCCGACTCGATTGAGAAGCCTAAGGCCAAGTGAGATAGGAAGAAGAAAGCTCATGCCAAGAAGCCAACACCCCAAGCTAAGAGCATAGAGGATGTTGCTCGAATGATTGGGGGAGAATGTCACGGTCTCGAGGTTCTTGTGACCAAGAGACTGTGTATGATCAAAAAAGACCACCCAGTATTTATGCTAGGGTTTTTGCTAGGGTTTTTGGAATGTTCTCAAGGATCGTAAGGTAGTAATTATGCAAGGTTTTAGAGTTCTCTTAGCATAAATACAAGTAGTTGATAGGTCAAGAGATGCAATTTTGTCTGCCGAATCGAAAGATGATCAATTGTTATAATGAGAGAGCCATTAGTATAAGAAGGAGTGCGCTCCCTCTCGTTGTATCTATCTAATCATTTAATAATCTAAAGTTCTTTTCTCTTTCAAAGATTCTCTCTTTAGAACTTTCTCTCTCTACAATTCAGATGAGCAAGTGAACGATCAATCCTAAGAAAGACCTAGCTTAGGCGCTCCAATGATCCAATAAAGCCTAAGTTGCCGCACGTTATTGATTCCAAACGATTGACGTGTGACACATGCTTCATTGCAATTAGAGAGTTTGTGTTGGCCAAGTATAGCTAATAAAATTCTAGCTTCTGCTCTTGCTTTTTTCTTTTGTCTTGATGTAGACCTTTCAGAGGTGGAGCTTTCCAATTATTTGCAGCTCCCTACAATGCATGATTTAGAGATGAGTCGGTTGCTAAACCTAAAGCCAATTCAAATTGAGAATTTTTTTCTTCTAGCATCCTACCCTTGAAAATAGAAATAAGAGCTTTTGTTCGATATTATTATAGGGGTAGAATTATCAAAATAGTTATAATCTATTATAATTGTGTCCAATTCAGTCACCCATACTTCTTTTTTGCTAATTCAATCTTAAAATTTTTGCAATTATTCTAATTTAATCCATTCGGTCAATTTTGGCCAAGTGTTATTAACGTGAATGCTAACAGTCTAGCCGACTCTAGCATGGATAGTTTTTAATTAATTTTTTAGTTTTTCTTTCTTTTTTTTTTTTCCCCCACAGTGGCTAGCGAGGGCCACAATCCTAGCTAGTAGCAACAAGGACTTCACGGCCCTCATACAATGGCTGGCAAGAAAGGAAAAGGGAGAAGAAGAGTGGAAAGAAAAATAAAATAAAAAATAATAGAAAAATATTATTAGAAATTGTTCGTGTTAGTGTTGGCAAGTTATGAATTGGCTGAACAAATTGAATTGACAAAAAAATATCTAGGACTTAATTGATACAGTTATAATTTATTTAAGATTTTTTAGTAATTTTCTCTTATTATGGTTGTGTTATAATTCTTTTTAGAAGTGTTGAAATTTGTGCATTTGGTTATATACATGTTTTAAAACTGCAAAATCTCACAGTTTGATAAGATTAGGGAGATTTCTTATTTGCCTGTCATACGCACACCCTATACGGTGCCATCAGATTTTTGGCATGTATCGCTAGCCCTCAGCCTCCTCCCCCGCATTCTTGCCCTTTTTGGCGGTGTTGTGGCAGGGGCGTCGACATAGAGAGAAGGTTGACACATGTCAACCCTTGGAGTGTGTCGCAGAAAAAAAAAATCTTAAACTAGGAAATATAAAATAAGGAAAAATTAAGCAAGGAAAATTTAAAAAGGAAACAGTCAAACTCCTACACTTCAGCTCTTAAATCAACTTAAATTAGAAAATCATCGTCAAACTAGGAAATAATTGAATTAGGAAACGTTAACTAGAAATCATTAAACTAGGAAATAATCAAATTAGAAAATCAACTGAAACTAGGAAACTACACTCTGGATTTTAAATTAACTTAAATTAGAAAATCAACATTAAAATAGGACATAATTAAATTATAAAATAAAATTAAATTAGAAAATTACAATCCAGCTTTTGGAAGAGCCATTATTCTTCAACTTATAGAAATTACTTATGGATCAATCCGTGTATTTGATGGGATTCGATGCTCCCGCACTACTCCCATCCTTAATCCGGTCTTCATGGCTTCGATTAAACCGCATGTCATTAATTTCGTTTAGAGACAAAAATCAAGCCCACAGAATCAATATTCTTGAAAATGAAGAAAGAAAAATAAATTAAATATCAAAATATAAATAATTACAAATCGAAAAATATTATCACTTACTAAAAAGAAATTGTTAATATTATAACGATCTATTAAATTTAAAAAATGAAAAAACACTAGAAACATTAGCTTCACGACTAATAACGAAATCATCATGCAATGAAATGATTTCTTATTTTTTTTCGCTTGAATCAAATCATTCTAGACAAACTCTTCGATGATCTAAAACTAAGACCAACGATATTGATTATATATAAAATAAGAACGATTTTGTTGTCTTATTTAAAGAAACAAATCAAAGTAATGATATTCAAGAACATTGATTTTGTAGGTCCTCTTCTGATTTTTTCCCTAAATATAAGCTTTCAATAAGGAAATATAGAAGTAAAAAAGAAATAACAGAGTCAAAAATTAAAACCGCTTTAAGAAGTCTACCGGTCTCCTCAAAATGAATTTGTGGCTGCCCTCCGACCGTTGCACAATCATTTGGCAGTAGATGATCATGCAAGCATTTCCCTTTCATAATCCATGAAATAATTACCTTGCCCTAATATTCTAAGTTGCCCCAGAAGAAATTACTTTTTTTCCCACACCATGCAGCCATAATCCGAGTCCATCACGCCATTTTGAGACCTATAAATACATGTACCCACCACCCATCGAAACCATCAAAATAAGCATTCAATTTCGAATCCCACGCCAAGAACCGAAGCCGAAAACCTCCGAAAATGAGACTCCTCATCCTCGCCGCCGCCACTGTCCTCCTCCTCCTCCAAGGTTCGGGTGCCGGGGCTGCCCGCACGGATCAGCTGGACATTTGGGAGCCGATAAAGAATCTGAAAGACCCATACGTGCGAGAGATCGCTGAGTTTGCTGTCGAGAAGCACAATGAGAAATCTAAGACGAAGCTGGTTCTGAACAAGTTGGCGAAGGGTGAGACGTTCGCTCCGGTGGACCTTCTTGGGACAATTTACAAGCTTGTCGTCGAGGTCAAGGATGGGGCCGACGTGAAGAGCTACAAGGCGATAGTTTGGGACAGGAAGTCGATTAGAGTTCTCTTTTGGTTCAAGGCCGTTGAAGGCAATGTGTGAGGTCGTTTTTGTGAACAAATGATTTTTCCCCGTAAGTAATTTGAGAATAAAACAAGATATAATTTTCATTTTTAAGGATGAAAGTTTAGTCCAATGTGATGGCTCGTTTCTGTTTCAAATCTCTAGTGCAATATAAGCCTATCAAACGGATGGATTGGATCGGGATATAAATAATCGGACTCAAATTGAGTCGTTTATTTTCAATGCAAATTTCTCGATTCATAATCGACTTAACCATATTCCACTGTTATCGAAATTTTAATTTTTCTCCATAATTTTTTAACACGGCACTGCACATAGGAGTCTAATTGCCACCACAATCAAAGACTGAAAATAAAATAAAAAGCTTTGCACCGAGAACAAAAGATTTGGGTAAAAGAGATGTATTTCGGCTATAGCATCGGTTGAAGTATCACTTTTCCAAGGAACTATAAGACCGATCATCATCGTCCTCGAAAAACCACACCCATCAATCACATACATACGAAAGCAGTAAAGCACCCATCAATTTGATCTCCACACCGTATTTCAAAATGGAGGGTGGAAATTATGCCAGCAGATCTCAGTGAAAGCGACGTCGACTTTCAAGTAGTTTTGAAAGAGCAAAATCAATGTCTTAAATAACTAAAACGACCGGCAAGACCGATCATGGGTACATCAACACAGTTCGTAACAAATTACATTCGAAATTTCTGGAAGAGCTCAATCGGTAGAATCACCTGGATTTGTTTAGTCGGGACTTTGTCTCCGGTTGATCAACAGTGAGGAGATCAGATTCATGTACGAAACTTTCGAATATTTTAAACCCATTTTCACCTGACCTGTTAAAGATCTAGCAACCCATTTACAACCTAGCTTTATATGTATAGATCAAAAAATTGGAAAAAATGTTACTCCCCTAGCTTGAATAGCTCGATGAGAACTCGGATAAGAATGGAAAAAATTAATGAAAAAAAGGGAACGCTGGCAAATCATTTTATCAAGCGAAATGAACGCTGCCACTATCGAACTATCATCCATCACTGGCTGCAGCTGTGCCGGAGAAAGCCCCTGTGCAGCTACACCACCACCGGAGACCGAGTAATCAGGGATCGAGGTGACGCCGTGCACGGCAAGGGCATCGGAGGAGAAGAGGTCGGGATCGAGGAAAGGGCAGCTGTCGAGGGTGAAGTTGGAGGGAGATTCGCCAGTGATGAGGATGAAGTTGTTGGCAGAAGGGTCGGGAGGTAGGAGCTCGTGCGGAAGCGCCTGAGTTATGAGAAGGCGAGGTGTCGCGAGACGACGTGGCGGAGGAAAGAGAGAAGATCCATGGGATGCCGAAGACGGCAGCGCCGATGCCAGCGGGGACGAAGATGGTGGCAGAGATGGGGAGCATCGAGGGGTCGATGGCGGAGAGGACGATGATCCAGTTGCAAAACTCGCCGGAGGCATTGAGGACGTCGTTGAGAAGTTGGAGGCAGACCAAGTCCAATTTTTTTTTATCTGGAGAAGTGCATAGAAATATTCAAATTTTGTTATTTGACGGTGGGACCAGCACATTCAATGGATAGTATTTGAATATATGCCGGTATAAACTAATGGTGATCGGTTCCCGATTCAGTCCGATGCCAAGGTGGAACCGGGAATTGGACCAGGAGGAGCCGGTTCCCATTTTTTGGGACCGTGGACGGGACCAGATGGTCCTAGGACTGGGAACTTGATTGGACCAATGGTCGGGAATCGGACCGGACCAATGGTTGGGTTTGGTCCAATAGGACCGACCACTTAGCCAAAAAAAATTAAAAAATACTAGAAATATTATTATTTTAGGGTTTATTGCATTTTTTCAGAAATTTAAAAATATATTTTAAATAGAAAATTGTCGGTTCAGTCCATCGGTCCGGTCCGGTCTGGTTCCCCGCCGAAACCGGGAACTGGACCGAAAATCACTGGTTCCATTTTTATGGAACCGGGAACCGGACCGATGCTCCCGAGAACCGGACCAATTCGGTTAGTCCGGTCCAATCCGGGCGGTTCTCGATTCGAACGGTTCAATGTGCTCACCCCTAGTATAAGCTCTCGGGAATTATAGAGGGACTACTGATACCTAAATTTCAATTAATCATTTAGTAATAATTAATTGCATAGAAAATTAGGGATAATCCTTTAATCCCTAAATAAAAATATTAGAATTAAATTACATGATTTATAGTTTCGGAGCATTTATTATATGGTTTATATTTCATTAATTGCATTAGTATTGAATTGGCGGTAAATGATTTTGAGTTTAAAATTCGATAAATTGAGCCCACGTAAAGGGGCCAAATTCGTCTAAGGCTAAGGGATAGGTGCGGCTGAAATTCATAAGAAAAGGGGCCTCCAATGGCCTAACCCGAACTTAATTCAGCCCATTAGATATCTAATTAGGGATTAACCTAAGGTTATTATAATTCGCATGTTAGGTTCATTTAATTGCATGTTACATGTCATTATAGTATAGACATATTTTTGTACGTCATTGTATTGCATTGTATGTGGTTTAAATTTCATTTAAAGAAGTGAAAAAAAAAAAAGAGTTATTACATGTTAATTAGCCATCATATCTAGAAATGTTGATGTGATTTTTTTGTTAATATCGCAAATACTTTTGTTACTCTGAAGTAACTTCCGCAATTTATTTTTCACTTTATTGGGTAATAATTTGGTGGGTTGTGTACCCACATGATCAATTTGAATCCAAGCTACATGCTAAACATTTTTTTTTTTATAAAATGAACGGCAGCAAAAGAGCATTGGAGAAATCTAATGTAACCAAGTGTCCATACCCAAAATCTCAGGTTCATAGAAGTAGGTAAATCTCCTGATATTTTACTTGGGTTTCGAATCAACCAAGTGTAAATAATTAGTGATAACTCCTAATTGAAAATCATTTGCATATTAAAAACTTGAATCCTAAATTGCGAATTGGTATGAGCTTTGAGAGAGCCTGAATTAAGTATAGGCTTAATAATCTATTAACCAAGCCCTAAGTGGTGCACCGCGAGGGACAAACCTAAGTTAGACTTGAAATAAAGGAAAAGCATTGTTTCAGACAAATTATTATGTGACGAAGGTAAGTTCCTGACTTTTGGCATTTGGTGATGCCCGTTTGATGAATACTCAGATGACTTTGGGTGAAGGTTAAGAATGGACACTCTTGGTCATTCTATCACTCAGCAGAACCATGGTAATCTCGTCGACCGCGGCGCAGTGGCCACCACTCTTAGGCGCCGATTACTCGGTAATCACAGCTCTTAGGTGATTCCTCTCTCTTCCGCGCCGAAACGGTAGTCGTGATTGCAATCTGCGATTTTTATGGCAAAATGTCTCTCACCCTTTCTCCCTCCGACCCCCTTCCCATATTTTCTTTTCCTCCGTCGCAATGGTCACGAAGGACCACCGTAGTAAAGGCAAACCGCCACCATCGCGATGGTCATCCTAGAGATGAAACCATCACAGCTATGGTTGCCGTCAACAATGGGGACCAGCTATGAGGATGGAAAAAAAATCCAAGGAGCATTTGTTATTGTATTCTATCTTATCCTATCCGACCAGTATCTTGAAAGACCAACTCGATCTCAATTATTTCCACAATTACTCACTACTAACCATATTATCGAGATGGACCAGATAAGATGAATCGGGCTACTCTATGCAACTATAAATGAAGTCATAAAACTGTACACCTAGCTAGTGCTAAATGATACACCTAAGGCCACCTGTGTGTGCACATATCTAATTCCTTTTGGTTTATTTAGGGCTTTGAATTCGATTTGCGTGGCTTGATTGCCTCGTTCCAAAACCATCTCAATTTTCTGTGGGCTGGCAATGCAAGGTCAGCGCAAAGCATATCGAATGAAAAATTGGAACCATGGAAAGTATTATTCGCATCAGTGTATGAATAACCGAGGCTCAAGTAACAAAACTATGGTCTGTTATAATATTGGATTTGACTACCTTTGCTCGGCGGTGTACCATTGGGATTTTGTTCAACTCAAGAACTGGATGGGATTTGGTGAATCGAACCGGCTGGTTTATAACAGTTCGTTTCATGGGCCACCGGCTTATCAATACTCGAGAAAGAAAGTCGGTGTTTTTACCCCTGTTTGGGTATTCATCTTCTCAACTTCCACGATTTCAGTAACTCCCAGAGAAACCGTGCTTCTTGCAATGACCTCCTTCTCTCACACAAGCTTATGAAATTCGTAACTATTCTCGCTCTTAGCTCAAGAAGATTGAGGTGCTCTTACTCATGATCAAAGTAACCCCCTAGTCAATCTCATATCGAGAACAACTACTATGCCTTTCAAGTTGAAGAGAGGGTAGATAAGTTTCAGATTGAGGTTGAACTTGATATTTACTTGACTCGTTGCATTCTGTCCACCCCACGGGAATCGGAACCTTATGCCAACAAATCGAGGGAAGTGTGAGTTGAAACTAAAATTAGCCTATGAATGAGGATGGGTGTGCACTTGTGCACCAAATTACTCTTGCATTAGATACACTAATAAAGTCAAGGTTATCGACATTCCTATCGATGGGAAGTATGAATTAAATCCCAACATCTCATACGTGTACCCTCTACGACACCATTAGATTTTTTACACTAGTCGCTATTATTAGCCCCTCTCCACCCCCATACTATGTTAGAAAACCCATTGCCATTGTAAAAGTTTGAAGTGATAGGTACAAGGAGACTACATGAATATAAATAACATATATGACTCGTTGTATAGAGAGGTGTTGGACAATATTTCCACAAAGACAAACCCTAACCAAACGCAAAAAAAAAGAAAAAAAGAAAGAAAAAAAAAAGAGATAAATGAAATGATTACATTTATGTCAAAACCGAACTTAAGGCAATTCAATTGAGCAAGAGATAATTTTTTATCGTGACATGTAATAAATTTTTGAAAGCACAGTCGTCAACTATATCAAAGTGGAACATATTTCATGGTTTTCATTGGTGTCAAAATTAATATATAGTCAACAAATAGACTGAAGAGATTGCACCGATAAGAGCTAGTAAAATCATCCTTTGCAAAAACTAGGCCTATTTCTCTTTCTCTTCCCCGTTATATTTGTAGTTGCTCTGAAATCAACGCAAGCAATCTGAAAATTCGAATACGAGGTCTTTAAAAACAACTCTGGAACTCTAGATGCTCGGTTCAGTATACAGATTGGGGTGAAGCACGTTTGCAGAAGTTTTGCTAGCTGGCACCAAGTTCATCCTCGAGACAAATGGAGAAATTACCAAAAAAAATCATAAACCTATCGTATGGTAGATAATATAGTCTTAAATCTTTTAATTTGACCAATTTAGTTCTAGATTTTTTGACAATTTGTAATTTAGTCCTTCTGTTAAATTTTGATTAGAAATCAATAACGTGGACATCAAGCGTCTTATATGGTAAAACTCATGTTGACGTGGATAATTTTTTCAATTTAAAAAACTATTTTTATTTTTTTCTTTTCAACTCTCGGCTACTTGGTAAGACGCACAAAGTTTAGATTTGTTACGTTTTGAGCTATTGTATTGGGCCCAGAGTGAGCAAGCCTATATGTTTGAGCGAGACTTCAATCTTAGCAAAAGCATGACCTGTGCATGTTCCAACTACAGATAAAGTAGACTAATATCATCTAAATCATTGATTATGTGAGTGCTACTGCAAACTCGATATGATCAATGGCCTACATGGGCTTGATGTGCAGGTTCCATAGATAATGTTTTTTTAGTGAGTCAAAAGACAATCAAGGGATTAAACTACTGGAACATCCTTGTACAAACTACAAAACAATTCAACTTGAGGGCAAGCTTTCGACTTGAGGGCAAGCTATGTCATTTCATTGGTGGAGTTCTCCTCGTCCATAGCCACCATGAATCCCTTATAAAATAGATAATAGAAATTTGCTCAACTATGAACAGTATGCTGCCTCTTTAAATGTTGCATATCTATCGGCAGATATATACGAAATCACAATTGATTTAAAATTGGATGCATATGGAATTACACAAAATAAGATATCTGCCCAGAATTTCAATGAGGAAAAAAAACAGAAATCTAATCCTTAGGAAAAGTAGGGATCAAAAGTTAACCCGCTTTGCACTACCCACCTGGGTGGCTTTGCTGGTTCGCGCTTTCTCCCTCTCGCAAAAGGTTGAAAGTTTGAATCACAGCTTCATCATAGGGTGACTTACCCTGGTTGCACATGTGTGGTGGCTAGCACGTGCGGCCCCCAAGGTTTACTCCCCCGGCTGTCAGCAGGGTGCAGGGTTCCCTAGGTCACAAAAAAAAAAAAAGTTAACTCGCTTGGTCAACCCATGATAAATATGAACGGGCCTGGAAAAGTCCAGGAGAAAAACAATCAAAACGAAATTAAGAATAATATAAAAAGAGGCATAGGAACCCAAGGATGTGATAGTATTCCAATTTGGCTAGTGTGAACATAGAAGCAATGCCCTTGTATGAAAACGACATGCATTTTACAGGTGCATTGTTTCGCAGAAAATGAACTTTTTGAAATATATATTTTAATGATCGCTTATATCATTTACAAAAATAATGGATAAATTTTTTATCATTTACGAAAATGCTTAGATATAAATTATTGTCAATAATGAAAATATTTTTCATTGAATAATTATTTTAAATGATACAAACGATTAATTTTAGGAAAATATTTTCCAAATCACTTATTTTTCGAAAAGCAAATGAAGCCTAGAAAACATTTTCCTAAGAATGATAATTTATATCACTCTAAAAAAAGAATAATGAAAAAGAAATTTCATCTTTTATGAAAAAACTTAGACATAAATAGTTGTAGATAATAAAAATATTTTTATTAACTAATTATTTCAAACGCTACTAGTCATCATTCTTAGGAAAATATTTTCCAAATCATCTTTTTCTTACAAAATAAATGAAGCATTATATACATCAACACGGATACAGATACGCCCTATTGCTGCCTTAACTATATGTAAAGCAAAGAAATTATGATGTGGGGGTCCCAAAGAAGTTCAATAATTTGTATCCAGCGACTCCAAATCCTTAAGATAAACAAGGATTAAAAGTAGACCTGCTTGGTCAAGCTATGATAAATATGAACGGGCCTGGAAGAGTATGGGGTCAAAATCAAAACAAAACTGAAACTAAATTAAATTTTTGTGCATTTTTGGCTTGGTTCGAATAATTAGAAAGTAATTATCTTTTTATGTCGGTTTGAGTAACCGAAACGAGTTGAAAATCGTCAATCTTCTTAATATTACAATTTATTCAATCTCTCATTTGTCACTAGATTTCTTCTTAATATTACAAAAAAGAAAATCAAATAAGTTCAGGTTGCTATTTCGTTCAAAGTTGAATGCATGCCATGCCAAAATGGTTCAGATTTCTCAAAACCCAAATCGAACCAAAGTGTTGGCATCCTTGTGAAAAAGTCTGAGGGTAAAACAATTAAAACGACAACTAAAATAAATAATAATCATAATAATAATAATAATAATAATAATAATAATAATAAGAGGCATAAGATTCTAAAGATGTGATAATTTTCCAATTTGGCTAGCGCAGACGTAAAAGCAATGTCCTCGTCTGAAACCGACACGCATTCTTAATCAAGCGACATAGACATCGATGTGAGTGCAAATGCCCCCTATTGCTGCCCTAAATTAATGTAAAGCAAAGAAATTATGACATGGGTCCCAAAGAAGTTCAATAATTTTTATACAGTGCCTCCTCGTGCCTCCTCAATCTGATGCTTCGGACCAAATGGGACTCCATATGTCAAGTCATATGATAATGACATAAAGACAAGTGACGTAATCCTAGGGCCATGACTATGACGTAATAGTATGAGTCACGTGGTATTGACTTTTGTCCCGCTGACGGGAGATAAAGATACTTTGCCCTCATAAAAAAAAAAAAAGCAGAAGACCAGACCAAGAAAAAAGAAAAGAAAGATAAAGCAAAACGACATAGAAAGGAGATACGACCATAGGTGCCGTTTCATTCCGGAACTCTAGGACAATAAAATTGCCCTTCATTAAAAATGAAGTATCAAAGTCCCTGTGCTGTGTATTTCCTCATTCTACTGATTAAAAAAAAAGAGAAATTTCTTCTACTGAGTTTTCTATTGTGTAGCCGACCCTGTTCATGGCGTGAATAATGGCACGTGACACTGCATGAGGTCGTCGTCCGGCGAACATGTTTATTGCCGGTGAGATTGAGGGGGTTCAGCTCAAACAAAATCACCAATTACATAGCTTACTTTGAGGCAAACACCAATCTCAAAGGTGCTCGCTGAGAAATGCTTCCACTCAACGAGGGTTTTCGAGATTTTTCCCACTTCTTTTTATTTTTTTCAAATTTCTGGTGCACTTAAAAAGTCATTTTATGACCAAAAAGACTTACTTTTGACCACCAACTAGTGTGTCGCGATTCCGATGTCACGGAATTCTAACTTAATAATTTGATGATAAAATTTAATGAAAATTAATGAATAATAAATTTATCACGTTTATATTAATTCGAAATTATTTGTAATATAAGAAAAATGCTCCACGTGATATGGGTTTTCCAGATTTTTTGGCTTTTAATTTTTAATGTGTTTAAAAAGCTACTTTATGACTAGAAAACAAACCTTTGCCATAATCCAATGTCGCACGATTCTGATGCTGGTTTTCCTTTAATACGCGGTCCTACTGGTTGGATCCGCCCTTTGATATTGTCGATATTTTACTGAAAAGTTGTGTTACCATGAGTTGTCACGTGCATCGAACTTTTGCTGTTGCTCGTCTTCTTTCAACATTCACCAGTGAGCTAGTGGATGCACGGAAACTCCATAAAAGGGATCAATAATTCGATAGATGTCCCAAGTCCGAAGGTGTCCCAAGAAGAGAGAGAGGCCATTCTTAGTTCGGATCAAATGGAGCGAAGGTTGTTAGAAGCAGCTCGAAAGGGCAATATCCATGAGCTGCACGAATTGATCAGCAGCAATGAGCTCATCCTCGAGGAGATGGATCTCGAAGAATCCGGTCACACGCCGCTGCACGTTGCTTGTGTGGCCGGCCATTTGGATTTTGTCCGAGAGCTCCTGAAGCGTATGCCAAAGCTCGCAGAAAAAGTGAACGCCAGTGGTTTGAGCCCGCTGCACATCGCGGCAACGCAAGGTAATGTTGAGATCGCGAGGGAGCTCTTGACGGTGGGTCCACACCTGTGGTCTGTTAAGGGACGGGAGAGACGAATCCCTTTGCATTATGCAGCCATAAAGGGGGAGCTCGATGTCATGAAGTTATTGCTCTTCTCTTCGCCTGAATCCATCGAAAAGACAACCGCCCTAGAGGAGACCGCGCTTCACCTCGCCGTGAAGAACAACCGGTTTGATGCGGTGGTTGTGTTGGTAGATCATCTGAAGCAGCAGAGGAAGGAGCAGGTGATCAATCGGAAGGACCACAAAGGCAACACTGCCTTGCATCTTGCTGCGGATGGCAAAAATTTCGAGGCAAGTCTCGCGGTTCCCTTATTTTATTTGATCATCATTGGAATATAAAATGCTCGTCTATGCAAAAAAAAAATCTGTAGCGTCTTAATGTCTGAAAATCAATGAGAATAAAACAAAGATGGGAAAGAGTTGCAGGTGGTTAACTTCCTGCTTTATGGGCGTACTGTGAAGTCCGAGGTCGTGGAGGTGAACGCCTTGAACGAGCGTGGCTTGACGCCTCTGGATGTCTCAACTCTCTCGCGAAGGGAAGCAGGAGATAGAGAGATCAGAGAAATTCTCGTTCAAGCAGGAGCCAGACACGGAAGAGGATCAAGACCAGTCTCGGCGGCGGACGACAATGACATCGAGGGAGGTAACAGTCATCAATCAGCTGGGGAAGAAGCATTCAAAGATGCTCCTCCACCTTTACAGCGTTCGCAATCAAAAAATTCAAAGGCAAAACATGAGTCGTTTGCTGACATCCGCAACGCCCTGTTGGTGGTCGCCGCCCTCATCGCGAGCGCGACCTACCAATCTGTGCTTCAGCCGCCAAAAATAATAGAAGTGCTTGAGCCGCCAAAACCAACAGGAGAGCCGCAAAAAACCACAGAAGTGTTGCAGCCACCAAATTTAAAAGTTGACCAACACAAACTAAACGATACTAATTTCGAGAAATCCTTGACTGAATATTATGGTGGGGGCTTGGTGTATGGTCTCTTCCTGGGCGGCAATACATTAGGATTCGTGGTGTCGGTCCAGATGATCATTTGCCTCACCAGAGATGATATCTCCTTGGGCACCAAGCTGCCACTTAAGCTGCCGCTTAGGCTATCCTTGATGGCCATGGTTCTAACTTACTTCTGCTTCACGTTATCCCTACTGTTCTCGACAATAGGTAAAAAAAGTCCACCCAGGAAATTCCTGCACCTGTTGCCGCTCATGATATCATTCCTTCTTCTAATGACACAGAGGTGGTTGGCGATCGCTATAAATATTTTCTTGGAATGGCTTATTGAATTTCCCTTTCTAGGTAATATGTACGATCTAGAGGATAAGGACTCAGAGAATAAGGACCGAACTCATGCTTGTTAATGATGATGTTTTTTCTCTTTCCCTGAGGTTGAGCTAAGACATGCAAACCTTTAGCAGTATAGCATTGGAGTTTGTTCGATAAGGTCAGGTGTTAGATCGATGTCCTTGATTCCCTGTAGTTGATTGTGTGATGTCTGCTAGTGATTTGCTGTATCGTGTCCCCCTAATAAAATGTGTTAGAGTTTATTTCACATTTTGTAACTTCATGGATAGCGGTTGAGATTATGAGATGAGGTTGCGCAAGTTCCATTCTCATTACTCATCTCATCATTGCTTCTTTAGATCGATTGGCTGTAAAGTAAAACATCTTTGTGAGGTTGAGTATGAATTTCTCCGTTAGAATAGGAGGAAGAATTAATGGAGGTCCAACAAGGACATAGAAAAAAGAACTTAATGGAGGTAGCAACAGAAGAAGAAGAAGAAAAAGAACATAAGGAAATAGAAAAAACGAAGGCTTTTCTTTTAAAAATATTTTATTGAGCTGAAATTTCACATCATCGATGACAGGTTGAGAAAGAAGTGCATATGAAATTGGCACATTGAACTTTAATGGCAACATTGGAGAGACACTCAATTGGGGGTAGATTCTACTAAAAAAGTAAAAGATTGATGATATTTTATAAGATTAAAAAAGTTTGAAATAGAATTGGGATTCAATCGAAAATTGATGCTTTTTAAGTGAATCGGGGCTTTAAAATAGGTAGAATAATAAGCTTATAAACAAAAGCACCCAATAACTCCACGAGCTTTTTAAACCTCAAAGAAAATAGACATTTTGTCTCTATAATGTATGGACTTAACTCAATTTTTTTTTACTCGCAAAAAAATAGTTCTTAGTTATGAACTCCTTCAACAATAGAGAAAGGTGTTTTCATAAGTACCGTTCATTCCAGAACTTTTGGAGTACAAAATCAACTTTCACTAAAAATGAACTACCAAAGTCCCATATAGATATGTAATATATACTAAATTTAAAAATACCAAAAATTTCTTCTGTTGAATTATTATTGACATCTAAATTTTGACTGAGTATTTAAATTTAAATTTCCTAGAAAATTAGAAACTAATTTGACCCTAACAAAAAGGATTTTTTGCATCACCTATTCTCGGATTAACAAAAAAAAGAGAAAAGAAATGGCTTAGGGCTGGGCGTGAACCCAGCCCCTATTCTTTTTCCCCCCACCACGGGGGCCTAAGCCCATCCAGTCTTCCTTTCCACTCGGGCCCAGGGCCTAGCCCTTTCTTTTTCTCTTATGGCCCGGCCCCATCCTTCACCTTCTTCTTCCTCCTCCCTCCGCCTCTGTAGCTCACGCGCAAGGATGACGACGCGCGGAGGACGACGACGCCCGTGGAGCAGAGGGGGCGCCTTCAATGCTGCCGAGCTAAGGAGAAGAGCAGGGATGGTAAAATATAAGCAAAGGAATTTATTTGAGGATGTTTATTTGGCGCATTTCTTTAGTGAGGATGTTAATTTGGCACCCCAACCATATGCAAAAATCTTCTAAGTAAAAGAATTTATTTGATCATCGTAGAAATATAGGATGTCCCGTCTAGGCAAAAAAACATTTATGTAGGATCTTAATGTCTGAAGATCAATGAGAATAAAACAAAGGTGGGAAAGAGTTGCAGGTGGTCGACTTCCTGCTCCGTGGGCATGCTGTGGAGCCCGAGGTCGTGGAAGTGAACGCCCTGAACGACAGTGGCTTGACGCCTCTGGATGTCTCAACTCTCTCGCAAAGTGGAGCAAGAGATAGAGAAATCGGAGAAATTCTCGGTAAGCACGGAGGAGAAAGATTAAACTCGCCCGTTTCACGACCAGTCTCGGGGGACGATGACAATATCGAGGGAGGTAACGGTCATCGACCATTACCCGAGAGGCTTGATTTTCCAGACTTCATGCTGGTCATCGCTGCGCTCATTGCAACCTTGACTTACCAAGCCGTCCTTCAGCCTCCAATCTCTGTGCAAGTCGATAATAATTCCACGAAAGGCACGCACGTGGCATACGTTGTCTTCATGAGCCTGAACACATTCGCACTGCTGTTGTCGGCCCGGTCTATCCTTTTCTGCACTGCTGTGCCCCCTTCCTGCTGTCGTTGGGCCCCATGATCGCAGTGGTTCTAACTTATTTATTGTTACTGATATTCCTGCCGTTCAAGTCAATGGACAAACAGTCACGTCCAATAACCGTGGAATTGTTGGGCGTGCTGCCGCTCATAATATCAGTTCTTCTTTTACTGATACGGAGGCATTTGGTGAAATTTTTCTGTTTTTGTCAATTTTCTTCTTTAAAAGAGTTGTCCTTCAAAATAGCACCTCATTCTCTACTTGTGACAAAGATATTTGCTTATTTGGCACTGTGTTTGTGACAGCGATATTTGCTTATTTGGCATTATGCTTGTGATAGAGATATTTGCTTCAATTGCATGGTCGAAGATTTATTTGCCAGAGATATTTGCTTCAATTGCATGGTCAAGAACAAAATTATCTCTACTTGTGACAGAGATATTTGCTTCAATTGCATGGTCGAAGATTTATTTGGCAGAGATATTTGCTTCAATTGCATGCTCAAGGACAAAATTATCTCTACTTGTGACAGAGATATTTGCTTCCATTGCATGGTCGAAGATTTATTTGGCACTATTTTTTATCACCACAAGACTTCACCAATGAGCTTTTAGAAAATTGTAGTTCACTAAAATATCTAGGAAACTCCATAAAATGGATTGATATTTTAACGTGTAGGAAATAGAGAAGCAATGCAATATTTGAGCTACTTAATGTAGTGTTCAATTAGTGCAACTAAATATGTCTATGTTGATGTATAGGAAATAGAGAAGCAATGCAATATTTATGATATAATTGAACGTGTAGGAAATAGAGAAGCAATGCAATATTTGAGCTACTTAATATAGTGTTCAATTAGTGCAACAAAATATGCCTATGTCGATGTATAGGAGATTGTCCAATACCTAGATAGTTGTCAGATAGAAATATTATGAATTTCACCCATTGATTGCAAAGTTTGTATGTCCTTTTATATCTTGATATTCTGTATAGAAACTACAAGAAATACACATTTACAACAAATTACAACAGGAGATCCATCCATCAAAGAGCCATAGAAGGTCCCTATGTAGTTTGCTTTCTTTCTTCTTTTTTTCAATCTAGTTTGCTTATGAGGATTCTTTATTGTCATCCCCAATCCCCATCATCAGATGTCAAGACGTGTGAGTTTTATTACTTCATCACATTTGAAAAATCCATAGTCGCCTACTAAATTTTCTTAACTTTATTAGCCATGCAATGCTCTCTATTTATTTTTTTATTCTTATATGAGTAAAGTACACCAAAAGTAATAAAAATTCAAATAAGTTCAACTAAATCTTAATATTTATCAAACTAGTGCAATCAAGTGTTTCTATTAGCTCCATCTATTTGGCTTATGAAAATTCCTATTTTCTTACCCCAAATTTAAGTTAAATTCGATAAAACAGTAAAAAAAAAAAGGATAATATCTTTAAAAAAGAGAAACTAAAAGAAAAAGAAAAATAATAGTAAAAACCACACATGCGCCTACGAGGGTGGAGTTGCTGCCCCACTATTGCCGCGTCGAGGCCTCAACAATGGCCATTGTTTCTCGCCAGATCCACGGGAAGTCGCTGATCTTCGCCTAAAGCTAGGTGAGGGTGGTGACCCTTACTTATGGCTGGCTATTTGCTGAGGCTCCCAGCGACCCCATGACCCTTTCAGGTGGTGTTGTAGTGGCGATGCCACCGCGTAGGCATCTGTGTTTTGTTCTTTATTTTTTATTTTTCAATTTTGTTGGTTCGAATAATTAGAAAGTGATTATCTTTTTATTTCGGTTCGATTAATCGAAACGAGCTAGAAATTGTCTATCTTCTTAATATTACAATTTATCCAATCTCTATCATTTGTCACTAGATTTCTTCTTAATATTACAAAAAAGAAAACCAAATAAGTTCTGTTGCTATTCAGTTCAAAGTTGAATGCATGCCATGCCAAAATGGTTCGGATTTCCCAAAGCCAGAATTGAACCGAAGTGTTGATATCTTTGTGAAAAAGTCCGAGGGTAAAACAATTAAAACAACAACTAAATAATAATAATAATAATAATAATAATAATAATAATAATAATAATAATAAGAGGCATAAGATCCTAAGGATGTGATAATTTTCCAATTTGGCTAGTGCGGATGTAAAAGTAATGTCCTTGTATGAAACCAACACGCATTCTTAATCAAGCGACATAGACATTGATGTGAATGCAAATACCCCCTATTGCTGCCCTAAATTTATGTAAAGCAAAGAAATTATGACATGGGATCCCAAAGCAGTTCAATAATTTTTATACAGTGCTTCCTCGTGCCTCCTCAGTCTAATGCTTCACACCATATGGGGCTCTAAAGGTCAAGTCATATGATAATGATGTAAAGACAAGTGGCGTCATCCAGGGGTCATGACTACGACGTAATAGTATGAGTCACATGGTATTGACTTTTGTCTCGTCGATGGGGATATAGGTACTTTGCCCTCATAAAAAACAGGCAAAACACCAGATCAAGAAAAAAAGAAAAGAGAGATAAAGCAAAACGACATAAAAAGGAGGTACATCCATAGGTGCCGTTTCATTCCGGAACTCTAGGACAATAAAATTGCCCTTCATTAAAAATGATGCATCAGAGTCCCTGTGCGGTGTATTTCCTCGTTCTACTGATAAAAAAAATGAGAAATTTCTTCTACTGAATTTTCTGCTGTGTAGCCGACCCTGTTCATGGCGTGAATAATGGCGCACTTGACACTGCATGAGGTCGTCGTTATCGCCGGTGAGATTGAGGGGGTTCAAATCAGACAAAATCACCAATTACAGAGCTTACTTTGAGGCAAACACCAATCTCGAAGGTGCTCGCTGAGAAATGCCTCCGCTCAATAAGGGTTTTTGAGATTTTCCCACTTCTTTTTATTTTTTTCAAATTTCTAGAGCACTTAGAAAGCCATTTCATGAATAAAAAGGCTTACCTTTGGCCACCAACTAGTGTTGCAATTCCGACACTATGGGGATTTTAACTTAATAATTTGATGGCAAAATTTAATAAAAATTAACAGAGAGTAAGTTTATCACATTTGTTTCAATTTAAAGTTATTTGTAATATTAATTTTCGAGAAAAATGCTCCACTTGATATGGATTTTCGAAATTTTTTGGCTTTTAATTTTAATGTATTTAAAAAGCTACTTTATGACTAGAAAACAAACCTTGGCCACAACATGCTGGTTTTCCTTTAACACGCGGTCCTACTGGTTGGATCCGTCCTTTGATATATCAGTATTTTACTGAAAAGTCGAGATATCATCAGTTGTCATGTGCATCGAACTTTTGCTGTTGCTTGTCTTCTTTCAACATTCACCAATGAGCTAGTGGATGCAAGCGGAAACTCCATAAAATGGATCAATAATTCGATAGATTTCCAAGTCCGAAGGTGTCCCAAGAAGAGAGAGAGGCCATTCTTAGTTCGGATCAAATGGAGCGAAGGTTGTTAGAAGCAGCTCGAAAGGGCAATATCCATGAGCTGAACGACTTGATCAGCAGCAATGAGCTCATCCTTGAGGAGATGGATCTCAAAGGAGCCGGTCAGACGCCGCTCCATGTCGCCTGTGTGGCTGGCCATTTGGATTTCGTCGGAGAGCTCTTGAATCGTATGCCAAAGCTCGCGGAAAACGTAAACGCGGATGGTTTCAGTCCATTGCACATCGCGGCAGCTCGAGGTGAGGTTGAGATCGCGAGGGAGCTCTTGAGAGTGGGTCCACACCTGTGCTCCGTGAAGGGACGGGAGAGAAGAATCCCTTTGCATTATGCCGCCGAGAACGGAAAGGTCGATGTCATGAAGGTACTGCTCTCCGCTTCACCTGAGTCTGTCGAAGAGACGACCGCCCGAGAGGAGACTGTGCTTCACCTCGCCGTGAAGAACAACCGGTTTGATGCGGTGGTTGTGTTGGTGGAGCATCTGAAGCGGCACAAGAAGGAGCAGGTGATCAATTGGAAGGACCATAAAGGCAACACCACCTTGCATCTTGCTGCTGCCGGCAAAAATTTCGAGGCAAGTCTCGCCATTCCCTTATTTTATCACGCTTTTCTTTGTGCATTACTTCAGTGAGGGTGTTAATTTGGTGTCCCTACCGAATGCAAAGATCTTCTAGGGAAAGGAATTTATTGAATCAGGTCTGTTTTGATCATCACTGGAATAAAGGATATCTCGTCTATGCCTGAAGTCTTTCCATATTATCTTAATGTCTGGAAACTGGAAAAGAATTGCAGGTAGTGAACTTCCTCCTTTGTGGGCATGCTGTGGAGTCCGAGCTCGTGGAGGTGAACGCCTTGAATGACAGCGGGTCGACGCCTCTAGATGTCTTAACTTTCTCGAGAAGGGAAGCAGGAGATAGAGAGATCGGAGAAATTCTCGCTCGAGCAGGAGCCAAACACGAAAGAGGATCAAGACCAGTCTCGGCATCGGACGACAACGATATGGAGGGAGGTAATAGTCATCAATCAGCTGGGAAGAACCATTCAAAGATGCTCCTCGATCATTACCGCGTTCGCAATCAAAAGGTTCAAAGGCAGAAAATGAGTCATTTGGCGACATCCGCAACGCCCTGTTGGTGGTCGCCGCCCTCATCGCGAGCGCGACCTACCAATCTGTGCTTCAGCCGCCAAAAATAATAGAAGTTGACCAAGACAAATCACCCAATCTTTCATCACACGATCATAATTCCGAGAAATCCTTGACTGAATATTATGGTGGGGGCTTGGTGTACGGTCTCTTCCTGGGCGGCAACACATTAGGATTCGTGGTGTCGGTCCAAATGATCATTTGCCTCACCAGAGATATCCCCTTCCGCACCAAGCTGCCACTTAAGCTGCCGCTTAGGCTATCCCTGGTGGCAATGGTTCTAACTTACTTCTGCTTCACCTTATCCCTGCTGCTCACGAAAATGGGTAAAAAACATTCATCCGAGAAAGCTCTGCCCCTGTTGCCGCTCATGATATCATTCGTTCTTCTACTGACACAAAGGTGGTTGGCGGTCACTATAAATATTTTCTTGGAACGACTTATTCGATTTCCCCTTCTAGGTAATATGTACGATCTAGAGGATAAGGACCAAACTCGTGCTTGTTAATGATGATGTTTTTTATCTTTCCTTGAGGTTGAGCTAAGACATGCAAACCTTTAGTAGTATAGCATTGGAGTTTGTTCAATAAGGTCAGGTGTTAAATCGATGTCCTTGATTCCCTGCAGTTGATCGTGTGATGTCTGCTAGTGATATGTTGTATCGTGTCTCCCTAATAAAATGTGTTAGTGAGTTTATTTCACGTTTTGTAACTTCATGGATAGCGGTCAAGATTATGAGATGAGGTTGCGCAAGTTCCATTCTCATTACTCATCCCGTCATTGCTTCTTCAAATCAATTGGCCACGAAGTAAAACATCTTTGTGAGGTTGAGTATGGATTTTTCTGTTAGAATAGGAGGAAGAATTAATGGAGGTCCAACAAGGACATAGAAAAAAGAACTTAATGGAGGTGGCAAGGAAGGAAGAAGAAGAAAAATAACATAAGGAAATAAAAAAAACAAAGGCTTTTCTTTTAAAAATATCTTATTGAGCTGAAATTTCACGTTATCGATAATAGGGTTGAGAGAGAAGTGCATATGGAATTGGCACATTGAACTTTAATGGCAACATTGGAGAGAGAGTCAACTGGGAGTAGACTCCGATAAAAAAGTGAAAGATTGATGATATTTTATAAGATTAAAAAAGTTCGAAATAGAATTGGCATTTAATCAAAAATTGATAGAGGTACGGACCTCGGGAGTGCCAAAACTTGGCACGGAGGGACACTTAAGTGCCAAAACTTACAAATGGTACACTTAAGTGCCAAAATCGGAGCAAAATGGATCACTTAAGTGCCAACGGCTAGAAAATCCAGCCAAAATGCCGACGTGGCATTTTTCCGGCGATATGGGGTCAAAACAGCGTCGTTTTTGTGACTGACGTGGCAAAGTAAACCAAAAACGACGTCGTTTTGGGTGCTGATGTGGCCACAGCACCTAAAACGACACCGTTTAGACTAATATTAATAAATATTAGTTAAATAATACTAAAAGAGGAAAATTATAAAAAAAAAAGGGGGGAGGAGGGAGCAACCTATCACCGCCGCCCCATCGCCGATGGGGCGATGGCGACGGACGACGAGGGTCACCAACGCCTGGGTGCAGGTCGGCGACTCTCACCGACTGATGACAAGGGCCAGACGGCCCTCGCCAGACGCCGGGAGAGGGCGGCAACCCTCTCCCAAATTTGGGCGAGGGTCGGCCGCCCTCACCCCCCCCGGGCGAGGGTCACGGGCCCGCCGCCCGCCGCTAGTGGCGTCGCCCAACGCCGGTGGCGCCGAGGTGAGGGCCACAACCCTCGCTCGCCACCACCGAGGGCTGTCCGGCCCTCGCCGGTGGTCGGTGACCCTTGCCGTCCGTCGCCGCCGCCCCACCAGCAATGGGGCGGCAGCAATTGGCTGCTCCTCCCCCTCCTCTTTTTCTCTTTTAATATTATTTAACTAATATTTATTAATATTAGTCAAAACGGCATCGTTTTAGGTAATGTGGCCACATCAGCACCCAAAACGACGTCATTTTGGGTTTACTTTGCCACGTCAGCCACAAAAACAACGCCGTTTCGACCCCATATCGCCGGAAAAATGCCACGTTGGCATTTTGGCCGGATTTTCTCGCCGTTGGCACTTAAGTGATCCATTTTGCTTTGCTTTTGGCACTTAAGTGTATGTTTTGTTAGTTTTGGCACTTAAGTGTCCCTTCGTGCCAAGCACTCCCGCTGTACTTATGCCAAAATTGATGCTTTTTAAGTGAATTGGGGCTTTAAAATAGGTAGAATAATAAGCTTATAAACAAAAGCACCTAATAACTCCATGAGCTTTTTAAACCTCAAAGAAAATAGACACTTTGTTTCTATAATGTAACATCTTGAATTTTGACCATTCCGAGATAGATGAAATAGTTATTTTATTAATGCACTGTTAATTACATTTACTCTAAGTTAGCCCCTCACGAGTTAACTAACTGTTCGGCAAGGCAATTAAGGATCGATACGCGTACGACTAGTGAATTTGATCAAGGATAGGTCGCTTGACCATAAGGATTAAAGATGAATAATACTATACTGTTGCAAGCCAATTAACGAATGGAAATAAATTGATTCGGCAAAAGTACGAGGTCAAATTGTAGGTGATTCCGCATAATTTTGATATTAATTGCAAACAACATTAAACCGATTTGCTTTTGGCCATGTATTCAGTGTGAGCAATTAACCCTCATGATTACATGATAATCGAAGATCACCCTAATTTGAATATGCACGATCGTGGATTGAAAAGCTATCAACCATGTGTCAAATACGCGAGAACCCCTGAACACCGCTCGAAAGTTAAGTCATACTAAAGTCGCGATTGATCGATGTTAACTATGAATTTCAATCTAATATCGAGTATCGAACTTTTAAGAATGTCGAGACTAAAATATTGGACGTTGTCTCATTGATTCTTGAATCTATCGGTAAGCCCAAAATTATAGGAAAATGATTTAACGGGCCAAGTTTTGGAGCCAAATATTTGGGAATTTGTGCTTCATGGGTAAAAAGACCAAAATGCCCCTTTCTAGAAGCTTGTTTTATCCTATTTTATTTTCTTTTTATTTTTTTTTTTTTTTCTTTTCTTTCCCCCACGTTGGCCGCCCCCCTTCCTCCGCAAGTTTTCTTTTCCCTCCCCCTTTTCGTTGACTTCTCTCTCTCTCCCCCCCTTCCTCATTCTGACGCATTTCCCCCCCCCACCACCAAAACCCTCATTCCCATTTCTCTTTCCCCCTCTGCAGAACCCAAACCACCCCCCCTCTCCTTGTTTCTTTCGGACATACCATCATCTGAAATCGCTGCACCGCCGCTCACTGTCGGTGCGCCGTCCACCATGCCTAGCCACCGCGCACCGTTGTCCCCATCCGAGCCGTTTTGAGCCATCCAAGCCGCTCATTTGCTGCCATTCGCTTCTCAGTCTCGCTGTCACCGAGACCCATTTTTGTCGCCGCTTGTCTTGATGTTTTGGACATAGCCGCGCGTTGCCCTCACCACCGCCATTGCGCCCATGTCATCGGAATCGCTAAACCGTGAGTCGATTTCCTAATCCCTTAGTTAGGAATTAATCTTGCTTAGGAGTAGTTTAATTCTTGATTAGTGCTTTGGATGATGATTATTAGTGTTTTAATATTATTGATTAATCTTGCTTAGTGTTAATCATGGTTTAGGTTAAAGTAACTAGGTTAGTTTTAATTTAGTAACCATGGTTAGTATTAATAATAATTATTATTTAGTAATAAATAATAATAATTTATTATTTTCGGAATAAATAATTAATAAATTAATTTTCGAATTTTAATTAATTAAATTAATTTCGATTATTATTATATTGTTATTACTATTCATTTATGAAATTAATTAATTTTGAGAAAATAATTAATTGTGATTATTTATGGGAAATGATTTTTAATTGAGTAATTTTGTGAGAAAATTACTATGGTCTAATTTTCTAATGTCAATAGCATTCATGTACTACGTTGTCAAATGACATTGATTTATTAAAGAATGATTTTATTAAATGAAATTATTTGGGTTTGATAACTAATTATGGGATTGGAAAATAATTACAAATATTTTGTGGGAGTAAATTATTTTATGGGAACAATAGACTATAGCATGCTTCTTAAATGAGTATTTTTGAGTATAATTACAGTTTGTACTTATTTTTGGGATAATTGAGTATTATTGGGGAATATTTGACTGTCGTAATCGTGAGGACATGTATTTATTTATTATTGAATATTAAGACGTGTGTTTATTTATTATTAAATATTGAGACATGTGGTTAGGTATTGATAATTATTGAAGTACATGATTATTTTGGAAAAATGTGCAAGTTTTGTGATGTTGATTGGTCAGAATTGATTGATAGACTGTGACTTGAACTCTTGATTGTTGCAATTTTTATGAGTGATTAGAATGCTGCTGTTGTACGTGGCTACCGAACACTACTGCATTTCATTATATGTGTGTCAATTGTAATAGCATGTCGCATGAGCACGAATTATGTTGCATTCACGATCAAGCAAAAGTAAAGACAAGAATGAATTGTTTGCTGATGTGTTACATGGTCAGATTAAAGTTGATAGCCCGATTGAGCCGGATGACCGCCAATCCTTCGGGGTTGTGCCGTGACCATTGGGTCATCTGACAATGGTCAGATGCGGAGTCACGGTTAAAGTCGGGCCCATGCTCCAAAGGGAATGCCGTCGGTAGAGAAGAGCCCATGACATTGCTATGCCTCATGGGGGAGGATGATGCCTAGTCTACGATCAGTTGACCGCTAACCATAAGATTATACCGTGGCCTAGAGGGTTGTAATAATCGGAGCACGTATGGGCATTGAGATATGAGAAAGTTGTGCTATACTTTGATTATTTGCATGCCTCTTATTGTTATTATGAGGTGATTGACAGTTTCTGTAAATTGCGTGTGCTAAGGCTAAATAGGGTCACTTGTGTTTACATCTACTTATTGAACTGTCGTCTGATAATGATGCTTGAGATGTGGTATGTATTGTTCGCCGGAACTAGGTTGCATGATTGGACTACCCTCGAGGCGAGCGAAATTCCTAACCGAGGTTTAGGATTTTGACTTACTGAGATTTTATCTCACTAGTTGTTGAATAACCATTTTCAAGTCCATAAGATGGAGGATCGACGCATATAACGGCTCGTGGCCGTCTTTGAATGGAGTAAATTAACCCTGCCTTATTGTTTTCATTGGCTTGTTAGGAAAATGTCCGTGGTAAGGGCTTGTATTTGTAAACTTTCTATGGTTAATCAGTAGATAAATAAAGCAATACTTTTAAATGTGTTCTTGTTGAGTTTTCCTACTATCCTTGCTTTTGTAATTGACTAGGGATTGTGATTCGCTTCCGCATGCGTTTAATTTAAAAGATAAAAATAACAATCGGGGATGGATCCTGGGGAGTCATAAATCAAATGACCGCAAGAGAATTGGGGTTGCCGCATGCTTGAGGGTCGGGGTGTGACATATAATGTAATATAAAATGAGTCTCACGTCATGGTTGTGTATGGACTTAACTCAATTTATTTTTTTTACTCGCAAAAAGATAATGCTTAGTTATGAACTCCTTCAACCATAGAGAAAGGTGTTTTCATAAGTGCCGTTCATTCCAGAACTTTTGGAGTACAAAATTAACTTTCACTAAAAATGAACTACCAAAGTCCTATATATATATTTGTCATACTAAATTTTAAAGAAAAATAATGAGAAATTTCTTCTGTTAAATTATTGTTGACATCTAAATTTTGAATGAGTATTTAAATTTAAATTGCCTAGTAAATTAGGGACTAATTTGGCCCTAACAAAAAGATTTTTTGCATTACCTAAGTATTAATATTATTTTTATTTTTCCCTATTCTCGAATTAACATTAAAAAAAAAAAATGGCTTAGGGCTGGGCGTGAACCCAGCCCCCTATTCTTTTTCCCCCCACCACGGGGGCCTGAACCCATCCAGTCTTCCTTTCCACTCGGCCCAGGGCATAGCCCTTTCTTTTTCTCTTATGGCCCGACCCCGTCCTTCATCTTCTTCTTCCTCCTCCCTCCGCCTCTGTAGCTCACGAGCAAGGATGACGATGCACGGAGGACGATGATGCCCGTGGAGCAGAGGGGTGGCTAGCGCAAAGACCGGCGGGAGACCCAGATGGATGGGATGCACCTTCAATGTTGCTGAGCTAAGGAGCAGAGCAAGGCTATGCGCTGCGCGGGGCGAACAGCCGACGGGATGCCGCCGGCCAAGGGAAGGCCGGTCGACGCACCAAAGATCGGAGATCGAAGCTCCTCCGTCGACCGGCCTCCTCAGCCTATAAATAGAGGGGTGAGTCGAGCTCAAAAAGGGGGGCCCAGCAAGAGGGCAAAGCCATAGAGGGGTGGACAAGAGAACAAAGCGACCTTTGGAGAGACTTCCGAAGGCCAGATCTGGAGGGGGGTCGAGCGAAAAAGAGATCTGAGAGAGCGAGAGTCACGGGGGTGAGACCAGAGAGCAAGGGAGCTGCTCGGCTAAGTCCCGCCGCCGCGTGCGACGTTGGTTGCTTGGCCCGACGTCATTGCTGTTCAGCTACCAACGACGCCGCCTACTAGTGTTGTTTCCGTGAGAGAGAGAGAGAGATTTGAGAGAGTGGAGGAGAAGCAGAGCTGAGTTGAGAGAGAGCCAAGGGGTGGCGAGCCCGGTGGAGGAAGAGATCTGAGGAAGGTGAGAAAAATCGGAAGAGAGAGAGCCGCCGGTCGAGCCCCATCGTCAGTCGGGCAACGCGGGACTAGGCCCCGTCATCGCACTAATCCGACACCACCACCGTTCAACCACCGACGACGAGGCCTACCGGTGGCTCTCGTCGCTGCCGTCACCACCTGCATCCAAAGCCGTCTTGACCCACGACGACCTCACCGCTCACGGGTCTCGACCGCCATCGTCCTTGGTGCCACTTGCCACTTCGTCGTCTAGTCGGCTTGTCTCGCGAAGATTGCCGCTGCTCGCCGTGGTCGGGCCAGGACACGCTCGGCCATCCCCCATCAGTGCCGCGGATGGACTGCGAAAGAGAGGGGAAACGCGGGTCGGGTCATGATCGGGTCGGGGGTGAGAAGCCGGTCGACCCGCTATGGTTTGGTTTTATGGGCTATGGGCTGAGATGAACATAGCCTATTGGGCTAGTCCTGTTTTCTTGGGCTGGACTTTGGTTTTTGGGCTTTACTATTTCTTTTATTTTCAGGTACACCCCCTGGGCCGGGCAAACCAAGCCTATTAGCCGGACTCAGCCCAACCGAGGAGCCTAAGTCTCCGAAGCCCGGGCCTCGTGCCGAGCTAAACCTGACCCCGGTCGGACCAAGAGACCCGACCTGGGTCCGGTCGGTTTATAATAATAATAATAATAAATTTTTATTATTATAAAATATTTTCAAAAAGAATTAAAAAAATAAAAAAAAAAATGTTTCATATTTTCCAGAAAAATCCAAAAATAGTTTATATTTTCCGAAAAATCAGAAAAAGCCAAAGAAAAAAACACTTTTCTCCATAAATGCATGAAAAATCCTTTTAAAATTCAAAAATATCAAATTTGAGGGTTTAAACAAGATTATGTATCGGAAGGATATTGATAATTAACTAGTGTAATCAAGTTCTTGATCCTAATTTTTTTAGCTGTGCAGGAGTAAAATGTTTCTCCCAATATTTTATTTGAGTTTCTAATTGATTTAGTGGCGATTCCTATTTAAATAAAATTGAATTGTAAGTTAAAAATTCGGACATTAAGTCATGAATTGATGGGTTTGGGAGAGCATTGGCTAAGCCCTAATAATAAAGCATTAGCCAAGCCATTAGCCTCCGGATCGCGAAGGTCGCAACAATGATCTATTACTAGAATGTGATAAGATTAGGATTGGCAATATAACATAATTAATGAAACAAAAGGATGAAAAGATATATTGTGTCCGATCACCTATTTGATGTGATGAGGAGAAAATATTTTTATAGGACAATAATTTCAACCTATCTTAATCCATAAGAAGTTGAAGTTTGAAATTATCACAAAAAGCCAAATGTCCTTATAGCTCTGTTGAGGGTGGCCAACCTGCCAAGTTGCCCAAGTATGAGCTTCTCCAAGTATAAGGAGGCGGTGGTGGCCGAGAAGTCTGATGCAATACGAGATGTCGTGCAAGTCCATGGGCATCATGAACAACTTCATCAACCGCATCTTCGATAAGCCGGGAGAAGTCGTAGCTCGTGCGCTACAACAAGATTCCGACCATCACCTTCTGAGAAATCTGTATGGCCGTCCAGCTCATGTCCCTGGTGAGCTTGCCAAGCACGCCGTGTCGGAGGGCACCAAGGCGGTGAACAAGATCACCAGCTCTTAGGGCTCTTTTGATTTGGGCGATTTCTTAGGTAAGCAAAATGAGAGGGGATTGCAGAATCGAGAGGCTCCAATGAAATTTGTGTGTTGTCACCTTTTGGAGATGAAATTTGTGCTGTCTCACACCAGCAGGAAGAGAGAGAATAAAGCCGGAAAGGGAAAGAGGGAGAAAGTGAGGGAGAGGAGCGCAGGACAACGAGCGTGCGAAGATAGAGGAAGAGAGAGAACGTAGCGGAAAAGGGTAGAGTGAGAAAAGCGAGTGAGGAGAGCATTAGCCAATTAGTGAACAGTGAGAGTGAGGGAGGGGAAAAACAAAAAACGAAATCAAAATCCGATCTGATCTAAAGCAAAGCAAAATATCAAACAAATCAAATTCTTTTATTAATTATCCGAACCGAACCAAAAATTGATGAAGGGTAAAATGGACTGACAGCATAAGCATTCCCATCTTTTGACAATCATTTATGAATTTGCAATTGGCTCCAACAAGATTTGATTTAAGAATTGTTAAATTGGATGTGCATGGTATTACACAATGCAAGAGGGAAAAGTACAAAAAAAATCATAAACTTATTATATTGATATCAATTTAGTCTTAAATTTTTTAATTGACCACTTTTTCAAATTGATATTAATTAATTCCATTTAGTCAATTTAACTTGGAAATTACTAGTGTAGACACTAGTCGTCTTACGTAATATGGTTGATACTGATTTGGATAATTTTTAATTTTTGAATATTTCTTGAATTTTTAATAATTTCTTTAAAAAAATTTCTCTTTTCCCCTTCTCTTTCTTTTAGCCTATGAGTGGTACTCAACCATGGTTAGCACCTAACCACGAGCGAGGGCTGCCCTTGCCAACTCTGGCAAGGGCTCAACCATCACAACCTGGGTGAAGGTCACCCTTGCCAAAGTTGGCAAGGGCATCATTGGCCATGGTCAAGTACTACCTATAAGCCAAAGGAAAGAGAAGAAAAAAAAAGAAAGTTAAAAAGAGAACATCTTTAAAAAAATTCAAAAAACTTATCTACGTCAATACTAATCATATTATGTACGACAACTGATGTTCATGTTAACAATTTTCAATCTAAATTAGTGAAATAGATTGAATTTGTACTAATATGAAAATATTTATAGCTAAATGCGTTCTTTTAAAAAAAATTAAGATCAAATTGATGCAAATACACTAGATTTAAAACATTTTTTTTGTACTTTTCCTTGATGCAAAAAATTTGCCCAAGTTTTCAATGAGAAAAAAAGAGACGGAAATCTAATCCAAAAACAAAACAAAGATAAAATGTTAACCCGTTTGGTCAATTTGTAATAAAGAGAAGCTAAGATTAGACTTGGAAAAGTCTAAGGAAAAAAACAATTGAAACAGTTGTATTCAAACTCAACTCAACCCTGAAAAAAAGGGAGTCGCAAAAATCTAAAAACATTATAATATTTGAATTTGGCTAATGCAAATGTAAAATCGATGCCCTAACATGGATACAATATGCATTCTAAATCAAATTATATAAACGTTGGATCAAATAGAAAACGCTACATTGCTGCCCTATATATCTGTAAATCAAAGAATTAAGAAATGGCTTTCCAAAGGAGTTTATCAATTTCTATAAAGTGGCTCCTTAATTTGGTGCTCCCAACTAAGATGAAATTTCATATATTAAGTCGGGTTTGAAGAAGTCACATTAGAATTTCTACAGTGGCAAATGACGACATGTTAGGATCATGACTATGACGTAATAGTCGCAGTTTTCAAAGACTAAACATCGACTTACCTTCCATAGACGGAAGCGACAGAGAATGAGGAGGAGGAAAATCCTCTAAAAGATTTAGCGTACTTTCTATCATCATTTGAAGATGGAAATAGTAAAAGAGGGTGCACCCAAGTCAGTCGGTGCCTTGAAAAAGCTCAGAAAAAGCAAGAGCAGAAAAGTACAAAAAAAGAGGAACGCTGATAAAATCATCTTTCTTCTTCAGTGAATCCAGTAATTACGACAAATCATTCACCCATGAGCATCTTGATACTCATCTATAATGATGGCCTCTTTCTCACTCTTTTCTTGGGATACCTTTGGACTCGGGCGTCTGTTAAATTATAGATCCATTTTATAGAGAATTCCGAGTATCAAGATGCTCATGGGTGAATGATGAACTAAGAAAGATGGTCCCACGCTATGGGGAAGGAGGAGAAAGATGAGTTTATCAGCGTTCCTCTCTTGAAGGAGCCGGTCACACGCCGCTGCACGTCGCTTGTGTGGGCGGCCATTTGGATTTCGTCCGAGAGCTCCTGAAGCATATGCCGAAGCTCGCGGAAAAAGTGAACCCGGGCGGTTTCAGCCCGCTGCACATCGTGGCAGCTCGTGGCGATGTTGAGATCGCGGAGGAGCTTTTGAAAGTGGGTACACACCTGTGCTCCTTGAAGGGACGGGAGAGGAGAATCCCTTTGCATTATGCAGTCGTAAATGGGGAGGTCAATGTCATGAAGGTACTGCTATCCAAGTCGCCTGAGTCTGTCGAAGAGACAACTGTGCTAGAGGAGACCGCGCTTCACCTTGCCGTGAAGAACAACCAGTTTGATGCGGTCGTTGTGTTGGTGGATCATCTGAAGCAGCACAAGGAGGAGCAGGTGATCAGTTGGAAGGACCACAAAGGCAACACTGCCTTGCATCTCGCTGCCGCTGCCAAAACTTTCGAGGCAAGTCTTGCGGTTCCCTTATTTTATGGCACTTTTCTTTGTGCATTGCTTCAGTGAGGGTGTTAATTTGGTGTGCCTACCATATGCAAAAATCTTCGAAGCAAAAGAATTTATTTGATCATCACGGGAATATAGTATCTTAATGTTTGAAAATCAATGAGAATTAAAACAAAGATGGGAAAGAGTTGCAGGTGCTTAACTTCTTGCTTCGTGGGCATGCTGTGAAGTCCGGGGTCGTGGAGGTGAACGCCTTGAACGACTGTGGCTTGACGCCCCTGGATGTCTCAACTCTCTCGCAAAGGGGAGAAGGAGATGAGAGATCAGAGAAATTCTAACACGAGCCAGAGCTGTAAGCGAAGGAGGAAGATTAAACTCGCCCACTTCAAGATCAGTCTTGGGGGACGATGACGATATCGAGGGAGGTAACGGTCATCAGTCAGATAGGGATTCGAACAAAGGAAAAGATTCGTTGGGCGAGATACGCAATGAACTGTTGGTCGTTGCTGCGCTCATCACAAGCGCGACCTACCAATCTGTGCTTCAGCCGCCAAGCGGGGTAAAAGATGACGACCCGTACACCCTCTTCCTGGGCGGCCACACATTCGGATTCTTGATGATCATTTGCCTCACCAAAGCTCTCCCTGCCAAGCTGCCGCTTATGCTATCCCTGATCGGAATGGTTCTAACTTACTTTTCCTTCACGTTATCCCTAATGATCAAATCATCGGATGGTAAGTCAGCCACCACTGCGCTGGGCGTTCTGCCTCTTATGATAGCAGTTATTTTTCTTCTGATGCAAAGAGCATTGGCGGCAGTTACGCATTCTTGAACTGGCTTTTTAAATTTCACCTCCTAGGTAATATGTACAGGCTAGAGGAGAGTAAGGACCAAAATTGTGGTTGAGCTAAGACATGCAAGCTTCTAGCAGTATTGGAGTTTGTTCGTCTAGGTTAGATGGTAGATTGATGCCCTTGATTCTCTACAGTTAATTGTGTGATGTCTTAGAGTGATCCGTTGTATCATATCTTCCTAACAAAATGTGTTGTGAGTTTATATCGTGTTATAACTTCATGGATAGTAGTCGAGAATCTGAGATGTGGTCTCGAGAGTTCTGTTCTAAGTACTCATTTTGTCTTTGCTTTTTCAGATGGATTGGCCGTGAAGTGAAATGTCTTTGGGAGGTTGAGAATGAATTTCATTATTAGAGTAGGCAAAAGAATTAATGGAGGTTGAGCAAGGAAATATTAAAAAAGAACATAATGGAGATGGCAAAGAAGGAAAAAGAAGAAATGGAACATAAGGAAATAGAAAGAACAAAGGTTTTTCTTTTAAAAAATCTAATTCAGTTGAAATCACACATCATCACTGATGCATTGAGGGAGAGAGGTGCATATAGAATTCGCACATTGAACTTTAACAGCAATGTTGGACGGAACGTGTCACGACCCAACTCTCGAGTCTGCAACAATCACTATTCTCTTGTGGTCATTTGATTTGAGACTCTTTAGGATCCGTCGCTGATCGTTATTTTTATCTTTTAATTAAATGCATGCGAAAGCGAATCACAATCCCCTAGTCAATTACAAAAGCAGGGATAACAGGAAAACCCAACAATAACACATTCCAAAGTGTTGTTTTATTTATTTACTGATTAACTTTAGGAAGTTTATAAGTACAAGCCCTTACCATAGACATCTTCCTATCGAGTCAATGAAACCAACAAGTCATGGTTAATCTACTCCCTTAAAAAACGGCCACAAGCTATAACATGCATTGATCCTCCATCCTATGGACCTGAAAATGGTTATTCAATAATTAGTGAGATAAAATCTTAGTAAGTCAAAATCCTAAATTTCGGTTAGGAGACCTACTTATCTCAGGTGCACCCTAAATGTTCAATCTTTTTATAGCTAACAATTCAACAATAGAAGAATATCCATTCAACCATTATTAGACGCATGATTAGGTCAAGACTCATATGTAATCATTAACAATTAACAGTTGTAATCACAGGCATTCTTACCTTGCTCATGCAATCTGCATGATACAGTTTATTATATGACACCTCAATGCAGCAAATATATCAAATAATCAAAACACATTTCAAGTTATCCCATGCACCATGCACTCACTCGTGTTCTGATTATTAATAACCTTTAGGGGAATTTACTTCCAACACACAAGTTGGTAGTCTACCGACATAATCGGGCATGGTCCCACCCATTGGGCATGCTATGTCTGGCGTCTAGACGGCATTCCGAAGGAGCATAGGTTCAACCTCTACCGCGACCTGCATCCGAACCCCCGCTGGGCATTTGGATAATACGAACTTTGTCAACCACAAATCTCCCACCGGATGATGAGCTCTTATGTGACCATGCAAGCACACTAGTTAATCATGTTCATTTTTGTCACGCCCCGACCCTCGAGCATGCGGCAACTCATGTTCTCTCGCGGCCATTTGATGCGATGTCCCAGGACGCGTCGCTGACCATTATTTTTATCTCGTAGTTATGCACATACAGAAACGAATCAAAAACCTCCAGTCAATTCCAAAAGCAGGGATAGCAAGGAAACCCAACAAGAACACATTCAAAAGTATTGTTTTATTTATCTACTGATTAACCCTAGGAAGTTTACAAGTACAAGTCCTTACCACGGGCATCTTCCTAATGAGCCAATGAGACCAACAAGTCAGGGTTAATCTACTCCCTTCAAAGACGGTCACGAACCGTAACACGCGTCGATTCTCCATCCTACGAACTTGAAAATGGTTAACCACGACGGGTTGAGATAAACTTAGCAAGTTAGAGTCCTAAGCCCCGGTTAGGAACTTTGCTCGCCTTGGGAGTTTAACACACAACCTAATCTATCAAATCAAGCAACACCACTTTAGAGAAAAAGACAGCAGAAGACAGTTTAATAAACAGGTGCAATCACATACGATCCCTACCTAGCCTTAGCACACGCAACCTGTAAAACTGTTATTTAATTCATCACGACATTAAGAGCATGCAAATAATTAGAGCATCTCACACAATTTTCTCATGCCTCACATCTACACATATGATCTGATTATAACGACTACTAGGGCCACGGCACAACCTTATGGTTGACGTTCTACCGGTCGAAAGCCAGGCATCGTCCTCCCCTATGAGGCACAACGACGTCACGGGCTCTCTCCCATCGACGGCATTCCCTATGGAGCATGGGGCCTGCTCACTACCATAGCCCTGCAACTGACCACTATCAAGCAACCAACCGAAGTGAGGACGACCAAAAGGCCACGGCACAACCCCAAGGGTTGGCAGTCTATTGGCAGCACCGGGCTCTCCTCTTAATGTGACAATGCAACACATCATCAAACAATCCATTCTTTTCTTTGCTCTGTCGTGAATGCACATACAATTCGTGCTCATGCAACATGCTGTTGCAGTTGACACACGTATAATGTCATGCAATACAATCCAACAACTCGTGAAAATCACGACAAACCAAAATTCAATTCCAACCAATTAACAATCACGTACATTCCCTAATTCTTAGGAATAACTCAATAAATCAAACACTTTCACTTCCACTCGGTCATCAATCATGCATTTCATCATTATTCACGCATATAATTAACAATCGGCACTTCAAGAAAGCATAACAACCAAGAACACAACAATTTGAAACCAAAATTTGCTTTTGTATGAATAGTGCCATGAACAGTAATTGTAAATAGTAATCGTGAATAGTGATCGTGAACAGTAATCATGCATTTCATCATTATTCACGCATATAATTAACAATCGGCACTTCAAGAAAGCATAACAACCAAGAACACAACAATTTGAAACCAAAATTTGCTTTTGTATGAATAGTGCCATGAACAATAATTGTAAATAGTAATCGTGAATAGTGATCGTGAACAGTAATTATGAAAAGTAATCATGAACAATACTAATCCGAAATTAATAGAATAATATTAAATTTAACCATGGTTACTAAATTTAACCTAACTAGGGTTAATTAACTCAACCATGATTGATAATTAACCATAGTTACTTTAGAAACTAACCTTAGTTACTTTAATTAATTAACCTAGGTTACTTTAACACTAACCATGGTCAATTAACTAATCCTCATCAGTCTTAATTAACCAACATAATCAACCAATCGACTTTAATTAATCACAAATATACAAATACACTAATTAATTCCTAAGCAAGATTAACCCCTAAACAATGATTAGGAAATTAACTTGCTTGGGTTGGAAATCCAACGACACCGGTGCGTAGAGGGAGACGAGGGCTATGAGGGGTAAGCTTGGGGACGACAATGGATGACAAACAATGGCCGAAATGGGCCAAAATAGCCCCCGGGTGTTCACGCAGAAGAGAGTTATTGGGTGGAAATGGCCAAAACAAGTGGCTAATGGCGACTAGGGGTGGCCGGTGGTGTGCGGTTGGCTCCCTGACTTCCGTGGCTACACTTTGGGCGGTGGTGGCGGCTCCAATGATGGCGACAAGGCTGGATTCCAGCGGGAAAATAGAAAGCACATCAAGAAAAGGAAGAGAAAAGAGAGAGGAAAAGGGGGTGGCGGTCCGGTGATGGTGGCGGCTTCTCAACGACGGCAAGGCGGGTAGCTTCTCGACGACGGCAAGGCTTTTCTTCTCTTTGTCCTCCAAGCAAGGACAGCAGCCGATGGTGGCTGGTGAGGGTGGTCACAACAGCACAGCTGCTATTTTTGGAGGAAAACCAGAAAAGAACAAAAGAAAAAGAGAGCAAGAAGGAAAAGAGGGAGAATGGGGGGAAGAAAAGCAACGTGGGAGGGGCTGGGGAGAGAGAGAGAGAGAGAGAGAGAGGGGAAGGGGGAGAAAATAATTAATTGTGATTATTTATTTGGAAATGGTTTTAATTGATGATTATTCATTGGAAATGGTTTTTATTGGTGATTATTTATTGGAAATGGTTTTAATTGAGTAATTTTGGGGAAAATTACTATGGTTTATTTTTTCCAAAATAGTATTTATATATTATTTTATTAAATGACTTCCTTGACTTATTTTATCGGAACAATCGACTTCCAAAACCTCACCTCATTTCATCAACTTGCCCCAAAATAACTCATTTCCTTGACTTTTCTTCTCTTTGTCCTCCAAGAATAAATGCATCTTCTAGAAAAGGGCAATTTGGTAATTCCTCAAAGTATAGTATACCTTACTATATGCAAGAAGAATTTATACAAGCAAGAAAATCGACCAAAGGCTCAAACTTCCTTCCAAAACCTCACCTCATTTCATCAACTTGCCCCAAAATAACTCGTTTCCTTGACTTTTCTTCTCTTTGTCATCCAAGAATAAATGCATCTTCTAGAAAAGGGCAATTTGGTAATTCCTCAAAGTATAGTATACCTTACTATATGCATACATGTCTCTTGCCTAGGGGAGAGTCCAAGAATTTATACAAGCTAGAAGAAAATCGATTCGGGCTCAAAGGCTTGAAGTTGGGCTTCCTTGGGCCCACTTGGCTAGCTTGGGCCCACGTGGCCGACTCCTCATAGGCGCAAGGCCCATTAGGCCTCCAATCGGTCCAATTCCTCTTGATTCCAATTTTTCGGCCCATTAAACCATTTTTTCGAAAATTCTTGAGCTTACCGAAATTTAGGATGTTACAACTCTTCCCCCCTTAACAAAATTTCATCCTCGAAATTTATAGGACTTTCTACATCCTTAAACTGATGGGGGTATTGATGCCTCATTGTATCCTGTTTTTCTTAAATCGTTCATTCTATCTCATAATGCTGTCAAACACTTTCAGTGCTGCCAAAACTTTTTAATCCTACCAAAACTGTCTTTGGTTCCAAAAGGCTAAGCACTTGTCCACTTTTGCAAACAAAGAAAGTTGCAAAAAGTTGGTTCTTATTCTTCTTCTTCTTTTTTCTACGCAGCTATGGTCGCTTTCGGGATTCGAACTCCCGTTTCAGACCAGTGGCTTCATCCCGCAATACCACTTGGCTATAATGCCGATGGTGCCCAAAATTGCTTCCTTTATCCATTTAAGGCCAAAATCTTTATCCGCTCCAAATTTCGAAAGGTTCGATATGTTTAGTACTTAGTTTTCCTTTCTTAACCAATCAAGATGTCCCTATCATAGGCGACACCTTAAGGAAAACATGATTCCCTACTTGAAATTCCAAAGGCCTTAGTCCTTTACTCGCATCAACTTTTAGTGACTTTGCACTGTCCCTGATATCTTCACAACATCCATCAGTTGCAAAACCATCTCTGAACCAGTGATCATCCTTTCTCTGACCTTGTTCCAATAGACTGGAGTTCCACAAACTTGACTATGTCTTTGCTATGCCATTTCGATAAAATCTTATCCCACAAGCACTTTCTTTTTGCACATTGCGTAGTTCAATTCATTTCTGTCCCTTTTGACATCTTAGAAGCCTGCCAGGAGTCGCTCCTTGCTCAGGCACTCTGGCCCCGGCGACCACTCCCCACCCTCGTTGGATCAGTCGTTACGGGCATCATTGAACTGCACCACTACTAGCAAAAATCCTTTTTAAACATGCACCATCTCATAGAGGTATTATCCTCTTTGGCCCGTCCCATACCAAGCCTCACGGTTTTAACCTCATCTGAGCACTTCAAAGTACAAAAGTTCCTCCAGCTCGTCAACTCATGAGCTCGTTTTCGGAGGTCACTTATCGACACTTGAATTCTAATTCACCGAATTTCCATCAAATCGCTATCCGAATTCCACAAACCACCATTTTTTCTTTCAACATTCCTTTCACATCCATTTAATAACTAAATCAATAATTCACCTCAACCACTTGAAAAGAAAATCATCGATAATGCTACTTCACCATTTATCCACCTAGCATCAAGGGATAATTAATTCTTAATCCACCGAAGACAAAAATCCATTCCTCAAATCCCTATTTTATTTATCTCCTGAAATAATCCACCTTGGGTAAATTCATATCTTAATCAAATCTAAAACTTCCGAGCAATAAATCATCCACTGAAAATCTTATCAAAGATTATCACCATTTAATAGATCATCACTTATGATCCAATACCTACAACTCCTCAAATCATCAAAATAGAACTTATCTGACTTTCATTAAATCCAATGACCTCAATTGTCGTGACGCGTAAGCAACCAATCTTCCTTGTTGCCTTACCATGCAGTCAAATCCCTTATATGACACCTTACTGTAAATCTCATAATCTCCGTTACTAGACTAAATCCTCAAAACTGGTGTGGTAATTAGCTTATATTTAAGCTCTTAAAAATTTCACTTATTCGTCCATTCAAATTCTTATGTCCTTCATTAACATTCGTATCGGAAGTGTAGCTATCGTAGAGAACCTTTCTACGAATTGTCTGTAATCATCTGTCCGACTTAGAAAACTTCGAACCTCTATCACTGTCATAAGTCTCGGCCAATTCATGATTACCTTCATCTTGATGGATCCATAGAAATTCCTTCGTCCAAAATCACCCAATAACGAAAGCAACACGAGTAAACCCAAACTCGCACGTATTAAACTTGGCATACTGTTTATGCTCTCAAATGGTCTATAGCACCACTCTCAAGTGCTGTTCGTGTTCCTCTAAATTCCTCAAATATTCCAACATATCATCCATGAGCATGATTCTGAATTTCCAAATACGCCTTAATCACTCAATCCGTCAAATTCATAAAAGCAATTGGTGTATTAGTTAATCCAAACAATAGTATGGTAATCTCATAGTGACCAAATTATACACAATATGTTGTCTTTGGTTTATCCTCCTTTTTAATTCTCAACTATTGATAGGCCGTCCTTGGGTCTATCTTGGAACATATCGAAACTCCTTGAAGTGGGTCAAAGAAGTCATCCATTCTTGATAATGGATACTTGCTCTTGACCATCCCTTGGTTAAACTGTTGATAATCGATGCATAAGTTCAATAATCCATCATTGATTCTTCAACTAACCAATTAACCTCAATTGTCCAATAACCTTAGGAACCTTCATCCAATAAACGAGTTACTTCCAACGACTAATTTCAAAGGGATCAAGGGTCCTCCTTGATTCCAGTAAACTCGAAACTAACCCCACCTAATGGGTTAAACCGGATTACCTTCCAATAGCAATCCATTGTAACTCGATACTTAATAATTCCTTCCAACAATCACATTGAAATCGTACATTGCCAAAACAACCAAATCGATCAATTCCTCTTGATTACCAATGACCATCATACAATCTGAACATGTGGTAGGATGTTCTGCTATAAAATCATATAATCCTTTAACTAGGGTCAACATGCTAAGAGCCACTTCCAACGATTTCGGTCTTAACCCTCACCAACTTAACAAAGTATTCAATTATAAAAAAATGCGTAGTTCCAAAAACCAATTAACGCATAAGTAGCATGATCACATTGAAAGTTGTACCAGTAGTCACAGCCTACAGATCCTTTGCCTCCTTCCTAATAATTGCATACAATTAATCTTGTGACAAAGGGAAATTGAAGTTGTTCTGCGGAGTATTTTCAATCAATTGTCACACTTATAGCTGTTGAGGTTGCTTCTTTGGTGGTTAATGAGACACTTCCTCGTGACGTGACTTTGATAGTCGCACTCAAAAATATGTCTTTTCTTATGGAACACTTTATTGTCTCGTATTGTCATCCATAAAATCGACACTTGTCATCTAAGTTGTATATTGATTTTTCCCAACACCATTCCTCTTGTCATCAGCCTTTTCCCATGCTGATGATTATCCATATAAGATGCAAACCACAAACCAGATGCAGCTGCTTATTTTGCCACGTCCTTTTTAATTAGTCGGGCTCCCTTGTACCATCCATCATAGTCCTTTAGGTTCAAGGGCTCCAACTGATCCTTGATTTCTGATTTCAAACCATCCTTGACCTTTTGACTTGGTTTACTAGATTCCCAATCATTCTTTGTACATACTTCAAGAGCTCTGCAACTTAACCTCCTATTGTACAACTGATAAGCGATTCTGACGAAGTTGCAGGAATTCAGTTACTTTCTACTCTTGTGTACACTCAAAAAAGTATTTCCCCATTGAACGCTTCAACAAAGACACACCACTCGGGGACCATACCTTTGGGCAAAACCCTTCCTTGGGTTACTTCCCACTACGTGCTACCGTTACCTTGCAATTGGTACTCTACCGTGGCTATCTTATCTTCCTCTGAGCATACCAACAATGCAAACACTTAAACTCCAAGAACGGTTCAACCAACTTAAGCATCGCCCGATCATTAATCCCCTTTCCAACTAATAGAACTTACTAGGCAAGACAGCAGCAACAATGGCGGCAACAATAACAACAGCTTAAGTCTGAGCTCACTACCCTATCTAAATCAAATCTAGGATTCCCTAGTGCTTTTCCTTAAGCACTAGCCCATCCTTCAATTGCCTTACCTCAAAGACTCTCAAATCAAGATCTTTCGTCTAATAGAATTATCACAGAAACCTTATTTCCAACTTCACAAGGAATTAGAAATCAAGAACGACCCGCTTATAGCCAGAGAATCAAATAAACAAACACAAACACGGGGTGTTTTCCTAACTAACCATCCCAAAACCCATCACACCTTATCACTCCATATATTGACCTGGCTCTAATACCAAAATCGACGTGGTTGTCACCCTTCGACCCTCGAGCACACGGCAACCCATGTTCTCTCGCGGTCATTTGATGCGATATCCCAGGACGTGTCGCCGACCATTATTTTTATCTCGTAATTATGCACATGCGGAAGTGAATCACAAACCCCCAGTCAATTCCAAAAGCAAGGATAGTAGGAAAACTTAACAAGAACACATTCAAAAGTACTGTTTTATTTATCTATTGATTAACCCTAGGAAGTTTCCTAATGAGCCAATAAGACCAACAAGCCAGGGTTAATCTACTCCCTTCAAAGATGGTCACGAATCGTAACACGCATCAATTCTCCATCATACGAACTTGAAAATGGTTAACCACGACGGATTGAGATAAACTCAGCAAGTTAAAGTCCTAAGCCCCGATTATGAACCTCGCTCACCTTGAGAGTTTAACATACAACCTAATCAGTCAAATCAAACAACACCATCTCAGAGAAAAAGACAGCAGAAGATAGTTTAATAAACAAGTGTAATCACAGACAACCCTACCTAGCCTTAGCACACGCAACCTGCAAAACTGTGATTTAATTCATCACGACATTAAGAGCATGCGAATAATCAAAGCATCTCACACAATTTTCTCATGCCTCACATCTACACATATGCTCCGATTATAACGACCATTAGGGCCACGGCACAACCTTATGGTTGGCGGTCTACTGGTCGAAGACTAGGCATCGTTCTCTCCCATGAGGTACGGCGATGTCACGGGCTCTCTCCCATCGATGGCATTCCCTATGGAGCATGGGGCTCGCTCACTGCCGCAGCCCCGCAACTGACCATTGTTAGGCAACCGACCGAAGTCAGGATGACCAAAAGGCCACGGCATAACCCCAAGGGTTGGCGGTCTACCAACAGCGTCGGGCTATCCTTTTAATGTGACCATGCAACACATCATCAAACAATCTATTTTTTTCTTTGCTCTGTCGTGAATGCACATACAATTCGTGCTCACGCAACATGCTATTGTAGTTGACACACGTGTAATGTCATGCAGTACAATCCAATCACTCATGAAAATCATGACAAATCGAAATTCAATTTCAACCAATCAACAATCACGTACATTCCCTAATTCTCAGGAATAACTCAATAAATCAAACACTTTCACTTCCACTCGGTCATCGATCATGCATTTCATCATTATTCACGCATATAATTAACAATCGGCACTTCAAGAAAGCATAACAATCAAGAACACAACAATTTGAAACCAAAATTTGCTTTTGTATGAATAATGCCATGAATAGTAATTGTGAATAGTAATTGTGAACAGTGATCGTGAACAGTAATTATGAACAGTAACTATAAACAGTACTAATTCCGAAATTAATAGAATAATATTAAACTTAACCATGGTTACTAAATTTAACCTAATTAGGGTTAATTAACTCAACCATGATTAATAATTAACCATAGTTACTTTAGAAACTAACCTTAGTTACTTTAATTAATTAACCTAGGTTACTTTAACACTAACCATGGTCAATTAACTAATGCTCATCAGTCTTAATTAACCAACATAATCAATCAATCAACTTTAATTAATCACAAATATATAAATATATTAATTAACCCCTAAGCAAGATTAACCCCTAAACAATGATTAGGAAATTAACTTACTTGGGCTGGAAATCCGGCGACACCAGTGCATAGAGGGGGACGAGGGCTATAAGGGGTAAGCTCGGGGATGACAACAGATGACAAACGGTGGCCGAAATGGGCCAAAATAGCCCCCGGATTACTGTTCACGCAGAAGAGAGTTATTGGGCGGAAACGGCCAAAACGAGTGGCTAACGGCGACCAGGGGTGGCCGGCGGTGTGCGGCTGGCTCCCTAACTTCCATGGCTACACTTTGGGTGGTGGTGGCGGCTTCGATGATGGCGGCAAGGCTGGATTCCAGCTGGAAAACAGAAAACACAGCAAGAAAAGGAAGAGAAAAGAGAGAGGAAAAGGGGGTGGCGGTCCAGTGATGGTTGGGCGGCTTCTCGATGATAGGAAGGCAGCAAGGACAGCAGCCGATGGTGGCTGGTGGAAACACAGCAGCACAGCTGCTGTTTTTGGAGGAAAACCAGAAAAGAACAAAAGAGAAAGAGAGCAAGAAGGAAACGTGGGAGAGTGGGGAGGAAGAGAAAGCAACGTGGGGAAGGGGTTGTTGAAACTTGAGGATAGAGAGAGAGAGAGAGAGAGAGCGAGAGAGAGAGAGAGAGAGAGAGAGAGAAGCCAAGCAAGAGACCAAGTCAAACTTCCCTTCCAAAACCTCACCTCCTTTCATCAACTTGCCCCAAAATAACTCATTTCCTTGACTTTTCTTCTATTTATCCTCCAAGAATAAATGCATCTTCTAGAAAGGGAAATTTGGTAATTCCTCAAAGTATAGTATACCTTACTATACGCGTACACAGGCCAAGAATTTATACGGGCTTCAAGAAAATCGGTTCAGGCTCAGAGGCTTGAAGTTGGGCTTCCTTGGGCTCACTTGGGCCCACGTGGCCGACTTCTCATAGGCGCAAGGCCCATTAGGCCTCCAATCAGTCCAATTCCTCTTGGTTCCAATTTTTTGGCCCATTGAACCCTTTTTCCGAAAATTCTCGGGTTTACCGAAATTCAAGATGTTACAATTTTATTATCTTATAGAACAGTTAATGCAGACATGATTCGTACTTGTACATGTTAATCAATCGCAATTTCTACATGTAATGCGATAATATTTCACACGTGGTCACGTGAATACAAATGCATTTCACACATAGTCATATAAATATGCTGAATACATTAACCCTAATTCACAATCGCAATCCACGAATTTATTCCATCGAGTACATATCAAACAATATCATCAAAAATAGCATATGTATATATATTCGATATATAATCCACGTGAGGAAAAGTACAAACAATAATTCACCAAAATTAATCAATACTAATACAATAAATAAATTAAGTGCTTCCCAAAAATAATACTTTACTCGAAAAATATTCCATTAATAATTATCCAATAATCAATATCCAACATCCAAGAATAATTAATCATCCATAACTAATTAATTAATCATTTTCCAAAAATAATTAACTAATTATTACCCGAAAATAATAACAATCAATTTCGAAATTAATAATAAATAATAATTCTGAAATTAATAATAATATTTATTAATACTAACAATGGTTACTATTTTAACCCAATTACGATTAATTAACCCAACCATAGTTAACTAATCCAACCAAGGTTACTTTAATCTAACCGCAGTTACTTTTTCTAACCATGATTAACATTAAGCAAACTTAATCAATAATAATAAAACACTAATAACCATAATCCAAAAGCATTAACCAAACTTAATATTAAACTAATCACCCTAATGGAGTTTAGCACCCTAAGCAATGATTAGGAAATCAACTTATGGTTTAGCGATTCCAACGACACGAATGCGATGGTGGCGATGAGGTGAATGCCCGAGAACCTCCAGCGCGTCCAAATAAGGCGCCATCGGGCCGAATCTCAGCCAGGGGCGACTATCTACGTGGCGAGAAGTTGAGAAATGAAGGAACCAGCGGCTGTGGCGGAACGAGGCTGACTGGTGGCGATCTGGCAGCTCTAAACGGCGGCCAACAACTCTGGTGACCAGGCGGGCGGCTCCGGCGAAGGGAAAACAAAACCGAGAGGGGGAAAGAGAGGCAATGCAACAACTCAGGCTAGGCAGTAGGCTTGGTTGGCTTCCGGCGGTGTCTAGGGTGGAGGTCGAGCCAAGGACGGTAGTTGGCCAAATCTGGTTCGGCTAAGTCAAGTCCGAAGGGGAGTGGCTGGCTCGGGCGGAACTGTCGGATGACGTGGTTGACCGACATGAGACTCATTTGGTTCCGTCGACGGGCCAGGGAGCAGTGGACGGCGGTTGGGACAGAGGTAGCCCAGCTACAGCGACGGCGGAGGGAGGAGGAGGAGAAGAGGATAGAAGCTGGGCGGGATCGATTTGGCTCGAGGCTAGCAGACGGCGATTCACCGATGATCGGACGGAGAGCAAAGGTGGTGGCAGAGTCGCTGTGGCAGTCGGTGTTGGTGGCAGCAGCAAGAAAACGCAATAGCAACCACTAGAGATGTTGGCTAGCAAAGAAGAAGAATAAGAAGAAGGAGAAGTAGAAGCTGTTGGGGGAAGGAGGAGGAGGTGTATGGGAAGGAAGGAGGAGAGAGAGAGAGAGAGAGAGAGAGAGAGACAAGACAAGAGAGGGGCACATGGGGGTGTCAGGTGAGAGGAGAGAGGAAATGAAGAGAAGACTAGTCAAATGGGGGAAAGAGAGAAAAGATGGGGGTAAGGGGGATGTAGGGTGAGCATCGATCCAGGGTCAACCTTGGACTAGCCCAACCCTGCCGGTCTTAGTCCAGTTCTTAAGAGGATCGGGTTGGTCTTTGGTCCTAGATCCTTGGACCAGTATTGTGCGAGTTGGTCCTTAGTCCTAGGATTTTTGGGTTGGTCCAACTTGAACCAACCCTGACCTTAAATATTATATTATATATAATATATTTTTATTTATTCTAAAGAGTAAACCCTAGTTCAAATGGCGTCCTCCTCTAGTACTTTTGTTCTCATCTTTTTACTTTATCCTCTTAATATTCAATTTGCCAAGGAAAATCGAAAGAAGCAACTTCACTCGTGAGCAATCTTGCCCCACTCACCAGCCGCCACTTGACACTCACCTTACTCACTTTTGGTCGCTCACTACTTGACACTCACCTCGCTTGCCATGCTCACTCCACTTGTCGCTTGATGCTTGTGTCACTCACCTCTAATCACTAACATTGCTCGTTCTGAGTAAATCATAAAGAAATAAAACCCTAATTAGAAATTATTTTCGCTCATAAGCAATGCTCATCTTGCGGCTCTATAAGCAATCTTAATTGTTTTTATAGTTTCTTGTTTTTAGCAAGTGTGACATTTTTATTGTTACCTTATTTTAAATTTGTTGAATATGTATTAGTATTTATAGTTTAGTTAAAATCACATTATCGATAAATATGTAATTTAAAATAATTGGTTTAATTTTTCAGAAATACAAAAAAATGAAAAAAATTAACGATTAGTCTCGGGTTAACCCTGGAACCGGACCGAACCCATTGGGTCGGTCCGGTCCTCAATCCTAGGCTCAATAGGGTTGGTCATCAATCCCAAAAATTGAGGACCAACACTGTGCAAGTTGGTCCTAGGGTCAGGGGTGGAACTAGCCCAACCTAGACCATGCTCACCCCTAGGGGGATATGCTGCAGAAAGAGGAAACATGGGGGGAAAGAGAGAAAAGGGGAGGGAGAAGAAAACGTGCGGAGGAAGATGGGGGGAAAAAAAGGGAACAAGACAAATCCTAAACAAGCTTCTAGAAAGGGATATTTTGGTCTTTTTACCCCTAAAGCACAAATTCTCAAATATTTTGTTCCAAAACTTGGCCCGTTGAATCATTTTCCGATAATTTCGGACTTACCGATAAATTCGAGAATTAATGAAGCACCGTCCAATATATTAGTCTCAACATCCTTAAAAGTTTGATATCCGATATTGGATTGAAATTTGTGGTTAAAACCCATCAATCATAACTTTAGTATGACCTAACTTTCAAGCGATGTTTAGGGGTTCTTGCGCATTTGACTTGTGGTTGATAGCTTTTCAATCCACGATCGTGCATTCAAATCAGGGCAATCCTCGATTGTCATGTAATCATGAGGGGTTAATTGCTCACACTAAGTACAAGGCCAAAAGAAAATCGGTTTAATGTCGTTCGTAGTCATTATTGAAGTCGTGCGGAATCACTCACAATTTGACCTTGTATTTTTGCCGAATCGATTTATTTCCATTCGCTAATTGGCCTACAACGGTGTAATATTATTCATCTTTGATCCTTATGGTCGAGTGGCCTATCCCTGATTAAATTCACTAGTCGTATGCATATCGATCCTTAATTGCCTTTCCGAACAGTTAGTTCACTCATGAGGGGCCAACTTAGAGTAAACATAACTAACTGCATATTAATAAAATAACCATTTCATATATCCCGGAATTGGTCAAAATTTAGGATATTACAGAAAATTAACATGGGGGTGTCAGGTGAGAAGAGAGAGGAAAGGAAGAGAAGACCAGTCAAAGGGGGGAAAGAGAGAAAAGATGGGGCAAGGGGAATGTGCTGCAAAAAGGGGAAACGTGGGGGGAAAGAGACAGAAAAGGGGAGGGAGAAGAAAACGTGCGGAGGAAGATGGGGGAAAAAGAAAAGAAAAAGAAAAAGAAAAGAGAACAAGACAAATCTTAAACAAGCTTCTAGAAAGGAGTATTTTAGTCTTTTTACCCCTGAAGCACAAATTCCCAAATATTTGGCTACAAAACTCGGCCCGTTGAATCATTTTCCGATAATTTCAGGCTTACCGATAAATTCGAAAATCAATGAGGCAATGTCCAATATTTTAATTTCGATATCCTTAAAAGTTCGATATCCGATACCAGATTGAAATTCATGGCTAAAATCAATCAATCGTGACTTTAGTACGACCTAACTTTCGGGCGACGTTTAGGGGTTCTCACGCATTTGACCCGTGGTTGATAGCTTTTCAATCCATGATCGTGCATTCAAATCAAGGCGATCTTCGATTGTCATGTAATCACGATGGGTTAATTGCTCACAATAAGTACATGCCCAAAAGAAAATCAGTTTAACGTTATTCGCAGTCAATATCGAAGTCGTGCGGAATCACCCGCAATTTGACCATATATTTTTGCTGAATTTATTTATTTCCATTTGCTAATTGGCCTGCAACAGTGTAGGATTATTCCTCTTTGACCATTATGGTCGAGTGGCCTATCCCTGTTTAAATTCACTAGTCGTATGTGTATCGATCCGTAATTGTTTTTTTGAACAGTTAGTTAACTCATGAGAGACCAACTCAGAGTAAACGTAACTAACAGCATATTGATAAAATAATCATTTCAATATATCTCAGAATGGATAGAAATTCAAGATGTTACAAAAAATTAACAAAGGACCAGAATTAGATATAAAAGTGAAAAATGCTGACTTTTTATAACATCAATAAAATTCAAAGTGAAATTGGGATCCAAGCAAATGTTGATACTTTTTAAGTGAATTGGGGCTTTAAAATAGGTGGACTAATAAAATTATAAACAAAAGCACTCAATAACTCCACAAGCTTTTAAAAATTCAAAGGAAATAGACTCTCTATCCTTAAATATAAATTAAAATGAGTCTCACGTCACGATTGTATTATGAACTTATCCCATGTTTTTCTTTTCCTTGCAAAAAGATGGTGCTTAGTTATGAACTCCATCAACCATAGAGAAATGTGCTTTCATAGGTGCCATTCATTCCAAAACTTTAGGAGTACAAAATCAACTTTCACTAAAAATAAATTACTGAAGTCCCTATGGGCAAGCTATGCCATTTCATTGGTGGAGTTCTCGTCGTCCATAGCCACTGTGAATTCCTTTAGTAAATAGATAATAAAGATTTGCTCAATTATGAACTATATTGAACCTTTTTTAGATGTGTTTGGTTTTCATTGTAGTCTGTGTCGTTTAATAACTACAAATGAGGATTATCATTGCTATAGACAACAATAGATAGGTACGGCGTCTCTTTAAATATTTCACATTTTTTGACAAATATATATATATGAAAATATTTTTTATTGAATTATTATTTCAAATAAATAATATCAATTATTTTTACAGAAATATTGTTTAAATTATTTAATTTTTATGAAACAAACAATGCATAAATCAACGTTACAGATAACAACATGAATACATATACGCCCATATACACCCTACTGTTGCCCCAACTATACATAAAGCAAAGAAATTATGACATGGGGATCCCAAAGGAGTTCAATTATTTTTATACCACGACTACTCAATTCATGCTTTTGACCAGATGATATAAATCAAGTCATATGATAATGACTTGGCGGCAAGCGACGTCATCCTATGGTCATGATTGACGTAATAGTTTTAGTTTGTGAAGACCTTGGCATTGACTTCACTTCCGCCGGTGGGTGACATGGTAGATACTCTTTGCCCTTGTAAGATAAAACAAAACGACATAAAAAGGTAATTCCACAGGTGCTGTTTCATTCCAAAACTCTAGGACAATACACTTGCCCTTCAATAAAAATGAAGTACTAAAGTCCCTGTATTGTATATTTCCTCATTCTACTAATTAAAAAATGAGAAATTTCTTCTATTGAATTTTCTGTTATGTAGCCAGTGAGGGGGAGTGGTGGGGATGGCTGAGGAAGCGAAGCGGAAGGCCTGGAGGCATTTTCTTTTGGACAAAGAATGCCCCTGTCCATGGCGCGAATAATGGCAAGCGACATGGCCACGGTTGTCGTCTAGCAAATATGTGTCTCCGATGAGATTGGTTAGGGGCTTCAATTGAGACGAAATCACTAATTATAAAGCTTACTTCGAGGCGAACAATGATCTCGGAAGTGTAATGAGAAAAAGGCTTCTGGTTAAGATGAGCTTTCGAGATTTTTTTTGCTTTTTATTTTCTGATGTATATAAAAAGCCATTTTATGAACAAAAAACAAACCTTCGGCCACAAACCAACGTCACACGATTCCAATGCTTTTTTTCTTTGACACGTGGTCCTATATTTGGTTGATCTGTGCTTTGATATTGTCAATATTTTATTGAATATTTGGGCTATCATGAGTGGTTATGTGCATTGAACTTTGCTGCTGCTATTCTTATTTCATCATTCACCCGTGATCTTTCTAGATACTCGGAAAACTCTATAAATTGGATCAATAACTTAACAGACGTCAAAGTCCAAAGGTGTCCTGAGAATAGAGAGAGGTCATCACCGTAGTTCGGATCAAATGGAGCGAAGGTTGTTAGAAGCAGCTCGAAAGGGCAATATCCATGAGCTGCACGAATTGATCAGCAGCAATGAGCTCATCCTCGAGGAGATGGATCTCGAAGAATCCAGTCACACGCCGCTGCACGTTGCTTGTGTGGCCGGCCATTCGGATTTTGTCCGAGAGCTCCTGAAGCGTATGCCAAAGCTCGCAGAAAAAGTGAACGCCAGTGGTTTTAGCCCTCTGCACATCGTGGCAGCTCAAGGTAATGTTGAGATCGCGAGGGAGCTCTTGACAGTGGGTCCACACCTGTGCTCTGTTAAGGGACGGGAGAGACGAATCCCTTTGCATTATGCAGCCATAAAGGGGGAGCTCGATGTCATGAAGTTATTGCTCTTTGCTTCGCCTGAATCCATCGAAGAGACAACCTACCTAGAGGAGACCGCGCTTCACCTTGCCGTGAAGAACAACCGGTTTGATGCGGTGGTTGTGTTGGTAGATCATCTGAAGCAGCAGAGGAAGGAGCAGGTGATCAATCGGAAGGACCACAAAGGCAACACTGCCTTGCATCTCGCTGTGGGCGGCAAAAATTTCGAGGCAAGTCTCGTGGTTCCCTTTTTTTTTTTTATCATCACTAGAATATAAAATGTCTCGTCTATGCAAAAAAAAATTATAAATTCTGTAGCATCTTAATGTCTGAAAATCAATGAGAATAAAACAAAGATGGGAAAGAGTTGCAGGTGGTTAACTTCCTGCTTTATGGGCGTACTGTGAAGTCTGAGGTCGTGGATGTGAACGCCTTGAACGAGCGTGGCTTGACGCCTCTAGATGTCTCAACTCTCTCGCGAAGGGAAGCAGGAGAAGGAGAGATCAGAGAAATTCTCGTTCAAGCAGGAGCCAGACACGGAAGAGGATCAAGACCAGTCTCGGCGGCAGACGAAATTGACATCGAGGGAGGTAACAGTCATCAATCAGCTGGGGAAGAACCATTCAAAGATGCTCTTCCATCTTTACCGCGTTCGCAATCAAAAGATTCAAAGGCAAATAATGAGTCGTTTGCTGACATCCGCAATGCCTTGTTGGTGGTCGCCGCCCTCATCGCAAGTGCGACCTACCAATCTGTGCTTCAGCCTCCAAAAATAATAGAAATTTACAACAAATCAACCAACGATCCTTCCGTTAAACCCATGACTAGATATCACGGTACGAGCTTGGTGTACACTCTCTTCCTGGGCAGCAACACACTAGGATTCGTGGTGTCGGTCCAAATGATCATTTGCCTCACTAGAGACATCGGCCACCATGCCAAGCTGCCGCTTAGGCTATCCCTGGTTGCAATGGTTGTAACTTACTTTTGCTTCACGTTGTCCCTGCTGTTCATGACAATGGATGAAAAAAGTCCATCCGGGAAAGCTCTGCACCTACGGCCGCTTATGATATCATTCGTTCTTCTACTGATACAAAGGTGGTTGGAGGTCGCTATAGATTTTTTCTTGGAACGGCTTGCTCATTTTTCCCTTCTAGGTAATATGTACAGTCTAGAGAAGTAAGAACTTGAGTTGTGGTTGTTGTTAATGATGATGGTATTTCTCTTTCCCTAAGGTTGAGCTAAGGCATGCAAGCCTTTAGTAGTTGGCATTGGAGTTTGTTCAACGAGGTCAGAGATCAGATTGATGTCATTGATTCTCTGCAGTTGACTGTGTGATGTTTGCGGCTGTATCGTATTTCCTAATAAAATGTGTTTGTGAGTTTATATCATGTTTGTAACTTCTTGGGCAGCGGTCAAGATTTTGAGATGTGGTCATGCGACTACTGCTCCAAGTACTCATTTCGTCTTTGCTTCTTCAGAGGGATTTGCCATGAAGTAAAACATCTTTGCTAGAGCAAGGAAAAAGAAAATAAAATAAAAATGGGAGTGGCAAAGAAGGAAGAAAAAGAAAAAAGGATATAAGGAAATAGAAACAACAAAAGTTTTTCTCTTAAAAATATCTAATTGAGCTGAAATTTCACATTATCGATGATGGCTTGAGGGAGAGAAGTGCATATGAAATTGGCACATTGAATTTTAATGGCAACATTGGACAAATAATTAATGGAGACTGGATTTCGATAAAAGAATGAAAGTTGATTTTTTATGAGATCCATAAAGTTCCGAAGTAAAATTGGGATACAGACTGAAAGTGTTGCTTTTTAAGTGAATTAGGGGTTGCTTTTTAAGTGAATTAGGGCATTAGAATAGGTAGACTAATAAACTTAATAGACAAAAGTACTCAATCACTCCAGGAGCTTTTAGGACCTTGAAAGAGATAGATACCATGTTCCAATAATATAAAATTAAAAAGAATCTCAAGTCACGATAGCATGTGAACACTTTTTTTTCTCGAGTGGTTTTTTCCTCACAAAAGGATGATTTTTAGTTATGAACTCTATCAACCATAGAGAAAAGTCGTTCCATTTGTACTGTTCATTCTAGAACTTAAGAAGTGCAAAATTAATTTTTACTTAAAATGAATTACTAAATCCCTAAGATATATATCTCCTTGTCCTATTAATTTTTTTGAAAAAAAGAAATTTCGTCTATTGAATTATCTATTACTTAAATGTGATAAGATTGGGATTCGCAATTTTTAATGATCAATGAAACGAAAGATGAAAAGATACATGGCGTCCCATCACCTATTTGATGTGATGAGAAGAAAAATATTGTAAAGGATAATAATTTATACCTAGCTAATATTTAAGAATTTGGAGTTTGAAATGATCGTAAAAAGCTAGATGTCATTTTTGTCTTGTGTTCCACATATATTTCATTTTCTTTATTTCCCATTTTCAATTCTTTAATACGTCTTCTTCATCCGATTTCCATGCACGAGGGGTTCTAAAGTTATCTAACACAATCTATCACTTATGAGTTTGACCTAGTTATAAAGAGGTCAATTGTCTTTCTTTAAATCATGGGTTTAACTCAAATTGTGAATAAATATTTGAACGGGTCTTTGTGATTAATTGCAACATACCTCATGTGGAGAGATTATTTAATAGTTAGTATCTTGGTGAGATTTAGGTCACAGATAAGATAGAATAATTATCTCTCGATACAAACATTAGATAAGAACTGTGAGATAAGTGACGGCCATAGAGGGTGATCATTTGAAGAAGTCACAGAGGCAACTGACCACGACATTGACTTTATTTCCACATAAAAGAGTTAATTAAAGAGAAAAGAGATTTCCTTTATAATATATGAGGATAGCCAATATGCTACAAAAAAATGGTGCAATTTCTTCAAAAAGCACGAACTTTAATTAGGATCTTTATTTTGACCCAAACTCTATCTCATAAAAAAATCATCAAATCTCACTTCGTAGTCAAATCTTACTCGTTATAGTTTTCATCCAGTATTGTCATTAAATGTCCGCATGTCAATTTCCTTATTTTCTTGTCCCTCTTCTGCATTCTTGGCAACCTCCATCATTAGAGGTGGAGCTGCTCAAGCTAAAATCCATATTGAAGATTTTTCATCTTAAACTACTGCTTTGCCATCTATCTTAGCTCCTATTCAATCTCACTGGCTGACTCCTTAGTTTCACATGACACAGGAGACAAGCCATAATGATGATGGACTTAAAAGTGCCCTTCGTGAACAGAATGCTCGAAAGTCAACGTTAAGTTTACATTTCTGTTTTGTGTGCTTATCGACAGCCTCAGTGAGTTTAGCTTCACTTACCACATCGACTCCATATCTCTTTAGTTTGCTCAAGTTCCTTTGGTCCCTATAATCATAATGTGGATGCATAAGTGCAGACTCTAAATGATGAAAGGCAAAGATGGAATGTTCAACAAGGTAGCACTAAACTTTAGACTTTGAGCAAGAATGGCAGCATGGATGACCTTGTGCATCACATCGACCCCTTGTCCCTCATTCCACTCGACTTTTTTAAAGATGTATCAAGGAGATTTTGTATATTTCTCTTGATTCTGCGAATCTCTCTTAATTCTTCATATCGCTTAGGACTGTAAATATCTCATTTGATTACTCATATCATTTGTTGATTCTAATTGATTGTCAATCAATGTTGTAATATCTTGTTAACTTAGTCATCTTCTATAGCCTATAAAAAGACTAATATAGTCTTCATTATGGAACCTTAGAAATCACACAATTTTTTCTTCTACATATTCTTACTATGGCCTTAGAGCAAACTCCTGCCTTAATTTATTTTACATGTATAGCCTCACTTGCTATTCTTAATTTGGCTTGCTTGTGAGAAAGGGCGTTAAAAGTATCCCACAATACTTATATCAGTTTTGAGAGAATAACACCAGGAGGGTCAAAACTTTTGTACATTTGCTCACTTGAGTATCATAAATTTGAAAAATCAATTAAGTATCAATTCGGATTTGCCTCACTTGAAAATTCGACGTGAACACTTGTCATCCAATGAGGCTTCGCCAGTGCTAATGTGGATAAATTTTAATTTTTTTTTTCTTTAGGCCTGGGGAGGGTCACCAAAAACCTTCACCGACCATGAAACCCTTGCCTAGGCCCTTGCCCATGGCCACAAGGCCCTAGGCGAGGCCGTCAGGGCCTCGCCAACCACTGGCAAGGTCATAAGGGCCCTTGCCAGCTCTAGGCAACTGCGGGCTATGCTCACCAAAAAAGTTTATCATCCATGAACCAAGAAGGCATGAGTGCACTTCACACATTTATTTCCCTGGTCTTAAGACCTACATGATCTAACTCAATGTTATTCAGCATCAATCATAAAAACTAAAACGGATTTATTCATGGATGAGAACATACTTTCTCCTCGAAATAGTTTGTATATTAAGCTACTGTTTGAGTAGGATGGAGATCCCCAAATTTAATGATTAATTTTAGCCGATAAAGTTACTCCTTCGGACCAAAACACCCCTTGGCTTTAAGCAAGTTCACCTCACATATCCAAAGAAGCCTAAAACACTTTCCTTGACTCTCCTCTAGTAACCATCGCACCAGCATCGTCGTCACGACTGACTCGGACGCTCTCCGCCATGTAGTAGCACCACATTACACAAGCGGGCCTTGTTTGCCGTCGAATTGTATCTCTCTTTCCTCAAATCCCTTGGGAAACCAGGCCAAGGTCTTGCTCACTCAACGGTCACAAGCACCTTCTCTGCGGTCGCAGCGAAAGACCGAAACGGTGGCCCTAGCTTTGGCCCACCCCAATTCCAGGGTTGCTCGAGGCTAGCAGCGTCAGACTTGAGGTCGGGCAACCCTAAATCTGATGTAGCAGCCTCCTTCACAACCCGATTGGGCCATTCAGAGAGAGAGAGAGAGAGAGAGAGAGAGAGAGAGAACTCGGTCAGGCAACGGCGGCTTAATGGTTGCCAGGCTCGCATAATGGGAGAGGGACGATGACGGAGAAGGTGTTAGCCAAACTCTCTAGGGATTAAATTAAGATGTAAGTTTAGCCATAAATTTAGAGTTACTGTATCCTTTATAATATATTGTGTTTCGTATGTCATCATCCCTAGACTAGACATAAAGCCATCCCTATACTACATATAAACAATGTAAACCATAGGATAGAAAATTACTTTTCTCAGCCCATCTTAGGGCCACCAATGCAATAACCTCCTGACAACATCCACTGTAGAATCACATATACATCATGTATATTTGATGCTTCTACTTGAACTTTGTAAATCCTTAACTCAACAAACCATTGTTCTTTGAGTGGTTTCTTGTTGTAATCATATGTATTCAATTGGTTTATAGATTGTCGCAACCTCCCTTTAGCGTCCTGGAGGCTAATGGCTAGGCTAATGCTTTTTGGAGCTTAGCTCGGGCTCTCCCAAGCCTGCCAATATACGACTTATATTTTTAGTTCTAACATGGAAGTTAAATTCATTTAAAAAGGAGTCGCTACTAATAAGTTTGAAGTGGGCCGATTAAAACTCAAGTAAAATATAATGAGAAATATTTTACTCTTGTGTAAACATAAAAACTAGGATCGGGGACTTAATTATACTAGTTAATCCCTTTCGGTATCTAATATTGTTTAAACAAAAAGATTCCATTTTTTTTCTCGAGGATTTTCCATACATTTGTGGAGAAAAATATTCTTTTTGGCTTTCTTTTCTAATTTTTCGGAAAATACAAAATACTTTTGGATTTTTCTGATATTTTGACTTTTTAAAGAAATTTTTTTATTAAAATAATAATATAATATTATTAAAATGGGGACCTAGGTCGGATCTTCACATCTGACCCGGGTTAGAGCTAGCCCGGGCCCACCGGCCTAGGTCACATGACCTTCGGCCAAACTAGGCTCATTGAATGGGCCCAGTCCGATTTAATAATTCTTTTGATGAAAACAAAGCCCAAATCTACCAAATTAAAGAGTCAAGCCCAATAAAGCAAAGCCCACCAAAAGACAAAACCCTAGTTTCCTATTCCCCCTTTCTTGCACCTTACGCCTCCTCCGTCGTGCACGCTTGCGAGGCCAATTGGAATGGCTGAGGTGAGCAATGCCACCCGCCTTAGCTGAGTCGCACGTGCTCGGGCGCCACCTCATCCCGCCCAGGTCAAGACCAGCCACCACCGGGGATGCCTTTCCATGGCTAGCATGAGTGCCGCCGGCCTCCTCAGCTGAACGGAAACGGCAGTGGCGAAACGAACAAAACCATTCGAACAAACGATGCCTGGGAGACCAAACACCTTGGCGAAAATGTCGACTTAATGAGACGATGCTCGAACAGTATGATTCTGGCTCGGAAGGATGAAACAAGCACAAATTTTGCTGGGACATTTTGCCGAATGAGTGGTGTGCGCGACCAGGGGAGGCATCCTCGACTCGAACAAAGTCAGAACCGGTGCTAGGACCCTTGACAGACGACTCACATTGCTCTCAACAACCCAGTAAGCGGTTGGTAAAGGTTTCCCTATGCGGCTTGCGACGTCGGATGGTGGACGAACTCGAAGATCGAGCTACATCTGTCCACCTCGTGCACCTCTGAGCCGAGATTCTCGGGGAGCTGACCTTGACCTTGAACTTGAACAAATGGAAAAAAAGAAAATAAAAATAAAAACGGAGTCACACCCACCAAACGTTGGCTTGGGAAGGGAGGATCTCGTCACCGGGGGCTCAAATTTTCTTGGCTTTCTCCCCCTCAGATCTCTCTCTCCCTCGGTCGCTCAGGTGTCTGGCCTCCCTAGATGTCTCTCCCGAGAAGTCAGAACTTCTGAGCTTTCTCCTTTCTCTCTTCCTCAGATCTACCCCCTATTTATAAGCAGGGAGGGTCCGGTCGCCGGGGGTTCGATCGCCAGACTGGCCGTGCCAATCGGGCTTCCTCTCGGCCCAACCGGCGTCCCCTCAGCCACCCGATCCATAGTAAGTTTGCTCCGCATTGAAGGCCTCTAATCCACGTCCCATCTATCTAGATCTCCCACTGTTTTCCGCGTTGCTCCTGTCCTTGCACGAGTCGTCTTCCTCTGCGCGTGAGAAGCGAGGCGAGGGAAGGAGGAAGAAGGGGAAAGGACTAGGCCAAAGGAGGGAGAAGAAACAAAATGGGCCCGGGCCCATGTATGGGCGAAAAGAAAGAAAAGGGTGCTGGGCACGAAGGCCAGGCACTAGTGGGCTTCTTACTTCTTTTCTTTTCTTTTTCTTAGAAATAATAATAATTTTATATTTATCAAAAAAATGGAAAATAACACTTAATAGATGTAAATAATATTAATACCTACGTAATGTGAAAAAATATTTTTGGTTAGGGCCAAGTTGGGTCTTAATTTTTATGTAACTTTAATCTAAATATTTAGTCAAAATTTATGTATAAACAATTGCCCCTCTTTGTATATGCAGTAGATGATATACTATTTGGGACCAAGTGTCCTATGCAAAAATTTTATTATGATATGACATATACTAAGACGGATAAGAAGATACCCATGCTACTTATCGAGAATGAGTGGTTGGAGTGTGAACCTGAGTTTTTGGTAAGTACTAAGGTATCAGTTTATTTTTTTCAAGGACATCAGTTTATCTACTTGACCGTGGGCTCTAGCAATAAACCATGTCAGTAAAGAGGGACTCCGGGCTACTGAAGTACATCGTGTCGATGTAAGGGGATTGTGAGTTACCAAAGTATGCTGTGTCGATTTAGGGGGACTTTGAGTTACCTAAGTACGCCGTGTCAATGAAGTGGGGATTTCGGACTATTGAAGCACACCGTGTCGATGCAGTGGGGATTTCGAGCTACTGAAGCACGCCGTGTCAATGAGAAGAGTCCTAGCTATTGAAGCACTTTGTGTCAATGTAAGGAGACTCCAAGTTATTGAAGCGCGCTAAGTCAATGAAATGACTCTAGGCTACTGAAGCATGCCATGTCAATCAAGGGGCATTCTAGGCTACTGAAGCATGTCGTGTTGATGAGGTGACTGTAGGTTGTTGAAACACGCCATGTTGATGTAGAGGGACTCTAGGCCACTAAAGCGCACTATGTTGATGAAATGACTCTAGGCTACTAAAGTATGCCGTGTTGATTGAAGGAGAACTCTGAGTTGTGAAAGCATGCCGTGTCAATGTAAGGAGACTCGAGACTACTGAAGCACGCCATGTCAATGAAGTAACTCTAGGCTACTAAAGCATGCCGTGTCGATGTAGGGAACTCTAGGCTGTAGAAGTACGTCTTGTCCATGTGGGAGACTCTAGGCTATGAAAGCACGCTGTGTTAATAAGAGGGACTTTAAGTTACGAAAGCATGCCGTGTCGATGTAGAAGACTTTGGTCTACGGAAGCACGCCGTGTTGATAAGAGGGACTCCAAGCTACAGAAGCACGCCAAGTCAATTCGCTTGTGATATTTCCTGGAAAAACACATTGGAGGATACTTGGACAATCGTAGTCATAGAAATAGTGCTTGGATGCTCACAAGCACTAACCTTGGAGGATACCTAGACATTTGTAAGTATTAAAATAGTATGGAATACTCGGATTGATCAAAGTATTCAAAGATATAATTTGGGGACAACTTGAGCAAGTTGAGTGTTAGCAATAAGGGAGCATACCTGGGTGGCCGCATGCACACAAAGAAGTAGAATACCTATATAGCTATAAGTATCCAATAATGCATTTTGGGAACAAGTCGGGCAAGTCGAGTGTCCTGATAAAAAAGAGAGAGTACCTGAACAATGGCAGGCACTCACAGATAATGAGATACTTGGATAGTTGCCAATATCCATACCCTGGACAGTCGTAGGAATCCATACATAAAAGACGACTCAAACAAGTCAAGTGTCAATGAGGGAGAGTGTCTAGACAGTGGCAAGTACTCCAAGATAATGGGATATCTAGATGATCACAGGTATCCATACTCTAAGAGTACCTAGATAGTGGCAAGTACTCCAAAAAACTACCTAGTCCGTCCAAAGACTCTTGGAAATAGGTGAAGAGATATACTTACCTGATGATATCTCTGCTTTTTGAAAGTATGTATTCTGTCACACAAATATGCAATATGTACACATGATTTGTGCATTCTATAAATTTTTCAATTCAAATGGGGTTCGTGCATGACAACTTGGCTTCACTCTGGTTTGATCCTTGGCATCCATTAGGTCCGCTGAAGGTGTTTTTCTCTAATTCCTTCATATACCAATCTGGCCTTACTAAGGATGCAAAGGTGGCGAACCTCTTCTCATTGACTGGAGTGACTGTCCTTCAACATCTCTAAAGCTAGTCACATTCGATTTCGCTCCTCAACAATAGCCCGGATGTGTTTACTTGGAAGCCTCTTTCATCAGGTGAGTTATTGACAGCTTTGGCTTGGGAAACTACTAGAAATCGGGCTTTGTGAGTCCATTAGTCTTCCTTAGTGTGGAACAAATCCATAGTGCCAAGGCATCAATTTTTACTATGGTTGCCTGCTAGAAATTGCCTACCTACCCAAATGCTCCTCTTTTTGCTTGGCAGGATTTTTGGCACTGTGTGTGCTTTTTGCAACTCTAGCCCGGATACTATTGATCACTTATTTTTTTATTGCCATGTAACGCATGCTCTTGCTGTTTTTTGGGCGGGCAAATGCAATTTGGCTTGGCCGAGAGGATCATGGAGTAATACCATGGATTGGGCCAGTAATAATTTACATGGTAAAGGCTTCCAGAAGGAAATATCCAGGTTCTCTTTTGCTGCTCTTTGTTATGTTATATAGAAGTCTCATAATGATGTTTTATTTAGGGGTAAAGTGGTCTCCCTTCCTTCACTGAAGCATTATATCTTCAAGGTTGTCAAGGACAATGTGTTGTTTGGGCTGTTGGTTCAGGACAATATGGTGAATAGACGTCATTAGAGAGCGTGGGGATTAAGTGCCTCTATTTTTGCTGTTTAAGTCTTTGTGTGATATTCTTCATGGATGTTGTCTTGATTATGTTACTTTTAGTTATTCTCAGATTGCGGCATCTTTCCACTCAGTAGGCTAACCTAAGCTGAGTGTAAATAGATGCCGCTATCCTTTAGTTTGTACAGTTGATAGTTGGATTTTATACACGTTTACCTTACCAAAAAAAAAAAGTTCCATTGGGGAAAATTCTTTTTAGAAAGACAATCCATACTCAAAACACGGATGTCTTGAATATATCAAATGAGGGACCTTTAGTCTGAAAAGGCTTTCCATTCTCTCTTATTGATAAGGTTGTTTTGTCTTGACCATTAATGTGGGATCATAGGAATTTCACCCTTTCACTATCATCATGTCGATACGAATCCGAGTATTCTCACAAGTGGTATGACTTTACCAATCTGAGAAGTCTTTGTCTGGATCATAATGTAGGCTTAGTTAAAGGCTTAGCAAATGAGACCATGAAGGTCATGGCTTATGAAAGAAATGCTATACGATCATATACGGTTTTATGAGTCAAGACCCCTGCAAAAAGAGATCAAAATAATCTTGCTCGTACTTCTTTGAGCGATGCTTATGAACATATGAATTCTTATATTAATTCAAGAGCCTTAGTTAGAAGAGACTTTCACAAATGGATGAAATGTAGATTCGGCTCATAGGTTGAGAAACAAAGGGATTCATAGACTCAATAATATGTACAAGATGTGGTGATCATCTAGACATTATCACCAGTCTCTTTTCTTATCAATAGGGCTCATATTCATAGAGAAACTTCATTGGCAAACAACTTTGCTTGAGCATCACTTTTTGCTTAAGAGGGTCGGCCTTACTTTTATTAGGCACATTGTTTTTTCATGCCCCTAGTTTTCAATCTAATTTTCACATCTATGGGCATTGGCCTTGCTTTTAATAGGCACACTGCTTTTTCATGCCCGGAGTTTCCATTTTGTTTGTTGTTTCAGGACTATCCTAGACTCTTGGGTCTTCATCTTCAATTGGCACTTCAGCTCATGTTGTTTGAACGATAATGATCTTTTATTTGCCCCATTGTAGGGGGTGGATATTACAAACTCAATTGGGCTGTCAATAGATACAAATGCGTAGGATAGAGAGAGTATCGCTCTTTGTCATTCTAAAGCACTTAAATTATCATGAGTGTTCCTATGCGATGGAGACACTCGAAGGTTAATGCAAGTGCAAGCAAAAAAATTCCTATCCATTTTCTTACCTTGTGATGCTGCCCTTTCTCCAATCTGCCCTAGTGTGGGGGTGGCTCTTGATAGGAATAATATGAAAGAAACTTCACATGGGCATGGGGATTAAAGGCATTAAGCAATGGATAATGTCACGCCTCAACCCTCGAGCACGCGGCAACCCCTGTTCTCTCACGGTTATTTAGATGCGACGTCCTAGGACGCGTCGCGGATCATTATTTTTATTTTTTAATTAAACACATGCAGAAGCGAATTACAACCACCCAGTCAACTACAACAATAGGGATAGCAGGAAAACCCAAAAATAACACATTAAAAATGGCACTTTATTAACTAATTGATTCACCCTAATAAGTTCACAAGTACAAGCCCTTACCATAAGCATCTTCCTATCAAGCCAATGAAACCAACAAGCCAGGGTTAATCTACTCCCTTCAAATACGGCAACGAGCCGTAACACGCGTCGATTCTCCATTCTACGGACTTGAAAATAGTTATACAATAACCAATAAGATAAAATCTCAGTAAGTCAAAATCCTAAGCCTCGGTTAGGAATTTCGCTTGCCTTGAGAGTAGTCTAATCATGCAACCTAGTTCGGCAATCATCACAATACCACACCTCAAGTAGCATTATCAAACGATAGTTCAATAAGCAGATGCAAATACAAGCGACCCTACTTGGCATTGGCACATGTAACCTGCAGAAATTGTTATTTAAATTATCATGACATTAAGAGGCATGTGAATAGTCAGATCATTGCATTGCACACAGTTTTCTCATGTCTCAACATTAACACATGCTCCGATTGTTACGACCTCTAGGGCCACGGCACAACCTTATGGTTGGCGGTCAACTGGTTGTAAACTAAGCATCATCCTCCCTCATGAGGCACGGTGACATCGTGGGCTCTCCCCCACCGATGGCATTTCCTAAGGAGTATGGGTCCGGCCTCTACTGCGACTCCGCAACTGACCACTATTAGGCAACCAAAAGGCCACGTCACAACCCCAAGGGTTAGCAATCTACCGACAGCGCTAGGCTCTCCTCTTAATGTGACCATGCAACACATCATTAAGCAATTCATTTTTATCTTTGCTCTGTTGCTCATGCAACATCGCTTATGCTTACGTGACATGCCATTGCAGATAACCCACATATAATGTCATGTGGTATCACTCAATAATTCCAAAATTCAATTCTAACCAAACAACAATCACATACGATCCCAACATTCTCGGGGATAATTAACAATAAGTAAATCAATAAGCCTTAACAACTAAGAGCACATCAAATTATGACTAAAATTTACTTATGTATGAACAATGCCGTAAACAATATCGTGAATAATTATCGTGAACAAGTAACTATGATCAGTAATTCGTCCGAAATTAATTAATTAAATAAAAATAAATAAACGTAACCATGTTTAATAAATTAACCTAACCATAGTCAACTTAATCTAATCATGATTAAAATTATAATCTTGGTTACTTTAAAACTAACCTTAGTTACTTTAATTAATTAACCAAGGTTACTTTATTACTAATTATGGTCAATTAATCTAACCCTAGTCAGCTTAATTAACCAACCATAATTAACAAATGAACCCATAATTAACTAAGCACAAAAATTAAACTAATTAAACTACCTAAGCAAGATTAACCCCTAACTAAGGGATAAGGAAATCGACTCATGGTTAAGCGATTTTGATGACACAGGGGCGACGGTGGTGGCGAGGGCTATGCACGACCACGTCCAAAACGTCACGGAGGCGCTCGGCAAAAAAGGGTTTTGGTGAGGCGGTTTCTAACAAAAGTGAGAACTGCAAGGGAGAGAGGGAGGCGCGGCTTGGGCGGCCCCGGATGGGCAGCACCATAGCAGCACAACAGCTCCAAAATAGCGGCAAGGTGGCCAAGATGGCAGGTGAGGGTGGTCCGGTTGGTCAAGGGGGCATCCAAGGGGAAGAACCATGGAGAAAACAAGAGGAAAAGAGAGAAAATGAGGGAGAAAGAGTGAGGAAGAGGGGGAGAAACGTGAGAGTGGGCTACAACATTAGGGAGGAAGAGAAATGAGGAGAGAGAGAGAAAGAGAGAGAAAGAAAGCAAGAAGCCAAATCCAATCTCCCTTCCTTTACATCACTTTCCTTCAATTTTCCTTTACTTTCTTGGCTTTTTTTGTCCTCCAACATTGAATGCCACTTCTAGAAGGGGTAAAATGGTAATTCCTCAAACTATAGTATACTGTACAATACGTGTATATGGGCCAAGATTTTATACGGGCTTGAATAAAATTAGTTTGGACTCAAATTGTGAAGAAATGGGCTTAGAAAATGCAATTGGCCTCAAGGCTTGAAGTTGGGCTCACTTGGGCTTGGCTTGGGGCCCACTCGGCCGAACCTTAATTGGCACAAGGCCCATTGGTCACATCTTTGGTTAGTTTTCATTGATTCATGATTTTGATTATAAGGTGAAAGATATAGGCTGAAGGTTGATATTTATTTTAAAGCTAAATGATTTTGTAATCAAAATTTTAATGAAATCCACTAAAATTTTGTTTTTGTTTAGATACTTTTATTTATACATATGTTGAACTATTTTGATGATTATGTTAAAAGAAACATAGGGGACATTTTGCAAGATTTCTTTAAGAGGTAGATGTAGTTTGCAAGTGATTTTTAGTGTCGCTTAAAGGACTTGGGCTCTTACATGATACAACCTTACATAGAAAGAAATATTTCATGAAGCAATTGGGTGTGATGTATCCATTGAAGACATTAATTTGCATCTTGCATGTGGAAACCGAAACATTTAATGGATTTTTCAAATTTTATGTACGGAATGCAGTGAGATTAAGCATATTAGAAGACCAAATGACATTGATAACAAGAAAAGAACATGACTTTATTTTATTTTTGGGTCGGTAAAAGCTCATGACTTAATAGGTAGATACCGATGGGTGACTTGTTCTATGATTGGACACTTTTAACATGTGAGAGTTAAGACCCAAGAAAGATACGATGGTATTCTCGCCTGTCCTTGGTAAGTCATCTGAACGCGTGTGGGCCTGCACTTCTTTTGCTTTCCTGCATTTCACTTATAGGTAGTTTTCTTTGATGAGACGATGGGTATTGACATCAAATTCTGTCCGCATATTCCGCAATTTATTCAGTTTTGCTTCAAGCCACTGGATATTTAATGCCAAAGCAAATGCCTTAGCGCCACCCCCCCCCCCCCCGTCTTTCTCTCTCTAACCTTTTTCAAAGGTGACAGGCACGGCATAGCATTTTAAGGACAGCAATGGATCAGGCAGGGCGGAGTTGACAGAGACACCGTTTGAGTAGGGTGAAGAAAGAGAGCATAGAGGAGGAGGTTGTGTGAGAGAGATCATTTTTTTAATGTAGCAAAACATATCCAACTAGTAAAATATAATTTTGCTTTGCTAATTAGGAAGACAGAAACACCTTAAAATGGAAAGGTTATTAAGCAAAAGAATATGCATAACCAATCGAAAGACTTTATTGATATTATCCAAGTTTCACTATATAGAAAAAATGGTGATTTCAATGAAGTGTTGTCAATTCCCAACAAATTATCTAGAACAAGAAAATCACCGGTCTTTTTTATTTTATTTTTACCAATAGTATTTTTGACACTTATAGATAGTTATTGAAAAAACTCATCGGTTATTCATTTAACCAACAGTATTTGTACCTGGCACAATAAAAAAAAAACTTTTCTTTTATAGAAAAGAGTAGAATTTTGTGTCTACAGTATTATTATGTAGGAGATTGCTCGCCTGAGATAATTGAGCATGTGGGAGATTAGTGCGACTAATTGTGTCTATGTGGTTATTGTCATGCTCATCTATACTGTGATCAAAGAATTGGTTAACCTAAAACAAAACGGAAAGATCAAGATAAAGTTCTATAAAATGAGTTCCTATGTCTTTTTTTTTTGGTAGTTTTCACCATAAAGAAAGGGGGTGAAAATTTGATTTATCCTTCTCTTTTGTCCTTTCTAATCTTTTGATAACAGATGCGGTCCCGAGTTTCTTTAAGGATCCTTGGATGGATCCCCAACACCTAGATAGCCTTATCATAATAAAGGAGGTATAGACTTCTGGAGTGCCAAAAGTTGGCATGGCACGGAGGGACACTTAAGTGTCAAAAGTTACAAAAGGTACACTTAAATGCCAAAATCGGAGCAAAATGGATTAGTTAAGTGCCAACAGCGAAAAATTCTGATCAAATTGCCACGTGTCAATTTTCTGATGTTTTTAAAAAAGCTTAAGATAAGCTTTCGAGATTTTTTTGCTTTTTATTTTCTGATGTTTTTTAAAAAGCCATTTTATAACCAAGAATTAAACCTTCGGCCACAAACCAACGTCACACGATTCCAATGCTTTCTTTTCTTTGACGCGTGGTCCTATATTTGGTTGATCTATGCTTTGATATTGTCGATATTTTATTGAATATTTGGGCTATCATGAGTGGTTATGTGCGGGGAACTTTAGTGCTGCTAGTCTTATTTCATCATTCACCCGTGATCTTTCTAGATGCTCGGAAAACTCTATAAATTGGATCGATAACTTAACAGACGTCCAAGTCCAAAGGTGTCCCGAGAAGAGAGAGAGAGAGAGAGGCCATCACCGTAGTTCGGATCAAATGGAGCGAAGGTTGTTAGAAGCAGCTCGAAAGGGCAATATCCATGAGCTGCACGAATTGATCAGCGGCAATGAGCTCATCCTAGAGGAGATGGATCTCGAAGAATCCAGTCACACGCCGCTGCACGAGCTTGTGTGGCCGGCCATTCGGATTTTGTCCGAGAGCTCCTGAAGCGTATGCCAAAGCTTGCAGAAAAAGTGAACGCTGGCGGTTTCAGCCCGCCGCACATTGCGACAGCTCAAGGTAATGTTGAGATCGCGAGGGAGCTCTTGACAGTGGGTCCACACCTGTGCTCTGTTAAGGGACGGGAGAGACGAATCCCTTTGCATTATGCAGCCATAAAGGGGGAGCTTGATGTCATGAAGTTGTTGCTCTTTTCTTCGCCTGAATCCATCAAAGAGACAACCGCCCTAGAGGAGACCGCGCTTCACCTTGCCATGAAGAACAACCGGTTTGATGCGGTGGTTGTGTTGGTAGATCATCTGAAGCAGCAGAGGAAGGAGCAGGTGATCAATCGGAGGGACCACAAAGGCAACACCGCCTTGCATCTCGCTGCGGGCAGCAAAAATTTCGAGGCAAGTCTCGCGGTTCCCTTATTTTATTTGATCATCACTGGAATATAAAATGTCTCGTCTATGCAAAAAAAATAAAATTCTGTAGCATCTTAATGTCTGAAAATCAATGAGAATAAAACAAAGATGGGAAAGAGTTGCAGGTGGTTAACTTCCTGCTTTATGGGCGTATCGTGAAGTCCGAGGTCGTGGATGTGAACGCCTTGAACGAGCGTGGCTTGACGCCTCTAGATGTCTCAACTCTCTCGCGAAGGGAAGTAGGAGATAGAGAGATCAGAGAAATTCTCGTTCAAGCAGGAGCCAGACACGGAAGAGGATCAAGACCAGTCTCGGTGGCGGAACGACAATGACATCGAGGGAGGTAACAGTCATCAATCAGCTGGGGAAGAACCATTCAAAGATGCTCCTCCATCTTTACCACGTTCGCAATCAAAAGATTCAAAGGTAAAAAATGAGTCGTTTGCTGACATCCGCAACGCCCTGTTGGTGGTCGCCGCCCTCATCACGAGCGCGACCTACCAATCTGTGCTTCAGCCGCCAAAAATAATAGAAGTTGACCAAAACAAACCACATGATCAGCCGCCAAATAAAATAGAAGTGCATCAACAATACAAATCAAACGATCCTAGTTCCGAGAGATCCTTGACTGAATATTATGGTGGGGGCTTGGTGTACGATCTCTTCCTGGGCGGCAACACATTAGGATTCGTGGTGTCGGTTCAGATGATCATTTGTCTCACCAGAGATATCTCCTTCGGCACCAAGCTGCCACTTAAGCTGCCGCTTAGGCTATCCCTGGTGACAATGGTTCTAACTTACTTTTGCTTCACGTTATCCCTGCTGTTCTCGACAATGGGTAAAAAAAGTCCATCCAGGAAATTTCTGCGCCTCTTGCCGCTCATGATATCATTCGTTCTTCTATTGACACAGAGGTGGTTGGCGGTTGCTATAAATATTTTCTTGGAACAGCTTATTCAATTTCCCCTTCTAGGTAATATGTATGATCTAGAGGATAAGGACTCAGAGAATAAGGACTGAACTCATGGTTGTTAATGATGATGTTTTTTCTCTTTCCTTGAGGTTGAGCTAAGACATGCAAACCTTTAGCAGTGTAGCATTGGAGTTTGTTCAATAAGGTCAGGTGTTAGATCAATGTCCTTGATTCCCTGCAGTTGATTGTGTGATGTCTACTAGTGATCTGTTGTATCGTGTCTCCCTAATAAAATGTGTTAGTGAGTTTATTTCACATTTTGTAACTTCATGGATAGCAGTCGAGATTATGAGATGAGGTTGCACAAGTAGGGGTGATCAGTTCCCGGTCTGGTCCGGTTCTAAGGTGGAACCGGGAACCGGACCGGTTCCCAAATTTTGGGACCGTGGACCGGACCGGCCAATCTTGGAACCGGACCGACCAATCGGTCCGGTCCGGTCCGGTGGGACCAATAACCTTGCAATCGCCAAATCTTTTATAAGATATAAACTTTCAAAAGGAAAAATCTAACAAAAGATGTATTGATAGGCCACACAAAAATTTCCTGTTTTTCAATGCCTTTTTCACATGTTGAATGACTTACATGCTTACATCAATTTCAACTTAGATGTTCCTGTTACAAAGTTATAATCCTTAGCTACTTTTGGAATTTGTGTCTTAGGTGGCCGAGGATTAAGATTGCACCCATCTTTGGGATGTTCCAACTAGAAAAACCATTTCGTTCACAGCCCCGTGCACAGTCCAAAGTCCACTAGCCTTTCTCAATAGGGAAAGCTTGTGCTAGTCTTACCATTTACAAGCAGCTCACTGTAGTAGCAAACTCCACGCCATGTCTAGTTCCTGTTCATATGAAACACGGCTGTTTTCGAATGCAAAAACATACAAATAAATTTGGTCAGAAACTTTCATATATTGCTTTAACACCTCAACCCCATGGTCGCAACTACATACCCCATATACATCAAAAAGATATGGGGTCAAAAAATAAAAAAAAGTCCAACTTAATGCATTCACTTCCTTCTAACATTCAACAAAAGTCCATCTCAAAAACATGTTACATATTAAGAAACCAGCAAAAGAAGAGAAGTCCAAGTTGGTGAAAATAAAGCAAAATATAACTTGGATACTCCTGTAAAATGTATATGATCTTGAACATTAATTTTAAACTAAAATTACAAGAAATCAAACTCAAATAATTAAGGGAAAATCTTACCACATATATTTCTTCCACTTTAACTTATAAACTCTATTTGCCAGCAAGCTCGGAGTCAACATCATCCATATCTAACAAAAATAAAATATTAAATAAAACATTCACTTATTAATTATTACATATAAGAAATAATTACAAGATAAAAAGGTATATCCACGACTTACCCCATTCAAATTTTTCCGCATTTTTAATGCACTCTTCAACATTTATTGGCATGGTAGTCAATTTCAACCAATCTTGAGTGCAAATCAATGCTTCTACCACTCTAGGAGTCAAAGAACTTCGGAAGCCATCAAGCACACGACCGGATGTACTAAAAGTCGACTCCGAAGCAACGGTTGTTACAGGAATGGCCAAAATATCTCGAGCCATCAATGAGAAGACTTTAAACTTTTGGCCAGCAGTTTTCCACCACATCAAAACGTCAAGATGATGGCTTTCTTCATGTTCATCTTCAAGACACTTGTCAAGTTCAAATAAATTGTTCACACACATCTTTTTCTCCTCATTTAGAAATGATTCAAATGTCTTTTCTAAAGTGAAATCCTCTACCAAAGCAAGGTCATCCTTGTTATGCTCCTCATGACCATCAAAATCCCAACTACCGCTATCAATCAAAGATTGACCACCCAATTTTCTATCACAAGAACCAAGATAAGATTTCTCATAAAAAAAGAAACAAACGTTCCAAGACAATCCTCACTTTATTGGACATTTCATCAACTTTTGCACGATCATCATAGATTAGTCTATAACAATACCGCACATAATTCATCTTTTTCCTTGGATCCAATATCATTGCAATCAATACCATCATATTTACTTTTTCAAAACTCCCATAATATTTGTCAAACTCGTCTTTCATCTTTGCACCCATAGCTTTTACCCTGGGATCCAATGCATTCTCTGTTTGTTTCAAAGCTTTATATAAAATAGAAATCTCATTGAAATAATCATTGGAAGTGACATACAGAGTCCCGGACATCCTGTTGGTGGCATCATAAAACTTCTTCATAAATACTGCAAAAATTTTGGCATTTTCCCAATCTTCATGTTTAGGAGTTTCATAGTCAAGCTCAGTTAAGAAAGAATGATCATCTTCTTCCATTCTTTCAAAAGCTTTTCTAAACTTTAAGGCAATCTCTAACATGAGATATGTGGAGTTCCATCTAGTTGCAACATCAAGACACACTGAACCCTTTTGAGTAATCCTTGCACTCTTAATGCAATATTTGAATGTTTGAGATCTCATGGGAGAACTCCTCACATACCTTACCACGCTTCGAATACGTGCAATAGAATCATGTATCTCGGTCAGTCCATCCCTCACGATCAAGTTCAATATATGAGCCGTGCACCTCATATGTAAAACATCTCCATCTAAGATCAATAGCCTATCTCTTGATAATTTTTCTTTCAAAAAACCAATGGCAACATCATTTGAACTAGCATTATCCACGATGATTGTGGACACTTTTTTCTCTATTCCCCACTCATAGATGCATTTCTCAATCATTTTCCCAATATCATTACCCTTGTGACTAGGCATTAGCACAAAATTGATTATTCTTTTGTGCAATATCCAATCATTATCAATAAAGTGTGCGGTGAGACATAAATAGTTCAAGTTCTGAATGGAAGTTCATGTATCGGTCGTGAGTGCGACTCTAGACTTAAGCTTGTGAAAGTAAGTTTTTAAACTTTTTTTTTCACAAAGATACAACTTCATGCAATCCCTAGCCATGGTAAATCGTGAGATGTGATGGAAGAGAGGCTATAACTGATGAACAAAATCACAAAATCCGACACGCTCAACCATTGAAAAAGGTTGTTCATCCATTATGATCATTCGAACAAGTATTTGTCTACAACATTCCTGATCAAATTTCCATGTCGTTAAGATATTTCCACTACCACTACCAGTACTAGTATGCCCCGATGTTATTTGAGACTCATCTACTCGATGTGAGGCAAAAAACTTTTGCTTCTTGTCTAAATTGCGGGGATACTTGTTACACCTTCTTAAGTGCTTCAACATAGCAGAAGTTCCATTATCAGCAGAGTAACAATACTTGGCCCCACAATATATGCAAAACACATCAGTTTTCCCATTCACAATTTTCCCTTTACGAAAATGGAGCCATACTGCAGATTTTCGCTTATTAGAAGAACAAGTGTTAGGTACCTTGTTCATATCGGATTCCTCTTCGAGGTCTTCTTCACCTTCATATCCTAGTGAGCCCTCTATAGGATTCATAGCTTCACTAGACTTGTCCATGTCCACTTCCATTGACATTTGAATTTGGAATAGATCACCTGAATCAAGTAAAATAAAAATTGAAAAGGGTTTTTTGTCCAACAATACATTAATCCCATCGTTCAACTCCCTCATTTATTACTAGTCAAGAAAGTTTAAAAACCTCCTTCTATGACCAAGCTCGGGAGACAAATAACACAATTTAGAAGTAGTAAAAGGGATATCACTTAATATCTCCATCAAGGAAACTCAAAAGTATTCAACATCACAGCAGAAGAATAACACACATTCCAGGAAATTGTGAAGAATGGCGGTGCCACAAGATACAGTATTGAATTCCACAAAGGACGAAAGGTAGCACTAGTTCATGGCATGACAATCCAAAGAGAGACTAGAAAGTATCTTAATCATTAGCCTAAAGCTAGCAAGATATAAGGGAAACTAGAAAATAAATCAAAAACCATTCCCGATTTGTCAATCATGGTTCAACAATCAAATCTAAAGAGAGAGTGAGAGGGTAATCATCAAAAAAACATATCTTTAAATAAAGCCTACAGAGTCATTAATGCTACCTCCAAATCTAAGAAAACCAGATCCATACAAGAGCCTACATATAGCCATAGAGCCCTTGCAAATTGACATATCTGAATTGTCATTAAGTAGTGATTATATGTAAGGCAATTCTGGTGAGTCTTTAATTAGTCTTTAGAGATGCATGACTATGCATGTTATTTGTCTTCTTGACACCTCATTGTGTTCAATCAACTATCTCATTTATTGGATGAATGTCTCTTCGTGGAAGTTTGACAAAAGCTCTTTGTTATGCATGATAAAATCAATCTGAAAGTGAGATTCCCTACATTATCAATGACATATAACTCTATTATAAGGTCTAAATGATACATGAGCTTTGGTCTGACATACATGCTTTTGGGCTGTGATATTAAGTTTAGACATTTAGAATTAAATGGCATTCCATCGAACCTTGCTGGTGTTAGTGAGTTCTGATTATAACAACATCAGTTTTGGTAGCTAATATTAAGAAATTTGCTGAAAATCAGATATTAGGTTTGGGAGAGGTGATTCTTGAGTTGAACGTGTTTTGATGCTTTAGATGCAAGGGGAAATTACAGTGTAAATGATAGTGATTGTGGCTTGGAATTTGTTATATGTCAGGAATAGTCAAGTATGACATCAACTAGGAGTCAACTAGAAATATCTCCTGTTATGCAGTTGTTGCAATTCGATTTGATTCACAGTTTGAGAGCTATGAAGACATGTCTCCTATTTTGGTTACAGATGTCTGTTGACACCCGAATTTTTGGTTACTTTATTTTAAATGCCTATTTAATTTGCATCTATAAATACTAATTAATTTCTAGAAAAGATAAAAAAAATTTGATAAAAAAATCGAAAAAAAAAAAATTTATCGCTCAGCCCAGCCCATTTTTCGTCTTTTTCTTTTTCAGCCCTTCTTCCCTTTTAGCTTTGGCTTAGCTCCTTTTCCCCTTCATCCTCGGCCCAGCCCACTCACCTCTATTTTTCTTTTCTTCCACACGCGCACACACAACGCACAATCTCATGCAGCAGCAACACTCGACGACGTCGTCCCTCTGGACGTTACCCCTTGGCTGACGTCAGCCACGTGACGCCGGCAAGGGAATCGTTCCCTGCCGCTCTGTCACGCGGAGAGAGGGCAGTAGAGATAATACGGTTATGAAGAGCGGGATCGACGAGGGGGCGCGGGGATTTTCAGAGAAAAAGGAGGAGTCGGTTTCGGGGTTTGGGGACGAAGAGCTTGAGGGTTTTTCGGCGGTGGTTTTAAGAAAGAGAGCCAAGAGAACCAGTGAGGAGAAGCAGGGAGATCTTCGAGAAAGACAGCTTGAGAGGTCGAGTGAGAGCAGAAAAATATAAAAAAGAAAAAAAGAAAAAAAAAACAGAGCAGAAAGAGAGAGCTCGAGGGAGATAGACCGAGGGACCGAGAGAACAAAAGAAAAAGAGACTGAGCAGAAAGAGAGGGCTCGAGAGGGAGAGTGAGCGGCAGGAGGGGCAGCTTCTTCAGGAGGGACTTCCCAAGTTGGTTCCGGGGGATCCGAGAGAGAAAAAACGGGAGAAGAGAGTTGCGGGTGAGAACGAGGAAGAAGGTCAGAGGGAGAAACCACTGTTCTCAAATCACAGCCGACGACCCATAGCGACACCTCCTTTCCGGTGCCAAAGCTTCGGTAAGTCCTAGCCCTCATTTTTTGTGTTGTTCTTCGGGTATGCCGGGCTGGAGTTCGCAGCCGCGAACTCTGGCCCCCATCTGTCCTTTTTTAGATTTTTATAAGGTCCTGATTCATTGACGAGAATGCTGGCGTCGGTCTCGTGTCCCTGTTGAGCCGGAAATCTTAGGATTCGGTGGCGCACCCCAACTGTTCGACAAAATGCCTCAGAGGGATCCGAAAATTCAGTCGGCGTTTTAACTTGGGATCGATCCGTGTTTGCGTCCATGGCTGCCAAATCATGCTTGCTGTTTGTATGGTTATAGTTTCTTGGCGTGGTCTTCGCGAAATAATCGTGCGTCGTCGGGAGAGCGAGTGTTTTCTTTGTCCCAACGAACGGATTATCAGTCGCCGGAATAGGTGGCCGGATTTAGTCGACGCCGGTCGAAGTGAGTGACTAACGCGTGGGGGCAATTCAGCAATTGCAGGAAGAAGTATGGTTCGGTAAAAATAAAGATAAAAAAGAAAGAAAGAAGAAGTTGCAGAAGAGAAGATAGGGAAGCGTCGGGCGTGCATGGGGGGAAGAAACCTGCACCTGCAGGGAAGAAAACCAAAAATATAAAAAAAATCAGAAAAACAAAGAAAAAGGGCGAATAAAAATAGGGGGCAAGGAGATAGGCTTCGCCGCCGGCCCGCTTCCGTTGGGCTGAATTTGTCACGAGCTGGGTTCTTCAGCTGGGCTAAAAGATAGAAATCAAGATTGGGCTTTTTAAGAAAAAATCCGTGTGGGCCTTTTTGTTTTTTTTTGTTTTTCTTTTGGAGTGGGCTTAGGGCCGGCCAGATTTGTTTTTAGCCCAGCCCGGACCGATAGGGTCGGGGTCGGTTTAGTAGGGTCGGGTTTCCCGACCCGGTCCGAATTACTTTTTAATAAATAAAAAAATCGAATATTTTCAAAATTCCAAAAAAAATAGCAAAATTTAGAAAATTCCAAAAAAAATATTAATAAATGTTTTTTTTAAATTCCAGAAAAGCCAAAAAATTTCAAAAATCTTAAAAGCTTGTTTTGTTTAATTTCGGAAAATTCGGAAAATATTAAAAAAATATTGAAAATTTAAAAAATATATATAAAATATTAAAAAAATCAGAAAAAATCAGAAAAATCAGAAAAATTGCAAAAAGTCAGAAAACCCTTGAAAAAGTAAAAAGCCAAAATTGAATAAGCCTTTAGGGCTTTACAATAGGTCTTTGTTTTATTCTTACACATTATTTTGTCGTAATTTTTAGATATTATTTCTTTACCTTAGAACGGTTAGAACGTACCTTAAATTTCTCGAATAGGTTGCCATGACATTTTGAAACACACAATTAAGTTAGGTACCGAAAGGGCGTTAGTCACGTGATTAACGTAATCAAAGTCCCCACCTTAGATTCTTTTGTTGCGTAAAAAGTAAGACACACTTCTATGTCTCGCTTGGTTCCTAGTTGACCTCAATAGACTAGTGACGACTCTCTATTTGAAACCTTTTGTTAATATCCCAACGTCGCGCGGGGTATGGACTTGGGAGAGTCCAAGTTAATTAAGGGCCATCGGCTTGAAATTAACAATATCCCTAAACCTATTATTTTCAGAAATTTTAGGTCGCGACAATGTCTAATATACCATATATCTTGATGATTTTCTTTATCCATTAAGCTTGTTTTTCCTTATATACATTTGGCGGATTTGATCACATATACTGAAGCATTTAGTTGGTTCTTCAATTTATTTTCAAAACTTCGTCAAGAAGATGCTCCAGAGGGACATTACAGCATTAGATATGATGTTACAGAAGTTCCAATTACTTTGCCTTGCCAGAAGCCTCCAGCGGACAAACCAAATCCCAAACAAGGAATTGGTAAGTGTGCACTTATTTGTTAACTGGATACATGTGAAGAAATAATTCTTAAATCAAAGGAAAAGAATCATGATGTCTGCTCTACACATATGTTGTGAATTTCATTGATTTTCTTGACAGAAATCTGGCAGCAAGGTCCAAGAGTTTTTGGTATAGATGTGCCTATGAAGTTGCATCTCCATAGGGCAATAAATTTATAATAGGCAGAAGTTATTCAAAAGGCATGAGTTTAGAGGGATGTAGGGATAATATTCAAAGCAATAGACAATTTCTTTTCATTAACATAAATAGAATGCCTTCTCCTAGATGAAACTCTGAGAGAGAGAGAATCCAAGAGTTGATCCAGTTATCTAAGATTATCGATTGCTTGAAAGACAGGACCAAATGCCATAGGCTTGACTCTGAGACCACGAGGCGAAGCAATCAAGGAAAGTGGAATGGCATACCTCTGTGTGTCACACTATAATGCACAAGAAGGAAGACCAAACAAAGAAGAGAACAATGATAAGTGAACCTATTGAAAAATGGAATACAGTTACATGACAAGCATTAAAAATGAATTGTCTTCCAACAATTCTTCCAAACTCGGCGAATAGTGGAGAAAACAGATTGCAAAGCAAAACAAAAGCAGTAAGTAAGCAGGTATAAAAGAGAAGACCCAAGTCGATCACTAGTGAGTCAGCGACAACACAAAAATTCAACAATCGAAGAAATCGATGGTGATGCCTTGTCATCGACAAATCAATAGATGGTAGACATACCTTGTTGTCGACACTCGAGGGCAATGCGTGACATGAGAAAGAGAGAGCGTTGTTGAGGGCGATGCGTCCGTGTCTACATAAGGTGAGTTTGCGTAGGGCGAGTCCGAGAGGGAGAGAGCGTGCGCGTCGAGCACTAGCAAGGCCCTCGTTCGTTCACCGAGTCAATCAATAATCATGGAGGAAACACCACACACGCTTGCGTCTCCAGGAATCCGATGGGTTGACGTTCTTTTTTCTCTTCCTGTCCTTCGAGATTCACAACAGGACAAGGGACGAAGTTGCGAGGAAGATGAGGGCCTCCTCCCGAACAAGGCTTTCCAACACTGAATAAGCGCAACGAGGATCTGGATCAAGCGATTGGCGAAGAGAGTCCGCGAGTTTTTGTAGGGCAAATCTGAGAGGAAGCGTTTGCGTTAAGCACGAGACTCGAGCAAGGCGTACGAAGTGAGAGCTTGGATCGAGCGATCAACAAAGAGAGTCTGGATGGAATGATGAGTGAGGTGAATCTGAGAGGGAGAGAGCGTCGAGGGGAATAAGGGTCTGGAGAGAGGATTTGGGTGTGTGACTGTGCGTTAGGGTTTGTAGGAATAGAAAGTTGGGAATTTGAGATGGAAATTGAAGGGGTAGTCGGTCCGGTCGGTCCGGTTCCCACCTTGGAACCGGGAACCGGACCGACCAATCACCGGTTTCGAGAATAGGAATCGAGAACTGGACCGTCGGTTATGGGAACCACCCAAAACTGACCGGTCCGGTCCGGGTTGGGCGGTTCTCATTGCACACCCCTATGCACAAGTTCCATTCTCATTACTCATCTCGTCATTGATTCTTCAGATCGATTGACCGCGAAGTAAAACATCTTTGTGAGGTTGAGTATGAATTTCTCCGTTAGAATAGGAGGAAGAATTAATGGAGGTCCAACAAGGACAAAGAAAAAAGAACTTAATGGAGGTGGCAAGGAAGGAAAAAGAAGAAAAAGAACTTAAGAAAATAGAAAAAATGAAGGTTTTTCTTTTAAAAATATCTTATTGAGCTGAAATTTCATGTCATTGATGACGGGTTGAGAGAGAAGTGCATATAGAATTGGCACATTGAACTTTAATGGCAACATTGGAGAAAGAGTCAATTGGGGGTAGATTCCGATAAAAAAGTGAAAAATTGATGATATTTTATAAAATTAAAAAGTTTGAAATAGAATTGGGATTTAATCAAAAGTTGATGCTTTTTAAGTGAATTGGGGCTTTAAAATAGGTAGAATAATAAGCTTTTAAACAAAAGCACCCAATAACTTCACAAGCTTTTTAAACCTCATAAAAAAATAGACACTTTGTCTCTATAATGTAATATAAAATGAGTTTCACGTCACGGTTGTGTATGGACTTAACTCAATTTTTTTTACTCACAAAAAGACAATGCTTAGTTATGAACTCCTTCAACCATAGAGAAAGGTGTTTTCATAATTGCCGTTCATTTCATAACTTTTGGAGTACAAAATTAACTTTCACTAAAAATGAACTACCAAAGTCCCATATATATTCATCATACTAAATTTTAAAAAAATAATGAGAAATTTCTTCTATTGAATTATTGCTGACATTTAAATTTTGATTGAGTATTTAAATTTAAATTTCCTAGTAAATTAGGGACTAATTTGGCCCTAACAAAAAGGATTTTTTGCATCACCTAAGTATTAATATTATTTTTATTTTTCCCTATTCTCGGATTAACAAGAAAAAAAAAAACGAAATGGCTTAGGGATGGGTGTGAACCCAGCCCCTGTTCTTTTTCCCCCCACCATGGGGGCCTAAGCCCATCCAGTCTTCTTTTCCACTCAGGCCTAGGGCCTAGCCCTTTCTTTTTCTCTTATGGCCCGACCCCGTCCTTCATCTTCTTCTTCCTCCTCCCTCCGCCTCTGTAGCTCACGCGCAAGGATGACGACGCACGGAGGACAACGACGCCGTGGAGCGAGAGGGCGGCCAACACAAAGACCAATGGGAGACCGGACGGATGGGATGCGCCTTCAATCTTTGCCGAGCTAAGGAGCAGAGCAGGGCTACGCCTGCTACGTGGCGAACAGTTGACGGGATGCCAATTCGGCCAAGGGAAGGCCGATCGGTGCACCAAAGATCGGAGATCGAAGCTCCTCCATCGACCGGCCTCCTCAGCCTATAAATAGAGGGGCGAGTCGAGCTCAAAAAGGGGGGCCCAGCAGGAGGGCGAAGCCATAGAGGGGTGGACGAGAGAACAAAGCGACCTTTGGAGAGACTTTCGAAGGCCAGATCTGGAGGGGGGGTCGAGCGAGAGTCACGAGGGTGAGACTAGAGAGCAAAGGAGCTGCTCGGCTAGTCCCGCCACCGCGTGCGACGTTGGTTGCTTGGCCCAACGCCGTTGCTGTTCAGCTACCAACGACGCCGCCTGCTGGCGTTGTTTCCGTGAGAGAGAGAGATCTGAGAGAGTGGAGGAGAAGCAGAGCTGAGTTGAGAGAGAGCCAAGGGGTGGCGAGCCCGATGGAGGAAGAGATCTGAGGAAGGTGAGAAAAATTGGAAGAGAGAGCCGTCGGTCGAGCCCCATCGTCAGTCGGGTAACGCGGGACTAGGCCCCGTCATCGCACTAATCTGACACCATCGCCGTTCAACCATCGACAACGAGGCCTGCTGGTGGCTCTCGTCATTGCTGTCGCCACCTACATCCAAAGCCGTCCTGACCCACGACGACCCCGCCACTCACGGGTCTTGACCGCCGTCATCCTTGGTGCCACCTACCACTTCGTCGTCTAGTCGGCTGGTCTCGCGAAGATCGCCACCGCTCCCCATGGTCGAGCCGGGACGCGCTCGGCCATCCCCCATTAGTGTCGCGGATGGACTGCGAAAGAGAGGGGAAACACGGGTCAGGGGTGAGGAGCCGGTCGACCCGCTAGGGTTTGGTTTTAGTCCTATTTTCTTGGGCCGGACTTTGGTTTTTGGGCTTGACTATTTCTTTTATTTTCAGGTACATCCCTTGGGCCAGGCGAACTGAGCCTATTAGCCGGATTCAGCCCAACCGAGGAGCCTAAGGCTCCGAAGCTCGGTTCTCGTGCTGAGCTAAACCTGACCTGGGTCCGACCAAGAGACCTGACCGGGGTCCGGTCGGTTAATAATAATAATAATAATAATAATAATAATAATAATAATAATAATATTATTATTATTATTATTATAAAAATATTTTCAAAAAGAATTTAAAAAATAAAAAAATCTTTCATATTTTCCAGAAAAATCAGAAAAAGCCAAAAAAAAAAAAAAACATTTTTCTCCATAAATGCATGAAAAATCCTTTTGAAATTCAAACATATCAAATTTGAGGGTTTAAATAAGATTATGTATCCGAAGGATATTGATAATTAACTAGTGTAATCAAGTTCTTGATCCTAATTTTTTTAGCTGTGTAGGAGTAAAATGTTTCTCCCAATATTTTATTTGAGTTTCTAATCGATTTAGTGGTGATCCCTATTTAAATAAAATTGAATTGTAGGTTAAAAATTCAGACATTAAGTCATGAATTGATGGGTTTGGGAGAGTTTTGGCTAAGCCCTAATAATAAAGCATTAGCCGAGCCATTAGCCTCCGGATCGCAAAGGTTGCAACAATTATCTATTACTAGAATGTGATAAGATTAGGATTGGCAATATAACATAATTAATGAAACAAAAGGATGAAAAGATATATTGTGTCCGATCACCTATTTGATGTGATGAGAAGAAAATTTTTTTATAGCACAATAATTTCAACCTATCTTAATCCATAAGAAGTTGAAGTTTGAAATTATCACAAAAAGCCAAATGTCCTTATTGCTCTGTTGAGGGTGGCCAACCTGCCAAGTTGCCCAAGTATGAGCTTCTCCAAGTATGAGGAGGCGGTGGTGGCCGAGAAGTCTGATGCAATACGAGATGTCGTGCAAGTCCATGGGCATCATGAACAACTTCATCAACCGCATCTTCGATAAGCCGGGAGAAGTCGTAGCTCGTGCGCTACAACAAGATTCCGACCATCACCTTCTGAGAAATCTGTATGGCCGTCCGGCTCATGTCCCTGGTGAGCTTGCCAAGCACGCCGTGTCGGAGGGCACCAAGGTGGTGAACAAGATCACCAGCTCTTAGGGCTCTTTTGATTTGGGCGATTTCTTAGGTAAGCAAAATAGGAGGGGATTGCAGAATCGAGAGGCTCCAATGAAATTTGTGTGTTGTCACCTTTTGGAGATGAAATTTGTGCTGTCTCACATCAGCAGGAAGAGAGAGAATAAAGCTGGAAAAGGAAAGAGGGAGAAAGTGAGGGAGAGGAGCGCAGGACAACGAGCGTGCGAAGATAGAGGAAGAGAGAGAACGTAGCAGAAAATGGTAAGAGTGAGAAAAGTGAGTGAGAGGAGGGCATTAGCCAATTAGTGAACAGTGAGAGTGAGGGAAGGGAAAAACAAAAAACGAAATCGAAATCTGATCCGATCCGAAGCAAATCAAAATATCAGATGAACCAAATTCTTTTATTAATTATCCAAACCGAACCAAAAATTGATGAAAGGTAAAATGGACCGACAGCATAAGCATTCCCATCTTTTGACAATCATTTATGAATTTGCAATTGGCTCCAACAAGATTTATTTAAGAATTGTTAAATTGGATGTGCATGGCATTACACAATGCAAGAGGGAAAAGTACAAAAAAAATCATAAACTTATTGTATTGATACCAATTCAATCTTAAACTTTTTAATTGGACTACTTTTTCAAATTGATATCAATTGATTCCATTTAATCAATTTAACTTGGAAATTAATAGTACAGACACCAGTCATCTTACGTAATATGGTTGATATTAATTTGGATAATTTTTTAATTTTTGAATATTTCTTGAATTTGTAATAATTCCTTTAAAAAATTTTTCTCTTTTCCCCTTCTCTTTCTTTTAGCCTATGGGTGGTACTCAACCATGGTCAGCACTTGACCACGAGTGAGGGCTGCCCTTGCCAACTCTGGCAAGGGCTCAACCATCACAACCTGGGTGAAGGTCACCCTTGCCAAAGTTGGCAAGGGCGTCACTGGCCATGGTCAAGTACTACCCATAGGCCAAAGGAAAGAGAAGAAAAAAAAAGAAAGTTAAAAAGAGAACATCTTTAAAAAAATTCAAAAAACTTATCTACGTCAATACTAATCATGTTATGTACAACAACTGATGTTCATGTTAACAATTTTCAATCTAAATTAGTCAAATAGATTGAATTTATACTAATATGAAAATATTTATAGCTAAATGCATTCTTTTAAAAAAAATTAAGATCAAATTGATGCCAATACACTATATTTAAAACATTTTTTTGTACTTTTCCTTGATGCAAAAAATTTGCCCAAGTTTTCAATGAGAAAAAAAGAGACGGAAATCTAATCCAAAAACAAAACAAAGATAAAATGTTAACCCGTTTGGTCAATTTGTAATAAAGAGAAGCTAAGATCAGACTTGGAAAAGTCTAAGGAAAAAAACAATTGAAATAGTTCTATTCAAACCCAACTCAACCCTGAAAAAAAGGGAGTCACAAAAATCTAAAAACATTATAATATTTGAATTTGGCTAATGCAAATCGATGCCCTAACATGGATACAATATGCATTCTAAATCAAATTATATAAACGTTGGATCAAATACAAAACGCTACATTGCTGCCCTATATATCTGTAAATCAAAGAATTAAGAAATGGCTTTCCAAAGGAGTTTATCAATTTCTATAAAGTGGCTCCTTAATTTGGTGCTTCCAACTAAGATGAAATTTCATATATTAAGTCGGGTTTGAAGAAGTCACATTAGAATTTCTACAGTGGCAAATGACGACATGTTAGGATCACGACTATGACGTAATAGTCGCAGTTTTCAAAGACTAAACATCGACTTTACTTCCATAGACGGAAGCGACAGGGAATGAGGAGGAGGAAAATTCTCTAAAAGATTTAGCGTACTTTCTATCATCGTTTGAAGATGGAAATAGTAAAAGAGGGTGCACCCAAGTCAGTCGGTGCCTTGAAAAAGCTAAGAAAAAGCAAGAGCAGAAAAGTACAAAAAGAGAGGAACGCTGATAAAATCATCTTTCTTCTTCAGTGAATCCAGTAATTACGACAAATCATTCACCCATGAGCATCTTGATACTCATCTATAATGATGGCCTCTTTCTCACTCTTTTCTTGGGATATCTACTTATAAACAAGATAAAATGAATCGGGACGGTAATAAACTTGGGATGTCACAAAGGGGTCATGACAAAAGTCACGATTGATCGATTTTAACCATAAATTTCAATCTGATTTCGGGTATCGAACTTTTAAGGATGTTGAGACAAAAAAATTAGACATTGCTTCATTGATTCTCGAGTTTTTTGGTAAACTCGAAAATTGCTGGAAGAGGATTAATGGGCCAAGAATTGGAGTTGGATATTTGAGAATTTGTCCTTTAGGGGTAAACGGACCAAAATGTCCCTTTCTAGAAGCTTGTGTAGAAAAATGTTTTATTTTCTTTTCTTTTCTCTCCTCCCTCATTTCTTTCCACATTTCTCTCTCTCCTTCCCTCTCAAGTTTCAGCAGCCCCTTCCCCACATTCTCTCGTCCCCACTTGTTGACTTTTCTCTTCCCCTCATTTTCTTCTCACGTCCACCAGCCACCCCACTTGTTCCCTTTATTTGTCTCCTTTCCCTCTTGAGTTTCATGTTTTTTTCTCACAAAACAGCAGCGCTGTTTTGTTTTGCCCAAGACCAGCCACCCTTGTTGCATGCTGGAGCCGCCATACGCCGCCATATAGTCCAAAATGCGTCCCGCCATCACCCGTCCGTGAGCCACCCCATTGCCGTTCTTTCTCACCGAATCGGAACCACCCCGTCTCACTGAGACCCATTTTTGTCGTCGCTCATCTTGCTGTTTCAGACATAGCCGTGAGTTGCCCACGCCACCATCGTCGCGCTCGTGTCATCGGAATTGCAAACCGGTGAGTTAATTAGTTTAATATTAAGCTTGGTTTATGCTTTTGGATGATGGATTATTAATATTTTAATATTATTGTAATCTTGTTTAGTGTTAACCATAATTAGAATAAAGTAACCGAGGTTAGATTAAAATAACCTTAATCGGGTTAGTTAACTATTGTTGGGTTAGAATAGTAACCATGGTTAGTATTTATTATTATTTTTTGGAATAAAATAATAATTTATCTTCCGAATTAATTAATTATTATTTTATGAATTAATTTTATTATTTTCGGAATTAATTATTATTTTTGGGTAATAATTAATTATTTATTTTTGGAGAATAATTAATTAATTAGTGGTGGATGATTGATTATTTTTGGATATTGATTATTTATTATTGAGTTATTATTAATTGAATATTTTTGGAATAAAGTATTATTTTTGGGAAGTACATTATTAATTAACTGTGTTAGTATCGATTAATTTTGGTGGATTATTATTTGTACCTTCCTCATGTGGATTACATAATGAATACATATATGCTTGTTGTCTTTGATGATTTTGTTTAAAGTGTACTCGATGAAGTAAATTTGTGGATTGCAATTGTGAATTAGGGTTAATGTATTTAGCATATTTATGTGACTACGTGCAAAATGCATTTGTATTCGCGTCACCATGTGTGAAATATTATCACATTGCATGCAGAAATTGCGATGAATTAATATGTATAAGCATGAATCATGTTTACATTGGCTATCCTGCAAGATAAAAAAATGAGCATGATTAATTGGTGTACTTGCGTTGCTATATAAGAGCTCGTCACCCGGTGGGGAATCTGTGATTGACGAAGTCCATATTATCATAATGCCTAGGGGAGGTCTGGATGCAGGTCGCGGTAGAAGCCAAATCTATGCTCCTTTAGAAATGTCGTTTGGGCACCAAATGTAGCCGTGTCCAATGGGATGGGACAATGCTTGATTATGCCGGTAAACTACCAACTTATATGTTGGAAGTAAATTTCCCCAAATGTTGACAACATGAAAGGTGTTTTGATTGTTTGATATATTTGCTATATTAAGGTGGACAATAGTGAGGTAAGGATGCTTATAATTGCAATTATTAACTGTTAATAATTGCATATGAGCATTGGCTTAATCTCATATTTAATAATGGTTGAATGGATATTCTTCTATTGTTGAATTGTTGGTGATAGAAATATAGCACGTTTAGGGCGTACTTGCAGCGAGTAAGTCTCCTAATTGAGGCTTAGGCTATTCATTTACTGAGATTTTATCTCGCTGGTTATTGTATAACCACTTTTCAGGTCCGCAAGATGAAGAACCGACACGTATTACAATTCGTGGCCATATTTGAAGAGAGTAAATTAACCTTAACTTGTTGATTTCATTGGTTCGATAGGAAGATGCCCGTGCTAAGGGTTTGTACTTGTAAACTTCCTATGGTTAATCAGTAGATAAATAAAGTGATACTTTTGAACATATTCTTGTTGGGTTTTCTGCTATCCCTATTTTTGTAAGGTGGTTGTGATTTACTTCCACATGCGTTTAATTCAAAGATAAAAATAATGGTCTACAATACGTCCTAGGGAGTCACAAATCAAATGACCGCAAGTGAATAGGAGTTGTCGCGGACTCGAGGGTCGAGTTTTCATAAATTCTAAACCTTTTAACATTACCAGTATAGTCATTCTAGTCAATTTTGGTATCAATTTAATGATGGAATGTTAGATATCCTATGTAATAAGGGTGGTGCTAATGTGGACAATTTTTTCCAATTTTTTGAGTTTTTTCATTTCCATTCTAGGCTAGCGATGGTCGATGGCTTAACCTTGCCAGCCATTGGGCAAGGGATGCGAAGCTAAAGTTGTTACGATCTAGACTAGTGAATTAGCCCAAAAAGAGTAAGCCTGATATGTTCGGGCCTAACTTCAATCTTAGCGACAATGTGACTTGTGCATGTTCGTACTATGTATAATGTAGATCAATTTCATCTAAATCATCAATTGTGCGAGTGCTACCATGGACTTTCTATGATCAACAGCCTAACTGGGCTTGCTGTATAGGGTTTATAGATAATGTTATTTCGATGGGCTAAAGACGATAAAGCAATTAAACTACTAAAATATCCTTGTACAAACTACAAAACAATTTAACTCAAGGGCAAGCTATGCCATTTCATTGGTGGAGTACTTGTTGTACATAGCCTCCATGAATTCCTTCAGTAAATAGATAGTAGAGATTTGCTCAACCATGAATTCTATTTAACTTTTTTGAGTTGTTTTTGTTTTCGTCATAGTTTGTGTCATTTAATAACTACAAATGAGGATTATCATTGCTAAAGAGTACAATAAACAAGTACGGTACCTCTTTAAATGTTTCATATCTTTTAACAGATGTGTATATATAAATATATATAAAAATATTTTTTATTGATTAATTATTTTAAATAATACAAATTATTATTTTTAAAAAATATTTTTAAAATTATTTAATTTTTACAAAACAAACAACGCATAAGTCAAATATTATAGACATCGACATGAATATAAATACGCCAATTGCTACCCTAAATATTTGTAAAGCAACGAAATTATGAGATGGGGGTACCAAAGGAGTTCAATTATTTTTACACTGTGACTCTTGTGACTCCACATTGTCTTGCCTGAGACTAGACGGAACTTCATAAATCAAGTCATATGATAATGACAGGGAGGCGAGTGACGTCATCGTAAGATCATGACTATGACGTGGTGATTTAAGTCTGCGAAGACCTTGTTATTGACTTCGCTTCGGCTGACGAGTGACGTTGTAGGTACTCTCCGCCCTTGTAAGACAAAACAAAATGACATGGAAAGGTAACTCCATAGGTGCCGTTTCAACCCAGAACTCTAGGACAATTGTCCTTAATAAAAAATGAAGTACTAAAGGTCCTCCATTGTATATTTCCTCGTTCTATTAATAAAAAAATGAGAAATTTCTTCTACTGAATTTTCAATTATGTAGCTAGTGACGGGGAGTGGCGGCCCGGCTGAGGAAGTGGAGCACGAGGCCCAGAGGAATTTTCTTTCGGACAAAGGATATCCCTATCTATGGCGCGAATGCACGCGACCTACTTGTACTTCGTTGTCCGGCGAATATATGTGTCGCCAATGAGATTAGGTGGGAGTTTAATTGAGACGAAATCACTAATTATAGAACTTACTTTGAGGCAAACAATGATCTTGGAGGTAGTTTGCTTCTGGTCAAGGTGGGTGGTCGAGATTTTTTTCGCTTTTTAATTTCTGATGTATTTAAAAAGCCATTTTATGACAAAAACCAAACCTTTGGGCACAAATAAACCTCGTGCGATTTCAGTGCTTGTTTTTCTTGACTTTGATATGGTCAATGTTTTATTAATAGTTGGGTCATCATGGGTGGCTAAGTGCATCGAACTTTGCTGTTGCTAGTCTTATCTTATCATTCACCAATGAGCTTTCTTGATACTCGGAAACTCTATAAAATGGATCAGTAATTTAACAGACGTCCAAGTCCAAAGGTGCCCGAGAGAGAGAGAGAGAGAGAGAGAGAGAGAGAGAGAGAGCATCATTATAGTTCCGATCAAATGGAGCGAAGGTTATTAGAAGCAGCTCGAAAGGGCAATATCCATGAGCTGGACGAATTGATCAGCGGCAATGAGCAAATCCTCGAGGAGATGGCTCTCGAAGGAGCCGGTCACACACCGCTGCACGTCGCTTGTGTGGGCGGCCATTTGGATTTCGTCCGAGAGTTCCTGAAGCGTATGCCGAAGCTCGCAGAAAAAGTGAACCCGCACGGTTTCAGCCCGCTGCACATTGCGGCAGCTCGTGGTGATGTTGAGATCGCGGAGGAGCTTCTGAATGTGGGTACACACCTTTGCTCCGTGAAGGGACGGGAGAGGAGAATCCCTTTGCATGATGCAGCCGAAAATGGGGAGGTCAATGTCATGGAGAGACTGCTATCCAGGTCGCCTGAGTCTGTCGAAGAGACAACTGCCCTAGAAGAGACCGCGCTTCACCTTGCCGTGAAGAACAAGCGGTTTGATGCGGTCGTTATGCTGGTGAAGCATCTGAAGCAGCACAATAAGGAGCAGGTGATCAATTGGAAGGATCACAAAGGCAACACCGCCTTGCATCTTGCTACCGTGGGCAAAAATTTTGAGGCAAGTCTCGCGATTCACTTATTTTATGGCACTTTTCTTTGTGCGTTACTTCAGTGAGGCTGTTAATTTGGTGTGCCTACCATATGCAAAAATCTTCTAAGCAAAGGAATTTATTTGATCATCACGGGAATATAGTATCTTAATGTCTGAAAATCAATGAGAGTAAAATAAAGATGGAAAGAATTGCAGGTGCTTAACTTCCTGCTTCGTGGGCATGCTGTGAAGTCCGGGGTCGTGGAGGTGAACGCCTTGAACGACTGTGGCTTGACGCCTCTGGATGTCTCAACTTTCTCGCAAAGGGGAGCAAGAGATAGAGAGATCAGAGAAATTCTAACACTAGCCGGAGCTATAAGCGGAGGAGGAAGATTAAACTCGCCCGCTTCAAGACCAGTCTTGGGGGATGATGACGATATTGAGAGAGGTAAAGGTCATCAGTCAGATGGGGATTCGAACAAAGGAAAAGAGTCGTTGGGCGAGATACGCAATGACCTGCTGGTCGTTGCCGCGCTCATCGCGAGCGCGACCTACCAATCTTTGCTTCAGCCTCCAAGCATTTTAAAAGTTGACGAGGACAACAATGATTCGAAAAACTGGATTCAGACTTACCGCCCGAACCTGGTGTACAACCTCTTCATGGGTGGCAACACATTCGGATTCCTGATGTCGGTCCATGTAATCATTTGCCTCACCAAAGCTCTCCCCGTCAACCTGCCACTTATGCTATCCTTGATCGGAATGGTTCTAACTTACTTTTCCTTCACGTTATCCCTATTGATCGAATCACCGCATGATAACCGGACCACCATTGCGCTGAACGTGCTGCCTCTTATTATAGCAGTTTTTCTTCTACTGATGCAGAGGCCATTGGCGGCAATTTTGCGTATTTTCTTGAAATGGCTTTCTCAATTTCATTGCCTAGGTAATTTGTACAAGCTAGAGCAGAGAAAGGACCGAAATTGTGGTTGTCAATGATGGTATTTCTGTTTCCTTGAGGTTGAGCAAAGGCATGCAAGCCTTTAGCAGTGTTAGAGTTTGTTCGTTGAGGTTAGATGATAGAATGATGCCCTTGATTCTCTGCAGTTAATTGTGTGATATCCGCAAGTGATCCGTTATATCATATCTTCTTAATAAAATGTGTTGTGAGTTTATATCGTGTTATAACTCCATGAATAGCAATTGAGTTTTTGAGACATGGTCTCACGAGTTCTATTCTAAGTACTCATTTTGTCCTTGCTTCTTTAGATGGATTGGCCATGAAATGAAACATCTTTGGGAGGTTGAGAATGAATTTCATCGTTAGAGAAAGTAGAAGAATTAATGGAGGTTGAGCAAGGAAATATTAAAAAAGAACATAATGATGGTGGCAAAGACGTGTTGACACATAAATTTGACCGTTTTATTTAAGACTTAGTAGCATTAAAAATTAGGGATTAGTCCCCTTTTAAATTAATTAAAATTAAAAAAATCGAAATTAAAAAAAAAAAAAAGAGAAAAAGAGGGGCAGTTGGGTTGGGTTCGGACCCTCGGCCGGCGAGTGGTCGTTGGGATGGTTGATCGATGGATGTGGTGGGTCGGCAAAGACGTGTTGACACATAAATTTGACCGTTTTATTTAAGACTTAGTAGCATAAAAATTAGGGATTAGTCCCCTTTTAAATTAATTAAAATTACAAAAATCGAAATTACAAAAAAAAAAAAAAAAAGAAAAAGAGGGGCAGTTGGGTTGGGTTCGGACCCTCGGCCGGCGAGTGGTCGTTGGGATGGTTGATCGATGGATGCGGTGGGTCAGCGGCAATGTGGATGCCGGTGACAAGACAATCGGAAGGTGGTGAGGCTCGTCACAAAGTGGCGTCGGTCCCCTCGAAGGTTCGGCGAAAGAGGCGCAGAAGCTTGGTGCGCCGGAGGGAAAGTCAGAAGCTGCATGGGGTTTAAGACGATGCATGGGGGCGGAAGGAAATCTGCAGGTAAAAAAGACAAAACAAAAAATTGAAAAAATATATATATATATATGTATATTAAAAACGAAAATAGAACAAGGATATGGACTTCGTCTTGGGCTTGTGTACGCCGGGCTGGGTTCGTCGCGGGCTGAGATAGCGGAGCCGAGAGCAGGAATCAGAAATGGGCCTTTTCTAAAAAAAAAGAATTTCGTGGGTTTTTTTAATTTCTAGTGATTTAGGGCTAGCCCAGTCTTTTGTGGCCCAACCCGGACTGACAAGGTCCAAATCAGGTTAGCAGAGCTGGGTTTCCTGACCCGGTCCAAATTATCTTTTTTTTTTCATAAAAAAAATCCAAAAATTCAGAAAATAAAAAAAAATCATTAAAATCATTAAAAAAATTCGAAATTTCATGGAAAATTCAGAAACCTGAAAATTTATAAATTTTTTTGAAAAAAATCGGAAATATTAAAATATTAGAAATTCCAAAAAAAAAAAATACAAAATCCCAAAAATTCCAAGTTTGTTTAGAGCTCCCTAAAAAGCTCTAAAATAATTCTTGGACAATTTTCTCTTAAAAGGTGTGGGAAAATCGTCAGTCTAAGATTGTGCTAAAAATTGAATAAGCTCTTACGGCTTCACCTTAAGGTTTTAATTATCCTCGGATACAATTGCCCTTGATTGCACGCTTATGATGTAATGATTATGGTTCCCCCTTAGTCTAATTAAGGTTGTCATTTATTTATCTAATAATGTTAGGTGCTTATTTTCTCTTGCAATTTATTTAATGTTTCCTTATGGTGCTGATTGTTATTTTGGTGATTTGTGCACACACATAATCACCTCACATATTAGTGGTCAAGTCTAAAATCAATTCAAACTGCCTGACAAAAGTCTTTTTGAAATGAACAATATTAGGTACCAAAAGGGCACTAATTAGTTCATTAGTGTAATCAAGTCCCTGACCCTAGATTCTCTAGTTGCGTAGAAAGTGAGGCACATTCTCATGCCTCGCTTGGTTTTTAGACGACTCCAATAGGCTAGTGGCAACTCCTTATTAGAAGATTTTCATGAACACTCAATATCACGCGGGGTATGGGCTTGGGAGAGCCCAAGTCTAATGAGGGTCCTAGATCCACTCTTTGGATAATACCCCTAAAGTTATTTATTTAGATATTTATTTCCCTCACGAGACGGAAAAAATAGGTTGTGACAAGAAGAAAGAAGAAGAAGAAAGAGAACATAAGGAAATAGAAAGAACAAAGGTTTTTCTTTTAAAAATATCTAATTGAGCCAAAATTACACGTCATTAATGAGGCATTGAGGGAGAGAAGTGCATATAGAATCGACACATTGAACTTTAACAGCAACGTTGGACGGAAAATTAACAAGGGACCACATTTAGATATAAAAGTGAAAAATGCTGACTTTGTATAAGATCTATAAAATTCGAAATGAAATTGGGATCCAACCAAATGTTGATACTTTTTAAGTGAATTGCGGCTTTAAAATAGGTGGACTAATAAAATTATAAACAAAAGCACTCAATAACTCCACAAGCTTTTAGAACCTCGAAAGAAATAGACTCTCTATCCTTATATATAAAATAAAATGAGTCTCATATCACAATTGTATCATGAACTTATCCCATATTTTTTTTTCCTCGCAAAAAGATGGTGCTTAGTTATGAACTCCATCAACCATAGAGAAATGTGCTTTCATAGGTGCCATTCATTCCAGAACTTTAGGAGTACAAAATCAACTTTCACTAAAAATAAATTACTGAAGTCCCTATGGGAAAGCTATGCCATTTCATTGATGGAGTTCTCGCCATCCATAGCCACCGTGAATTCCTTTAGTAAATAGATAATAGAGATTTGCTCAATTATGAACTCTATTGAACCTTTTTGAGATGTGTTTGGTTTTCATTGTAGTCCGTGTCGTTTAATAACTACAAATGAGGATTATCATTGCTAGAGACAACAATAGATAGGTACGGTGTCTCTTTAAATGTTTCACATTTTTTATTAAATTATATTTCAAATAATAAATATCGATTAATTTTAAGAAAATATTTTTAAATTATTTAATATTTATGAAACAAAAATGCATAAATCAACCATTATAGTTAACAACATGAATACATATACACCCTACTACCGCCCCAGATATACGTAAAGCAAAGAAATTATGACATGGGTGTTGACACCCGAATTTTTATTTATTTTATTTTAAATGTCCATTTATTTTTGCATATATAAATATATATTAATTTCTAAAAAATATATAATAAAATTGAAAAAAAAAAAAAATTGAAAAAAAATTTCAAAAAAAAAAAAAAAAAAAAAAAGAAGAAGAAGCATTTTCGGGTGGGCTGGCTCAGCCCAGCCCACTTTTATTTCTTCCTTTCCTAGCCCACCTTCTCCTCTTCCTTTTTCTTTTCTTTCGGCCCAACCCGTCCCCATCCTTCTCTTTTCCTCGGCCCAGCCCGGTCTCATCTCCTTTTCTCTTCTCCCTCTCCGCACGTGAACAGCAGCATGCAAGTGTCACGGAGGAGAGGTTTCCCTCGTCAATGGGCCCTTCGTGATCGAGGAGGAACGACCCAAAGACCCCTCGAAGAATACCAACGCTTCCGCAACACTCTCAGGGACGGACGATCCGGTAATTGCGCCGTGGTCTAGAGTCTTCCTGTCTTAAATGTCGGTAGTTGAGATAACGTCATAAATGTCCGTGGTTGTCGCCGTATTAAGTATTGGTAGGTGATGTCATAAGTACTGGTAGATGGTAGGTGAGGCGGTGCGATCTCGTCCGCTAGATCGAATGTCGATCAATGGTTGTAATCAGAGGGCCTCAAGTATAAAAGGGGTGCCCTTCCCTCACTTGTAATCATCCAACCATTAGCAATCCAAGTTCTCTTTCTTTCTTCAGAGCTTCTCTCTCTAGTTTCTCTCTCTACGATCCGGGTGAAGTGAAGTGATCCATCGATCCGAAGAAGGCTTGGCTTAGGAGCGACGATCCCTTGCGATCCAAAATAGCCTAAGTCGCCGCACGGTCGAGATCCTGAACGATCGGCCCGTGACAAGTGGTATCAGAGCGAAGAGAGAAGTAAGAAGAGGAGCACCAACTGTTCGAAGGAATGTCGAGCCAAGAAGCTGTGTTGGATGGAGAAGCCGCTCCAGTCAGAGAGACTCGCGACCGAAGCAAGAAGAGAGCAACCTCACCGGAAGCCCTTGTTGCGCTTGATGAAAAGTTTGGGAAGATGCGAAGTGCCATGGCCGACATGATCGAAGGACTCGACGATGTTCGAGAACGGATCATGGAGGTTGAAAGCTCCCTTCGTAAAGACTTCACGAACGCCATCAACGATGCAACGGTCCCTCTTCAGGCAAGGGATGATGCCCTCGAAGAATCGATCGACGACTTGAGGGAACGCATCCGAACCATGGAGGAGGAGAACCCCCGGTGGGAAGAAATGGAAGCCATGAAGGTGGAGATCCAAGAACTCAAGACGGAGCTCACCTTGTGCAAACTAAGCATCGCGAACGGAGCAGTGCCTACCCAAGCGGTGTCCAAGCTGGATGTGCCGAAGCCCAAAGAATTCAAGGGTGATCGATCCGCCAAGGAGGTGGATAACTTCGTCTGGAGTATGGAGCAATACTTCGAAGCTGCCAACATCCAACAAGAAAAGGTTAAGGTACGAACTGCTGCTATGTACCTTACGTCTTTGCGATATTGTGGTGGCGCAACAAAATGTGTGATAAGACGAAGCGCGGCGCCCATCCCGTGGAAACATGGGATGGCTTCGTGGAGGAATTTCGGGAGTACTTCTTCCTCGAGTTCGCTCAACAAGAAGCTCGTAGCAAGCTCCATCGCCTCGAACAACGAGGGACGGTCCGAGAGTACGTGAAGGAATTCACTGAACTCAAGCTCCAGATCAATAATCTTGGAGATGATGAGGCTTTCGGAGCGTTCATGGATGGATTGAAGCCATGGGCCAAGCAAGAGTTGATGCGGCGGGACGTGAGGAGTCTCTCGAAGGCTCTAACTGTGGCTGAGTCGCTCATTGACCTCAACAAGTTCGATGCAACAAAGTATCGGACAAGGGACTGGAGGTCGGATCGGCCCTCCGAGGATGAAGGTGGTGACAACTCCCGCGGCCCCAAATACCAAGGTGGCCAAACGAGGAAATGGGGAGAAGGTTCATCCAGACAACCCATCCAAGGAAGCCGACCCACTACGAACTACTCAAGTAAGTTCGAACAACCTCCGCCCTCACCTTGCTTCATTTGCAACGGGAATCACTGAACGCAAAAGTGTCCACAAAAGCACCGGGTGAACGCCATTCTCTCCGTCGAAGAAGAACGGCCAAAGGAGGAGAAGCGGTAAACCCGACATGGTGGGATGAATCTCAATGCCATGCAAACACAACCTTTGCCCAAGAAGAATATGAAGCAAGTGGACATGTTCTTTGTCGAACTCGAGGTATGTGGAATAACTCTCTACGCCTTAGTCGATACGGGAGCATCCAATGTGTTTATGGCAACCGAGGTGGCGAAGAAGTTGGGCTTGGAAGTACGGCCGAACGGAAGGCGCTTCAAAACCGTCAACTCGGAAGATCTCGCAAGCGGAGGAACAACTCCGGAGGTCGATGTCCAAATTGGCGGATGGAAGGGTAAGATTCCGTTCGAAGTTGTTCCGCTCGACGACTACGACCTCATCTTGGGAATGCAATTCTTCGACCAAGTCAGGGCCATGATCGACCTAGGATCTAAGTGCATCATGGTGCTTGATCCGAAGTGCCCGTCCATGGTACCGATGCTCAAAGGGACGATGAACACCAAGACGATCACCGCGGTCCATCTTCTCGACAAGAACTTGAAGGCGGCCAAGCGCATGGCCGATCAACCGAAGATACCGCCAACTCAAGACATGTCCATCGAAGTCCTATTCCCCGAAGTGGAGTCCATGCCCCGTGCCAAGTACGAACCGAAGAAAGGTATGTGCGCCCACATGTTCATAAAGCCGTTTGAAGTACAGTTCGACTCGGTCAAGACCAAACGGAATAGGAAGAAGAGAGAAAAAGCCCGCGCCAAGAAGAAAGCTCTCCATGCTGTGAGCGCCGAGGACGTCGCTCGATTGAGTGGGGGAGAATGTCTCGGAGGAGAGGTTTCCCTCGTCAATGGGGCCTTCGTGATCGAGGAGGAACGACCCAAAGACCCCTCGAAGAATACCAACACTTCCGCAACACTCTCAGGGACGGACGATCCGGTAATTGCGTCGTGGTCTAGAGTCTTCCTGTCTTAAATGTCGGTAGTTGAGATGACGTCATAAATGTCGGTGGTTGTCGCCGTATTAAGTATTGGTAGGTGACGTCATAAGTACTGGTAGATGGTAGGTGAGGCGGTGCGATCTCGTCCGCTAGATCGAATGTCGATCAATGGTTGTAATCAGAGGGCCTCAAGTATAAAAGGGGTGCCCTCCCCTCACTTGTAATCATCCAACCATTAGCAATCCAAGTTCTCTTTCTTTCTTTAGAGCTTCTCTCTCTAGTTTCTCTCTCTACGATCCGGGTGAAGTGAAGTGATCCATCGATCCGAAGAAGGCTTGGCTTAGGAGCGACGATCCCTTGCGATCCAAAATAGCCTAAGTCGCCGCACGGTCGAGATCCTGAATGATCGGCCCGTGACACAAGAAGGGCAGTAGCAGCGAGGAATCGACGACGATGTTTCGACCATCCTCGGAGCCGACGTCACCCATGTGACGCCAGCAAGGGAAGATTCCCTTGCTGCGCTGTCACGCAGCCATTGGAGGGGCGGAGAAACGGTTATGCAAGGGATCGACGAGCAGGAGAGGGGCGCGATTCTGCAAGGAGGAGAAGGAAGGGAGCAGCGAAGAAAAACGAGAAAAGAGGAGAAAAAGAAAAAAAGAAAAAGAAAAAAGAGAGGAAAAACAAGAGCGAAGACAGACGGTTTCCAGGGAGAATCGGAGGAGAAAGGAGCGAACGGAGGGGGAGCAAGAAAACGGGAAGAGGATCGACAAGGGGGCGAGCGGGCGAGACAAGGCGACGACGTCGTTCGGCCACCTCCCCGCACGGCGTCGTCCGCGTGACGCCGGCAAGGGAATCTTCCCTGTGGCGCTGTCACGCGGAGAGAGGGGCAGCAGATCTTCGGTGAGGGGAGCGGCGGAGGAGAAGACAGCAACGACGCCCCTCCGACAGCGGCGACGATTTTCAGAAAAAAAAAGAAAAGAAAGGAAAACCGCAACGGAGAGCCCAAGACCGAGAGAGATCTGAGGAGGAGGGGCACACACACGGGAGGGGAGCCCGACTTTCTCCTCCGAGCTCCGCCGCCCGAGCGAGACCCACAAAGAAGGGAGACCAGCAGCAACGCCCAACAACGCTGCTCGGACGACCCCCACCACGAGACGAGGTCGACGAGTGAACCCACGGAGGAAAAGACAGAGGCGCACACAGAAAAAAAAGAGGAAGGAGGCGGAGAGACAAAAAAAAAAAAGGGGGCGACAGCAACGGAGACGGTCCCGAACGTGACCCCCTCCTCCGACGGCGGTGGCGATTTTGAGAAAAACGAGCGTGAGGCGGAGAAAACGGGATCTTCTTCCCATTTTGTTTTGGGTTTTCGGGCAACCACTTTGGGGGTGAAGACAGGATCGCCGAGGAAGTGGCTGGAGCTGAAGGAAAAAACCATATCTGAAAAAAAAGAAAAAGAAAACCGGAGAGCTCGTGGAAGCTGGGTTGAAGAAGAGAAGGGGGGAGCAAGGGGCCTGTTTCTGGTTTTTTGAAGAGGAGAAAGAAAAAACCAGGTGCTGGGTTTTCAGAGAGGAGCGGTGATTCTGGTCAGAAAAAAAAAAAGATACGAAGAAAAGACCAGGAGACGGAGGAAAAAGGGGTGAACGGAGGGAGAGAAGGGCTGAGGGCCACGCCCGATCCGTCGCCGACGTTTCCCCACCGCACCTCAACTCCGGTCCGGAAGTAACAGATGTAATATTAATATGTGATCCCACATTTTGAGATATAGTTTTTTAAATAAAACTTACCATTAATATCGACCCACGTTTTTATTTTTGACGAGCGGTTATTTCACGTGCGGTTTTTTCTCCACGCTTCGTACCTTTCCGTGACAACCGCCCATTCAGTAACCGTCTTGATGGAAGATGGTTTATAAGGACGAACGTTCAACTTTTGGGGCTAACACAAGGTCTAACACAAACCCTCTCATTTTGGAATACACCATCAGTAAGCGAGGGGATTGGGTTAGTAGAAGTGCGCCCTAACTACAGTCAGATCGCCGTGAAATTCCCGTGGATTTTTGAGGAACGCAAACTTGAACAATGGCTGGAGGTTAGATAAATTTTTGATCCTGTTTCCGCATAAAATTCTATTGTGCTTGAGTTTTTGTTCATCAAGCATGAGAAAAACATTCTGTTCGATTGTCTTACATTTGGTATCAGAGCATGTTAGTGCCTCTGCCTTGTTTTTTGTGATTTTTTGGGTGCATTTTTCGGATGGAACTGAACAGTAACTCGGAATTGGGGTTTAGAGAGAAATTTGTCGTTTCCGGCGAAATTCCGGCGACCCATTGCCCGACTTCGGACCAGTACGGTCGCACCGCCATGGGGTAGAATGCCTGTTAGTTTTCCAGCATATCGGTGACCGCCAGAGGCTAATCGCGTGGCGGAAGTCGTGGTGGCCAAGAGTTTGCATAAAGAGAATTTTTGCTTGATTCAGACCAATTTCTTGATCATTTTTGCCGATTTTGGGTCTATGTGGTCGCACCGATGTGTTCTCGAACACCCACTAATTATTTTGGGCTAAAATCAGCTGCTGGAAGAGACCCATTCGGCGGAATCGCGGCGGAGATGGCGAAAAACCGACTGAAAATCGGTCGTCCACGCGAAAGGCAGAAGGCGCGTGGCCCCCACGTGCGGGAACTGCTGGCGCGTGGGCGCCACGCGCGCGCAACTGCCCCGCGCGTGCTTCACACGCCCCGCGCGGTGAAGCGAGCGCGTGGCGCCACGCGCCCGCGCAAGGGCGGCGCGTGAGCCACGCGCCCGCGCAAGGTCGAGCGCGTGCGCTGCACGCGCCTGTCGCGACCCACCGATTTTTCAGTTTTGCCCCCTTTTTTGTGGATTTTACAATTTTGCCCCTTGCCGATCGAATTTACGGTTCTGCCCTTGGCTGAATTAATTTATTATTTTTCCTCTTATTAATGTATTTACCGTTTTGTCCTTGTGGTATTAAATTACCATTCTGCCCTTAATGCATTTGTGAGTATTTTATGTATGAAATTAAAATGTCTAGTGATCCATACATTTTAATTAATTAGAGATTAGCCACAGCATCTTTAATTAGTTGAAATATATATTAAGTGTCTTCGGATCACATTTGGAAATGGACATTTATTGTAATTAATCTTATTAGTATGATGAATTTGATCCCACAGGAATTTTCATTATATTAATATGATTAATTAGGTTGAAATATCATATTATTTTTCTTAATTTACCCACAGGGATTAAGGAAAGGAATATAATATGATAGCTTCTTCATAAAGTTATTATGAATCTATTTAAATTAAAAACTTAGCCCACAGGTAGTTTTTATGTTATGTGATTCATATTTTGTGCCATGTTTTACATTGGTAAAGCATGATTTATGTAAATTTTGTCTCGTATTTTGTGACATAAGCATGATTATTTGATATACAGTTTTGCAACCCGTGAATTTCTCTGAATTTAAGTGTGATGTTCCCATGCTGAATGGTGAAAACTATAAAGTTTGGAAGGAGTTAATTCTTCTTCAATTGGGGTGCATGGACATTGACTATGCTATAAGAAAAGACGAACCACCTGCTCCTACTGATTCGAGCACTGCAGCTGAGAAATCCCTTTATGAATAATGGGAGCAGTCCAACCGCCTTAGTGTGATGTTCATAAGGGCAAGATTGTCTCCTAGTATTCGTGGTTTGGTTGCTCAGCATAGCAATGCTAAGGTTTTATTGAAAGCCATTGATGCGCGGTTTGAGAGTTCGAGAAGGCGCATGCTATGACCCGATTATGAAGTTTTCATCTATGAAGCTCACTAGTGTTAGAGGTGTGCGTGAGCACATCATGAAGATGAGGGATATTGTAGCTCAATTGAAGAACCTTGAGGTTGAGATATCTGAGTCTTTTCTTGTGTACTACATTACGAACACTCTTCCACAACGGTATGCACCTTTCAAGATCTCTTACAACACACATAAGAATAAATGGTCAATTAATAAACTTATGACCATGTGTGTTCAAGAGGAAGAAAGGCTGATTATGGAATCGGGAGAAAGTGTTCATTTGGCAACACAAGAAAAGAGTATGGGTCATGGCAAGAATAAGGGAAAAGGTAAAATACCTCCCCAAGCTGACATTAAGAAAGAATCTAAATGTTTCTTCTGTAAAGAGAAGGGGCATATGAAGAAGGATTGTGTCAGATTTCAAGCCTGGCTCGAGAAGAAAGGTAATCCAATCTCTTGTGTTTGTTATGAATCTAATATGGCTGATGTAAGTCGCAACACTTTGTGGATTGATTCTGGTTGTACAATCCGTATTTCGAATTCCTTGCAGGGTTTTCAAAACCAAAGGAAGCCAGTGGGAAGTGAACAATGCATCTATTCGGGAAACAAGATGCGTTTGCATGTGGAAGCTATTGGGACATGCAGTTTAGTTCTCGATAGTGGCTTTGTTTTGAATTTGGAATGGACCTTTTATGTACCTAGTTTCTCTAGAAACTTAATTTCAATTTCAAGACTTGTACCTTTAGGTTATTCTTTTTACTTTTCAGGTTCAAACTTCAATTTGTTGTTTAAATCTAAAATTGTTGGGAGTGGTACTTTGTCGATGGTCTTTTTCGAATTAATTTGCAAGACAATGCCTATTTTGATGCGATGCATGTTCATGATAATGCTGGTGTGAAACGATGTGTTGTGAATGAAGATTCCTCTATGTTGTGGCATCAGAGATTGGGACATATCTCCATAGAAAGAATTAAACGATTAGTAAATGATGGAGTACTTAGTACTTTGGACTTTACTGATTTTGACACTTGTGTGGACTGCATAAAGGGAAAGCAGACCAACAAAACAAAGAAAGGTGCCAAGAGAATGCAAGACATATTAGAAATCATACATACTAATATTTGTAGTCCTGATATGGACTCATATGGTCAGAAATACTTCATCTCATTCATTGATGATTACTTACGTTACATGTATCTCTACTTGCTTCATAATAAAAATGAAGCATTAGATGCCTTTAAGGTATTTAAGGCGGAAGTAGAGAAACAATGCGGTAAGCAAATTAAGATCGTGAGGTCAGATAGAGGTGGAGAATTCTATGGTAGATACACGAGAATGGACAAGCACACTGGTCCATTTGCGAAGTTTCTTCAAGAGAATGGGATAGTTGCCCAATACACTATGCCTGGTTCTCCGGACCAAAATGGTGTAGCGAAAAGAAGAAACCGAACTTTATTGGACATGGTGCGAAGTATGCTTTGTAGCTCTAAACTTCCTAAGTCCTTGTGGACTGAAGCTCTTAAGACGGCGTGTACATATTACACCGAGTTCCAACCAAGGCTGTCCCAAAGACGCCTTTTGAGTTATTCAAGGGTTGGAAGCCGAGTTTAAGACATGTACGCGTTTGGGGATGCCCGTCTGAAGTGAGAGTATATAATCCACAAGAAAAGAAGTTAGACCCAAGGACTATAAGTGGGTATTTCATTGGATATGCCGAAAAGTCCAAGGGTACGGGTTCTATTGTCCATCTCACACTACTAGGATTGTGGAATCAAGAAATGCTAAGTTTCTTGAAAATGACTTGATTAGTGGGAGCGATCATTTGAAAGAACTTATTCCTGAAAATGATCATTCAAATACTCAATCTATCACTTCAAGTATTAAGTTGGTTGTTGTTCATAATGCCCCTACAGTTCAACCGGCTATTGAACAACAAACTATTGAAGTTCCACAACCTGTTGATATTGATCTAGTAGATCCTGTTGTTCAGCAAGTACCAGAAATTGTTGAACAACCAGTTGATACAACATTAAGAAAATCTACTAGAATGAGGAAAGCAGCAGTTCCTAGTGATTATATTGTGTATCTACAAGAATCTGACTATAATATTGGAGCTGAGAATGACCTTGAAACGTTTTCACAAGCCATGAGTAGTGATGAATCCAATCTGTGGTACAATGCCATGAAGGAAGAGATGAGTTCTATGGCATCAAATGAAGTCTGGGATTTAGTTGAGTTGCCTGATAGTGTGAAGGCCATTGGTTGTAAATGGGTTTTCAAAACTAAGAAAGACTTATTAGGCAACATTGAGAGATACAAAGCTAGACTTGTTGCCAAAGGATTCACTCAAAAAGAAGGAATCGACTACACGGAGACATTTTCTCCTGTATCCAAGAAAGATTCTCTTCGTATTATTTTGGCATTGGTCGACTATTTTGATATGGAATTACATCAAATGGATGTGAAAACGGCATTCCTCAATGGGGAACTAGAGGAGGATGTGTACATGACACAACCTGAAGGATTCCTCTCTAGTAAAGGTGAGCATTTGGTGTGCAAGCTTAAGAAGTCTATATATGGCTTGAAACAAGCATCCCGCCAGTGGTACTTAAGGTTCCATGATGTGATCTCTTCATTCGGTTTTGTAGAAAATGTCATTGATCAATGTATATACCAGAAGGTTAGTGGGAGCAAAATTTGTTTTCTTGTGCTGTATGTGGATGATATTCTACTTGCGACCAATGATAAGGGGTTGCTACATGAGGTGAAACAATTTCTTTCTAAGAGTTTTGACATGAAAGATATGGGTAAGGCATCTTATGTCATTGGCATTAAGATCCATAGAGATAGATCTCAAAGAATTTTAGGACTATCTCAAGAAACCTATATCAATAAGGTCTTAGAAATATTTCGGATGAAAGATTGTTCACCAAGTATAGCACCCATTGTGAAGGGTGATAGGTTCAATTTGAACCAGTGCCCGAAGAATGATCTAGAAAGGGAACAAATAAAAAACATTCCATATGCTTCTGCTGTCGGAAGCCTGATGTATGCTCAGGTTTGCACTCGACCTGACATTGCATTTGCTGTGGGAATGTTGGAAAGATATCAGAGTAACCCGGGTATGGACCACTTTGGAAAGCTGCAAAGAAAGTGATGAGATACCTTCAAGGTACCAAAGGTCACATGCTTATGTATAGACGGACTGACAACTTGGAAGTAGTTGGTTATTCGGATGCGGACTTTGCTGGTTGCGTTGATTCTCGAAAATCAACATCTGGATACATTTTTATGTTAGCTGGCGGAGCCGTGTCATGGAGAAGTGCGAAGCAGACTTTGACTGCTACTTCCACTATGGAGGCTAAGTTCGTTTCTTGTTTTGAGGCTACCTCGCATGGTGTATGGTTGAAGAGTTTCATTTCTGGGCTTAGAATTGTTGATTCTATTTTTAGGCCATTAAGAATATATTGTGACAATTCAGCTGCGGTTTTTATGGCTAAAAATGCCAAAAGTAGCAGTCGAAGTAAGCATATCGACATAAAGTATTTAGCCATAAGGGAACATGTTAAGGAGAATAAAGTGGTCATTGAGCACGTTCACACTGAATTGATGATAGTTGATCTTTTGACTAAAGGCATGCCACCAATGAAGTATAAGGATCATGTAGTTAGTATGGGACTAAATCCCATTATGTAATCTATCGTTATGTGAACGATTTTTGTTGTATGAAACTCTTATTCAGTTGTAATGTTATTCTCAACTTTTGGTGTACACATTTAGTTCTTTATGAGAATAACAATTATCCTTGATTTTGGAATAAACATAGGGTTTATTCATTAAGATGTATTGTCACATATGGGCTAATATAAAAGGAATAAGATGCATTGTGATACATGGAAAATATTACTCACTTAAAGAGGACATGTCACCATGATTCATGCGTTTTGTTTCTTTTCTTAAGCATAAAGTTTCGTGGATTAGTTAGATAATTCGTTCATGAAAATGTTGAGATCAAGTGGGAGAATGTAATATTAATATGTGATCCCACATTTTGGGGTATAGTTTTTTAAATAAAACTTACCATTAATATCGACCCACGTTTTTATTTTTGATGAGCGGTTATTTCACGTGCGGTTTTTTCCACGCTTCGTACCTTTCCGTGACAACCGCCCATTTAGTAACCGTCTTGATGGAAGATGGTTTATAAGGACGAACGTTCAACTTTTGGGGCTAACACAAGGTCTAACACAAACCCTCTCATTTTGGAATACATCATCAGTAAGCGAGGGAATTGGGTTAGTAGAAGTGCGCCCTAACTACGGTCGGATCGCCGTGAAGTTCTCGTGGATTTTTGAGGAACGCAAACTTGAACAATGGCTGGAGGTTAGATAAATTTTTGATCTTGTTTCCGCATAAAATTCTATTGTGCTTGAGTTTTTGTTCATCAAGCATGAGAAAAACATTATGTTCGATTGTCTTACAACATAAACAAGGGAAGCAAGAGAAAAACGAAAGAAGACCGGACGTCCGAGAGAGTGAAACGTGACAGAGCAAACTGTGAGGGAGAAGGCGGGCTCGAGTCTGCGTTTGGTCATCGCCAGAGGACTTCCCGAGAGCCCTTGCCAGCCGCAGTTTTTCCTTCGAGCAAGGTAGGTTCTCCAAACACCCAGTGTGTTATTTCCAAAAAAAACGCGGGCCGGAGCTCATGTAGACCAGTTCGCGCGAGCCCCGACCCCCGACACTCCTCCATTAATATTTTTCTACATACTGGTATGATTAAATAGAAGCTCGGTCTTGGCCTCAGGTCGGCTCGAGTCAAACAGCCCCGTTTTCATTCATGCACGAAACGTGTTCGATGAAATGCCCGAATGAAACCGAAAATATTTCCTGGTTTAATCCGTCCTCGATGGCTTGCTTTTGTAGATGTTTGAATGTATATGGCTTGATATCATGTTTATCTTAGCATTTTAGTTAGTTTCATGTGATTTCCGCACGTTTTGGAGTCGAAAAGAGATGTTTTTATTTTTCCGGCGACGGTGAGCTTCCGGGATCGCTGGAGGTCATCGCCGACGACATCTGGCATCGGTCGGATGGAACGGTCGACCTGGAAGATGCTAAGGTGACCCCTTTTAGGGCCAGTGAGGTCTCGCAGCGGCGCTCAACGTCGGTCCGGTGAGGCGGCTTCACGGGCATCAGGCATGCTGGCCGCGGAGGTTGAAGACGACGCAGGAAAGAGAAAATACATGCAAAAAAAGACAAAATAGGTGAGAAAAAAAGAGGAATAAAAAAATAGAAAAGAAAAGAAGAAAAGAAAAAGGCCGGGCCGAAAATTAGAATAGGAGGGGGTGTGGGCTGAACTTATCCTCTTGAGTGGGCTTAGGTTTGATTTTGGGCCGAATTTTTTATAAATATGAAATGGGCTTTTTAATTTCTTTTCTTGATGGGCCATCTTTAAAATATTTTCGATCGGGCCATTCGGCCAGCCCGGTCGCTGGCCCGACCCGGACCGATAGGGTCCGGGTCAGTTTAGTAGGGCCGGGTCACCCGACCCGGTCCGAATCACTTTTTTTAATAAAAATTAAAAAGAAATCTAGAAAAATCAGAAATTTCAGAAAATTTAAAAAAATCTTAAAAATCTTAGAAAATCTTAAAAAGTTTCGAAAAATCATCAAAAATTTTAAAAATGTTTTTCTTTAATTTTCAGAAAGGTTTTAAAAGTTTATTTTAATTTTATTTTTCTTTCTTTTTCGAATATCCAAAAATTCCAAAAAAAAAAAAAATTTAGAAAAAAATTAGAAAAGAATTCAGAAAACCCTTAAAAAAGAAAAAAAGACCAAAATTGAATAAGCCTTTAGAGCTCTACAATAGGTTTTTTGAATGTGTTGCCATGTCTTTAGTTGACACGCAATTAAGTTAGGTACCGAAAGGGCGTTAGTCGCATGACTAACGTAACCAAGTCCCCGACTCTAGAATCTCTAGTTATGTAGAAAGTGAGGCACGCTCCCATGCCTTTCTTGGTTTCTAATCGACCCTAATATACTAGTGGCGACTCCTTGTTTGAATATTTTTGTGAATATCTCACGTCGCGCGAGGTATGAGCTTGGGAGAGCCCAAGTTAATTAAGGGCCGTCGGCCCGAAATTAACGATACCCCTAAACCTATTATTAATAATTATTATTTTCAAATTTTTTTTTTAAGGTTGCGACAATGGGGGTCCCAAAGGAGTTCAATTATTTTTATACCATGACTACTCAATTCATGCTTCTGACCATATGGTATAAATCAAGTAATATGATAATGACTTGGAGGCAAGCGACGTCATCCTTTGGTCTTGACTAACGTAATAGTTTTAGTTTGCGAAGACCTCGGCATTGATTTCACTTCTGCCGGCGGGTGACATGGTAGATACTCTTTGCCCTCGTAGGATAAAACGAAATGACATAAAAAGGTAATTCCATAGGCACTGTTTCATTCCATAATTGTAACATCCTGAAATTTCTACCCATTTTGGGATTAATAAAAAGAGTTAATTCTTGATGCACTGTTAGCTGCGACTGCCTTGAATTGATCACTTATTGGCAACTAACATATTTGGAATGGTAATTAGGGATTGATACGCGTAAGATTAGGGAAATTGAATCGGGATTTTCCTCTCGACCATAAGGATCGAAGAGGGATAATACCATGCCCTTACAAAGCAATTAGCGAACGGAAATAAATCGATTATAGAGGAGTACTGTAACATCCTGAATTTTGACCCATTTCGGGATATGTAAAATGGTTATTTTATCAATGCACTGTTATTACGTTTACTCTGAGTTGGCCCTTCACGAGTTAACTAACTGTTCAGCAAGGTAATTGAGGATTGATACACGTACGACTAGTGAATTTAATCAGAGATAGGCCGCTCGACCATAAGGATCAAAGATGAATAATACTACATTGTGGCAGGCCAGTTAGCGAACGGAAATAAATCAATTCGGCAAAAACACGAGGTCAAATTGCGGGTGATTCCGCACGACTTCGATATTAATTGCGAACGACGTTAAACCGATTTCCTTTTGACCTTGTACTCAGTGTGAGCAATTAACCTCTCGTGGTTACATGACAATCGAGGATCACCCTAATTTGAATACATGATCGTGGATTGAAAAGCTATCAACCACGGGTCAAATGTGCGAGAGCCCCTAAACCCCGTCCGAAAGTTAGGTCGTACTAAAGTCGCGATTGATCGATGTTAACCACGAATTTCAATCCGGTATCGGGTATCGAACTTTTAAGGATGTCGAGACTAAAATATTGGACATTGTCTTATTGATTCTCGGATTTATCGTTAAGCCTGAATTATTGGAAAAAGATTCAACGGGCCGAGTTTTGGAGCCAAATATTTGGGAATTTGTGCTTCAGAGGTAAAAAGACCAAATTACCCCTCTCTAAATGCTTGTTTAGATATTTGTCTTATTTTTTCTTGTCTTCTTTTCTTTTTCCTTTTCTTTTCTTTACTCTCTCCTTCTCCCTCAAGTTTCGACAACCCCCTTCCCCACGTTTTTCTCCCCTCCTTCCTTTGCACGTTTCCCTTTCTCTCTCTCCCTTTTCTTTCTCTTCCCCCTCACGTTTCTTCTCTCGGTCGACAGCCACTTGCCCATCCCATCTTTGACTTTGTCAACTTTCTTTTTCTCTCTCCATCAATGTCCCTGACACCCATGTCGCGCTCGTGTCGTCGGATTCGCTAAACCCGTGAGTTGATTTTTTAAACCTTGTTTAGGGTGCTAAACTCCCTTAGGGTGATTAGTTTAATATTAAGCTTGATTAGTGCTTTTGAATGATGGATGATTAGTGTTTTATTATTATTTGATTAAGCATGTTTAGTATTAATCGTGGTTAGAATAAATTAATTGCTGTTAGAGTAACTATAGTTGGTTAATGACGGTTAGATTAAAGTAATCTTGGTTGGGTTAATTAATCATAGTTGGGTTAGACTGGTAACCATGATTAGTATTAATAAATATTATTATTGTTATTGGAATAAAATAATAAATATTTATTAAATTCGGAATTATTATTTATTATTTTTGGAATTAATTAATTTATTATTAATTTCGAAATTGGTGGTTATTATTTTTGGGTAATAATTAATTAATTTTTTTTTGGAGAATAATTAATTAATTAGTGGTGGATGATTAATTATTCTTGGATGTTGAATATTTTTTGTTGAATAATTATTAATGGAATATTTTTGGAATAAAGTATTATTTTTTGGAAAGTACGTTATTAACTAATTGTGTTAGTATCGATTAAATTCAATGGATTATTGTTCGTACTTTCCTCATGTGGATTACATATTGAATACATATATGCTTACTGGCTTCAATGACCTTGTTTAATATGTACTCGGTGGAGTAAATTCATGGACTGCGATTGTGAATTAGGGTTGAGTATATTCAGCATATTCGTGTGACTACGTGTGAAAGGCATTTGTATTCGTGTGATCACGTGTGAAATATTATCTCATTACATGTAGAGTTTGTGATGAATTAATATGTACAAGCACGAATCATGTCTGCATTGGCTGTCCTGAAAGAGAATAAAATGAGCATGATTAATTGATGTGCTTGCGTGGTCACGTAAGAGCCCGTCACCCAGTGGGGGATCTGTGGTGGACGAAGTTCATATTATCGGAATGTCTGGGCACCGAATGCGGCTCGCAGTAGAGGCCGGACCTATGCTCTTTGTGAATGCTGTCTGGGCGTCGGACGTTGCCGTGCACAATGCAGTGGGACGATGCTCGGTTAGGCCGGTAGACTGCCAACTTGTGTGTTGGAAGGAAATTCCCCCAAAGTGTTGTTAATAAATGGAAAACGAGAAAGTGCATAGTGCATGAGACAATTGAAAGGTGCTCTGATTGTTTATTATAATTGTTGCATCGAGGTGAGCATATGATAAATTGTATCATGCAAGTTGCGTGTGGCAAAAGCGAGATAAGGATGCCTGTGATCGCGATTGTTAACTGTTAATAATTGCATATGAGCCTTGGTCTAATTGTGCGTCTGTTAATGGTTGATTGTGTGTTATTCTGTTGTTGAATTGTTGGCGATAGAGACATTGCACGTCAGGGCGCACTCGAGGCAAGTAGGTCTCCTAACCGAGGCTTAGGATCTTGACTTACTGAGATTTATCTCACTGGTTATTGAATAACCATTTTCAGGTCATAGGATGGAGGATTGATGCGCGTTACGGCTTGTTGCCGTTTTCGAAGGGAGTAGATTAACCTCAGCTTGTTGGTTTCTTTGGCTTGATAGGAAGATGCCCGTGGTAAGGGCTTATACTTGTAAACTTCTCAGGGTTAATCAGTAGATAAATAAAGCAGTACTTTGGAGTGTGTTATTGTTGGGTTTTCCTACTATCCCTGCTTTTGTAATTGACCGGGGATTGTGATTCGCTTCCGCATGTGTTTAATTAAAAGATAAAAATAATAGTCAGCGATGAATCCTGGAGAGTCGCAAATCAAATGACCACAAGAGAACAGGGGTTGTCGCGGACTTGAGGATCGGGTCATGACAATAATTCTAGGACAATAAACTTGCCCTTCAATAAAAATGAAGTACTAAAGTCCCTGTATTGTATATTTCCTCGTTCTACTAATTAAAAAATGAGAAATTTCTTCTACTAAATTTTCTGTTATGTAGCCAGTGAGGGAGAGTGGTGGGGATGGCTGAGGAAGCGAAGCGGGAGGCCTGGAGGCATTTTCTTTTGGACAAAGAATGCCCCTATCCATGGCGCGAATAATGGCAAGTGACCTGCCCATGATTGTCGTCTAGCAAATATCCGTGTCTCCGATGAGATTGATTAGGGGTTTCAATCGAGACAAAATCACTAATTATAAAGCTTACTTTGAGGCGAACAATGATCTCGGAGGTGCTTTGAGAAAAAAGCTTCTGGTTAAGATGAGTTTTCGAGATTTTTTTGCTTTTTATTTTCTGATGTATTTAAAAAGCCATTTTATGACCAAGAAACAAACCTTCGGCCACAAACCAACGTCACACGATTCCAATGCTTTCTTTTCTTTGACACGTGGTCCTATATTCGGTTGATCTGTGCTTTGATATTGTCAATATTTTATTGAATATTTGGGCTATCATGAGTGATTATGTGCGGGGAACTTTGCTGCTGCTAGTCTTATTTCATCATTCACCCGTGATCTTTCTAGATACTCGGAAAACTCTATAAATTGGATCAATAACTTAACAGACGTCCAAGTCCAAAGGTGTCCAGAGAAGAGAGAGAGACCATCACCGTAGTTCGGATCAAATGGAGCGAAGGTTGTTAGAAGCAGCTCGAAAGGGCAATATCCATGAGCTGCACGAATTGATCAGTGGCAATGAGCTCATCCTAGAGGAGATGGATCTCGAAGAATCCGGTCACACGTCGCTGCACGTTGCTCGTGTGGCCGGCCATTCAGATTTTGTCCGAGAGCTCCTGAAGCGTATGCCAAAGCTTGCGGAAAAAGTGAACGCTGGCAGTTTCAGCCCGCTACACATCGCGGCAGCTGGAGGTAATGTTGAGATCGCGAGGGCGCTCTTGACAGTGGGTCCACACCTGTGCTCTGTTAAGGGACGGGAGAGACGAATCCCTTTGCATTATGCAGCCATAAAGGGGGAGCTCGATGTCATGAAGTTATTGCTCTTCGCTTCGCCTGAATCCATCGAAGAGACAACAGCCCTAGAGGAGACTGCGCTTCACCTTGCCGTGAAGAACAACCGGTTTGATGCGGTGGTTGTGTTGGTAGATCATCTGAAGCAGCAGAGGAAGGAGCAGGTGATCAATCGGAAGGACCACAAAGGCAACACTGCCTTGCATCTCGCTGCAGGCGGTAAAAATTTCGAGGCAAGTCTCGTGGTTCCCTTATTTTATTTGTGCATTTCTTCAGTGAGGGTTTTAATTTGGTGTCCCTACCATATCTAAGCAAAGGAATTTATTTGATCATCACTGGAATATAAAATGCCTCGTCTATGCAAAAAAAAAAAAAATCTGTAGCATCTTAATGTCTGAAAATCAATGAGAATAAAACAAAGATGGGAAAGAGTTGCAGGTGGTTAAGTTCCTGCTTTATGGGCGTACTGTGAAGTCCAAGGTCGTGGAGGTGAACGCCTTGAACGACCGTGGCTCGACGCCTCTGGATGTCTCAACTCTCTCGTGAAGTGATGCAAGAGATAAAGAGATCAAAGAAATTCTAAAGCGAGCCGGAGCTGTAAGTGGAGGAGGAAGATTAAACTTGCCCGCTTCAAGACCAGTCTCGGGGAACGATGACGATATCGAGGGAGGTAACAGTCATCAATCAGGTGGGGAACCTGTCACAAATGCTCCTCGATCATCGTCACATTTGACACCGAAAAAATCAAACAAAGATGGTGGAGAGTCGAGCAAGATTGAGGTCCTGCTGGTCATTGCCGCGCTCATTGCCAATGCGACCTACCAGTCCGTGATTCAGCCTCCAACCATTGCAGAACATGTAGGGCATGACATGGCCAACAATCCTTCCGGGGAATCTGTGGACAATACTTCCCATGGATTCGTGCTTCAGCCTCTAAGCATTGTAGATCATGACACGGCCAACAATACTCCAGGGCGATCTGGGAATAATACTTCTCCTGGATCGGGGGACATGAGGACAAAAATCAGGACCATAAATTATTCCGTGAGCCTGGTCTACATCCTTTTCCTGGGTGGCAACACATTCGGATTCTTGGTGTCGGTCCAAATACTCACTTGTCTCAGCGAATATCTCCCCGTGAAGAAGCCGACGAAGCTATCCCTGACCGCAATGGTTCTAACTTACTTTTGCTACATGTTATCATCACAGCTGATCACATCGGGTGGTACGGATACTGAGATTGTGCTGCACGCGCTGCCTCTTATAATAGCAGTTTTTCTACTGCTGATGCAGAATTGGCTGGCGACGGTTTTAGACTTTTTCTTGAAATAGCTTTTTGAATTAAAGATCTTCCATAAATCGCGAGTTCACTCATATCATGAATAAATTTTTGAATTGCTCATGGTACTTATTTGCAATATATCTCATGTGGAGAGATTTATGACTATTAGCATCTTGATGGGATTCAGGTCATGCATAGAATAGAATAATTATTGCTCAATAAGAACATTAGATAAGAAGTATGAGATTAGTCACAGAGGCAATTGGCCAGGGCATTGACTTTCTTTCCACCAAAAAGAGTAAATTGAAGAGAAAAGACAATGCCTTTATGATATATGAGGTTTGCCAATGAGAAACACGAGTGTATGCTACAAAAAATGGTCCAATTCCTTTAAAATGCACAAACTTTAAGTAGAATCTTTATTTTGACCCAAACTCTCATAAAAAAACTCATCAATTCTCTCACGCCATACTCGAATCTTACCTCCATAAAGTTTTCATCCAATATCGCCACTAAAGGTCCATATGTCAATTTCACGCGTGCATCTCTCTCTTCCGTTCAATTCGAAATTTCTTTTATTGAAAAGAAATTATTTTTTCTATTTCTTCATTTTCTTTTCCCTCTTCTACATTCCTTGCAAACTTCATTAATGGAGGTTGAACCACTCGAGCTCAAATCTGTATCGATCATTTTCATCTTGAACTCTCTGCTTTGCCTTCAATATGCTCCTTAGTTTCATATGACACAAGATGAGGAGGCACAACGATATCAAATCTAACCATGCCCTTTGTGAACAAAAAGCTGCAAAACCACGACATTAAGTTACATTTCTATTTTGTCTACTTATCGTTAACCTAAGTGAGTTTAGCTTCACTTACCACATCTATTCCATGGCCCTATTTGGTTCAGCTTTGCCAAGGGGCTTTCAGCCTCGAAAGCCCCTTGGCCAAATGCAAACCCATTTAATTCGTTCTTTGGAGGACTTTCCCCAAATATAATTGTATCTCCAAAGGGCTCTAAAGGTCTTTAGCCCAAGGGAGGTATAGAGTCACTTTGGAAAGTTACATCTTCAAATGCAACTTGCACTATTTACGAAACTACTATTCATTTTCTTCGAGGAGCCAACGAGGTTGAAGACCCCGGTGACCACTGGCCAAGGCATCCCGATGCCGATGACCGCTGCCCAGGCAGTGGTCACCTATGTGACCCTACCGACAACCCAAGCATCGTCACCGTCACCTGCGCGACCTAGGCGGCGACCCAAGCAACATCGCCTGGGTTGCGCGACGGAGGCGACCGTCAACCCACCGTCGCCTAGGTTGCAAACCCAAGTGACCATCGCCATCACCTAGGTCACGCACCTAGGCGACAGAGATGCCGTCGCCTAGGTTCGTGTGACCCAGGCGACGGCTAACCACCACCTAAGGTCTCTCGACCTCGGGTGTGGCTATCTGACGGCTAGATCTAGCCGCCAGAGATAGACTAACGGCCAGATCTAGGCTACCGGAGATGTATCGGTGGCTAGATCTGGCCACCCTTTAGTCGTCGGAGGGTGGCCGGCGGTCAACTGGTGAATAGATTAAAAAAAATACAAATTTTTTATTAAAAAAGAAATTTAGTCAAAGTGCTTTACAAAATATAGTATTTATGAAACGGCATTTAGGTCAAAGTTGCTTCGCATTGCAATGAAAAATTTCATTTTACCAAATGGTATTTGCATTTCAGAAAACTTCTTTAGCCTAAAGATACTTGCATTTTCCTAAGGGCATTTGCCTAAAAGCTGAACCAAACGGGCCCCATGTCTCTCTAGTTTGCCGAGGTTCCTTCGGTCCCTATAATCATAATGTGGATGCATAAGTGCAGGCTCTTTAATTATGAAAGGGAAAGAACGGCAGCACGGATGACCTTGTGTATCACGTCGACCGCTCACCCCTCGTTCCCTCATTCTACTTGACTCTATGAGAGATGTATCTAGGAGATCCTTGATTCTACAACTTTCCTTGATTTTCTATATTTCCCAAAATTGTCCATAGATCTCTTTTGATTACTCATATCCTTTATTGTTCTAGTTTACTGTAAATCAATATTGTAATATCTTATTAACTTAGTCATCTTCTATAGCTCATAAATAGACTAATGGGTCTTGCTAAGGTAACCGCAAAGTTACTATGAGAAAATGACGGAAGATTTTCCACCATTTGTTTTTCTACCTTGCAACAGGCAACTGGAAGCGAGGGTGGACTAATTAGCAATTAAAATTCAGCAGTATTACTTCAATCCTTCTATTTTTTTTTTTATGAAAGACTTAAAAGAAAATTGTAATTCCTCACTGTGGATATAGATCCCTGGAAGAAAAGAAGCTAATCAAATATTGGTGCATAATTGAATTTGCATTTGAACAGGCATTTGTTGACATGTTTTTATAGTCACAGCATAATTTACATATTGACTGGGAAATTAGTACGATAATTTTATGTTTTTTTTTACTTGGTTCTTAATAGGTTATTGAGGATACTCATTGACCAAATTCAAATAAAAATGCAATTTTATTTCAGTTTGACCAAAAAATTACCTAGCAAACATGGATTGGAACGGGATTAGCACAAGTACCTTCTAAGAGGATTACCATAAGTCTCCCACATAAGTAATGTTTGATTGGAGTAGTAAATATCATTCATTAGAATTACCCAGATTCAAGGTTGACAAGGCTATAATCGCAGTTTGAAGAATAGAAAAATAAGTACCTAGTGAAATACTTATCAAAGTAACATATTTTCAATTGAAAAATTATTAAGGCTCCGGTGCGTGAGGTAGGTCCTAACTCCCGAATTATTAAAATTTGATAAAATCTCTAAAAATTACAATAGGGAACGACCAATTAGGAGATAATGTTTTGTCAGCCTCCTTTAGATCCACTGGAGCTTATACTATTAACTTATTTGTTCTTTTAAAGACCCTACCTAAACACTTTTTCTTTCATTTAGATTTCTAGAGAATTATGGGTCTTGAAATATAAAGAGAAGTCTTAGCAAATTCCTATAATTTCCAGCAATTAAAATAACCATTTGCATTTCTGAAAAATACGTCAAAACTTTAGCCAAAGAAATCTTCTTCTTTTTTGGTGTCCTTTTTAGGAAGCTTCAGCCTTCTCACTAAACAGACTAGTGAAGTGGAAAAACCGGCAACTAAAGTTTGTGGTTACTCAATTTAAATTGTGCAGTGGAAGACAACTTGTCATTTGATTGCAGATAATTGCTTGGTTATGCTTGCTTTTCTCATAGACTAATATAGTCCTCGTTATGAAACATGCAGAAATAGCACAATTCTTTCATTTGCATGTTCTTATTATGGTGTTAGAGTCAAGTCGTGCCTTAATTTATTTCGAGTGTATAGCCCTGCATGTCGCTCCTGAGATAGAGAGTGTTCAAAGTATCTCACAACATTTATCTATGAGTTTTATATTCTCTTTATATACAAGTGGTCTTCTTTACCTATTGATTTAGGCTTTTAGGTTAAGCTTTTTCACACATCGGGACTTAGATTGGTAGTCAAGTTCATGCTCCTCCTCATCAATGTTCATAACCTTTACACAGCCTCTCTCAGCCACAGCTTCATCGAGCCTCACCCATCACCACCAAGACCTCTGACGCCATGCCACGACCTCTAATAACCCCTCCATGATGGTCAGTAGTTGTCAAAAAATCTCTTTCAAGATTGGCCAAGATAATAATCAGACAAACAAAAGCCCCAAATTACAATCTAGAAAATTATATCCGAAGCTCTAATACTAATTGTAGTAATATATACTGCATAAGCTAACTAATCTTGTAAATTAGGTCAGTGTAAAATCACTAGAAAAATAAATGAGGAACAATAAACGACATTAATGATTTACATACCTACATCCATGCAGAGAGTCAACAATAAATAATTCACTGTAATTGGAAAATTAAAGTTTACAATTGCTCATATGCTCGAGTATTTTTTACACCTAAATTATATATCATATGCTCGAGTATTTTTCACACATAAATTATATTCAAACTCAATTTTTTTACAAATAAACAATTCAAGTGGATGTAAAGCCTGTAGCACAAATACATATGTTCACGTCTTTGCGGCAGAAAACCAAGAACGTCGTGCGTCGAACGGCTCTTATTCGAACGAACACACGTCTGGCTTCCTTCTTCATGTTCTTCGAACGGCCCTTATTTGAACGGACACACGTCAGGTTTGTCCCTATTTTTTGTCGTGTAGCGGCCAAAATCTCCTCATTGAAGCCGCCACTGTGGACTCCAAGAGCGCATCCCCACCACGAGCTCTTGACGAAGCCGCACGAACAGACAACGAAAGCGAAGAAGACGTCTGGAGTTCTCGTTTCTCTAGCCGTGCGGGCGAGTTTGGGACACGGTGATTTGTGCTGCAAGCTTTACACCCAAATAAGTTATTTATATATAAATATTTTCAGTTTGAGTATAATTTAGGTGTGAAAAATATCTGAGGCTACCCACCAGTGGGCAGCTGAGTTAGTTCAGCTTTGGGCACTTCACCGCAGAGGTCCCAAGATCGAAACTCCACAACTACTAACACGTTTTAAGTGGAGGCTATGGTGGTGGGTCCTATGCTAGCTTCCCCCAAGTATTGACGCTTGGTCCAAGGTGCATCACGCACTGTACGGGCTTTGAGTTGACGATTAGTGTAAGGAAAAAATCGGGCCGACAGATCTTGGATATAAAAAAAAAAACAAAAAATCCGAGGCTGTGAAAAATTGTAATTATGATTATTTGATTATAATGAATTATTTACTGTCGGCTCTGTGTGGGTATATATGTCAATAGTTGGATCAAATTACGTAAATTTTTGGTGTCATTTATTATTCTTCATTTATTTTTTTAGTGTTTGCACGTTCACTTAATTGCACGATCCTAATTAGTGTTTCCGTGTTAATGTTACAATAGGTACAATGGAGATGAAATCGCCAATTCTGGTGCTTACTTTGAGACGAACCCCGATCTTGAAGTGCTGCGAAAAAAATGCCCCAGTTCAAGAGGGTTTGCCGGGGAATTTTTGGGATTTTCTTGCTTTTCAATTTCTGATGATTTCGTTTGGTTGGTCAAACTCTAATCTTACTCTAATTTTCTCTCTTAGACTTTTGCCTATCTCTTTATAGGGCGCAGAGTCAAAACCCATACTTAAAACTAAACCGTCCCCACTCCAATCTCTCGAGAAAATGAGGATTTGAACCTCCCATCACCCTTTTTCTCTTGAAGTGATTGTGCCCACTGATTTATTATGTATCTGAAAGATGAAAAAAGAAAGAAAACCATTGACCAGAAACCAATGGCGTACGAATCCAATGCTGGTTTTCTTGTAATACGTAGTCCTCCTATGTGCTTTGTTATCGTAGTACTTTTATTTTGGGATGTAAAAATACGTGGGGATTCTCGGCAAATGAAACAACAATGGGACAAGACTAAAAGGATCTTATTGACTAGTTGGGTTATCATAAGTGGTTACGTGCATGGAACTTTGGCGTTGCAAGTCTTATTTCAAAGTCTGCTTGGGACGCTTTGCTTCAATTTGCATGGTTGACAATTTTATCTCACTACTTTTAATTACCCCAAGACTCCACCGATGGGCTTTAAGAAAATTGTAGTTCAGAAATTATCTATGAGGAAACTCTATAAAATGGTTCAATAATTTGACAGATTTCCAGGTCCAAAGGTGTCCCAAGACGAGAGAGACCACCTTTAGTTCCGATCAAAATCAAGCGGAGGCTGTTAGAAGCAGCTCAAAAGGGCGACGTCAATGAGCTGAATGACATGACAGGAAGCAATGGGCTCGTCCTCGAGGAGATGGTTCTTGAAGGAGCCGGTCACATGCTGCAGCACTTCACCTGTGTGGCCGGCCTTTTGGATTTCGTCCGGGAGCTCCTGAAGTTGATGCCCAAGTTCGCGGAAAAAGTGAACGCAGGTGGTTTCAGTCCATTGCCCATCGCGGCAGCTCGAGGTGATGTTGAGATCACGAGGGAGCTCTTGGGAGTGGGTCGACACCTGTGCTAAGTGAAGGGACGGGAGAGGAGAATCCCCTTGCATTATGCGGTCATAAACGGGGAGCTCCATGTCATGAAGTTATTGCTCCCTGCTTCACCTGAATCTGTCGAAGAGACAACCGCCCGAAAGGAGACCGTGCTTCATCTTGCCGTGAAGCACAACTGGTTTGACGCGCTGGTCATGTTGAAGGAGCATCTGAAACAGAATAAGGAGTAGGTAATCCATTGGAAGGACCATAAAAGCAACACTGCCTTGCAACTCGCTGCCGCTGGCAAAAATTTCAAGGCAAGTCTCACCGTTTGATTGCTGAGGGACGTCCAGTTAACGATGACCAACCATCAGCGGCCATCCTAAGCTGTATACTAAAGTGGACAACTTTACTCAAAAAGTCATTCTACGTGGAGCATCACATTAATAATTTTAGGGAGCAATTAGACAAAAAGATTATATTAGAATTTCGCGCGAATGTTTTTGATTAAATTAGTAAAATTAAAAATTTTAGGACTAAACTAACATACGTAGCATAAATTTATGACTAAATTGGAAATTATCCCTCCACTTTGTTCTGGTGATATTAGAAAAAATATCATATGGATTTATTTTATCTCTATATATGTTGAAAATTCTTATTTTGCTAGCATGAATATTTCTCTCTTATTTCCATATAAATATAATTGGATGACAGTTTTTAATATATTATGAAAATAATAGTATGTTCTAGATAATAAAAAACCATATAACAAAGTAGAGATTGGGGAAAACCCTTCATTCCTTTTTCTTTCTGTTTCCATTATTTGACTTTTAGGTTGTGAGCTGATTATTCGCATTTTACAAGTTGCAACACGCTTAGCGTTTGGATTGTTGGTGGCGGCACTCGAGAAGAGCTAGTGAAAAGGCCAGTTGGCAACCCAGATCCCAAACGTTCTTGACAGAAGAAAATTAGATATGATCATTCACTAAATGATTTGTTATTCAGCTTGTATATGCAACTTCAAGGAAATTACGAGTAAATCTTAAATTAAATAGCATCCCAACCATTCCATCGGAGATTTTTGAAGTATATAAATATTGACATGTAAATTTATATATAATTTATTTTTATAAATTTAAGTATGAAAATACATTAGAATTTAGTAAGAAAGCAAACAAGTTCTTTCCATTCATTCCTTAAACAAAAAGAATGCACTCTAAAACCACATCAATTACAATAAAAACAAGAAGTTAACTCAGTCAGATCACTTGAGTGACTGGCTAATCTAGGGGAGAGTACAATTTATTGCATTAGTATCAATTCAGTCCAAAATCTTTTAATTGGACCAATTTAGTCCTAAACATTTTATATTTGTGTCAATTGAGTCAATCTGACCAATTTTAATTAAAAATCGCTAATATGAATTTTTTTAAAAAATATTTTGAATTTTATAATCTTTTATGGTTTTTTCATTTTTGTTTCTTCTCTTTACTTTTTTTTTGTTTTGGAGGTTGAAGGTTGGCAAGGGTCATTAGTCAACCCTTTCTGTGCCCTCACCAAATTTAGATGAGGGGCTCACAGGCCCTCTTTGTGGCCAATGAGTGCAACATATGATGGCCACCATGCCCTCGCCAACCACAAGGAGAGTGTTGTGATCCTTGTCGGCCACAACAAGGGTCTTAGCCCTCGCTAGATTTGGCAAGGGCCGTGACACGCTCACCCAATGCTAGCAAGGGTTGGCCGGTGACCCTTGCCTACCCTTAGCCCTAGAGAAAAAAAGTTAAACAAAAGGAAAGAAAAAAGAAAAAAAGCCATAAAATTGTAAATTATTTAAAATATTATTAAAAAATATCTACTTCAGTGCTAGTCACGCAACATTAAACAGCTAGCATTCATGTTAGTGATTTTTATCCAAAATTGATTGGATTGACTTAATTGACACAAATACAAAATATTTATGACCAAACTCGTCCAATTAGAAGGTCTATGACTAGATTCGTACCGATGCAATAGTTTTAAGATCTTATTATTAGATTTGAAGCCCGATCAGGATACTTGAATACCTATTATTCATCACTTATTATGTGAATTCCCATGATTTGAGAGTTCACTTACTAAGTTAGTGGTTTGCTAATATCTTTATTCAACTTTTTGCATTTGTCAAGTTCTAGTCTAGGACTCGAGGCATTGCCTTTTGTGAGCTATTTGCATCTTTGATGTAGCCTGGAAGTGCCACCTTTGTTTGCCTTTGGTTAGTTTTCATTGATTAGCGATTGTGATCATAAGGTGGAAACTACAGGTTGGAGGTTGATATTTGTCTTAAAGTTGAATGATTTTTGTGATCAAGATCTTAATGAATTTGCTAAATTTTTATTTTTGTTTACTTTGATTTATACAGGTCCTGAATGATTTTGATGGTAACATTAAAGAAATAGAGGGGACATTTTACAAGATTTCTTGAAGAGGTAGATGCACTACGCAAGTGATTCTTAAGAGTTACTTAGAGGATTTGAGCTCCTACATTATATGACCAAGCATAGATGAAAAAAGATTTTATGATAGGGGATTGGGCATGATGCATCCATTAAAGATATTAATTTGTATCTAACGTGTGGAAAGAGGAACATCAAATGAACTTTTTGAATTTCATGAATGAAATGCAGTGAAATCAAGCATGTTAAAGAGACTGATGACAACAAGAAAAGAACATAACTTAAGAGATACATATCACGATATTCGTTTACTGTTTGATCGGTGACATGATTTGTAAGTAAACTTTTTCACATGTGAAAGTGACAAGGGTCGAAAAGAGATCCAACAAAGAAGCATTCTTTTGACTTGGACAAACTCCTCGAAGAAATCAAGTGTTGGTAAAGTAACGTAGATATTCCCTTGATCAGGCAATTTCCAATCTATAAAAGCACGATTCATGCGCATCCACCATCATCAGTTCATGAGTAGAAGGGCAAATATACACATTCAAACACCCAAATGGATCGGAGGTTGTTAAAAGCAGCTCAGAAAGGCAACGTGGGTCTACTGAATGACCTGATTAGAAGCAATGAACTCATCCTCGAGGAGGCGGCTGTCCAAGGAGCCAGCCACACCCCATTGCACGTCGCCTGTGTTGCTGGCCATTCGAATTTCGTCCAAGAGCTCCTCAAGTTGATGCCAAAGCTCGCGGAGAAGGTGAACAACGATGGTTTCAGTCCGTTACACATCGCAGCAGCTAGAGGTGATGTTGAGATTGGGAGGGAGATTTTAAAGGCGGGTCGGCCTCAACACCTATGCCTTGTGAAGGGCAGGGAGAGAAGAATCCCTCTGCATTGTGCCGCTGCAAACGGGGAGGTCGGTGCCATGAAGGAATTGCTTTCCACTTCACCTGAATCTGTTGAAGAGACGACAGCCCGAGAGGAGACGGCACTCCACCTCGCAGTGAAGAACAGTCGGTTCGACGCATTGGTTGTGTTGGTGGAGCATCTGAAGCAGCACAAGAAGGAGCACGTGATCAATTGGAGGGACCACAAGGGCAACACCACCTTGCATCTCGCTGCCGCTGGCAAAAATTTCGAGGTAAGTCTCCCTGTTCCCTTATTTATTAAATCGGGTCTGGTTTGATCATCACTGGAATAAAGGATGGCTCGCCCATGCCTGAAGTCTTTCCGTGTTATCTTGATGTCTGGAAAATCAATGGGAATTAAACAAAGATGGTAAATTGCAGGCAGTAAAATTCATGCTTCGCGGGCATGGTCTGGAGTACGAGACCGTGGAGGTGAACGCCTCGAATGGGCAAAAGTACAACGGCGGGAGTGCTTAAAAGTTGGCGCAAAAAGAGACACTTAAGTCGCCAAAAGTTACAAAAGGTACACTTAAGTGCCACTTTTTAAAAAAAATGGATCACTTAAGTGCCAAGTCGCCGGAACCCCGCCGGAAATCCTACGTGGCAATTTTTTATTAATTTTCTTGCCTACGTGGCTCGCCGGAAACCGAATCGGCCAAAAATCAGCCAAAACGACGTCGTTTTGGCTGACGTGGATTTTAAAAATTATTAATTATAAAATATTAAATAATTATAAAATATATTTTATTATAAAATCGATTTTATTAAAATTAAAAAAAGGGGGAAGAGGGGATCGGCGAGGGCTGTGCAGCCCTCGCCGCCGCCGGCCCTTCTCGGCGAGGTGGGGGCGGCGGCGAGGGCTGCACAGCCCTCGCCGATCCCCTCTTCCCCCTTCTTTTTTTTTTTTTTTTTTTTAATAAAATCGATTTTAATTTTTAAAAATCTGACGTGGATATTTTTATAAAAAAAATTACCACGTGGATTTTTTATTTTGAAAAAATGCCACGTGGATTTTTTATTTTAAAAAAAAATGCTCCGTCGCAAATTAAGTCGCCGAAAAATTGACACGTGGCAATTTGGCCGGAATTTTCGCCGTTGGCACTTAAGTGATCCCTTTTGCTCCGATTTTGGCACTTAAGTGTACCTTTTGTAACTTTTGGCACTTAAGTGATCCTTTGTGCCAACTTTTGGCACTCCAGAGGTCCGCACCTCCCTCGAACGAGAGTGGCTTGACGCCTCTAGATGTCTTAACTCTCTCGCAAAGTGGAGCAGCAGGAGATGGAGAGATGAGAGAAATTCTCGCACGAGCTGGAGCCAAGCACGGAAGAGGAAGATCAAACTCGCCCGCTTCTTCCAGCCTAGTCTTGGCGGACGAAGACAGCATCGAGGGAGACAGCAGTCGTCGATCAGATGGGGAAGCAGTCCCAGATGCTCCTCGATCGACAACAGTCCCTCCGCCAACGAGAAATTCGAACAAAGAAAAGGAGTCGTTGGCCGACATACGCAACGCCCTGCTGGTAGTCGCCACACTCATCACTAGCGCGACCTACCAAGCCGTGCTTCAGCCTCCGAGCTACAAGGTAAAAGTTGATGACAGTTACAAGAAGAGCATCTTCGGGTATCGTGGTTTTAACAGAGAGTCGGGGTACATCGTTTTCATGAGCGGCAACACGTTCGGATTCTTGGTGTCGGTCCAAACGATCGTTTGCCTCACCAGAGATCTCCCGGTCAGGCTGCCGCTGCTGCTCTCCACGTACTCAATGGTTCTAACTTACGCTGCCTTCATGGCATACGTGCCGTTCACGTCCATGGACAAAGCGCTAAGCATGAAAAACGTGGCACTTTTCACTACGCTACCGATCACGATATCAATTCTTCTTCTGCTGACCCAGAACTGGTGGGCGCTATGTTTAGACTTTATCTTGGCAATTGTTTCTAAGCGTAACATCGTAGGTGATATGTACAATCTAAGTGCAAAACCCGATTCGCAAAGAATCGAACAGAGGGTTGCCAAAATGAAAACTCATAGGATGCAATTGGTTCCGATTTGGGGGGAAATTTTGGAAAAAATGCTAACCTTTTAGATTAATGGGGCATTTCCCAAGATGCAAGTAGTGTTGGGTTAATTGTAATTTAAAAGTGTATCATGAAACAACTTTAGATTTTAAGAGAATATTTACATAATTATGAAAATACACCGATGGCAAAATTTGGAAAGAAGTGTATTTTTGAATTTGCTTTGAGCTAAAGGCCTTTGGAAATGTAATTGCACCAAAGATATTCCAAAAATTATTTGTATTTGTCCACATGACTTTGAACTCCCAAACACAGCCATGATTCATATATTGTCGATTACATCAGTACAAAAATAAGCATTGGAATTTTTAATCATTATATTTCTCTTTCTAAGCTAAAATTTCAAGCCTTTAATTAGAGGCCTCAACAGTTCACTTCAAATTCGAATTTCATGATACCCGACCAACCCAAAACACTATGAAAATATGCTTGGTCTGATCTTAACCGAGACCCAAAACTCATATAACCCGAATCGTTGGGTTGGGTCGGGTCGGGGATGTTGATGTGGTGTTATGTTATGCTTTCGCATGTGCGTGTAAACAAGATAAAATGGATCGAGACGGCAACAAGCCTGGGATGTCACAAAAATAACTTGCAGCGCAGACCTTAGGAAAGGGGTCATGACAAAAGTCACGATTGATCGATTTTAATCATGAATTTCAATATGGTTTTTGGTATCGAACTTTCAAGGATGTTGAGACAAAAAAATTGGACATTGCTTCATTGATTCTCGAATTTTTTGGTAAGCTCGAAAATTACTGGAAGTGGATTAATGGGCCAAGAATTGGAGTTGGATATTTGAGAATTTGTCCTTTAGGGGTAAATAGAAGCTTGTGTAGAAAAATGTTTTATTTTATTTTCTTTTTCTTTTTCTTTTCTCCCCCCCCTCATTTCTTTTCACATTTCTTTCTCTCTCCTTCCCCCTCAAGTTTCAGCAGCCCCTTCCCCACATTCTCTGGTCCCCACTTGTTGGCTTTTCTCTTCCCCTCATTTTCTTCTCACGTCCACCAGCCACCCCACTTGTTCCCTTTATTTGTCTCCTTTCCCTCTTGAGTTTCATGTTTTTTCTCACAAAACAACAGCGCTGCTGTTTTGCCCAAGACCAGCCACCCTTGTTGCATGCTGGAGCCGCCATACGCCGCCATATAGTCCAAAATGCATCCCGCCATCGCCCGTCCATGAGCCACCCCCGTTGCCATTCTTTCTCACCAAATCGGAACCACCCCGTCTCGCCGAGACCCATTTTTGACATCGCTCATCTTGCCGTTTCAGACATAGCCGTGAGTTGCCCACACCACCATCGTCGCGCTCGTGTCATCGGAATTGCAAACCGGTGAGTTAATTAGTTTAATATTAAGCTTGGTTTATGCTTTTGGATGATGGATGATTAATATTTTAATATTATTGTAATCTTGTTTAGTGTTAACCATGGTTAGAATAAAATAATCGAGGTTAGATTAAAGTAATCTTAATCGGGTTAGTTAACTATTGTTGGGTTGGAATAGTAACCATGATTAGTATTAATAGATATTATTATTATTTTTTGGAATAAAATAATAATAATTTATTTTCCGAAATTAATTAATTTTATTTTTATTTTATTTTCGGAATTAATTATTATTTTTGGGTAATAATTAATTATTTATTTTTGGAGAATAATTAATTAATTAGTGGTGGATGATTAATTATTTTTGGATATTGATTATTTTTTATTGAGTTATTATTAATTGAATATTTTTGGAATAAAGTATTATTTTTGGGAAGTACATTATTAATTAACTGTGTTAGTATTGATTAATTTTGGTGGATTATTATTTGTACCTTCCTCATGTGGATTACATATCGAATACATATATGCTTGCTGTCTTTGATGATTTTGTTTAAAGTGTACTCGATGAAGTAAATTTGTGGATTGTAATTGTGAATTAGGGTTAATGTATTCAGCATATTTATGTGACTATGTGCGAAATGCATTTGTATTTGCGTCACTATGTGTGAAATATTATCGCATTACATGTAGAAATTGCGGTGAATTAATATGTACAAGCATGAATCATGTTTACATTGGCTATCCTACAAGATAAAAAAATGAGCATGATTAATTGGTGTATTTGCATGGTCACATAAGAACCCGTCACCCGGTGGGGGATCTATGGTTGATGAAGTCCGTATTATCAAAATGCCGGCGGGGTTTGGATGCAGGTCGCGGTAGAAGCCAGACCTATGCTCCTTCGGAAATGTCGTTTGGGCACCAAATGTAGCTGTGTCCATTGGGATGGGACAATGCTTGATTATGTCGGTAAACTACCAACTTGTGTGTTGGAAGTAAATTTCCCCAAATGTTGACAACTTGAAAGGTGTTTTGATTGTTTGATATATTTGCTATATTGAGGTGGGCATATAATAAACTATCTCATGCAGTGAGGTAAGGATGCTTACAATTGCAATTATTAACTGTTAATAATTGCATATGAGCCTTTGCCTAATCTCATATTTAATAATGGTTGAATGGATATTCTTCTATTGTTGAATTGTTGGTGATAGAAATATAGCACGTTTAGGGCACACCCGCGGCAAGTAAGTCTCCTAATTGAGGCTTAGGCTTTTCATTTACTGAGATTTTATCTCACTAGTTATTGTATAACCACTTTGCAGGTCTGCAAGGTGATAGAAATACGCCTGCCGTATTTGAAGAGAGTAAATTAACCTTGACTTGTTGGTTTCATTGGTTCAATAGGAAGATGCCCATGGTAAGAGTTTGTACTCGTAAACTTCCTATGATTAATCAGTAGATAAATAAAGTGATACTTTTGAACATGTTCTTGTTGGGTTTTCTGCTATCCCTATTTTTGTAATTGACTTGGTGGTTGTGATTTGCTTCCGCATGCGTTTAATTCAAAGATAAAAATAATAGTTGACAATATGTCCTAAGGAGTTGCAAATCAAATGACCGCAAGTGAATAGGGGTTGTCGCGGATGAGGGTTGAGTTGTGACAAATTCTAAACCTTTTGACATTACCAATATAGTCATTTTAGTCAATTTTGGTATGAATTTAGTGACGTGAATGCTAGATATCCTATGTAATAAGGGCGATGCTAATATGGATAAATTGTTTCCAATTTTTTGAGTTTTTTCCTTTCCATACTAGGCTAGTGATAGTCAATGGCTTAACCTTGCCAGCCATTGGGCAAGGGATGCGAAGCTAAAGTTGTTACGATCTAGACTAGTGAATTAGCCCAAAAAGAGTAAGCTTGATATGTTCGGGCCTAACTTCAATCTTAGCGACAATGTGACTTGTGCATGTTCGTACTATAGATAATGTAGATCAATTTCATCTAAATCATCAATTGTGCGAGTGCTACCATGGACTTTCTATGATCAACAGCCTAAATGGGCTTGCTGTATAGGGTCTATAGATAATGTTCTTTCGATGGGTCTAAATACAATGAAGCGATTGAACTACTAAAATATCCTTGTACAAACTACAAAACAAGTTAACTCAAGGGCAAGCTATGCCATTTCATTGGTGGAGTTCTCGTTGTACATAGCCTCCACGAATTCCTTTAGTAAATAGATAGTAGAGATTTGCTCAACCATGAATTCTATTTAACTTTTTTGAGTTGTTTTTGTTTTCATCATAGTTTGTGTCATTTAATAACTACAAATGAGGATTATCATTGCTAAAGAGTACAATAAACAAGTACGGTGCCTCTTTAAATGTTTCATATCTTTTAATAGATATATATATATATATATGAAAATATTTTTTATTGATTAATTATTTTAAATAATACAAATGATTATTTTTTAAAATTATTTTAAAATTATTTAATTTTTACAAAACAAACGAAGCATAAGTCAAATATTATAGACATCAACATGAATACAAATACGCCAATTGCTACCCTAAATATTTGTAAAGCAAAGAAATTATGAGATGGGGGTCCCAAAGGAGTTCAATTATTTTTACACTGTGACTCCTGTGACTCCTCATTGTCTTGCCTGAGTCTAGACGGAACTTCATAAATCAAGTCATATGATAATGACGGGGAGGCGAGTGACGACATCCTAAGATCATGACTATGACGTGGCGGTTTAAGTCTGCGAAGACCTTGTTATTGACTTCGCTTCGGCCGACGAGTGACGTTGTAGGTACCCTCCGCCCTTGTAAGACAAAACAAAATGACATGGAAAGGTAACTCAAGGTGCCGTTTCAACCCAGAACTCTAGGACAATTGTCCTTAATAAAAAATGAAGTACTAAAGGTCCTCCATTGTATATTTCCTCGTTCTATTAATAAAAAAATGAGAAATTTCTTCTACCGTAGCTAGTGACGGGGAGTGGCGGGACGGCTGAGGAAGTGGAGCAGGAGGCCCAGAGGCATTTTCTTTCGGACAAAGGATATCCCTGTCTATGGCGCGAATGCACGCGACCTGCTTGTACTTTGTTGTCCGGCGAATATATGTGTCGCCGATGAGATTAGGTGGGAGTTTAATTGAGACGAAATCACTAATTATAGAACTTACTTTGAGGCAAACAATGATCTTGGAGGTGGTTTGCTTCTGCTCAAGGTGGGTGTTCGAGATTTTTTTCGCTTTTTAATTTCTGATGTATTTAAAAGCCATTTTATGACAAAAACCAAACCTTTGGTCACAAATAAACCTCGTGCGATTTCGGTGCTTGTTTTTCTTGACTTTGATATGGTCAATGTTTTATTAATAGTTGGGTCATCATGGGTGGCTAAGTGCGTCAAACTTTGCTGTTGCTAGTCTTATCTTATCATTCACCAATGAGCTTTCTTGATACTCGGAAACTCTATAAAATGGATCAGTAATTTAACAGACGTCCAAGTCCAAAGGTGCCAGAGAGAGAGAGAGAGAGAGAGAGAGAGAGAGAGAGAGGCATCATTATAGTTCCGATCAAATGGAGCGAAGGTTATTAGAAGCAGCTCGAAAGGGCAATATCCATGAGCTGGACGAATTGATCAGCGGCAATGAGCAAATCCTCGAGGAGATGGCTCTCGAAGGAGCTGGTCACACACCGCTGCATGTCGCTTGTGTGGGCGGCCATTTGGATTTCGTCCGAGAGTTCCTGAAGCATATGCCGAAGCTCGCAGAAAAAGTGGACCCGCACGGTTTCAGCCCGCTGCACATTGCGGCAGCTCGTGGTGATGTTGAGATCGCGGAGGAGCTTCTGAATGTGGGTACACACCTTTGCTCCGTGAAGGGACGGGAGAGGAGAATCCCTTTGCATGATGCAGCCGAAAATGGGGAGGTCAATGTCATGGAGAGACTGCTATCCAGGTCGCCTGAGTCTGTCGAAGAGACAACTGCCCTAGAAGAGACCGCGCTTCACCTTGCCGTGAAGAACAAGCGGTTTGATGCGGTCGTTATGCTGGTGAAGCATCTGAAGCAGCACAATAAGGAGCAGGTGATCAATTGGAAGGACCACAAAGGCAACACCGCCTTGCATCTTGCTACCGTGGGCAAAAATTTTGAGGCAAGTCTCGCGATTCACTTATTTTATGGCACTTTTCTTTGTGCGTTACTTCAGTGAGGCTGTTAATTTGGTGTGCCTACCATATGCAAAAATCTTCTAAGCAAAGGAATTTATTTGATCATCACGGGAATATAGTATCTTAATGTCTGAAAATCAATGAGAATAAAATAAAGATGGAAAGAATTGCAGGTGCTTAACTTCCTGCTTCGTGGGCATGCTGTGAAGTCCGGGGTCGTGGAGGTGAACGCCTTGAACGACTGTGGCTTGACGCCTCTGGATGTCTCAACTTTCTCGCAAAGGGGAGCAAGAGATAGAGAGATCAGAGAAATTCTTACACAAGCCGGAGCTGTAAGCGGAGGAGGAAGATTAAACTCGCACGCTTCAAGACCAGTCTTGGGGGATGATGACGATATTGAGAGAGGTAACGGTCATCGGTCAGATGGGGATTCGAACAAAGGAAAAGAGTCGTTGGGCGAGATACGCAATGACCTGCTGGTCGTTGCCGCGCTCATCGTGAGCGCGACCTACCAATCTGTGCTTCAGCCTCCGAGCAGTTTAAAAGTTAACGATGACAACAATGATTCGAACAAATTGACTCAGACTTACCCCCCAGAACCGGCGTATCCGAACAAATGGACTGAGGAATACCGCCCGAGCCTAGTGTACAACCTTTTCCTGGGCGGCAACTCATTCGGATTCCTGATGTCGGTCCAGATGATCATTTGCCTCACCAAAACTCACCCCGTCAACTTGCCGCTTACGCTATCCCTGATCGGAATGGTTCTAACTTACTTTTCTTTCACGTTATCCCTAATTATCGAATCATCACATGATAACCCGACCACCATTGCGCTGAACGTGCTGCCTCTTATTATAGCAGTTTTTCTTCTACTGATGCAGAGGCCATTGGCGGCAATTCTGCGTATTTTCTTGAAATGGCTTTCCCAATTTCATTGCCTAGGTAATTTGTACAAGCTAGAGCAGAGAAAGGACCGAAATTGTGGTTGTCAATGATGGTATTTCTGTTTCCTTGAGGTTGAGCAAAGGCATGCAAGCCTTTAGCAGTGTTAGAGTTTGTTCGTTGAGGTCAGATGTTAGATTGATGTCCTTGATTCTCTGCAGTTAATTGTGTGATATCCGCAAGTGATCTGCTATATCATATCTTCTTAATAAAATGTGTTGTGAGTTTATATCGTATTATAACTCCATGAATAACAATTGAGTTTTTGAGACATGGTCTCACGAGTTCTATTCTAAGTACTCATTTTGTCCTTGCTTCTTTAGATGGATTGGCCATGAAATGAAACATCTTTGGGAGGTTGAGAATGAATTTCACCGTTAGAGCAGGCGGAAGAATTAATGGAGATCGAGCAAGGAAATATTAAAAAAGAACATAACGATGGTGGCAAAGAAGTGTTGACACCTAAATTTGACCGTTTTATTTAAGACTTAGTAGCATTAAAAATTAGGGATTAGTCCCCTTTTAAATTTAAAATTAAAAATCGAAATTAAAAAAAAAAAAAAAAAGAGAAAAAGAGGGATAGTTGGGTTGGGTTCGGACCCACGGCCAGCAAGTAGTCGTCGGGATGGTTGATCAATGGATACAGTGGGTCGGCGGCAGTGTGGATGCCGGTGACAAGACGATCGGAAGGTGGTGAGGCTTGTCACAAAGTGGCGTCGGTCCCCTCGAAGGTTCGGCGAAAGAGGCGCAGAAGCTTGGTGCGCCGGAGGGAAAGTCAGAAGCTGCATGGGGTTTAAGACGATGCATGGGGGTGGGAAGAAATCTGCAGGTAAAAAAGACAAAAAAAAAAAAAAAAAAAAAAAAAACAAAAAAAAAATTGAAATAAAATAAAATAAATATATATATATAAAAACGAAAATAAAACAAGGATATGGGCTTCGTCTTGGGCTTGTGTACGCCGGGCTGGGTTTGTCGCGGGCTGAGATAGCGGAGCCAAGAGCAAGAATCAGAAATGGGCATTTTCTAAAAAAAAAAAATTTCGAATTTCGTGGTTTTTTTGGCCCAATTTCTAGTGATTTAGGGCTAGCCCAGTCTTTTGTGGCCCAACCCGGACTGACAAGGTCCAAATCAGGTTAAAAACTTCTTTTCTTTTGTTTATTTTATCAGAGCTGGGTTTCCTGACCCGGTCCAAATTATCTTTTTTTTAAGTTTAGGGTCATAAAAAATCCAAAAATTCAAAAAAAAAAATAAAAATAAAAATCATTAAAAATCATTTAAAAAATTTGAAATTTCATGGAAAATTCAGAAACCTGAAAATTTATAAATTTTTTTGAAAAAAAAAAAATCGAAAATATTAAAATATTAGAAATTCAAAAAAAAAAATCACAAAATCCCAAAAATTTCAAGTTTGTTTACAGCTCCCTAAAAAGCTCTAAAATAATTCTTGGACAATTTTCTCTTAAAAGGTGTGGAAAATCGTCAATCTAAGATTGTGTTTAAAATTGAATAAGCTCTTAGGGCTTCATCTTAAGGTTTTAATTATCCTCGAATACAATTGCCCTTGATTACACACTTATGATGTGATGATTATGGTTCCCCCTTAGTCTAATTAAGGTTGTCATTTATTTATCTAATAATGTTAGGTGCTTATTTTCTCTTGCAATTTATTTAATGTTTTCTCATGGTGCTGATTGTTATTTTGATGATTTGCACACCCACATGATCACCTCATATGTTAGTGGTTAAGTCTAAAATCAATTCAAATTGCTTGACAAAAGTCTTTTTGAAATGAATAAGATTTGTTACCAATGGACAGCTAAGTTAGTTCGGCTTTGGGCACTTCATCGCAGAGGTCTCAAGATCAAAACTCCGCAACTACTAACACGTTTTAAGTGGAGGCTATGGTGGTGGGGTCCTATGCTAGCTTCCCCCAAGTATTGATGCTTGGTCCAAGGTGCATCGCGCACTATACGGGCTGTGGGTTGACAATTAGCGTAAGGAAAAAATCAAGCCCAACGAATCTTGGATATAAAAAAACACAAAAAATCTGACACTGTGAAAAATTGTAATTATGATTATTTGATTATAATGAATTATTTGCTATCAGCTTTGTGTGGGGTATATATGTCAATATTTGGATCAAATTACATAAATTTTTGGTGTCATTTATTATTCTTCATTTATTTTTTTAGTGTTTTCACATTCACTTAATTGCACGATCCTAATTAGTGTTTCCGTGTTAATATTACAATAGGTACAATGGAGATGTAATCGCCAATTCCGGTGCTTACTTTGAGATGAACCCCGATCTTGAAGTGCTGCGAAAAAAATGCCCCAATTCAAGAGGGTTTGCCGGGGAATTTTTGGGATTTTCTTGTTTTTCAATTTCTGATGATTTCTTTTGATCGGTCATACTCTAATCTTATTCTAATTTTCTCTCTTATACTTTTGCCTACCTCTTTATAGGGTGCGGAGTCGAAATCCATATTTGAAATTAAACTATCCCTACTCTAATCTCTTGAGAAAATGAGGATTTGAACCTCTCATCACCATTTTTCTCATGAAGTAACTATGCCCACTGATTTTTGATGTATTTGAAAGATGGAAAAAGAAAAAAAACCATTGACCAAAAACCAATGGCACACGAATCCTATGCTGGTTTTCTTGTAATATGTAGTCCTCCTATGTGCTTTGTCATCGTCAGTACTTTTATTTTGGGATGTAAAAATACGTGGGGATTCTCGGCAAATGAAACAACAATGGGACAAGACTAAAAGGATTTTGTTGACACCCGAATTTTTATTTTTTTATTTTTGCTTTAAATGCAAATCTATTTTGCATATATAAATATATATTAATTTTAGAAAAGATAAAAAAATTATATAAAAAAATTCGAAAAAAATCAGGCTGGGCCAGCATGGTCCGGCCCACTCATTTTTCACAAATTTCGGCCCCAATACTATCTCTCTTGGGCCTTTTCCCTTTTGTTTCTTTTCAGCCCGTTTCTCTTTATTTCTTCCATTGGCCCGTTTGGCTTATAATTTCGAAGCCCACATAAGCAACTTAAGCTCGAAAGAGAAAAGAGAACAAGGACCAGACATTGAAAAGCCCAGCCCATCTCACCTTCCCTCTTATTTTGCCCCTCATACACGCTCACACGGGGCAGCAGGCGGACGAGGAGCAGCAGCAGCAAGACAGCAGCAAGACAGCGGCGAGCCCAGAGGGAGATCTGAGAAAAAAGAAGAAGGAGAAACGCAACTGAGTCGTACGCATCTCCCACCGTCGGCCACCACCTTTGACCCACAGCCGATGACCCGCCGCCGTGTCTCCTTTCCCGCGTCGAAGCTCCGATCTGGAGAGAAAAGGGACTGAACAGAAGAAAGGAAGGAGAGATCGAGAGGAGGCAGTTTTCGGACAAGGTATAGTAAGTAGCAGAAACGAAAGAAGCAAGAAGAAAGAACAGAAGAGAACAAGAAAAAGAGAGAACCAGGCGGACCGAGCAGAGAGGGGGGTGACCGAGAGAGAACAGCCCAGGCCGAGAGGGAGCTCGAAACTGGTCAAAAGCCGTCGGAGTCCCCACCGTCAGCCGTCGTTCTCCGTGCCATTTCGTCCGAGCCAGGTAAGCCTCCCTGGAAAAGTATTTCGGTTCGGTTCTTGCGAGTTGGCGGGCCAGAGCTCGCGCCGACCAGTTCGCGCGAGCCCCGGCCCCCGACGTTCCCCCATTAATGTTTTTCTTCATGCTAGTATGGTTAGATAGAAGCTCGGGCTCGGTCTTACGCTGGTTCGAGTCAAATATTCCCTGTTTTACTTATGCCCGCAAGCTGTTTGTAGAAATGCCCAAGTGAGACCTAGAAAGTTTCATGGTTGAATCCGTCCCCGAAAACCTGTTTTCGTATTTATATTGCTTTCTCCTGTGCTTCACTTAGCCTTATAGCTATTTTTGTACCGCACGTTTTTGAGTCGAAAAGAGACGTTTTTATTTTTCCGGCGAGGGCGAGCTTCCGGGACCGCCGGAAGTCATCGCCGGCGAGGTTTGGCGTCGGCCGGACAGAACGGCCGACGCCGGACGACGCTAGGGCGACCACTTTTAGGGCCGGTGAGGTCTCGCAGCGGCGCTCGACGTCGGTCCGGTGAGGCGGCTTCACGGGCGTTGGGCATGCAGGCCGCTGAGGTTGAAGACGACGCAGGAGAGACAAAAATACGTGCAGAAAAAGACAAAACAGGTGAGAAAAAAAAAAAGAAGAATAAAAAAAAAAAAAAAAAGAAAAGAAGAAAAAGAAAAAGGGGCCAAAATGAAAATGGGCTGGGCTGAGCAATTTTCAGATGGGTTTAGACTGGGATTTTGGGCCAAATTTTTATAAATAAGAAATGGGCTTTTTAATTTCTTTTACTGATGGGCCATCTTTAAAATATTTTCGACCGGGCCATTCGGCCAGCCCGGCCCGGGATGATAGGGTCCGGGTCGGTTTAGTAGGGCCGGGTCACCCGACCCGGTCCGAATCACTTTTTTAAACAAAAAAATCTTAAATTTTTTATTTTTCGAAAAACATCAAAAATTAAAAAAAATGTTTTTTTTTTAAAATTTCAGCAAGGTTTTAAAAGTTTAATTTAATTTAATTTTTTTTCTTTCTTTTTTTCGAATATTCAAAAATTCCAAAAAATTAAAAAAATTAGAAAAAAAAACATTAAAAATGTTTTCTTAAATTTTCAAAAAGCCAAAAAAATATCAAAAATCTTGAAGTTTGTTTTTTTTAATTTTGGAAAATTCGAAAAAATTAAAAAAATTTTAAAAAATTTAAAAATATTTAGAAAAATCAGAAAAAATTGCAAAAATTCAGAAAACCCCTAAAAAAAAAAAAAAAAGACCAAAATTGAATAAGCCTTTAGAGCTTCATAATAGGTTTTTCTAGTTTATGATATTATGTTATTTCTGCACCTTGTTTTGCAATGATATCTTGGATATTATTTTTTTATCTTAAAATGTTAGGATAAATCTTAATTTCCTTGAATACATTGCCGAGATCTCACTAATGCATGATCAAGTTAGGTACCGAAAGCACATTAATCGCGTAACTAACGTAATCAAGTCCCCGACCCTAGACCTTCTAGTTGCGTAAATAGTGAGAGCGTCTTGGTTTCTAGTTGACCTCAATAGATTAGTGGTGACTCCCTATTTGAAAATTTTTGTAAATATCCCAACGTCACGCGGGGTATGAGTTTGAGAGAGCTCAAGTTAATTAAGGATCGTTGGCCCAAAATTAACAATACCCCTAAACCTACTATTATTTTCAAAAATTTTAAGTCGCGACAGTTACGTGCATGGAACTCTGGCATTGCAAGTCTTATTTCAAAGTTTGCTTGGGACGCTTTGCTTCAATTTGCATGGTTGACAATTTTATCTCACTATTTTTAATTACCCCAAGACTCCACCAATGAGTTTTAAGAAAATTGTAATTCAGAAATTATCTATGAGGAAACTCTATAAAATGGTTCAATAATTTGACAGATTTCCAAGTCCAAAGATGTCCCAAGACGAGAGAGACCATCTTTAGTTCCGATCAAAATGGAGCGGAAGCTGTTAGAAGCAGCTCAAAAGGGCGACGTCAACGAGCTGAATGACTTGATCGGAAGCGATGGGCTCGTCCTCGAGGAGATGGTTCTTGAAGGAGCCGGTCACATGCTGCAGCACTTCACCTGTGTGGCCGGCCATTTGGATTTCGTCCGAGAGCTCCTGGATGCCCAAGTTCGCGGAAAAAGTGAACGCAGGTGGTTTCAGTCCATTGCCCATCGCGGCAGCTCGAGGTGATGTTGAGATCACAAGGGAGCTCTTGAGAATGGGTCGACACCTGTGCTAAGTGAAGGGATGGGAGAGGAGAATCCCCTTGCATTATGCGGTCGTAAATGGGGAGCTCCATGTCATGATGTTATTGCTCCCTGCTTCACCTGAATCTGTCGAAGAGACAACCGCTCGAAAGGAGACCGCGCTTCACCTTGTCGTGAATCACAACTGGTTTGACGCGCTGGTCATGTTGGCGGAGCATCTGAAACAGAATAAGGAGTTGGTGATCCATTGGAAGGACCATAAAAGCAACACTGCCTTGCAACTCGCTGCCGCCGGCAAAAATTTCAAGGCAAGTCTCACCGTTTGATTGCTGAGGGACGTCCAGTTAACGATGACCAACCATCAGCGGCCATCCTAAGCTGTACACTAAAGTGGACAACTTTACTCAAAAAGTCATTCTACATGGACCATCACATTAATAATTTTCGGGAGCAATTAGACAAAAAGACTACATTAGAATTTCGTGTGAATGTTTATGATTAAATTAGTAAAACTAAAAGTTTTAGGACTAAACTAACATATGCAAAATAAATTTATGACTAAATTGGAAATTATCCCTCTACTTTGTTATGGTGAAATTAGCAAAAATATCATATGGATTTATTTTATCTCTATATATGTTGAAAATTCTTATTTTGCTATAAATTTCCATATAAATTAATTGATGACAGTTTTTAATATATTATGAAAATAATAGTATGTTCTAGATAATAAAAAACCAAATAACAAAGTAGAGATAGGGGAAAACCCTTCATTCCTTTTTCTTTCTGTTCCCATTATTTGAGTTTTAGGTTGTGAGCTGATTATTCGCATTATACAAGTTGCAACACGCTTAGCATTTGGATTGTTGGTGGCGGCACTCAAGAAGAGCTAGTGAAAAGGCCAGCTAGCAGCCCAGATCCAAAACATTCTTAACAGAAGAAAATTAGATACGATCATTCACTAAATGATTTGTTATTCAGCTTGTATATGCAACTTCAAGCAAATTATGAGTAAATCTTAAATTAAATAGCATCCCAAACATTCCATCTGAGATTTTTGAAGTATATAAATATTGACATGTAAATTTATATATAATTTATTTTTATAAATTTAAGTATGAAAATACATTAGAATTTAGTAAGAAAGCAAACAAGTTCTTTCCATTCATTCCTTAAACAAAAATGCACTCTAAACCCACATCAATTACAATAAAAACAAGAAGTTAACTCAGTCGGATCACTTGAGTGACTAGCTAATCCGGGGGAGAGTACAATTTATTGCATTAGTATCAATTCAGGCCAAAATCTTTTAATTGGGCCAATTTAGTCCTTAACATTTTATATTTGTGTCAATTGAGTCAATTCGACCAATTTTGATTATAAATCACTAACATGGATTTTTTTAAAAATATTTTAAAATTTATAATCTTTTATGGTTTTTTCTTTTTTTGTTTCTTCTCTTTACTTTTTTTTTTGTTTTGGAGGTTGACGGTTGGCGAGGGTCATCAGTCGACCCTTTCTATGCCCTCACAAGATTTGGATGAGGGGCTGCAAGCCCTCTTTGTGGCCAATGAGTGCAACACGTGACGGCCGCCATGCCCTCACGAACCACAGGAGAGCGTTGCGATCCTTGTCGGCCACAACAAGGGTGTCTTAGCCCTCACCGGATCTGGGCAAAGGCCACAACACCCTTACCCAATGCTAGCAAGGGTTGGCTGGTGACCCTTACCTACCCTTAGCCCTAGAGAAAAAAAGTTAAACAAAAGGAAAAGAAAAAGAAAAAAGCCATAAAATTGTAAATTATTTAAAATATTATTAAAAAATATCTACTTCAGCGCTAGTCATGCAACATTAAACGACTGGCATTCATGTCAATGATTTTTAGTCAAAATTGATTGGATTGACTCAATTGACACAAATACAAAATATTTATGACCAAACTAGTCCAATTAGAAGGTCTTTGACTAGATTGATACAAATGCAATAGTTGTAAAATCTTATTATTAGATTTGAAACTTGATTGGGATACTTTGAATACCTATTATTCATCACTTATTATGTGAATTCCCATGATTTGAGAGTTCACTTACTAAGTCAGTGGTTTGCTAATCTCTTTATTCAACTTTTTGCATTTGTCAAGTTCTGGTTCAAGACTCGAGGCATTGCCTTTTTGAGCTATTTGCATCTTTGATGTAGCCTGGAAGTGCCACCTTCGTTTGCATTTGGTTAGTTTTCATTGATTAGTGATTGTGATCATAAGGTGGAAACTACAGGTTGGAGGTTGATATTTGTCTTAAAGTTGAATGATTTTTGTGATCAAGATCTTAATGGAATTTGCTAAGTTTTTGTTTTTGTTTACTTTGATTTATACAGGTCTTGAATGATTTTGATGGTAACATTAAAGAAATAGAGGGGACATTTTGCAGGATTTCTTGAAGAGGTAGATGCACTATGCAAGTGATTCTTAGAGTTACTTAGAGGATTTGAGCTCCTACATGATACGACCTAGCATAGATGAAAAATGATTTTATGATAGGGGATTGGGCATTATGCATCCATTAAAGATATCAATTTGTATCTTACGTATGGAAAGAGGAATATCAAATGAACTTTTTGAATTTTATGAATGAAATGCAGTGAAATCAAGCATGTTAAAGAGACTAATGACAACAAGAAAAGAACATGACTTAAGAGATACATTACACGATATTCATTTACTATTTGGTCGGTGACATGATTTATAAGTAAACTTTTTCAAATGTGAAAGTGACAAGGGTCAAGAAAAGAGATCCGACAAAGAAGTATTCTTTTGACTTGGACAAACTCCTCGAAGAAATCAAGTGCTGGTAAAGTAACGTAGATATTCCCTTGATCAGGCAATTTCCAATCTATAAAAGGACGATTCGTGCACATCCACCATCATCAGTTCATGAGTAGAAGGGCACATATACACATTCAAACACCCAAATGGATCGGAGGTTGTTAAAAGCAGCTCAGAAAGGCAACGTGAGTCTACTGAATGACCGACCCCATTCTAAATTTAGGGTATTTTCAGAAAGGCAACGTGGGTCTACTGATCAGAAGCAATGAACTCATCCTCGAGGAGGCGGCTGTCCAAGGAGCCGGCCACACCCCGTTGCACATCGCCTGTGTTGCGGGCCATTCGAATTTCGTCCAAGAGCTACTCAAGTTGATGCCAAAGCTTGCGGAGAAGGTGAACGCCGATGGTTTCAGTCCGTTGCACATCGCAGCAGCTAGAGGTGATGTTGAGACTGCGAGGGAGATTTTAAAGGGGGGTCGGCCTCAACACCTATGCCTTGTGAAGGGCAGGGAGACAAGAATCCCTCTGCATTGTGCCGCTGCAAACGGGGAGATCGGTGCCATCAAGGAATTGCTTTCTGCTTCACCTGAATCCATTGAAGAGACGACAGCCCGAGAGGAGACAGCACTCCACCTTGCAGTGAAGAACAATCGGTTCAACGCGTTGGTTGTGTTGGTGGAGCATCTGAAGCAGCACAAGAAAGAGCACGTGATCAATTGGAAGGACCACAAAGGCAACACCGCCTTGCATCTCGCTGCCGCTGGCAAAAATTTCGAGGTAAGTCTCACTGTTCCCTTATTTATTGAATCGGGTCTGGTTTGATCATCACTGGAATAAAGGATGTCTCGCCCATGCCTGAAGTCTTTCCGTGTTATCTTGATGTCTGGAAAATCAATGGGAATTAAACAAAGATGGTAATTTGCAGGCAGTAAAATTCATGCTTCGTGGTCATGGTCTGGAGTACAAGACCGTGGAGGTGAACGCCTCGAATGATAGCGGCTTGACGCCTCTAGATGTCTTAACTCTCTCGCAAAGTGGAGCAGCAGGAGATGGAGATATGAGAGAAATTCTCGCACAAGCTGGAGCCAAGCACGGAAGAGGAAGATCAAACTCGCCCACTTCTTCCAGCCTAGTCTTGGCTGACGAAGACAGCATCGAGGGAGACAGCAGTCGTCGATCAGATGGGGAACCAGTCCCAGATGCTCCTCGATCGACAACAGTCCCTCCACCACCGAGAAATTCGAACGAAGAAAAGGAGTCGTTGGCCGACATACGCAACGCCCTGCTGGTAGTCGCCACACTCATCACGAGCGCCACCTACCAAGCCGTGCTTCAGCCTCCGAGCTACAAGGTAAAAGTTGATGACAGTTACAAGAAGAGCATCTTCGGGTATCGTGGTTTTAACAAGGAGTCGGGGTACATCGTTTTCATGAGCGGCAACACGTTCGGATTCTTGGCGTCGGTCCAAACGATCGTTTGCCTCACCAGAGATCTCCCGGTCAGGCTGCCACTGCTGCTCTCCACGTACTCAATGGTTCTAACTTACGCTGCCTTCATGGCATACGTGCCGTTCACGTCCATGGACAAAGCCCTGAGCATGAAAAACGTGGCACTTTTCACTACGCTGCCGATCACGATATCAATTCTTCTTCTGCTGACCCAGAACTGGTGGGCGCTATGTTTAGACTTTATCTTGGCAATTGTTTCTAAGCGTAACATCGTAGGTGATATGTACAATCTAAGTGTAAAACCCAATTCGCAAAGAATCGAACAGAGGGTTGCCAAAATGAAAACTCATAGGATGCATTTGGTCCAGATTTGGGGGGAAATTTTGGAAAAAGTGCTAAGCTTTTAGATTAATGGGGCATTTCCCAAGATGCAAGTAGTGTTGAGTTAATTGTAATTTAAAAGTGTATCATGAAACAACTTTAGGATTTTTGAGGATATATCCATAATTATGAAAATATAGCAATGGTAAAATTTGGAAAAGAATTATATTTCCGAATTTGCCTTGAGCTAAAGGACTTTGGAAATGTAATTCACCAAAGTTATTCAAAAAATTATTTGCATTTACCCATATGACTTTCAACTCCCAAATGCAGCCATGATTCATATAATGTCGATTACATGGGTACGAAAATAAGCATTGGAATTTTTAATCATTATATTTCTCTTTCTAAGCTAAAATTGCAAGCCTTTAATTAGAGGACTCAATGGTTCACTTCAAGTTCAAATTTCATGATACCCGACCAACCCGAAACACTATGGAAATATGATTGGTCTGATCTTAACCGAGACCCAACACTCATATAACCCGAAACCTTTTTTTAACGATTGGCGGGAATTGTCCAGATCCATCCTTTGGCCGGCCGGGAGCACGTGGAAAGGAAAATATTTTAATAATTTTTATTATTTTCATAATTTTTATTTTTATTTTAATTTTTCTTTCTTTTCATTTCCCCCTCAGTTGGCTCGGTCTGCCTATGTGGGGCCCAGCTAACGCACGAGGGCCGTGAAGCCCTCGCCGGCGGCCGCCGAGGGTCACCGCCCTCGTCGACCGGCCACCCTCGCCGGCGGCCTCGACCGCGACCGCGAGGCCATGGCGACCTTCGCCCGAGCCCGCCATGGCTTCGCCAACCATGGGCGAGGCCGCCTTCCCCCGCGGCCAGCCATGGCGAGGCCGGCCTTGCCCAGATTTGGCGAAGCCGGGCCGCAACCCTCGCCGACGACGCCCAAATCGGGGTGAAGCAGCCTTGCCGAGGCCGGCCTCACCCAGATCTGGGCGAAGCCGGGGCCGCGACCCTCGCCGGCGGCGCCCAGATCGGGGCGAAGCCGCCTCGCCGCGGCCGGCCTCTCCCAGATCTGGGCAAAGCTAGGGCTGCGACCCTCGCCGGCGGCCCCCAAGTCTGGGCGAGGTCGCCGGCGAGGGCTTGGCGGCCCTCGCGTAGTGGCCGGCAGCCTCGTCGGCGGTGGCCAGCCGGCCACCGCCGGCGCCGGGGGAGGGGAGGAGAGGGGAGAAAAGAAAAGAAAAGAAACAGAAAAATTAAAAAATCAATAAAAAATTAGGAAAATAAACGAAAAAATCAAAAAATAAAAAAAAAAGATTAAAATATTGTCGCGTGCTCGTGTGTCTGTGCGCCGAATTTGAGTGAAAAGGAAGAGAGAGTGAATCCCAAAAGGTTTAGGAGCTCGATCAAAAAAAAAGGTTTAGGGGCCGAGAGTGAAAACCCCAAGAGGTTTAGACTTTTTTTGGTCAAAAAGGGGGCGAACGGAGAAGATGAGGGCTGAAATCTTGCTGTCCCGCTTCAAAGGCCAAACGTCCATAGTGATCTGAGAGTCCCGTGCGGAAGGGCTCTCACTCAACGGATCAAAGGTACGCTAGGATAACAGGCTGATGACTCCCGAGAGCTCTTATTGACGGATTCGTTTGGCACTTCAATGTCAACTCATCACATCCTAGGTGTGAAAAAGTTCCCAAGGGTTCAGTTGTAATAGAATTGGCTCAACTTTGAATTTGTTGTCCATAAGACCAAGGGATACGGGTTGATCAATTTTGTTCATTGAGAAACTCTCCAAGTTCTCCAATTGCGAGTAGGGTTCTTTTGCTCTATTTAAGTTGATCCACCTTTATGGTGACGAAATATGGTTGTAATATTAATGTTGAGTCTCTAGTTTGTGATTATAGAAGAATATTTTGTATATCCTATCATTTTTTGCAATTAGTATAAGTTTTTGGGCAGTCCATGATATATCCCTCATTGGGTGTCCACGTTAAATTATTGGTTTTGTTGTTGGCTTTATTTCCTTATCATTTGGCATTATATATTGGTAGTTGTTGTTGTTGGGGTTAAGTTCATTTCGGTCAGCTTAGTTTTGAGGGAGAAATTCATTCTAATTGGGTTTAGTTCCTTTCGAATGGTTGCCCTAGTTGTCCCCATCACCATCCTATCCCAAGTCCCGCTCACATAACTGTGAAGTTCGTTTTCTCGCGATCTCCTTCTCTAGACGGGAAACATTCAGAAACATAATAACTATGTGGTTACCTAAAACAAAAACCATATTATAAGAATCGGACCAGACATTATATTTCAAGCTATCCCATCAATTAGATGTGCCTTTGTTACGAGGACATTCCATTAAAAATATATGCAATTTTTGCAAAATTCCGACTATTGCCGCGTTTGAGCAAGCAACTCCAAAAATATACGTCAAAACTTTGTTGATGAGTACATCAGTGGTATTTGTTATGTAATTAGCAAAGAAGCTTTACACAATTTCTAATGCATTAACGACTCTCGTGTTAATGATATCAGTATGTTGAAACTAAAAGGATCACAGATTAAATATAATTAATAAGTGTGCAGGACACTCGTTAATATGACTTTATGAATTATAAGTAGAGTTGTTAAAATGAGTTATAAACTCATATTATGACTCACTTTTAATTAAATGGGTCATATATTAATCAAGTGAAAGTTAAATATGGGTTTTAAAAAGTAAAGCAAAAATAGAAATGGGTCTTGATGGGTTATTAAGGTGAACTCATGAAGGGTCCCAAGGCCTCCCTCCTCTTTGTGTCCTCTATTCTCTCTCTCCTTCCATCCCCCTCCTCCTCTCTGCATCCCCAATTGCAGCACTCCCTTTCCTTTCCCATCCCAACCAATTGCAGCCATTGCCTACCTATTGTCACGTTGCCATCTCCGTCGCGATCTCGAGTTCGTTGACCGCAATAGAGCTCAAGCTCACTTGGATTGGTCGAGCTGCAAGCTTGCTAGCCTTAGCCAAGTTGAGGTTCGCCCGAATCTGGGAAGATGAGGGCTTGCCTATTTTGGTCGAGCCTTGAGTTTGCTAGCCTTGTTCAAGCTCAAGCTTGCCAGCCCATGTCTTGGCTAGTCGCCGCAAACAGAGGAAAAGGGGAAAGAAGAAGAATACAAAAAAGAAAAGAAGGAAAATAATAATAATAATAATAATAATAATAATAATAATAATAATAATTTCAAAATTAAAAAAATAAAAATTATTTTTCAAAAATATTTCAATTTAAAGGTATTCACATTTTTTCTAATTTTTTATTATTTAATTTACTTTTAAAATTTAATGTGAATTTTTTATTTAAGCAACTTATATTAGAAAAGCTTAGAGTCGATTAAACGAGGGAGGGTGAATTTTCATAAATTAAGTTAAATATTAATATAATTTGATAATATGAGTCGAATATGAATCCTCAAATTTACATTGTATTAAAATGGGTTAAAATGGTTAAAATGGGTCAATTGGGTTGAATCATTTTCGGTCCGACCCAAACCTGATGAATTGCAACCATTTGACACCTCTAATCATAAGACCCCGAGTGTCTTCAAGACATCTTATGGAGCATGCTTAATTAAAAACATCTCGATTTTTGGGAAGAGCAACTTCACATATAATGCATTGAAAAATGCAAACTTTCCTTTTGTGTTTGCTTAATAAATTTCCTACGGCCCTATTTAACAAAACCATAATATCACCCTTACTTAATAAGTGATTGGCCTGACGATGTAGGACATACTTCCAATGATTGTGACCGCTAAATTACAGGCTCGAATCCCTCAAACGCTACTTGACCTCCAGAAGCCTTGGTTCGTCTATGAGGTAGATTCGGCCATGCCCGCGTCATAAAGTAGCCATGATTCTACTCCCATCAGCATCATTAGGGAAAGTGGCCATGTGGAGATCCGATTCACACTCACTTTCCCGAGAAAATCCTCGATCTCCCTCTAGAATTCTCCTCTGAACGTCTGTACATGACGTCAACCGTCGCCGTCAACCCCAGCTTCGAGCCAGATCGCATGTGGCTCAATGGCAAGGTGCGATTCGTCGTCTCTCGTCTTTCATGGTTTCATTTGGTGTTTGGTCGCTGAGACGGTGTAAACTGGAGTCAAATTACGTTGGTCAAAGATTACATGCTTAGTGAATGGCGTGGTTGGTAGAAATGAGCGTCGTTCGGACTTAAAGCTAGCAGAAGGAACAATTGACGAGGAAAAGAGAGGTGCTAATCTGTGCGCCGCTGCATGTTTGCATTGGGCATATGTACATGTGCTAAGTTAATTTTATAGCACTAAATTAAGATAGAAGGTTCTCGAATATCCACAGAAATTTTTTATAGCATGTGGGCAGATAATTGAACTAAAGAAACGATAAAGTAAACCATTAGAGATAGTCAGGTGCATAAAATTAGGAGAATAAAAAGAACAAGATATTTTGTTGGATTTATATTTTACATCAAGGATATCCAAGAATGGCCATGGTACATATTAAAACTAGAGAAGTCTCTAGAAGTATCATTGCTCCTTAGATTTATATCTAGTTGACGTATACTGGGCTTTAATATCCCCGTATGCTGAATCTATGGTTCCACTTAATGCTTTTATAAGTGATCTTGTTTTTTTGCCTTGAGATTATGATATGACATCTTTTCTTTTATTAGGAAAAGAATGGACGGTTCTATAATTTGTAATGTTGTCTCTCTTTGCGGTGTTTGCTCCTTCAAAGTTAATGAATGTTAAAGAAGATCACAGCCCACTTTCTACTATTGCTTGGTAGTGTGAGCCCTTCTGCATGTTCTAGTATTTCAATTAATTGGTGGGGCATTAGCTTGGTGCATCCCCATATAAATTGTTCTTTCTACATTTTAGGAAGGTTCAGGTGGTGCCTGTCGCGGCTTATATGGTGGATTCGTAAGTGAATAAATAATGGGAGAAGTGAGTTTCATTTGAAGTCATGACTTACCATACGTAAAAGCTTGCCATACCATTTTCTCTGCAATACTGATTATTGATATCTTGCAATTTTTAGGAGGAAAATGGAAGTGACATCCTTGTAGTTTAGTGGACAAACAAAAAACACTAGGATGAACTTGTTATTGTCATTGCCGTGATAGGTTCCTCTTTTATATAAGAGTAACATTTTTGCGTCTTCTAGTTGATTTTTGGAGATGCAAAGAATGAGCTTTTAGAATTAAAGGGAAACAAAGGCAGAAAAGAGGCTATTAGTGGTTCCTTGTTTTTTCAATTGAGACCTTGAGTCCCCTTCACTTTGTCACCAATAATTCGACTATTAGTCTAGATATGTTCTTTCTTGGCATGTTGACCGATTCAACATTATCTGTTTAATCTCTTCTTCTCGCAAAAGGTCGAGAGTTCGAATCCTAGCTTCGTCATAGAGTGACTTAACTGGTTTCACGTGTGTGGTGGCTAGCACGTGTGGCCCCCAGGGTTTACTCTCTCGGCTGTCGGCGGGGTGCGGGGTTCCTTGGGTCATCAAAAAAAAAAAACATTTAAGATAGAATTTCCTATTGCTATTGCATTGATGTAGTTGAAATTAACATTATTGTTTCATTCCTCCTTCGAGTCTAAATTGAGAAATGGAATCCCTCATAAGAAGCACCTCAGGTATTCAAAGTGTCTTATCTTTCCACCATCCTGATATTTAAGTTCTATCTAGGGGTGTAGTGCACCTGGCTTAAGTGGAAGCACATTCTTGTTGAGCATCATTCTCTTTGTGTTTAGTTAGCAAATTGCTTGTAGACTTCCTCTTTGCATGTTGAGTTTGTGGAACTATTTGATGTAATTCTCAACCGGCTGTATTGATCAGAAAAGCACAAGAAAATTTGTGTTGTCATTGTCATGTTAACTTTTACAGGATTCTAAAGTTTTGGTGTATGCATGCTTGTCAATACAAAGAAAACATAATAAATATTTGCCGGAACTGCCTTTTATGGAGTTTGCTAGATAGCTCCTTGGATGCTCCTTGTACCAATCGTGGTATCCACTTGAAGGCAGAGGAATATCTGTTGGGGTGTACGCAAAACTGATGAGGTCAACAAGTTTGTTGTTCATAAAATATTTTAGAAGCCAAAATAATTCTCGATCAAGATATTTACTTTTGAAACTAGTTGAATGATGTCTCATATATCACATAATGACATTTTGTATTTTGACTTGTAATGCCATCTTAATTTTTGAAATGGCATACTTAGATCTAACAAACAATTCGTCTTTTTTTTTGGTAAAGGTAAGTATTATATATGAGATAAACGGCCAAGAATGTACAAGGGGTGAAAAGCTCAGCACCCTCGCCACCCAAAGGGACAACACGCCACTAGGGTGGGGAGGGGGGGCGGGTTCACAGCAGATATACAGAATACATCACGAGCGCTAGAGATGTAACCCTTTACAAGGATTACTCAAAAATTGTAGGATCAATATCCCAACTACGTTGAATAGTTCTGTTCGTTATGGTATCAGCAACCTTTTTGAAGGCCAGCACTTTGTCTTGGACCGCCTTGATGAGGTGTCTTTGTATAGATGGCACAAAGAGCTTGGTGGTGCGGAAAATGAGATCATTCCTAGATTTCCATATTGCATAGCACAATGCACCAAAAGAGAACTTGACAATGTCTACATAAAAGCCATGGCCAGGTAGAGAATTGCTAAGCCACTGGATATTTTGAACCCAAGGTCGGTTGGACCAAGGGACGTTGCATTTTGTCGCCCAAAAGGTAGCAAGAGACTTGGGAACGTGACATTCAAAAAATAAATGGTCAAGGAATTAGGTCTCAATTTACAAAAGGCACACCGGGCCTCTGATAGTCTACCATAAGACATAAGGAGTACCTAGGTCGGGAGTCGTCTTCGGGAGATGAGCCAAAGAAGAAATTGATGACGAGGGGCCATCGCCTTGTCCCATATAAATGCTGCCCATGGGACCGGAGAAGCTCTCAACCTAATTGTAGCCCATGCAGATGCAATAGAAAACCGGCCCGAGGTATGCATTTTCCATTGAAAAGAATCGAGGGTGCTTGATAGATTAGGAAGCGTAACTTGAAGACTCAATAATTTTTCCCGTGTGGTGCGGCCATCAATAGAGAATACGTCCGCCACCACCGCTTCCCTTCGAAGAGGCGATCGGTAGATTTGGTTGTTAGAAAAGTATGAATTGAGTAGGCCTATGTCCAACCAAGGATCGAACCAAAGAGATGTGGATTGTCCATCTCCAATTTTCCATTTAAAATAAGGTCGAACTTCTTCCCGCATACTAAGCAACTTACGCCATGCCCAAGAGCAGTAGGTTGGGGCATCGGCCATCCAAGTTCACCCTTTTGAGGTGATTTGAATGCACCCACTTGCACCAAAGAGACTCTTTATCTGTGAAAAGAATCCATATGTGTTTCATCATAGCAGCTTTATTGTTGTCTCGAATCTTCCGAATGCCTAGGCCTCCCTCTTGCTTAGGGAGACACACATCATCCCAAGACACCTTAGCGCCTCCCACACCAAGGCCCAGGCCTTTCCACAAGAATTGCCGGGAAATTTGCTCTATCTTAGCAGTAATAGAAGACGGGAGCCAAAAAACAGAAGCCCAATATACTTGTATAGCATGAAGGACTGACTTAAGCAATTGCAGTCTACCCGCAAAAGAAAGAAATCTATGCGTCCACGATTGAACTCTTGCCATAAGTAAACATACCAGGGCATTGCAATCCGTTTTGCTTAATCTTGCAGTGATAATTGGGACACCCAAGTATCTAACTGGAAGAGCTCCCATTCTGAAGTTCAGAGTTTGCAAGATTTGATCCCGTGTAGCCTCCGATCCACCCGAAATGAAGACTTCACTTTTATTGTTGTTGGGAATGAGTCCACTCCAACGGGAGTACGTGTCAAGGCCTTCCTTCATGCAGGTAACCGAAGCAACTCTACCTTCACTAAAGATGAAGACATCATCCGTGAAGAATAAATATATTAGGCGAGTTTGTTTACACTTCCAATAAAACCGGAATTCTGCACGAGTAGCTTGAGCTTCTAGGATGCCGGAGAATACCTCCATAGCCATGGTGAAGAGATAGGGAGAGACAGGGTCACCTTGTCTAAGTCCCCTTCCACTACTAAAGAATCCATGCATTTCTCCATTAATAGAAATGGAGGATTTAGGAGTTCGAACGCACTCCATGATTAGATGTACAAAATGAGGAGGAAATCCAAATGCCTTAAGGGTAGCTTCAAGGAAATCCCAGTCCAATGTATCATACGCCTTTCGAAAGTAAACTTTGATTGCACATTTAGGGGAGTAAGTGGTCGACTGAAATCCACTAAACAATTCTTGGGCCAGCAGAATATTGTCTGTTATGCGTCTTCCTTTGACAAAAGCCGTCTGGCTAGGGCTAATAATAGCAGGTAGAATGTTTGCAATCATGTTGGCTATGATCTTTGTGATGCACTTATAAATAGTGTTGCAACATGCTATCGGCCAAAAATCATTCACAGACGTGGCATTAGGCACTTTAGGGACTAGAGCAAGTATAGTGCAATTAATTTCCTTAAGTAGTCGACCAATCTGAAAAAAATCCATAACTGCCTCCTCAACTGAAGGGCCAACTATTCCCTAGTTCTTTTTAAAGAATTCAGCATTGAACCCATCCGGACCAGGGGCTTTACCACTGGGCAGGGAGAACATAGCATTCCTGACATCAAGGGGTGTAACAGGACTAGAAATCTAACAAACAATTCGTCATTATCAAGTAATTCCTAATTTTCTTCTCTTTTTTTCAATTTCATCCAGTTGCCTACAATACATATGGCAATGTTAATACAAAGAAAGCAAGAGTTCTAGCTTCCGCATTAATTGGGTTGACTTAGGATAAGATTCATGGTACTGTAGAGTGTCGCGACCTATTTTTTCCGTCCCGAGGGGGGAAAGGAATATCTGAATAAATAAATAGGTTTAGGGGTATTGTCCAAAGGGTGGGTCCAGGACCCTTATTAGACATGGGCTCTCCCAAGCCCATACCCCGCGCGACGTTGGAAGTTCATGAAAATCTTCAAATGAGGAGTCGCCACTAGCCTATTGGGGTCGGCTAGAAACCAAGCGAGGCATGGGAGTGGGCCTCACTTTCTACGTAACCAGAGATTTTAGGGTCGGGGACTTGATTACACTAATTAACCAATTAGTGCCATTTCGGTACCTAATCTTGTTCATTTCAAAAAGGAATTTTGTCAGGCAGTTTGGATTGATTTTAAAATTAACCACTAACATATGAGGTGATCATGCGGGTGCGCAATCATCAAAATAGTAATCAGCAATTAAAGAAAGCATTAAATAAATTGCAGACGAAAATAAATCCTAATTAAACTAAGGGGGAAACCATAATCATCGCATCCCAAGCGTGCTATCAAGGGCAATTGTATTCAAGGATAATTAACCTTAAGGTAAAGCCGTAAGGGCTTGTTCACTTTTAAGCACAATTTTAGACCGATGATTTTCCGACATCTTTTAAAGAGAAAATTGTCCAAGAATTATTTTAGAGCTTTTGGGAAACTCTAAAACAAACTAGGAGTTTTTGGGATTTTTGAATTTTTTTGGAATTTTCAATATTTTAATATTTTCTGGTTTTTTTAATTAAAAAATATTATATATATTTTTATTTTTATTTTATGAATTTTCAGGTTTCTGAATTTTCCATGAATTTTCTGAAATTCCGAAATTTTTTATGATTTTTTTAAATATTTTTCATGTTTTTATGATTTTCTGAATTTTTTATTTTTTATGATTTTTTTATAAAAATATAATTCGGACCGGGTCAGGAAACCCGGCCCTACTAACCTAATCCGGACCCTGTTGGTCCGGGTTGGGCCACAAAAGACTGGGCCGGCCCTAAATCACTAGGGATTAAAAAAAGCCCACGAAATTCCTTTTTAAAAGAAAAGCCCACGAGAAAATTCGTTTTTTTTTTTAGAAAGAGCCCACTTCTAATTTTTGTCTCTCGGCCCGCGACGAACCCAGCCCGGCGTACACAAGCCCATGACGAAGCCCACTTTCCTATTTTCCTAATTTTTTCTATTTTCCGATTTTTCCCATTTCTTTTTTTTTGTCTTTTTCTGCTTTCCTTTTATTATTATTTTTTTCCTTTTGGTCTTCTTCTCCTGGTCGTCTTCTTCTGGTCTTCTTCCCCCGTCCTCTCATGCATGCCCGACGCCTTCATGCACGAGGACCTCCAAGCCCGAAGCTCACCCGCTCTCTCACCGAAGCTCGCTCGCTTTCCGATGGGCAACCACCGCTCGCCGGACATCCCCTTTGACCGGCGTCGGCTATCGCCGGCCACTTACCCGGCGACCGCGAAGCTATTTTCCGGCGCAAAGGAAGCTCCCATTGACTCGACAATGAACAATGATTCCACGCAAACCATACGAAAAAATGACATGATTCGAACGAATATAAGTGCAAACACGTACAGATCCCGAGTTAGGACGTGAGCAGGCTTCGTTCTTCTCTAGGGCATTTTATCGAACATTTGGCGTGTGCTACTGAAACTAAGATTTTCGGCTCAACCGAGCCTTGAACGTGCCATGGGGGGTCTCGAACGTGACATACAAGTAACTTGGGACCAAAATGCAAGGGTGGCGAGGGCCGAAGCTTGCGCGAGCCGGATGGCCGCGAGCTCCGGCCCGGTGCGCCTAAAAAGGAGCAAGAACGGAGCCGAACTTACCTGGTTCGGGAAGGGCTGCGGCGGATGGGCCTCCGGCGACGGCTAACCGCTCCCTCGAGCTCGCCTTCTCCCTTCGGTTCCCTTTTTCTCTTGTCTCCGGTCTCTTGGAATCCTCTCGCAGTCCTCCCACTCGGCTCTCTCCCTCTCCGGTTTTTCTTTTTTTCCTGACAGACTCCCCTCTCAGCTCTCGCTCGGTTCTGCGTTTTTCTTCGGTTTTTCTCTCTTATCCTTTTTTTTTTGCTGCTTTGCTTCTGCTGACTTGCTGCCGTTGCTTTGCTGCTGCTGCTGCTTTTTTGCTTCTGCTGCTGCCTCTGCTCTTGCTTTGCTGCTGCTCCCCTCTGCTGACTTCCTGCTGTTGCTTTGCTGCTGCTCCTCTGCTTCCTTCTCTGCTGCAACCTGCAGCTTTGACTTGCTACCTTCTGCTTTGCCGCGCGTGGAAGAAGAGAAGAAGGAGGAGACGGGTGGGCCGAGCCGAAACAAAAGGGCGAAGAAGAAGAAAAGGAAATGGGCCAAGCCCATGCGAGGAAAGGGAAAGGGCCACATGGGGGCCGAGCGGGCCTAGCCTTGGCCCGGCCTCTCTTCTTTTCTTTTCTTTTTTTTTCGATTTTTTTTAATTAATTAATTTTTAATATTTTTTTAAAATTTTCAATTTTAAAGCTACTGATGCAAATGCCCCTAATATCTATATGCAATGTAATTTTGATGAAATTTTTTGTTAAAGGATTAGAAACTAATCTCTAATTTTCCAATGCAATTAATAAATATTAAAACAAATCGTCAAAATTTAGGTGTCAACATAGAGGTTTGGACAAAACAAGTATGCGCAGCGTTTTGAATTTGCTCCTAAACATAGCAGTTCAAATGCCTTTTAACTGGTGAGAATGTGGCAGATACTCGAAGATATGACAGGTTGCATACACTTTCGATGGAGGACCAAATGCGGTTCTTATTGTACGCAACAGAGAGGCAGCTTCGCTGATGCCTAAGGACTACTATACTACTTCCCTCTCAACTCAGATAGCGACATGAACAAGTACATTCTAGTCTTCTACAAAGTCATCATGTCATTGTTCTCTTTGTAAGATCCAGAGAAGTTTGGGAATTGATTATTAATCACGCAGATTTTCTCTATTTGCATCGATGTTCTTGGTGACAAGTCAACGCTGAAAGATGTCGAAATGATGTGGAAGCTTTGCCACCTCATCCAGAGATTAAGTCAGGACAAGATACCCGTACAGAAGAATAGAGGTAAAGTTGGTTATTTCATCTACACAAGACCTAGGATGGGTCCAGTTGTGCTCTTAGATGAAAGTCAGGCACTTATTGATCCCAAAACAGGGTTGCCCAAATAAACATTTCAGCTTCACAATTCTTTCTTCTGCAAACTTCACAGTAGTAAATACCCGGTTATTTGGCATTGTAGTAAAAACAATATTGGACAAGAATGGAAAGCATACATTTTTCCCATCCCAATCACAAGAAGGAAAACTGTAGGTTGGACCATCAGCAAAAGAGGGCAGGTCTTCACTTTTAAACAATATCATGTTCAACAAAGTCATATGAGGACACATTATTATCCTCCAACAAAAAAATGGAAATCGGATAATTTGCAATTTGGCAAGTGCCCACCTAAGTGAGATGCACATGTCCAGGCACAGCACCAGACGGAGCTTTTAGATACAATCACTACACTAGACACAACTTTGAGCATATCATATCCCTCTATTCTGCCACCATATGTCTTCATTGTCAACATTTAAAAGAAGAAACTACCTTTGCTCATTAAGATCAACCTAAGCCTCTAGAGTAGTTAACATGGGTAAAGGAAATTGAAGTATGACAAGATCACAATAATCTATTTACACCAGTAGCCCAAGCAAAACAAATGTCTCCCCTAATATGTCATCTATCTTTTGCGTTTTCTACCCCTATCACTTCCAGATGATTCAGAAGAAGAAGAGCTCAAACTTCCCAGGTCATCATCTAGTTTGACAACGCTTGCTGCTGCTGTTGCATGATGGCATGCAGCGTGCTCTTTAGATACTCACGCAACTTCTCAGTTATACCGCCAAGTCCAATGGATGTGAAGAAGTTGATGGAGAACCTTGTGTTCTGTGGATTGTCTTTTGGGAAAATTGACTCAAAAGAGTCCCGCATCATTGGATCATTCAGGCGTTCATTAAGCAAACGGATCCCCAGAAGCTCTGACAGTTCCTACATGAGGGAAAATAATGTAAATGAAAGCCTGTCTCAGTGAATGATAATTAAGTTAGCACTCAAAAGTATGTAATTTGAGATTATAATGAGTACTGACATTTGCGACTAAATAAAGCAAATACTAAAAGGAGTATCAGAAAACATAACTATCTTTGTGGTGCATCTATCTAAACTTAGATAAAAACTGCAATCAGGATTGCATATGTTCCACCCAGCATAAATATTCTTGGATACTAAAAGGAAACGTGCCATTTAAACTTATTTCACAGGCCATATACATATTTTGCCAACATCAAAGAGAGGAGACCTGACCATCAGCAATTTCTTCCCACCAAAGTAAGTAAATAATGAATATTCTTTAGAGTATTCACAAGTTGTTTCTACCATTGTAATTTAGTTAAAGAAACCAAGTTTGAAATTTTATCAGTTGGGTTTTCACTAACCTGAAAGAGGATTTTGATGAATATCCGTGATGATGAAGTGGTGTCCTCCTTAGTCAAACGTATGTATGCCAAGACGTGCCATGGTAGAGCATCCGTGCCAAGTAAATGCGCAAAAAACTTTGCCACATTTCTTAGTTTGTTTGTTTCTAGATGGTGAATCATTGAGTACTGCTGAACGAAGCATTTCTCAAAGTTCTCTTGGTAGACTTGGTTGATCATGCAAAACCGTTGCCCTAGCAGACCATAGTAGCGGAGGTAAGTTCTCTCTTCACTGCAACACTCCAACATCATAATAATAACTCTATCTGCACAGCCCCAAGAGAAAAAGATAGTAAGTAAAAAAGACAGCTAGTTCTAAGGACAGCAAATGAAGCAGCTGATGGACTAAAATAAGAATTCTAAAAGCATTCCAAGATGTAAAGGAGGCAAAAACGCATAAAGTAAGATAGGAAAATGTTGAAAAGAATCATAATATGATTAACTTCTCTAACAAACTAGCATGAAAAACTACAAGCAACACATAAATCATTACAATTAGTGTCATAGATGAAAGTTGCAATCAAAGATTTTAACCGAATCCACCATCTAGCTAGAATAAGCTTAGCATCCCCTTTGAAAGCTCTCACCCCTGTTAGACCATGAACAAATCAATTTTAGAGATTTCTACTCTCAGTGGAAACTCAACCCAAGACACTTAGTCACACAGCCAAGCAATGCTTTACTAATGTAGCATTATGCACCATCACCATACTAATTGCAGAAACAGGGAAACATTAAATGCTTCCAAATAGAAGAATTCTACTTTCAAGCTATCCAATCTAAGCTGCCATATGCCTTATCAGCTGAAGGAGATGAAAAACCAGAAGAATCAACAAGATCTCCACTTTTCATCTACTCCATATCTACTAAAAACTTGTGTTGCACATGTAACACATGAAAGTCTTCCACTAACCATACATGTAAATACAAAATTGATCAGTTATTTTAGTACTGAGAACATACAAAATACAGAGACAAATTGGGAAAAGCAAAACCACCATTTTGCATCCGTGCAAAAAAATTAAATATAGAGATTTACAATTGCCATGGTTTCAGAGTAGGTGCAATACACAAAAGCCACGCGGGTCTATCCTCATTTACAGAAAAATTATAACATGCAAAGGAATCAGCTCTAAAAGTTCAGGCCTAAAGGGAAGGTAAAAGAAATTGTATTCATCTAACTTCACCACTGGTTAGGGACAAAAATCATCCATATTTACTGGACATGAGTAATCAACCTTATTAAAAATCAAGGGTAAAAAATAAGATAGGTTTTCATTTGGCTGCAACAAATGAAATGTTGTCTTACCTCTTGTCCAGCTCCCAGTTTAATTTTTAATAGTTTATGCCCTGCTTCCTCAAAATCAACACTGGACATAACCGTTAGATATATCATTCTCCGGAGATTAACAAGATTCGTCTGTGTCTCATCTTGAATTTTCATCAGTTCATCTTCTTCTTCATTAGATTCCTCAGCAGATCCGTCTTCGGAGCCTTCTTCAGAATTTTTTTTCTCCTCAAACTCGTCACCAAGAATGGTTTTCCTCAGTTCTTCATAACGTTTCTCGTTCTCCACGAACTGCAGATCAGGCTTGAATATGTCTGGTCCAGAAAAAAGTATTGCAAAAACAAAAATCAGATACTGGGATATGTGATTAGAGATAATGAGTAGCTTCACTAATTGGATAGGCAAACAGATACCAAGAGTAATTTCTGGATTGATGTTGTCCTGGAGTGATATCTCGTGGGTTATTTGATCTTCTTGCACCACAAGGTCCAATTCTGGACCAACCGCAGACTGCATGTACACAAGGAAAATTAAGTTATGATAGTAAGAAGGCTTAACATGCATGCTCGAGCAGCCTCTCCGTACCCAAAAAACAGTATTTTCTCACCCTATTGAGGGAGATTGGAAGTACTAACCTGAAACTTAGCTTTTCTTATGGCAAAGAGGCCTTCAATCAGAAACTGAAGTCACTTATCTATTTCACCTTCATGAAGAATTCCACGAAACCGTTCAAGGATACTCGAAGAAATTATCAGAATTAACAGGCCACGACACAAGATATTCTCAAGGAAAACATAAAAGCAAGGATTTCCAGCATCATTTCCTGATCATGCACACTAAATAGTAAAAATAATCTTCTTAACTAGTTTGGTTGATACGACAGTCTATACAAAGCCTTACGATATAGCATGGCAACACTTCATTTGATAGATGATGCAAGCTTAATCCTAAGTAAACACTTCCATCTCCTCTTATGATCTCCAAGTCTGATCCAATAAATTCATATGCAACCAACAAAGAGAACTCACCAACAGATTCCCTAACAATTTGAAGGGTAAAAACAAATTGAAGCTATGAACTAACCCAATAAAAAAACTGTGAGTACAAAGACAATAGAGGAGACTCCTACTACAATGATGATACATGCACACAAGAAAAACAGAAGAGCAACAAGCTGGATAACATATAAACTTCGCCACATAAATACCTACCATGTAGACCTTTAGGGGATAGTTCGTACAATATGGAACCACACTCAATCACAAAACCAATGGCAACCTCGACACTGTCGTTGGTAGGATCTTCCAGCAGAATAGTGAGCAACTCCAAAGCAATGATCTCGTGAGCCACTTGCTGGTTGACAAGATGTGCCAAGAATTTAGCAGCAGCAAATAATGGAGGCTGTTCAGAATACAACCAAACAAAGTTAAAATCAGAAGTATGAAAAACCAAAGGGATGCTCGTGAACTAAGAAATCTGAACCCAGAAGCATGTGGTCATACATTGTCGTTCCGCTTGTAAGCTCTCTTGAGTTGCAAGAGAATCTTAGAAGGTTGCCAACCTTAGGAAACTTTGTATTGACGATAGAAACCAATGCGGCAAATACATCGATGAACCCTGGAGAAGCCATTTGCAACTTCATACAAGAAGCCTCTTCCACAGATGAGATTCTCAGCAAAAAGTTCAGGAATAATATGCTTTAGGTTCGTTGCATTGACCTTATTGACCAATCCAGTTATACTCTTCCCCAATGCATCCCACGTCATCTTTTGATACTCCATGCTGCTTTTGTCTTTGACCTCTTTCATCATCATGGCCAACTTAAAAGGCGGAATGTAAACTCCTCCACTTCGGCCCAAGTTCGAACAATAAGTATTCATAGGGCCTTTCTGTGATGTTGGTTGTTCTGGTCTCCAACTATAATCCTTTTTGTCATCTATTCCCTGTTTCTGGCCATCTCTTGCCTTTCTCTCTTTCTCGTTCTGCTTCATGTCACTATCATACCTCTGTCTTCTTTCACGTCCATCTGTCCTCCCATTGTCTTCCCTTACTGGATGAGGTCCTTTCCCCATGTGTTACTTCCAGAAAGATCACGACAACCTGAGAAGATGGAAAAGAGAGTGGTACTCACTAGGGTGATCTCTTCTCACAACGACAAATCCAAAATAAAAGAACGAATTTCTGACAGTGAAAACGCCCAAAAGATCAAGGCGGCAGATCACTAACTTACAACTAATCCATGCTATCGCGACCTCACCTCGGGTGCATCACCTAAGGTTTGGCTAATGGATTATTAAGCCTAAACTTAGTTCGAGCTCTCCCAAGCCCATACCAATTTGCGACTTAGGTTTAAGTTTTTAGTATGCAAATGAGTTTTAATTAGGAGTCACCACTAATTTATTTTTGATGGGTTAATTAGAAACCCAAGTAGTAACGGGAGAATTACTACAAATTAGAGACAATAGGATCGGGCACTTGATTACGTCAGATTTATCTAACGCCTTTTCGGTACCTTTTCTCTTTTATTTAAGAAAATGATTTGCAGACAATTTGGATTGATTTTAGTTTACTTCCTAACATGCAATGTGATCATGCAAGTGTCCAACCATTATCTAACACTCAATAAAGCAAAACAATAAATAAATTGCAAGCATAAGGAAGAGATACTTACCTTGAAGTAACGAAAGCATCTGCAATGTTAGCTTAAAAATCACATCACTAATCCTAGATAACATGCAATCATTCAACTATTTTTTAAAGTTTTTAAATTATTTAATGAGGCCTAAAAAAACTAAGTGCAATGCATGTGATGACGTGCAAAAGTGTGCAAAAGTGTTTAACAATAATAACATGTAATGTGCAACTTAATATGTAAACTATATGTCACGCAACAATAACTTAATCTAATGCTAGAAAATATTTAATGGAACTATTCTAGTATGTCACACATTCAAATGACCCTAAACATGTGATTCATATACAGCATCTCTTTCTTTTATCAAAGGTTCTACCAATTGATATGTTTCCACAAATAATTGAAATTCAATTTCTTGATCTGTATCTTCAATTTTTGGAAACTTATAAAGTTCTTCTGTTAAGCCCTGATCAATGAATCTACAAAATCCTTCAAATTGTATCTGATTAAACCCAGGTATTGTAGACATTCCCTCATCATTTCCATCCCCGAGCATTTTGAATTTCCCTTTTCTCCAAAAATTCCATTATTGACCCATTCTTCATCAAATCATATGGATTGATTTAGCAATGATGGAATGACTAGATGACACATAGAAGATGACCTAATTCTACATGACATGAGCATGGCAATTTTTTATTTATTTTTATTTTTTATAATCAAAATTCGAAATTAAAAATAACCTATATTTAAACATACAAACTATCCTAAAAGAAAATATTCTAACAAGAATCACATCCAATTAAACTATATTTTTTTGGGTTTTCTTTTATAAGCAAAATCAATTCGAGTAGATGCATCAAGAAAAGTATGGCAACAAATCAAGCAATATATTATCATTTTCCGTCTAATTTTGGAAATAAATTGACAAATCGTATCTCAGGCATGAAATTGGATTGACCAATTTTTAAAAAAAAATCACAAATCGTATCTCAGGCATGAGATCAGATTAACGATTTTTCTGTGCAATCGCGAATCGCATCTCGGGCGTGAGATCGGATTGACAATTATAGCACGTTAAGAAATTAGGGAATAATCCCTAATTTAAAAGGCTACTCTGAAAATATCGGATGGGATAATATCACGCAAGAATTCGGTGAAAAACGCAATTATTCAAACAAGGCAATAAAATATATGAATCTTGATTGAGGTAAGATTATTACCTTATTCAAACACTCATTCGCCAAAATTGGTCAGATTCGGCAAGACCACAAACGGTGACGTTTTGACGGTGGCTATAGACGTGGTTGACGATTCGGGACAATAAAACAAGGAGGCTTGATGATAGCTCAAGAACGCATAGGACTTATTGATTGCAACTTCAAGGACAACAACGCATTATCCCCCAACAAGGCTGTTGGGAATATGCTGAGTAACCTGCAGGAAAGACATTTAGCTTGAGAGCAAATTTGCGGACGTGGCCGTGCGTCCATAAGTGGAAGCTCGGCAACGACGCGCGGTGAAGCAAAAGTAACAGTAGAGGGGCGTCAATGTAGTGAGGGGGCTCGGTCAGTAGAAGACTTTGATGGGAATGCTCGTTCTCTTTTTAGTCGAAGAGACCAACTCAAGTAACTACTAGAAACAAGAATGACTCAGCAGCAAACATCAATCATAACAGATCACTACTAGAAACGAGAATGACTCAGCAGCAACTTTAATCATAATAGAGGCACACAAAAACCATGCTTTCTTGCTTGGAGCATGAGAAGGACTAGTTGCATGCCATGAGAAAGGACACACGGACCCAGAAGTGCCAAAAGTTGGCATGGAGGGACACTTAAGTGCCAAAAGTTACAAACGGTATACTTAAGTGCTAAAATTGGAGCAAAATAGATCACTTAAGTGCCAAATCCGGCCAAATTGCCACGTGTCCATTTTCCGGCGACTTCATTTGCTGACGGAGCATTTTTTTCAAAATAAAAAATTCCACGTGGCAATTTTAATAAAAAAAAATTGTCCACGTCAGATTTTAAAAAAATTAAAATCGATTTTATTTAAAAAAAAAAAAAAAAAAAGAGAGAGAGAGAGAAAGGGGGAGGGGAAATCGGCGAGGGCTGTGTAGCCCTCGCCGCCCCCCCGTCGTCGGCCCATCGTCGCCCGCCTGCACCGCGCCTGGTCTAGGCGGCCAGCAGCCCTTGGCCTGGCGAGGCGAGGGCCGGCGACCCTCGTCGGATCTAGGGGAGGATCGCAACCCTTGCCCCAAATTTGGGCGAGGGCCTGCGGGCCCTCGCCGCTTGCCGGCCGGGGCTTAGCATCCCCAATCAACCCTCGCCCACCGTCACCGGCCCTTCCCGGCGACGGTGGGGCGACGACGATGGCGGCAAAGAGGGCTGCATAGCCCTCACCGATTGCCCCTCCCCCTTCTTCTTTCTTCTTCTTCTTCTTCTTTTTGTAAATTAATCAATTTTAAAAATCCACGTCAACACAAAAACGACGTCGTCTTGCGCTGATTTTTCGTCGTTTCAATTTCCGGCGAGCCACGTAGGCAAAAGAATTAATAAAAAAATGCCACGTAAGATTTTTGGCAGGGTTCCAGCAACCTGACACTTAAATGATCATTTTTTTTTTGAAAAGTGGCACTTAAGTGTACCGTTTGTAAGTTTTGGTACTTGTCCTTCCGTGCCAATTTTTGGCACTCCCACTGTACTTTCCCCCATGAGAAAGAAAAGGATTCGCATAATCCGAAGAACAATATCGTCCCCAGTCATTGTCTTGAGTGAGACATACACGGCCCAACTAGCACAAATTTGCGAGTGCCCAGATTATCCAGTAGGAGGGAGATCATGCATGGAACACACTTGCAACTTACCACTAACTAAGCAAGCTAGTTAGAACAACTCTGGCCACCACGATCAGGACGATGAACGGGAAATTTGACCGAAAATATGCATATAAAGCGTGAACACTTGTAGGGAATAAAATAAGGAAAAAAGGGCAACATCACGAAAAGACATGAAATCTCCAAACTCCAATCAGAAAATCAAAGACGGACCACTTTCTACCATCCATTCTGTCCGTGCAACCATTGTCGCGACCTCCTTTTCGCGTCCGGAGGCTAATGGCTCGGCTGAACGCCTCTCATCAGGGCTTCTGCTAGGGCTCTCCCAAGCCCACTAATTCACGACTTAAGGTTCGAGTTTTTAACTTGCAATTTAAATTCATTTAAAAAGGAGTCGCCACTAATCAGTTTGGGGTAGGTCGATTAGAAACCCAAGTAAAATATCGGGAGAAATATTTTACTCTTACGCAACCAGAGAAACTAGGATCGGGGACTTGATTACACTAGTTAATCACTAATACCCTTCCGGTACCTAATCTTATTTAAACCCTCAGGTTTGATATTTTTGCATTTTTCAAGGATTTTTCCATACATTGTTGAAACAAACCTTTTTTTGGCTTTTTCTGATTTTTTTTGAAAACATAAAATATTTCTGGATTTTCTTGGCTTTTTTTGGAAAATATGAAACATTTTTGGATTTTTTGGTCTTTTTGGAAATTATAAAATATTTCTGGATTTTTCTGATTTTTTGGAAAATAAAACATATTATTCGGATTTTCTTATTTTTGGGAAATTATAAACTATTTTTCGGATTTTCTGGAAAAAAATATTTTTTTATTTTTATTTTTATTTTTATTTTCGAAAATAATATTATTATAATAATATAAACAAACCGGACCCTGGTCGGGTCTCCCGGATCCGGCCCGGTCCGGACCCGCCGGCTCCCGAGCCTTGGGCCCCTCGGGCCGACTTCGATTAATAGGCCAAATTTGCTTGGCCCAAGGGAATTACCTACAAATAAAAGAAAAATAGTCAAGCCCAAAAAAAAAAAAAAAAAAAAATTCAAGTCCGGCCCAAGTTATCAAAAGGGCTCAACAAGCCTAATCCACTTCAGCCCATAGACCACAAAACCAAACCCTAGCAGGTCGACCGGGTCGACGGGTCCGACCCGGTCATAACCCGACTGCTCCGCCCCCTCCCTGCAGATTCTCCGCGCTGCCGATGGGGGACGGCCACGCGCTTCCGACGTGGCCACGGTGAGCGGCGGCGATCTTCACGAGACCACCCAACAGACGACGAGGCGGCGGGTGGCACCGTGGACGACGACGGTCGGCGGCGGGTGGCGTGAGTGAGGTTCGGCCGAGATCCATCGCCAGCGGGTGGTCTCGGATCGATCCGGCGCGTCGGACGGGGGCGATGACGGGGACGACTCGTTGGCAGGAGAGACTGCGACGGCTACGCGGGCGGATGGCGACGGATGCGATGCCGTCAGTGGTTGAGTGGCAGTGGCGAAGTGGTGGTGGCGTCAGCTCGGCAACTCGCGTTGCGCAGCCGGCGCTTGGCTCGCAGCTCTCTCTCGGATCTCTGTTTCTCTCGCGACTCTCTCCACCCTCAGATCTCTCTCTCTCAGATCTGTTTCTCCCTTTTCCGGTCACTTGGCTGGTGGTCGCTCAGCATTCCGACCTCCCTGGATGTCTCTCCCTGGAAGTCAGAACGCCAAAGCTTCGCTGCCGCCGGTTTCTCTCTCTCTCTCAGATCTCACTCTCTGGTTTTGCCTCTCTGTCTCAGATCTCTCCCTCTTCCCTCTATGATCTGTTTCCTCTCTCTCGCCTCCCTCGCAACTCTCTCCCTCACAGATCTCTCTGCCCTCAGATCTCTCTGTTTTTCGCTCTCCGGCTTGCCCCCGATTTCTCTCTCTCTCGGATCGGCGGTCGCTCGGAAATTTGGCCTCCTGGATGTCTCTCCAAGGGAAACCTTCCGAGATCCCGCTTCTCTTCCCATCATCTCTTTTCTCGCTCTGTTTCGTTGTCCTTTCTCCTTCGCTCGACCCCCCTATTTATAGGAAAGGAGTCCGGTCGACGGAGGTGCCCTGACCGGCGGTCCTCGGCGTGCCAGCCGGGCTCTCCCTCGGCCGAACTGGCGTGACCTCAGCTACCGCGTGCCTTGCTCTACCGCGCCACTTGCTTTGCATTGAAGACGAGTCCCATCCGTCCAGGTCTCCCGCCGGTCTTTGTGCTGCTCCACTTGACAGCAATAATGGCGCGTGCAAGGAGTCCCCATCGTCGCCGATCTGTCCCTTTCTCTATGTCCAAGCTGTCTTCGCGCGTGAGTTGCAGAGGAAGGAGGCAGGAAGGAGGAAGAAGAAGGAAAAGGGGCCGGGCCGGGCTGCTGCAAAAGGAAGAGTGGGGGAAAGATGGGCCTAGGCCCGCGTGGACAAGAAGAAATAAAAGAAGAATGGGGCTAGGCGTGAAAGCCCAGCCCCTCCATGGGCCTCTTTTTTTTTTTTAATACTAATAATAATAATAATCCGAAAAATAGTGTAAAATAAGGGGAAAATAAAACCTAGTAGACGTGCACAATATTAATACCTAAGTGCTACGAAAAATCATTTTTGCTAGGGCCAATTATGCCCTAATTTTCTATGTAGATTAACTGTAAATATTTAGTCAAAATTTAGGTATCAACAGCTGCCCCTCTTTGAAGGTGAGTTCGCAGAGGTTGCCTTCAAAGACGAACTGATACCTAAATTTTATCATGCATATGCAATAGATGATAGTTCACCTAGGACCAAGTGTCCAAAGCAAAAAAATGACAATAATACATAATACACATTAAAATGGATAAGAAAAATATCTGCAGTTACTTACCAAGAAAGAGTGATATGGGGTGCGAACCCCGAGTTTTGGCAAGTATAAGGATATTTCCTTATCTTTCTCAAGGACATTAGTTTACTTACTGTGTCGATGAGAGGGACTCCGGGCTACGAAAGCACGCCGGGTCAATAAGGGGGACTTTAGGCTACAGAAGCATACCGTATCAATGAGAGGGACTCCGGGCTATGAAAGCATGCCGGGTCGATAAGGGAGACTCCGGGCTACAAAAGCACGCCGGGTCGATAAGGGGACTCCGGGCTACGAAAGCACGCTGTGTCGATGAGGGGGACTCCGGGTGTCACGCCCCGAACCCCGAGCACGCGACAACCCCTTACCATGGTCAATTGAAAGCGACGTCCCAAGACTCATCGACGACCATTTATTTTAATCTTTTGTTATGCGCAAGCGGAAGACGAACCATCCCCAGTCCAACAATCAATCAGGGATAGAGGGATGAATAACAAGAACAACCATTACTACTCATTTACACAATTTACTGGATTAACCAACGGAGGATCGTCTTTTGAATTACAAGCTCGACAAAAGGGGCCGATCCATCCTCTAAGCCAAGCCAAAAAGAAACTAAGATAATCCAGCTATACAGAATGAACTCTCGGGTTCAACACCACGGTCACTCGGACCCATCGGACTCGACTTCGTCAGGTCGATCACTGGAGAAACGGGGGGCAAGATTCTCCACAGCGGGTGCGCCATTCTAGGGGCTTGAAAAATGTTAACCACGACGGGTTGAGATAAAATCTCAGCGAGTTCTTCCCCCTAAGCCCCGGTTAGTACACCAACTCAACCCGGGGTATCTCTCCAGAACCACCCCTCACTCAACCCAACCACAAACAACTAGCAATCAACAATCAAATAGCAAACAGGGTCAACCAACGATCAGAAGTCGGTTCGCATGCAACCTTACCCGGTATGTCATACCCTGCACGTAAAACCTCATACAATGCAAGCAATTCAACCAACAATCATATAGTCGGTTCGCATGCAACTTTACCCGGTATGCCATACCCTGCACGTTATAAGTCAGCACAATACACGCAATGCACATGGCCGTTAGATGATGCAGTTCATCAATCACATGCAAGTCGCATCACAAGCGATCTCACCTGGCCATTGCCACACCCTGCACGTTATCAATTCATGCGTGCGTGCCATAAATGATATGATCACCTCATGCATAATCGGAACCAATGATGCCATGTTTTCTCATGCACTCTCGCATCCACACGTGTTCCGATTATTACTGCCCCACAGGGCTACAACTTGGCCGAGGTGCAACGGCGCTACGGCGCCCTTCCTCTGCAGAGGCGCAATCGTGCCCTTCCGTGCTATTGCTACGGCGCCCTTCCTTCGCAGAGGCGCAACCATGCTCTTCCGTGCTATTGCTACGGCGCTACGGCGCCCTTCCTCCGCAGAGGCGCAACCGTGCCCTTCCGTGCCCTCCCCTTCCATAATCTCCGATAAATCGGGTTCAACTTAGTGATCACGCAAGCATTCCATCACAATCCACTTATTATCTTTGAGCATTAGCCAATGCACACATGCTTGCATATAAAACCTCAAATCATTTTTCACAAAAGCGGTCCATTTTCGATGTCCCTCGGACAAACCATTTTCCCCACCATTCTCATAAAAGCGGTCCATTTCCAGTGTCCCTTGGACAAATCACTTTCTTTCTCATAAAGGCGGTCCATTTCCGGTGTCCCTCGGACAAACCATTTTTCCCTTTTTGTGAAATTCACACGATTCATGCGAATGTTCATGCCACGACACATCAATTTCACTTCATATGATCAAGACACATGAAATTATGCACAATTTCACTTCCGGATGAACAGTGCCGTGAACAGTCATCGTGAATAGTAATCCGTGAACAGTAATCAATGAATAGTAATCTGTGAACAGTAATTTCCGAAATTCAATTAATAATAAATTAAATTCAGAAATTAAACAAAACATTGATTAAACACAATTAATCAATCAATTAAGCTAAACATGCTTAATTAACACATAAACCACACATAATCAACATTTAAGCATAATCAAGCATAATTAAGCAAGATTAAGCTAAGCTAATCTTAATCAACTATCTAACCACCTATCTTAGGGCTAATACAACTTAATTAAACACCCTAATCAGCCCTTAGCACTAATTAACCCAACTCTAAGAAAGTTTAGGCACTAAATAAGGATTAGGGGCTAAACTCACCCGTTAAGCAGGCCGGCGACACGGACGCGGCGGCGGCGACGAACCCGACACCCGGGGACCTCACTCAGGACGATCCAAGGCGGTCCCGGGCTCAACACAGCAGCAACAACTCGGAATCCCCACTGCAACTTTGAAAAACTACACTGCTGGAGGAGGAAGAAGCTGATCGGAGTTGAACGGGCTGCCTGGAGCTCCGGCGAGCGGTGGGCCAGCGACCAACGGCACCTGGGGGTCGAGGGGGAACCACTTGTGGCTGGTGTGGGCGGTGGTTAGGTCGAAAATGGAGAAAAGCAGGTCAAAAGGCGGAACACAGCAGAACTGGTCGCTAGAGTGACGATCCGGCGAGCAGGCGGCTTCCGGCCACCGTACGGATCGTACGGCGACTCCGTTCGACGAACGGCCAACGCTATCCGTACGGATTCTCTCTCCCGAGCGCAACGGTGGGTGGCACGAGACGAGATTCCAACGGGAAGGCCATGAAAAACTCGATTTTCGGTGAAAGGTCAGAACTGAAATTTGCAGGAAGGCAAAGGAAGCAAGGGGAGAGAGGGCTGCGATTTTTGGAGAAGATGAAGAGGAGAGAGAGAGTGAAGTGAGGGCTGGAGATAGGCCTCATTAAGGCCATTAATGCTTGCCCCAACTTGCCAAGAAAATGACCTCATCTTCTCTCTCTTCCTTTTGACTTTTCTTTAAAATATCCAAGGGCATTTTGGTCATTTCCACCTTGCACATTTCCCAATCTGTCCTTGGGCTGAAAATGAAGGGCGGGCCTAAGAAACGGGCTGGGAAATGGGTAGGAACGAGCTCGGGAATTTATTGGGCTCAAATTGCCTCAAGTTTAGACACCGGGCTAGGACGGGTGAGGGGTCGGTTGGGTCCAATGGACTCGCTCGTTGTCTCGGTCTTCCACGGTGGCTGTCCCACCTTGGGCGTGAGGCCCTCACTGTTCTTGCCCGGCCCACATCCTCATAGGCTCGGTTTCTCAGTCCAAAATCCCTTTCTCAAAACTCGGCTCGATCGACTCCGTCGACTGTCAAGGAAGCATCATCCAAAAGTCCGCCCCGGACGTTCCCGAAAATTCGAAGTCCAATCTTGGATTCTCATGCCTTGTAAATTTCGCCCAAATGTCATTTTGGTATAATTCAGACTGATAGGCGGCTTCGAGGATTCACACGTAACCGACTCGTGCCAAACCACGTTCAAGACTTCTCGACACATGGACGTCCTTGACTACATGAAATTGCGAAGGATCGATTCTTATTTCAAAGTACACGATTATCAAGGATCGACATAGGGTCATTCACGGGTTCGATAACAGTAGACGGAATCACCCGTCGTCCCATTATTTCTGTCCGCGAATCGACTTCTATTCATCCCTAAAATCGGCCTGCCTGACTACAGGATCGTCCTTACGCAAGTCTCACGGTCGAGTCGTTTTCCCAGGTCAAGTTCTTTAGTCGCACGAGTTCTGTCCTCATTAGCCTTTCCCCTCAAGGTCAATATCTCAGGAGTGATCAGTTCCGAGTGAGATCAACCAACAATGCACTAGCGAAATTAACGTTCAGTCCTCCCTCAGAGGGCTCGAATTTCAGGACGTCACACCGGGCTACGAAAGCACGCCGTGTCGATGAGGGGGACTCCGGGCTACGAAAGCACGCCGGGTTGGTAAGGGGGACTCCAGGCTACGAAAGCACGCCAGGTCGATGAGAGGGACTTCGGGCTACGAAAGCACGCCGGGTCAATAAATGGGACTCCGGGCTACGAAAGCACGCCGGGTTGGTAAGGGGGACTCCAGGCTACGAAAGCATGCCAGGTCGATGAGAGGGACTTCGGGCTACGAAAGCACGCCGGGTCAATAAATGGGACTCCGGGCTACGAAAGCACGCCGTGTCGATGAGAGGGACTCCGGACTACGAAAGCACGCCGCGTCGATGAGAGGGACTCCGGGCTACGAAAGCACGCCGTGTCGATGAGGGGGACTCCGGGCTACGAAAGCACGCCGGGTCGATGAGGGGACTCCAAGCTACGAAAGCACCCCGTGTCGATGAGGGGGACTCCGGGCTACGATAGCACGCCGTGTCGATTCTCTTGTGATATTTCTTGGAAAAATACATTTGAGGACACCTGGATAAATCAACAGGCATCGAAATAATGTTTGGATGTTCACAAGCACTAATCTTGGAGGATACTTGGACATTCGCAGGCACACAAAGCAATGGAAACCTATACAGCTACAAGTATCAAAAATACATTTTGGAGACAACTCGAGCAAGTTGAGTGCCAGTAATAAGGGAGCATACCTAGATAGCCGCAAGCACACAAAGCAATGGAATACCTATACAGCTATAAGTATTAAAAATGCATTTTGGAGACAACTCGGGCAGGTTGAGTGTCCCTAGACAATGGTAAGTACTCCAAAATAATGGGATACCTGGATGATCACAGGTATTTATACTTAGAGGACAACTCGAATAAATCGAATGTCGAAGAGAGAGAAAGAGTACCTAGACAATGGTAAGTACTTTAGGAAATACCTAGTCGACCATAAGCTTCTTGGAAATAGGCGAAAAGATATACTTAACTGATGATATCTCTGCTTTCTGAAAGTGTGTCTCCTGTAATGCAAATATGCAATATGTACACATGATTTGTGCATACTATAAATTTTCCAATTCAAATGAGGTTCATGCATGACAACTTTGTCAATTTGCATCACCAAAGTTCCACTGGGAAAAATTTAGAAGACATTCCATACTCAAAATGTGGATGTCTCGAGCATTGCCAAATGAGAGGCCTCAATCTGAAAGGACTTTCACTCACTCTCATTGAAGAGGCTATTTTGTCCTGACCATTAATGCGGGATCATAGGAATCTCACCCTTGCACTATCATCACGTCGACAGGGGTCCGAATATTCTCACAAATGGTACAACTTTACCAATTTGAAAGGTTTTTGTTAGGACTGTAACGTAGGCTTGGTCAAAGGCTTAGCAAATGGGACCATGAAGGTCAAGGCTCATGAAAGATATGATATACAATCATCTCCGGGTCTACAAGTCAAGAACCTTGCAAAAAGAGATAGAAATAATCTTGCTCGTACTTCTTTGAGCGATGCTTATAAACATATGAATTCCTACGTTAATTCAAGTGCCCTAGTCGGAAGAGACTTTTACAAAGAGACGCAACGTAGATTCAGTTCATGGGTTGAGAAACAAAGCGATTCATAGACTCAAGGATGTGTACGGGAAATGGTGATCATCTCGATGTTGCCACCGGTTTTCTTCCTCATCGACAGGGTTCATCTTCGTACAAAAACTTCATTGGCAAACAACTTTGCTCAAGCATCACTTTTCGCTTGAGGGGTTGGCCTTACTTTTACTAGGCACACTGCTTTTTTATGCTTCTAGTTTTCAATGCAATTTTCATATATATGGGCATTGGCCTTGCTTTTACCAGACACGCTGCTTTTTCATGCCCCTAGTTTCATTCAAGACTGTCCTAGACTCTTGGGTCTTTGTCTTCAATCAATGCTTCGGCTCATGCTATTTGAACAATAGCGACCTTTTCTTTGCCCCAATGTGGGGGTTGATATCAGCATGAGTTTTTTTACAAACTCAATGGGGCTGTACACTGGATACAAGTGCGCAGAATAGAGAGAAAATCGCTCTTCGTTATTCTAAGGCACTTAAATTACCATAAGTTTTCATATGCAATAAAGACACCCAAATATTGATGCCAGTGCAAGCAAGAAAATTCCTATCTATTTTCTCACCTCATGATGCCGCCCTTCCTCCAATCTGCCCCGTGTGAGGGGTGGTTCTTGGCAGGGGTAATATGAAAGAAACTTCACAAGGGCATAGGGCTCAAAGGGGTTAAGTAATGAATAACCTGTAGTGTTTAGGGTAGAGAAATGAAATGCTCCTCATCACTTTGGTCGTCGTACCATTCGCAAGAGAACTCTTTACTCTGCGGATATGGAATTTCCTATGCTCCCCTCACAAGTGTTTAATAAGAGGACTGTGTGTAGGATATAGTTTGCCTTTCATCATCCTGATGTTCCTCATTTAGCATGCTCAATTAATCTCGCATCATTCGTTCAGATGTCTATTTTGACAATTCTCAATGGAATCAATGACTTAAATAGACAAAATCATCATGCAAAAAATCTATTTTGCAAAGGTGTGGAGCATTTTAAGCATGGAGAAGCTTGCAACCTTGGAATAATTTAATTTACTCACAAATTTTTATTTTTTTTGAGAGTAATGAATACAAAGGGGGTTATTCAAAAATGGGCACCTCTGGACTGCTCCTGCTCAGGGAGGAAAGGGTGCATGAATGATCAATTGAGGTTGGAAATCCAATCCTTCATTGGGCAGGCATATCTGCTTTTGCCCCTGCACAAATAGAAATAAATTATTAAGCAGGGCCGAAAGTAAATGCAAACTGAGGCCCAAAAGATTCCTGTCATCCACTTGGGCGATCCTTGGGACGCCATTTCACTTGGGAGAATTGATCCAATATTTTCATTGGAATTTGACATTTCTCTTCCTGTTTTGTCGTCCACACTTTTGGCGGACAGATGACCCCTTCGCTAGTTTGCATTTGTCGTCCATACTTTTGGCGGACAAATGACCCCTTCGCCAGTTTGCATTTTTCGTCCACATTTTTTTGGCGGACAAATGACCCTACAAAGAATTAGAGGGAATGTGTTAGGTATGAATTTTCCAAAGTTGAAAAATCGGAAACGATACAGCATTACCCTTTGCCAATTTGCAAATGATTGGATAGACTTAGGGTCCTGAGGCTTAAAACGAGCATGAGCTCCTGAAATTTCGATCTCGATATGCCAGAAAAAAGCAAAGAGAGAGAAAATGAGAAGAAAGAAAGAAAAGCTTTTTTTTTTTTTAAAAAAAAAACTTTTAAAAAAAACTTTTTTATTATTTTTTTTATTATTTTTTTTTCACATGTGGCTATTGCCGCTTCGGGGATTCGAACCCCCGTTCGGACCTTGGCATTCCATTCCCGGATACCACTCGGCTAAAGCGCCGGCGGTGTCCATAGGCGCACCCTTTTTTGATTTAAATGATCCGATTGCTAAAATAACATGCCTAGTCAGGTGAACATAGATTGTCTCCAGGTGCTTGATTAACCAATATTGATTGGCTTGAATTAACCCATTGAGTTTGTCTCTTGAATACCGATGCTTCCTATCAAAAATTAGGAAACTGTATTAGAAACGAAATTAGAGGGGGGTATTGGAAACGATACCAAATTACCCTTCTGCAAAGTTTATATTTGACGACTTCTTGGCATATCTTGAATGTTGATGATTGCCATGGTCTTCCCACAACTTGGCACTTCATTTTGGTTGGCCCTCTTTACCCATGGCCCTAAACGAATGGCCGATGATAGTCGATCCATCTTCAATGCCTTCATTCTATGGAAATTTTTCCTCTCTTGTTGTTGGACATTAGCAGTGTTGGGCAAGGTCGTGTACCTCAAGCTTCTATGGAATCTGAGATGGACAATCAAAACCTCCAATTTTCTGTCGGTAATCACTTCTTCGCAAAGCATGTGTCTTGAACGAAAGTCATCATCTATGAAATTGCAATGCTCGACCTCCAAGATAACTTGAGAGATTGGGGAGGCCAAAAGCAGCATGGAGGAAACATCTCTGGAAGCTTTTCTTGAGTTACTACGATCCGCATGCTCCGAGTTTAATCATGTGTATATGCCTATTATGCCCTGTCTTTTATTCCCTGCAAATGAAAAGCGAGAGAGTGTCATTCCCAAAATCCTGCTAGGGATCGAGACATACCCCTTTTTTCTTTTTTCTTTTTTCTTTTTTTATAAAAAAAAACAGGGCGATCTTCTCCGTTTGCCCCTATTTTCTTGGAATGGTGTTCTTGAATCCAATGAGTCCAGCTCATTGGAACTTGATTTTTCAATTTTGAATGCCCTTTTCGTCACATGAAGTCAAGGGATGTTTCGAGACGCGAAGGAAATAAAAAAACTGAGTTAAAATTGACACATGCTGTGCAAAAAAAGTCTTTTATGAAGAAACCTATTTTCATGCTAAAAGATTTTTTCTTTTTCTTTTTTTCGATTTTGCACCATTTTTCTTTTTTAAGGCATGGGAAATTTTTGAAAAAAAGAAATTTAAACAAGGCATGATTCGGGGAAATAAATGCATGAATTGAACATTTTTTTTTGCAATTTTTAAATAAAAAGAACTTGATGAATTGAACCTTTTTCTTTTATTTTTTTTGCAATTTTTTTGATTTTGCCCCATTTTTCCTTTTTTAAGGCAAGGGAAATTAAAAAAAAAAAAATTCACACAAGAAATTTATGGCACGATTAGGGGAAATAAAGGCATGAATTGAACATTTTTTTTTTTTAAAAAAAAAAAAACTTGATGAATTGAACGTTTTTTTTTTTTTTTTTTTGCAATTTTTTTGGTTTTGCCCCATTTTTCTTTTTAAGGCACGAGAAATTTTTGAAAAAAAGGAATTCAAACAAGAAATTCATGGCACGATTTGGGGAAATAAAGGCAAGAATTGAACTTTTTTTTTTTTTGCAATTTAAAAAAAAAACTTAATGAATTGAACATTTTCTTTTTTTGCAAATTTTTTTAATCCTCTTTTTTTTTTTTTTTAAATAAAGGGATGATCATGGCATTAAAATCATAACTAACCAAAATTAATTATGGACTGACCAAGGCACAAGAGGAAGTAAGTAAATTGCAAAGCACAATGATATAAAACTTACTTAATCAGAGGAAATCGATGACAATCACACAAACATGCACATGATACGTGTGGTTCGATTTCTAACTAAAAAGACATAATGAGGTTAAGAGGTAATATGACCGACGCAGTCTCGCGTTCGTGCCAAATCCTCTCGACCCCGACTCTAAAATTTCGGGGAAAAGAAAGGCAACATCTACATCGCAGTCTCGCGTTCAAGGCTGTATCTTTCTTAACACCATCCTAAAATATCCTATGGCAGCAGGGTTGTGTGTGTCATAGTGTAGTGCTAAAACATTTAAAGCATGCACAATAATTTTATACAAAAATTAATTTCAACAAAATTAATATACCTGCACAAAAATAAAATACCCAAGTTAGGTAAACAATTAAACAAGACAAAATGGCCTAAGTCCACAAAAATTGTCCCCAACGGAGTCGCCAAGCTGTCGCGACCTCCTTTTCGCATACGAAGGCTAATGGCTCGGCTGAACGCCTCTCATCAGGGCTTCTGCTAGGGCTCTCCCAAACCCACCAATTCACGACTTAAGGTTCGAGTTTTTAACCTGCAATTTAAATTCATTTAAAAAGGAGTCGCCACTAATCAGTTTGGGGTAGGTCGATTAGAAACCCAAGTAAAATATCGGGAGAAATATTTTACTCCTACGCAACCAGAGAAACTAGGATTGGGGACTTGATTACACTAGTTAATCACTAATGCCCTTCCGGTACCTAATCTTGTTTAAACCCTCCGGTTTGATATTTTTGCATTTTTCAAGGATTTTTCCATACATTGTTGAAACAAACCTTTTTTGGCTTTTTCTGATTTTTTTTTTGAAAACATAAAATATTTCTGGATTTTCTTGGCTTTATTTGGAAAATATGAAACATTTTTGGATTTTTTGGTCTTTTTGGAAATTATAAAATATTTCTGGATTTTTCTGATTTTTTGGAAAATAAAACATATTATTCGGATTTTCTGATTTTTGGGAAATTATAAACTATTTTTCGGATTTTCTGGAAAAAAAATTTTTTTTTTTTTTTATTTTTATTTTTATTTTCGAAAATATTATTATTATAATAATATAAACAAACCGGACCCGGGTCGGGTCTCCTGGATCCGGCCCGGTCTCGGACCGCCGGCTCCCAAGCCTTGGGCCCCTCGGTTGGGCCGAATTCGGTTAATGGGCCAAATTCGCTTGGCCCAAGGGAATTACCTGCAAATAAAAGAAAAACAGTCAAGCCCAAAAAAAAAAAAAAAAAAAAAAAAATCAAGTTCGGCCCAAGTTATCAAAAGGGCTCAACAAGCCTAATCCACTTCAGCCCATAGACCACAAAAACAAACCCTAGCGGGTCGACAGTCCGACCCGATCATGACCCGACTGCTCCGCCCCCTCCCTGCAGATTCTCCGCGCTGCCGATGGGGGACGGCCACGCGCTTCCGACGTGGCCACGGCGAGCGGCGGCAATCTTCACGCGACCACCCGACAGGACAATGAGGCGGCGGGCGGCACCAAGGACGACAACGGTCAGCAGCAAGGGTGGCGTGAGGTTCGGCCGAGATCCATCAGCAGCGGGGTGGTCTCGGATCAGACTGGCGTCGGACGGGGGCGATGACGGGGACGACTCGTTGGCAGGAGAGACCACGACGGCTACGCGGGCGGATGGCGACGGATGCGACGCCGTCAGTGGTTGAGCGGCAGTGGTGGAGTGGTGGTGGCGTCGGCCCGGCAACTCGCGTTGCGCGGCCGGCACTTGGCTCGCAGCTCTCTCTCGGATCTCTATTTCTCTCGCGACTCTCTCCACCCTCAGATCTCTCTCTCTCAGATCTGTTTCTCCCTTTTCTGGTCACTTGGATGGCGGTCGCTCGGCATTCCGGCCTCCCTGGATGTCTCTCCCGGGAAGTCAGAACGCCAAAGCTTCACTGCCGCCGGTTTCTCTCTCTCTCTCTCTCTCTCGATCTCACTCTCTGGTTTCGCCTCTCTGTCTCAGATCTCTCCCTCTTCCCTCTATGATCTGTTTCCTCTCTCTCGCCTCCCTCGCAGCTCTCTCCCTCACAGATCTCTCTGCCCTCAGATCTCTCTATTTTTCGCTCTCCGGCTTGCCCCCGATTTCTCTCTCTCTCAGATCTCTCTCGGATCGGCAGTCGCTCGGAAATTTGGCCTCCTGGATGTCTCTCCAAGGGAAACCTTCCGAGATCCCGCTTCTCTTCCCAGATCTCTCTTTCTCGCTCTGTTTCGCTGTCCTTTCTCCTTCGCTCGACCCCCCTATTTATAGGCAAGGAGTCCGGTCGACGGAGGTGCCCTGACCGGCGGTCCTCGGCGTGCCAGCCGGGCTCTCCCTCGGCCGAACCGGCGTGACCTCAGCTGCCGCGTGCCCTGCTCTACCGCACCACTTGCTTTGCATTGAAGACGAGTCCCATCCATCCGGGTCTCCCGCCGGTCTTTGTGCTGCTCCACTTGACAGCAATAATGGCGCGTGCAAGGAGTCCCCATCGTCGCCAATCTGTCCCTTTCTCTATGTCCAAGCTGTCTTCGCGCGTGAGTTGCAGAGGAAGGAGGCAGGAAGGAGGAAGAAGAAGGAAAAGGGGCCGGGCCGGGCTGCTGCAAAAGGAAGAGTGGGGGAAAGATGGGCCTAGGCCCGCGTGGACAAGAAGAAATAAAAGAAGAATGGGGCTGGGCGTGAAAGCCCAGGTCCATGGGCCTCTTTTTTTTTTTTTTTTTTTTTAATACTAATAATAATAATAATCCGAAAAATAGTGTAAAATAAGGGGAAAATAAAACCTAGTAGACGTGCACAATATTAATACCTAAGTGCTACGAAAAATCATTTTTGCTAGGGCCAATTATGCCCTAATTTTCTATGTAGATTAACTGTAAATATTTAGTCAAAATTTAGGTATCAACAACCATGTCGTGCAATTGCGAAAAGGAAGCTGAGTTTTCATCACATTACCACAGTCGTCTCCAACCCACCAAAGTAAAAAACAGAAATAATCAATGGCGGTGAAGAATTTTCTATACCTGCGACCTCTGACGGGATGGATAGGCGGGGGCCGCAGACAAGAGCCCGTGGTGTTGAAGACAGTTCTGAGAGACACAGAGTGAGGGCGAGATACGAAGAAAGCGGGAGACTTTCCACAGACCCTTTTGTAGTTTTCTCGCACCGAGCCAAACGGGAGAAAGATCGAAGCAGGAACGGAACAATAAACGAAACAGTCGAGATCACTCTCAGTCACCTTCTCTTCTCTTTTCCTCTTCTCTTCTCTTATCTCCGGCTTTAGGTCTTTTCCTTTTTCTAATTTGACGAGACCCGGTTTGGGCGCGAAGACAAGACACGGGAATTTTTACCCGACCCGTGATTTTTTTTAGGAAAGTTACGGATCAAAGGGTTATCAAGACATTACCGCCACACATCAATTGGAGGAATTTGAAATTATACACACCGTGGACAAACTAATTCAGATATTTATAAAGATATCTATTTATTACCCTAGATAAATTACCCCCTTCTTTTTTTTCTAAAAAAAATTGAAATATCATGAATCTTAGGGCTCACCTTATTATTTATGCCGATAAAATGGAAATCACACTCTCCAAAACAAAGTTACATAAAAATAGGCGTGTATCAATAATTTTATTCTCTAGCGTGGACAATTACAAATGCCAAAGAAAAGTTACAATCAATTGGACACTTCTCGCATGACACAAGGGCGATTTTAAGTGCTAACCATTGAAAGGATTTGACTAGACTGCAGATTGAATGACTTATGACTTGATTACATTTCAAACAAAATTCAAATTGGGAAAAATCAAAATTATTGTCTTTTTATTTTGATTTTTCCTTTTTTCTTTATTTTTTATTTTTCTATTTTTTCTTTCCCAATCAAAAAGGAAAAAAAGAAGTAAAATTTTAAAAGAAAAAAAAAAGAAACACCTTGCCCGGTGGGGCAATGCCTCTCTTTTAAAAAAAAAAACTTTTATCTTTTTAAATTTCTAATTCAGCTTAAATTTAAGTCAAAATTATTTTTGAATGAAAATGTCATTGATTGGCCAGAATATTTAGTTAACCAATGAGGTTAGGCTATTATTTGAGAAAATGAAGGTTTCAAGCTTTTATTTAAAATAATATCTACTTTAAGTTCTTATTTGAGAAAATGAAGGTATGACAAACCCTTATTTGGAATTTTCTCTTGATAGATATATAGATTTTATTGATTTCAAGCAATCATATGAATAATTTTTTTTAATTTTCAAATCTTTGAACTTTTATAGTAATGCATATAATCAACATATTAAAAATTTCTAGTCAATTAGCTTAATGATCGTTCAAGGGCATTCATTAACATAGCTAACTTAGTTTTAGGTAAGCTAATTTCAATTTTGAACATAATTATGCACGTCACATTGTGTCATGATCGAGGTTTCTTGCTGTAATCTGTGTCTTACCCCATGTCATGCAAATGGATCGTGTCCAACATCGGCAACCCTTGTATGTTTCATACTGTAAGGAGGAAGGAGGAAGCCCACCTTAGATAAGCAAATCCGGGATTCATGAAATACTCTATAATTGCATAAATTGGGTAAGACGCGACCAAAATTTGGGAGTTCAACTTGAACATGGAATAATTTGCATCTGGCAATATGTGAAATAGGCTACTACTATAGATATTTGCTTTTTCAAGATATCGAAAAGAAAAATGCCTGAAAAAAATTCTAACTTACGAGAAAGTGCATTATCAAATGCATAAAGAAAACTCAGCTTAGAATATAACAGCCTCCACTTATTATTAAACGTTCCCCTCGTTAAATTCACTTGAATTTAGCTTTTACACTAAATGCAAGGCTCGAGTCAAGGCTCATGCCCACTTCAGATCGAGGAGGGACGGCATGCCGCTGGACGGGATGATAAGAGGGCCGATTCAGTGCGAGGTCCCGAGGTGTAGGAGCCTGGAGAATTGGTCGAGCTTTGTTTACGGTTAGATGGCGATCTGAGGGGGATTCGCAGCGATTTTGCAGGAGATATAACGCCGCCTCACCCACCTTGTGCCTCTGTTTGTTGTTGAGTTTGCTAAGCTCGAGAGCACCCTGAATTTGGGCTCCAACGCCCTCCTCTCAATAAGGCTTAAGCAACAAATTCCTCCGTTGCTCTCCCTCTCTCAATCTAGCGGCTATGGACGGGGAGTTTAAAGCACGGGCCCCCACGGCCACAAGCTCAAAGCTCAAGTGGCCATTGCCATGAGCTTGAGGCCGAGCTTGAAACTCAAGTGGCCAAAGCTACCCCAATCTTATGGCGCGAACCTGGTGTACATCCTTCCAACCGGTCACCAGCCATTGTAGGACATAACAAGGCCGACAATACTTCCGGGGGATCTGAGAACAATACTTCCAGTGGATCTGCGATCAAGGAGAACACTTCAACTTTTGGCGCCAGCCTGGTGTACATCCTTCTGGGCGGCAACACATCAGACTCTTGGTGTCAGTCCAGATGATCATTTGCCTCATCAAAGATCTCCCTTTGAAGGGGCCAATTATGCTATCCCTGAGCGCAATGGTTCTAACTTGCCTTTGCTTCACGTTATCCCTGGTGATCACATCGGGTGGTACGGAAACCGAGATTGGGCTGCACATGCTGCCTCTTATGATAGTAGTTTTTTTCTACTAATACAGAGGTGGCTGGCGCTAGTTTTAGATTTATTTTTTTCTTCAAACTGCTTTCTCAATTAAAGATCTTTGATGGTCTGTACAAAGTATGAATATCCAGAGTCATGGTTGTAAATGCCAATGGTATTTCTCTTTCCTTAAGGTTGGTCTAAGACATGCAAGCCTTCAGCAGTATAGCATTGGAGCTTGTTTGAAGAGGTCAGATGTTAGATTGATGTCCTTGATTCTCTACAATTGAGTGTGTGATGTCGGCAAGTGATCCATTGTATTGTATCTCCTAAAATGTGTTGTGAGTTTATATCATGTTTTGTAACTTCGTGGATAGCAGTTGAGATTTTGAGATGTGTTTGCGCAAGTTTAGTTCTAAGTACTCATTTGGTCTTTACTTCTTCAGATGGATTGGCCATGAAGTGAAACATCTTTGTGAGTTGAGAGTGAATTTTTCTAATAGAGCAGGTGGAAGAATTAATGGAGGTCAAGCAAGGAAATAAAAAAAAGACCATAGTTAGCAAAGGCGGAGGAAGAAGAAGAGAAAGAACATAAGGAAATAGAAAGAACAAAGGTTTTTCTATTAAAAATATCTAATTGAGCTGAAATTGGACATCATCAATGACACGTTGAGAGAGAGAAGTGCATATATAATTGGTAGATTGAACTTTAACGGAACGTTGAATGGAGAGTTAATGGGGGGCCAAATTTCAATAAGAAAATGAAAAATTATGATTTTTTTAAGATTAGAAAAGTTCGAAATAGAATTAGGATCCAATTGAAAGTTGATATTTTTGAAATGAATTGGGTTTTTAAAATAGGTACACTAACTTTATGAGCTTTTCGAACCTTGAAGGAAATAGACTTTCTGTTTGTATAATATAAAATAAAATGAGTCTCATGTCGTCATGATTGCATATGAACTTGTGCCATGTTTTTTTATTCCTCACAAAATGATGGTGCTTAGTTATGAACTCCATCAACCATAGAGAAAGATGTTTTAATAAGTGCCGTTCATTCTAGAGCTTTAGGTGTACAAAATCAAATTTCACCAAAAATCAACTATTAAAGTCCCTATAATATATATTTCCTCATCCTATTAATTTTTTTTTTTTTTAAAAAAAAGAAATTTCTTCAGTTGAATTATCTATTACTTGAATGTGATAAGACTAGGATTGGCAATTTGACATGATTAATGGAGCAAAAGTAGGAAAAGATATATGTTGCCCCATTACCTATTTGATGAGATGAGAAGAAAATTTTTATAAAGGACAATAATTTCAACTAAAGATACTTAAGAATTCGGGGTTCGAAATTATGGTAAAATGCCAAATGTCTTGATAGCTTTGTTGAGGACCACTCAGCCTGCCGGATTACCTTGCTGAGCTAACAAAACCGTGTTTCCTATTTTAGAGTACTAGTGCTCATATGCCACACCTCTCAAATTGAGAATAATGTTTTTACTCCCTCTCTCTAGGGAATATTCTCGAATTTTACATCCCAAAGTTCAAACTTAACAATTTAAGGACATATCAAGGTCCAAAATTTTCTTCTTGTGTTCCATGTGCATTTCACTTTTTGTGTTTTTCCATTTTCTAACTATTTGGTATCTCTTCTTTATCCAATTTCCAAACATGAAAAGTTTCAAGTTATCTAACACAATCCACCACTGAGGTGTTTGGCTTACTAATAAAGAAGTCAATTGTAGTTTGACTTTGATCGTGAATAATTCTTTGAATGGCTCATGGTGCTTAATTGCAATATATCTCGTGTGGAGAGATTTTTTAATTGTTAGCATCTTGATGGGATTCGGGTCATGGATAGGATAGAATAATTATCATTCAATACGAACATTAGATAAGAAGTGTGAGATTAGTGATAGCCATAGATGACAATCATTTGAAGAAGTCATAGAGGCAATTGGCCAAGACATTGACTTTATTTCCACCAAAAAGAGTTAATTGAAGAGAAAAGACATTGCCTTATGATATACGAGGTTCACCAATGAGAAACACGAGTGTATGCTAAAAAATATGGTCCAATTCCTTTAAAATGCACAAACTTCATATAGAATCTTTATTTTGGCTCGAACTCTCTCGTAAAAAAATATCAACTCTCACTTCATTCTTGAATCTTACCTCCCTAAAGTTTGCATCCAATATCACCGCTAAAGGTCCGCATGTCTATTTCACGTGTGCATGTCTCACTTCCGCTCAATTTGATATTTCTTTTATAGAAAAAAAAAACAAAAGTTATTTATTCTATTTCCTTACTTTCTTTTCCGTCTTCTATGTTCCTTGCAATCTCCAATAATGGAGGTGGAGCTGCTCGAGCTCAAATTTGTATCATCTCTCTGCTTTTCCTTCGATCTCAGGTCCTATTCTTTCTCACCAACTGCCCCTTAGTTTCACGAGATAGGACATTGAACCAAAACGATAACAGATCTAAACATGCCCTTTGTGACCGGAAAGCTCAAAAGCCACAATGTTAAGTCACATTTCTATTTTGTCCGCTTATCATTGACCTAAGTGAGTTTAGCGTCACTTACCACATCTATGCCATATCTCACCAATTTGCCAAGGTTCCTTCAGTCCCTATAATCATAATGTGGATGCACAAATGCAAGCTCTTAATAATGAAAGGGAAACAACGGTAGCACGGATGACCTTGTATGTCCCGTCAACCCCTAGTCCCTTGTTTCACTCGACTCTAGTAGAGATGTATTAGGAGATTCCATACATCTCTCTTGACTTTCCATATATGTAAGGGTTGTGCAGATTTCTCCTTTAATTACTCACATCCTTTATAAATTCTAATTGATTGTAAATAAATATTGTAATATCTTGTTAACTTAGTCATATTCTATATCCTATAAATAGACTAATGTAGTTCATTATGGAACATGCAGAAATTACACAGTTCTTTTATTTGCATAATCTTAATATGGTATTGGAGCCAAGTTCTGCCTTAATTTATTTCACATGTACAGCCCCACATGTCATTCCCAAGAGAGAGTGTTAAAAGTGTCTCACAACATTTATCTATGAGTTCTATACTCTTTTTATATACATGCGATCTCCTCTATTTATGGTTTAGACTTTTGGGATGGACTTTTTCATACTTTGGGACCCAGATTGATCATCAAGCTCGCACTCCTCCTCATCAATGTTCATAATATTCTTTACAATGGCCTCTCTTGGCCACAGCTTCACCGGGCCTCGCTCATCGCCACCAAGACCTCCGACACTGCCCACAACCTCCGGCATCCCCTCCGTGATGGTTGGCAATTGTCGAAAAAATCTCCTGTGAGCTCGGCCGAGACCCTTTTTTTTTTTCCAAATTTTCAAGCTTCGATAATGCATTTTTATCAGCCACCATCATCGCCATTCTCAAAACTCTACGGACTCAATCCGCTCCTGACCAATGATAATAAAAAAAAAAAAAGCCCAAGCTTTCCCTAGGACCACCGTCGCCGAGAAGTCGTTTCTTCCACTCTGTGCCCTATGGTCCACCTCTATTAGTGGAGGTTGCCACCCGCGATTGAGGCACTCTGCAACTCAAATCGGGGTCGCGCGACTGAACTATGAGGTTGTGCGAACCTGATTTGTGGTCTAGCACCTCTATTAATGGAGTTCGCAAGGAACGAACAAGAAGACAGAAAGAAAGGAAAAAAAAAAAAAAAAGAAACCTAAGATGGGAAAATTAAGGATTTTATTAAGTATTTAATTGACCGAAATTCCACGTCGCGAATTTCATGAGCAACTTTGAGACAAACACCAATCAAGAGGTACTTTGAGAAAAATTGCCGCACGTCAGATATTTTTAAAATTTTTCTCACTTCTTAATTTCTGATGGATTAAAAAGCCATTTAATGACCAAAAAGAACGTTCCGTTGCCAAAAACCAATGCACACGAATCCAATGTAGGTTTTTTCATTTTTTTTATACACATTCCTATTGTTGAATCTTATTGTGAAATAATGTGAAAGTGAATAGATCTTAAGATTTAAGTCAAAAATGAGAAAATAAAATTACCAAAGAAATCAATGAAGAAAAATAAAGAAGACGAGAGCTTTATGTGATTTGATTCAAGTGACAAAACCTGATTTATGGGGAGAGTTAGCCACAAAAAATTTACTAATTAATTGCAGAATTGCAGAATTATAATCTCTCACATGCTCAAATGTTTTGCAACCCTAAATTTTACGTAAATTCATAATATTTGGCAAAAAATACGAACCTAAAGATGGGGTTGGCCGAACTTTGAAGGGAACTTCTTGAAGAGCAGGAGATAGAGACTAGAGTGATCAGAGAAATTATCGCACAAGCTGGAGCCATACACGTAAGAGGAAGATCAAACTCACCCGCTTCATCACTAGTCTCGGTGGACGACGACGACATCAAGGGAGCTAACAGTCATAAACCAGATGGGAACCATTCACAAATGCTCCTCGATTATTATCGTCTTCACCAGCAAGAAATTTGAACTTCGGCATTGACAGCCACATATTTGTCATCGCTGGGCTCGTCGCAACCTTGACCTACCAAGCCGTGCTTCAGCCTCCAATCTCTACGCAAGTCAACGATAATTGCTTCCTCGTGTCTAGTACGCTTTTCACGCACGCGGCATACATTGTCTTGATGAGCTGCAGCACATTCGGACTGTTGGCGTCAGTCCAGATGATCCTTTTAAGCACGATATATTGCCCCGCCAATAAGCCGTTTACCGTCTCCCTGACTACAATCGTTCTAACTTACATTTTCTTAATGATATTCCTGCCGATCAAGTCAATGGACAGACAGTCACGTCCGATAACTGTGGGATTGCTGGGCGAGCTGCCGCTCATTATATCAGAGGAGTTGGCGCTATTTATGAAATTTTGCTTGGAAAGGCTTCTTCGGTTATCCATCGTTGTTGATGATGGTAAGTTTCTCCCCCGGAGGTTGAGCTAAGAAATGCGAGCCTCTAGCAATACTGGATGGAGTTCATTCGACAAGGTCAGACATTGATGTGATGTCCTTGATTCTCTGCAGTTAATTGTGTAGTCTCCGCCAATGATTCACCGAATCTATCCTGTGTTTAAAGCACATTCATAACTTCGCAGATAACGGTCAAGATTTTGGGACGTGGTCGTGCAAGTTTTGCTTTGAGTACTCAATTGGTCATGATTCTTCAGATGAAACGGCCATCAAGAGAACATCTTTGTAAGCCCCGCAACAATGCACTTTTTCGGGATAAAGCAGTCTTCATCCTGTCACTGAAGCATCACATCTCTAAGGCAATCAAGGATAAGGTGGTGGCTGTCTCGCTTGTTTAGGATACTCCTATAAATAGGAGGTTACAAAGATCATGGGGTCTTGACTCTTCCATTTTTGCTGTCTAACTTTTGGTCTTTTCTTGTTGCTATTGTTCTATCGGCTTTTGCCGTGTGTATGTTGCCTTAGTTTAATTCGGACTTGGTACCATTCCACTCATTAGACATGTGGCTATGATGAGTGTAAGTGGGTAACGATTTCCTCTAGGTTGTATAGCTATTGGTTGGAAATTATACACGTTTACCTTACCAACAAAAAAAGAAGAAGAGAGCATCTTTGTGAGGTTGAGAATTACTCTGTGAAAGAGCATGTGGAAGAATTGACATTAATTACCTATGAGCACCCACTCAACTAATGGGGATGTGTTGACACCCAAATTTTTCCCCAAACATCGTGTTTACATATTTTCAAGAAGAATTGAAACTTGTTTTTCTATGAAAACATTTCATGTCGAATTCTTGCATAAGAATACTTAGACATTCAGTAATTTTGTAAATGGAAATAATTTTCTTGAAGTTTACTTTCAAAAAGGAAAAAGAAAAAGAGTTGGACCTAATAATAATGGAGAATTGAATTGTGATGATGTTCTCTAAGGCTACATTTAGTTGTTCGAATTTCTAATAATAATATAACTGAATAAGATAAGATATGAAATACAGAGGATTTCGTTATATCCTAACTAATGTTTGGAAATTGCAATAATAAAATCAAATATATTCACATCATATATATATGGTATAAATGGTATCCTCTCTTTTTTAACTAATTTTTTTTTTATTTATTTCTTTCCCTTCCATCATTCCCTAATAAAATTTTATTACCTAAAATGCTAAAACAACTAAAATATATAATAAATATATATTTATATATTGAATTTAATATAAGATAGAATTACATTTGAAAATACAAATAAAAATAAGATTAATTTAAAAAACTAAATTGTTATTTTGAATTTTTTATATCATAATTCAAATATTATTTATATTGAAATATATTTTAGATTTGTTAATTTAAAAAAATCTTAAAAAGTTTGTTATTTGAGAAAAATAACTTTGTTATAATGAATATTAATATAATTTTATATTTGTTAAATTAGGAAGTTTGTTATTTGAGAAAAATAAATATCTTATTATAAATATTAAAAATCCTATTCACCTTTATCCGACCTCCCCATGGGATGATTTTATCTGGCATATATCCCCTTTATATATGATTTTATCTTGTCTTCAGTAGGCACCAAATACAAGATAGGACAAATTTTATCATATCTTAAATTTTATCAAAACTGTTAAACACAGCTTAAGAGATTTACTTGAAGTGAATAATGGAGGACTCGTTAAAGTATAGGTTTATTCTTTTCTTGTCCTTCAATCATCATATGAAAAGAGATGGCTATGACCACAAGAAATTTTTACTAAAATATTTCGTTAGCGTACTGCTGGATGTTTGTTTGTAAAACAAAGTGTGATTTTCCTTGTCCCACGTAGGAAAGTTGGGACGAGATGGGCTAATTTATAAGTGTGAGCCTTTTTTAATTTATTTAATGAAAATGTGGGGGTGGGCTAGACTCTACAATATCCACATGCGAGTGTACAAATAATTGCGTTTATAGATGCACCTGGTATTTCCACACCCACGATTTAATTAGCACTAACCCCCTTTTTTTATTTCGTATGATTATCTTATTAACCTTTATTTGTTGAAAGGTTTTTTTTTTTTTTTTTTGTTAAGTAATTATTGGAAATTATGAAAATTCGAAATTTAATTGGAAATTTATTATTTAATTTTTTATTTTTTTTATTATTCTGAAATTTTTTATATGTGTTTTTTCAAGACAACTTTCAAAAATTATATTTGTTCAATTTGCAACCTTTCTCTAAGGTTACATTTGTTGATTTTGCAACTTCTTCCGAAGGAATATCTTTGTTAACTTTGCAACTTCTTCCGAAGGAATATCTTTGTTAACTTTGCAACCTTTCATGAATAGTTACCTATGTTGTTTTATATGTCAGTTTTTGGAGAAAAAATGAGCATGAAATCATTTTCGAGTCTTCTTTCCAAAATACACTGCAGCCATCTTTTCAATTATTTCCTAGAGAGACCTTGGAAATATATTAGAATTGTTATCTAGTATTATCATTTTAGATTTTGTTATATCATGGAGAATATTTACAAGTGACCATTAGCAACATTATGAGAGAAATAAATATTTTAAAAAAATAATATCACACCTCAAAGTCCGACTTGATTGCTCTCTTGATTCAAACTCATATTAACTTAATTGTTCTACCCAAGTTCAAAGATATTTTCCTAACAGATATGGCATGCATGCTTTACTGAAATTGGAGGTTTTGTGCTGGCCAAGCGTGTTTAAGGAACTTGACCCCGTTAAAACATCTTCTAGTTGTAGTTCTAGCTTTTCTTCTTTTCTTTTATTGTTTGTTGATTTGATGAGGGCTTTTTGGAGGTGAAGAGTCTCGATTATCAGTAACCCCCTACGATACATGACTCGAGAGATGATTCAACAGCTGAACCTAAGGCCAACCCGAATTGAGGATTTTTCTCTTCTAGCATCCGATGCTTGAAAATAGAGGCGGGAGGGCTCATTTGATATGGCTTGGTTGTGTTATAATTGCATTTAAAAATGCTGAAACTTTTACTCTTCATAATTCATACTTTAAAACCGAGAACTCCATTAGATTTCTAACACTAGTCGCTAGTTATCAACCCCTCCCCACTTCTCTACTATGTTAGAAATCTCACTATAAAATTTAAACCGGTAAGTACAAGAAAATCATGCGAATATAAAAAATATATATGACCCATTGTCAAGAGATATGGAACAAAATTTCCTCAAAGACATACCCTAACTATAAATGGAGAAAAAAAACAAATGAAATGATTACATTAATATAAAAACCAAACTTAAGGTAATTCAATTGAGCAAGAAATGATCTACAATTGTGACATGTACTAAAATTTTGAAACCATAGTCATCAACTATATCAAAATTGAACATATTTCATGGCTTTCATCGGTGTCAAAACTCACATACAGTCAATGAATAGACTCAAGAGATTGCATAGATAAGAACCGGTAAAATCATCTTTTGCAAAAATTGGGCCTACTCGGCTCTTTCTCTTCATCGTCCTCTTTGTAGTTGCTTTGAAATCAACACGAGCAATTTGAGAATTCGAATGTGAGGTCTTTAACAACACCTCTAGAACTTTGGACACCTGGTTCTATAGGGAGGTTGGGGTGAAGTACGATGCAGAATCTTTGATAGCTGGTAACGAGTTTGTCCTCAAGATAAATGGTGAATTACCAAAAAGTCCTACTATATGGCATCCAATCCAATCCTAAACCTTTTAATTTGACCAATGTAACCGTTCCAACCAATTATAGTCTGAAATTGATCATGTGATCTTCAAACATCCAGCGATGGACATTGGCTAACCCTTGTTGGCCAATGGGCAAGAGGCGTGAAGTTAAATTTGTTACGGCCTAGACTAGTGTATCAAGCCTAGAGTGAACAAGATTGATAAGTTCAGGCCAAACTTTAATCTTAACAAAAGTGTGACCTATGCATGTTTCCACTACATATAATGCATACTAATATCATCCAAATCATTGATTGAGTGAATGCTACAATGGACTCCAAATAATTAGCGGCCTAAACGGGCTTGCTGCACAGGGTCTACAGATAATGTTCTTTCGGTGGGTCAAAAGATAATCAAGGGATTAAACTACTAGAAATTCCTTGTACAAACTACAAAACAATTCAAGGACAAGCTATGCCATTTCATCGGTGGAGTTCTCGTCATCCATAGCTACGCTGCATTCCTTCGATAAATAGATAATAGAGATTTGCTCAATTATGAACCGTACTGAAACTTTATGAGATGTTTTAGGTTTTCATTGTAGTCCGTGCTATTTAATAACTAATATGAGGATTAGCATCGCCAGAGGCTTCAATAGATGGATATGCATCCTCTTTAAACGTTCGACAAATAAACATGAAGTCATAATGGGTTAAACCGGATGCATTTGGCATTACACAAAATAAAATACTCAAAAATTATATCTTGAGTTTGAGCCTAAAACAAAGGTCTAAATTTTGGAAATAGATAAATAAATAACAAGAAAAGGAAAGGAGAAAGAACAAAATTATTCCTTCCTATTTGTTGTGGAAGTTACGATCAAAGAGAAGGTGAAGAACGAATCACACTTTGATTTGTTATCTTACCTGGTTGGAGTTGACTCCTCTTACCGATCTAATTTGTGACTTTCTCTGGCGATGGCATATATTAAAGTATTGGCAAAAATTCACTACAAGTGCCAAAATTTGAAATAAAAAAATATTAATAAAAAAAAATTAAATATTAAAATATTATCCTTCGATGGCCATGTCAGCTTTTTCGACAGGCAAATCAAAAGTGGCACTTAAATGAATATTTTTTCAAAGTTATGGCATTTAAGTGAATGAAAAAAGTTTTAGCATCAATGTAAAAACCATGCAAAAGTTTTGACACTTACAATGTGCTTCCTCCCAAAGTATTTGAGAGTTTTCTCAAGAGCGTGCTTTTGCTTGTATGATATATTGTATGGGTGGGCATGGTCCGGATGGGTTTTTCTCATCTTGGAGCCGAGAACTATCCACTAATGACTGATTTCGAAAAATTGAAATCGAGACACACCCATTGGTTCTATAGATCCACCTAGGAACCAAACTACCAGTTCGGTCCGATTCTTGGGTGGGTTCAAGATACCAGTCCCCAATCCCTACAAAAGTCAACTCATTAATTAATATCATAGTGAACCTATTTTCTAGAGCCTTGTTTAGCATTATATTCGAATTGAATTGTGAGTCACTGATTTTGATTAAAGATTAATAACTATAGGGCAGAACGAATAGACAATACTTTTTACCCAAAAAAAAAAAAAAAAAAAAACGAATAGAAAATACTTATTAGCTAAAATCTTAATTTCTTCAAAGGTCATGGTATGGTTCCTTTAAGGTTTCCTACACCGAAAACATGTGGAAAATTAGACTCCACATTAAAAGCCTTAATCTCCATAGAAATTAAAACATTAATCACTTGATCCATCTTTTTTCAACGTCAACACAATTTAATCATGGGAGAGACCTAATTATACTTTTCAACGAGTTGTTAGCTTTTAATTTTGTATCATGACCCGCAGCATTTATGGACATCTCCAATAAGCTCTCTCCTTCCTCTTCATTTGTTTATTTTGTTTTAGTTAAGAAAGCAAGTAAATGGATTATTATAATATAAAAAAAGTAGAGAGTTAATCCTATTACACATCCAAGAGACAAAATTAGTCAATAATGTCCAATAACTGTTGACACCCGAAATTTTGTTTATTTTGTCTTAAATGCCTATTTACTTTGCTTGTATAAATACATATTAATTTCTAAAAAAAAAAATTAAAGAACTTTAAAAAAAAAAAATCGAAAAAAATAATTTAATTAAAAAAAAAATTGGGTCCGGGCCAGGGCTGGGCCTGCCCGCCCCCTTTCTTTTCTTTCTTTTCCCCCGCACGGGCTCGGCCTATTTCCTCTTTTCCCTTCTTTCTCAGCCCGGCCCACTTGGACTTCTTCTTCCGCCCCCTCTCCTCCCACGCACGACAACAGCAACCTGCAGAAGAAATAAAAAATGGGCAGCAAGTTGCAGCATGGCTGCAGGAGACTGGGATAGAGCAATCTGCGGGTCAGACGGAGGCAGCGTGCGGCCCGGGATCAGGGATAGGAACGAAGAGAAAAGACGGAGGAGAAACAGAGGATAAGGGCGGTGTTGGACAGACCGAGAACGAGGGGGACAGAGCTCGAGAAGTCGGGGTGAGAGCAGAAAGGGAGAGAAAAAAAAACAAAAAAGGGAGACCGAGAACGAGAGGGCGAGGAGCGAGAGAGGAACTCCTACAACCGCCGCGCCTTGAACGCGGCCGACGACCCGCTGCCGTGCCTCCATTCCTGTGCCGGCAATTGTCCAGCATAAGGGAGAGAACAAAAAAAAACCGAGAGAAGGAGGGACCGAAAAAAAAAAAAAAAAAAAGAACCGAGAGAAAGAGAGAACTCGGAGGAGAGGAAGAAGTCAGAGGTGAGAGAGCAAACCCAGAAGCGTGTCTGGACGCCGCCGAAGCCCGCTTGTCAGCCGACGCCCGCCGTGACGCCACGCTCGAACCAGGTAAGTTTTTTCTTTTAGGGTCTTCTCCTGCGCTGTTTTTGCAAAGCGTCGGGCCGGAGTTCGCGCCGACCGGTTCGGGCGAACCCCGGCCCCTGCCGTGTCTCCATTTACGTCTTTGTGCGTACCAACGTGTTCGTTTAGAAGCTTAAGCCCGAGTCGATTCTTGTCCGAGTCGAAAATCATTTGTTTCGACAATGCATACCCCCTGTTTGTTAAAATGCCTAAAGGAAGTTCAGAATTTTTTTATCGTTGGATCCGTGCTCGGTAGCTTAGTTTCGCGAATGTTTGTTAGCATATTGCGAACCTGCCCTTGCCTTCGTGCTTCTCTTCATGTTATGGAGATTTTTCTTGATTCGCCCGCGTCGAGTCGAGTGGGGACGTCCTCGGTTCCGGCGATGGAGGGCGTTCATGGTCACCGGCGGCTGGCGGCGCTCGGTGTCGGTCGGACTGAACGACCGACGCCAGAGGATGGCCTCGTGACAGCCTCAAAAGCCGGCAACGACTCGTTGCGCGTGAGAGGCCGGCTTCAGCGAACGGAGTTGCAGAGGAGCTTCCGTCGAGCTGCACGAAGGGAAGCATGCAGAAGTCCACGTGAAGAAGCGTGGAGACCAGGAGGAAGAAGACCAAAAAGAATAAAAAAGTAAGGAAAAAGAGAAAAATTGAAAAATTGAAAAAATAAAATAAAATAAGAAGAAAAGAAAGGGGCTGCATGAAGACGTGCATGGGGAGGAAAAGCATGCGTGTAGGAAGGAGAAATCTGCAGGGGAAAAAGACAAAAGTGGGGAATAAAAAATATTAAAGAATGAAAAACAAATAAAAAGAGAAAAAGAAAACAGAAAAACAGAAAAGGCCAAAAACAAAAAATAAAATAAAGAATGGGCTTCGCTTCGGGCTTGTTTTTGCTTCGTGGGCTGAGGATAACTGGGCCGAAGGAATAAATGGGAATGGGTCATTTTAGAAATTTCGTGGGCCGATTAGGTTTAATTCCGTGCTTTTTTTTTATGTTTTCTTAGTGGGCTTAGGGCCGGCCCGGTCTTCTGCGGTCCAATCCAGGCCGACAGGGTCCGGATTAGCTTAGTAGGGCCGGGTCTTTTGACCCGGTCCGAATTATCTTTTTTTAATAAAAAATCAAAAAAAAATTATATAAAAAAAATCAAAAAAATCTTTAAAAAAAAATTCGAAAAATCATCAAAAATAAAAAAAACGTTTTGTGTTAATTTCAGGAGGGTTTTAAAAGTTTATTTTAATTTAATTTTTCTTTTCTTTTTTTTTTTCCGAATATTCAAAATTTCCAAAAAAAAAAAAAAAAAGATTAGAAAATTCCAAAAAAAGTAATAAATGTTTTTCTTAAATTCTCAGAAAAGTCAGTAAAATAAAAAAAATCTTGAAATCTTGTTTTCTTTAATTTCGGAAAATTTGAAAATATTAAAAAATTAAAAATATATATATAAAATATTAAAATTTCATAAAAATTCAGAAAATCAGAAAAAAATTGCAAAAAATCAGAAAAACCTTAAAAAGAAAAAGAACAACTTCTCCCGTGTCTCGTTTTGTCATGATTTTTGGATGCTATTTTCTTACCGTAGAATCGTTAGGATAAACCTTAGTTCTCTCGAATGTGTTTGCACGACTTTGATTAGTACACAATCAAGTTAGGTACCGAAAGGGCGTTAGTCGCGTAACTAACGTAATCAAGTCCCCGACCCCGAGATTCTCTGGTTGCGTAGAAAGTGAAGCACGCTCCCATGCTTCGCTTGGTTTCTAGCCGACCCCAATAGGCTAGTGGCGACTCCTTGTTTGAAAATTTTCATGAATATCCCAACGTCGCGCGGGGTATGGGTTTGGGAGAGTCCAAGTTAATTAAGGGCCGCCGGCCCGAAATTAACAATACCCCTAAACCTATTATTTCCATAAATTTTAGGTCGCGACAATAACTACAAATATACACATATATACATATTTATTTAGTCGAAAAACTAGAAAATAATTGAGTAATTGAGATGGAATTTCTTTTCTTTTTTAAAAATATATATATATACCAGTCCAGTCCAAAACAAATGGGTGGGTGGGCGGTTCCATGCCTGGATTTGGGAACTAGACTAGTACCAAATGATTCCACTAAATTGGAACTAGGAATTGGATCGATCCCCATGGGTACTAGCAGTTCCACTTCGATCTAGTCTAGTTCCAAGTGGTCCAAGTTGTTCTTGGTTCTTGGTTCTTGGTTCTTGGTCCAAGTTTTTCACACGAGTTCTTGATGTTTTGTTCATGCAATTACACCAAGAAATTTTTAGTGTTGAAAACGATTAAATTCTTATGGTAAGAATTTGTATATAATTCTTTCATGAGAATGAGAGATTATTCAACTTGAAATTATGGGGCTAAATATTAGGTGAGTTATTGAGTATATTTGGGCTTGGCAAATGCTTTGAGTGACTCAAATGTTGTTGTAATATTTGCTGTATCATTTAATATATAGTAAAATTCATTACCACTCTTTCCATAAATGTAAGTCACTATGATCGAATCATGTAAATTCGGTGTTTGATCTATTTTATTTATTTTGTCTAAACTATTGTTTGATCATTTGCTTTCGTAACAATATCAATGAGAAAAAAAAGACAGAAATCTAATCCTTAGAAAAAATAGGGATCAAAAGATGACTCCCTTGGTCAACCAATGATAAATATGACCAGCCTAGAAAAGTCGAGGGGAAAAACAATTAAAATGACAACTAAAAGCTAATAATATTAGAAAAAGGCACAAGACTCTAAAGATGGGATAACATTCCAATTTGGCTATCGCAATCATAAAGGCAACTTTGAAAACGACACAAGACCCTTTTATGCAAATGGCTCACATATTTGTTGACACATAAATTTTGGTGATTTGTTTAAGTGTTTATTAATTACATTAAAAAATTAGAGATTAATTTCTAACCCCTTAACAAAAAATATTTTTCATTAAAATCGCATTGCATATAGACATTAGGAGCACTTGCATCATTAGTTTTAAAATTTATCAAGAAATTTTTTAAAATATATATAAATTAATTTTAAAAAAAACGTGGGTCCGGGCTAGGGATGGGCCTGCCCGGCCCCTTCCTCTTTTCCCTTCTCTTTTTGGTGCCTGGGCCGGCCCTTCTCCCTTGATTTCGGCCCGGCCCGTCCGTCTCCTCCCTCTTCCCTTCTTTTTCTTCCACGCGCGAAGCAAGAACCTGCAGAAGAGAAATAAAAAATGAAGTGCAGGTGCAGGTCAGAGGAGCAGCAGAAAATCGGGGGAGGAGGTTAGGTCGGCAAAAACAGAACAAAATAAAGTCAGAGAGAGACAGAAAGGAGGCGGGGGACAGAACAGAAAAACAGGGATGAAAAAAGAAAAAGCGGAGAGAGAGAGGACTCCGGGGGGAGCACAGAGAGAACGAAAAAGAACCCGAGAGAATAGTGAGAGGATAGAGGACTCCGAGAGGCCGAGAGAGAGAGTGAGCTGCTCGAGAGAGGTTCTTCAGAGAAGGATCCGGAGAAGGTGAGCAAGAGCAGAAAGAGGTGTCGTTTGGGAGAGAGCGTCAAGGATTTTGGACTGGATCTTGTCTTCGGCGAGAGAGCGGGAGAGAGTCTGAGAGAGGCGGTGACTGAGGAAGAGCCAGAGAGCTTCAGCCGACGCCCTCGGCCGCGCGCGAGCTCCGTCCGACGGCTCCTCAGCTGGCATCCTCGAGCTGAACTAGGTAGGCCTCCCCCCGAGCATCCCTATTCGTTGTTGACGAAGTCGCGGGCCGGAGGTCGCGCCAACCAGTTCGCACGAGCTCCAGCCCCTGTCGTCCCACTATTAAGGTTCCTCTGCATGCTGCTATGTCTAGTTGGAAGCCTAGTCCCGATCTAAGTCCGGTTCGAGTCGGAAACCTTTCGTTTTACTCATGCCCGCCAAGTGTTTGATGAAATGCCTTATAGAAAACCGAAGGGTGTCCATACTTTTAGTCGAAGCTGTCTTCATGCCCTTTTATCTACAGAAGCGTTCCGTATTCGTTCATATTCGAGGTTCCACGATGATTTGTATGAAAAACCCGTGTATCGTCTAATCAGTGAGGGTTTCGCGGTCCTGGTTAGGGTATTAGTGGCCACCGGAGCTTGGCCGGCGGCGGCCGATGTCGACGGGGGTGAGTGGCTGACAAAAGGGCGGTGTCTCGGTGAGATGAGAGAGGAACCATGGTGATTTCGGTTGGAGTCGAAGGTCTTCCGAATCAAAACAAAAAAGAGGAGGAAGAAGAAATGCAGGTGAGGGGCGTCGGGCGTGCATGGGGAAGCATGCAGAAGAAGAAATAAAGAAGAAGACCAAAAAGAATAAAAAATAAGGAAAGAGAGAAAAAGAAAAACATTTAAAAAAATGAATAAAAAGAAAAGACAGAAAAAAGAGAAAATGGGGGAAGCGTCGGGCATGCATGGGGGGAAGAAATATGCATGCAGAAAAGGACAAAAAAAGATTAAAAAAGAGAGAAAAAAGAAAACATTAAAAAAAAAGGAAAAAGGGGAAAAAGAAATAAAAAATAGAAAAGTCAGAAAAACAAAAGGGCCAAAAAATAGGATAGGGGCCAAGGAGATGGGCTTCACCGCGGGCCCGCTCCGGTTGGGTCAAATTTCTCATGGGCCGGGTTTTTTTAGCTGGGCTAGGAAAATAAAAATCAAAATGGGCTTTAAAAAAAATTGTTCGTGGGCCTTCCTCGTGGATTTAGGGTCGGCCCGTTTCCTTTTAATTAACCAGGACCAATAGGGTCCGAGTCAGTTTAGTAGGGTCGGGTCTCTTGACCCGGTCCGAATTATTTTTCATAAAATAATAAATAATTCAAAAAATTTTAAAAATCAAAAAATATTAAAAAATATTAAAAAATTGAAAATTCCAAAAAAAAAATTTCAAAAATCCCAAAAATTTCCAAGTTTATTTTAGAGCTCCCTAAAAAGCTTTAAAATAATTATTGGACAATTTTCTTTTTAAAAAATGTCGGAAAATCATCGAACTTAAGATTGTGCTTAAAATTGAACAAGTTTCACGGCTTTACCTTAGGGTTTTAATTATCCCCGGATACAATTGCCCTTAATTGCACACTTATGATGTGATGATTATGGTCTCATCTTTAGTTTAACTATGAATATGCGTGGTGTTTATGTTCTCTTGCAATTTATTTAATGTTTTCTTTAATTACTTATTGTTATTTTGATGATTGTGCACCTATATGATCACCTCACATGTTAGTGGTTAAGTCTAAAATCAATCCAAACTGCATGAAAAAAATCTTTTTGAAATGAACAAGATTAGGTACCAAAAGAGCATTAATTGGCTAATTAGTATAATTAACTTCCCGACCCTAGATTCTCTAGTTGCGCAGAAAGTGAGGCACGCTCCTATGCCTTGCTTGGTTTCTAGTCGATCCCAATAGGCTAATTGCGACTCCTTATTTGAAGATTTTCATAAACACCCAATGTCACGTGGAGTATGAGCTTAGGAGAGGCTATGTCTAATGAGGGTCTTAGACCCGCCCTTTGAATAATACCCCTAAACCTGTTTAGATATTCCTTTCCCCCACGGGACGGAAAAATAGGTCACAACAATTTTGAATCAAATGGCATAGGAGTGAGCCTTGGGATAGACCCGACTATTCTGTCGTAATTCCTAAGGTCCATGAATGCCTTGGCTCGGTGCTAGGTCATGGGTAACCTTGGAATTGACATTGAATCGATCGGAGGACCAATGATCGAATTATGAGGGAAAATCGCACTAGGCTCGATTGTAGGCTTAGGGACCGGCCTGAGGGCTAGTCCTAGAGCACCTAGAGCTGATTGTGCCGACCCAAGGGCCGGCAATTGTGTCGATTGTAGGGCTGACCCTCATGACCGACCCATCGCCTAAAGAAGTGGTTTGGGCAAATTTGAGGTATGTGGCCCGGACCCCGGGCATATGTAAATTGGTTTTCCGAGACATATCATATGATCCATTTTCCAACCCCAAAACCAACTCGGATGGTGGAATTCTCCAGACCGCTTTCTTGAGTAAAAAAAGGACAAAAGAAGAAAAATTCTCTAGAAGCCTCATTAATGTTATTGGATAAGGCTTATCCTCAACTTTTCAAAGGTCATGATGGTGGTCAAAAATATCTTGAGAGTTATGATGAAGACGGATTACACATGGTCCAATCAAAAGGCGACAACCGAACCATCATCATGAGCCTATAGAATTTTAGAGACTTAGTTGGCAAGTTAGGTATTTTCCTAGTCAAACTTCCATAAATGCCAATAAATGAGGGGAAACAAGTGATCCAATAGGAAAGTGCAAGGCGGGCCATCATCGATAACGTCTACTCACTAGACCGCCAAGTAAAATCTTAGCCGTGCCTAGTCACCCCTTAGGTGCAATTAATGACGAAAATAGACTTGCCACATAAGGACTTTAGGTGGGCCACATGGAAAGAGAGAATTGGACGGTTAGAAGTGCAATGATGAGCTTAGGGACTATAAATAGAAGAAGCCTCTCCTCCTCCCTCACCATTTGCACCATTCTCCTCTTTCCTCATTCTTCCTCCCTTGGTCGCCCTCTCCTCATTCTCATGTTTCTCTCTCTTTTCGGCCACAAGCAAGCTGCCCTCCTTCTCAAGTTGATTTCTCTAGTTTCGTGAGATTTGTCTAGGTAAGTAGAATCTCTTACTTCTCCCTAGTATGATCATTTTTATCATGAGGACTAGACAATCTTCTCTTGTTGAACCATAATTGTATGGAAGATTATGTGTACGTTGGTTCATACGTGAATCTTATGCATGTGCGTGATTATTTCACGACCGAGATGATGCCACGGTTCTTCGTTGGTGTTCAATGCAAGTTGGGAACACCCAAAGCCATAAGACTTGAGTCAATAACAAAGTGTCGGAACTCAAGTCTTGCACGGTACAAGAATCGCCCAAGGCCATGAGGTCTTGGAACGACATCAAGACGTGTCGAATCCTAATCTTGTTTGGTACGGGGATCGCTCAAGCCCACAAGGTCTTGGTTGGTATCGAAGTATGCCAAGCTCATGCCTTGGATTTGGTGTGAGATTCTTGTTACTTAGCGGTTGAGCCAAACCTTGGACTTAGAGTTATTCACGGCATCATTAGACTCAAGTCGTAGAAAGCACATCACGCATGATTATGTATGAGCATGATGTTGTAGTAGAGTCATGAATGAGTCGACTAAAGGAAATTATGAGAACCGGCATAAGTGATGCATTTATGAGATCACCCCATGAAAGATGGGAATAATGATGATACCCCCGCAACGGGATGTCCTGGGTAACCCCGGAAGCCTCAAGAAGCTGGCCTCGAGAAGTCTCGACAAGAGTCAAGAGGACCTAGTTGAGCCAGGACAATGTAAAGTGATCTACACGAATGTCGGTTATGCTTAAGTATGGATGAGATGGTTTATGTGTTAGCCGACACGTAAATAAGTGAAACACTTGTATATGTGCTCAAGTATGGGTGATATATGTTTATGTGTTAGTCGATGGATGAGTAAGTAAAGCCATTGCATTAGTCATGGCGTTACATGTGAATTGCAATTGATTTGCTATCGATGCTATCTGCATGAGTTTCTCTGACTAGTCATTAAGGAAGGGATGTCACGCTAGTCGAGGATAGAGGTTTTACTTACTGAGTTTCCCCAAAACTCACACATTTACCCTTATAGGTGGATAAGATAGCTAACCCTCCTCCTGCACGTTTTAGTCTACCAATGAAAATAGATTGGGTAACCGTAAAGGTCATACACATCAAAGCGGGGATAACCTACCAGAGATATACCTCAACCGTATGGGTGCACGAGGGACAAGTCGAGTTGGTCCCTCACCGTTACGAGGCGCAGTACATCTGGTCGGACAGTGAAATGATCGGATCTATTCGTGGCTTTAGAGGCCCGATGAACCCAAGTGGAGGGTCAATGTCCGACAAGATAAATGCTAATGAGTAATACCAGCCGATAGGGAAACCCAAGCCATTTTATATTATGTAATATGAAAGATAACTGTACATGAACTACTAATGAAAATAGTAGTGTTATATGCTTACATCTCATGTTCTTCCAGTGATGTTTGTCGGGGATGTTGATGTGGTGTTATGTTATGCTTTTGTATGTGCATATAAACAAGATAAAATGAATCAGGGCGGCGACAAGTTTTGGGATGTTGCGAAAATAACTTGCAGCTTGGACCCTAGAAAAGGGGTCGTGACAAAAATCATGATTGATCAATTTTAATCACGAATTTCAATCTGGTTTCGAGTATCAAACTTTCAATGATGTCAAGACAAAAAAAATTGGACATTGCCTCATTGATTTTTTATTTTTTAGTAAACTCAAAAATTGCTGGAAGTGTATTACCGGGCCGAGAATTGGAGTTGGATATTTGAAAATTTGTCCTTCAAGGGTAAAAGGACCAAAATGTCCCTTTTTAGAAGCTTGTGTAGAAAATTGTTTTATTTTATTTTATTTTTCTCTTTCTTTTCTCTCCTCCCTCATTTCTTTCCACATTTCTTTCTCTCTCCTTCCCCCTCAAGTTGCAGCAGCCCCTTCCCCACGTTCTCTCCTCCCCACGTGTTGACTTTTCTCTTCCCCTCATTTTCTTCTCACGTCCACCAGCCACCCCACTTGTTCCCATTATTTCTCTCCTTTCCCTCTTGAGTTTCTTTATGATTTTCCTCCCGTGCTGCTGTTTTGCCCTAGACCAGCCACCCTTGTTGCGTGCTGGAGCCGCCATACACCTTCATATAGTCCAAGATGCGTGCCGCCATTGCCCGTCCGTGAGCCACGCCCGTTGCCGTTCTTTCTCATCGAATCGGAACCACCCCGTCTCGTCGGGACCCATTTTTGTCGCCACTCGTCTCACCGTTTCAAACGTAGCCATGAGTTGCCCATGCCACCACCGTTGCGCTCGTGTTATCGGAATCGCAAACCGGTGAGTTAATTTCCTAATCTTTGATTAGGGTGTTAAACTCCATTAGGGGTGATTAGTTTAATATTAAGGTTAGTTTATGCTTTTGGATGGATGATTAGTATTATAATATTATTGTAATCTTGTTTAGTGTTAACCATGATTAGAATAAAGTAACCGTGGTTAGATTAAAGTAACCGATGTTAGATTAAAGTAACATTAGTCGAGTTAGTTAACTATTGTTGGGTTAGAATAGTAACCATGGTTAGTATTAATATATATTATTTTAATAAAATAATAATAATTTATGAATTAATTAATTATTATTTTCGGAATTAGTTAATTAGTATTTTCGGAATTTATTATTATTATTTTTGGGTAATAATTAATTATTTATTTTGGGAGAATAATTAATTAATTAGTGGTGGATGATTAATTATTTATTATTTATTATTGAGTTATTATTAATTGAATATTTTTGGAATAAAGTATTACTTTTGGGAAGTACATTATTAATTAACTGTGTTAGTATCGATTAATTTCGGTGGATTATTATTTTTACCTTCCTCATGTGGATTACATATCTTATGCATATATGCTTGCAGTCTTTGATGATTTTGTTTAAAGTGTACTCGATGAAGTAAATTTGTGGATTGCAATTGTGAATTAGGGTTAATGTATTTAGCATATTTATATGACTACATGTGAAATGCATTTGTATTCGAGTGACCATCTGTGAAATATTATCACATTACATGTAAAAATTGCGGTGAATTAATATGTACAAGCACGAATCATGTCTACATTGGCTACACTACAAAAAAATAAAATGAGCATAATTAATTGGTGTACTTGTGTGGTCACATAAGAGCCCGTCACCCGATGGGGGATCTGTGGTTAATGAAGTCCACATTATCAAAATGCCCAGCGGGGTCTGGATGTAAGTCGCAGTAGAAGCCAGACCTATACTCCTTCGGAAATGTCGTTTGAGTGCTAGACATATCCGTGTCCAATAGGATGAGACAATGCTCAATTATGCCGGTAAACTACCAACTTGTGTGTTGGAAGTAAATTTCCCCAAAGGTTGTTAATAATCAAAACAGGAGTGAGTGCATAGTGTATGGGACAACTTAAAAAGTGTTTTGATTGTTTGATATATTTGCTATATTGAGGTGCACATATAATAAACTATATCATACAGGTTGCGTGTGTGCCAAAAGCGAGGTAAGGATGTTTGTGATTGCTATTATTAACTGTTAATAATTGCATATGAGCCTTGGCCTAATCACGCATCTAATAATGGTTGGATGGATATCCTTCTATTGTTGAATTGTTGGTGATAGAAAGATTGCATGTTTAGGGCGCACCTGCGGTGAGTAGATCTCTTAATCGAGGCTTAGGCTATTCACTTACTGAAATTTTATCTCACTAGTTATTGTATAACCACTTTTCAGGTATGTAAGATGAAGAACCGACACATGTTACAGTTCGTGGCCGTATTTGAAGGGAGTAGATTAACCCCGATTTGTCGATTTCATTGGTTCAATAGGAAGATGCCCGTGGTAAGGGTTTGTACGTTTTGGTCTACCAATGAGAAAAGATAGGGTAACAGTAAACGTCATACACATCGAAGCAGGGATAATGTACCGAAGATATACCTCAACCGTATGGGTGCACGAGGGACAAGTCGAGTTGGTCCCTCACCGTTACGAGGCGTGGTACGTCTGGTCGGACAGTGAAATGATCGGACCTATTCGTGGCTTCAGAGGCCCGATGAACCCAAGTGGAGGGTCAACGTCTGACGAGATAAATGCTAATGAGTAATACCAGCCCATAATGGAAAGGGTTCCCAATTTTGGAAGCCATAGTGGTAGCGAAGATAGGGAAAACCAAGCCCTTTTATATTATGTAATATGAAAGATAGTTGTACACGAACTACTAATGAAAATAGTAGTGTTATATGCTTACGTCCTATGTTCTTTCAGTGATGTTTGTCGGGGATGTTGATGTGGTGTTATGTTATGCTTCCGCATGTGCGTATAAACAAAATAAAATGAATCGAGACGGCAACAAGCCTGGGATGTTGTAAAAATAACCTGCAACTTGGACCCTAGAAAAGGGGTCATGACAAAAGTCACGATTAATCAATTTTAACTACAAATTTTAATCTAGTTTTGGGTATCGAACTTTCAAAGATGTCGAGACAAAAAAATTGGACATTGCCTCATTGATTCACAAATTTTTTGGTATGCTCGAAAATTGCTGGAAGTGGATTAATGGGCCGAAAATTGGAGTTGGATATTTGAGAATTTGTCCTTTAGGGGTAAAAAGACCAAAATGTCCCTTTCTAGAAGCTTGTGTAGAAAATTGTTTTATTTTATTTTCTTTTTCTTTTTCTTTTCTCTCCTCCCTCATTTCTTTCCACATTTCTTTCTCTCTCCTTTCCCCTCAAGTTTCAGCAGCCCCTTCCCCACATTCTCTCCTCCCCACTTGTTGACTTTTCTCTTCCCCTCATTTTCTTCTCACGTCCACCAGCCACCCCACTTGTTCCCTTTATTTCTCTCATTTCCCTCTTGAGTTTCTTTATGTTTTTCCTCCCGTTGCTGTTTTGCCCTAGACCAGCCACCCTGGTTGTGTGCTGGAGTCGCCATACGCCGCCACATAGTCCAAGATGCGTGCCGCCATTGCCCCTCCGTGAGCCACGCCCGTTACCGTTCTTTCTCATCAAATTGGAACCATCCCGTCTCTCCGGGACCCATTTTTGTCGCCACTCGTCTCGCCATTTCAAACGTAGCCATGAGTTGCCCACACCACCCCGTCGCGCTCATGTTATCGGAATCGCAAACCGGTGAATTAATTTCCTAATCATTGATTAGGGTGCTAAACTCCATTAAGGGCGATTAGTTTAATATTAAGCTTGGTTTATGCTTTTGGATGATGGATGATTAGTATTATAATATTATTGTAATCTTGTTTAGTATTAACCATGGTTAGAATAAAGTAACCGTGGTTAGAATAAAGTAACCGATGTTAAATTAAAGTAACCTTAGTGGGGTTAGTTAATTATTGTTGGGTTAGAATAGTCACCATGGTTAGTATTAATATATATATATTTTGAATAAAATAATAATAATTTATGAATTAATTAATTAATATTTCCGGAATTAGTTAATTAGTATTTTCGGAATTTATTATTATTTTTTTGGGTAATAATTAATTATTTATTTTGGGAGAATAATTAATTAATTAGTGGTGGATGATTAATTATTTATTATTTATTATTGAGTTATTATTAATTGAATATTTTTGGAATAAAGTATTACTTTTGGGAAGTACATTATTAATTAACTGTGTTAGTATCGATTAATTTCGGTGGATTATTATTTTTACCTTCCTCATGTGGATTACATATCTTATGCATATATGCTTGCGGTCTTTGATGATTTTGTTTAAAGTGTACTCGATGAAGTAAATTTGTGGATTGCAATTGTGAATTAGGGTTAATGTATTCAGCATATTTATATGACTACATGTGAAATGCATTTGTATTCACATGACCATGTGTGAAATATTATCGCATTACATGTAGAAATTGCGGTGAATTAATATGTACAAGCACGAATCATGTCTATATTGGCTGTCCTACAAAAAAATAAAATGAGCATGATTAATTGGTGTACTTGTGTGGTCACATAAGAGCCCATCACTCGGTGGGGGATCTGTGGTTGACGAAGTCCATATTATCAAAATGCCCAACAAGGTCTGGATGCGAGTCGCGGTAGAAGTCGGACCTATGCTCCTTCGGAAATGTCGTTTAAGTGTTAAACATATCTGTGCCCAATGGGATGGGACAATGCTCAATTATGCCGGTAACCTACCAACTTGTGTGTTGGAAGTAAATTTCCCCAAAGGTTGTTAATAATCAAAACACGAGTGAGTGCATGGTATATGGGACAACTTGAAAGTTGTTTTGATTGTTTGATATATTTACTATATTGAGGTACGCATATAATAAACTATATCATACAAGTTGTGTATGTGCCAAAAGTGAGGTAAGGATGTTTGGGATTGCAATTATATATGAAAATATTTTTTATTGATTAATTATTCTAAATAATACAAATGATTATTTAAAAAAATTATTTAATTTTTACAAAACAAACAAAGCATAAGTCAAATGTTATAGACATCGACATGAATACAAATACGCCAATTGCTACCCTAAATATTTGTAAAGCAAAGAAATTATGAGATGGGGGTCCCAAAGGAGTTCAATTATTTTTATACTGTGACTCTTGTGACTCCTCATTGTCGTGCCTGAGACCAGACGGAACTTCATAAATTAAGTCATATGATAATGACAGGGGGGCAAGTGATGTCATCCTAAGACCATGACTATGACGTGATAGTTTTAGTCTGCGAAGACCAAGGCATTGACTTCACTTAGCCGACGTTGTAGGTACCCTCTACCCTTGTAAGACAAAACAAAATGACATGGAAAGGTGACTCCATAGGTGCCGTTTCAACCCAGAACTCCTTCATAAAAAATGAAGTACTAAAGGTCCTCTACTGTATATTTCCTCATTCTATTAATAAAAAAATGAGAAATTTCTTCTACCGAATTTTCTATTACGTAGGCAGTGACAAGGAGTGGCGGGGATGGCTAAGGATGTGGAGCATAAGGCCTACATCTTTCGGACAAAGGATATCCCTGTCTATGGAGCGAATAATGGCACGCGACCTGCTTGTACTCCATTGTCCGATGAATATATGTGTCGCCGATGAGATTAGGTGGGAGTTTAATTGAGACGAAATCACTAATTATAGAACTTATTTTGAGGCGAACAATGATCTTGGAGGTGGTTTGCTTATGCTCAAGGTGGGTTTTTGAGATTTTTTTTCGCTTTTTAATTCCTGATGTATTTAAAAAGCCATTTTATGACAAAAACCAAACCTTTGGCCACAAATAAACCTCGTGCGATTTCAGTGCTTGTTTTTCTTTAACACGTGGTCTTAGTTCGTTAGGACTGTACTTTGATATGGTCAATGTTTTATTAATAGTTGGGTCATCATGGGTGGCTAAGTGCGTCGAACTTTGCTGCTGCTAGTCTTATCTTATCATTCACCAATGAGCTTTCTTGATACTCGGAAACTCTATAAAATGGATCAGTAATTTAACAGACGTCCAAGTCCAAAGGTGCCCGAGAGAGAGAGAGAGAGAGAGAGAGAGGCATCATTATAGTTCCGATCAAATGGAGCAAAGGTTATTAGAAGCAGCTCGAAAGGGCAATATCCATGAGCTAGACGAATTGATCAGCGGCAATGAGCAAATCCTCGAGGAGATGGCTCTCGAAGGAGCTGGTCACACACCGCTGCATGTCGCTTGTGTGGGCGGCCATTTGGATTTCGTCCGAGAGTTCCTGAAGCATATGCCGAAGCTCGCAGAAAAAGTGAACCCGCACGGTTTCAGCCCGCTGCACATTGCGGCAGCTCGTGGTGATGTTGAGATCGCGGAGGAGCTTCTGAATGTGGGTACACACCTTTGCTCCGTGAAGGGACGGGAGAGGAGAATCCCTTTGCATGATGCAGGCGAAAATGGGGAGGTCAATGTCATGGAGAGACTGCTATCCAGGTCGCCTGAGTCTGTCGAAGAGACAACCGCCCTAGAAGAGACCGCGCTTCACCTTGCCGTGAAGAACAAGCGGTTTGATGCGGTCGTTATGCTGGTGAAGCATCTGAAGCAGCACAATAAGGAGCAGGTGATCAATTGGAAGGACCACAAAGGCAACACCGCCTTGCATCTTGCTACCGTGGGCAAAAATTTTGAGGCAAGTCTCGCGATTCACTTATTTTATGGCACTTTTCTTTGTGCGTTACTTCAGTGAGGGTGTTAATTTGGTGTGCCTACCATATGCAAAAATCTTCTAAGCAAAGGAATTTATTTGATCATCACGGGAATATAGTATCTTAATGTCTGAAAATCAATGAGAATAATACAAAGATGGAAAGAATTGCAGGTGCTTAACTTCCTGCTTCGTGGGCATGCTGTGAAGCCCGGGGTCGTGGAGGTGAACGCCTTGAACGACTGTGGCTTGACGCCTCTGGATGTCTCAACTTTCTCGCAAAGGGGAGCAAGAGATAGAGAGATCAGAGAAATTCTTACACGAGCCGGAGCTGTAAGCGGAGGAGGAAGATTAAACTCGCCCGCTTCAGGACTAGTCTTGGGGGATGATGACAATATTGAGAGAGGTAACGGTCATCGGTCAGATGGGGATTCGAACAAAGGAAAAGAGTCGTTGGGCGAGATACGCAATGACCTGCTGGTCGTTGCCGCGCTCATCGTGAGCGCGACCTACCAATCTGTGCTTCAGCCTCCGAGCAGTATAAAAGTTAACGATGACAACAATGATTCGAACAAATTGACTCAGACTTACCCCCCAGAACCGGCGTATCCGAACAAATGGACTGAGGAATACCGCCCGGGCCTAGTGTACAACCTTTTCCTGGGCGGCAACACATTCGGATTCCTGATGTCGATCCATATAATCATTTGCCTCACCAAAACTCACCCCGTCAACCTGCCGCTTACGCTATCCCTGATCGGAATGGTTCTAACTTACTTTTCTTTCACATTATCCCTAATTATCGAATCACCGCATGATAACTTGACCACCATTGCGCTGAACGTGCTGCCTCTTATTATAGCAGTTTTTCTTCTACTGATGCAGAGGCCATTGGCGGCAATTTTGCGTATTTTCTTGAAATGGCTTTCTCAATTTCATTGCCTAGGTAATTTGTACAAGCTAGAGCAGAGAAAGGACTGAAATTGTGGTTGTCAATGATGGTATTTATGTTTCCTTGAGGTTGAGCAAAGGCATGCAAGCCTTTAGCAGTGTTAGAGTTTATTCGTTGATGTCAGATGTTAAATTGATGTCCTTGATTCTCTGCAGTTAATTGTGTGATATCCGCAAGTGATCTGCTATATCATATCTTCTTAATAAAATGTGTTGTGAGTTTATATCATGTTATAACTCCATGAATAGCAATTGAGTTTTTGAGACATGGTCTCACGAGTTCTATTCTAAGTACTCATTTTGTCCTTGCTTCTTTAGATGGATTGGCCATGAAATGAAACATCTTTGGGCGGTTGAGAATGAATTTCACCATTAGAGCAGGCGGAAGAATTAACAGAGATCAAGCAAGGAAATATTAAAAAAGAACATAATGATGGTGGCAAAGAAGTGTTGACACCTAAATTTGACCGTTTTATTTAAGACTTAGTAGCATTAAAAATTAGGGATTAGTCCCCTTTTAAATTTAAAATTAAAAAATCGAAATTGGAAAAAAAAAAGAGAAAAAGAGGGGCAGTTGGGTTGGGTTCGGACCCCTGGCCGACGAGTGATCGTCGGGATGGTTGATCGATGGATGTAGTGGGTCAGCGGCAGTGTGGATGCTGGTCACAAGACGATCGGAAGGTGGTGAGGCTCGTCACAAAGTGGCGTCGGTCCCCTCAAAGGTTCGGCGAAAGAGGCGCACAAGCTTGGTGCGCCGGAGGGAAAGTCAGAAGCTGCATGGGGTTTAAGACGATGCATGGGGGCGGAAGGAAATCTGCAGGTAAAAAGACAAAAAAAAAAAAAATAAAAAAAAAAAATTGAAAAAAAAAATATATATATATTAAAAACGAAAATAGAACAAGGATATGGACTTCGTCTTGGGCTTGTGTACGCCGGGCTGGGTTCGTCGCGGGCTGAGATAGCGGAGCCAAGAGCAGGAATTAGAAATGGGCATTTTCTAAAAAAAAAGAATTTCGTGGTTTTTTAAAATTTCTAGTGATTTAGGGCTAGCCCAGTCTTTTGTGGCCCAACCCAGACTGACAAGGTCCAAATCAGGTTAGCAGGGCTGAGTTTCCTAACCCGGTCCAAATTATCTTTTTTTTCATAAAAAAATCCAAAATTTCAGAAAATAATAAAAAAATCATTAAAATCATTAAAAAAATTCGAAATTTCATGGAAAATTCAGAAACCTGAAAATTTATAAATTTTTTTGAAAAAAAAATCGAAAATATTAAACTATTAGAAATTCCAAAAAACAAAATCACAAAATCCCAAAATTCCAAGTTTGTTTAGAGCTCCCTAAAAAGCTATAAAATAATTCTTGGACAATTTTCTCTTAAAAGGTGTGGGAAAATCGTCAGTCTAAGATTGTGCAAAAAATTGAATAAGCTCTTACGGCTTCGCCTTAAGGTTTTAATTATCCTCGGATACAATTGCTTTTAATTGCACGCTTATGAAGTGATGATTATGGTTCCCCCTTAGTCTAATTAAGGTTGTCATTTATTTATCTAATAATGTTAGGTGTTTATTTTCTCTTGCAATTTATTTAATGTTTCCTCATGGTGCTGATTGTTATTTTGATGATTTGCGCACCCACATGATCACCTCACATGTTAGTGGTTAAGTCTAAAATCAATTCAAGCTGCCTGACAAAAGTCTTTTTAAAATGAACAATATTAGGTACTGAAAGGGCACTAATTAGTTCATTAGTGTAATCAAATTCCTGACTCTAGATTCTCTAGTTGCGTAGAAAGTGAGGCATACTCTTATACCTCACTTGGTTTTTAGCCGACCCCAATAGGCTAGTGGTGACTCCTCATTAGAAGATTTTCATGAACACCCAATATCACGCGGGATATGGGCTTAGGAGAGCCCAAGTCTAATGAGGGTCCTAGATCCACTCTTTGGATAATACCCCTAAACTTATTTATTTAGATATTTATTTTCCTCACGGGATGGAAAAAATAGGTCGCGACAAGAAGAAAGAAGAAGAAAGAGAACATAAGGAAATAGAAAGAGCAAAGGTTTTTCTTTTAAAAATATCTAATTGAGCCAAAATTACACGTCATTAATGAGGCATTGAGGGAGAGAAGTGCATATAGAATTGGCACATTGAACTTTAACAGCAACGTTGGATGGAAAATTAACAAGGGACCACATTTAGATATAAAAGTGAAAAATGCTGACTTTGTATAAGATCAATAAAATTCGAAATGAAATTGGGATCCAACCAAACGTTGATACTTTTTAAGTGAATTGGGGCTTTAAAATAGGTGGACTAATAAAATTATAAACAAAAGCACTCAATAACTCCACAAGCTTTTAGAACCTCGAAGGAAATAGACTCTCTATCCTTATATATCAAATAAAATGAGTTTCATGTCACGATTGTATTATGAACTTGTCCCATTTTCTTTTTCCTCGCAAAAAGATGGTGCTTAGTTATGAACTCCATCAACCATAGAGTAATGTGCTTTCATAGGTGCCATTCATTCCAGAACTTTAGGAGTACAAAATCAACTTTCACTAAAAATAAATTACTGAAGTCCCTATGGGCAAGCTATGCCATTTCATTGGTGGAGTTCTCGCCGTCCATAGCCACCGTGAATTCCTTTAGTAAATAGATAATAGAGATTTGCTCAATTATGAACTCTATTGAACATTTTTGAGATGTGTTTGGTTTTCATTGTAGTCCGTGTCATTTAATAACTACAAATGAGGATTATCATTGCTAGAGACAACAATAGATAGGTACGGTGTCTCTTTAAATGTTCCACATTTTTTGACAAATATATATATATATATGAAAATATTTTTTATTAAATTATATTTCAAATAATAAATATCGATTATTTTTAAGAAAATATTTTTTAAATTATTTAATATTTATGAAACAAACAATGCATAAATCAACCATTATAGTTAACAACATGAATACGTATACGCCCTACTGCTGCCCCAAATATACGTAAAGCAAAGAAATTATGACATGGGGGTCCCTAAGGAGTTCAATTATTTTTATACCACGACTACTCAATTCATGCTTCTGACCATATGGTATAAATCAAGTAATATGATAATGACTTGGAGGCAAGCGACGTCATCCTATGGTCAAGACTGACATAATAGTTTTAGTTTGCGAAGACCTTGGCATTGATTTCACTTCCGCCGACGGGTGACATGGTAGATACTCTTTGCCCTTGTAGGATAAAACGAAACGACATAAAAAGGTAATTCCATAGGCGCCGTTTCATTCCATAACTCTAGGACAATAAACTTGCCCTTCAATAAAAATGAAGTACTAAAGTCCCTGTATTGTACTAATTAAAAAATGAGAAATTTCTTCTACTAAATTTTCTTTTATGTAGCCAGTGAGGGAGAGTGGTGGGGATGGCTGAGGAAGCGAAGCGGGAGGCCTGGAGGCATTTTCTTTTGGACAAAGAATGCCCCTGTCCATGGCGCGAATAATGGCAAGCGACATGCCCATGGTTATCGTCTAGCAAATATCCGTGTATCCGATGAGATTGATTAGGGGTTTCAATTGAGACAAAATCACTAATTATAAAGCTTACTTTGAGGCGAACAATGATCTCGGAGGTGCTTTGAGAAAAAAGCTTCTGGTTAAGATGAGCTTTCGAGATTTTTTTGCTTTTTATTTTCTGATGTATTTAAAAAGCCATTTTATGACCAAGAAACAAACCTTCGGCGACAAACCAACGTCACACGATTCCAATGCTTTCTTTTCTTAGACACGTGGTCCTACTCCTATATTCGGTTGATCTGTGCTTTGATATTGTCAATATTTTATTGAATATTTGGGCTATCATGAGTGGTTATGTGCGGGGAACTTTAGTGCTGCTAGTCTTATTTCATCATTCACCCGTGATCTTTCTAGATACTCAGAAAACTCTATTAATTGGATCAATAACTTAACAGACGTCCAAGTCCAAAGGTGTCCCGAGAAGAGAGAGAGAGGGCATCACCGTAGTTCGGATCAAATGGAGCGAAGGTTGTTAGAAGCAGCTCGAAAGGGCAATATCCATGAGCTGCACGAATTGATCAGCGGCAATGAGCTCATCCTAGAGGAGATGGATCTCGAAGAATCCAGTCACACGCCGCTGCACGTTCCTTGTGTGGCCGGCCATTCAGATTTTGTCCGAGAGCTCCTGAAGCGTATGCCAAAGCTTGCGGAAAAGTGAACGCTGGCGGTTTCAGCCCGCTGCACATTGTGGCAGCTCGAGGTAATGTTGAGATCGCGAGGGAGCTCTTGACAGTGGGTCCACACCTGTGCTCTGTTAAGGGACGGGAGAGACGAATCCCTTTGCATTATGCAGCCATAAAGGGGGAGCTTGATGTCACGAAGCTATTGCTCTTCGCTTCGCCCTAGAGGAGACCGCGCTTCACCTTACGGTGAAGAACAACCGGTTTGATGCGGTGGTTGTGTTGGTAGATCATCTGAAGCAGCAGAGGAAGGGGCAGGTGATCAATCGGAAAGACCACAAAGGCAACACTGCCTCGCATCTTGCTGCGGGTGGCAAAAATTTCGAGGCAAGTCTTGCGGTTCCCTTATTTTATTTTATCATCACTGGAATATAAAATGTCTCGTCTATACAAAAGAAAATTCTGTAGCATCTTAATGTCTGAAAATCAATGAGAATAAAACAAAGATGAGAAAGAGTTGCAGGTGGTTAACTTCCTGCTTTACGGGCGTACTGTGAAGTCCGCGGTCGTGGATGTGAACGCCTTGAACGAGCGTGGCTTGACGCCTCTGGATGTCTCAACTCTCTCGCGAAGGGAAGCAGGAGATAGAGAGATCAGAGAAATTCTCGTTCAAGCAAGAGCCAGACACGGAAGACGATCAAGACCAGTCTCGGCGGCGGAGGACAATGACATCGAGGGAGGTAACAGTCGTCAATCAGCTGGGGAAGAACCATTCAAAGATGCTCCTCCATCTTTACCGCGTTCGCGATCAAAAGATTCAAAGGCAAAAAATGAGTCGTTTGCTGACATCCACAACGCCCTATTGGTGGTCGCCGCCCTCATCGCGAGCACAACCTACCAATCTGTCCTTCAACCGCCAAAAATAATAGAAGTTGACCAAAACAAACCACACGATCAGCCGCCAAATATAGTAGAAGGGCTTCACCAAAACAAATCAAACGATCCTAATTCCGAGAAATCCTTGACTAAATATTATGGTGGGGGCTTGGTGTACGGTCTCTTCCTGGGCGGCAACACATTAGGATTCGTGGTGTCGATCCAGATGATCATTTGCCTCACTAGAGATATCTCCGTCGGCAACAAGCTGCCACTTAAGCTGCCGCTTAGGCTATCCCTAGTGGCCATGGTTCTAACTTACTTCTGCTTCACGTTATCCCTGCTATTCTTGACAATGGGTAAAAAAAGTCCATCCAGGAAATTTCTACGCCTATTGCCGCTCATGATATCATTCGTTCTTCTACTGACACAGAGGTGGTTGGCGGTTGCTATAAATTTTTTTCTTGGAACAGCTTATTCAATTTCCCCTTCTAGGTAATATGTATGATCTAGAGGATAAGGACTCAGAAAATAAGGACCAAACTCATGGTTGTTAATGATGATGTTTTTTCTTTCCTTGAGGTTGAGCTAAGACATGCAAAGCTTTAGCAGTATATCATTGGAGTTTGTTCGATAAGGTCAGGTGTGAGATCGATGTCCTTGATTCCCTACAGTTGATTGTGTGATGTTTGCTAGTGATATGTTGTATTGTGTCTCCCTAATAAAATGTGTTAGTGAGTTTATTTCACATTTTGTAACTTCATGGATAGCGGTCGAGATTATGAGATGAGGTTGCGCAAGTTTGATTCTCATTACTCATCTCGTCATTGCTTCTTCAGATCGATTGGCCGTGAAGTAAAACATTTTTGTAAGGTTGAGTATGAACATAAGGAAATAGAAAAAATGAAGGCTTTTCTTTTAAAAATATCTTATTGAGCTAAAATTTCACGTCATCGATGACGGGTTGAGAGAGAAGTGCATATGGAATTGGCACATTGAACTTTAATGGCAACATTGGAGAGAGAGTCAACTGGGGCTAGATTCCAATAAAAAAGTGAAAGATTGATGATACTTTATAGGATTAAAAAAGTTCGAAATAGAATTGGGATTCAATCGAAAATTGATGCTTTTTAAGTGAGTTGGGGCTTTAAAATAGGTAGAATAGTAAGCTTATAAACAAAAGCACCCAATAAGTCCACGAGCTTTTTAAACCTCAAAGAAAATAGACACTTTGTCTCTATAATGTAATATAAAATGAGTCTCACGTCACGATTGCATATGAACTTAACTCTCTTTTTTTTAACTCACAAAAAGACAATGCTTAGTTATGAACTCCTTCAACTATAGATAAAGGTGTTTTCATAAATGTTGTTCATTTCAGAATTTTTGGAGTACAAAATTAACTTTCACTAAAAATGAACTACCAAAGTCCCATATATATATATATTCGTTATACTAAATTTTAAAAAAATAATGAGAAATTTCTTCGGTTGAATTATTACTGACACATAAATTTTGACTGAGTATTTAAATTTACATTGCCTAGTAAATTAGGGACTAATTTGGCCCTAACAAAAAGGATTTTTTGCATCACCTAAGTATTAATATTATTTTTATTTTTCCCTATTCTTGGATTAACAAAAACAAAAAGCTTAGGGCTGGGCATGAACCCAGCCCCTATTCTTTTTCCCCCCACCACGGGGGCCTAAGCCCATCCAGTCTTCCTTTCCACTCGGGCCTAGGGCCTGGCCCTTTCTTTTTCTCTTATGGCCCGACCCCATCCTTCATCTTCTTCTTCCTCCTCCCTCCTTCTTTGTAGCTCACGCGTAAGGATGACGACACGCGGAGGACGACGACGCATGTGGAGCAAAGGGGTGGCCAACGCAAAGACCGGCGGGAGACTCGGAAGGAAGGGATGCGCCTTCAATGCTGCCGAGCTAAGGAGTAGAGCAGGGCTACGCCTGCTACGAGGTGAACAGCTGATGGGACGCCAGTTCAGCCAAGGGAAGGCCGGTCGACACACCAAAGACCAGAGATTGAAGCTCCTCTGTCAACCAGCCTCCTCAACCTATGAATAAAGGGGCGAGTCGAGCTCATAAAGGGGGGCCAACAGGAGGACGAAGCCATGGAGGGGTGGACGAGAGAACAAAGCGTCCTTTGGAGAGACTTCCAAAGGCCAAATCTGGAGGGGGGGTCGAGCAAAAAAGAGATCCGAGAGAGCAAGAGTCACGAGGGTGAGACCAGAGAGCAAAGGAGCTGCTCGATCGAGTCCCGCCGCCATGTGCGACACTAGTTGCTTGGCCCGACGCCGTTGTTGTTTAGCTACCAACGACGCCACCTGCTGGCATCGTTTCCGTGAGAGAGAGAGAGAGAGAGAGAGAGAGAGAGAGAGAGAGAGAGACTTGTAGAGGAGAGAAGAAACTGAGAAAGAGAGAGATCTGAGAGAGTAGAGGAGAAGCAAGTCTGAGTTGAGAGAGAGCCAAGGGGCGGCAAGCCCGGTGGAGGAAGAGATCTAAGGAAGGTGAGAAAAATCGGAAGAGAGAGTCGCTAGTTGAGCCCCCCGTCATCAATCAGGCAACACGGGACTAGCCCCTTTCACCACACTGATCCGACACCACCACCGTTCAACCACCGACGATGAGGCTTGCCGTTGGCTAGCACCGCTGCCGTCCCCACCCGCGTCCGTAGTCGTCCTAACCCACGACGACCCCGCCACTCACGGGTCTCGACCGCCATCGTCCTTGGTGCCACTTCGTTGTCCCGTCGGCTAGTCTCACGAAGATCGCTACCGCTCGTCGTGGTCAAGCCAGGACGTGCTCGGCCATCCCTCATCAGCGTCGTGGATGGACTGCGAAAGAGAGGGGAAACGCGGGTCAGGTCATGACCGGGTCGGGCGCGAGGAGCCGATGGACCCGCTAGGGTTTGGTTTTATGGGCTATGGGCTAAGATGAACATGGCCTATTGGGCTAGTCCTGTTTTCTTGGGCCGGACTTTTTTGGCTTTGACTATTTCTTTTATTTTCAGGTACATCCCCCGGGCCGAGCGAACAGGGCCTATTAGTCGAACTTAGCCCAACCAAGGAGCTTAAGGCTTCGAAGCTCAGGCCTTGTGCTGAGCTGAACCTGACCCGAGTTCGACCAAGAGACCCGACCCAGTCCGATCGGTTTATTATAATAATAAAAATATATTATTATTGTTATAAAAATATTTTCAAAAATAATTAAAAAAAGAAAAAAAAAAATGTTTCATATTTTCCAAGAAAATCAGAAAAAGCCAAAAAAAGACACTTTTCTCCATAAATGCATGAAAAATCCTTTAAAATTTTAAAAATATCAAATTTGAGGGTTTAAACAAGATTAGATATCGGAAGGGTATTGATAATTAACTAGTGTAATCAAGTTTTTAATTCTAATTTTTCTGGTTGTGTAGGAGTAAAATGTTTTTCCTAATATTTTATTTGAGTTTCTAATCGATCTATCCAAAATCGATTAGTGGCAATTTCTATTTAAATGAAATTGAATTGCAGGTTAAAAATTCGAATCTTAATCCATGAATTGGTGAGCTTGGAAGAGCCATCGCTAAGCCTTAATAATGAAGCATTAATTGAGCCATTAGCCTCTGGATCGCAAAGGTCGCAACAATTATCTATTACTAGAATGTGATAAGATTAGGATTGGCAATATAACATGATTAAGAAACAAAATGATGAAAAGATATGTTGTGTCCGATCACCTATATGATGTGATGAGAAGGAAATTTTTGTATAGGACAATAATTTCAACCTATCTTAATCCATAAGAAGTCGGAGTTTGAAATTATCACAAAAAGCCAAATGTCCTTATAGTTCTGTTGAGGGTGGCCAACCTGCCAAGTTGCCCAAGTATGAGCTTCTCCAAGTATGAGGAGGCGGTGGTGACCGAGAAGTCTGATGCAGTGGTGTAGCTGGAACGGATGGCGGAGAAGAAGCCAAGGTCCGAGAAGAAGCTCCCGAAGGAGGGGCCGGCGACAAGAAGAAGAGACCGAAGAGGAGCGTCCAGACGTACGAGATGTCGTGCAAGGCCATGGGCATCATGATTAACTTCATCAACTGCATCTTCGATAAGCCGGGAGAAGTCATAGCTCGCGCGCTACAACAAGATTCCGACCATCACCTCCTGAGAAATCTGTATGGCCGTCCAGCTCATGTCCCTGGTGAGCTTGCCAAGCACGCCGTGTCGGAGGGCACTTTTGATTTGGGCGATTTCTTAGGTAAGCAAAATGGGAGGGGATTGCAGAATCGAGAGGCTCCAATGAAATTTGTGTTGTCTCACATCAGCAGGAAGAGAGAGAATTAAGCTGGAAAGGGAAAGAGGGAGAAAGTGAGGGAGAGGAGAGCCGGACAACGAGCGTGCGGAGATAGAGGAAGAGAGAGAACGTAGCGGAAAAGGGTAGAGTGAGAAAAGTAACTGAGGGGAGAGCATTAGTCAATTAGTGAACAGTGAGAGTGAGGGAAGGGGAAAACAAAACGAAATTGAAGTCCGATCTGATCCGAAGCAAACTGAAATATCAAACAAACCAAATTCCTTTATTAAGTATTCGAACCGACCTGAAAATTGATGAAGAGTAAAATGGACTAACGGCATAAGCATTCCCATCTTTTGACAATCATTTATGAATTTGCAATTAGTTCCAACAAGATTTGATTTAAGAATCGTTAAATTGGATGTGCATGGTATCACACAATGCAAAAGGAAAAAGTATAAAAAAAGTTATAAATTTATTATATTGATACTGATTTAATCTTAAAATTTTTGATTGAACCATTTTTTCAAATTGACATCAATTGAATCCGTTTAATCAATTTACCTTGGAAATTACTAGCATAAATACCAATGATCTATGTAACATGATTGATACTGACATGAATAATTTTTTAAATTTTTGAATATTTTTTGAATATTTGTTAATCTCTTTAAAAAATTTCTCTCTTTCTCCCTTCTCTTTCTTTTAGCCTATGGGTGGTACTCAGCCATCGTCGACTCTCAACTATAAGCAAGGGCCACCCTCACCAACTCTAGCAAGGGCTTAACCCTCACAACCTAGGTGAAAGGTCACCCTCGCCAAAGTCGACGAGGTCATCACTAGCCATGGCTGAGTACTGCCCATAAGCCAAAGGAAACGAAAGGAAAAAAGAGAAAAATTTAACAAAATTCGAAAAAAGCTTTTAAAAATAAAATAAAAAACTTATCTACATAGTGCTAGTCATGTCATGTACAATAACTGATATTTATGTTAATGATTTTTAGTCTAAATGAGTTAGATAGACTAAATTTGTACCAATATGAAAATCTTATAGCTAAATAAGTTCTTTTGAAAAATTTAAAATCAAATTGATATCTATAAAATATATTTAAAACTTTTTTTGTACTTTTCCTCAATGCAAAAAATTTGCCCAAGTTTTCAATGAGAAAAAAGAAGAAGACGCAATCTAATCCAAAAACAAAGCAAGGATAAAAAGTTAACCCATTTGGTCAATTTGTAATAAAGAGAAGCCAATATCGGACTTGGAAAAGTCTAAGGAAAAAAACAATTGAAACAGTAATAACTAATTCCATTCAAACTCAACTCAGCCTAGAAAACAAGGGAGTCGCAAAAGTCTAAAAATGTGAAAATATTTGAATTTGGCTAATGCAAATATAAAATCAATGCCCTAACATGGATACAATATGCATTCTAAATTAAATTATATAAACGTTGGATCAAATACAAAAAGCTATATTACTGCCCTATATATCTATAAATCAAAGAATCAAGAAATGGCGTTCCAAGGCAGTTCATCAATTTCTATAAAGTGGCTTTTAATTCGGTGCTTCCAACTAAGGTGAAATTTAATATATGAAGTCGGGTTTGAAGAAGTCGCTTTAGAATTTCTACAATGGCAAGTGACGACATATTAGGGTTATGACTATGACGCAGTAGTCACATGTTTCAAAGACTAAGGCCCTGTTTGGTTTAGTTTTGCCAAGGGGCTTTCAGCCCCGAAAGCCCCTTGGCCAAATGCGAACCTGTTTGGTTTGTATTTTGGAGAGCTTTGGCCAAATGCAATTGCATTCTCAAAAGGGTTCAAAGGCCTTTAGGCCAATGGAGGGCTGGAGGTGCCTTCAAAACTTGCATTTTCGGAATGCCATTTGCTTGCTTTAATGAAAATATGCTAGTTGCCCATTTTGCCCTCATTTATTTAATAAAATCCTATTTAATAAAATCCATTTTTGCCCTTAGCCCAATGGAGGTCTGGAGTGGCTTTGGCACTGTTCATCTTCTCCGAGGAGCCAACGCGGCCGAAGACCGCCGGCCAAGGCATCCCCGACGCCGGCGACCGTCAGCCCAAGTCGCGTGCCCAAGCAATGGCGACCCAGGCAATGGCGAACCCAGGTGACCGTCACCGTCGCCTAGGTCGCGCGCCCAGAGGCGACCGTTGCCGTCGCGGTTCGCGACCCGGCAACCGCGACCTAGCGACGGCGAACCCAAGCGACCGTTGTCATCGCTTGGGTCACGCGCCCGAGGCGACTATCACCGTCGCCCGGGTTCGCGACCCGCGACGGCGAACCCAGTGACCGTCACCGTCGCTTGGGTCGTGCGCCCAAAGGCGACCGTCGCGGTCACTCGGTTCGCGCGACCTAGGCAACGACGACGGCTGACCACCGCCGAAGGTGAATTAATTAAAAAAAAATATTACAAATTTTTTATTAAAAAATAAATTTAGTCAAAGTGCATTACAAAATGTAATATTTACCAAACGATATTTAGGCCAAAGTTGCTTTGCACTGCAATGAAAAATTTTATTTTACCAAACGGTATTTGCATTTCGAAAAATCCCTTTACTTGCATTTTCTTAAGGGTATTCATCCAAAATCGAACAAAATGGGCCCGACATTGACTTTACTTTCATAGACAGAAGCGACAGGTTTGACGAGGAAAATCCTCTAAAAGATTTAACGTACTTTCTATGATCATTTGAAGATGGAAAAAGTAAAAGGGGGGCACCCAAGTCAGTCGGTGCCCTGGAAAAGCTGAGAAAAAGCAAAAGCAGAAAAGTACAAAATGAGAGGAACGCAGATAAACTCATCTTTCTTCTGCAGTGACTCTGACAAATCACATCACATTATTACAAATTTTCCCTTTTCCCATGGCGTGGGACCATTTTTCTTATTTCATCATTCACCAAAGAGCTTCTTGATACTCGGAAATCTCTATAAAATGGATCTATAATTTAACAGACGCCCGAGTCCAAAGGTATCCCAAGAAAAGAGAGAGGGAGGCCATCATTATAGTTCCGATCAAATGGAGCGAAGGTTGTTAGAAGCAGCTCGAAAGGGCAATATCGGCAATGGTGCGTAGCTAGCAGGAGGAGGGGGCGATGGCAGTAGAGGTGGCGATGAGTGGCTGGCTACTAGTGGTGACAAGGGGAGGGGGTCGTGATGCTAGCGACCGGCAGGGGAGGGGGAGCGGATGGCAATGGTAGCGGTAGCCAATGGCCGGTGGGGGGAGCAGGCGACAATGGCAACAATGGTGGGTAGCTATGACTAGAGTGGGTGGATGGTTAGGAGTTAAGGAAAGATTTCTTTGGGTGAAAAGTAGAAAAAAAGAAATAATTTTTAATTTCTATTCCAAAAATAGAAAAGTAAAAATTCTTTACTTCGATTTATATTCCATACTTATTTCTAGAGTAAAAATCTATTCGAAAAATAAAAAAAATGAAATTGTTTTACCAAACGGATTTTTGTTCCAAAAATAAGTTTGGAATAAAAAAATAATTCTAAAACAGAAATAGAATGGTTATCATTCGCGCTCTAAAGAGCTACCTAAGTACATAGACAAACTAATACAAGAGGAACTCCCGCTTGCTGTTTGCCTCAACATGTTGGCGATTTGTCACTATAACCAAGAGCAAATGTTCACAGGAAGCCGAAAGTCAACTCACTAGCTTTTCTTCATCTATTAAAATTTGTAGCGAGGTATAGTCATCATTGCGATAATCCTCAAGATCACCCAATCACTCCACAAGCTTTTCGGAGTTTGAAGGAGATAGATACTGTATTCTTGTAATATAAAATAAAATGAGTCTCATGTCATTATACCATGCAAACCTAGCTCATGAATTATTTTTTTTGGGTGTCAAAAGAATGACACTTTGTTATGAATGGATAGTACATTAGAAGTGTCATAACTTTCGTACGACGCTCATTTTGGTGCAAAAACTTTTTTTCGCTCACTTGAGTGCCAAATGGAAGTAAAATCATTCACTTGAGTGCCACTTCACCAGAAAAGCTGACGTGGCTGCCAGAAAGTTGACATGGCGGTTGGAAAATAATATTTTAATATTTTAATTAATTTTTATGAATTTTTTCCTTTTTTACATTTTTTTAAAAGCCGGCGAGGGCCATCGTTGACCCTTGCCAACTGCCGAACTCTCACCCAGATTGGGTAAGGGCCCCCTTACTGTCGGCCGCAAAGGCCTTGGGTGAGGCTAGCGAGGCCGTTGAAGGCCCTAGGTGAGGCAGTCGACGACCTCACCCGTGGCGGCAATGGCGAAGGCCAGGTGGCCCTTGCCCAGATTTGGCCTTGGGCAAGGCCACAATGGCCCTCGATAGCCGCGGAGAGGCCGCGAAGGCCTCACCCAAGGTCTTCACAGCCAACGGCAAGGGCCCCCTCACCCAATTTGGGCGAGAGTTCGGTGGCCGATGAGGTTCAATGGTGACCCTCGCCAGCCATAAAAAAAAAATACAAAAAAATTAAAAAAAATTAATTAAAATATTAAAATATTATTTTCCAGCTGCCATGTCAACATCCCAACAGCCACATCAGCTTTTCCGACGAAGTGGCACTCAAGCGAACAATTTTATTCCGATTTGATACTCAAGTGAGCGAAAAAAAAAGGTTTTAGCACCAAAGTGAGCGCCGTACAAAAGTATTAGCACTGCTAGTATCCCAACCTCTTCTTATGAACTCCATTAACAATAGGGAAAGATACTTTCATAGGCTTTTCACTGAAAATGTACTACTACCTCTATTCAACTAATAAGGAAAAGAGAAAATTCTTTTATTGAATTATCTATTACTAAAACGTGAGGTGATTAGGAACTTTGTATAATCAATGAAACAAAAGGACGAAAAGATATATGAAGAATCCTAGGTGACCCATCACCTATTTGATGAGATGAGAAGAGAAGAAATTTTTTATAAAAGACAATAATTCTACCTAGCTAATGCTTAAAAATTCAAAGTTTGACTTGTTATAAAAAGCTAGATGGCATTTTCTTCTCATGTTTTATATACATTTCACTTTGTTTGTTTTCCAAAATTCAACTCATTCATATCTCTTCTACATCCAATTTTCATGCGCAACGAATTGTAAAGTTATCTTATATGACCTATCATCGAGGTGTTTGGCCTACAAATAAAGAGGTTAGTTGTCTTTCCTTAGGTCAGCAATTTGATTCAAATCACAAACGGATCTCTAAACAACTCATTACGCCTAATTACAACATATCTCATGCTGAGAGACTTTTCAACTGCTAGTATCTTAGTGGGGTTCAAGTCGTGGATAGAATAAAATAATTATTGGCTTAGTACGAACATTAGATAAAAACTGTGAAATTAGTTATCGCCATGGAGGGCGATCATTCGAAGAAGTCATATTATAATTACATTGTGCCAAGTGACGACATCCTACAATCTTGACTCTAAGGTAAAAGACGAAGTTTTGTAAGACCATAACATTAACTTTATTTTTACTCAAAAAAGAAAAATGATGAAAAAAGGCATTGCCTTTATGAAATATGACGTTGGTCAATTATAAACAGCAGTGTATGCCAAAAAAATAGCTAAACAAAAAATAAACTTATAAACAAGATAAGTCAATAGGAGTAGATCTACTCTGTCCCTACAAAATGAACTAAAATGAGTCACGTTATGGTAGTAGGTGAACCAAGCTCATGGGAGGAGTCATATAATTGTCTTATATGACCTATCACCGAGGTGTTTGGCCTACAAACAAAGAGGTTAGTTGTCTTACCCTAGATAACGAGTTTGATATACTATGAACAAATTACTGAACAGTTCGTTGTGCCTAGTTACAATATTTTTGGTGTTGAGAAACTATCAAACCGTTAGCATGTCAGGAGTTATAGTAATAGGCTCGCCAAATCTAAACGATGAGATCACAGGCGGCGTGAAATTACTATAGTTCAATATGAAAATTCCATAAGATTAGTGACGGCGGGAGGCCTACTGGTTCTAGTTGCTGCTCCTTGGTCTTTTATTTTATTTGAAAAAAGTTATTTTACATGACCTATTTATTAGTTTTCTTTCTGCCTGACGATCTCAATGGCTGGGCGGCGTGCTTTCAAACCAAACCATAGCACTAAAGAAACAATAGATCTGCATTTGATCGGGTGAGACTGCCCATATAAAGAAAGAGAAAATGCAACCGGAAAAGATTTCAAGCAAAGATAAACTGAATTGCATGCATAGGTTATTTAGAAAAATTGCATTCACTCACCACAAATTTGAATCACAAGTCTAATTTTATGGCATAACTTCTTTACTGGGAAAAAAGACCCCACAAATGCCATAATTTTCATACAGCATATAATTGAATGCCACAACTTTTTTTGATCACTTGAATGCCACAATTTATATATGGCACTTATTTGAATGTCATTATTTTTTTTTCCGGATCAATTGAATACAATACAGCTTTTTATTTGCTTACTTAAGTGCTACAGATTCTTTTAAAACATTCGCCCACTGCAAACTTGAATTATAAGTCAAATTTTTTGGCACAACATTCTTTAATACCATAAGAAATTGAAAAGATAGATATTTTTCAAACGATTGGCCAAAACCAATGACGCCCGAAGTTGATGATGCAGGTCCTCTCTCTCTCTCTCTCTCTCTCTGGTCTTTCTAGTCTTTTCTCAACAATTAGTCAACCGATGGATATGCAGTATGCACTTGTATGTCCAAGTTATTTCAACGAGTCCCCAGAAGAGGCCTTTGCCTGATCAGGAAATTTCCCCCATAAAAAAGCAATGGTGCCTGCAATGAGGTGCAAACTGCACTGTGCACATCCTCCATATGTTTCGTAGGGCATATATCCACATATTCACACCTAAAATGGAGCAAAGATTGTTAGAAGCAGCTCAAAAGGGCAACATCGACGAGCTGAATGACTTGATCAAAAGCAATGGGCTCATCCTCGAGGAGATGGCTCTCAAAGGAGCCAGTAGCACGCCGTTGCATGTCGCTTGTGTGGCCGGCCATTTGGATTTCACCCGAGAACTGCTGAAGTTGATGCCAAAGTTCGCAGAAAAAGTGAATGTGGATGGTTTCAGTCCGTTGCACATCGCGGCAGCTCGAGGTGATCTTGAGATTGCAAGGGAGCTCTTGAGATTGGATCAACGCCTCTGCTTTGTGAAGGGAAGAGAGAGAAGAATTCCTTTGCATTATGCCGTCATAAACGGGGAGCTCCATGTCATGAAGTTACTGCTCTCCACTTCGCCTGAATCTGTCGTAGAGAGAACCGCCCGAGAGGAGACGGCTCTTCACCTTGCCATGAAGAGCAACCACTTTGATGCGGTCGTTGTGTTGATGGAGCATCTGAAGCAGAACGAGAAGGAGCAGGTGATCAATTGGAAGGATCACAAAGGCAACACCGTCTTGCATCTTGCTGCTGCTGTCAAAAATTTCGAGGCAAGTCACTCGTTTCCCTTATCTTATTACACTTTTGTTTGTGCATTATTTTAGGGAGGGTGTTAATTTGGTGTCCCTACAATATACAAAGATCTTCTAAGCGAATGAATGTATTTGATCTATGCAAAAAGAATTGCTGTTTTATCTTAATGTCTGAAAATCAATGAGGATAAAACAAAGGTGGGAAAGAGTTGCAGGTGGTTGACTTCATGCTTAAGTACGAGGTTGTGGAAGTGAACGCCTCGAACGGGAGTGGCTTGACGCCTCTAGATCTCTCAACTCTCTCCCAGAGGGGAGCAGCAGGAGATAGAGAGATCATAGAAATTCTCACCCAAGCCGGAGCCATGCATGGAAGAGGAAGATCAAACTCACCTACTTCAAGACCAGTCTCGGCGGACGACAGTGATATCAAGGGAGCTGACAATCATCGATCAGATGAGGAGACAGTCACAAATGCTCCTCTATCATTATCACGTTCGACATGGACAAATATGAACAAAGAAAAGGAGTCGTTGAGCGACATACGCAACGCCCTGCTTGTCGTCGCCACACTCATTGTGAGTGCGACCTACCAATCTGTGCTTCAGCCTCCACGCTTTTGGTCAAATGTCGACCCTAATTCCATTAAAGGCTCCTTCACGCCTCCTATTTTTTTGTCTTCTCAAGCTGTGGACGTTGTATACACCGTCTTCATGACCGGCAATACATTTGGATTTTTCGTGTCGATCAAGATGATCGTTCGCCTCACCAGAGATCTCCCCTGTAAGCTGCCACTGAGACTCTCCTTGGCCGCGATGGTTCAAACCTACATTTGCTTCATGCCATTCATGCCGTTCACGTCAATGAACAAAGAGTTACCTCTGTTAACCGCGGTAATGTTGAGCGTGTTGCCACTCATCATATCAGTTCTTCTGCTGCTGATACAGAAGTATTTGGCGCAAGCTATAGATTTCTCCCTGGAAGGACTTTTTAGGCATAACCTCACGAGCGATATGTATAGTCTTAAGCATCCAACTACTCGCTGTTAATGATGGTATTTCTCCTTCCTCGAGGTTGAGCTACTAAATGCAAACCTTTAGCAGTCAAGTGGAGTTTGCTCGACAAGGTCAGAAATTGATGTGATTTTCCTAATAAAATGTGTCGTGTTTATATCACCCTGGTAATTTCGATAGCAGTCGAGATTTCAAGATGAGGTCTAAGTACTCCTTTGGTCTCGCTTCTCCAAATGATTGATGGCCATCAAGAGAACATTTGTGAGGTTGAGAATTTGTCCGCGAGAACAGGTGAAAGAAATAGTGCTAATACCTATGGGCTCTCACAAAATTAATGGGGATCGATACGTGACAAGCCGTGAGCATGGAATCAGAACAAAAGCGCAGGATATGCAAACTTAGTCGGAATGAACCGAATGGTACCAATAGTAATTCAAATGATATCAAAAGATCATTACTGCATGGTAAAGGCAGTTTTAAGCGGATAACAAGAGAATAACTATTTGAGAACGTTGAGATCTAATTTTAGAACGCCAACTCAAGAATAATCTTTTGATTCGGTCTCATTTGACATACAATGACAATAGAAGGGTTATAGAGACATAAAGACGAAACCCTTTGTAAAAAATTACTAGAGAAGGGAATATTTTTTCGGAATACTTGTACGGAAGGGACATCTTTTTCAGTTTTAAGAAAAGTCTTATATACCGAATCAATACACATTTCAATTGAAATTAGGATCCGTGTACACACATCTTTCCATGGCACCGATACTAAGTACTTTATCGTTTGGGGCTTTAGTCAGTCTTTTGATAGAGATTAATCCTTTATTTCCAGATGTGTTGCCGTTCTGTTTCTTTTTTTCTTTTTTTACTTTAGATGTGTAGACATGAAGAATATTGTTTTTTTATAATTCCTAATTTTCTTTTCCCCCTTCTACGTTCCTTGCAACCTCCATTTATGGATGTGGAGCTGCCCGAGCTCAAATCTGTATCGATGATTTTCATCTTAACTTTCTACTTCGCCTTTTAACTTAGCTCCTATTCAATCTCACCGGCTGATTCCTTAATTTCACATGAGATGGGACGATGAGTTACATTGATAATAGATCTAAATGTGCCCTTTGGGAACAAAGAGCTCAAAAGCCACAACTTCACGTTACATCTCTGTTCTACATATCGACAACCAAAGTGAGTTTAGCTTCACTTGACCACATCCACTACATATTTCTCCAGTTCGCTCAGGTTCCTTCGGTCCTTTTAATCAGTTTGCTCAGTGTATGATGCACAAATGCAGGCTCTTAATGATGAAAGGGAAAAAACAGCAGCATGGATGACCTTGCGTATGATGTTGACCCCTCACTGCAATCTCATCGAGCCACTGACCTAGACCTTTTTTCTATTTTTTATTATATTTTCTACACAAGAGATCCAGGCTTGAAGTACCTAGGGTAAGGCGAACTATTGGCATAGGTCCTTGGATGGGGTTGATTGGATTGAGAAAGCATTGTAGACTCCATGGGGACTCATAGCTCGATGAGTACCGCCAAAGAGTGAGTAACAAGTGGAAGGACTATGGATAGCAAGTACGATTTGGACGTTAGTTGGCATCCCAGGCTAGGAGAAAGAGTAGTCTTTGGCTACCCTTCTTTTGAGAGTTGGTTTTGAATTCATTGAGAGTAGCCACTCCTCAATCTTCAAAATCTAGTCTCTCATTCCATTTGACTCTGGTAGGCAAATCTCTCTCGATTCTTCATATATCTCTGTATTGTACATATATCTCATTTGATTATTTATATTTTTTGTTGATTCTAATGGATTATACATAAATATTATAATATCTTGTTAACTTACTTAGTCATCTTCTATAGCCTATAAATACACTAATATAGTCTTCATTATGGAACATGCAGAAATAACACAATTCTTTCTTTTACATATTCTTAATATGGTATTCAGCCAAATCCTGCCTTAATTAATTTTGCAAGTACGGCTTTTTGTGCCGTTCTTAATCTGGCTGCACATGAGAGAGGATATTAAAGTATTTTGTTAGAAAATAGGATATTGTGGAAAAAATTGAGTAAAGAAAATAGAAGAAGGAATGTGTAGTAATATTTTGGTGTTTGTATTTTTGTCTGTACTTTGCACAATTACAAAAGCTCTACTTATAGACTCTCACAAGAAGAACGATGTCAACAATTAAGGAGATTTTGAAAAGAATCACAATTCATCGATTGAAAATCGATGTAGTGATTTGTTGATGCTTGATTTGTGGGGATTTGGTTCTGTCAATTTATTTCTTTCTTTGGTAGAGATTGTGTTGCGGGTTTCCTTCTTTTGCTTGATTCTTCCAATCTTCCTTTTTTGGTGTTACCATCTTTAGTGGAGCCAGAATATTGCTGATTGTCTGATTGTTGCAGATTTCGTGATTGTCGGTGATTGATTGATTCTCTTAACATCCCCCCGCAAGCTGACTCGGCAGAATGGACAGTCAACTTGGTTCGAAGCATCCGAAATCTAGCTGATGAGAGTCCTTTGGTGAAAATGTCGGCTGGTTGATCGACAGTTGAAATATAATGAATTGAGAGTTGACGATGTGCCAAGCGTTCCCGGATAAAATGAAAATCAATCTCCACATGCTTTGTGCGAGCATGGAAAATCAGGTTTGCAGTTAGATATATGGCTGAAAGATTGTCACACCAAAGTGCAGGCGGATGTGAAGGTAGTGCCCGAAGATCACGTAGCAAAAACTCTATCCAAATGAGTTCAGCTGTAGTGTCTGCTAGGCTTTTGTATTCTGCTTCGGTGCTAGAGCGAGCAACTATTCGTTGTTTGCGCGAACTCCAAGAAATAAGGTTGGAACTAAGGAAGACACAGAAGCCACCAACTGAGCGTCGATCGTCACGATCACCGACCCAGCTTGCGTTAGAAAATGCATGGAGAGCAGTGGAGGATGAGCGGTTAAAATGCAGCCCATGGTGTAGAGTGTCAATAAGATAACGCAAGATCCGTTTCACAGCTTGCCAATGCATAGAGGTAGGAGCATGAAGAAACTGACAGGCGGTGTTCACAAAGTAAGCTATATCTGGGCGTGTGAGGGTGAGGTATTGAAGAGCTCCAACAATGCTACTATAAAGTGCAGGATCAGGCATAGGATCACCAGAGTGAGCGGATAATGGTTCATCAGTGGTATAAAGAGTAGGAGCAACTCTAGCTTCAGTCATTTTGGACCTCTGCAGGATCTCTTGTGTGAACTTGGCTTGATTGAGTAAAAGGCCAGTGGATGTGTATTGGACTTCCATTCCCAAAAAATAATGAAGGGGTCCAAGGTCTTCGATGGCAAATTCACCTTGGAGGGAGTTAAGTAAGGATTGTTGAGGAGCCTGAGATGATCCTGTGAGGATGATATCGTCCACATAGACAAGCAGAAAAATGCTATAATGTGGAGTATGCATAATAAAAAGAGAAGAGTCCGCAGTAGATACAGAAAACCTGATTCTAAGCAAATATGAACTGAGCCGTTGGTACCATGCGCGTGGTGCCTGCTTTAAGCCATACAGAGAGCGTCGAAGACGGCAGACGTGAGTTGGTCGTTGGGGATCAACAAATCCTTGTGGTTGTGTCATGTAGACTTCTTCAGATAAGTGGCCATGAAGGAACGCATTGGATACATCTAGTTGGCGGATGGGCCAGTCTCGAGAGTAAGCTACCGCAAGTATTAATACTTATCTATGAGTTTAATACTCTCTTTATTTATATATGTGTGACCACGTATTGATTTTTGGGTAGGAAACTTGTTTACGTGGTATTAAAGTAGATGGATCATCGTAGGAAAAGATTGATCATCTACATCATATTTCATGCGGACCCAAATTGATCATCAAGCTCATGCTCCTCCTCATCAATGTTCCTCATCTCCTTCACATGGCCTCACCCATCGCCACCAAGACCTCTTATGCTCCGGCACAACCTCTAGCAACCCTTCCTCAATGGTTGGCAATTGTCAAAAATCTCTACTATGAGTTCGTTGTCACAACCTCCCTTTCGCATCCTAAAGGTTAATGACTTGGCTAATGCTTATTAGGACTTAGCCCAAGCTTTCCCAATCTTATCAATTCATGATTTATATTTTGAGTTTTTAACTTGCAAGTCAATTTCATCTAAAAAGGAATCACCACTGATCAGTTTAGAATGGATCGATTAGAAACATAAATAAAATGTTTCTCTAAATATTTTACTCCTACGCAACTAGAAAAATTAAGATCGAAAACTTGATTATACTAGTTAATCACTAGTGCTCTTTCGGTACCTAATCTTATTTAAACCATAAGATTACTTTTTCTTGGATTATTTTAAGATTTTCCACACATTTGTGGATAAAAGTATTTATTTTTTAGCTTTTTCTCTGATTTTTCTGAAAATATAAAGTATTTTTAGGTTTTCTGATTTTTTTTTGAAATCATGAAATATTTTTAGATTTTCTGATTTTTCTAGAAAATATAAAAATCATTTTTTAGTTTTTTTTGGAATAAAAATATTTATTATTATTAAAATAATATTATTATATTATATAAAAATAGGGCGGACCCAAGTCGGGTCAGGCCAACATAGGCCCGCCAGCCCGGGTCCTTGGCTGGGTTAGCCCCAACAAAATGAGCCTGGCCTAACAGCCCATGACAACGAAAGGGCCCGGCCTCGGGCCGTGTCGCTCCGACCCACAATCCGGCACTGGCCCTCAACGCCCATATGCCAAAGGGACACAACAGCAGCCGGCAATGCCGCCCGTCTCGGCTTGGCCGCGCGCGTGCTCTGGCGTCGTTTCGGTCAACCCAGGCCAAGGGATCGGCCTTGGACGGACTCATTGCTCTCCGGTCGGCTTCTACACTGCCGGCCAAGGGCCTCCTCCTCAGTTCAACATCAAGTGAACACTGGTGGCGGCATAGGAATGGCGAACGACCCGACGGTCGATCCCCAAGGTCGACAAATATCAAGCAACATCATAGTGAAGCGGGACACGTGGGGGCATCTCAGCTTCGACCCAGGAAGAAATACAAAAACTGGATCTCATTGAGGGGTTTCGTCGAACAAGTGGTGTGCGCTACTGGGCCGGGGCAAACTTCAGCTCAAACGGGATCGGAACCAGTGCCGACGTGCTCAGTAGACAAACCAGGACTCGCACCATGACCTCACGAGGGGCTGCCGGTGGCCGGAGCTCGCGTAAGCCGGATGGCCACAAACTTTGGCCCTGCATGCCCTTACAAAGCAAAAATGGGGGCGGGGACTTCCTGACTTGGCTCGAGGACGCCGACTAGAGCTCGTCGGATGGGGGTCGTTGCGGCCGGGGCGTCGACTAAAACTCTCTCGCTCACTCACTCCCCTCAGCCATCTCTCTCTTTCTCGATTCATTTTTCTCAGATCTCTCTCCTCTCTCTCTTCTTTTCTCTGCAGATCTCAGTCGCCTAGACTTGCTTGATCGCTCGGAGGTCTGTCCTCATTGGATGTCTCTCTTGGGAAGCCAAAACCTCTGAGCTCACTGCTCGTCCGCCCCCTTTACCGAGCTCGCAGCCGCTCTATTTATTGGCGGGAATACTGGCCGACGAGGGGGCTCAACCGCCTGATTTGGGCGTGCCAACCGGGCTTCCTCCTCCGTTCTGCTACGCTGCTTGCTCTGCATTGAAGACGCTTGATTTGTGTCCCATCCGTCCGGATCTCCCACTGGCCTTCGCGCTGCTCCATGTGCTCGCGCGTCGTCGTCGTCGTCGCCGCGCATGGACTGCAGCGTCGGGAAAGGGAGAGAAGGAGGAGGAGGGGCCGGGCCGCGAGGGTGAGGTGGCCAAATGGGCCCAGACCCAAACGGAAGAAAAGAAAAAGAGGGGCTTGGCGCAAAGGCCCAGCCCGCATAGGCCTCTCTCTTCTTATGTTTTTTTTTTTTAATCATAATTTTCCAAAAAATGTTGTAAAATAAGAGAAAATTAGTAGATGAAAATAATATTAATACTTAGGTGATGCAAAAATCATTTTTGTTAGGGTCAAATTAGTCCCTAATTTTCTAGGCAATTTATATCTAAATATTTAATCGAGGGGGTCCTTATGCTATTTATATAGCAATCCAACTTCCTTGAGGTAATCAATTATTTTGTTTGAAAGATCGAATGGCCAGACCTGGCTCTTATTACGTATCGTTATTTACACTTATAACAGGACACCAATACCTTACCCTATTGGAGAGAAGCTCTAAGCACCACTAAACATGAGAGTCAAAAGACTTTTGCATCCATCGTCAAGGTTCTGATCCATATATCACCCAAGAATTCACTGTTGAAATTCTGAAAACTTGTTCAATTCCTTCTATTATATAATAGACCAGCCCTTATCAAGAACTCTCGCCAAATCACCAGCCTTCCTATTAGGCCAGAATGTACTACCACCATGGTCATTTGCCGATCTCTACTGCCTGGGAGTGTCCATACCTTTACCTTTCGTCAGGGAAAGAATGGGGCTGATAAGTTGGCTAAGGTGGGAGTGAACTCGAGCACAGCCTTTGTCTTCTTTCGCTACCCTACTCCTCTGCTCAAGTACACTCAGTCGAGACCCTTATTTCCTGTTCCAATTTTTTTATCGGCCACCACCTTCACTCAGCTATGCTCAAAGCTTTATAGACCCAATCCGCTCCCGAGCAATGACAAAGCGAGCCTAAGCTTTCTATAGAGCCCAGCGTCACCGAGAAGGTTCAGATTGTTTATTCCACTCTGCGCCTAATGGTCCACCTCCATTAATGGAGGTTGCCTCCAACGATTGAGGGGTGTGACCTCAAATTCGGTGTCATGCAACTTAAATCGGAGGTCACCCGACTCCACTTCGAGGTTGTGCGAACCTGACAAGAGCTTGAGCACCTCTATCTATGGAGTTCACAAGAACGAAGAAGGAGAAAGAAAGAGAGAAGGAAAAACTTATTGTCAACTAAGGGCAATGCTACACGTACTAAGAAATGTTTACTTAGTGTCATCAAGTATTTGTACAATAAGCAAGAATGATGCGAAGGAAAAGGGAAAGCAAATTATAAACATACGGCTTACAGAAGAATCAAGGATGATACCTCAGCTAGTAGCAAATAATGACAGCTCTGGACCAGAAGTAGTATCCACACTCGGCAACATATTGTCCACCCATCTGAATAATTTCCAATATAGGAAATTTAGAATTTAGGGGTAAAGTTATGTGATTCCTATAAGACGAATGTAGCGTGTCATAAGTTGCTTTGAAATGATTTTGTATGATTACTTGAACAACAATACATGCACGTATGAGTTGAACTCATTCAACTCATTTCTTGAGCCATTCATATTTGCATTGATGGGTATATAATTGGAATCAACTTTAGAAAGGCTTTCCCCTCCCTTTACTGTAACTTATAATCCATTGTGGTATCGGGATTAGTTAACATGCACATTAAGTGCTTTGACCCTCTATATATGTTTGTAGTTTACTTCGTCCCAAAAATCCATTGCGGTATTGGGATAAGTAGATGTTTTGTTGCAGTCCAGGCCGGGGTTTCGAGTTTGGAGTGAGCATGCTTGATATGTTCGGGCAAGGCTTTAAATTAGACAAAATCCCCGCCCGTGCACACCCCTGCTACAGACCATATAGGCTAATATCATCCAAACTATTAATTGTGTTGGTGCCAACATACATCTCATATGATCAACAGCCTGAGTGGCTTGATCTTCATTCGGTGGGTCAAATGACAATCAAGTGATTGAACTGCCAAAACATCTTTGTACGAACTACAAACAAATTAACAATGTATGTTATTTCATGTGTAAAGTTCATTGTCTGTAGCCACCTTGTATTCCTTTACTCTATACATACATTTATAATGGGTATTAAACCTTTTTGAAATGTTTAGGATGTCATATTCAAATAATTGCAAAATAATATGGGTTGTCGTGTGTTCGAGAGTCGAGATATAACACAACATGCAACGGTGTGTGACCAGCTCCTTCGATAGCCATATCCTCAAGGATGAGCCGGTTGCTTATTATCAAGTCGTTTGACTCTTCGGTATTGCCCTTTGGAGCTGCTTCTAGCAACCTTCGCTCCATTTGATGGGATCTAGTAATGGTCTCTCTCATTTTGGGATGCCTTTGGAGTTGTGAATCAGTCAAATTATTGATCCATTTCAGAGAGTTTCCCCTGGATTTTTCTGTAAATTACAGTTATCGACAAGCTCCTGGGTGAAATCTTGTGGTAGTTAAGAATAGTGGCTAATATAAAATAAAATGAAAAGAATAGTGGCTAATAAATTGTCCAGCATGCAAATTGAAGCAAGTATCTCTAACACAAGAAGATGAATCAAGTCCTGGGTCGAGACTGAAAAGGCATGGGTGTTTTCTCATATACAGTAGAGACCAACTAGCAACACCAAAGTTCCGTGCACATTACCACCTGACACTCGTAATACCCCACTATTCATTTAAAATTCCTTTGTCTTGTCCCATTGTTGCGGCATTTGCCGAGAATCCCCACATATTCTTACATACCATAATGAAAATACTAACAATGTCTAAGAACGACATCATTTTTTTTGGAAAAATGACTTAAATAATTCCTAAATTTCAATCCAATATGTAATGCAATAACTAAATTTTTAATTTTATTTAATGCGGTTCCTAAAATTTTGATACATATTTAATTGAGTCCTAGACTATGTGAAAATTTTCAATGTACCAAAATTGAACAAACTAAAAGTTTATGAATGATATTGTACATTAGGATAAAGTTCATGAATCATATTAAATAAACTAAAAGTTCAACGGTCACGTGACACACTCGAGAACTATTTATATCATTGTCCATTTTTGGGGTTTTTTTTTTTTTTTTTTGTCTTTAAAACATTATAAATCAAAACTTGCGAAATTCTTAAGGAACCCTATGAAGTGGGCCATTTTTCTCACAATACCCTCGCGGTGGTGTCTATTTCAAAATAACACTTGAAGTTGGTGACCTCGTCCTCGATTGACCATTCAGTCCTCGATGGCACAAATCCTCGTTGAATGACGACCACGTGCGCGTCGCATGCCATCATTCGCACGATGGATGGGGGGCATCCTCGTCCGAAAGAAAGTGTCTCCAGGCCTCCCACTTCGCTTTGTCAGCCACGGCTACATATTAGAAAATTCAATAAAAGAATTTTCTCATTTTATTTATTTGTAACATACACAGACCCCCCAAGGAACATCTGGTGTGGGAATGAGGTGGAGAAGAGTTGCTAGCGCTCAGCTCTTCTTAGTGTGAATTTGGGGAAAGAAAAAAAATCCCCTATCAATTGAGGATGCAAGGCATGTAAGTACTGTGACATAAAAATGGGAAAAATAACCTAGTTGAGTACTATCATTGGAGAGATTATCGGAGCTAACTCTCATAGGTGACATCACCCATTATTATAGGGATTTTAGTAGTTCATTATTTTAGAAAAAATTAATTTTATAGTCCTAAAAGTTCTTGAATGAACGGCACCTATAAAAATACCTTCATATTGTTGACGGAGTTCATGACAAAGATCCATCTTTTGTGAGCAAAACAATTAATTCACGTGCTAGGTTTCACCTACTACCCAACATGACTCGTGTTTTGTTTTTAGGGATAGAACATCCGTCCCTCCAAGATCTGACAAGCTCGTACAGTTATTAGATTGGTCAGGCAATAATGCCTACATCCATCCCTCCAAGATCTGACAAGCTCATACAGTTATTAGATTGGTCAGGCAATAATGCCTCTTCCAAGGATGGAAGCCTTTGGTCTTGAAACCCGTGACTCTTTCGTTATAATCTAAGTAATACCAATATGAATACGGGACACGCTGTATGATACAACATGATATGTCGACATATTATTTTTCAAAAAAATAAAAAATTATAATATGTTGGAACACGTTATTTATTAAATATATATTTTAATATATTCATGATAAATTATTATTATTATGATTATTTCAATCGAATCAATTTGATTCAAATTTAGAAATAAAATAAATAATAAAAAAGAGTTTAATGAATTGATACTAAAAACATTAATTCACCATTTGTTAATATCATTTATTATTTCAATTTAACAAATTCAACTCAATTTCAATAATTCATAAAATTTGGAGGAAAAAAATAAATAATCCACATTCAAAACTCTTGTGTCAAAGCATATTGGAAGAAAAGAGGAAAAAATGAACTTGAGTGAATGAATTGCATGTCACAGCAAGCGAGAGTCAAAATAGAAGAGAAGAGAATACTAGGTTTTTCATTTTTCCTCTTATTATTTATATTATTTTGTTATTTATTTACATATTTACTTTTTGATCTATTATTTATTGAAAATTTTTAAAATTGACTTATGCATGTCAAAATTACAACTTACAATTCCGAAATGAGTGTCGAATAAAGTTGATCAAGTGTTGGATTTTCCAACATGTGTTGATAGAGTTTCAAGAGTGTGCAAGAGTGTCGAAAAGTGTCGGATATATGTTGGAGTATTCGACACGACATGAAAGCTTTCAAAGAGTATTGATGCTTTTTGGGTTATAGTCATAACCGTAGCATGCCCTCATTTGCTACTCTACAAAGTCTACTATGATTTTTTGAGACCTAGACTTGATTTATGAAATTCCATCTTAGTTTGAAGCACCAAATTGATGGGCCACTTTATACAAATGGATGAACTGCTTTGGGATCTCATATCTTAATTCTTACACAAATGTTGGGAGCAATATTGTGTATTTGTATTCGATTCGATGTCTATATTGGTGTCAAGGCCTCAATAGTCCTAGGCCTCGCATTGGAGACCCGAGCATGGGTGCCAAGGACCTAATCCTAGGCATAGGGACTCAAACATAAGCACCGAAGTTGCAAAACCGGCCTCAATGGATTGGGGCTGGGCACCCGATCTTGGAAGTCGAGGCATTGGGATTGAGTTTTAGAGTTATTATCCAAACGTGGAGTTTCCAATTCAAATGATGTTATTTAGTTATATTTTGGAAAATAATTTTCGATTTTTTAAAGAAAAATCAATTTTCTAAATTTAAATATAGATTTTCTATTAACTAAGAAAATAAATTATGTTAACTTATTTTCCTAGGTAATCCAAGCTGTGAAAAATAAGGAAAATATTTTATTAGAAATGTTTTGCACGAAACAAATAGAGTATGTCCAATCTTAGTCCATCTTTATTGCAAGTCGACCTGTTTATTACAAGTCGACCAAATAGGTCAACTTCTTATCCTCGTTTTGCTTTTGGATTATATTTCTATCTTTCTTTCTATTTTTTTTCCTAAATGAAAATTCTGGGCAATTTATTACATCGTGTAAAGCCACACGCGTCTAATTTAATGATTTTTAAAATCAAATCTCATTGGAACCAATTGCGATTGCACAAATAATTAGCCAAAGATATGAAACATTATGCTTATGCCACCAGTCCATTTTACCCTTCATCAATGCTGATCCTCATTTTTGGCTATGCAATGGCATAGTTGGGGAAATACGCCAAAACCCGTAAACGTTTAGCACGAACTACAGTCACCGACCATCCTGATTAACTAATTAATCACCATTTATTCTGATTAACCACGTTTAATTAAAAAATCAAAATTAATTGACGTGATTGTAGTTAACCACTAACCACACGTAGTAATCATAATTAATTAAACTAACCTTAAACTAATCGTGGTTAAATAAACAATCAACTAACCAAATGTGGTTAACCTAACTATTCAACTAACCCAAGGTCAGATAAACCAACCGACCCCTAACTCCAGTTAAATCTAATTAACCTCCTAACCTAGATTAATTTAAATATAATTATTCCCTAAACAAGTTTAATCGGACTAATCGGAATATCGGGGCGATAATTCACCCAACGAGAAATCCAACGACCAGGGCGCGACGGGGGCGGTAAGGGGATCGCGTGGACATCTCCGGCGCGTCGAGGGGGTTCGCCGCAAAAAGGGGCTTCGGCCGAGGTGTTTTGGCCCAAGGAGGGAGAGGGGCGTGAGGCGGTGGTTCCGAGCGGCTGGGCGGACGGCAAGCAGCAGCCAGGTGGAGCTAGGACGGCGGACGGTGGTCCGGACGGCAGCAGGAGGCGGCTGAGGTGGTCGGCCGGTTTCCTCCATCCGTGAGGAGGTTCGAGCGGCAAAAACCAGTGAAGAGGGGGAAGAACGGGACGGCTGACGAGATTCGGGCGTAGCTGTGGGCGGTCCAGCGGCACCGGACGGGCGGCCAGCAGCTCCGGCGACTAGGCGGAACGGCGCGAGGCGGCTGGTGGTGGCGGTTCAGCCAGCTGAGGCGTCAGCAAGCCAGAGCTGAGAGAAAGAGCGCCTGGTTCGTCGCGGTTCGGCGACGCTTGAGGGCGGCAGCGGATGGACGAGGCTAGCGAGTGGACGGCGGCAGGTCGCGGTGGGTCCAGCGTCTCGCAGAGCTGCTGGGTGGCTGGCTCGGCAGAGAAAACTGAGAGGGAGAGATAAATAGAGGTGGCTGGTTCAGGCTCGGGTGGTCGGGTGGCGACTCGCCAGCTGTCCGACGGCGTGCCGGTGAGACGACGGAGCTGCGGCGGTGATGGGTTGTGGTCGTCAACAGCAGCGGCTGCAGCAGCGGCAAGGGCCGTCGGGCGAAGGAGGCGAAGAAGGAGGAAAAATGAAGAAGAAGAAGAAGAAAGAGATAGGGAGAGTGGGACGTGCGACTGAGGGAGGAGAGAGAGAAACGTCAACATTGAGGGGACAGGAGCAGGTGCGGCTGCAGAAGGGGAAACGTGCGGACAAAAAAAAAAAAACAGAGAGGGAGGAGAAAGGAGAGAGAAAAAGGAAGGGCAGGAGGGGAGGGAAACGTGTAGGCCCCTCTCATCACTCACGCTTCTCCAATTTTTTGTCCTCTTCTCAAAATTGAAGAGTAACGAAACTTCGATTTAAATTTTCGACTCGATAATTTTTTTTCCGACGTTTCCAACCGAATCGAAAATTTCAAAAATTAATAAAATTAAAATATAATAATTTAATGCCTACATATTGAGAAGTTTGATAATCGGATTTGGATTGAATATCATGATCAAGTTGATCAATTGTACATTTAGAACGTCTCAAATTAACAAGTGACTATCAGAAATCACGCATGCTTAACCTACGGTTAAAATAATCTTAATCAACATTTGAGCAAACTCGAGTTAGAGATGACGTCAATTGTCATGTGATTGCAATGAATCAATGAAATACACGATTGTTAGGAATTGATTTAAGGTGATTTGTAGTCCATATTATGGTAATATGGGATCACTCACGATCTGATCATATTTTCTTTGTGAATTAATTTATAATCATTCCTTAATATGCCTATACCAACATTGGATCATCCACCGTTATTCCTTATGGTTGAATCGTCAATCTCTAGTCAAGTTTTCTAATTGTGTGCACCGGAATCTTTAATAGCATTTTTCCTTTCTATTAGTATCTTATGAGTGATTAGTTCATAGTGAAACTTGACTAATAATGTATCGATAAAATATTCATTCATATAATCCAAAAAAGATCAAAAACTTAGGATGTCACACGTCACTTGTGTGAAAAAAGTTTAGGGGTGAAGTACACTATGGAAGCTTTGCGAGTTGCCACCAAGTTCGTCCTCAAAAAAAGAGAGAGGGAAAATTGCTGAAAAAAGTACAGTAGCTAATCTAATTTTAAACCTTTCGATTTGGCCAATATAATCATTTCAGCTAATTTTAGTAAAAAAATCGATAATTTGGATACCAATCATTTTACGTGGCTATAATGATGCTGACATGGATAATTTTTCCAAATTTTTATGAACATTTTGGAATTTTTTATGATATTTTTTTTTTCTCCTTTCAACTCTAGGTGGCAAGGTCGTCGCCTTATCCTTGCCAACCTCTAGGTGAGGAGCATGAAACCTAAATTTGTTACAATTTGGGCTAGTGTATCAAGCCTAGAGCGAGTAGGCTCAATATGTTCAAGCCAACCTTCAATTAAAAAAAAAAAGTGACTTGTGCACATCTATTACAAATAATGTAGATTAAAATATCATCTAAATCATTGATTGTGAGAGTGTTACCATAGACTCCATATGATTAGCAACCTAAATGGGCTTGCTGTATATGGTCTATAGATAATGTTCTTTCGACTGGATCAAAAGACAGCCAAGCTAAACTACTAGAACTACCTTATACAAACTACAAAACAATTCACTCGAGAAAATCTATGCCATTTCATTAGTGGACTTCTAGTAGCTATTTGATTCAAAACTATTGCACACTCAAACGGTTTGATTTGAATTTTGAGGAAACTTGAACGAAAAAAAATTGTTGACATCCCTATGAAAAAGTTCAAGGAAAAGCAATTAAAACGGCTATAAAATTAAGGGAAAATTCCAAAAAAGGGCACGAAATGCCATTATTTTCTCAAATAAGAGCCTTAAATAAATCTTGTTTCAAATAAAGACTTGAAGTTGATCTTATTTCAAATAAGAGCATAAAGTAGTTATGTTTGTTTCAATTAAAAGTTAAAGTGCCTATGTCTCTTTCTAATAAGAGCCTAACAAGGTCAAGGGTATTTTTGTCACTTACCATTTTTTTCTTTTTTCTTTCATTTTTCCTTTTTCTGGTTCTTCTTCTTTATCATCGGTGACTAGCCAGGCTGGGCAAGAGCCGCCCTCACCGACCACAAGTTAGGGATGGTTTTGCCTAGGCAAGGCGACCCTCGCCCTAGGTGAGGCCGCCCTTCATGGCCATTTGCGACGTCCGCCCTCGCGACCCTAGGCAAGGCTAACCCTTTGTGAGCCTCGAGCGAGAGTCAACCTCATCTGGGGCAGGTGAAAGGCTTGACGACCCTCGCTAGTAGTTGCCAAGGGTCGTTAAGCTCTAGCCAAATTTGGTGAGGGTGGCTTTGCCTGCATTTGCAAGAGCTCACCGATGAGTGCCTGCAGGCTCTCGTCGACCCTTATCCGCTAGTGGCTACCAACCGATGTTGAAAAAGAAAAATGAAAAGAAAAGAAAATTTTAATGAAAATGCTTTTGACCGGTTGAAAATTTTAATTAGCTTACAACCAGTGAGGTTACGCTCTTATTTAAAGCAACCATAGTTATTTCAGACATTTATTTAAAATAATCATAGTAATTTCAGATTTTTTATTTGAAACAAAATTCACTTCAAATTATTATTTAAGAAAATGAAGATATTTCAAGTTATTTTTTGGAATTTTTTTAAAAATCAATAATAATAAAAAGAGTCATAAGACTCTGAAGAGAGTCGATAATATTCCCACATGGCTGGTGCCAACAAAAAAGTGATTCTGAAAGCGACACAACACCCTTATATGAACATGACACGCATTTTGTATCAAACGACGTAGACATAGACACGAAAATAAATACGCTCCATTGCTGCCCTAAATATGAGTAAAGCAAAGAAATCATGACATGGGGTCCCAAAGCTATTTCATAAGTCGGATGCAGTGACTCTTCAATCTGATGCTTCCGACAAGACAAATTGATTCACGCGATAACGTTGTGGAGGCAAGTGACGTCATTCTAAAGTAATTACTATGACGTAATAGTTTTACCCTATGAAGACCACGGCATTGACTTTGATCCGCTGACGGGAGACATAGATTACTCTGTCCTTCTGAGATAAAACAAAACACCCGACACCCTCCCAACTCCTTCCTCTGCCCCCTTGGCCCCCCGGGGGACAAATGACAAAAACTTCATTTCATTTTTATCTGATAATGTTTTTGAAAATTTCATTAAAACAAAACGACATAGAAAGGTATTTAATCAGGTGCCGTTTCATTCTAGGACTTAGGACAACAAAATTGCCCCTTCATTAAAAATAAAATATTATGAATGTGAATAGACTCTTAAAAGGCTAAAAAAAAACAAAACATGCCAGAGATTTGTTATGGGGTAAGAGACTTTATAATGTCACCTCCCGAATTTATTAATTAGTGAGAAATAAAAATATTCATCTAATAATGAAGGGTGTGAGGTATGCAGATATCGATATATTAAAATAAAAAACGAAGCCTAGTAAGGCATTTCATTGGGAGACTTCTATAGGCGGTCCTTACAGCTGTACTGTAAATTTCCTTGTTCTACTAATAAAAAACACGAGAAATTTCTTGTATTGAATTTTTTGTCAGTGTAGCTAGTGACAGGGAGTGGCGCTGTGGCTGAGGAAGCCGAGCAGGAGGCCTAGAGGCATTTTTTTGGGACAAAAGATGCCCCTATCCATGGCGCGAAATGGCACACGCACATGGTCATCGTCTGGTGAACATCTGTGTTGCCGGTGAGATTTGGGACGACTTCACCAAATTATGGAGCTCACTTTGAGGCAAACGCCGATCACGGAGGTGCTTTGATCCCCCCTCTTGAGGAGGGTTTTCAAGACTTCCCCGCTCCTTCTTTTCTCCGATGTATTTAAAAAGCCATTTTATGTAACAAAAAGAAAGAAAAAAGACTGACCTTTGGCCAGAAACCAATGTCCCGCGATTCCAATTCTGGTTTTCCTTTAATAAGTGGTCCTACTGGTTGGATCTGTGCTCTGATATCGTCCGTATTTTACTGAAAAGTTGAGTTATAACGAGTGGCTATGTGAATGGAGCTGTGCTGTTGCCAGTCTTATTTCCATCATTCACCAATGAGCTTCTTGATACTCGGAAAACTCTATAAAATGGATCTATAATTTAACAGACGCCCGAGTCCAAAGGCATCCCAAGAAAAGAGTGAGAGAGAGGCCATCATTATAGTTCCGATCAAATGGAGAGAAGGTTGTTAGAAGCAGCTCGAAAGGGCAATATCCACGAGCTGGACGAGTTGATCAGCAGCAATGAGCAAATCCTCGAGGAGATGACTCTCGAAGGAGCCGGTCACACGCTGCTGCACGTCGCTTGTGTGGGCGGCCATTTGGATTTTGTCCGAGAGCTCCTGAAGCATATGCCGAAGCTCGCAGAAAAAGTGAACCCGCGCGGTTTCAGCCCGCTGCATATCGCGGCAGCTCGTGGTGATGTTGAGATCGCGGAGGAGCTTTTAAAAGTGGGTACACACCTGTGCTCCGTGAAGGGACGGGAGAGGAGAATCCCTTTGCATGATGCAGTCGAAAATGGGGAGGTCCATGTCATGAAGGTACTGCTATCCAAGTTGCCTGAGTCTGTCGAAGAGACAACCGCCCGAGAGGAGACTGCAATTCACCTCGCCGTCAAGAACAACCGGTTTAAAGTGCTGGTTTGGTTGGTGGAGCATCTGAAGCAGCACAATAAGGAGCAGGTGATCAATTGGAAGGACCACAAAGGCAACACCACCTTGCATCTCGCTGCTGATGCCAAAAATTTTGAGGCAAGTCTCACAGTTCCCTTATTTTACGCACTTTTCTTTGTGCATTATTACTTCAGTGAGGTTAATTTGGTGTGCCTACCATATGCAAAAATCTTCTAAGCAAAGGAATTTATTTGATTATCACGGGAATATAATATCTTAGGTTTCGTTCGTTTTACGGAAAATATTTTTCAGGAATCTATTTTCTAGAAAAATGTAATTATTTTTTGGTGTTCGGGTGAAACTTGATTTTGAAGTGGAAAATATTTTCTGCTGTTCGCTTGGAAAAATATTTTACTTTATAATCTCTTTTCAATAGTTTTTATTTTATTTTATATTTTAAAATTGTTATTTATTATTTTTTAAAATTGATTATTAATTTAATTTTTTCTTTTTTTTGTGTTCTCTCATTCCTTGGTTGGTCGTCGACCGACAGCCGGCCATGCCTTGAGCTCACCCGATTAGCTCACCAACGAGGCCAAATTGGTGAGCTCAGCTTGCCTGTCATCAGTTGTCGGCCGTTGCCGTGGCCGGTGACCGGCCGAAAAAGAAAGACAGTAAAAAGAAAGACAAAAGAAAAAGAAAAAGAAATAAAAAATCGATTTTATCAAAAAATAACAAAAAATTCGAATTTATGAAAATAGTAAAAAAAATTGATTTAAAAAATAAAAGAAACAAGTGAGGACTAATAGGGGATGTGAGATAGAAGAGAGTGAGTGTGGAAAATGTTTTCCTCAACTTAAAAAGTGGAAAACATTTTCACTTACTTTAGAAGTCCTTTTTTCCTTTATGGAAATTTTTTTCTCCAATGAATTTATTTTCTGTGAAATGAATTCGAAAAATTTGGAAAATATTTTTCTGGAAGTTATTTTCCGTGAAACGAACATAGCCTTAATATCTGAAAATCAATGAGAATAAAACAAAGATGGAAAGAGTTGCAGGTGCTTAACTTCCTGCTTCGTGGGCATGCTATGAAGTCCGGGGTCGTGGAGGTGAACGCTTTGAACGATTGTGGCTTGACGCCTCTGGATGTCTCAACTCTCTCACAACGAGGAGCAAGAGATAGAGAGATCAGAGAAATTCTAACACGAGCCAGAGCTGCAAGCGGAGGAGGAAGATTAAACCCGTCTGCTTCAAGACCAGTCTTGGGGGACGATGACGATATTGAGGGAGGTAACGGTCATCGATCATATGGGGATTCGAACAAAGGAAAAGATTCGTTGGGCGAGATACGCAATGACCTGCTGGTCGTCGCCGCGCTCATCGTGAGCGCAACCTACCAATCTGTGCTTCAACCGCCGAGTAGTTTAAAAAAAAAGGAGCCGCGCTTGGTGTACAACCTCTTCCTGGGCGGCAACACATTTGGATTCTTGATGTCGATCCAGATGGTCATTTGTCTCACCAAAGCTCTCCCCGTCAACCTGCCGCTTACGCTATCCCTAATCGGAATGGTTCTAACTTACTTTTCCTTCACGTTATCCCTAATGATCGAATCATCGAATGGTAACTCGACTGCCACAGCGCTGAACGTGCTGCCTCTTATTATAGCAGTTTTTCTTCTACTGATGCAAAGGCCGTTGGCGGCAATTATGCGTATTTTCTTGAAATGGCTTTTTCAATTTCATTTCCTAGGTAATATGTACAGGCTAGAGTAGAGAAAGGACCAGAATTGTGGTTGTCAATGATGGTATTTCTGTTTCCTTGAGGTTGAGCAAAGACATGCAAGCGTTTAGTAGTGTTAGAGTTTGTTCGTCGATGTCAGATGTTAGATTGATGCTTTTGATTCTCTGTAGTTAATTGTGTGATGTCCGCAAGTGATTTGCTATATCATATCTTTTTAATAAAATGTGTTGTGAGTTTATATCGCGTTATAACTCTATGGATAGTAGTTGAGTTTTTGAGACATGGTCTCATGAGTTCTATTCTAAGTGCTCATTTTGTCATTGCTTCTTTCGATGGATTGGCCACAAAATGAAACATCTTTGGGAGGTTGAGAATGAATTTCACTGTTAGAGCAGGCGGAAGAATTAATGGAGGTCAAGCAAGGAAATATTAAAAAAGAACATAATGGAGGTGGCGAAGAAGGAAGAAGAAGAAAGAGAACATAATGAAATAGAAAGAACAAAGGTTTTTCTTTTAAAAATATCTAATTGAGCTGAAATTACACATCATCACTGACACATTGAGGGAGAGAAGTGCATATAGAATTGGCACATTGAACTTTAATAGCAACGTTGGGCAGAAAGTTAACAAGGGACCGGATTTAGCTATAAAAGTGAAAAATGCTGATTTTTTATAAGATCAATAAAATTCGAAGTGAAATTGGGATCCAACCAAATGTTGATACTTTTTAAGTGAATTGGGGCTTTAAAATAGGTGGACTAATAAGATTATTAACAAAAGCACTCAATAACTCCACAAGCTTTTAGAACCTCGAAGGAAATAGACTCTCTATCCTTATATATAAAATATAATGAGTCTCAAGTCACGATTGTATTATGAATTTATCCCATGTTTTTTTTTTCCCTCACAAAAAGATGGTGCTTAGTTATGAAGTCCATCAACCATAGAGAAATGTGCTTTCATAGGTGCCATTCATTCCAGAACTTTAAGAGTACAAAATCAACTTTCACTAAAAATAAATTACTGAAGTCCCTATGGGCCAGCTATGCCATTTCATTGGTGGAGTTCTCGCCATCCATAGCCACCGTGAATTCCTTTAGTAAATAGATAATAGAGATTTGCTTAATTATAAACTCTATTGAACCTTTTTGAGATGTGTTTGGTTTTCATTGTAGTCTGTGTCGTTAATAACTACAAATGAGGATTATCATTGCTAGAGACAACAATAGATAGGTACAGTGTCTCTTTAAATGTTTCACATTTTTTGACAACTATATATATATAAGAAAATATTTTTTTATTGAATTATTATTTCAAATAATAAATATCGATTATTTTTAAGAAAATATTTTTAAATTATTTAATTTTTATGAAACAAACAATGCATAAATCAACCGTTACAGATAACGACATGAATACATATACACCCTATTGCTGCCCCAAATATATGTAAAGCAAAGAAATTATGACATGGGGTTCCCAAAGGAGTTCAATTATTTGTTATACCGCGACTACTCAATTAATGCTTCTGATTTGTTGACACCTAAATTTTGATTGATCATTCATAATTTAATGCACACAAATTTAGGGATTAATTTTAACCCCTAAACAAAAAATATTAGGATTAAATTGCATAGCATATAGTTTTAGGAGCATTTATTATTGCATTTGCATTGGACATGTGGCAGGGCTTCAATTGATGGTTCTAAGCTTTAATTTAATAAGTTGGACTAAGCTCACAAGGGAAAAGAATTTGGCTAGGCCCGTTAAGGAGTAACGAGTTGGAATGTGAGAATATTCCTTGGAATATGAATGTTCCCGAGAATATTCGCATTATTCTTTTAATATTTAAGGAATGTGTCGGATGAAATATTCTCGTTAAGGGGTGACGAATTGGAATATAAGAATATTCCCGGGAATATGAGAATGTTTCCGAGAATATTCTCATTATTCTTTCAATATTCAAGGAAAGCGTTGAATGAAATATTTGAAAAATATTGCACGTGGGATACAAGAGCTAAATAGACAACGTGCAAATTTATCATATTTTCTTAAATAACATAGTCTTCTCACCTATAAAAAGGGGGGCCACACACACTGAAGAGACACACAGAAAAAAAGCCAGAATTGAGAGAAAAGGAGTGGCAGCGCAATATAGAGAGAGATGAGAAAAAGCGTCTCTTTTCGCTGTAAGTTTGAAGGTCGACTCACAAAAGGAGGCCTCTTCCCAAGAGACAAGGTAGGTAAAGTTCCTATATAAATTAATTCTTGAATATTTTGTTTTTTCTCGTTTAAAGTATTGCATGCTTGATTGAATTCCGATTAAGTGAGGTCGTTGTGTCATGATAAAAATCTCAATAATAAAAAATATTGAGCCGCGAGACGTCGGATCAGGTTTTTGATTGTTTTGATTTTCTATCTTGAGTGGTGGAAAATTGTATGCTTTATATGATTCAGTTGCATTATGTGTTGATATGCCTTTGTTCGAATTGATTTGGCTTATTAAAAAAACCCCAAAAAAAATATAGTTGAGTTAGATGTGCTTCTTATTAGAATATTTTAGGATAGTTTTCATGTTTACATATAGGTCTTTTTTATTTCGAATTTTGATCATAAAAAAAAAAACATAAAAATTGCCATGCTCATGTCATGTAGAATTAGGTCATCTTCCGTGTGTCATCTAATCATTGCATGTTTAGGGTCATTTGAATGCGTGACATACTAGGGTAGTTGCATTAAATATTTTCTAGCACTAGATTAAGTTAAATAATTAATGTTGCATGACATATAGTTTGCATATCAGGTTACACATTAGTTGCATTGAATATTTTCTAGCATTAGATTAAGTTAAATAATTAATGTCGCGTGACATATAGTTTGCATATTAGGTTGTACATTGCGTGTTATTATAATTAGACATTTTTGCACATCATCGCATGCATTGCACTTATTATTTTACGCCTCATTAAATAATTTAAAACCTTTAAAAAAATTGAATGGTTGCATGCTAATTAGAAATCATATCTAGGATCATTGATGTGATTTTTTTTTAAAACTAACATTGCAGATGCTTTCGTTGCTTTGAGGTAAGTATTTCTTCCCGGTGCTTGCAATTTATTTATTACTTTGCTTTATTGAGTGTTAAATTATGATTGCGCACTCGCATGATCACATTGCATGTTAGGGATTAAATTAAAATCAATCCAAACTGCCTACATATCATTTTTTTCAAATAAAAGAGAAAATGTACCGAAAGGGCGTTAGAGAAATCTAACGTAATCAAGTCCCCAATCCCATAGTCTCTGGTTCGTAGGAGTGAAGTAACTCTCCCGTACTTTACTTGGGTTTCTAATCGACCCACTAAAAATAGATTAGTGGCGACTCCTAAGTAAAAATTATTGGCATGTTAAAAAAACTTAAACCTTAAGTCGCGAATTGGTATGGGCTTGGGAGAGCCCGAACTAAGTTTAGGCTTAGTAATCCATTAGCCAAACCCTAGGTGGTGCACCCGAGGTGAGGTCGCGACATGATTAGATGGTATAAATCAAGTAATATGATAATGACTTGGAGGCAAGCGACGTCATCCTAGGGTCATGACTAACGTAATAGTTTTAGTCTGCGAAGACCTTGGCATTGACTTCACTTTCGCCGATGGGTGACATGGTAGATATTTTTTGCTCTCATAAGATAAAACAAAATGACATAAAAAGCTAACTCCATAGGTCGCGTTTCATTCCAGAACTCTAGGACAATAAACTTGCCCTTCATTAAAAATGAAGTACTAAAATCCCTATATTGTATATTTCCTCGTTCTACTAATTAAAAAATTAGAAATTCTTCTACTGAATTTTCTGTTATGTAGCTAGTGAGGGGGAGTGGTGGGGATGGCTGAGGAAGCGAAGCGGAAGGCCTGGATGCATTTTCTTTTGGACAAAGAATGCCCCTGTCCATGGCGCGAACAATGGCAAGCGACATGCCCACAGTTGTCTAGTGAATATCAATTTGGACAAAGAATGCCCCTTTATGGGTGTACTTTGAAGTCCGAGGTCGTGGAGGTGAACGCCTTGAACGACCGTGGCTTGACGCCTCTGGATGTCTCAACTCTCTCGCAAAGTGGTGCAAGAGACACAGAGATCAGAGAAATTCTAATGCGAGCCGGAGCTGTAAGTGGAGGAGGAAGATTAAACTTGCCCGCTTCAAGACCATTCTCGGGGGACGATGACGATATCGAGGGAGGTAACAGTCATCAATCAGCTGGGGAACCTGTCACAAATGCTCCTCGATCATCATCACATTTGACATCGAAAAAATCAAACAAAGATGGTGGATAGTTGAGCAAGATTGAGGTCCTGCTGGTCATTGCCGCTCTCATCGCCAGCGCGACCTACCAGTCCGTGCTTTCAGCCTCCAACCATTGCAGAACATGTAGGACATGACATGGCCAACAATCCTTCCGGGGAATCTGTGGATAATACTTCCCATGGATCCGTGCTTCAGCCTCCAAGCATTGTAGGACATGACAAGGCCAACAATACTTGAGGGCAAAAATCAGGACCATAAATTATTCCGTGAGCCTGGTGTACATCCTTTTCCTGGATGGCAACACATTCGGATTCTTGGTGTTGGTCCAGTACTCATTTGCCTCAACAAATATCTCCCCGTGAAGAAGCCGACGAAGCTATCCCTGATCGCAATGGTTCTAACTTACTTTTGCTACATGTTATCACAGCTGATCTCATCGGGTGGTACGGATACCAAGATTGTGCTGCACATGCTGCCTCTTATGATAGCAGTCTTCCTACTACTGATGCAGAATTGGCTAACGACAGTTTTAGACTTTTTCTTAAAATGGCTTTTTGAATTAAAGATCTTCCGTGATCTGTACAAAATTAACTAGGACCAAAGTTGTGGTTGTCAATGATGGTGGTATTTCTCTTTCCTTGAGGTTGAGCTAAGACATGCAAACCTTTAGCAATATGGTATTGAAGCTTGTTCAACGAGGTCAAGTATTAGATTGGTGTCCTTGATCCTCTGTAGTTGATTGTGTGGTGTCTGCAAGTGATCCATTGTATCATATCTCCCTAATAAAATGTGCTGTGAGTTTATATGACATTTTTAACTTCATGGATAGTGATTGAGATTTCAAGACGTGGTCACATGAATTCTATTTTAGGTACTTATTTGGTACTTGCTTCTTTAGACGGATTGGCTGTGAAGTGAAACACCTTTGTGAGGTTGAGAATGAATTTCTCTGTTAGAGCATTTGGAAGAATCAATGGAGGTCTGAGCAAGGAAATAGAAAAATAGAACACAATGAAGTGGCAAAGAAGGAAGAAGAAAAAGAATATAAGGAAATTGAAAGAACAAAGGTTTTTTCATTAAAAATATCTAATTGAGCTGAAATTGCTCATCATCAATGACCAGTTGATGGAGAGAGGCGCATATAGAATTGGCACAAAGAACTTTAACAGCAACGTTGTTGGACGGAGATTTAACAGAGGACCAGATTTCAATAAAAAAGTAAAAATTGATGATTTTTTTATAAGGTTAGAAAAGTTCGAAATAGAATTGGGATCTGACTGAAGGTTGATATTTTTTAAAGTGAATTGGGGCTTTAAAACAAGTAGACTAATAAACTTATAAACAAAAATAGTCAATAACTTTACAAGCTTTTTGAACCCTGAAGGAAATAGACTCTTTGTCACTATAATATAAAATAAAATGAGTCTCATGTCACAATTGCGTGTGAACTTACCTCATGTTTTTTTTTCCCCTCACAAAAAGACAGTGCTTAGTAATGAACTCTATCTTATTCCGAATTTTTTAAAATAAAAATCTAAAAATATTGCTCTAGATTAAATTTAATTCCATTTCCTTAATTAAGATTGCATATTTAAATATAGGTTATTTTTAATTTCGATTTTTAATTAAAAAGAAAACATAAAAAAATGCCATCGTCACGTGGAATTAGGCCATCTTTGGCATGTCATTATAGTTAGACATTTTTATACATCATTGCATGCATTGTATGTAGTTTTTAGGCCTCATTAAATAAGTGAAAACCCTAAAATGTGAGTCATTGTGTGTTAATTACAAGTCACCTTTAGGTTGATGTGATTTTCTGACTAATACTGCAAATGCTTTCATTGCTTTGAGGTAAGTAAGTTCTTCCATTTCCTCCCAATTTATTAAATGCTTTGATCATTGAGTGTTATAAATAATAGTTGCGCATGTGCCTGATCACTTCACATGTTAAGGAGTGTGTTAAAATCAATCCAAATTATCTGCAAATCATTTTCTTGAAATAAAAGATAAAAGATACCAAAAGGGCATTAGAAAAATCTAACGTAATTAATCCCATAATCTCTGGTTCATAAGAGTGAAAAAATTCTCGTCATTTCACTTGGGTTACTAATCGATCCACAAAAAATAGATTAGTGTCGACTCCTAATTGAAAAATCATTTGCACATTAAAGACGTATGGACCCCTAGAGTGCCAAAACTTAGCACTGGGGACACTTAAGTGCCAAAAGTTATAAAAGATACACTTAAATGTCAAAATCGGAGCAAAAGGAATATGTTAAGTGCCAACGGCGAAAAATTGTCACGTGTCCATTTTTTGGTGACTTCATTTGTTGATGGAGTATTTTTTTCAAAATAAAAAATTCACGTGGCAATTTTAATAAAAACAATCGCCATGTCGATTAAAATTTTTTTTTTTTTTTAAAAATTGATTTTATTAAAAATAAAAAAGAGGAGAGGAAGGGGATCCGGAGGGGCTGTGCAGCCCTTGCCGTCGCCGTCGTTGCCGCTGCCCCAAAGGCTGGTGACGGTGGGCGAGGGTTGGCCAAGGTTGCCAGCCACTGGCCAGGGCCCGACAACCTCAACCGACCCTTGCCCACCGTCGCTGGCCCTTCCCAGCAAGGGTGAAGCGGTGATGGCGAAGGCGGCGAGGGCTGCACAACCCTTGCCGATCCCCTTCCCTTCTTTTTTTTTTTTTTTTAATAAAATTGATTTTATAATAATATATTTCATAATTATTTAATATTATTTAATTAATAATTTTTAAAATTCACGTCAGCACAAAATGACGTCGTTTTGGCTGATTTTCGCCGACTCAGTTTTCAGCGAGCTACGTAGGCAAGAAAATTAATAAAAAATTGCAACGTAGGATTTCCAGTAGAGTTCCGACAACTTGGTACTGAAGTGATCCATTTGTTTTGAAAAATGGCAGTTAAGTGTACTTTTTGTAATTTTTGACACTTAAGTGTCATTTTGTGCTAAGTTTTGGCACTCGAGATGTACTTATGCTGCACATTAAATATCTTGAATTTAAGTCGCGAATTGATATGAATTTGAGAGAGCCCGAACTAAATTTAGATTTGGTAATCCATTAGCTAAAGCCCTAGATGATCCCACTTGCTTTGAGGTTAGTTCATGATAAATTGGTGACTCTACTAGGGACTTAAGTTAAAACTCTCAGTGGATTTAGGCTGAATTTTCTCCTTTTACAAAAATGTTTTTTCTTTTCTTTAAATCATATGAAGTGATGGTTGATACTACAGCTCGTATGAATAAAGACGTTGTTGATCTCGAAGCACAACTTGCCAAGGCTCAAATGTAGGCTTTTGTCCCATCAACTCTACATGACTGAAACATGCCGTATCCTCAGTGCCGAGATTGAGGAGGTGAAGCAACGGTTTAGGAAGCTAGGGATTATGTTTCAGCCTTGGATCGTCAGAATGTCATCAAGCTCCAGCTCTTGGTCGAGAACTTAACATTATAGACGGAGTTCATTTCCTTTCCGGTTGTATTAGAAAAAGAATACTCTTTGTCGTAGACACTACTGTTAAATTTGTCTTCATTCATCTTCAGCCCGAAATCTTTTCACGTCGCATCAACATGCCCCTTAATTATGAGTATGTCAGGAAATTAAGAACTCGCCTCCCTTCTCGGATTCTGAGTCTCTAAACCACGATTGCTAATAAATGATCTTCACGCGGCATTTAATTCCTTCCTCCATGTTTCCCATGGCCCCAGCAAAACAGTCACAGTTCCCCACGTTTCCCTGGGCTCTTTATGTCTCTCCAACTTCCTTTATTCGACGGTTTCTCTTTAGTAGTTCGTCTCTATTTAGTTTCGAGACTCGTCCTCTTTGTGCCCATCTCACTTTGCTTATACCACTTTCCTCAACCTCTGAGTTATTCATCCTTCCATGACTCCTCGCACTAGAGCTTCCAGTAGAAATGCTTGTCACTCCAGCACTTTCAACGGTCGGTTCTTTGCTTTACGCCGTCTAGAGAAGAGAAATATTCTTTCCACTCAATCGGTAGACTTGATCTATGACCCTGAAGATGAAGAACACCTTATGCCTGCCGAACTCATCATTGGCCCTTATGTCAAAGCTCTTCCGCCTCCCCCTTATTTGAGGAGTGCTTCTCTCGGTATTTCAAAGAGCGTATCCCATTGCAGCATGGGCTTCTAGTTGACTGGCAACGGCTTGAACGAGCCCCATCCCGTTCAAGGCGTTCACCTCCACTAGCCCTCTGTTCAATTCCAGTGCACGTCCGATAAGTAGCGGCAAGTTCATGCAAAGTAGCCGCACCTGATCAAACGGTCGACAAGAGCGACAATCCAACTAGTTACAGTGATTATCGATGAATGCCTAGCGATTATCGTCGCTCGTCCAATGACTCACGGCATTACATAAAGGTCAATAAAGCCAACCACCTATAAAATAAATTTATTCCTTCGAAAGGTCGGAAAATCGCCATCATCTTGTTGATTTATTGGACCAACCCTCGCCTCTTTTCGATACATGCTCGCAGAATTCTATGAATCCATTGGGGGAAAAGGAGAAACAAAAATGACGTTAATATAAATTTCTGGAAATATTAGTAAATTTCAGATATGCCGGTAAAAAATGCAGTAGGTACATTGTTTATCTAGTAACTTATTAGTAAATTATCAATTCCAATATAAACTTATTAGCACGTGCGGCCCCCAGGATTTACTCCCCTAACTGTTGGCGGGGTGCGGGGTTTCCTGGGTCATCAAAAAAAAAAAAACTTTTAGCATTTAAAAGTTTCTACATCCTCTAACTTGGAGTGCCAAGTGCATGGTTTAATACCCCTTACGAGTAGGCTGGTTCTTGACCTAAGCGTGTATGTGTAATTGGGAAGCAAATAAGGGCCAGGAGATATGAATTAGGATTTTATGGGATTATTATCAATTATTCTAAAAGTCTAAACTATTAAATGAAAATGTGATTTAATATTTAATGTTCTAATAGGCAAAAGAGTTGGGAGAAAACCTTCGGCCAAAGTGTCTATATATAGTTGAAATTGAGTAAAATTTCAATGAAGAGAAATGCGTAATCGTATTTTTGAAAGAGAAAAAAATGTATTGTAAATAAAAAAGTAATATTATTGAAGGGCTAATTAGAAAATTCAAAATGGTACCACCCGAAACCATCCCTCGGTGTCACCACCGCACCACCGCCCAAAATATCCCCACGATTGAAGATGCCGACCGCGTCACCATCCTCAAGCCTGTTCATACTCTAGTTAAACATGTTGAGCTTCCGAAATTAAATATTCCATGGATTAAGACTTCGAGAGACCAGGTATGAAAGAAAACCCTTCCCTTCTATCGATAGTGTTGCGGGTTTACCGACCATTCAAATGGTCAAGTATTGGAGTAAGCCTATATCTGTCAAAATATGATCTAGAAGTTGTTCTTCCTCTAATGATAACAGTTCAATCCTTGAGAGTCAAGTTACAAGGCGATATGACTATATGATGAACTGATATATATGAACATCGATGAACTTGGTGAAGATAGAATTTCTGCATTAGAACAAGTAATTGCTCAAAAGAGAAGAGTCGCCAAAGCCTTTAATAAACATGTGAAGCCAAAACATTTTGACATTGGTGACTTATGATGCATTTGGTTCAGCATTTCCAAGGGACTTTTAGGCCTGAAAGCCCCTTTGGGAAATGCTGGACCGTTTGGTTCAGCTTTGAAGCTAGCTTTCAGTTGAAAGCTGGCCTTCAAAATGTTGAAATTAATTTTTCCCTTCCAAAACTACCCTCACTGATTTTCATATTTTCAATTTTGCCTCTGGTTAATTTTTTTTTTAATTGAAAAAGAAGGCAGCCCTTCGCCGGACCGGCGAAAGGCTATGGCCATTGGCAAGCTAGATCTGGCGCCGGCGGCTGTCGGCTGAGGTCGCTAAAGGTCGGGCGACCTCTAGCAAGGGTCGTGCAACCCAGCCGAGGGCCGCCAAAGGTCGCCCGACCTTAGGTGACCCTCAACGAGAGTTGCGTAGCCCCAACCAAGGGTTGCCAGAGGTTGTTCGACGTCGGGCGAGGCCAAAGGTTGCCCGAGCTCGGGCGACATCCAGAGATCTCAACCGACGGCTGCTAGCGCCAGATCTAGTTTGCCAACAGTCGTAGTTTTTCGCCGGACCGACGAATGGTTTAGTCTGATTTTAAAAAAAAAAAGATACACACATACGCACACACACAATACTCATCAAAGCCCATTGCGAAAGTTTTTTTTACCAAACCCACATTTAACTCAAAGTCTATTTTTAAAGAAATTTTACCAAACCGCATTTCCCTAAGTAGCTTTGAGCTTGCAGCATTTGCATTGAACTCAAAACCCCTTGCAAATGCTGAAGTAAACGTACTCTTAGTACAGAAGACTATACCGCCAGTGGACACAGATAGTGAGAAATTCAGCAAGTGGTCCTCTAATTGGGAAGGACCCTCTTTGGTCACGGATATTTAATTTGGTCGGCAACACTAATCGATTGATGAATATTGGTGGAAAAGAAATGTCAAGGTCAATAAAATGGAAAGTATCTAAAGAAATATCATCCGACCCCGTGAGGTTTGCAAGAAAAACAAGATGAGCAGGAAAAGGAGTTGGACACAGAAGTACCAAAAGAACTAGGTGTATTCACAGCGATGGAAAAGAAAAATACAATGATCTTAGAAGGAAAAGCATTGGTTCAAAAGGAAAGTGCGACGACAACAACATTAGTTGAGTTGGTCAGATCAGACCAATATTTGCCCTAAACTTGAAAATAAAGGCAGCGAGGCGATCCTCCATGCAGTTGTTTTCCTTCATAGCCTGGTGAGCAATCGGAGCACGCACCTGCATCAACGGAAACAGATGGTCACAATCATCCCGGAGCTCGTCAAATACGGATGTCTCATCTTCCACGAGCAGATCCTGAGATTGGGAGACCTAAATGTCATGATTCATGTCGTTTAAGCTTTGTTTGATTGTCTATATTTCTAATCATGATAGGACTAAATAAAATAGGATATGAAATCTAAGGATTTTGTATATCTTATATATAGTTTGGTGAATCACAGTATTAAAGTCACATATATTCACATTATATTATGTACATTTTTTTATATAGACGACATATCAGTATAAATGAATTTAAAAGTTCATTATTTGCTTATTCTATTTTATTTTTCCTCTTTTTTTTTTTAATTATTTTCTTTTTTTTATTTCTCTTTTCCCTTTACATTATTCCCTAATAAAATTTTATTAAATAGTTAAATGTACTAACATACCTAAAATACAAAAATACCTAAATTATGTAGTAGATATAAATATTATTTATACTTATATATTGAATTTATATTATAAGATGAATTAGAGTTGAATATATAATAAAATAAGATTAAATTAAAAAATAATTTTTTTTTGTTATTTTGAATTTGTTATATTAGAAGTCAAATATTATTTATATTCAAATATAATTTCAATTTTTTTAATTTAATAGGTTTGTTATTCGAGAAAAAAAAATCCCTATTAGAAATATTAGAAATCCTATCCACCTTTATCCCACCTCCTTCATATGATAATTTCATCCAACCTATGTCTCTCTTATATCCGATTTTATCCTATATCAAGAAGACACCAAACACGAGATAAGTTAAATTTTATCTTATGCTAAATTTTCTCCTGATTGCCAAATGCAACCTTAGTCTTTTAGGGAGAGTTGGCCACATGTTGAATTTTCTGACATTTGTTGACCACGTGTTGGAAATTGTTAGAGCATGTCAGACATGTGTTGAAGTGTCAAACATGACACGAAAACTCCTAGAGAGTGTCTATATCAAGAAGGCACCAAGCACAAGATAAGTTAAATTTTATCTCATGCTAATTTTTTTCTTGATTGCCAAACGCAACCTTAGCCTTTCGGGGAGAGTTGGGCACATGTTGGATTTTCTGACACTTGTTGACCGCGTGTTGGAAATTGTTGGAGCATATTGGCCACATGTCGAAGTGTCAAATAGGATAAAAAACTCCCAGAAAGTGTTGTTGCTTCATAGCCCTTGAATGCCTCCTCAACATAGTGGGCCTACTCTTTCCTATCCCAGCAATCCACTCCAAGGGAGTAGAAATAGTCGATTTTGGCTAAACTAGTATGCCATGGTCAAACACAAGCGAGAACTCATGAAAGTCTGTCCGAAACAAATGAGTCGGAGAAAGACTATGCAACTTAAAATCCTCCCTAAGCACTTGAATCTCCTCTTCTACATCAGGATTAGATATTCCGACAGAATATTTGAGGAAAGGGAGATCAAGCAGCCTCTTCCAGTTTGAGACGAACTCATCACTGAACAGAGGATTGACAGTAGACTCTGAAGGAGAAGCCATGACCGGGAAAGGGTCACCATTTTGGAAAAAGAAGAAGTTAGGATTGACTTTGTAACTTTGTAACTACAAGGAAAAAGGTTAACGTATGGCAAATGGATGTAATTCCTTAACTACAAGTGCTGTTCCTATTGACCGCGTCAACAGAAGTTGAAAAGACGCGAAGCATTATCAAAGGACGTGCATAAATGGGGACCATTAACGCCAGTGAAGCTGTATCAACGTGAAGTCTCATTAAAGGACGTGCATTAATGGAGTGACGAGGCCGCCGGCAAGTGGGAAAATGAAAAATTGTCACGATGTACACACCCTTTCCTGACGAAATGTGCCGATGAGCAGTCGTTATTTAATGCTCCAATACAGAAAAGACCATGACATCATGATTATGTGGTGCGTCTCACCCTTTGGCTTGGACACGATTGAGAGAAGATCAATAGCGATAATGATTTGGAACTGCATGTCCATTGCTGATGGTACAATTTGATTAATTATGTATCGATTAGTCGCAAATGTAGGCAAGATAAAGAATACTGTATGAAGTTCTGGAGATGAAATTGGAGAGATAGGACGCAAGATGAAAAGGGGAAACTGACTTTTCATTAAGAGCACCGATTAACAAAGGTATAACCTAGATCATTGGATTACATCAAACGAAGGTACTACCTAGTACATTGGACAGCATGAAATTAAGGGTGCAAATGATAAAATTTTTGGCAAAAAATTGATTTCTGAAATATAAATGTATTTTTCTATTTCTATTCTTAGATGAGTTTCTGAGCAAAAATACGTTTTTGATGATAATACCAAATTTCTATTTCTAAAATAGAAACTTGTTTAATAATGACGTTAAATTTCTCCCTCTTGAGCAGCAGTAATGGAGGGAGAAGGCAATGATAGTTGGCAATCGGCGGCAATAGGGGGAGGGGGGGTAGTGGCAAGGGTGGTGGGCAGTCAATGGGGGGAGGCGATAGCAGCAACCAGCACTAGAGAAAGGAGGTGGTGGTGGTCGATGACTGGGGAAGGGGGCAGTGGCCGAAACTGGCGACCGACAGCAAGGGGAGGGGGTGATGGCGACGGTTGGTGATCAATGACCAATAGTGGGGAGAAGGGGCAGCAATGGTGGCCGATTGGTGATTGGCGACGAGGGGATAGGTGGCAACAGTGATGATCAACAACTAGCAATGGGGGAGGGGTGGTGGTGGTCTGGCGATCGACAACCATGGCAAGGGGAGGCGATGGTGGGAGTGGTGGCGGGGGCAATGGTGGTGGGCAGCTAGCGGGGGGGGGGGTGATGGTAGTGGTGGTGGCGATGAGTGGCCAACAATTGGTGGTGACGGGGGAGGGGGCAAAGGGTCCCGGTGATTGGCGGGGGGAAAAGACATGGAGGGAGGGGATAGCCGTGGTGGTGGCAACCGGTGGCTAGTGGGGGGAGCGGGCGACAGTGGTGGGTAGCTACAACTAGAGGAGGTGGATGGCTAGGGGTTAGGGTGAGACTTCTTCGGATGAAAAGAAAAAAAGAAAGAAAGAAATAATTCCTAATTTCTATTCCAAAAATAGAAAAATAAAAAAAATTACTTTTAATTTCTATTCAATGCCTATTTCTAGAGTAGAAATCTATTTCAAAAATAGAAAAATCAAATTATTTTATCAAATGGATTTTTGTTTCGAAAACAAATCTGGAATAGAAAATTAGTTCTTGAACAAAAATAGAATGGTTATCATCCATGCGCTAAATAGCTACCTAAGTACATGGATGAACCTGTGCAAGAGCAACTCTCGCTCATTGTTCGCCTCTACATGTTGGCGGTTTGTCACTGCAACCAGGAGCAAATGTTGACAGGAAGCCGAAAGTCAACTCACTAGCTTTTCTTCATCTATTAAAGTTTGCAGCGAGGTGTAGTCGTCGTTGCGATAATCCTCAAGATCACCCAATCACTCCATGAACTTTTCGGATTTCAAAGGAGATAGATACTCTATTTTTATAATATAAAATAAAATGAGTATCACGTCATTATACCATGCAAACCTTACTCATGAATTAATTTTTTTTGGGTATCAAAAGAATGGCACTTTGTTATGAACTCCATTAACAACAGAGAAAGATACTTTCATAGGCTTTTCACTGAGAATGAACTACTACCTCCCTATAATATATATCTCGTTATTCAACTAATAAGGAAAAGAGAAAATTCTTTTATTGAATTATCTATTACTAAAACGTGAGGTGATTAGGAACTTTGTATAATCAATGAAACAAAAGGACGAAAAGATATATGAAGAGTCCTCGGTGACCCATCACCTATTTGATGAGATGAGAAGAGAAGAAATTTTTTATAAAAGACAATAATTCTACCTAGCTAATGCTTAAGGATTCAAAGTTAGACGTTGTTATAAAAAGCCAAATGGCATTTTCTTCTCATGTTTTATATACACATCACTTTGTTTGTTTTCCAGAATTCAACTCATTCGTATCTCTTCTACGTCCAACTTCCATGCACAACGAGTTGTAAAATTATCTTACATGACCTATCATTGAGGTGTTTGGCCTACAAATAAAGAGGTTAGTTGTTTTTCTCTTGGTCAGCAATTTGATTCAAATCACAAACGCATCTCTAAACAACTCATTACGCCTAATTGCAACACATCTCATGTAGAGAGACTTTTCACCTACTAGTATCTTAATGTGGTTCAAGTCGTGGATAGAATAGAATAATTATGGCTTAGTACAAACATTAGATAAGAACTGTGAGATTAGTGATCGCTATGGAGGGCGATCATTTGAAGAAGTCATATTATAATTACATTGTGGCAAGTGACGACATCCTACAATCTTGACTATGAGGTAATAGATGAAGTTTTCAAAGACCATAACATTGACTGTATTTCCACTCAAAAAAGAAAATTGACGAAGAAAGACAATGCCTTTATAAAATACAACGTTGGTCAACTATAAACACCGGTGTATGCAAAAAAATAGCTAAACAAAAAATAAACTTATAAACAAGACAAGTCAACAGGAGTAGATCTACTCTGTTCCTACAAAATAAACTAACATGAGTCACGTTATGGTAGTAGGTGAACCTAGCTCATGGGAGGAGTTATATAATTGTCTTATATGACCTATCACCGAGCTGTTTGGTCTACAAACAAAGAGGTTAGTTGTCTTTCCCTAGGTCACGAGTTGGATTTACTATGAACAAATTTCTGAGCCGTTCATTGTGCCCAATTACAGTATATCTCGTGTTGAGAAACTATCAAATCGTTAGCATATCAGGGGTTATAGTAATAGGCTCGCCAAATCTAAATGATGAGATCACAGGCAGCGTGAAATAACTACAGTTCAATATGAAAATTCCATAAGATTAGTGACGGCGGGAGGCCTACGGGTTCTAGTTGCTCCTCTTTGGTCTTTTATTTTATTTGAAAAAAGTTATTTTACATAACATATTTATTAGTTTTCTTTCTGCTAGACAATCTCAGTGGTTGGGCGGCGTGCTTTCAAACCAAACCATAGCACTAAAGAAACAACAGATCTGCATTTGATCGGATGAGACTGCCCATATAAAGAAAGAGAAAATGCAATCAGAAAAGATTTCAAGCAAAGATAAACCGAATTGCATGCATAGGTTATTTAGAAAAATTGCATTCACTCACCACAAATTTGAATTACAAGTCCAATTTTAGGGCATAGCTTCTTTACTCGGGAAAATGACACCACAAATGCCATAATTTTCATACAGCATACAATTGAGTGTTACAACTTTTTTCGATCACTTGAATGCCATAATATATGTACGGCACTTACTTGAATGTCATCAATTTTTTTTCCGGATCAATTGAGTGCAATATAACTTTTTATTTGCTTACTTGAGTGCCAAAAATTCTTTTAAAAATATTCACTCACTGCAAACTCGAATTATACATCAAATTTTTTGGCACAACATTCTTTAATACCGTAAGAAATTGAAAAGATAGACATTTTTCAAACGATTGGCCAAAACCAATGACGCCCGAAGTCGATGATGCAGGTCCTCTCTCTCTCTCGTCTCTCTAGTCTTTTCTCAACAATTAGTCAACCGATGGATATGCAGTATGCACTTGTATGTCCAAGTTATTTCAACGAGTCCCCAGAAGAGGCCTTTGTCTGATCAGGAAATTTCCCCCATAAAAAAGCAATGATGCCCACCATGAGGTGCAAACTGCATTGAGCACATCCTCCATATGCTTAGTAGGGCATATATCCACATATTCACACCTAAAATGGAGCGAAGATTGTTAGAAGCAGCTCAAAAGGGCAACATCGACGAGCTGAATGACTTGATCAAAAGCAATGGACTCATCCTCGAGGAGATGGCTCTCAAAGGAGCCGGTAACACGCCGTTGCATCTCGCTTGTGTGGCTGGCCATTTGGATTTTGTCCGAGAGCTCCTGAAGCTGATGCCAAAGTTTGCGGAAAAAGTGAACGTGGATGGTTTCAGTCCGTTGCACATCGCAGCAGCTCGAGGTGATGTTGAGATCGCAAGGGAGCTCTTGAGATTTGATCAACGCCTCTGCTTTGTGAAGGGAAGGGAGAGAAGAATTCCTTTGCATTATGCCGTCATAAATGGGGAGCTCCATGTCATGAAGTTACTGCTCTCCGCTTCACCTGAATCTGTCGTAGAGAGAACCGCCCGAGAGGAGACGGCTCTTCACCTTGCCGTGAAAAGCAACCGTTCTGACGCGGTCGTTGTGTTGGTGGAGCATCTGAACCAGAACAAGAAGGAGCAGGTGATCAATTGGAAGGATCACAAAGGCAACACTGTCTTGCATCTTGCTGCTGCCGTCAAAAATTTCGAGGCAAGTCACGCAGTTCCCTTATCTTATCGCACTTTTATTTGTGCATTATTTTAGGGAGGGTGTTAATTTGGTGTCCCTACAATAGACAAAGATCTTCTAAGCGAAGGAATGTATTTGATCTATGCAACTGCTGTTTTATCTTGATGTCTGAAAATCAATGAGGATAAAACAAAGGTGGGAAAGAGTTGCAGGTGGTTGACTTCATGCTTAAGTACGAGGTCGTGGAAGTGAACGCCTCGAACGGGAGTGGCTTGACGCCTCTAGATCTCTCAACTCTCTCCCAAAGGGGAGCAGCAGGAGATAGAGAGATCATAGAAATTCTCACCCAAGCCGGAGCCATGCACGGAAGAGGAAGATCAAACTCACCTACTTCAAGACCAGTCTCGGCGGACGACAGTGATATCAAGGGAGCTGACAATCATCAATCAGTTGAGGAGCCAGTCACAAATGCTCCTCTATCATTATCACGTTCGACATGGACAAATATGAACAAAGAAAAGGAGTCATTGAGCGACATACGCAACGCCCTGCTGGTTGTCGCCACCCTCATTGTGAGTGCGACCTACCAATCTGTGCTTCAGCCTCCACGCTTTTTGTCAAATGTCGACCCTAATTCCATTAAAGGCTCCTTCACGCCTCCTATTTTTTTGTCTTCTCAAGCTGTGGACGTTGTATACACCGTCTTCATGACCGGCAATACATTTGGATTTTTCGTGTCGATCAAGATGATCGTTCGCCTCACCAGAGATCTCCCCTGTAAGCTGCCACTGAGACTCTCCTTGGCCGCGATGGTTCAAACCTACATTTGCTTCATGCCATTCATGCCGTTCACGTCAATGAACAAAGAGTTACCTCTGTTAACCGCGGTAATGTTGAGCGTGTTGCCACTCATCATATCAGTTCTTCTGCTGCTGATACAGAAGTGGTTGGCGCAAGCTTTAGATTTCTCCCTGGAAGGACTTTTTAGGCATAACCTCACAAGCGATATGTATAGTCTTAAGCATCCAACTACTCGCTGTTAATGATGGTATTTCTCCTTCCTCGAGGTTGAGCTACTAAATGCAAACCTTTAGCAGTCGAGTGGAGTTTGCTCGACAAGGTCAGAAATTGATGTGATTTTCCTAATAAAATGCGTCCTGTGTTTATATCACCCTGGTAATTTCGATAGCAGTCGAGATTTCAAGATGAGGTCTAAGTACTCCTTTGGTCTCGCTTCTCCAAATGATTGATGGCCATCAAGAGAACATCTTTGTGAGGTTGAGAATTTGTCCGAGAACAGGTGAAAGAAATAGTGCTAATACCTATGGGCTCTCACAAAACTAATGGGGATCGATACGTGACAAGCCGTGAGCATGGAATCGGAACAAAAGCACAGGATATGCAAACTTAGTCGGATCAAACTGAATGGTACCGATAGTAATTCAAATGATATCGAAAGATCATTACTGCATAGTAAAGGCAGTTTTAAGCGGATAACAAGAGAATAACTATTTGAGAACGTTGAGATCTAATTCTAGAACACCAACTCAAGAATAATCTTTTGATTCGGTCTCATTCGACATACAACGACAATAGAAGGGTTATAGAGACATAAAGACAAAACCCATTATAAAAAATTACTAGAGAAGGGAATATTTTTTCGGAATACTTGTACGGAAGGGACATCTTTTTCAGATTTAAGAAAAGGTAAGTCTTATATACCGAATCAATACACATTTCAATTGAAATTAGGATCCGTGTCCACACATCTTTCCATGGCACCGATACTAAGAACTTTATCGTTTGGGGCTTTAGTCAGTCTTTTGATAGAGATTAACCTTTATTTCCTGATGTGTTGCCGTTCTGTTCTTTTTTTACTTTAGATGTGAAGACATGAAGAATCTTGTTTTTTTATATTTCCTTATTTTCTTTTCCCCCTTCTACGTTCCTTGCAACCTCCATTTATGGAGGTGGAGCTGCCCGAGCTCAAATCTGTATCGATGATTTTCATCTTAACTTTCTACTTCACCTTTTATCTTAGCTCCTATTCAATCTCACCGGCTGATTCCTTAATTTCACATGAGATGGGACGATGAGTTTCATTGATAATAGATCTAAATGTGCCCTTTGGGAACAAAGAGCTCAAAAGCCACAACGTCACGTTACATCTCTGTTCTACTTATCGACAACCAAAGTGAGTTTAGCTTCACTTGACCACATCCACTACATATTTCTCCAGTTTGCTCAGGTTCCTTCGGTCCTTATAATCAGTTTGCTCGGTTTATGATGCACAAATGCAAGCTCTTAATGATGAAAGGGAAAGAACACCAACATGGATGACCTTGTGTATGATGTCGACCCCTCGCTGCAATCTCATCGAGCCACTGACCTAGACCATTTCTCTATTTTTTATTATATTTTCTACACAAGAGATCCAGGCTTGAAGTACCGCCAAAGAGTGATTGGCATAGATCCTTGGAAGGGGTTGATTGGATTGAGAAAGCATTGTAGACTCCATGGGGACTCATAGCTCGATGAGTACCGCCAAAGAGTGAGTAACAAGTGGAAGGACTATGGATAGCAAGTAAGATTTGGATGTTAGTTGGCATCCCAAGCTAGGAGAAATAGCGGTCTTTGGACCCTTCTTTTGAGAGTTGGTTCTGGAATTCATTGATAGTAGCCACTCCTCAATCTTTGAAATCTAGTCTCATTCCATTCAACTCTAGTAAGCAAATCTCTCTTGATTCTTATCTTTTATTGATTCTAATTGATTATACATAAATATTATAATATCTTGTTAACTTAGTTAGTCATCTTCTATAGCCAAGTAAAATATTTAGGGAAATATTTTACTATTGTGTAACTAGAGAAACTAGAATCGAAGACTTGATTACAGTAATTAATTACTAATGTTCTTTTGGTACTTAATCTTGTTTAAACCATAAGATTACTTTTTCTTGGATTTTTTTAGGATTTTCCATACATTTGTGGATAAAAGTAGTTATTTTTTAGCTTTTTCTGATTTTTCTGAAAATATAAAGTATTTTTGGGTTTTGTGATTTTTTTTTTTTTGAAATTATGAACTATTTTTGGATTTTCTGATTTTTCTGGAAAATATAAACATCATTTTTTTTTTGGAATAAAAATATTTTTTATTATTAAAATAATATTATTATATTATATAAAAATCGGGCGGACCCAAGTCAGGTCAAGCCAACATAGGCTCGCCAACCCGGGTCCTTGGCTAGGTTAGCCCCAACAAAATGAGCCTGGCCTAACAGCCCATGACAACGAAAGAGGTATAAGTAGAAGCTTGGCCTTGGGCCGTGTCGCTCCAACCCGCAATTCGGCACTGGCCCTCAGTGCCTGTATGCCAAAGGGACACAATTGCAGCCAGAGACGTTGCCGTCTCGGCTTGGCCACACGTGTGCTCCGGCGTCGTTTTGGTCAACCCAGGCCGAGGGATCGGCCTTGAACAAACTCATTGCTCTCTGGTCAGCTTCTACGCTGCCGACCAAGGGCCTCCTCCTCGGTTCAACATCAAGTGAACATTGGTGGCGGCAGAGGAATGGCGAACGACCCGATGGCCTATCCCTAGGGTCGACAAATATCAAGGAACATCACAGTGAAGCGGGACACGCGGGGGCATCTCAGCTTCGACCCAAGAAGAAATAAAAAAAACTAGATCTCATTGAGGGGTTCGTCGAACAAGTGGTGTGCACTATTGGGCCGGGGCAAACTTTAGCTCAAACGGGACCGGAACCAGTGCCGACGTGCTCAATAGACAAACTAAGACTCGCACCATGACCTCACGAGGGGCTGGTGGTGGTCGGAGCACACGTAAGCCAGATGGCTGCAAACTCCGACCCTACATGCCCAAAAACAAAGCAAAAATAGGGGCAGGGACTTACTGACTTGTGTCACGAGCCGATTATTTGGGATCGCGACCGTGCAACGACTTAGGCTATTTCGGGTCGCTTAGAATCATTGGGGCCTAAGCCAAGCCTTTTTATGATCGACCAATCACTCACTCACCCAAATCGTAGAGAGAGAAACTAGAGAGAGAAGCTCTGAATGAAAGAAATGAACTTAGATTGCTAATGGTTGGATGGGATACAAATGAGAGGGAGGACACCCCTTCTTATACTTGAGGCCCTTAGATTACAACCATTGATCGAGTTTCGATCCGGCGGACAAGATCGTACCGCCCCACTTACCATCTACAGACATTTATGACAAGAAGATTCTAGACTACGGCGCAATTACAGGATCGCCCATCCCTGAGAATGTTTCGAAAGTGCTTGGATCCTTCAAGGGGCGTTTTGGTCATTCTTCCTCGATCACGAACGCCCCATTGACCACGGAAACCTCTACTCCGTGACATTCTACCCCACTCATTCGAGCGATGTCCTTGGCACTCATAGCATGGGGAGAGTTCTTTTTGGCACAAGCTTTTTCCCGCTTCTTCCTATTCCGCTTGGCCCTAACCGACTCGAACGGTATCTCGAACGACTTCTTGAACGATTGGTTGAGTGACTTTACGACCGGTTGGGCGCATGACCCTTTCTTCGGCTCGAACATGGTACGCGGCACGTACTCCACTTCGGGGGAGAGGGCTTTGATTGGCATGTTGTGAGTTGGCGCAGGAGGTCCCAAGTCTACCTTTGGCTTCTCCAGTGGTTGGGTCTTTGGTTATTGATCGGCTATGCGCTTGGCCACCTTCAAGCTTTTGTCGAGGAGATGAACCGCAACAATCGTCTTGGTGTTCATCACCCCTTTAAGCATTGACACCATGGACGGACACTTCGGGTCGAGCACTATGATACACTTGGACCCCATGTCGATCATGGTTCTTGCTCAGTCGAAGAACTGCATTCCCAAGATGAGGTCGTAGTCGTCAAGCAGGATTACTTTGAATGGGAGCTTACCTTTCCATCCGCCAATTTGGACTTCGACCTCCAAGGTTGTGCCTCCACTTGCAAGGTCTTCTGAGTTGACAGTCTTAAATCGCCTTTCGTTCAACATCACTTCCAAACCCAACTTCTTCGCTACCTCGGTCGCCATGAACACATTGGATGCACCCGTATCAACCAAGGCATAGAGAGTAATACCACATACCTCGAGTTCGACGAAGTACATGTCAGTTTGCTCCTTCTTCTTGGGCGGTGGTTGGGTTTGCACAGAGTTGAGAGTCATCCCACCAAGTCGAATTTGGCACTTCTCCTCCTTTGGCCGTTCTTCTTCTTCGACGGAGAGGATGGCATTGACTCGGTGTTTTTGCGTCCAATGATTCCCTTTGCAAATGAAGCAAAGAGTGGGCAGAGATTGATCGTACTTACTTGTGTAGTTCTTTTGCGGTTGACCTCCTTGGACGGGTTGTTTGGACGAGCCTTCTCCCCAAGTCTTCATTCGACCACCTTGATCTTTGGGGCCACGGGAGTTCTCTCCACCTTCATCCTCGGAGGATCGATCCAACCTCCAATCCCTTGATCAATGCTTCGTTGGATTGAATTTGTTGAGGTCGATGAGTGATTCAGCCACGATTAAGGTTCTCGAGAGACTTTTCATGTCTCGACGCATTAGCTCTTGTCTTGCCCATGGCTTGAGTCCATCCAAGAATGCTTCGAAAGCTTCCTCTTCTCCAAGATTGTTGATTTGGAGCTTGAGTTCGGTGAATTCTTTCACGTACTATTGGACCGTACCTCGTTGTTCGATGCGATGGAGCCTGCTACAAGTTTCTTGTTGAGCAAACTCGGGGAAGAAGTACTCTCAAAACTCCTTCACGAAGTCATCCCACGTCTCCACGGGATGGGCACCGTGCTTGGTCTCATCACACCTATTGTGCCACCACAGCATTGTAGTATCAGTAAGGAACATCGCAGTAATTCGTACCTTAACATTCTCATGTTAGATGTTGGTGGCTCCGAAGTACTACTCCGTGCTCCATACGAAGTTGTCCACCTCTTTGGTAGATCAATCACTCTTGAACTCCTTGGGCTTCGGCACCTTTATCTTAGGTACCGCTTGGGTAGGCATTGCTCCATTCGCAATGCTCAGTTTGCATAGGGTGAGCTCCGCCTTGAGCTCTTGGATCTCCACCTTCATGGCTTCGACCTCATCCCATTGGGGGTTCTCCTCTTCCATTGTTCGGACTCGTTCCCTCTAGTCGTCAATCGATATTTCGAGGGCATTGTCCTTCGTTTGGAGAGGGATCGTTGCATTGTTGATGGCGTCCGTGAAGTCCTTGCGAAGAGAGCCTTCAACCTCCATGATCCGGTCTCGAACATCATCAAGTCTGTTAATGAGGTCGGCCACAGCACTTCGCATCTTCGCAAACTTCTCATCAAGTGTGGCAACGGGTTCTAACGAGGTTTCTCTTTTCTTGCTTCAGCTACGAGTCTCTCTGACTTGGGCAACCTCACCATCCACAATAGCTTCTTGGCTCAACATTCTTTCGAACAGTTGGTGCTGCTCCTCAGGTCTCTCTTCTTTTCCTCTGATACCACTTGTCACGAGCCGATCATTTGGGATCACGACCGTGCGGCAACTTAGGTTATTTCGGATTGCTTGGAATCGTTGAGGCCTAAGCCAAGCCTTCTTCGAATTGACCAATCACTTACTCACCCAAATCGTAGAGAGAGAAACTAGAGAGAGAAGCTCTGAATGAAAGAAAGAAACTTAGATTGCTAATGGTTGGATGTGATACAAATGAGGGGGATGGCGCCCCTTCTTATACTTGAGGCCCTCAGATTACAACTATTGATTGAGTTTCGATCCGGCAAATGAGATCGTACCGCCCTACTTACCATCTACAGACATTTATGATGAGAAGATTCTAGACCACGGCGCAATTACAGGATCGCCCGTCTTTGAGAATGTTCCGGAAGTTCTTGGATCCTTCGAGAGGCGTTTTGGTCATTCTTCCTCAATCACGAACACCCCATTGACCACGGAAACCTCTACTCTGTGACACTTGGCTCGAGGACGCCAGCTAGAGCTCGTCAGATGGGGGTTGTCGCGGCCGGGGCATCGACTAAAACTCTCTCGCTCGCTCACTCCCCTCGGCCATCTCTCTCTTTCTCGATTTTTTTTCTCAGATCTCTCTCCTCTCTCTCTCTTCTTGCTCCCCTCAAATCTGGCCTTCAAATGTCTCTTCGAAGGCCGCTCTGGTTCTCTCCTCCAACGCCCCCCCTCAGATCTCCATTTTTTAGAACCTCCTCTCTCACATATCTCTCTCATTCTCTCCAGAAAAACTCTCTTTTCTTTGCAGATCTCACTCGCCTACACTCGCTTGATTGCTCGGAGGTTTGTCCTCCTTGGCTGTCTCTCTCGGGAAGCCAAAACCTCTGAGCTTGCTATTCGTCTACCCCTTTACCGAGCTCGCAGCCACTCTATTTATTGGCGGGAATACTGGCCGACGAGGGGGCTCAATCGCCTGATTTGGGCGCGCCAATCAGGCTTCCTCCTCCGTTTTGCTACGCTGCTTGCTCTACATTGAAGACGCTTGATTTGTGTCCCATCCGTCCGGATCTCCCACTAGCCTTCGCGCTGCTCCATGTGCTCGCGCGTCGTCGTCATAATCGTCGCCGCACGTGCACTACAGAGTGGGGAAAGGGAGAGAAGAAGGAGGAGGAGGGGCCGGGTTGCGAGGGTGAGGTGGCCAAATGGGCCCAGACCCAAATGGAAGAAAAGAAAAAAGGGGGCTTGGCGCAAAGGCCCAGCCCGTGGGCCTCTCTCTTCTTTATTTTTTTTAAAAATCATAATTATCCAAAAAATGTTGTAAAATAAGAGAAAATAAATATATGAAAATAATATTAATACTTAGGTGATGCAAAAATCATTTTTGTTAGAACCAAATTAGTCCCTAATTTTCTAGGCAATTTAAGTCTAAATATTTAATCGAGGGGGTCTTTATGCTATTTATATAGCAGTCCAACTTTCTTGAGGTAATCGATCATTTTGTTTGAAAGATCGAATGGCCAGACCCGGCTCCTATATGTATCGTTATTTACACCTATAATAGGACACCAATACCCTACCCTATTAGAGAGAAGCTCTAAGCACCATTGAACATGAGAGTCGAAAGACTTTTGCATCCATCGTCTAGGTTTTGATCCGTATATCACCCAAGAACTCACTGTTGAAATTCTGACAACTTGTGCAATTCCTTCTATTATATGATAGATCAGCCCTTATCAAGAACTCTCAGCCAAATCACCAGCCTTCCTATTAGGCCAGAATGTACCACCACCGTGGTCATTTGCCGATCTCTACTAGTTGGGAGTGTCCATACCTTTACCTTTTGTCAGGGAAAGAATAGGGCTGATAAGTTGGCTAAGGTGGAGTGAAGTCAAGCACAGCCTTTGTCTTCTTTCGCTACCCTACTCCTCTGCTCAAGTACACTCAGTCGACACCCTTATTTCCTGTTCCAATTTTTCAAGCTTCAAGAAGGCATTTTTTATCGGCCACCACCTTCACTCAACTATGCTCAAAGCTTTATAGACCCAATCCGCTCCCGAGCAATGACAAAGCGAGCCTAAGCTTTCTATAGAGCCCACCGTCACCGAGAAGGTTCAGATTGTTTATTCCACTCTGCGCCTAATGGTCCACCTCCATTAATGGAGGTTGCCTCCAACGATTGAGGGGTGTGACCTCAAATTCGGTGTAATGCAACTTAAATTGGAGGTCACCTGACTCCACTTCGAGGTTGTGCGAATCTGAGAAGAGCTTGAGCACCTCTATCTATGGAGTTCACAAGAACGAAGAAGGAGAAAGAAAGAGAGAAGGAAAAACTTATGTCAACTAAGGGCGATGCTGCACGTACTAAGAAATGTTTACTAGGTGTCATCAAGTATCTGTACAATAAGCAAGAATGATACGAAGGAAAAGGGAAAGCAAATTATAAACATACGGCTTACAGAAGAATCAAGGATGATGCCTCAGCTTGTAGCAAATAATGACAGCTTTGGACCAGAAGCAGTATCTACACTCGGCAACTTATTGTCCACCCATCTGAATAATTTCCAATATAAGAAATTTAGAATTTAGGGTTAAAGTTATGTGATCCCTATAAGACGAATGTAGCATGTCATAAGTTGCTCCGAAATGATTTTGTATGATTATTTGAACAACAATACATACATGTATAAGTTGAACTCATTCAACTCATTTCTTGAGCCATTCATATTTGCATTGATGTGTAAATAATTGGAATCAACGCTAGAAAGGCTTTCCCCTCTCTTTATTGTAACTCATAATCCATTGCAGTATCGGGATTAGTTAGCACGCACATTAAGTGCTTTGACTCTCAATATATGTTTGTAGTTTACTTTGTCCCAAAAATCCATTGCGGTATTGGGACAATTGGGATAAGTAGATGTTTTGTCGTGGTCTGGGCTGGGGTTTCGAGTTTAGAGTGAGCATGCCTGATATGTTCGGGCAAGGCTTTAAATTAGACAAAATCCCCGTTCATGCACACCCCTGCTACAGACCATATGGGTTAATATCATCCAAACTATTAATTGTGTTGGTGCCAACATACATCCCATATGATCAACAGCCTAAGTGGCTTGATCTTCATTCAATGGGTCAAATGACAATCAAGTGATTGAACTGCCAAAACATCTTTGTACAAACTACAAACAAATTAACAATGTATGTCATTTCATGCGTAAAGTTCATTGTATGCAGCCACCATGTATTCCTTTACTCTATACATACACATATAATGGATATTGAACCTTTTTGAAATGTTCAGATTTTCACTGTAGTTCGTGATAAATGTTTACGGGTTTTGGCGTATTTCCCCAACTATGCCATTGAATAGCCAAAAATGAGGATCAGCATTGATGAAGGGTAATATGGACTGGTGGCATAAGCTTAATGTTCCATATCTTTTGCTAATTATTTATGCAATCGCAATTGGTTCCAACGAGATTTGATTTTAAAAATCCTTCAATTAGACGTGTGTAGCTTTACACAATGCAATAAATTGCCCAAAATTTTCATTGAGGAAAAAAGAAAAGAAAGAAAGATAGAAATCTAATCCAAAAACAAAACGGGGATCAGAAGTTGATTTGTTTGGTCAACTTGTAAGAAAGATGAACCAAGATTAGACAGATTCCATTTGTCTCGTGGAAAACATTTCGGACAAATTATTTTCCTTATTTTTCACCGCTTGGATTACTTAGAAAAATAAGTTAACATAATTTTTTCTTGATCATAGAAAATCTATACTTAAATTTAGAAAATTGATTTTTTCTTTTAAAATTTGAAAATCATTTTCTAAATATATTACTAGATAACATCGTTTGAATCGGAAACTCTGCGCTTGGATAAAAACTCTAAAACTCAATCCCAATGCCCCAGCTTTCAAGATCAAGTGCCCAAGCCTCTGTTCATTAAGGCCGGTTTTGCAACTTCAATGCTCGTGCTCGAGTCCGTACACCTAGGATTGCGTCCTCGGCATTAGGAGTGTCCAAAAAACCCATTAAACCCAATCCGAACATGACCCAAACACGATCCGAATACAAAATAAGTATGGTACATGTTTCAGGTTTTAATATTGTTCAGGTAACAATTATAAACACAAATGGAATACATGTTTTTGGTTAAGTTAGGGTTGGAACATTGTTCTATCCAAACACATTAAATACTTCAACCCAAACACACCCACCCAAACTATCACCTCTATAACTCCTTCTACTCGCAACTCATTTAGCACGTCTCATCTCACAGGTTCGTGTCGTCACCCCTCAAGTCGGCTCCCATCAATCTCTCTCTCTCCTCATCTTCCATATGATTTGCTTCATGTTTGTGGCCAACGTAAAACTTTAGAGGATGGAGTGTTATTTGTTTACAGAAACGTTCATGAACGGGTTGGACGAGACCTCGCAACATCACGTAAGAGCATTTCGAATTCCCTTTATCATATTTTTTATTAAAAATTTATCTGTCTGCGGAGATATTTACGAATAGGCTAAACGAGATCTCACGACGTCATATAAGAGCATTTCGAATTCCCTTTGTAATATTTTTTAATAAAAAACTTGAAACCCGACTCGACCCGACCCAACTTGTTTTTTTGCTTCATGTTTTATGCATTTCGGGTCAGGTCAAATGACATGACCCTTATTGTTCAGGTCAGGTCGGGTAACATTAAGACCCGACCCGTTGACACCCCTACTTGGCACCCATGCTACGACCTCCAACATAAGGCCTTGGATTATTGAGGCCCTAACACCAATAAAGACATCGAATGATATACAAATTCACGATATTGCTCCCTGCATTTGTGAAAGAACTAAGATATGGGGTCCCAAAGCAGTTCATCCATTTGTATAAAGTGGCTCCTCAATTTGGTGCTTCAAACTAAGATGGAATTTCATAAATCAAGTCCGCGTTTCAAAAAATCATAGTAGAATTCCCAGAGTAGCAAGTGAGGGTATGCTACGGTCATGACTATAACGTAATATTCACGAGTTTTAAAGACCAAGGATTCCATTGATGGAAGAGACATTATTGCTTGACCAGTCGAGAACTGTACGAGCTTGTCAGACCTTGGAGGGATGGATGTTCCCTCCCTTAAAACAAAACACATTAGTGTCACGTTGGGTGGTAGGTGAAACCTAACATGTGAATTAATCATTTTGCTCACACCGCCAACAATATGAAGGTATTTTTATAGGTGCCGTTCATTCAAGAACTTTTAGGACTATAAAATTAAATTTCACTGAAATAATAATGGACGATACTACCCACAAAGGCCACCTATGATAATCTTTCCAATGAGAGTACCCAACTAGATTGTTTTCCTTATTTTTATGTATTGGTGCCCACGTGCCTTGCATTTCCAATTGTCTAGGAATATTTTTCTTTCTCCAACTGGGAAGACAAGCGATTTTCACGCCAAGAGCTGAATGCTGGGAACTCTTCTCCACTTCATCCCCACACCAAATGCTCCCTGGAGAGTCAGTGTGCGTTACTAATAAATAAAATGAGAAAATTCTTTTATTGAATTTTCTAATATGTAGTTGTGGCTGACAAAGCGAAGTGGGAGGCCCGGAGACAATCCATCGTGCGAATGATGGCACGCGACACGCACGTGGTTGTCCTTCAACGAGAATTTGTGCCTTCGATGATTGAATGGGTTAATCGAGACGAAGTCACCAACTTCAAGGGTTATTTGAAATAGACACCACCGTGAGGGTATTTTGAAAAAAATGGCCCACTTCAAAGGGTTTATTAAAAATTTCGCAAGTTTTGATTTATAATGTATTAAAAAGTCATTTTATGACCAAAAAATATACCCCCAAAATGGACAATGATATAAATGGTTCTTGAGTGTTCCATGTGGCCATTGATTTTTTAGTTTATTCAGTATGATATCTGAACTTTGCCTCAATGTACAATATTATCCATAAACTTTTAATTTGTTCAATTTCAGAACATTGAAAATTTTCACCTAGTTTAAGAACGCAATTATATATTCATTAAAATTTTAGAGATTGTTTGTATCGCATTATATATTAGATCAAAATTTATAGATCATTTGAGGGGATAAGTACACTAGGAGTGCCATAACTTTCGTACGGCGCTCATTTTGGTGTCAAAACTTTTTTTTCGCTCACTTGAGTGTCACAAGTTTTAAAAAACATTCACTTGAGTGCTAATTCTAACGTGGCCGCCGGAAAAGCTGACATGGCCGCCGGAAAAGCTGACTTGGCACCGGTGAACAATATTTTAATATATTTTAATATATTTATTGATTTTTTTGATTTTTTTCTTTAAGGCCGGTGAGGGTCACCGGTGGCCCTCGCCGGCCCTAACAAAAAAAAAGCAAAAAAAAAATTGAAAAAATTTGAAAAAGAGTAGAAACGGCGTTGTTTTGCCTGAAAAGTCCACGTCGGCGTCGAAATTTATTTAAAAAAGAAAAGAAAAATCATTAAAAAATTCCACGTATGCATTTTGGCACTTAACTGAACGATTTTTGGCCGAAAGTGGCACTTAACTGAATGATTTCACTCCGATGTGGCACTCAAGTGAGCGAAAAAAAAGTTTTTGCACCAAAGTGAACGCCGTACGAAAGTTATAACACTCCTAATGTCCTAACCCCTCATTTGAGTCATTTTTCCGAAAAAAATGATGTTGTTCTTGGATATTGTTAGTATTTTCATTATGGTATGTAAGAATATGTGGGGATTCTCGGCAAATGCAGCAATAATGGGCCAAGACATAGAAATTTTAAATGAGTAATGGGGTATTCCAAGTGCCAAGTGGTATTGTGCATGGAACTTCGGTGATGCTAGTTGGTCTCTACTGTATATGAGAAAACATCCATGCCTTTTCAGTCTCAACCCACGACTTGATTCATCTTCTTGTGTCAGAGATACTTGCTTCAATTTGCATGCTGGACAATTTATTAGCCACTATTCTTATCTACCACGACTTCACCCAAGAGCTTCTAGATAACTGTAATTCACAGAAAAATCTAGGGGAACTCTCTGAAATGGATCAATAATTTGACTAATTTACAACTCCGAAGGTGTCCTAAAATGAGAGAGACCATTAGTAGATCCCATCAAATGGAGCGAATCCAAAGGGCAATACCGAAAAGCTGTTTGACTTGATCAGATGCAACGGGCTCACCTTGAGGATATGGCTAGCGAAGGAGCCAATCATACCCTGCTGCATGTCATGTCACGTCCCAACTCTTGAACATGCAATGATCCATATTCTCTTGCGATCATTTGAATGCAACGTTTTAGGACGCGTCACTAACCATTCTTTTTATTTTTCAGTTAAACACTTGTAGAAACTATAAACAATCCCTGGTCATCATTCTAATAAGAATAGTTAGGAAAACTACAGCAGCAACACAACCAAAACACCTTCATCAATATCATATTTTTCAAATTAATTTATTAACTTTAAGAAGTTTACATGTACAGGCCCTTATAACGAACAACTTCCTATAGAGCAAACAAATTAACAGGCCCAAGATTAATCTACCCCTTCCAAACATTGTACCATCTATTGATTCTCCATACTATGAACCTGAAAATAGTTAAACTATAATATGTGAGGTATAAATCTCAATAAGTTAATACTCTAAGCCTCGATTAAGACACTGACTTGCCTAGGGAGTACCTAATAGGTAAGTCCATGCTAGTGAACAATCCATAATCATATCAATTCGCAAACAACCTTATTTTGCGGGTGTACACACCCTACACGATATAATTAATCACATTCCAAAATCAATGCATCATCAAAACTTTGTAATTATGGCACATATATCAATCGTTCAATGCACAATGCACTCATGCTTGTTCCAATTATTATGATCCCTTAGATCACTACCAACAATTGTGTTGACAATCTTCAAGCAAAACCGGGAATTGTACGGTCCATTGGGCACGGCATTGTCAAGATCTCCTGCCACAAACGGAATTCCTAAACAGAACATCGGTTCGACTTCAACCGTAACTCGAAACCGGACTCCCGTTGGGCATCCAATAAATCGAGCATAGTCACCCAACCTTCCATTAGGTGATGGGTTTATTTAATGTTACCACACGAGCACTTCAAATCACACAATCAATTTTATTTTTTAAATATTAGCAAATACAAAAATGGTGCATGCTCAAATAACAAACAACTGCCATTTTTACACATAAATATACGGTAAAACAATCACATGTGATCATGTACACGTCTTAAACACGTCAAACCATACACAGTCCTTAAAATATTCTCGTTTAGATTAAATTATAAAAGTCCAATATAAATCCAAATACGAGCCCAACCTCTTGGGATTTACCATTTATATGCCCACAACAATTCTTTAAACAGTAATACATCAAGTTCCACATAAATTAATTATTTTTCAGGGCAAATAATCATTCAATCAACATAGAACGTGTGGAAAAATATTACCCAAGATTCAATCAGCAACCATGTATTTTTCCAATAACCCATTCATTTAATAATAAATAATTAACATTATTCATAATTAAATTTAATTAATTATTTCCCAAATGATTAATCTAAAACCTAATTAATAATTATTATTAATCAAAATTAACTAAGTAATCACCATTTATTCTGATTAATCACGTTTAATTAAAAGCAGTTAAAATTAATAAAAATTAATTGGCGTAACTATAGTCAACCACTAACCACGCATATTTACCATAATGAACTAAACTAACCTTAAACTAATAATGGTTAACTAAATCATCAACTAACCAAGGGTGGTTAACCTAATAATTCAACTAACCCAAGGTCCGTTAAACTAACCGACCCCTAACTCTACTTAAATCTAATTAACCTTCTATCCTAGATTAATTTAAATCTAACTATTCCCTTAACAAATTAAACGGACTAATAAGAGGATTAAGGCGTTAATTCACCCAATGACAAATCCGACGACCCAGGCGCAATGGCAGCGGCGAGTGTATCGCGCGGATGTCTCTGGCGCGTCGTAGGGGTTCGCCTCAAAAACGGGTATCGGCCGAGGCGGTTTGGCTCAAGGAAAACCGTGAGGGAGAGGGGCGTGAGATGGTGGTTCCGAGCGGCTGGGCCGACGGCGAGCAGCAACCAGGCGGAGCTAGGACGGCGAAACGTGGTCCGGACGGCAGCAGGGGGCGGCTGAGGTGGTCGGCTGGTTTCCTCCGTCCGTGAAGAGGGAGAAGAACAGGAAGGCTGAGGAGATTCGGGCATGGCTGGTGGACGGTCCGGCGGCTCCGGACGGGCGGGCAGCAGCTCCGGCGACTAGGCGGGACGGCGCAAGGCGGCTGGTGGCGGCGGTTCAGCCAGTTGAGGTGTCGGCAAGCCAGAGCTGAGAGAAAGAACGTCTGGTTCGTCGCGGTCCGGCGACGTTTGAGGGCGGCGGCGGATGGACGAGGCTGGCTAGCGGTGGCTCCGGCGTCTCGCAGAGTTGCTGGGTGGCCTGCTCGGCAGAGAAAACCGAGAGGGGAGAGAAACAGAGGTGGCTGGTTCGGGCTCAGGTGGTCGGGCGGCGGCTCCCCGGCGGTCCGACAGCGTGCCGGCGAGACGACGGAGCTGCTGCGGTGATGGGTGGTAGTCGCCAATAGCAGCGGCAGCAGAAAGAAGATGCTGCAGCTGCTGCAGCAGCAGCAGCAGCAAGGGACGTCGGGCGAAGGAGGCGAAGAAGAAGAAAGAGATAGGGAGAGTGGGACTTGCGGCTGAAGGAGGAGAGGGAGAAAAGTCAACATGGAGGGGACAGGAGCAGGTGCGGCTGCAGAGGGGAAACGTGCGGACAAAAGGGAAAAAAAACAAGAGAGGGAGGAGAGAGAGAAAAAGAACTGACGGGGAGAGGACGTGTATTACTTTATGTGCACCCCCTCCCACCGCTCTCCCTTTTTCCATTCTTTGTCCTTTTCTCAGAATTAAGGAGTAATAAAACTCCAATTTAAATTTTCGACTCGGAATTTCTTTTTCGGACGTTCCCGAGTGAGTTGAAAATTTCGAAAATTAATATAATTAAAACCTAAAATTTAGTGCTAACGTCTAGTTTGATAATCGAATTTGGATTAAAAATAATGATCCAAGTCAATTAATCATAATTTTAAAACATTTCAGATTAATGGGTGGTTGTCAAAAATCACAAGTACTCAATTCGCGGTTAAAATAATATTAATTCACATTTGATCGAACTTGAGTTGAGAATGACATTAATTGTCATATGATTGCGATGAATCAATTGCTTATTACAAAGTACACGTTCGTTAGGAATTGATTTAGAGTCGTTCGCGGTTTATATAATAGTAATATGGGATCACTCTTGATCCAATTATATTTTCCTTTATGAATCAACCTATAATCGCTCATCAATTGGCATGTATCAACACAGGATCATTTCTCGTCAATCTTTATGATCAAATCGTCAATCTCTAGTCAAGTTCTCTAGTCATGCGTATCGAAATCCTCAATAACCTTTCTCCTTCGGTTGGTGTTTCATGAGTGATTCTAATAGTGTATTGATAAAATATCCATTCATATAATTCAAAAGAGATTGAAAATTCAAGACATCACATGTCACTTGTGTGAAAAAGGTTTAGGGGTGAAGTACGCTATGGAAGCTTTGCGAATTGCCACTAAGTTCATCCTAAAAAAAAAAAATCCTAAATCTATTGTATGATGGCTAATCTAATTTTAAACCTTTCAATTTGGCCAATTTAATTCTAAATATTTTCACAATTAGTCAATATAATGCTTCTAGCCAATTTTGATAAAAAATCGATAACTTGGATGCCAACCATTCTACATAAGTATAATGATGCTGATGTGGCTATTTTTTCCAATTTTTTTATGAACCTTTTGGAATTTTTTTATTATATTTCTTTTTTTTTCCTTTTAATTCTAGGTTGGCGAAGATCATTGACTGACCCTCACTAGCCTCTAGTTGAGGGGCATGAAACCTAAATTTGTTACAATTTGAGCTAGTGTATTAAGCCTAGAGTGAGTAGGCTTGATATGTTCAAGCCAACCCTCAATTTTTTTTAAAAAAAAGAGTGACTTGTGCACATTCCTATTACAAATAATGTAGATTACTATCATCTAAATCATTTAATGTGTGAGTGTTACCACAGACTCCATATGATTAGCAGCCTAAATGAGCTTGCTATATAGGGTCTATAGATAATGTTTTTTCGATTGATCAAAAGACAATCGAGCAACTAAACTACTAGAACTACCCTATACAAATTACAAAACAATTCACTCAAGGGTAATCTATTCCGTTTCATTAGTGAAGTTCTAGTAGCTATTCCGTTCAAAATTAATGTACACCTAAACGATTTGATTCGAGTTTTCTACCTGAACCAAAAAGAAACGTTGACACCCCTATGAAAAAGTTCAAGGAAAAACAATTAAAACAACGGTAAAATTAAGAGAAAATTCCAAAAGAGAGCTCAAAATACCATTATTTTCTTAAATAAGGGCAACAAGTGGAGCTTGTTTCAAATAAAAGACTAAAGTAGTTACGTCTATTTCAAATAAGGGTCAAAGTGGCTATGTCTATTTCAAATAAAGGCTTGACCACTTGGCGGTCAAGGGTAATTTCGTCATTTACCATTTTTTTCCCATTTTTTTCCCATTTTTTTCCTTATTTTTTTTCCTTTTTTCGGTTCTTTTTCTTCTTTATCGTTAGTGACCAACTAGGCAAATTGAGGGCCACTCTCACTGACCACAAGCTAAGGATGACTTCGCCTAGGCAAGGCAACCCTCGACTTGGTTGAGGTTGCCCCTCATGGCCATTTGTGATGTTTGCCCTTGTGGTCCCAAGCGAGGCTGACCTTTCATCAGCCTTGAGCAAGAGTCAGCCTCTCTTGGGACAGATGAGGGCTTGACAACCCTTGCCAACAATTGCCAAGGGTTGTTGAGCTCTAGCTAAATCTAGTGAGGGTGGCTTCACTTGCGGTTTGCAAGAGCCTGCTGGAGAGTGCTTATAGGCCCTCGTCAGCCCTTATCTACTAGCAGCCACCAATTGACGCCAAAAAAGAAAAATGAAAAGAAAAGAAAATTTTAATGAAAATGCCTTTTACCGGTTCAAAAATTTAGTCAACTTGCAACCAGTGAGGTCAGGCTTTTATTTGAAACAACCATAACCATTTCAAGCCTTTATTTGAAATAATTATACTTAGTTCATGTCTTTGTTTGAAATAATGTCCACTTCATATCATTATTTGAGAAAATAAGGACATTTTAAGTAATTTTTTGAAATTTTTCCTAAAATTAATAATAATAAAAAAGAGTCGCAAGACTCTAAAGAGAGGTTATAATATTCCAATTTGGCTGGCGTCAACAAGAAAACAATTCCGAGAGCAACACAGCACCCTTATATGAACACGACATACATTCTGTATCAAACGACATAGACATGGACGCGAACAAAAATATGCTCCATTGCTGCCGTAAATATGAGTAAAGCAAAGAAATCATGACATGGGGTCCCAAAGCTATTTAATAAGTCGGATGCGGTCACCGTTCAATCTGATACTTTTGACGAGACAGATCGATTCACGTGATAATGTTGTGGAGGCAAGTGACATCATTCTAGAGTCATTACTATGACATAATAGTTTTAGCCTACAAAGACCACAACATTGACTTCATTCCCACCGATGGAAGACATAGATACCTTGTCCTTGTGAGATAAAACAAAACGACATAGAAAGGTATTTAATTAGGTGCCATTTCATTCCAGGACTCTATGACAACAAAATTGCCCCTCATTAAAAATGAAATATTATGAATCTGAACAAATCCTTAAAAGTCTAAAAAAAAAAAGAAATATACGAGAGGTCCATCTTGAAGTGAGAGACTCTACAATATCACTTTCTGAATTTATTAGTTGGTGAAAAAAAAAAATCTATTTACCAATAAAGGATGTGAGATGTATAGATACCAACACGTTAAAATAAAGAATGAAACTTGAACTACTACATGCTACCTTAATTGATGTACTGTATATTTCCTCGTTCTACTAATAAAAATACAAGAAATTTCTTGTATTGAATTTTCTGTCATGTAGCCAGTGACAAGGAGTGACGCGGTGGCTGAGGAAGCCGAGCAGAGGCCTGGAGGCATTTTTTTTGGGACAAAAGATGCCCCTATCCATGGCGCGAAATGGCGCACACACACACGGTTGCCGTCTGGTGAACATCTGTGTTGCCGGTGAGATTTGGGACAAATTCACTAAATTATGGAGCTCACTTTGAGGCAAACCCCGACCACGGAGGTGCTTTGATGCCCCCTCTTGAGGAATGTTTTCAAGACTTCCCCGCTTTTTTTCTTCTGATGTATTTAAAAAGCCATTTTATGAAGAAAAGAAGAAGAAGAAAAAAGACTGACCTTTGGCCAGAATCCAATGTCCCACGATTCCATTTCTGGTTTTCCTTTAATACGTGGACCTACGGTTGGATCCGTGCTCTGATATTGTCAGTATTTTACTGAAAAGTTGAGTTATAACGAGGAAAAAATATTAGGTGAGTTTAACGCTCCACATAGTATAGTGCAGTAAATCACTCAGTTATAAATATGTGTCCATTCGGATCTACGCTCTCTTACTCCTCTCTCTCTCTCTCTCCGTCAGATTCGGGCCCACAGCAGCACCATTGACTCTCCCTCCCCTCTCTCCTCTCTTGTTTCAACGCTCCGTTCCCTTACGGAGGAAAAGAAAAATGTTAAAAATCGATTTGCTCAAGGGGCAACAGCGGCGTCGGCGTCGGCATTGGTGAGCAAGGGGCGCTTCATGGAGAAAAGAGAGAGCAAAGTGGAGGTCGCGAAAAGTGAGGGGCTCATCAAGAGCGAGGGAAAAATGCGATGGTGGGACTCAGGAAGGCAACGGCAGAGACGAGGTTGATGGCAAAGGCGGAGGCGGGGGCATCGGCTCGTGGTTCGCTCTCAAAGATGCACTTCTTCGCGGAGGAGAGAGAGAGCAGAGTGTTGATGACAAGGAGAGAGAGGAAAAAGAGGGTCTGCTGCTGATGTGGGCCGTATCTTAGAGAGAGAGGGGAGGGAGACAGCATGGACTGGATGGACACGTGTCCATAGCGGAGTGGTTTTCTGCACCATCGTACATGGAGTGTTAAACTCACCTAACATGAGTGGCTATGTGAATGGAACTGTGCTGTTGCCAGTCTTATTTCCATCTTTCACCAATGAGCTTGGAAAACTCTATAAAATGGATCAACAATTTGACAGACGCCGAAGTCCAAAGGTATACCAAGAAGAGAGACAGAGGCCATTATTATAGTACCAATCGAATGGAGGGAAGGTTGTTAGAAGCAGCTCGAAAGGGCAATATCCACGAGCTGAAAGACTTGATCAGCAGTAATGAGCAAATCCTCGAGGAGATGGCTCTTGAAGGAGCCGGTCACACGCCGCTGCACGTTGCTTGTGTGGGCGGCCATTTGGATTTCGTCCGAGAGCTCCTGAAGCATATGCCGAAGCTCACGGAAAAAGTGAACCCGGGCGGTTTCAGCCCGCTGCACATCGTGGCAGCTTGTGGCGATGTTGAGATCGCGGAGGAGCTTTTGAAAGTGGGTACACACTTGTGCTCCTTGAAGGGACGGGAGAGGAGAATCCCTTTGCATTATGCAGTCGTAAATGGGGAGGTCAATGTCATGAAGGTACTGCTATCCAAGTCGCCTGAGTCTGTTGACGAGACAACTGCGCTAGAGGAGACCGCGCTTCACCTTGCCGTGAAGAATAACCGGTTCGATGAGGTCGTTGTGTTGGTGGATCATCTGAAGCAGCACAACAAGGAGCAGGTGATCAATTGGAAGGACCACAAAGGCAACACTGCCTTGCATCTTGCTGCCGCCGGAAAAAATTTCGAGGCAAGTCTTGTGATTCACTTATTTTATGTCACTTTTCTTTGTGCATTACTTCAGTGAGTGTTAATTTGGTGTGCCTACCATATGCAAAATCTTCTAAGCAAAGGAATTTATTTGATCATCACGGGAATATAGTATCTTAATATCTGAAAATCAATGAGAATAAAACAAAGATGGGAAAGAGTTGCAGGTGCTTAACTTCCTGCTTCGTGGGCATGCTGTGAAGTCCGGGGTCGTGGAGGTGAACGCCTTGAACGACTGTGGCTTGACGCCTCTGGATGTCTCAACTCTCTCGCAAAGGGGGCCAAGAGATAGAGAGATCAGAGAAATTCTAACACGAGCCAGAGCTGTAAGAGGAGGAGGAAGATTAAACTCGCCCGCTTCAAGACCAGTCTTGGGGGACGATGATGATATCGAGGGAGGTAACGGTCATCGGTCAGGTGGGGATTCGAACAAAGGAAAAGAGTCGTTGGGCAAGATACGCAATGACCTGCTGGTCGTTGCCGCGCTCATCGCGAGTGCAACCTACCAATCTGTGCTTCAGCCTCCGGGCAGTTTAAAAGTTGACAAGGACAAAGATGACCCGAAAATATGGACTCAGACTCACCGCCCGAATGTGGTGTACAACCTCTTCCTGGGTGGCAACACATTCGGATTTCTGATGTCGGTCCAGATGATCATTTGCCTCACCAAAGCTCTCCCCGTCAACCTACCGCTTATGCTATCCCTGATCGGAATGGTTCTAACTTACTTTTCTTTCACGTTATCCCTAATGATCGAATCATCGCATAATGCGACCGCCACTGCGCTGAATGTGCTACCTCTTATTATAGCAGTTTTTCTTCTACTGATGCAGAGGTCGTTGGCGGCAATTATGCGTATTTTCTTGAAATGGCTTTTTCAATTTCATTTCCTAGGTAATATGTATAAGCTAGAGCAGGGAAAGGACCAAAATTGTGGTTGTCAATGATGGTATTTCTATTTCCTTGAGGTTGAGCAAAGACATGCAAACCTTTAGTAGTGTTAGAGTTTGTTCGTCGAGGTCAGATGTTAGATTGATGCCCTTGATTCTTTGCAGTTAATTGTGTGATGTCCGCAAGTGATCCGCTATATCATATCTTCTTAATAGAATGTGTTGTGAGTTTATATCGCACTATAACTCCATGGATAGCAGTTGAGTTTTTGAGACATGATCTTACGAGTTCTATTCTAAGTACTTCTTTTGTCTTTGCTTTTTTAGATGGATTGGCCATGAAATGAAACATCTTTGGGAGGTTGAGAATGAATTTCACTGTTAGAGCAGGCGGAAGAATTAATGGAGGTCGAGCAAGGAAATATTAAAAAAGAACATAATGGAGGTGGCAAAGAAGGAAGAAGAAGAAGAAAGAGAACATAAAGAAATAGAAAGAACAAAGGTTTTTCTTTTAAAAACATCTAATTGAGCTGAAATTACACATCATCAACAACGCATTGAGGGAGAGAAGTGCATATAGAATTGGCACATTGAACTTTAACAGCAACGTTTGGCAGAAAGTTAACAAGTAACCAGATTTAGCTATAAAAGTGAAAAATGTTGACTTTTTATAAGATCGATAAAATTCGAAGTGAAATGGGATCCAACCAAACATTGATAATTTTTAAGTGAATTGGGGCTTTAAAATAGGCGGACTAATAAAATTATTAACAAAAGCACTCAATAACTCCACAAGCTTTTAGAACCTCGAAGGAAATAGATTCTCTATCCTTATATATATATAATAATATGAGTCTCACGTCACGATTGTATTATGAACTTATCCCATGTTTTTTTTTTCCTCGCGAAAAGATGGTGTTTAGTTATGAACTCCATCAACCATAGAGAAATGTGCTTTCATAGGTGCCATTTGTTCTAGAACTTTAGGAGTACAAAATCAACTTTCACTAAAAATAAATTACTGAAGTCCTTATGGGCAAGCTATGCCATTTCATTGGTGGAGTTCTCGCCATCCATAGCCACCATGAATTCCTTTAGTAAATAGATAATAGAGATTTGCTCAATTATGAACTCTATTGAACCTTTCTGAATTGTGTTTGGTTTTCATTGTTGTTTGTGTCATTTAATAACTACAAATGAGGATTATCATTGCTAGAGACAACAATAGATAGGTATAGTGTCTCTTTAAATGTTTCACATTTTTTTACAACTATATATATATGAAAATATTTTTTATTGAATTATTATTTCAAATAATAAATATCGATTATTTTTAAGAAAATATTTTAAAATTATTTAATTTTTATGAAACAAACAATGCATAAATCAACGTTACAGATAACGACATGAATACATATATGCCCTATTGCTGCCCCAAATATATGTAAAGCAAAGAAATTATGACATGGGGGTCCCAAAGGAGTTTAATTATTTTTTATGCCGCAACTACTCAATTAATGCTTCTGATCAGATGGTATAAATCAAGTCATATGATAATGACTTGGAGGCAAGCGACGTCATCCTAGGATCATGACTGATGTAATAGTTTTAGTCTGCAAAGACCTTGTTATTGACTTCACTTTCGCTGATGGGTGACATGGTAGATACTCTTTGCCCTTGTAAGATAAAACAAAACAACATAAAAAGCTAATTCCATAGGTGCCGTTTCATTCCAGAACTTTAGGACAATAAACTTGCCCTTCATTAAAAATGAAGTACTAAAGTCCCTATATTATATATTTCCTCGTTCTACTAATTAAAAAATGAGAATGTAGCCAGTGAGGGGGAGTGGTGGGGATGGCTGAGGAAGCGAAGCGGAAGGCTTGGAGGCATTTTCTTTTGGACAAAGAATGCCCCTGTCCATGGCGCAAACAATGGCAAGCGACATGCCCACAGTTGTCGTCTAGCGAATATCAATTTGGACAAAGAATGCCCCTTTATGGGTGTACTGTGAAGTCCGAGGTCGTGGAGGTGAACGCCTTGAATGACCGTGGCTTGACGCCTCTGGATGTCTCAACTCTCTCGCAAAGTGGTGCAAGAGATAGAGAGATCAGAGAAATTCTAACGCGAGCTGGAGCTGTAAGTGGAGGAGGAAGATTAAGCTTGCCCGCTTCAAGACCAGTCTCGGGGGAAAGATGACAATATCGATGGAGGTAAGAGTCATCAATCAGGTGGGGAACCTGTCACAAATGCTCCTCGATCATCATCACATTTGACATCGAAAAAATCAAACAAAGATGGTGGATAGTTGAGCAAGATTGAGGTCCTGCTGGTCATTGCCGCTCTCATCGCCAACGCGACCTACCAGTCCGTGCTTCAGCCTCCAACCATTGCAGAACATGTAGGACATGACATGGCCAACAATCCTTCCGGGGAATCTGTGGACAACACTTCCCATGGATTCGTGCTTCAGCCTCCAAGCATTGTAGGACATGACAAGGCCAACAATACTTCAGGGTGATCTGGGAATAATACTTCTCTTGGATCCGGGGACATGAGGGCAAAAATCAGGACCATAAATTATTTCGTGAGTCTGTTGTACATCCTTTTCCTGGGTGGCGACACATTTGGATTCTTAGTGTAGGTCCAGATACTCATTTGCCTCAGCAAATATCTCTCCGTGAAGAAGCCGACGAAGCTATCCCTAATCGCAATGGTTCTAACTTACTTTTGCTACATGTTATCACGGCTGATCACATCGGGTGGTACGGATACTGAGATTGTGCTGCACGTGCTACCTCTTATGATAGCAGTTTTTCTACTACTGATGCAGAATAGGCTGGCGACAGTTTTAGACTATTTCTTGAAATGGCTTTTTGAATTAAAGGTCTCCCGTGATCTGTACAAAATTAACTAGGACCAAATTCATGGTTGTCAATGACGGTGTTGTATTTTGGTACGTTCATGATGGGGTATATCCAAAAGACATCTATTGCTTATGATAGTGTATTTTAGAGAGGTACTCTTTGAAGGGGTATGAGAGGTTATTTTTTCAAGAGAAGTATAAAAGGATAATTTCAGAAAAATAACAGCCTAACGAATGAACGAAATTGAGAGAAAAATAATCCTCTCAATCAGAAAAAAAAAAAAAAAAACACTTAAGGATTCCATCATCTACTTTGAGAAACAAGAGGCATTAACACTGTGGAATGTGAATACTTTCCTTGTGATTGCATTCGGACCAACGTGAAGTTGTACAGTTCATCGTTCATTCAGGATTCAACGTGCGTTCCTAAGGTAATTTTTTATTGTGCATTGAAGAGGTAAGCCATTTTTTCCGCCGACTATTTCTTCCAACATTGATATCAAAGCCTGTGTTATGATCTCTGTCTTGTTTGTTCTATGAGTTTTTTCACTTGCTGACCGATATGGGGACTGAACGAATGAACTTCATATTGTCTAGATGTTCATTTTTTGGAAATTGCAACACGAACCATCGAGAACAATTCAGGCACGAAGAACGGGTTCGAAGGACGAAAACCACCGTTCTGTTTTACTTTTTTTTGACAATTTATTTTTTAAAAAATAATTTTTGATTACATAAATTAAAAGATCTCGTTGAGACGAACAAAATGGTGGGTGGCACGCCGAACGCGCCCACACACGCGGCTAAAAGCCGCAACACGTGAGAGCCATGCGCCTCAGGTGTTGGGTTTGCCAACGCGTGAGTTCCACGCACGCGTCGTCCAACCGACGTTGCTGACATCATCAATGGCGTTAGCAAAATTGTTGGTAATAGCTGCTAACGTCATTGACTCGACCCGAACAACTGTGAACTAACTCGACCCGGTTGACTAGTCAACGGTCAGACCGGGTTGACCGGTCGGACTGCTGAATTGGTTGACCAGTCGGACTTGTCTTCGATCAGATCGTTCCAACCACCTGAGTAGGGCACGCACATGCGCCACACGCGCCGTGCATTCAGGGGGTGCGTGTGGGCACGTGCGAGCTCCGTTTGGAGTGTGGTTTGTGTCCACATGTTCGTGATGAGATTCTCTACCTTGTGGTATAGTTATTTCTCATATTGGAGGATTTTAAAGGTATAAAAATGTGTATAGAACCCTAAATATGTGTATTTTTGGGGTGTATGCATTATTTAGTCCTTTTAATCTGTATTTTCTTATAAGTTTGTAAATACAAAAGCTATCCTATATGAAAATGACCACATATGAGTGATGTAGAGCTTGGTTCAATGATGGCATGTATATGGTTTGATGTACTTGTAATTTCCAAGTTCTAAGCTACCTTGAACAATGGCAAGAGGTCCTTGAAATATTCAACATGTCTTGATTTACATTAGTCATTAGAATCGTTGCATGATTATTTTTTGTATGTTGGTCCACATCATGCTATGTTTTTTTTGATATTTGATAGAAAAATGTGACAATTACATGATGATATGTAATTATTTTTTTTCTAGTGGGAGTTCGTAGATTGGTAGAATTCGAAAGAGTTCTCACATAGAACTTAAAATTTGCACAAATTAAAATGAGTTAATGATAATAGAACAATTGCACACTGAAGTTGATTGGGAACATAGTGAACTTTCGTTTCGATGTCTCTTATTGAATTATCATTAATTCATTTTGTTTTTGCTGCAAATTAAATATATGTGTTTATGTGTAAATTGTGCTAGTGTTGATTTTGCGTTTATTATGTTTATGTGTAGTAACAATTGATTATAGTTTCGGCATCCAAGACCATTGTGACTGACCTCAATAAGGGTAAGAAGCTGAACAGTGATAATTATGATATTTAGCATCGAAAGGTTAGTACATCCTTGAGGAGCAAGAGGTTTTGGAAACCTTCAATCACACCATGGATGAACTTGAGCATGAAATTTCAACTCAACACAAGAGAGACCAAGAAGCTTACCAAGCTTGGAAAAGAAAGAATAGCATTGCTCGCATCACGTTGCTGAGCTGCATGCAAAATGATCTCATGTGTGAGTTTGAAGGTCATGACAAAGCTCAAGAGATTTGATTACCTTGAAAGATAAGTTTAGGGGTACGTTTGCCACTAAGTTGAGGAGACTCACTATTAAGTTTGACACATGCGGAAGTGCCCAAATCAAACGATGAGGCAACGTCTTTGTGAGATGTCAAACATGATTTGTGAGTTGAAGTCGGCAGATCACACCCTTATTGATGAGCAATAAGTTCAAGCTATTATGAGGTCTCTTCCTGATTGTTGGGAGCATATGAAAATCAATATGACGCATAATGAGAATATCGTTACTTTTGATGATATAACGCGCCATTTGGAATTAGAGGATGAGTGCCTAGAGGCTACAAAATCCTCTACCCATGCTCATGTTGCTGAATCGAGTTCGCGCAAAGTTTCGAGCTTCAAGCGTAAGAGGAACCGAAAATTCAACAACAAAGGGAATGAGGCAAATGAGGCATCCAAGAGAGCTAAGGCCTTCTGACGTAAGAAGCGTGATGAGGAGAAGGACAAGGCTAAGATGAAGTGCTACAATTGTGGTAAATTGGGTCACTTTACTCGTGAATGCACTAAGCCAAAAGAGGTACCACATTGCTTTATTACTTTAAGAAATGCTTTTGTTTTTAGTACTGTAATGTTTGCTGAATCTCATTCTATGTGGGCTATAGACTCAAGAGCTAGAGATTGAGTAGCGTTTGTGGAGTATCATCGAATACAACTTGAACAAAGATGGATATATATTTGAAACAACTCAAGAGTTGAAGTAAAGGGTATTGGCACATGTAAATTGACTTTACATGGTGGTCGAAACCTATTTCTACATGATGTCCTCTATACTCCGAATATTCGACGAAACTTAGTCTCAGTAGTTGTTCTTCTAAACTTAGGTTATGTATTAAATTTTCATGGTACTTGTGTTGACATTTTATTTGAAACAGCTTATTATGATTCTGGTCATGTATTAAATGGTTTTATGGTACTAGACATTGACTATGGTACGTACAATGTTAATGTTGATGGTTGTTTTTCTTTAATTGCATCTTCTACTAATGTGGAAATTGATGTAAGTATTTCGCATGCTAGATTAAGTCACATTGGGTTACAAAGAATGAAACGATTAGCAAAAGAAGGCATTTTAGGGTCACTCACTAATGTTGATTTACCCGTTTGTGAACATTGTCTAGTTAGAAAAACAACTAGAAAATCATTTGATAAAGGAACTAGAGTTGATCTTCTATTACAATTCATACATTCTGACATATGTGGTCCATTGAATGTGAGGGCGAGGCATAGAGTCTCATATTTCATCACTTTTATAGATGATTTCACACGTTTTAATTATGTTTTTCTGATCTCCCGTAAGTCCGAAGCATTTGATTGCTTTAGATGATATATAGTTTTGGTTGAGAATCAGTTGAACAAAACAATCAAGACATTGATAACTGATTGTGGACGTGAGTACCTATTTGAGCAATTTAAGGTTCTTTGTAATGAAAAAGGAATTGTAAGACAATCGATTATTCCTGATACTTTGCAACAAAATGGGGTTGCTGAGAGAAAAAATAGAACCCTATTAAAAATGGTTAGGTCTATGATGGCGCAGGAAAATTTATCTATCTTATATTGGGGAGATGACTGCTGCATATATACTAACTGAATGCCCTCTAAGTCAGTCGCTTCCACTCCTTACGAATTGTGGATTGGTAGGAAATTAGACTTAAGTAATCTACAACCTTGGGGGTGTGCAGCATAGGTTTATGATTCTTCCCATAAATATGACAAATTAGGCCTAAGAAGGAAGAAATGTATCATTATTAGGTACTCTGAACACTCCAAAAGGTATGTGTTCATTAGTAAACAAGCTGGTGGAAGTGTGACTGAAATGGAGTCACGTAATGTCATGTTCTTGGAAACGTTTTTCCTAATAGAGGTGAGATTAATAAGGATTTCCAATTATATGAATTAATCCTGATAACACACCCACTAATGTTGTTGAGGGAAATGTAAATTTACCTTCACATACAAGGCTTAGTGGGAGTATTACATCGCCTAGTGAACTGAATTTACAAGAAGTTCAGTTGCGCAAAAGTAATCGTAAAAGTATTCTCCGTTATCATTTTGAGATTGAAGGGGAAGCATTTATGATTACTCTACAAAATGATGCTGAGCCTAAGACAGTTCAAAAGGCTTTCATCTCTTGATAGGGAAGAATGGAGAAAAGCTTTAGAAGATGAAATGGAATTTATGAGGGCAAACCATGTTTGGGACTTGGTTGATTTGCCATCCAATCGCAAAGCTATTAGAAATAAATGGGTTTTCAAAATTAAGTGAAGGGCGGATTTATCCATTGAAAAGTACAAGACTCGCTTTATGGCGAAATGTTATACTCAATAAGAGAGTATAGATTATAAGAAAACATTTTCACCAGTTGTAAGGTTTGTCTCTATATGCCTTATACTAGCCATTGTCGCACATTTGAACATAAAATTACATCAAATGGATATAAAGATAACATTTCTCAATGGAGAACTAGATGAAGAAATCTATATGAAACAACTGACAGGTTTTGAAGCTGAAGGTCAAGAGCGCAAACTTAATCGCTCAATATATGGCCTTAAGCAATCATCTAGATAGTGGTATCTTCATTTTTATCGAGACATTACTTATTTTGGTTTCATGATGATCGATGAATATCACTGTGTGTATGTGAAATGGTCCAAGGATAAATTTGTAATTTTATCACTTTATGTTGACGATATTTTGTTGGTTGGGAATAATAAGAGTTTAGTTATAACCATAAAAGAATGGTTGTCCTCCAATTTTGAAATGAGACATGGGAGAAGCTGCTTATATATTGGGAGTTAAGATTAAAAGAGATCAATCAAAAAAACTCATTACTATATTACAAGAATCTTATATAATGAAGATTCTTGAATGTTTTAATATGCAGTATTGTAATTCCATTGATACCTTTATCATGCAAGGCGAAGGCCTAAATACTAAAATGTGTCCTAAGATTCTAGAGGAAAAGAAAGGAATGGAAACTGTTCCTTATACAAGTGCGGTCAGAAGTTTGATATATGCTATGATGTGTACTCAACCTGACATATGCCATACTGTGGGGTTAGTGAGCCGATATCAATCAAATCCTGGATAAGCACATTAAAAAGCAATTAAAATGATCCTGAGATACTTGAAAGGCGCCATGGATTATCGACTTTGTTATCAAGGAAATGATTTGCACTTATTAGGTTACTCTGATGTTGATTGGGGAGGAGACCTAGATGAGCGTAAGTCAACATATGGCTATGTATTCTTGCTTAATGAAGGTACAATTTCTTAGAATAGCAAGAAACAGACGTGCACAGCCTTATCTACAATGGAAGCAGAATTTATTGCATGTTCTGCCACAATGCAAGAAGCAATATGGCTAAAACGTTTCTTAGAAAATTTAGCCATTGTCACTGAGGCTAGAAGACCAGTGACAGTTCATTGTGATAATTAAGCAGCCATTGTCTATGTGAAAGATCCCAAGTATCATGGTAGGACAAAGCACATTGACATAAAGAATAACTTCATTAGAGATATAATAGCGCATAAGGAAGTAGTCCTACAATATGTTTCAACTAACAAGATGGTTGCTGATCCATTCTTGAAGGTTGTTCCTAGAGATGTGTTCTTGACCCATAAGATGTCTTTAGGGTTACATCGAATGTGATATGTTATATTGTTGAGAATTGTTGGGTTATGCCTGTGTGGATTTATGTATTATACTTGTTTGTTTTCTTTCAATATATTAATGTTTCATTATCAAGTATAAATTCATTATGAGACTAGCACATACACACATATATCATTGAAATGAATGTCAATAGGCATTGATTGGCTCACTCATATGAGTAATCGCCTCAAGTGTTACAATTAGCATATTAAGATGAGATGTTATGTATTATAAATGCTAAAAGAGCAATTTTAATACATAATATCATTTTATATTGCCTTGATTGGAATCAAGATGAAATATATATTTTGTGAATAATAAGACCGAACATGATAGTCCCACAATCATGTATGCCTAAAGGAAGCCAGATGCGAATACTTAATTTGGTGTTGTAAAAAGCAAGCTAATATGGCACTCAAGCTAAACATAAGTATGTGAAAAGCATGTGACTATGTTTAGGCTAAGATCCGTATAGTGGATATATTTAACAAATGACATACGCTCTTATAGAAAGAGAAATCCACTATAGCATGTAATTCATACTACATGTGCTTTATTACGATCGATAAAAAAGATGAGTAAGATAAATCCCTACTTATTGTATGAGTCCTTGAAATAATTTATAACTTACCTTATTTAGTGCCCTATGTTACTTCTGACTATGTTCTCAAAGTGATGGATCAATGTTGCTACTTTAGCATGTTACCAGTGGTCATGAAAAGATATGGTTTTATGGGACGTATCTAGAAAAGTAATTGCTTTGGAATGGAGAAAGACATGAGTACGAAGAAAGACTATTGTTGCTTTACATCTATCACGTATATTTATTGGTCGACCAATTATATCACATTTTTGTGGTTTTAGATATAATTGTAAATACATGGTGTTTTGAGAATATTCAAATATAGCTTTTAAGGGATGGGTATACTTGGATTGATGTAGCAAAATATGTTTGGGGCACTGTGAGACATCAATTGTTTATCTTCTTTTTGGGGTTGTAGGCATTATATTATTCCTAACAGGTGCATAATTAGAGCTCCCAAGTGCATGTATACTCACTGGTCACACGGTTTTCTTGCAATATGAATCGTTTTTAAAGTAGATGAATGTTGAATGCCTTATATCCTTGATACAGCATTACTAAACTCATCATGTTCGAGTGGGAGATGTTGTATTTTGGTACGTCCATGATGGGATATGTCCAAGAGACACCTATTGCTTATAATAGAGTGTATTTTAGAAAGGTGTCATTTGAAGGGGTATGAGCGGTTATTTTTTCAAGAGAAGTATAAAAATAAAACTTCAGAAAAATAACCGCTTAACGAATGAACAAAATTGAGAGAAAAAGAATCCTCTCAATCAGAAAAGAAAAACACTCAAGGGTTCCATCATCTACTTTGAAAAACAAGAGGCATTAACACTATGGAATGTGAATACTTTTCTCATGATTGTATTCAGACCAACGTGAAGTTGTATAGTTCATCGTTCGTTCGGGATTCAATGTGTGTTCCTGGGGTAATTTTTTATTAAGCATTGAAGAGGTAACTCGTTTTTTCCGCCAACCATTTCTTCCAACAAATGGTATTATTTCTCTTTCCTTGAGGTTGAGCTAAGACATGCAAACCTTTAGCAGTATGGTATTGGAGATTGTTTGACGAGGTCGGTTATCGGATTGGTATCCTTGATCCGTTGCAGTTGATTGTGCCTAGCATAGATGAAAAAGATTTTATGATAGGGGATTGTGCATGATGCATCCATTAGAGATATCAATTTGTATTTTACGTGTGGAAAGAGGAACATCGAATGAACCTTTTGAATTTTATGAATGAAATGCAGTGAAATCAAACATGTCAAAGAGACTAATGACAATAAGAAAAGAACATAACTTAAGAGATACATATTACGATATTCGTTTACTGTTTGATCAGTGACATGATTTGTAAGTAAACTTTTTCACATGTGAAAGTGACAAGGGTCAAGAAAAGAGATCCGACAAAGAAGTATTCTTGCCTGTTTTTTGATGAGTCATATGAACTTATGTGGGCCTGCCAATCCTTTTTTCGCTTTCCTGTATTTCACTTATAGGCCGTTTTCTTTGATGGGAGGATGAGTGTTGACATCAAATATTATTCAGCTTTGATTCAAGCCAATGGAAATTTAATGCCAAGGAACCTCCATCTCTCTCTCTCTCTCTCTCTCTCTCTAATCTTTTCAAAGGCGACAGGAACAACATAGCATAATAAGGACAGCAACAGTTCAGGCACGGCGGCGTAACCTTCTGACTTGGACAAACTCCTCGAAGAAATCAAGTGCTGGTAAAGTAACGTAGATATTCCCTTGATCAGGCAATTTCCAATCTATAAAAGCACGATTCATGCACATCCACCATCATCAGTTCATGAGTAGAAGGGCACATATACACATTCAAACACCCAAATGGATCGGAGATTGTTAAAACGAGCTCAGAAAGGCAACGTGGGTCTACTGAATGACCTGATCAGAAGCAATGAACTCATCCTCGAGGAGGCGGCTGTCCAAGGAGCCGGCCACACCCCGTTGCACATCGCCTGTGTTGCTGGCCATTCGAATTTCGTCCAAGAGCTACTCAAGTTGATGCTAAAGCTCGCGGAGAAGGTGAACGCCGATGGTTCCAGTCTGTTGCACATCGCAGCAGCTAGAGGTGATGTTGAGACTGCTAGGGAGATTTTAAGGGGGGGTCGGCCTCAACACCTATGCCTTGCGAAGGGCAGGGAGAGAAGAATCCCTCTGCATTGTGCCGCTGCAAACGGGGAGGTTGGTGCCATGAAGGAATTGCTTTCTGCTTCACCTGAATCCATTGAAGAGACGACAGCCCGAGAGGAGACGCCACTCCACCTCGCAGTGAAGAACAATCGGTTCAACGCATTGGTTGTGTTGGTGGAGCATCTGAAGCAGCACAAGAAGGAGCACGTGATCAATTGGAAGGACCACAAAGGCAACACCGCCTTGCATCTCGCTGCCGCTGGCAAAAATTTCGAGGTAAGTCTCACTGTTCCCTTATTTATTGAATCGGGTCTGGTTTGATCATCACTGGAATAAAGGATGTCTCGCCCATGCCTGAAGTCTTTCCGTGTTATCTTGATGTCTGGAAAATCAATGGGAATTAAACAAAGATGGTAATTTGCTGGCAGTAAAATTCATGCTTCGCGGTCATGGTCTGGAGTACAAGACCGTGGAGGTGAACGCCTCAAATGATAGCGGCTTGACGCCTCTAGATGTCTTAACTCTCTCGCAAAGTGGAGCAGCAGGATATGGAGATATGAGAGAAATTCTCGCACAAGCTGGAGCCAAGCACGGAAGAGGAAGATCAAACTCGCCCGCTTCTTCCAGCCTAGTCTTGGCTGACGAAGACAGCATCGAGGGAGACAGCAGTCGTCGATCAGATGGGGAACCAGTCCCAGATGCTCCTCGATCGACAGCAGTCCCTCCACCACCGAGAAATTCGAACGAAGAAAAGGAGTCGTTGGCCAACATACGCAACGCCCTGCTGGTAGTCGCCACACTCATCACGAGCGCGACCTACCAAGCCGTGCTTCAGCCTCCGAGCTACAAGGTAAAAGTTGATGACAGTTACAAGAAGAGCATCTTCGGGTATCGTGGTTTTAACAAGGAGTCGGGGTACATCGTTTTCATGAGCGGCAACACGTTCGGATTCTTGGTGTCGGTCCAAACGATCGTTTGCCACACCAGAGATCTCCCGGTCAGGCTGCCGCTGCTGCTCTCCACGTACTCAATGGTTCTAACTTACGCTGCCTTCATGGCATACGTGCCGTTGACGTCCATGGACAAAGCCCTGAGCATGAAAAACGTGGCACTTTTCACTACGCTGCCGATCAAGATATCAATTCTTCTTCTGCTGACCCAGAACTGGTGGGCGCTATGTTTAGACTTTATCTTGGCAATTGTTTCTAAGCGTAACATCGTAGGTGATATGTACAATCTAAGTGTAAAACCCAATTCGCGAAGAATCGAACAGAGGGTTGCCAAAATGAAAACTCATAGGACAAATTTGGTCCAGATTTGGGGGGGAATTTTGGAAAAAGTGCTAAGCTTTTAGATTAATGGGGCATTTCCCAAGATGCAAGTAGTATTGAGTTAATTGTAATTTAAAAGTGTATCATGAAACAACTTTAGGATTTTCGAGGATATATCCATAATTATGAAAATATAGCGATGGCAAAATTTGAAAAATAAGTATATTTCCGAATTTGCCTTGAGCTAAAGGCCTTTGGAAATGTAATTACACCAAAGTTATTCGAAAAATTATTTGCATTTACCCATATGACTTTCAACTCCCAAATGCAGCCATGATTCATATAATGTCGATTACATCGGTACGAAAATAAGCATTGGAATTTTTAATCATTACATTTCTCTTTCTAAGCTAAACTTGCAAGCCTTTAATTAGAGGCCTCAACGGTTCACTTCAAGTTCAAATTTCATGATATCCGACCAACCCAAAACACTATGGAAATATTCGTGGTCTGATCTTAACCGAGACCCAAAACTCATATAATGCGAACCGTTGGGTCGGGTCGGTCCACATCTCCTTCTTAATTTTTTTTTGGGAACACGGGAAAGGAAATAGAAAACACACACTTCCTCCTTGTCATCCATTTCCTTCATTTGGCTCGGCCTGCCTATGTGGGGCCCAGCTAACATTAATATAAAAGGATTAACAGAGAACGAAGAAAGGTTAAAAAGTCAAAAACAAAAGAACCAAAGAAAGTGCTCGTGTGTGCGCGCCCCGAGAGTGAAAAGAAGAGAGAGTGAGAAAAGTGGGAGCTCATCGAGAGGGGGCGAACGGAGAAGATGAGAGCTGAAATCTTGCTGTCCTGCTTCAAAGGCCAGACGGCCATAGTGATATGAGAGTCCTGTGTGGAAGGGCTCTCACTCAATGGATCAAAGGTATGCCAGGATAACATGCCGACGACTCCCGAGAGCTCTTATTGATGGATTCGTTTGGCACCTCGATGTCGACTCATCACATCTTAGGAGTGAAATAGTTCCCAAGGGTTCGGTTGTAACAAAATTGGCTCAACTTTGAATATGTTGTTCGCAAGACCGAGGGCTATGGGTTGATCAGTTTCGTTCATTGAAAAACTCTCCGAGTTCTCCAATTGTGAGTAGGGTTTTTTTGCTCTATTTAAGTTAATCCACCTTTATGGTGACAAAATATGGTTGTAATATTGATGTTGAGTCTCTAGTTTGTGATTAGAGAAGAATATTTTGTATATTCTATCATTTTTTACGATTAGAATAAGTTTTTGGGCAGTCCATGATATTTCCCTCATTGGGTGTCCATGTTAAATTATTGGTTTTGTTGTTGGCTTTATTTCCTTATCATTTGGCATTATATATTGGTAGTTGTTGTTGGGGTTAAGTTCATTTCGGTCAGCTTAGTTTTGAGGGAGAAATTCATTCTAATTGGGTTTAGTTCCTTTCGAATGGTTGCCCCAGTTGTCCCCATTACCTTCCTATCCCAAGTCCCGCTCACATAACTGTGAAGTTCGTTTTCTCGTGATCTCCTTCTCTGGACGGGAAACATTCAGACACATAATAACTATGTGGTTACCTAAAACAAAAACAATATTATAAGAATCGGACCAGACATTATATTTCAAGCTATCCCATCATTTAGGTGTGACTTTGTTATGAGGACATTCCATTAAAAATATATGCAATTTTTGCAAAATTCCGACTATTTCCACGTTTGAGCAAGCAACTCCAAAAATATGCATCAAAACTTTGTTGATGAGTACATTGGTGGTATTTGTTACGTAACTAGCAAAGAAACTTTACACAATTTCTAATGCATTAACGACTCTCGTGTTAATGATATTAGTATGTTGAAACTAAAAGGATCATAGATTAAATATAATCAATAAGTGTGCAGGACACTCATTAATACAACTTTATGAATAATAAGTAAAGCTGTTAAAATAAGTTATAAACTCATATTATGATTTCACTTTTAATTAAATGGGTCATATATGAATTAAGTGAAAGTTAAATATGGGTTTTAAAAAGTAAAGCAAAAATAGAAATGGGTCTTGATGGATTATTAGGGTGAACTCATGAAGGATCCCAAGGCCTCCCTCCTCTTTGCGTCCTCTATTCTCTCTCTCCTTCCATCCCCCTCCTCCTCTCTACATCCCCGATTGCAGCACGCCCTTTCCTTTCCCATCCCAACCAGTTGCAGCCATCACCTACCTATTGTCACACTACCATCTCCGTCGTGATCTTGAGTTCGCCAACCGCAATAGAGCTCAAGCTCACTTGGATCGGCCGAGCCGCAAGCTCACTAGCCTTGGCCAAGTTGATGCTCGCCCAAATCTAGGAAGATGCAGGCTCGCCTCGATTGGTCGAGCTTCGATTTTGCCAGCCTTGTTCAATCTCAAGCTTGCCAGCCCATGTCTTGGCTGGTCGCCACCGATAGAGGAAAAGGGGAAAGAAGAAGAATACAAAAGAGAAAAGAAGGAAAAATAATAATAATAATAATAATAATAATAATAATAATAATAATAATAATAATAATAATAATAATAATAATAATAATTTCAAAAATTTTAAAAATAATTAAAAATTCGATTTTTTTTTTTAAAATTATTTTTCAAAAATATTTCAATTTAAAGGTATTCACATTATTTTATTTTATTTTCTAATTTTTTATTATTTAATTTACTTTTAAAATTTAATGTGAAGTTTTTATTTAAGTAACTTATATTAGAAAAGCTCAGAGTCGATTAAACGAGGGAGGGTGAATTTTCATAAATTAAGTTAAATATTAATATATTTTGATAATATGAGTCGAATATGGATCATCAAATTTACATTGTATTAAAATATGTTAAAATGGCTTAAATTAGTCAATATGAATCGAATCATTTTCCATCCAACCCAAACCTGACACATTCGAACCATTTGACACCCCTAATCATAAGCCCTCGAGTGTCTTCAAGACCTCTTATGGAGCATGCTTAATTAAAAACATCTCGATTTTTGGGAAGATTGACTTCACATATAATGCATTGAAAAATGCAAACTTTCCTTAATTGTTTGCTTAATAAATTTCCTACGGCCCTATTTAACAAAACCATAATATCACCCTTACTTATTTAGTGATTGGCCTGACGATGTAGGACATACTTCCAATGATTGGGATCGCTAAATTACAGGCTCGAATCCCTCATACACTACTTGACCTCCAGAAGCCTTGGCTCATCTATAAGCAGCCATGATTCTACTCCCATCAGCATCATTAGGGAAAGTGGCCATGTGGAGATCTGATTCACACTCACTTTCCCGAGAAAATCCCCGATCTCCCTCTAGAACTCTCCTCCGAACGTCTGTACATGATGTCGACCGTCGCCGTCAACCCCAGTTTCGAGCCGGATCACATGTGGCTCAATGGCAAGGTGCGATTCGTCATCTCTCGTCTTTCATGGTTTCATTTGGTGTTTGGTTGCCGAGATAGTGTAAACTGGAGTCAAATTACGTTGGTCAGAGATTACATGCCTAGTGAATGGTGTGGTTGGTAGAAATGAGCGTCGTTCGGACTTAAAGCTAGCAAAAGGAACAATTGACGAGGAAAAGAGAGGTGCTAATCTGTGCACCGCTGCATGTTTGCATTGGGCATATGTTCATATGCTAAGTTCATTTTATAGCACTAAAATAAGATAGAAGGTTCTTGAATATCCACAGAAAAGTTTTATAGCATGTGGGCAAAGAATTGAACTAAAGAAACGATAAAGTAAACCATTAGAGATAGTCAGGTGCATAAAATTAGGAGAATAAAAAGAACAAGATATTTTGGTGGATTTATATTTTACATCAAGGATATCCAAAAATGGCCATGGTACATATTTAAAAGTAGAGAAGTCTCTAGAAGTATCATTGCTCCTTAGACTTATATCTAGTTGACGTATACTGGGCTTTAATATCCCCGTATGCTAAATCTATGGTTCCGCTTAATGCTTTTATAGGTGACCTTGTTTCTTTGCCTTGAGATTATGATATGACATCTTTTCTTTTATTAGGAAAAGAATGGGCAGTTCTATAATTTGTAATGTTGTCTCTCTTTGCGGTGTTTGCTCCTACAAAGTTAATGAATGTTAAAGAAGATCACAACCCACTTTCTACTATTGCTTGGTAGTGTGAGCCCTTCTGGATGTTCTAATATTTCAATAATTGGTGGGGCATTAGCTTGGTGCATCCCTATATAAATTGTTCTTTCCACATTTTAGGAAGTTTCAGGTGGCGCTTGTCGCAGCTTATATGGGGGATTCATAAGTGAATAAATAATGGGAGAAGTGAGTTTCATTTGAAGTCGTGACTTACCATATGTAAAAGCTTGCCATACCATTTTCCCTACAACACTAATTATTGATATCTTGCAATTTTTAGGAGGAAAATGGAAGTGACATCGTCGTAGTTCAGTGGATAGACGAAAAACACTAGGATGAACTTGTTATTGTCATTGCCGTGATAGGTTCCTCTTTTATATAAGAGTGACATTTTTGCATCTTCTAGTTGATTTTTGGAGATGCAGAGAATGAGCTTTTAGAATTAAAGGGAAACAAAGGCAGCAAAGAGGTTATTAGTGGTTCCTTGTTTTTTCAATTGAGACCTTGAGTCCCCTTCATTTTGTCACCTATAATTCGACTGTTGGTCTAGATCTGTTCTTTCTTGGCATGTTGACCGATTCAGCATTATTTGTTTAAGATAGAATTTCCTATTGCTACTACATTGACGTAGTTGAAGTTAACATTATCGTTTCATTCCTCCTTCGAGTCTAAATTGAGAAATGGAATCTCTCAGAAGAAGCACCTCAGGTATTCAAAGTGTCTTATCTTTCCACCATCCTGATATTTAAGTTCTATCTGGGGGTTTGCAGCACCTGGCTTAAGTGGAAGCACGTTCTTGTTGAGCATCATTCTCTCTGTGTTTAGTTAGCAAATTGTTTGTAGACTTCCTCTTTGCATGTTGAGTTTGTGGAACTATTTGATGTAATTCTAAACCGGCTGTATTGATCAGAAAAGCACAAGAAATTTGTGTTGTCATTGTCATGTTAACTTTTACAGGATTCTAAAGTTTTGGTGTATGCATGTTTGTCAATACAAAGAAAACATGATAAATATTTGTCGGAACTGCCTTTTATGGAGCTTGCTAGATAGCTCCTTGGATGCTCCTTGTACCAATCGTGGTATCCACTTGAAGGCAGAGGAATATCTGTTGGGGTGTACACAAAACTGATGAGGTCAACAAGTTTGTTGTTCATAAAATATTTTAGAAGCCAAAATAATTCTTGATCAAGATATTTTTCTTTTGAAACTAGTTGAATGATGTCTCATATATCACATAATGACATTTTGTATTTTGACTTGTAATGCCATCTTAATTTTTGAAATGGCATACTTAGATCTGACAAATAATTCGTCGTTATCAGGTAATTCCTAATTTTCTTCTCTTTTTTTCAATTTCATCCGGTTGCCTCCAATACAGATGGCAATGTTAATACAAAGAAAGCAAGAGTTCTAGCTTCCGCATTAATTGGGTTGACTTAGGATAAGATTCATTGTACTGTAGAGGTTTGGACAAAACGAATATGCAAAACGTTTTGAATTTGCTCCTCAACATAACAATTCAAATGCCTTTTAACTGGCGAGAATGTGGCGGATACTCGAAGATATGACAGGTTGCATACACTTTCGATGGAGGACCAAATGCGGTTCTTATTGTACGCAACAGAGAGGCAGCTTCGCTGATGCCTAAGGACTGCTGTACTACTTCCCTCTCAACTCAGATAGCGACATGAACAAGTACATTCTAGTCTTCTACAGAGTCATCATGTCATTGTTCTCTCCGTAAGATCCAGAGAAGTTTGGGAATTGATTATTAATCACGCAGATTTTCTCTATCTACATCGATGTTCTTGGTGACAAGTCAACGCTGAAAGATGTCGGAATGATGTGGAAGCTTTGCCACCTCATCTAGAGATTGGTGCGTTTGGTACGGCATTTGCAAGGGACTTTCAGTCCAATGCAAATGCTGAAAGCCCAAAGCTACTTGGGGAAATGCAATTGTGTTTGGTAAAAATTTTTTACAAATGGACTTTGAGTTGAATGTGCGTTTGGTAAAAAAAACTTTCACAATGGGTTTTGATGGGTATAATGGGTATAATATATGTGTGTGTATATATATTTTAATTATTTTTAAAAATGACCTAAACCCTTCGCCGGACCGGCGAAGGGCTACGGCCGCCGGCAAGCCAGATCTGGCGCCGGCGGTCGTCGGCTAAGGTTGCCTGAGGTCGGGGGACCTTTGGCGAGGGTTGCGCAACCCAGCCGAGGCCGTTGGAGGTCGCCCGACCTCGGGCGACCCAGGGGCCGTGCGACCCAGGCGACCGCCGCCTGGGTCTCGCGGCCGCAAGCGGCCCTCGGCTAGGTCACGCGACCCTAGCCGAGGGTCGCCCGAGGTTGGGTGACCTCCGACGGCCACAGGTTGGGTCGCGCGACCCTCGTCGGAGGTCGCCCGACGGCCGCTAGCGCCAGATCTAGCTCGCCGGCGGCCGTAGCCCTTCGCCAGACTAGTGAAGGGCTGCCTCATTTTTCAATTTAAAAAAAAAATATTTAGGGGTAAAATCGGAAATATGAAAAATCAGCGAGGATAGTTTTGGAAGGAAAAATAGTGATTTCAGCATTTTGAAGGCCAGCTTTAACTGAAAGCTGGCTTCAAAGTTGAACCAAATGGTTCAACATTTTCCCAAGGGGCTTTCAGGGCTGAAAGCCCCTTGGGAATGCTGTACCAAACGCATCCTTAGGACAAGATACCCGCACAGAAGAATAGAGGTAAAGTTGGTCATTTCATCCACACAAGACCTAGGATGGGTCCAGTTGTGCTCTCAGATGAAAGTCAGGCACTTATTGATTCCAGAATAGGGTTGCCCAAATAAACATTTTCAGCTTCACAATTCTTTCTTCTGCAAACTTCACAGTAGTAAATACCTGGTTATTTGGCATCGTAGTAAAAAGAATATTGGACAAGAATGGAAAGCATACATTTCCCATCTCAATCACAAGAAGGAAAACTGTAGGTTGGACCATCAGCAAAAGAGGGCAGGTACTTTTAAACAATATCATGTTCAACAAAGTCATCTAAGGACACATTATCATCCTCCAACAAAAAAATGGAAATCGGATAATTTGCAATTTGGCAAGTGCCCACCTAAGTGAGATGCACAAGTCTAGGCACAGCACCAAACGGAGATTTTAGATACAATCACAGCACTAGACACAGCTTTGAGCATATCATATCCCTCTATTCTGCCACCATATGTCTTCATTGCCAACATTTAAAAGAAGAAATTGTCTTTGCTCATTAAGATCAACCTGAGCCTCTAGAGTAGTTAACAAGGGTAAAGGAAATTGAAGTATGGCGATATCACAATAATCTATTTACCAGTAGCCCAAGCAAAACAAATGTCTCCCCTAATATGTCATCTATCTTCTACGTTTTCTACCCCTATCACTTCCAGGTGATTCAGAAGAAGAAGAGCTCAAACTTCCCAAGTCATCATCTGAGTTTGACGACACTTGCTGCTGCTGCTGCATGATGGCACGCAGCATGCTCTTTAGATACTCACGCAACTTCTCAGTTATGCCGCCAAGTCCAATGGATGTGAAGAAGTTGATGGAGAACCTTGTGTTCTTTGGATTGTCTTTTGGGAAAATTGACTCAAAAGAGTCCTGCATCATTGGATCATTCAGGCGTTCATTAAGCAAACGGATCCCCAGAAGCTCTGATAGTTCCTACAAGAGGGAAAGTAATGTAAATGAAAGCCTGTCTCAGTGAATGATAATTGAGTTAGCACTCAGAAGTATGTAATTTGAGATTATAATGAGTATTGACATTTGCCACTGAATAAAGCAAATACTAAAAGAAGTATTAGAAAACATAACTATCTTTGTGGTGCATCTATCTAAACTTAGATAAAAACTACAATCAGGATTGCATATGTTCCACCCAGCATAAATATTCTCGGATACTAAAAGGAAACATGCCACATAAACTTATTTCACAGGCCACATACATATTTTGCCAACATCAAAGAGAGGAGACTTGACCATTAGCAATTCTTCCCACCAAAGTAAGTAAATAACAAATATTCTTTAGAGTATTCACAAGTTGTTTCTACCATTGTAATTTAGTTAAAGAAACCAAGTTTGAAATTTTATCAGTTGGGTTTTCACTCACCTGAAAGAGGATTTTGATGAATATCCGTGATGATGAAGTGGTGTCCTCCTCAGTCAAACATATGTATGCCAAGACGTGCCATGGTAGAGCATCCGTGCCAAGTAAATGTGCAAAAAACTTTGCCACATTTCTTAGTTTGTTTGTTTCTAAATGGTGAATCATTGAGTATTGCTGAACGAAGCATTTCTCAAAGTTCTCTTGGTAGACTTTGTTGATCATGCAAAACCGTTGCCCTAGCAGACCATAGTAGCGGAGGTAAGTTCTCTCTTGACTGCAACACTCCAACATCATAATACATAACTCTATCTGCACAGCCCCAAGAGAAAAAGATAGTAAGTAAAGAAGACAGCTAGTTCCAAGGACAGCAAATGAAGCAGCTGATGGACTAAAATAAGAATTGTAAAAGCATTCCAAGATGTAAAGGAGGCAAAAACACATAAAGTGGCCGGAATTTTTCGTCGTTGGCACTTAAGTGATCCATTTTGCTCCGATTTTAGCACTTAAGTGTACCTTTTGTAACTTTTGGCACTTAAGTGTCCCTCCGTGCCAAATTTTGGCACTCCAGAGATCTGTATCTCGATGTAATTCCTTAACTCCAAGTGTGGTTCCTATAGACCGCGTCAATAGAAGTTGAAAAGACGCGGAGCATTATCAAGGGACGTGCATAAATGGGGGCCATTATCGCCGGTGAAGCTGAATCAGCGTGATGCCTCATTAAGGGACGTGCATTAATTGAGTGACGAGGCCGCTGGCAAGTGGGAAAATGAAAAACTGTCACGAAGTACATGCCCTTTCCTGATGAAATGTGCTGATAAGCAGTCGTTATATATGCTCTAATACAGAAAAGACCGTGACATCATGATTATGTGGTGCGTCTCATCCTTTGGCTTAGACACAATTGAGAGAAGATCAATAGCCACAATGATTCAGAACTGCATGTCCATCGCTGATGGTACAATTTGATTAATCATGTATCAATTAGCCGCAGATGTAGGCAAGATAAAGAATACTGTATGGAGTTTTGAAGATGAAATTGGAGAGATGGACGCAAGATGAAAAGGGGAAACTGACTTTTCATTAAGATCACTGGTTAACAAAGGTACAGCCTAGATCATTGGATTACATCAAACGAAGGTACTGCCTAGTATATTGTACAACATGAAATTAAAGGTGCAAATGATAAAATTTCTGGCCAAAAATTGATTCTGGAATATAAATAGATTTTTCTATTTCTATTTTTAGATGAGTTTCTAAGCAAAAATATGTTTTTGATAATAACACAAAATTTCTATTTCTAAAATAAAAACTTGTTTAATAACCACATAAAATTTCTCCCTCTTGAGCAACAGTAACAAGGGAAGGAGGCAACGGCAGCCAATAATTGGCAGGAGTAGGGGGAGGGGGTGATGGCAGTGATGGTGGGCAGTCAATAGGGGGAGGCGACGGCGGCGACCAGCAATAGGGTAAGGGGGTGGTGGCGGAGGTCGATGACCGACAATGAGGGGAGGGGGTGATGGCGACGGCCAGTGATCAATGACCAATAGCGGGGAGAAGGGGTGGCAATGGTGGCCAGCCGACAATTGGCGATGAGGGGATGGGTGGCAATAGTTGGCGATCGACAACCATCAATGGGGAGACGGGTGGTAGCGACTGGCAATCAACAACAACGGCAAGGGGAGGGGCGATGGTGGTAGTGGTGGTGGGGGGCAACGGTGGTTGGTAGCTAGTGAGGGGAGGTGGTGGCGATGAGTGGCTGGCAATCGGTGGTGATAAGGGGAGGGGGCGGTAGTGCTCGCAATTAGCGGGGGAAGGGGTGTAGAGGGAGGGGATGGCAGCGATGGCAATAACCAATGGTCAAAGGGAGGAGCAAGTGATAGTGGCAATAGTGGTGGGTAGCCACAACTGGAGGGGTGGATGGCTAGGGGTTAGGGAAAGACTTCTTCAGATGAAAGTAGAAAAAAAAGGGAAATAATTTTTAATTTATATTCCAAAAATAGAAAAGTAAAAATCTTTTACTTCTGATTTCTATTCTATACCTATTTTTGGAGTAGAAATCAATTTCAAAAATAGAAAAATGAAATTATTTTACCAAATAGATTTTGTTTCAAAAACAAATTTGGAATATAAAATTAATTTTGAAACAGAAATATAATACTTATCATACATGCTCTAAAGAACTATCTAAGTACATGGACGAACCTGTGCAAGAGCAACTCTCGCTCACTGTTTGCCTAGACATGTTGGCGGTTTGTCACTGCAACCAAGAGCAAATGTCGACGGGAAGCTGAAAGTCAACTCACTAGCTTTTCTTCATCTATTAAAGTTTGCAGTGAGGTGTAGTCATTGTTGCGATAATTCTCAAGATCACCCAATCACTCCATGAGCTTTTCAGATTTCGAAGGAGATAGATACTCTATTCTTATAATATAAAGTAAAACGAGTCTTACGTCATTATACCATGCAAACCTTGCTCATGAATTAAATTTTTTTTGGGTGTCAAAAGAATGGCACTTTGTTATGAACTCCATTAACAAAAGAGAAAGATACTTTCATAGGCTTTTCATTGAAAATGAACTACTACCTGCCTATAATATATATCTCGTTATTCAACTAATGAAGGAAAAGAGAAATTTCTTTTATTGAATTATCTATTACTAAAAACGTGAGGTGATCAGGAACTTTGTATAATCAATGAAACAAAAGGACGAAAAGATATATGAAGAGTCCTAGGTGACCCATCACCCATTTGATGAGACGAGAAAGAGAAGAAATTTATTATAAAAGACAATAATTCTACCTAGCTAATGCTTAAGGATTCAAAGTTTGACGTTGTTATAAAAAGCCAAATGGCATTTTCTTCTCATGTTCTATATACATTTCACTTTGTTTGTTTTCCAGAATTCAACTCATTTGTATCTCTTCTACATCCAATTTCCATGTGCAACGAGTTGTAAAGTTATCTTACATGACCTATCATCGAGATGTTTGGCCTACAAATAAAGAGGTTAGTTGTCTTTCCCTAGGTCAGTAGTTTGATTCAAATCACAAACAGATCTCTAAACAACTCATTACGCCTAATTGCAACATATCTCATGTAGAGAGACTTTTCAACTGCTAGTATCTTAATGGGGTTCAGGTGTTGGATAGAATAGAATAATTATGACTTAGTACGAACATTAGATAAGAACTGTGTGAGATTAGTGATCGCCATAGAGGGCAATCGTTTGAAGAAGTCATATTATAATTACATTGTGGCAAGTGACAACATTCTACAATCTTGATTCTGAGGTAATAGACGGAGTTTTCAAAGATCATAACATTGACTTTATTTCTACTCAAAAAAGAAAATTGACGAAAAAAGACAATGCCTTCATAAAATACAACGTTGCTCAATTATAAACACCAGCGTATGCAAAAAATAGCTAAACAAAAAATGAACTCATAAACAAGACAAGTCAACTGGAGTAGATCTACTCTGTCCCTACAAAATAAACTAAAATGAGTCACGTTATGGTAGTAGGTGAACCAAGCTCGTGGGAGGAGTTATATAGTTGTCTTTTATGACCTATCACCGAGGTGTTTGGTCTACAAACAAAGAGGTTAGTTGTCTTTCCCTAAGTCACGAGTTCGATTTACTATGAAAAAAATTTCTGAACGATTCATTGTCCCTAATTACAATATATCTCGTGTTGAGAAACTATCAAATCATTAGCATATCAGGGGTTATAATAATAGGCTCGCCAAATCTAAATGATGAGATCACAGGCGGTGTGAAATAATCATAGTTCAATATGAAAATTCCATTAGATTAGTGACGGCGGAAGGCCTGCGGGTTCTTATTGCTCCCCCTTGGTCTTTTATTTTATTTGAAAAAAGTTATTTTATATGACCTATTTATTAGTTTTCTTTCTGCTTGCCGATCTCAGTGGCTGGACGGCGTGCTTTCCAACTAAACCATAGCACTAAAGAAACAACAGATCTGCACTTAATCGGGTGAGACTGCCCATATAAAGAAAGAGAAAATGCAAGCGAAATAGATTTCAAGCAAAGATAAACCAAATTGGATGCATAGGTTATCTAGAAAAATTGCATTTACTCACCACAAATTTGAATTGCAAGTTTAATTTTATGGCATAACTTCTTTACCGAGGAAAAAAATACTTCATGTAACATCCTGAAAATCGACCCCATTTTAGGATTTTATAAAAGGGCAATATTAGTCGAAGGCCTGGTCAGTACAAATTTTCCAAACTGTGTGTTCGTGGGATAATGGATTACAGAGAGGCGTCGATAGGAAATGATTCGCGTACGACTCACAATTTCGATTAGGAACGAACCCTTCGACCATGAGGACCTGGGCAGGAACGATATCCTTTAAGTACTAGACTATTAAGGAAACGGAAATAAATCGATTCGGCAGAAGTACGAAGTCGATCTGCGGGTGATTTCCGCACGACTTCGATGCGAACTACGAACGACGGTAAACCGAATCCTTTTCATCTGGTACTCGGGATTATCAATTGAGCCCCAGGATCACACGACAATCGAGGGACGTCCCTGACTCAAGAATTGGCGTAAACGTGGTTCAAAGAATGGTTGGCCATGGGTCAAATGTGAGGAAAGTCCAAAAAGGGCGCCCGATAATCCAAATTGTACTACGGTCGCAATCGACTTAATTTGGCTCCGATTTTTAATCCGATTTTGGGAACCGACTTCTCAGTGATATCAAGACTAAATATTTGGACGTCGCCTCATTTATTTTGGGATTTTCCGTTGGACACGGAAGCGTCGGAAAAAGGGAAAATTGGACTGGGTTTCGGGCCGCGGGTGGGCCGGCCCAAGACCGGCGGCCCAATGGGCCTTGCACCCATTTAGCCCAGCCCAAGAGGGGCCCAAGTTGGCCCAAGTTCCCCTCCATTTCCAGCCCATGGGCTTCTCTCTTTTGGCCTTTTGCTTTTGTGCCCAAGTGGGCTTTGTTTATGTTTTGTTTTGCTTTGTTTTGATTGGCCCTTCAAGCAAGTGGCTTGCCCACTTGCCTTGGCCTTATCCAAGCCTTCAGCAGCCTCTTCTCTCTCCTCTCTCTCCCCCAAAATTCGTGCACCAGCCCAGCCTTCCTCTCTCTCCTTTTTTCTCTTCATTTTCTCTTCCATTTCTGGTGTTCCTTGCTGTCTTCACTGTTTTCCAGTCGGAAAACAGCCTTGCCGCCGTCACCGGAGCCGCCACCATCGCCCAAAGTGTAGTCCTGGAAGTTAGGAAGCCAACCGCGCACCCCTGGTCACCGCTGGTCGCCGTTAGCCGCCCGTTTCGGCCTTTTCCGCTCGGCTGCACCGGTTCCGCGTGAACAGTGATTTCGGGCTGTTTTGGCCCGTTTCAGCCATCGTTTGTCATCCGTTGCCATCCCCGAGCTTACCCCTCGTAGCCCTCGTTCCCCTCTACGCGCCGGTGTCGCCGGATTTCCGATCCAAGTAAGTTAACTTCCTAATCCTTGTTTAGGGGTTAATCTTGCTTAGGGGTTAATTAGTTTAATTTTTGTGGTTGGTTAATTATGGGTTAGTTTGTTAATGGTGGCTGAGTTAATTAAGCTGACTAAGGTTAGATTAACTGACCATAGTTAGTTTTAAAGTAACTAAGGTTAATTAATTAAAGTAACTAGGGTTAGTTTCTAAAGTAACTATGGTTAATTATTAATCATGGTTGAGTTAATTAACTCTAGTTAGGTTAAATTTAGTAACCATGGTTAAGTTTAATATTATTTTATTAATTTCGGATTAGTTACTGTTCATAATTACCGTTCACGATTACTGTTCACTGATTACTGTTCACGGCACTGTTCATACAGAAGTAAATTTTGGTTTCAAATTGTTGTGTTCTTGGTTATTATGCTTTCTTGAAGTGCCGATTGTTAATTGTATGCGTGAATAATGATAAAATGCACGATCGAAGACCGAGTGGAAGTGAACGTGTTTGATTTATTGAGTTATTCCCGAGAATTAGGGAATGTACGTGATTGTTGATTGGTGGAATTTTGAGGATTTAGTCTAGTATTGGAGAATACGATACTTACAGTGAGGTGTCATATAAAGGATTTGACTAAGTGGTAAGACAACAAGGACGAGTAGTTGTTTATGCGTCACAACGATTGAGGGCTTGTGAAGTTCAGAATGTGAGCTCATAAAAATTTGGTGGATCAAATTTCAAGTGTTGACGAGTGGTCCTGTGGAAACGAGCTTATGAGTTGACGAGCTGGAGAAAGTTTTGTACTTTGAGGTGCTCAGATGAGGTTAAAATTGTGAGGCTTGGTATGGGACAGGCCAAAGCGGATAATACCTCTATGAGATAAAGCATGTTTAAAAGGGACTTTTGTTAGAAGTGGTGCAGTTCGTAAATGCCCATGACGACTGATCCGATGAGGGCGGGGAGTGGACGCCGGGGCCGGAGTGCCTGAGCAAGGAGCGACTCCTGGCAGGCTTCTAGGATGTCGAAAGGGGCAGAAATGAACTGAACTACAGACTGACAAAAAGAGAATGCTTGTGGGATAAAATTTATTCGAGTGATATAGCAGAAGTATGGTCAAGTTTGTGGAACTCCGCCTATTGGAATAACATCGAGAAAAGGATGATCTTTGGTCCGAGATTGTTGGCAATCGGTGGATGTGGTTAAGATGTTAGGGGCAGGCTAACGTCAGAAAAGCGATACAGACAAGACTAAGATTGTTTGATTATTAAGTTCAGTGTTGCGTTTCCCTTAAGGTATGTCATCTTTGGTCGCTTGTGATTGCACCTGTTTATTAAACTGTCTTTTGTGGTTATTTCTTTGAGGTGGTATTGCATTGATTGCTGTATTAGGTTGTATGTTAAACTCCCGAGGCGAGCGAAGTTCCTAACCGGGGCTTAGGACTTTAACTTGCTGAGTTTATCTCAACCCGTCGTGGTTAACATTTTCAGGCCCTAGATGATGCAGTACCGAGGATCGAAGAGAGTGATCCCTCTGAGGCCCGTGAGTAGGCAGCTGTAGCCTATTTCCTTTTTGACGAGCCTTCCCTCACTTGTGCAGGGTTAGGTTAGCTAGGCCGATCCCTTTTTGAGTAGGCCTTAGCTTGTCGCTTGTAGTAAGGCGTGTATGTATTTGCTGGTATGCTAGCTAACCTTCAGATATATAAAAATGGTGTTGTCTTTCCTCTGCTGCTGTTATTGCTATCCCTATTGTTTGGTTTGGGAGTTGTTCGTTTCCGCATGTGCATAATTACAAGATAAAATGAATTGGTCGACGACAGTACCTGGGACGTCGTACAACTAGACCACAAGTGAAATGGGGTTGCCGCGAGCTCGAGAGTCGGGGCGTGACACTTCAAATACCATAACTTTCATACAGCATATAATTAAATATCATATTTTTTTTTCGATCACTTGAATGTCACAATTTATGTATGGTACTTACTTAAATGTCATCCTTTTTTTTCCAGATCAATTGAGTGCAATATAGCTTTTTATTTACTTACTTGAGTGCTACAAATTCTTTTAATAATATTTACTCACCGCAAACTTGAATTATTAGTCAATTTTTTTGGTACGACATTCTTTAATACCATAAGAAATTGAAAAGATGGACATTTTTCAAAAGATTGGCCAAAACCAATGACGCCCGAAGTCGATGATGCAGGTCTCCTCTCTCTCTCTCTCTCTCTCTCTCTCTCTCTCTATCTAGTCTTTTCTCAACAATTAGTCAACCGATGGATATGCAGTATGCACTTATATGTCCAAGTTATTTCAACGAGTCCCCAGAAGAGGCCTTTGCCTGATCAGGAAATTTCCCCCATAAAAAAGCAATGATGCCCGCTATGAGGTGCAAACTGCACTGTGCACATCCTCCATATGTTTAGTAGGGCATATATCCACATATTCACACCAAAAATGGAGCGAAGATTGTTAGAAGCAGCTCAAAAGGGCAACATCGACGAGCTAAATGACTTGATCAAAAGCAATGGGCTCATCCTCGAGGAGATGGCTCTCAAAGGAGCCAGTAGCACGCCTTTGCATGTCGCTTGTGTGGCCGGCCATTTGGATTTCATCCGAGAACTCCTGAAGTTGATGCCAAAGTTCGCAGAAAAAGTGAATGTGGATGGTTTCAGTCCATTGCACATCGCGGCAGCTCGAGGTGACATTGAGATTGCGAGGGAGCTCTTGAGATTGGATCAACGCCTCTGCTTTGTGAAGGGAAGGGAGAGAAGAATTCCTTTGCATTATGCTGTCATAAACGGAGAGCTCCATGTCATGAAGTTACTGCTCTCCGCTTCGCCTGAATCTGTCGCAGAGAGAACTGCCCGAAAGGAGACTGCTCTTCACCTTGCCGTGAAGAGCAACTGCTTTGACGCGGTCGTTGTGTTGGTGGAGCATCTGAAGCAGAACGAGAAGGAGCAGGTGATCAATTGGAAGGATCACAAAGGCAACACCATCTTGCATCTTGCTGCTGCCGTCAAAAATTTCGAGGCAAGTCACGCAGTTCCCTTATCTTATCGCACTTTTATTTGTGCATTATTTTAGGGAGGGTGTTAATATGGTGTCTCTACAATAGACAAAGATCTTCTAAGTGAAGGAATGTATTTGATCTAATAAAAAAAAATTGCTGTTTTATCTTAATGTCTGAAAATCAATGAGGATAGAACAAAGGTGGGAAAGAGTTGCAGGTGGTTGACTTCATGCTTAAGTACGAGGTTGTGGAAGTGAACGCCTCGAACGGGAGTGGCTTGACGCCTCTAGATCTCTCAACTCTCTCCCAAAGGGGAGCAGCAGGAGATAGAGAGATCATAGAAATTCTCGCCCAAGCCGGAGCCATGCACGGAAGAGGAAGATCAAACTCGCCTACTTCAAGACCAGTCTCGGCGGACGACAGTGATATCAAGGGAGCTGACAATCATCAATCAGATGAGGAGCCAGTCACAAATGATCCTCTACCATTATCACGTTCGACATGGACAAATATGAACAAAGAAAAGGAGTCGTTGAGCGACATCCGCAACGCCCTGCTGGTCGTCGCCGCACTCATTGTGAGTGCGACCTACCAATCTGTGCTTCAGCCTCCACGCTTTTCGTCAAATGTCGACCCTAATTCCATTAAAGGCTCCTTCGCGCCTCCTATTTTTTTGTCTTCTCAAGCTGTGTATGTTGTATACACCGTCTTCATGACCAGCAACACGTTTGGATTCTTTGTGTCGGTCCAGATGATCGTTCGCCTCACCAGAGATCTCCCCTGTAAGCTGCCACTGAGACTCCTTGGCCGCGATAGTTCAAACCTACATTTGCTTCATGCCATTCATGCCATTCACGTCAATGAACAAAGAGTTACCTCTGTACACCGTGCTAATGTCGAGCGTGTTGCCACTCATCATATCAGTTCTTCTGCTGCTGATACAGAAGTGGTTGGCGCAAGCCATAGATTTCTCCCTGGAAGGACTTTTTAGGCATAACCTCACAAGCGATATGTACAGTCTTAAGCACCCAACTACTCGCTGTTAATGATGGTGCTTCTCCTTCCTCGAGGTTGAGCTACTAAATGCAAACCTTTAGCAGTCGAGTGGAGTTTGCTCGACAAGGTCAGAAATTGATGTGATTTTCCTAATAAAATGTGTCCTGTGTTTATATCACCCTGGTAATTTCGATAGCAGTCAAGATTTCAAGATGAGGTCTAAGTACTCCTTTGGTCTCGCTTCTCCAAATGATTGATGGCCATCAAGAGAACATCTTTGTGAGGTTGAGAATTTGTCCGCGAGAACAGGGGAAAGAAATAGTGCTAATACCTATGGGCTCTCACAAAACTAATGGGGATCGATACGTGACAAGCCGTGAGCATGGAATCGGAACAAAAGCGCAGGATATGCAAACTTGGTCGGATCGAACTGAATGGTGCCAATAGGCAAGAGTGCGAAGGCCCTCACCAAACCTAGGTGAGCCGACATTGCCCACGGTAGCCTAGAGCTAGTGAGGGCCTTCAAGGCCTTGCTCGTGGCTGGCGAGGTGACAATGCCATCACTCAAGTCTTTGCGGCCAAATCTAAGTGACAACCCTCACCGGCCCTTTATAAAAAGGGAAAATTAAGAGAAATTAATAATTAAAAATTAAAAATTAATAAAAAATTGTTCACGTCAGCACTAGTAAAGTCATATGGGATGACCAGTGTTCACATTAGATTTTCTAATAAGACAAATCATCGATGAAAATCAAGTGATTGATTTTTAAAAATTTTGACATTTAAGTGAATAAAAAAAATGAAATTCAAATCAGTGTAGTATAAAAATTATAACATTCCCACTATTTTTAGCTCCTTATTTTGGTATAGAAAAGGTTGCACTGCTGTCAGGCAGAAATGTAAATGCTGCTCCCGAGAAGTAGCACTCATTTACTGACAAAAAGAAGAAGTAGCACTCATTTTTATTTGCCCATTAGTGACCACCGTGTCATTTTAATTTGAACAACTAGAATAACACCAGTGCAATGCACGGTGCACGGTGATTAACTATAAAAATAAATCTTGACTTTGGTTGAATATGTAAATTCACTTTTGAAATTCATTAAAAAAAAGAAAAAAGACGAAAGAGTGACCGTTGACTCTACATGTTTTTTATTTAGCATCTTAAAAACGGTGGAAGAATTACTTTATCTCGTCTCCAGAGTCCTTGATTTTGTTCTCTAATCTTCTTTGGAATTTGAAATGTTCAGAGATATCCCAATATTCACTAGTGGCAAGGCTGATAATTTTCCCTATGACAAGGCGCAAATAAGTTCAATCATACTGACTGGTGGCTCGGCCGACAATTTGCCTAGTGACATGGCTTGAATAACTTCAGTTTACATTAACAGGTGGATCAACCCTGATATTCTGACATAAGGATACATAGCCCACTTTAGATTTCATAATTCATATCGTAGTTGAATACGATGATTGGGTATCCAACTAATCAAATCAAATACGTCAAGAAGTTCTTTTATGCCAAAACTTTTGTTCCAGAAAATGTCAAAATGGAAGATATTTTTCAAGTATCTTTCATACTCTATTCACATTTCTAACATATACTATAAAAGTAAATATAGAATTTAGTAAGCAATCGCTTACCTCTATTCCAAGCTCTCAAATTGTAAATCAGTCAAATAACTCGCGTAACCCACGAAACCAACCATTCAGATAACAATCCATCTCTTGGATTCTGTCCCCAGAATCCGAAACCCCTCATCCCCCTCATCATCCCCAACCTCTGTTATTTCGCGATTCCTTCCATCCCAATCCTCCAACGCCATCACTATTCCCAGTGTTACGTTTGCCCCTCTGTAGCTGTTTGGGTTGTCTGTCGGCAAAGCATAAAAAAGAAGAAGAAACGGCGAGTGAAGAAGAGGCTGACAGTCAGATAGCTGCACTCTGCATAAAAATCTTGGTAAGCTTCAGCCAGACAGCGATTTGGCTTAGGTGGATGAGACTTGTATCTTCAGAAAGATCGGAGGAACGTCGTCTAACCTTTTAGGGCTATTGTACACAGAACCTAAAATCCATTTCCAAGCATTCCAAAACACAATAAGGAAAGCTTGGAGAGTTGAATTGGTTAATTCCGCCCAAGTGGATACCGGGATATCTGCTTTCTCTTTCAGAACAGAAAATGGAAAAAGAAAATACAGACTGGCTTATTCCAGGACTCTAACTTTACTGGGGGTACGAGTCCTATTGAAATACAAGGAGAGGAAGCAAGTGGATTTTGCTGAAGAAACGCCATTTGAGAAGGATTAGCACATACTATAGAAATTTCTCTACATGAATAACTAATTAATCAAGAATAATTAGATCCATATATAATCGTAAAACACCAAAAACTTATATGTATATACATCAGAATTTAAAGCGTACCTATTTAAGCCATAATTTAAAGCATACATGTTTGAGCCATAGCCTCACTTGATAGAAAACAAATCAAGCTGATATAATCAGTGATCTATCGGTATGCCGGGTCTTCCTCTCTATGACCTATTTCGGTTTAGCAACTTTAATGGGATTCGGCGACTAATAGGTATAACCTACCCTTTTATAGGCTAGAGAAGGGACCTAGCAAACCCTAATCAATAGCGTGTCAACTGGGCCCCTCCCATTACAGGCTTCAGTTAAACACAATTGCCTACACTTTGCTGCTCAACTAGGCCCGTAATTAATAAATGCCAAAACCCAATTCAATAAGATCACTTGAGAGCTCAAAATATATTGAAATATCCATTAACCCGATTATATAAAATAGAAAATTAATTAATTAATGTAAGCCCATTATCAGAAATTTCCAACATTCTCCCACTTAGGCTACATTAATTAATTTGTTTTATTTTGAAAACGACACTCTCGGGCTAATAACTGAAAATTTGTTTTATGTGGCCACAATTTTGAAAAATAATATTCCAATAATGGCATCTCAAAACCAATTCAATTCTATATAACCTCATTATAGGACTATGGCGATCAATGTGTTAAGAAAATACCGCAACATATGACCTTCTATAATCACACATAATAAACATTATATTTTCATGGATCATGGGCCTAGTAGTGTAGTAAAAAATAGTGTCAACATGTGATCAAAATATACACTATTTCTTATCAGTCCTCAATGCAATTTCTCAACGACATGAAATTGCATTACCGCAATTTCTAAACAACATGAAATTGCCTCAGTGCGATTTCTAACTGATATGAAATTGCACAACTATGTCACAATTCAACATGAGATCTCATAATTAGTGACATCCAGTCATCTTCAAACTATTTGTTTAAAGATACTGTTCTATATTTCTATTTCTCAATCGACAAGAGAAATGATAATAATAGAATCAACAGTGATGATCATCAAAAGTAAATGCTTTAATAAACATTATAAAAGCATTATAAGTTTCCATATAACTATAATAGCTTGAAATACAAACTATATAGCTCCCACTAACAAAAGAGATCAAAAAGACTCTAAAACACCCATATTCCTCACATGATCTTTAAACATAATGGGTCGTAAATCTTTTGTTAAAGGATTGGTTAACATTGACTTAATTCTAATATTTTCAATCGCAATATCTCCCTTTTTGACTAAGTCCTTAATAATATAATATTATATCCGATTAACATCTTAGTCATGGCATTATTGTTATTCACAACAAAAGTAACTGTTTGACATACGTAATACAATATGATCAATTATGGGCAATAAGTAATTCCACAAAATAATTAGTACATTATATACTCCCCTTTGGGCAGAGCGTATAATGCATCATTATTTTCCACAACATGAAGTTTGTAAAACAACAACAACAGGGAGAATTACATATAATTGTCAATGATCAATCCCCTTTGGGCAGATAAATCATTTAAATTATATATCTCCATGATATCAATATATAGAGATAGATAAGGAGAATTACATATAATCTTTAAGGATCCATCCTCTTTGGGCAGATAAATCGTTTAAATTATACATCTCCATTATCTTAACACAAAGGGAAATCACATATAACTCTCAAAGTTTATCCCCTTTGGGTAGATAATCCTTTTGAGTCACACATCCCATTAATTATCTCTAATATATTAATATAGAGGGGAATTACATATAACTTTAAAAATTTATCCCCTTTGGGTAGATAAATTTTTTTGAGTCATACATCCCCATCTTTTAATTTTGGAATATATCTTCATGCAATTTTCAAATTAATATACACAATAACTCCCTTTGGGTAGGTGATTGTATATACTAATTTTTATCAATAAGGAACTTCAATAATTTACAAACTTTAACAATTTGTAAATAATATTCCATTTAATCAATGCCCAAAAATTCATCAAACAATATGAAGCACTTTACGACATGTGCTTCCCAAGATCATATTGCATTTATCAATCAACAATTTTTGCCATAATTTTATTTGCCTATTTCTATAATTAAGCATATAAGATTATCTAGTTAACCTCAAGCAAGAAAATATAGATAATCTATGCTAAATTAAGAAAAGTGAATATTGTCATTCTATCCCTCATACACTATAATAAATTTCCATAAATTAAAAATTGAAAACTAGGCACAATCTTTTTTTTTTATGGAATTAAATATGGATATCAATAAATAATTCCAAATAAATATTTAATATGCCAAAATTAAAATTTACCATACCAAAAAATCATAAATTAAAAATTAGGCATATTAAAAAACATTGAAATAGGCCTTAGAGGACCCTACACTTACCCTACGCGCCATTTCGTGCACGTGGGGCTAATAGCTTGGTTGCATTGCATCAATAAGCCTTGTTGATATCAAGACAAACTATTGGAGAATGTTATAATTCATTTAAGACCTCACACTTCACACATGATGGAGGCAAACACATGGAGGAATGTAATCCCACACACACACTATAATCACATGAATAAATTTACTGATACAATATAACACTTATTAGCACTACATAATACTGTTTTCTCTACGGTACTATGCTATACTAATGTTTCAGGAAGTAGTGGGCAATTGACCACTTCTCATAAGTGGCTTTATATTAGGCATAGACAAAAGCCAAGTGAAAAGTAAGCCCTCTCCACTGACGCAACCCAAGAAATTAATGAAGTCGATATTTGTTCAAATAGCAACAATGTTACCAATCATTCATGAAGATTATCCTTTTTATTAAATAGTTTATATTTTAATCACAGCAAAACCACAAAGTAGGTTAACAAATTTGCTACAAGCTCATCACAAAACATCAACAATGAGACTAAATGAACAAGTCTCAATTACAACACAAAATCCAAACCTTGAGGATTTCATCGCATATATGCTTAATACACCAAAAGCATTCCGTCATTGATGTCAAAAAAAAAAAATCAACTACTAGTATTCGAAACACAAGCACAGAGGATGCATCTCCCAATAGCAAATCCATAGCTCTATTTAGATTGCAAAATTTCCTTTATCAAATTATAGGAAACAATTTTAGCCAACTCAAGTACCAATAATTTAGAAATCATCACACTAGATTAAGCCAAAATTGCCCAAAATAATACTTGCTAAGACCTACTACAACTTGGAATAGGAAAACGTATAATTTGGTGAACAAGTCCGACTTGGACTTTCCCTTCTCTTGACTGTGAGTTTAACAAAATCAAGAAAGTGAATTACGTATATTTAAGACACTCTTGAACCTAATCAAAATCCAAGACGAATTAATTGAATAAAAGAAAAGAAAAGAAAAGAAAAAAAGAACTAAATCGTCCATATCCAAGCTTCAAGAAATTATTATTGTTGTCTTGTAACTTCAATCTACTGCTACTCATCTTCAAAAACTCGAACAATAATACATAATACTAGAACCTCTAAACCTCAAAAATCATATACAATTGAAAAGTAGTATCTCTAATTTCACCCCATCTAGAGGCTCTACATTTGCATCGTTGGGTTCAACAACTAATATTTAAAACAATGATGGACTCAATGTCCCAGCCATGACATTGCAATTAACCACAAGTGAAGAGATCATGGGAAAGAAAGGAAAAACAAGCGAGATTGCTGCATTTTCTTTTGCATATATATAATCAAATAGAACCTATTATTCAATCTAATAAAATCCATACTACTTTCCGGTAATCGTTCCACATAATCAAAAAAAAAAATTTGATGTAGACCCTATCTTACTAAAGAAAAGGTCAAAAAAAATAAAATGGAAACTACCCAAAACTCCAGCTAAGGAAAAACAACCATAAGATGGAACCAAGAATCAAACTACCCTGGAGGTGTTCACAGGCCAAGGGAAGCCTATGGGCGATCATTGGCCAATGATGGCTGAGGATCGATCCGTGCCGGCCAAGACACTCGACCAAGATCGATCGTGGATCAATCCACACGGCCAAGGCACGATGCAAGGCACGATGGGCACATTCGATTCACGGGGCACATAGGCACAAGCATAGGTACGGGCACAAGCACAAGCACAAATACAGGCACATAGATCAAGAAATACAAGAACCAGACCCAATCATTCAATGCACTCGATCACGCATGAGAGACATCTAACACTCATGGAAAGCAAATGGATCCATCATCAACCATAGAGCTGAGCCTCAATTCACTCGAATAGAAAGCTAAAAAAAACCCGTAGATAGGCAGCAACACAGGCACCCACAAAAGCAAGAAAACCAATGGGTAAAGTCCAAAAATCAAACAAAACCCAAAATTTTCCACACCCAGAAAAGAAAAGAAAAACTTTGAATTGCATCGGACCGAAAACAATCTACTCAAGAAACAACATGGGTTCATGGGCAATGATTGAAAAGGAACATATCAAGACCCAAGAATCACAACTTCCAAATCTAAACCACATTGAACCCAAGAATCACAATGTAACGATACCTATATAATAATTGCTAACATATATCGTTCAATTGGAAAATAAAATTCTAATTTTTTTTAGAACCTTTACAAAATTATGAACCCCTAGAATTTCAAATTTGAAATTCTCACTCAATACTCAATAAAAACTATATAAATTATATATGGTGAGAAAAATCTCAACATGTAGAACAAAAGCCCTAAAATTTCAGAATTGATTGATCTATGCATGAAATTTTCATTAACTAATTATGCTCCAAAAAATCCAAAAAAAATTTATATGTCGAAGTTAAGACCTATATGAACACTTTTCATGAAGGCATCAACCTCTAGATCTCAACACAGAAATTGGAAAAAAATTTGACAAAAGCAACAGGCGGACAACATGCATATCAGAATTGAACAAAAGATTTTTACAGATTACTAAACTGACTTTGGACGATGATTTTGGATAGCAACTGACACCGGATCTAGGTGTTCTATGGCTTGTTGGAAATTTCTTCAAGTTGACTTCGAATGTTATGAAGACATCAAACACTAAAAAGCTTGTTTACTAGCTCGTTTCCAGACATATGCATAGAGAGGTCTATCATAGATCCGAAATTGCAATACAACGATCATCCAAGAAAACAAACATATCATCATCATCATCATCATAACTTATCTCTTCAATTCTAATGCATTATTTTTACCTATTTAGTAAGTAATTTGATTTGATTTGACAAAAAAAAACTTTGATTGATCGAAATTGTATAAAAACTTGTAAGGCACAAACTGACAGAAGCTCAAAACCAAAAGGAACTGTAACATCCTGAAATTCGAGCCCTTTAAGGGATGAATGAACATTAATTTCGCCAATGCATTGTTGGTTGATCTCACTCGGAACTGATCACTCCTGAGATACTGACCTTGAGGGGAAAGGCTAATGAGGACAGAACTCATGCGACTAAAGAACTTGACCTGGGAAAACGACTCGGCCGTGAGACTTGCGTAAGGATGATCCTGTAGTCATGCAGGCCGATTTCAGGGACGAATAGAAGTCGATTCGTGGATAGAAATAATGGGACGACGGGTGATTCCGTTTACTATTATCGAATCTGTGAACAGCCCTATGTCGATCTTTGATAATCGTGTACTTTGAAATAAGAATCGATCCTTCGCAATTTCATGTCGTCAAGGACATCCATGTGTCGAAAAATCTTGAACGTGAATTGGCACGAGTCGGTTACGCGTGAATCCTCAAAGCCGCCTGTCAGTCTGAGTTGTACCAAAATGGCATTCGGGCGAAATTGGCATGACATGAGAATCCAATATTGGACTTCGAATTTTCGGGAATGTTCGAGAAGGACTTTTGGACGATGCTTCTTAAACAGTCGACAGTGCCGGTTAAGCCGAGTATTTGGAAAAGGGACTTTCGGACCGAGGAAACGAGCCTACGAGGACGTGGGCCGGGCAAGAACAGTGTGGGCCTCATGCCTAAGGTGGGACAGCCACCATAAAAGGCCCAAGGCAAGCAAGTGAGCCCGTTGGGCCAAACCGACCCTTTACCCTTCCGAGCCCATTGTCTAAAACCAAGCCGATTCAAGCCCAATAAATTCCCGAGCTCGTTCCTATTCATTTTCAAGCCCATTTCCTAGGCCCGTCCTCCATTTTCAGCCCAAGGACAGATTGGGAAATGTGCAAGGTGGAAATAACCAAAATGCCCTTGGATATTTTGAAGAAAAGTCAAAAGGAAGAGAGAGAAGATGAGGTCATTGTTTGGCAAGTGGGGCAAGCCTTGATGGCTTGGATAAGGCTTATCCTTCAGCCTTCACTTCACTCTCTCTCTCCTCTTCATCTTCTCCAAAATTGCAGCACCTATCTCCCATGGTTTTCCTTCATTTCTTCTGTTTTTCAGTTTGACCTTTCACCGAAATCTGAGTTGTTCATTGCCTTCCCGTTGGAATCTCGTCTCGTGCCACCCGCCGTTGTGTTCAGAAGAGAAATTAAGTTCAAATAGCGTCGGCATTTCGCTGGAAGGAGCTGTCGGTCAACCCGTATTCCGGCCGAAAGCCACCGCCGGCCTGACCGTTTTCTGACCGCCTATTGCTGTTCTGTTTTGCTGTTTCGGCCATTTTCCTCCCTTTCCGACCCAATCTCCACCCATACCAGCCACAAGTGGTTCCCCTCGACCCCAGTGCCGCCGGTCGGCTGGCCCGTCGCTCGCCGGAGCTCCGGGCAGCCCGTTCAACTCCGGTCGGCAACTTTCCTCCCCCGTGCGGTCGGTTTTTCGAGTTGCGAGGGGATTTCGAGTTTGTTGCTGCTGTTCTCAGCCCCGGGACCGCCTTGGATCGCTGTGGTAGAGGTCTCCGGGTGTCGGGTTCGTCGCCGCCGCCGCGTCCGTGTCACCGGCCCGCTTAACGGGTGAGTTTAGCTCCTAATCCCTATTTAGTGCCTAAACTTGCTTAGGGTTGGGTTAGTTAGGGTTAATGATGGTTTAGATAGTTTAATTAAGTTGTATTAGCCCCAAGATAGGTGGTTAGATAGTTGGTTAAGATTATATTAGCTTAATTTTGCTTATTAAGCTTAATTGTGCTTACTTTGGGATTAATGGTGCTTATGTGTTTAATTAAGCATGATTTGCTTAAATTGGTTGATTAATTGTTTTAATTAATGTTTTGTTTAATTTCTAGATTAAATGTTTTAATTAATTGAATTTCGGAAAAATCACTGTTCATAATTACTGTTCACGAGCACTGTTCACGATTAATGTTCAAAATTACTGTCCACGGCACTGTTCATCCGGAGGCTAATTTTTGTCTGAATTTGATGTGCTATTGATTGTTATGATTAATTGAAGTGTCAATTGTTAATTATACTCATGATTGATGATGAAATACGTGATCGAGTGTTGGTTGGATTTCGGATTTTGGAATTGTCGAGTGAGATCGCATGACATATTGCGTGGGTTTTCAGAAATGGCATGTCGCATGAGCATGAGCGATGTTGCATTCACGACCAAGCAAAAAGCAAAGACAAGAATGAATTGCTTGATGATGTGTTGTATAATCACATTAAGAGAGGGAACCCCGGCGTTGCCGGAAGACCGCCAATCCTTATGGGGTTGTGCCGTGGCCGTTTGGTCGCCTGACTTCGGTCGGATGCCTGACAGGGGACATGTGATGGGACTGCGGTAGTGGGCGGGTCCTGTGCTCCTTCAGGAATGCCGTCAGAGGGAAGGGATGACCCCTGATGTCGCCGTGCCTCGAGGTAAAGAGGACGAAGCTGGTTTAGCCAGGAACCGCCAACTATAAGGTTGTGCCGTTGGCCTAGGAGGGGGGGTTAATAATCGGAGCATGTGTGAGTGTGAGACATGAGAAAGTTGTGTGAGATGCTCTGATTATTCGCATGCTCTTGATGTCGTGATGATTTGTGGTACGCACGCATGAGTTGACAATCGTGCGGGGGTGTGGCAATGGCCAGGTGAGATCGCTTGTGGCACGACTCGCATGTGATTGATGAATTGTGTCATCTAACGGCCATGTGCCTTGCTTGCATTGGATGAGATTGAACGTGCAAAGTATGGCATACCGAGTAAGGTTGCATGCGAACCGAATATTGATTGTGGGTTTCCTCGTCTGTTGTTGGCTGTTGTTTGGTTTTGGGTGTTTGTTGTGGGTTGAGTGAGGGGTGGTTCTGGAGAGATACCCCGGGTTGAGTTGGCGTACTAACCAGGACTTAGGGGGAAGAACTCGCTAAGATTTTATCTCAACCCGTCGTGGTAAACATTTTCAGGTCTTTAGAATGGCGTACCTGCAGTGGAGAATCCTGCCCCCGCTTCTCCAGTGACCGACTCGACGGAGCTTGAGTCCGATAGGTCCGAGTGACCGTGGTGTTGAACCCGAGGGTTCTTTGTGTATGGTTGGATTAGCCTAGTTTCTTTTTGGTTTGGCTTAGAGGATGGATCGGCCCTTTTTGTCGGGCTTGTAATTCGGAAAACGATCCTCCGTTGGTTAATCCAATAAGATGTATAAATGAGTAGTTGCTGTTGTCATTGCTGTTCATCCCTCTATCCCTGTTTGATTGTTTGTTTGTCTGGGGATGGTTCGTCTTCCGCTTGCGCTTAACGAAAGATAAAATGAATGGTCGTTGATGGGTCCTGGGACGTCGCTTTCAATCGACCAAGAGAAGGGGTTGTCGCGTGCTCGGGGTTCGAGGCGTGACAGGAACAAACACGGTAAACAACATACCGAATTTGTTAAAAAAATAATTGGGTTCTACAATTATATATGACCTACTCTGATACCACATGTAGAAATTTCTCTACATGAATAACTAATTAATCAAGAATAATTAGATCCATCTATAATTGTAAAACACCAAAAACTTATATGTATATACAACGGAATTTAAAGCGTACCTATTTAAGCCATAATTTAAAGCATACCTATATGAGCCATAGCCTCACTTGATAGAAAATAGATCAAGTTGATATAATCAATGATCTATCGGTATGCCGGGTTTCCTCTCTATGACCTATTTCGGTTTAGCAACTTTAATGGAATTCAACGACTAATAAGTATAACCTACCCCTTTATAAGCTAAAGAGGGGACCTAGCAAACCCTAATCAATAGTGTGTCAACTGGGCCCCTCCCATTACAGGTTTCAGTTAAACACAATTGCCTACACAATTGCCTACATTTTGCTGCTCAACTAGGCCCGTAATTAATAGATGCCAAAACCCAATTCAATAAGATCACTTGAGAGTTTAAAATATATTGGAATATCCATTAACCCAATTATATAAAATAGAAAATTAATTAATTAATGTAAGCCCATTATCGGAAATTTCCAACACATACCTCTCGGGTCCCTCAGTGTATGCTCCTAAAAAGAGTATGTTAGAACCTCCAGCACCAACTCACTGCTAGTAAATCCTTGGATGGGGGATTGCAAGTTATCTGAAGAAAGGCAGCAAAGAAATTAAATCTCTAACAAATAAAAAGCTGACCATCCTGACCAACCATCCCTATACTTCTCAGGGAATGATGAGCTCTTTGGCACTTGATGAAGCGAAATTTGTTGACAAACTGATTTGGGTTTCGGAAGACTCCAAATATGGACTGTGGTTACTAACCCTAATTAATAAGCCACCGGGGTACCTACAGTTGTCGGGAGTTGGATACATCTTTGGCAATTCAAGTTTGCGAGCCTAATTATTGGGGTTTGCCTCAATAGCCGCATTTTCCACATAAGAAGGGGATGTGAGGGATTCGAATCCCCACCTTCTTAGGAGATTGGGATGAAGGTGATTTAGTTTCAAGTGTGGATTTTAACTCTCATATCCTGTAAAGAAGTAAAGTAAAAATTTGAAAAATGAGAGTTAGAGTATTAATAGAGTGGGATCGATAAGAAAAAAAAAAGAACGAAAATTTGCGAGTCTTAGTGGCTTAAGAATAACCCATCATTATCCTTCTTATGGAGACAAAAAAGAAGGAGCCAGTGGGCTGGTCGGTGGAATGGTCCGGTAGTCACCACAACTAGTAAAGAGGCGGTTATCAAGTTTCTTGCCTCTACTACTGCATTCGGCCTCCATGAGAAGTTTCTCCGATCTCTCTGTCGCTAGCTTCGCTTCTGAGGAGGGACAAGTTATCAAGAGGTGTCGAGCCCCATCCCGTTCAAGGCGTTCACCTCCACTAGCTCTCTGTTCAATTCCAGAGCACGTCCGATAAGTATGAAGTGACGGCATTTCTACGTAGCGGCAAGTTCATGCAAAGTAGCCGCACCTGATCAAACGGTCGACAAGAGCGACGATCCAACTAGTTACAGTGATTATCAATGAATGCCTGGCGATTACCGTCGCTCATCCAACGACTCATTAAAGGGTCCGACGTTTATGACATATTTGTTAACCTACGGCATTAGGAAAGGTCAGTAAATTCAACCACCTATGAAAATAACTTTATCCCTTCGGAAGATCGGAAAATCATCATCATGTTGTTGATTCATTGGACCTACCCTCGCCTCTGTTCGATACATGCTCGCAGAATTCTATACATCAGTTGGGGAAAAAGGTGAAACAAAAATTACGCTAATTTAAATTTCTACAAATATTAGTAAATTTAGATAATGCCAGTAAAGAATGCAGTAGGTACATTGTTTATCTAGTAACTTATAGTAAATTATCAATTCCCATATCAACTTATTAGTATTTATTTAATTATTTTCATTTTATTGATTGTTCCAATATATTACAAACTTTTAATTATATAGCCTATTGGCGTTTTAAAGTTTCTACATCCTCCAACTGGGAGCACCAAACATGTTGTTTAATATCTCTTACTTGTAGGCTAGTCTTTGACCTAAGCATGGAAATATGTAATTATAAAACAAAGAAGGGCCTAGAAGATGTGAACTAAGATCTCTTTTAATGACATCTAAGATTTTATGAGATCACTATCAATTATTCTAAAAAACTCAAAATTTTAGATGGAGACATGATTTAATATATAAATATTCTAACAAGCAAAAGAGTTAGGAGAGAACTTTTGGCCAAAGTGTCCATATATAGTTGAAATTGTGTAAAATTTCAATGAAGAGAAATGCGTAATGGCATTTTTGAAAGGAAAAAAAAAAGATATTTTGTAAATAAAAATGTCTATTTTATGGAAATGAGAAGGCTAATTTGCAATTTCGAAATAGTACCCCCCAAAACCATCCCTCAATATCACCACAGCACCACCACTCCAAAATAAGCCCACGATTGAAGATGCCGACCACGTCACCATCCCCAAGCTTGTTTACTCTAGTACAACATGTTGAGCTTCCGAAAATAAAAATTCCATGGACTGAGACTTCCAAAGACCAGGTAAACAACACCCTTCCCTTCTATCGATGGTGTTGTGGGCTTATCGAATATCCAAGTTGTCAAGTAATGGAGTAAGCCTATACCTGTCAACATATGGTCTACAAGTTGTTCTTCCTCTAGTGATAACATTTCAATCCTTGAGAGTCAAGTTGCAAGGCGATATGACCGTATGATGAACTGATATATATGAACATCAATGAACTTGGTGAAGATAAAATTTTTGCACTAGAACGAGTAATTGCTCAAAAGAGAAGAGTCGCCAGAGCCTATAACAAACATGTGAAGCCAAAATGTTTTGACATTCGTGACTTAGTATGGAAGACTATAATGCCAGTGGATACACACAGTGAGAAATTCAGCAAGTGGTCCTCTAATTTGGAAGGACCCTCTTTGGTCACGGATATTTATTTTGGTCGGCAACACTAACCGATCGATGGATATTGACAAGGAGAAATGTCAAGGTCAATAAATGGAAAGCATCTAAAGAAAAATCATCTGACCACGTGGGGAATGCAAGAAATAGAAGATAGGTAGGAAAAGGAGTTAGACATAGAAGTGCCAAAAGAACTTGGTGTGTTCAGATCGATGGAAAATAAAAATACATCGCTCGTAGAAGGAAAAACATGGGTTCAAAAGGAAAGTGCGGCGAGAACAAAATTAATTGAGTTGGTCATATCAGACCAACGTTTGCCCTAAATTTGAAAATAAAAGCAGCAGGTGATCCTCTTGTTAGAGAAATCCCTTATGATATTTTGAAGATGACAAAATAAATCAAAGGCTTCTGAGTCTACGAGTCTTAGACGGAGAAGCAAATTAATGCTTCTGAGTTTATGAGTCTCAGACGGAGAAGCAATAGAACGTCTCTGAGTCTATGTGTACCAGAAGGAGAAACAAACAGACGTAGAATCTTATTCTGACAGTACTAGACACAGACCCAGAATATGTAACGGCTAGTAATTTGGTTTGAATTATACACCAAAATAGATTTGATTAACTCAATTTAATTGATTGACAATTAGATCTCGAAAACAAGAACTTTCCTAACGGAGAAGCTTTATTTACGAAAACCTAGATTATGTTTGTATGGGCGATCAGAATCAAGATGAGAATTCTATTTTTGTCATTGAACGATTACCAAATCTTCTTGATACAGTTCTGTCCAATGGGTAGATTGGAAGACGATCCTTTGGATACTATCCAACGGCTAGTTTGGAAGTAGAGGAGTATATAAGGAGATTGAGAAACCGAAGAGCAAGTAAGAGACGAAATGTAGAATTTATAATTCCAAAGTGTACGCGTACTTTGACCATATACTCTTGTCTTGTGTGAATTTAAAAGTATGTGATCGTGAAAGAAATACACAAAAGTGACTTAGTGAGATAGTGTGATATATCGCTAAGTATTTGCACTCAAAGTTGCAATCTCTTGTTGATCATATAGTGGAATCCAACCAGTAGGCTATTAGCGTAAGAGAATAGACGTAGGCTTGATCTAAGCCAAACTACTATAATATTCATGTGCAATTTTTCTTATCCCTTAATCTCTTATTGATTATTATTATAATATATTGCACACGTGCTTGGTGCTTCTTGCTAATTACTATCACCTCCATGCAGTTGTTTTTCCTCTATAACTTGGTGAGCAATCGAAGCACGCACTTGCATCAATGGAATAGATCGTCACAATCATCCCGAAGCTCGTCAAATACGGGTGTCTCATCTTCCACAAGCTAATTGGCATGTGTCATCAGAGAATGAGAGACTTGAATGTCATGATCCAAGTAATTTAAGCTATGTTTGATCGTCCATATTTCTAATCAGGATGGAAGTTGATAAGATAGGATATGAAATACAAAGATTTTGTATATCTTATTCACTATTTGGTGAATCGTAGTATTAAAATTGCATATATTCATATTATACCATGTATATTTTTTTGGTATAGATGGCATATATATGTACATGAATCTAAAAGTTGATAATTTGCTTATTATATTTTATTTTTCCTCTTTTTTTAATTTTTTAATTTTTTATCTCCTTTTTCCCTTTCCATTGTTCTCTAATGGAATTTTATTATAAATTATATTTATATATTGGATTCATATTATAAGATAGAATTAAAGTCGAACATATAAATAAAAATAAGATTTAATCAAAAAAATATATTTTTATTTTTTGTTATTTTGAATTTCTTATATCAAAATTCAAATATTATATATTCAAATATAATTTTAATTTTTTAATTTAATAAGTTTGTTATCTAAGAAAAATAATTTTCCTATTACATTAGAAATTCTCTCCACCTTTAACCCACTTCTCCTATACGATAATTTTATTTGGCTTATATCTCTCTCATATTTGACTTTATCCTATTTTGAGAAGGCACTAAACATAAGATAATTTAAATTTTATCTTATGTTAAATTTTATTCTAATCGTTAAACACAGCCTTAGCCTTTTGGGAAGTCTTTCTTTCTCCACCTCCAGCTCAACAATATTTCTCCCCCTAATTGCCTCAATACGCCGGTCAACAGCACTCAGCTTGGGACCGACCTCTCCTTCGCGAGGACCAGACGGGCAGTCTTCTCAGCCAACTCAAGACCTTCTCACGACCCTTGAGTACCTCCTCAGCATGGTGGGCCTACCTTTTCCAATCCCAGTAACTCCAACGGAACGGAAATAGTCAATTTTGGCCTTATTGGCTAGCAAAGCCAGTATGCCATGGTCAAACACAAGCGAGAACTCATCAAAGTCTATCTGAAACAAATGAGCAGGAGAAAGACTATGCAGCTTAACATCCTGTATGAACACCTGAATCTCCTCTTCGACACCAGGGTTAGATATTACGACAGAATATTTGAGGGAAAGGAGATCGAGTAGCTTCTTCCAGTTTGAGACGAACTCATCACTGTATAGAGGATTGACAGTAGACTCTGAAGGAGAAGAACCCATGACTAGGAAAGAGTCACTCATTGAAAAGAGAGACAGGAACGACTTTGTAGCCTCATAACTACAAGGAAAAGGTTAGCGTTTGGCGAATGGATGTAATTCCTTAACGACAAGTGCGGTTCATATAGATTGCATCGACAGAAGTTGAAAAGGCATGGTACATTACCAAGGGACGTGCAAAAATGGGGGCCATGATTACCGGTGAAGCTCTATAGGCGAGAGGGGGAACGACGTGATGTCTTATTAAAGGACGTGCATTAATAGGAGTGACAAGGCCGCCGGCAAGAGGGAAAATGAAAAACTGTCTCAAAGCACATGCTCTTTCTTGATGAAATGTGCCAATGGGCAGCCGTTATTTAATGCTCTAGTACAGAAAAGATGGTGAAGTTATAATCATATGGCGCGTCTCATCCTTCGGCTTAGACACAACAGAGAAAATATCAATAGGCGCAATGATTGCCCTCCTTAACAGGCCTAGATCATTTGATTACATCAAACAGCCTAGTACATTGGACCACATGAAATTAAAGCACTACCTAGTTATGTAGATGAAGCTAATCATTGCGAGTTGCCTCATTGGTCTCTTTTTCACATGAACAGAGAGATGTGAGAAGTTTGAATCTTCCCCTTCTACCTTTTGAATGAGTTGAAATAAGGACAATTTAGTTTCAAATGTGAAGTTTGACTCTCACACCTTATAGAGAAGCGGGCAAAAGTCAAAGAGTGAATTAAGAGTTATAGAGGTACAAGCAAACAAAAAAGTACATTGACGAAGCTGTGCAAGTGTAGCTCTCGCTCGCTATTTGCCTCAATATGTTGGCATTTGTCACAACAAATACCTAGGAACACAAGGGACAGACGTCAACAATAAGATAAAATTCAATTCTCTAGCATTTCTTGATCTATTAAAATTTGCAGCAAGGTATGTTTGTCATCATGATAATCTTCAAGATCATTCAATAACTCCATGAGCTTTTTGGATTTCAGAGGAGATATATACTCTGTTCATATAATATAAAATAAAATGAGTCTCACGTCGTGATAGCATGCAAACCTAGATCATGAATTAATTTTTTTGGTGTTAAAATAAAGGCGCTTTGTTATGAACTCCATCAACAATAGAGAAAGGTACTTTCATAGGCTTTTCAGTGAAAATGAACTAGTAAACTCCCTATAATATATATCTCGTTATCCAACTAATAAGGAAAGGAGAAGTTTTGTCTATTGAATTATCTATTACTAGAATGTGAGATGATTAGGAACTTTATACAAACAATGAAACAAAAGGACAAAAAGATATATTAAGAGTCCTAGGTGACCCATCACGTATTTGATGAGATGAGAAAATTTTTATAAAGAAAATCTACCTTTCTAATAGTTAAGAATTCAAAGTTTGACGTTGTTATGAAAGCCAAATGACGTTCTTTTATTGTGTTTTATATACATTTCACTTTGTTTGTTTTCCAAAATTCAACTCTTTGGTATCTCTTCTACATCCAACTTCCATGTGCAAGGAGATGTATAAGTTATCTAACATGACCTATCATCAAGGTGTTTAGGCTACTAATAAAGAGGTTAGTTGTCTTTCCCAGGTCACAAGTTCGGTTCAAATCGTGAGCAAATTTTTGAATGATTTGTTATACCTAATTGCAACATTTCTCATAGTATCTAAGTAGGGTTCAGGTCATAGACAAAATAGAATAAATTTGGCTCAATGTGAACACTAGATAAGAACCGGGAGATTAGCGATCGCTCCATAGGGGAATCGTTGGAAGAAGAAATATTATAATTACATTATGGCAAGTGACAACATCCTAGAATCGTGATTATGACGTAATAGTCGGAGTTTTGAGGAGTCTTTGACAAAGACCATAACGTTGACTTTATTTCCACTCAATAAAGAAAGTTGTAGAGAAAAGGCATTGCCTATATAAAATATGACGTTGGTCAATTATAAACACCTGTGTATGCTAAAAAAGTAGCTAAACAAAAAATAAATTATAAACAAGACCAGTCAATAGGAGTAGATCTGCTCTGTCCCTCCAAAATAATATAAAATAAGTCTCACGTTAAAATAGTAGGCAAACCTAGCTCACGAGAGGAGTTATAAAGTTATCTTAACATGACCTATCACCAAGGTGTTTGGCTAATAAACAAAGAGGTCACTTACCTTTCCTTAGGTCATGAGTCTGATGTACTGTGAACATATTTTTGAACGGCTTGTCATGCCTAATTATAATATATCTCATATTGAGAGACTTTCAAACCATTAGCATCTCTAGGGTTATAATAACAGGCTCGCTAACCTTGATCGATGAGATCATGGGCGGTGTGAAATAACTATGGCTCAATGAAAAATTCCTTAAGATTAGCGATAGGAGAGGCCCACTGATTCTAGTTGCTCCTCCTTGTCCTTATATTTTTTTGAAAGAAGTTATTTTACATGACCTATTTATTAGTTTTCTTTCTGCCTGACGATCGCGGTGCTGGGCAGCATGCTCTCCAACCAAACCTAGGACTAAAGAAACAATGGATATACATTTTATCGAGCTAGACTGCCTATATAAAGAAACAGAAAATGTAACCTCAATCAATTTCAAGCAAAGGTTAACTGAATTCGTTGCGCACGTTATTTACAAAAGTCTCGTTCACTCGCCATATATTTGAATTATAAGTAAGATTTTATGGCATGACTTCTTTAATAAGGAAAAAGACATTACAAGTACCATGACTCTTATACAACACACAAGTGAGTATCACAATTTTTTATTTTTTTTATCACTTGAATGTCATAACTTTTTTCGGATCACTTTAATGCAATGTAACTTTTTATTTGCTCACTTGAGGATCATAATTTTTTTTTTAAAACATTCACTTGCCACAAATTTGAATTATGAGTCAGATTTTTTGGCACAGCTTCTTTATATACCATGAGAAGTTGAAATGATAGACATTTTTCAGCGATTGGCCAGAACCAATGACGCCCAAAGTCGATGATGCAGGCCTCCCTTGGGGTTTCTAGTCTTTTCTCAACAATTAGTCAACCGATGGACATGCAGTATGCACTTGCATGTCCAAGTTATTTCAACGAGTCCCCAGAAGAGGCCTTTGCCTGATCAGGAAATTTCCCCCATAAAAAAGCAATGATGCCCGCCATGAGGTCCAAACTGCATTGAGCACATCCTCCATATGCTTAGTAGGGCACATATCCACATATCCACACCTAAAATGGAGCGAAGATTGTTAGAAGCAGCTCAAAAGGGCAACATCGACGAGCTGAATGACTTGATCAAAAGCAATGGACTCATCCTCGAGGAGATGGCTCTCAAAGGAGCCGGTAACACGCTGTTGCATCTCGCTTGTGTGGCTGGCCATTTGGATTTTGTCCGAGAGCTCCTGAAGCTGATGCCAAAGTTTGCGGAAAAAGTGAACGTGGATGGTTTCAGTCCGTTGCACATCGCAGCAGCTCGAGGTGATGTTGAGATCGCAAGGGAGCTCTTGAGAGTGGATCAACACCTCTGCTTTGTGAAGGGAAGGGAGAGAAGAATTCCTTTGCATTATGCCGTTGCAAACGGGGAGCTTCATGTTATGAAGTTACTGCTCTCCGCTTCACCTGAATCCATAGTAGAGAGAACTGCCCGAGAGGAGACAGCGCTTCACCTTGCCGCAAAGAACAACCGCTTTGACGCAGTTGTTGTGTTGGTGGAGCATCTGAAGCAGAACGAGAAGGAGCAGGTGATCAATTGGAAGGACCACAAAGGCAACACTGTCTTGCATCTCGCTGCTGCCGTCAAAAATTTCGAGGCAAGTCACGCGGTTCCTTATCTCATCGCACTTTTATTTGTGCATTATTTCAGGGAGGGTGTCAATTTGGTGTCCCTACAATATACAAAGATCTTCTAAGCGAAGGAAATTATTTGATCTATGCAAAAAGAATTGCTCTTGTATCTTAATGTCCTAAAATCAATGAGGATAAAACAAAGGTGGAAAAGAGTTGCAGGTGGTTGACTTCATGCTTAAGTACGAGGTTGTGGAGGTGAACGCCTTGAACGAGAGTGGCTCCACTCCTCTAGATCTCTCAACTCACTCCCAAAGGGGAGCAGCAGGAGATAGAGAAACCACAGAAATTCTCGCCCGAGCTGGAGCCATGCACGGAAGAGGAAGATCAAACTCGCCCACTTCAAGACCAGTCTCGGCAGACGACAATGATATCGAGGGAGCTGAGAGTCATCAATCAGATGAGGAACCAGTCACAAATGCTCCTCCATCATTATCACGTTCGACATGGAAAATTTTGAACAAAGAAAAGGAGTCGTTGAGCGACATGCGCAACGCCCTGCTGGTCGTTGCCACGCTCATTGTGAGCGCGACCTACCAATCTGTGCTTCAGCCTCCGCGCTTTTCATCAAATGTGGACCCTAATTCCATTAAAGGCTCCTTCGCGCCTCCTATTTTTGTGTCTTCTCGAGCTGTGAACGTTGTATACACCATCTTCATGACCGGCAATACATTTGGATTCTTCGTGTCGGTCCAGATGATCGTTTGCCTCACCAGAGATCTCCCCTTCAAGCTGCCACTGAGACTCTCCCTTGCTGCGATGATTCAAACTTACATTTGCTTTATGCCATTCATGCCGTTCACGTCACTGAACAAAGAGTTACCTCTGATAACCGCACTATTGCTGAGCACGTTGCCACTCATCATATCAGTTCTTCTTCTGCTGATACAGAAGTGGTTGGCGCGAGCTTTAGATTTCTCCTTGGAAGGACTTTTTCGGCAGAACCTCACAAGTGATATGTACAGTCTTAAGGACCAAACTCCTCGTCGTTAATGATGGTATTTCTCTTTCCTCAATTTTGAGCTAAAAAATGCAAGCCTTTAGCAGTATCAGATGGACTTTGTTCGATGTGGTCGGTTATAATACGATGTCCTTGATTCTCTGTAGTTGATTGTGTAATGTTCACACATGATATTCTGTATTGTAATTTTTCTAATAAAATGTGTCCTAAGTTAATATCACGCTGGTAACTGCAATGGCAGTCGAGATTTTGAGATGAGGTCCAAGTACTCCTTTGGTCTCGCTTCTGCAGATTAATTGGCCACAAAGAGAACATCTTTGTGAGGTTGAGAATTTGTCTGTGAGAACAGGTAAAAGAAATAGTGTTAATATCTATGGGTGCTCACTAAACTAATGGGGATCAATATGAGACAAGCCGTGAGCATGGAGTTGGAACGAAAGTGCAGGATCTGCAAAGTTGGTTGGATCGATCCGAATGGGGCCAATAGTAATTCAAAATCAAAAGATCATTACTACACGGTAAGGGCAGTTTTAGGCTGATACCAAGAGAATAATTATTTGAGAAGGTTGAGATCTAATTCTAGAACGCACCAACTTAAGAATAATCTTTTGATTCGGTCTCATACAACATCTAACAATGACAGAAGGGTTAAAGACATAAAGATGAAACCTATCGTGAAAAATAACTAGAGAAGGGAATATGTTTTGGGAATAATTGGGCGTATTTCTCAGTTTTAAGAAAAGGAAAGTCTTACATAGCGAATCATTATACATTTCAATTGGAATTAGGATTCGTATACACACATATCTTTCCATGGCACCGATACTAAGTTCTCTATCGTTTGGGGCTTTAGTCAGTCTTTCGATAGATATTAATCCTTTATTTCCAGATGCGCTGCGTTTCTCTCTCCTTTTCTTCTTTTTATTTATTTACTTTAGAAATGAAGGCATGAAGAATACTGGAGATAGAATCAAAATATCTGTGACTACTGACCAATCCCCTGAAGAAATTAAGTATAGATGTTGTAATTGTAGAGTTCCCAAGCAATTTCCAACATATAAAACCATGATTCATGCTTAGAGGATGACCCGCACCACATTGTGTTGATCTCCTCACACCAAGGAGGTTTTTCATGTAAAAAAATCATCTTGTGTTCGCGTACTTGATATTTATTTTACTCTACTATATCAGTTTCTATTAGGTTTACATAAAATGGAAGATTATTTTATTCCACTGCATTAATTCAATATTGTTTGAGTTATAACCGTTCTCCCATCAGTGATAAGTAATATGAAAGCAATATTGACGAGAAGACCATTCGAAAGTTGGATTTTGGTTGAAACTGCATCCTTCGAGTGGAAAGATGATCATGACATCCCTCATTCTTGATGATTTTACGGTACGACATACGTAATCATCGTCCAGCATAGATTTGTGTTGGTTGGGAGGTTCGGGGAGGGGGGTGTTCAATTGAAATGAAATCAAATACAAAGCTTACTTTGAGGCACACACTGATCTTGGCGATACTTTAAGAAAAATGCCCCCGCTTGAGAAGGATTTTCGAGATTTTCCCGCTTTTTAATTTTTGATGCATTTAGAAAGCCATTTTACGACAAATAAACCTTTGGCCACTCGAATCTAATGCTGGTTTTCCTTTAATACTAAGTCCTACTCTGCTTTGATGTTGTTAGTATTTTTATTTTGGGATGTCAAACTTGTTGGGGGAGAACACGGGCAACAATTCAACAACAACTATATCCTATCTAGAATCAAGTTCTCTCTTGAAACTAGACCAAACTGATTTAACCTCAGCAACCGCCAGCCAATACAATCTCACAATAAGTAAATATAACACCAAAATGATAAGAAAATAAAGCCAACAGCGCCACTAAAGTTACATAAAAATCCAATGCAAGGAAAACCTCAAACTGCCCAAAAACTCTTACTAATCACTAAGAATAATAGGATATACAAAGTATTTTTCTCTAGCCACACTTTATTTGCTCATCATCAAGAATATAACCATCTTTTCTCATCACAAAGGTGAATTATATAAACGGAGCAAAAAAACCCAAAGCATGATTGGAGAATTCATAAGAGGCTCTCAATCAATGAAATTAGCCAATTTGTAGCTTTCGATCTCACGAACAATATACTCAAATTTGAGCTAATTCCGTTAATGTTTGGCATTCGAATCAGGACCACAAATCTGCGCCTATTTTCCCCCTCTTCTCCACGCTCTCTCGGTGCTTTCTCTCGCGTGGGCACTCTCATTTTTTTTTTTTCCCTTTATCGTCCCTCTTACGCTCCACTCGGACATGAAGCAACTCTTTCTTTTGTTCTTTTTGCTTTCTGACTTATGACTTAATTTTATTCTTTTATTAATGTTAGCTGGGCTCGTAAGTGGCGGACCCAACCAACAATACTACATGGGCATTCTCGGCAAATGGGACGAGACAGTAAAAAATTTATTGAACGATGGTCATCAACTCAGGGCCTGTTGCAGCCTCATTGGCCCGCATCTAATTTCAGTTAATGGAGAATAGCCCGCCGCACCTATCCCAAGGGTGTTACCACCAACGAAAGCTACCTACAATAATCCTTCCAATGAGGGTGCACAATCAAGATGCATTACTTATTTTTAACAAGCTAATATCTATACGCTTTGTACCTCTTTTTGGTAATGTATATTTTTCTTCCCCACATACCAATGAACACGCTGAGTGATCCACTCCTGAATTTTCTCCCTTGAATTTTTTAAGAATCTGCTCAAGGCCAATAATTGGGTTATTGTAAGTGGTAACGGAACTTTTGTGTTGCTAGTCGTATCACAACAAATTATCTCCACAAAATTGCATGGTCGAATATTTATTCGGCACTATTTTTAAATCACCCCTAGACTTCACCAATGGGCTTTTAGGAAATTGTAGTTCAGAAAAATATACAAGAAACTCTATAAAATGGATCAATAATTTAACAGATTTTCAATCCCGAAGGTGTCCGAAGAAGAGAGGGAGGCCATTGTTATAGTTCCGATCAGATGGAGAGAATGTTGTTAGAAGCAGCTCGAAAGGGCAATATCGATGAGCTGAATGACTTGATCGGAAGCAATGGGCTCGTCCTCGAGGAGATGGTTCTCGAGGGAGCTGGTCACACGCCGCTGCATGTCGCTTGTGTGGCCGGCCATCTGGATTTCGTCCGAGAGCTCCTGAAGTTGATGCCGAAGTTCGCAGAAAAAGTCAACACGGATGGTTTTAGTCCGCTGCACATTGCAGCAGCTCGAGGCGATGTTGAGATCGCGGAGGAGCTCTTGAAAGTGGGTACACACCTGTGCTCCGTGAAGGGGCCGGAGAGAAGAATCCCTTTGCATTATGCTGTTGTAAATGCGGAGGTTAATGTCATGAAGGAACTGCTATCTGCTTCGCCTGAGTCTCTCGAAGAGACAACTGCCCGAGAGGAGACTGCACTTCACCTAGCCGTGAAGAACAACCGGTTTGACGCGGTGGTTGTGTTGGTGGAGCATCTGAAGCAGCACAAAAAGGAGGAGGTGATCAATTGGAAGGATAACAAAGGCAACACCATCTTGCATCTGGCTGCCGCCGGCAAAAATTTTGAGGCAAGTCTCGCGGTTCACTTATTTTATGGCACTTCTCTTTGTGCATTATTTCAGTGAGGGTGTTAATTGGTGTCCCTACCATATGCAAAAATCTCCTAGGCAAAGGAATTTAATTTGATCATCACGGAAACATAGGTTCTCGTCTATGCAAAAAAGAAGAAAAAATTCTGCAGTATCATTGATAATAAAACAGAGATGGAAAGAGTTGCAGGTGGTTGACTTCATGCTTCGTGCGCATGCGCTGGAGTACGGGGTCGTGGAGGTGAACGCCTCGAACGAGAGTGGCTCGACACCTCTAGATCTCTCAACTTTCTCGCAAAGGGGAGCAGGAGATAGGGAGATCAGAGAAATTCTCGCTCGAGACGGAGCCATACACGGAAGAGGAGAATCAAACTCGCCCGCTTCAAGCCCCGTCTTGGCGGATAACAACAATTTCGAGGGAGAAAACATTCAGGAATCAGATGGGGAACCAGTCACAAATGCCTTCCAGTCATTATCGTGTTTGCAATCAAAAAATTTGAACAAAGAGGGAGAGTCGTTAGGCGACATACGAAACGCCCTGCTGGTTGTTGCCGCCCTCATTGCGAGCGCAACCTACCAATCCGTGCTTCAGCCTCCAAGAATCATACAAGGTGACAGTGGCGACAATAACTCCACAGAATCCGTGCTGCAAAGTTACCAGTATTTCTATAGCAAGTCCGCGGTGTATGGCCTCTTCCTGGGCGACAACACATTCGGATTCTTGGTGTTGGTACAGATGATCATTTGCCTCACCAAAGATGTCCCCATCAAGCTGCCGCTTACACTGTCTCTGATCACAATGGTTCTAACTTACTTTCGCTTCACGGTATCCCTGCTGTTCACATCAAAAAATTCTATGCTAGAAGTGAATGTTCCGCAACTGATGCCGCTTATGATATCAGTTTTCCTTCTACTGATACAGAGGTGGTTGGCGGTAGGTATAGATCTTCTCTTGGGGCTGCTTTTTCGATTTCACCTCGTAGGTAATATGTACAGTCTAAGGAGTAAGGACCAAATTCGTTGTTGCTAATCATGGTATTTCTCTTTCCTTGGAGTTGAGCTAAGACATGCAAGCCTTTAGCAGTATGGTATTGGAGCTTGTTCGACAAGGTCAGGAATCAGATTGATGTTCTTGATTCTCTGCAGTTGATTGTGTGATGTCTACAAGTGATTCGCCGTATTGTATTTCCCTAATAAAATGCGTCCCAAGTTTGTAGCTCATTTATACCTCCGCCAATAGCAGTTGAGATCTTGGGATGTGGTTGCGCGAGTTCTGTTCTAAGTTCTCGCTGGTATTTGCTTCTTCAGATGGATTGGCCGTGAAGTAAAAGGTCATTGTGAGGTTGAGAATTTCTCTGTCAATACCAATGAGATCTCACTAAACTGATGGGGATAAATACGAGACAAGCTAAGCAGTAAGCATGCAGTCGGAAGAACAGCGCAGGACGTGCACAATCCGTCCCATCGAATCATTACAAACTTCAACGAATTCGAACGATCATAACCGTATGACAAATGCAGTTTTTGGCTGATAACAAAAGAGTTGCTTCTCGAGAAGGATGAAATTTTATTCCGGAATACTTCTAATTTAAAAATAATCTTTACTTATGATAACAATAGAAGGGTTATACACAGTAGAAAATAACATCTAGAAAGGGATACTTTTGGGGAATTCTCAACCGGAAGGGAAGCCAGGAAAAAAATTTTACTAAATCATCGTACATTAGGATCCATGTACAAACATATCGTTCCACGCCATCGGTACTAAGTACACACAATCCTACAAAATGAGTAACGTACAAGAGACAGAGCGTACTGGAGTTAGGTGCAACTTCGGCCCTATTTTAAGACCTCATCTTGGCAATTGTTTCTATGCGTAACATTGTAGGTGATATGTACAATCTAAGGGCAAAGAATTGGACGAAGGTTTGCCGAAATGAAAATTCATAGGATGTGTTTGATTCAGGTTTGGGATGAAACTCTTGAGGAAATGCTTAAGCTTTTAGATTAGAGGGTTTTTTTTTTCTAAAATGTAAGTACCATTGGGTTAATTATAATTTAAAAGTGCATCAGGAAACAACTTTAGGGCGCCTGAGAATATTTCCATAATTATGAAAGTATAGCTAGGGAAAAATTTAGAAAAGAAATGTATCTCTGAACTTGCCTTGAGCTAAAAGGCTTTGAATTTACAGTTGCATCATCCAAAAGATGTCCAAAAAAATTGTCAAATGTTGTTCGCATTTTTTATCAAGGGACTTTTGGAGCCAAAAACCTTGGGGATGCAGTTCTCAAACGCAGCCATAGTACATCAATCCAAGAAATCAACGCCTATTATGTCGGTATGTAAATAAGAATCAGAATTTTTAATGATTACAGTTCTCTTTCCGAGCTAAGAAATGCAAGCTTTAACTAGAAGTCTTGATGGTTAGGGTCGGGTTCGAATTTCATGATACCTAACCCAACTCGAAACACTATGGAAAAATGCTTGGTACAATCTTAACGAGACCTGAAACTCATATAACCCGAATCATCGGGTCAGGTCGGGTCAGTCTACATCTTCTTCTTTATTTTTATTTTTTGGGAGCACATAAAAAGGAAAAAGCAAACACATACTTCCTCCATGTCTTCTTCCATTTCCTTCCTATCCCAAGTCACGCTCACATAACTGTGAAGTTCGTTTTCTCATGATCTCGTTCTCTGAAAGGGAAACATTCAGACGCATAACAACCTTTCGATGCTACTCAAAAGCCGCTCTAATCGGTTCTCCTTATTCTTCTTCCATCCTCCTCCATTTCCTTCATCTCTGTGTCTCGAATCAATCGCTGAAACTGACCTGACAGTTCCACGCTCGAGTTTTCATCAATGGCTTCACTCAGAACGCTTGTCTGGGAACCAAACTCATGTCTGCACATGCCGCCTCTAAGAGCGGGCGGGATTCAAATTGGTTTTTGAACAGAAAACTACAAACGCCCGAATGCGAAGCTCAGAAGAATAGACAAATCATGATGCACTTTTGGAAGGGACAAAAAAAGAAACATCGCACAATTTGTTATTGAATGAAGGACTCTAATTCCTTTAGCCAAGCAAACAAAAACATCAGTTCCGAAAATTTGAAGTTTCTATTTTCAGACATCCTCAAGAAATGCGCTGACAAAATGAAGGTAGATAGAGAGTGAGAGAGAGAGAGTAAGAGATGAGAGAAAAGGAGAGACCTTTTAAGTTCGGGAATGAAAAAGCGACTCGATCTTGGACTGCGGAGTCATGCTCTCAATGAATGGGAAGTCATCATCTCTCTCTCCTTGTCCGACAAGGAGATGGATACGAGACAAGCCGTGAGATTGGAGTCGGAAGAATTAGCCTTTGTTTTGATCTCATACATATTAAAATAGTGATATAAGGATTATGTACACATGAATATGAAACTCATCCTAGAACATAGCTAAAAAAGGGAATATTTTTGGTTGAATTCTCAAGTGGAAGGGATGTCTTTTGGTCTTAAGAAGAGGAAAATCTTACATGTGGAGTCACTATACATTTCAATCGGATTCCATGTACAAGCATATCTTTCCGTGGCATCGGTACTGAGCACGCACAATCCTACCAAACGCCTAACATATATGAGATAGAGCATCTTGTATTTAAGTGCAACTATTAGGACAGGTAAATTTTAATCTCTTAGGCCTAGTAGCTTCTCCATGCTAGTGACATTCATACAGAAAAATAAATACCTATATATTGGCCGAGCAATGCTCCACGGACTTAAGAAATGTGTACTAAATGATGGAGCAATCTACGTGGCGTATGTCATGTCATCAAGCATGTGTACAATTAGCATAATGTTGACAGGCCTGAATAATTTCAAGTATAGAAAATTTAGATTTTAGAGATGAACTTATGTGAATACGGATAATACGAATGTAGCATGTTAGAAGTTGCTCCAATATATTATATGCATATCTAAGTAATAATGTGTACACGAATAACTAGACGCAAATAAGTTTTAGTGTGGTTCAATTAGACCAGCTATGTATTTATATTACCTCATTACACTGCAATTAAGGAGTGGGAAAAAAGAAGAAGAAGGATTTAAAAGAATGGGATAATCTTGCTTTATAAAATTAACTAGAGTCTGACCTCAAAGAAATAGCATGGAAAACACCAATTTCAATTGCCGTCAATGTCAAAATAATTGAACATGTTTGACATTTAATCAGCCGACTGACCCTCAATATCTGTTTGTTTTGTTGGCAACTCAGACAATAAAACCTCCAAAAAGCCCTCAATGTCAAGAACATGTTTTTACCGACGTAATAAATATTTTTAATCGTAATAACTACTTCATTGTCATGAATCATACCATGGACCGCCATCAGTTTTTTCTACTTTTACTGCATGATTGGAGAAGGAGACACTCAAACTGGGAAAGAAGTTTCCACTCATTCCTACCCTCTCATTGTCATTTTACATCCATAAAATTTTCCACGTAACACCTTGCATAACTCATCATGCTATCTGGGGGATAATTATAAAAAAATTAGAATTAAATTGAAATGATTGCAATAGATTTATAATTTTTATGGTAATTCTACCTGCAATTCACTTCACTGTAGAATCCACTCCCTCATTTGATGTGGGGTTTGCTGCTTTCCATTGCCGAGTGGAGCAGCTAGGGCTTTATGTTCACCCACGAAACTGTTTTCTTTTTTGGGATCAATTTTAGATCTTTGTCGACAAATCTAAGAATCAAAAAAGCAAATCTCCGCTACAATTTGTTTCAAATGTTGTGGAGTAGCAGGCTTATTGATCTTCCTAATAGTTTTTCCAACTAGGCCCAGACCGAACCAAAAAGGCCTTATAAATGTTTGTTGCGGTCTAGGCTTTAAATTTGACAAAACCCGGCCCGTGTGCACCCAATATCATCCAAACTATTAGTTGTGCGAGTGCCACCATAGATTCCACAGATCAACGGCCTAAATTGCTTGATGTAAATTTTGAAGGTCAAGCAACATTCTAGTGATTCAACTATCGAAACTTTCTTGTGCAAACTACAAACAAAAAGCTAGGCCTACAGGAATTAGCCTGGGCTCTCTCAAGCTTATCAATTCACGACTTATGATTTGAGTTTTTAACCTGTAAGTTATTTTCAAATATAAGTTACCACAAATTGATTTGAGGTGAGTTGATTAGAAACCCAAGTAAAATATTATGAGAAATATTTTACTCTTACACAACTAAAAAAATTAAGATCGGTGGCTTGATTACACTAATTAATTACTAATGTTCTTCCGGTACCTAATTTAATTTAAACATCAAATAAAGCATTTATGTAGCAACCAATCATGAGTTCTTTGATTCAATTCCTAACCAAAATGACAAAATAGAAATCCATTCATCATAAGGATGCAATTGAAATAATAAGTCAATATTTGCTAACAAGCACTTAAAGACGATTTTTTTTTTTAAAGAATTTTCACATGCATTTGAGGAGAAAATCAATCAAAAACTGTTTTTGCGCCTTTTCTGGTTTTTCTGGACAATATTTATTTTGGAGTTTGCTATTTTATATTTATTAATAATATTATATTTTTACATCAAAAAAATGTTATATTTTATAATATAACAATCCGGGTCGGAACCGACCCGGGTCGACCACTTGCAGTCCGGCTGGGCTTAATAAGCAGGTCCAGTCGGTGCCCAAAAAAATACCCAGACTAAAAAAATGCTTTCGAAAACGGGAGCACCCGGCCCACGCGCGAGTTAGGGCTAAGGCAGCCCCAAATTCCGCAAGCCCGCATGCGCCCGGCCCACGCGCGAATCACCCATCAATCGCAAAACGCTACCCGACTCATGCCCTCGCCTGACCCGGTTTGCAGCAGCAGCCGCTTCCTGCACTCGTGTGTCACCGACGGGGACGGCCACGATGAGCAACGCCGGTCGTCGTGGGTAGACGTATCGGGTCAGCAGCCCCGCAAGAACTCCGGCGTTGGACAGCAGCTCGTCGTCGGGGGACCTACCGATGCGACGACAAGGTGGCGGTCGGCCCCGAGGACGACGGGGTGGGAGTCAACGGCGTAAGGTTTAGCTGAGGGCCGCGGGTGGCTGGGCCGTCGGGGACAGAACGGCGACCGCGGACCCGGCGTGAGGCTCGGCTGAGGTTAGTGAGTGGCTGGGTCGCCGTGTTGCGGGCGGCGACGGGAGCAGAGCGAGCGGGCCTCGACGTCGTTGGCAGCACGGCGGTGGCGTCGGGCCGGGCAAACAGCGTCGGATGCGACGACGGGCCTCAATCCTGCGTCTCTCTCTCGCCTCTCTCGGACTTGCTCACTCTTTGGCCTCCCCGGATGTCTCTCCTGGGAAGTCCTGCGAGCTCGCTCTCTCCATCCTCTCACGGCTCCTTCCTATTTATAGGCGGAGGAGGCCAGTCGACGGAGATAGCTCGGCTGCCGGTCCTTGGCCCGCCGACCGGCCTCCCCTTTGGCCGAATCGGGGTCGCCTCGAGCGTATCCTCCGCTGTAGGTCTGGCCCTACCTCGGCCAGGCCTCCTCGGCATTGAAGGCGTCCGGATCCTTCGCCGGATCTGCTCCGCTTGGCGGAATTGATGGCGCCTGCGAGGCGTCCCATCCGTCGCCGGCTACTCCACTCTGCGCAGGGGTAGGCCGTCCTTGCGCGCGTCATCGTCGCCGCGCGAGTTGCAGGGGCGGAAGGGGAAGAGAGGACGAGGAAGAAGAAGAGCAAAGGGGCCGGGCCGCAGGGGTGAGGAGGCCAGATAGGCCAGGGCCCACGTGGGAGGAAAAGAAGAACGAGGCTGGGGCCCCTTGGGCGCCTTTTGTTTATTTTTGTTTATTTTTTGAATAATTATCCGAAAATAGGGTAAAATGAGGGAAAATAAAATTAGAAAATAAAAATTCGTAGATGCAAATGATGTTAAAACCTTGGTGATGCAAAAATCATTTTTTCTAGGGTCAAATTGATTCATAACTTTCTTTGTAATTTAAATGTAAATATTTAATCAAAATTTAGGTGTCAATACCATGTCATTTCATGGCCAAAGTTCATTGTCCATAGCCACCACACATTCCTCTACTCCATAGATAATAGTGAATTGCTTAACTATAATGGTTCTTGAAACTTTTTGAAATGTTTAGATTTTTATTGTAGTCCATATAAAACGTGTACGGTTTTGGCTTTTTTTCCCAACAATGCCATTTAATAAGTGAAAATGAGGACTAGCATTGATGAAGGGTAAAATGGATTGGTGCATAAGCATTCCCATCTTTTGATAATTATTTATGAAATTGCAATTGGTTCCAATGAGATTTGATTTTAAGAGTCCTTAAATTGGATGTGCATGGCATTACAAAATGTAAGAGGGAAAAATACCAAAAAAAGTCATAAATCTATTATATTAATACAAATTCAATCTTAAACTTTTCAATTAAACTAGTTTAGTCTCAAACCTTTTTAAATTGGTATCAATTCAATCCATCCGACTAATATATATTAGAAATAGCCGATGTAGACATTAGCCATCCTACATTACATAACTGACGTTGATGTCGACCTTTCTTTAATTTTTAAATATTTTTTTTAGGACTTCTTACTAATTTCTTTTGAAATTTTCCTTTTTTTCATAATCCTTCTCTTTCCTTCAAAAAAAAAAAAACATGAGAAATTTTTTAATGAAATTAATAAATACTCAAAAAAATATTTAAAAATTAAAAAAATTACCCACACCAATGTCATGATGCCACACAGATAGCTAGTGTTTACATCATTATCGATTTCAGTATAAATTGGCTAGATAAACTGAATTAGTATCAATATAAAAATGTTTATAACTAAATTAATTTAATTAAAAAGTTAAGAATTAAATTTGTATCAATACAATAGTTTTAAAGTACAATCAACACTATAAAAAGAATAGTTTAGCCAACCCCTTCTCTCTCTCTTGACGAGGTCGTGCGTCACTGTAGCTCCGGTTCTGATCTCTACTCAAGCCGGCCATCTCCGGCACTAGAGAAAGCTGATTCTTGGAGGAGGAGCAGAGGCATTGCTGTTCTCCAGAACCCCTTTGGTCTTTGACCCGGTAAGGCCTCCTCTCCTGCATTTGAGATGCACGATGCTAGGGTTTACTCTGTCTTCCCGGTAGCTACTTCCCCTGTTTCGTCCATGGAAAGGGAATTTTCAATGATTAATGCTTAGTCTGGTCTGGAAGGAGGTCGCAACCAAAGCCGGAGCAAGGCTCCGGCAAGGCACAACCTCTCTTGTGGAAGAACCGGAATTAGCGACCACTCTGTGATGGGGGGACCGAATCTTGACACAGGTCCTTCTTCTGTTGCTAGGATACATAATGTAGAAACCCAAGGGCTGGCTTTTGGTGTGGCTGGTTCTGTGTTTGGGGGGTCACACGTTGACAATGATGGTGCTGGTAGGAATTCGACTAGGAGACTGAATGTTGATAATGTTGGTTCGGTGATTGGGGGGACTGACAATGCCGGTTCGGTGATTGTAGAAACTCAAGGGCTGGCTTCTGGTGTTGCTAGTTCTATGTTTGGGGGATCACACGTTGACAATGCTGGTGCTGCTAAGAATTCGACTAGGCTGGCTTCTGGTGTTGCTGGTTCTATGTTTGGGGGGTCACGCGTTGACAATGCTGGTGCTACTAGGAATTCGACTAGGAGACTGAATGTTGACAATGCTAGTTCGGTGGTTGGGGGGTCTAGCAATGCTGGTGTTAGGCCTAGTCGTGGTTTTCCTCCTACTACAACAAACCGCCCCCCTGCTGCAGTAGCAACCTGGAAACCAGCCCACGGCACCTCACTCCTAGGCAAACATAGCTAGAGTTGCGGCTCAAGGGTACTCCCTTACATTTTATCCCCCTAATTCAGCTGCAAATAATGCTGTTGATTGCTTCGAGGAGGACTTAGATGCTGCCGATCCCCTATGGAAAGAATGCCTAGTTGGTTACTCTGTTGGGGGTGGAGTAAAAACCACACATGCACTTATGGGGGTGGAGTCGCTGCCCCACTATTGCCATGCCAAGGCCTCAACAATGGCCACTGTTCCTCGCCAGATCCATAGGAAAGTCGCTAATCTTCGCTTAAAGCTAGGCAAGGGTGGTGACCCTCACTTGTGGCTGGCTATTTGTTGAGGCCCTCGGCAACACCATGACCCTTTCAAATGATGTTGTAGTGGCGGTGCCACCCCATAGGCGTCTGTATTTTATTCTTTATTTCTTATTTTTCAATTTTGTGCTCTTAAATTTTATTTTATTTTTAATTCAATTTAACTAAGATTTGGGTAAATTTTAGATTAGAATGACATCATTTTATTCTTATGCTTAATTTTTTTTAATATGAAGGTAAAAACTACCTGTAACATCCTGAAAATCGACCCCATTCTGAGATTTTATAAAAGGGCAATATTAGTCGAAGACCTGGTCAGTACAAATACTCCGAACTATGTGTTCATGGAATAGTGGATTACAAGGAGGCGTCGAAAGGAAATGATTTGCGTACGACTCACAATTTTGATCAGGAACGAACCCTTCAACCATGAGGACCTAGGAGGGAACGATATCCTCTGAGTACTAGACTATTAAGGAAACGGAAATAAATCAATTCGACAGAAGTACGAAGTCGATCTGTGGGTGATTTCCGCACGACTTCGATACGAACTACGAACAACGGTAAACCGAATCCTTTTCATCTAGTACTCGGGATTATCAATTGAGCCCTCGGGATCACACGACAATCGAGGGATGTCCCTGACTCGGGAATTGAAGTTAATGTGGATCAAAGGATTATTGACCACAGGTCAAAAATGAGGAAAGTCATAAAAGGGCGCCCGATAATCCAAATTGTACTACAGTCGCAATCGACTCAATTTAGCCCCGATTTTAATCCGATTTTGGGAACCGACTTCTCAGTGATATCAAGACTAAATATTTGGACATCAACTCATTTATTTTAGGATTTTCCGTTGGACGCGGAAGTGTCGGAAAAAGGAAAAATTGGACTGGGTTTCAGGCCCGCGGGTGGGCCGGCCCAAGACCGGCGGCCCAATGGGCCTTGCGCCCATCCAACCCAGCCCAAAGGGGGCCTAAGCTGGCCCAAGTTCCTCTCCCTCCTCAGCCCATGGGCTTCTCTCTTTTGGCCTTTTCCTTTTGAGCCAATGCGGGCATTGTTTTTGTTTGTTTGTGCTTGTTTTTGATTGGTTCTTGAAGCAAGTGGCAAGCCCACTTGCCTTGGCTTCTCCCTCGAGTTTCCAGCAGCTTTCTCTCTCCTCCTTTCTCCCCAAATTCGTTCAGCACAGCAGCCCCTCTCTCTCTCCCTTTTTCTCTTCCTTTTCCCTTCCATTTCTGCTGTTTCTTGCTGTCCTTACTGTTTTCCTGTCGGAAAACGGCTTTGCCACCATCACCGAAGCCGCCACCACTACCCATAGTGTAGTCACGGAAGTTAAGAAGCTAGCCGCACACCCCCAGTCACCCCTGGTCGCCCCGGACCGCCCGTTTCGGCCTTTTTTGCTCAGCTGCACCGGTTCCGTGTGAACAGTAAATCCGGACTGTTTTGACCCGTTCCGGCCACCGTTCGTCATCCATTGTCATCCTAGAGCTTACCCCTTGTAACTCTCGTTCCCCTCTACGCGCCAGTGTCGTCGGATTTCCGATTCAAGTAAGTTGATTCCCTGATCCTTGTTTAGGCGTTAATCTTGTTTTAGGGGTAACTAGTGTATTTGTATGTTTGTGTTTAATTAGAGTTAATTAGTGGATTAGTATGGTTAATTATGCTGATTGAGATTAGTATGTTGACTAGAGTTAGTGTTAAAGTAACTATAGTTAGTTGATTAAAGTAACTATAGTTAGTTTTAAAGTAATCAAGGTTAAATGTTAATCATGGTTAGGTTAGATTAACTAGGGTTGAGTTAATTTTGTAACCATGGTTAGTATTAATAATAATTATTATTTTTGGATTAAATAATAATTATATATTATTTTCGGAATTATTAATTAATTAAATTAATTTATAATTTCGAATTATTATTATTATTATTATTATTATTATTATTATTATTATTCATTTCTGAAAATTAATTATTTTTGGGGAAAATAATTAATTGTGTTATTTATGGGAAATATTTATAATTGAGTAATTTTTGTGGGAAAATTTCTATGGTCTAATTTTCTAATGTCAATAGTTTTTATATACTACTTTGTTAAATGACATTGGTTTAAAGAAGGGTTTTATTAAATGAAATTAATTGGGTTGGGTAATTAATTATGGGAATGGTTGATTGTCGTAGCCGTGAGGACACGTGTTTATTTGTTGTTGAACATTGAGTCACGTGAGTGGGTACCGGTAATTATTGAAGTACATGATTATTTTGGATAAGTATGCAAGTGTTATGATGTTGATTGGTTGTAATTGATTGTTAGACCGTGACTTGAACTGCTGATTGTTGCAACTTTCATGAATGATTGAATTGCTGCTATTATACGTGACTGCTGGATATTGCTACATGACATTATATGTGTGTTAATTGCAATAGCATGTTGCCTAAGCACGAACAATATGTGCATTCACGACAGAGCAAAGAAATGAACAGATTGTTTGATGATGTGTTGCATGGTCACATTAAGAGGAGAGCCCGGCGCTACCGATAGACCGCCAACCCTTGGGGTTGTGCCGTGGCCTTTTGGTCGTCCTAACTTCGATCAGTTGCCTGACAGTGGTCGGTTGGGGAGTCGCGGTAGAGGCCGGACCCATGCTCCTTAGGGAATGCCATTAGTGGGGGAGAGCCCATGACGTCGCCGTGCCTCATGGGGGAAGATGATGCCTGGTCTACGACCAATTAACCGCCAACCATAAGGTTGTGCCGTGGCCCTAGGGGTCGTAATAATTGGAGCATGTATGGGTGTGAGACATGAGAAAGCTGTGTGTGATGCTCTAATTATTTGCATGCTCTTAATGTCGTGATGATTTAACTAACAGTTTCTGCAGGTCGCGTGTGCCAAGGCTAGGTAAGATTGCCTGTGGTTGTACCTGATTATCAAACTATCTTCTGCTTTATTTCTTTGAGGTGGCGTTGGGTGATTTGATGAATTAGGTTGTATGTTAAACTCCCGAGGCAAGCGAAGTTCCTAATCGGAGCTTAGGGTTTTAACTTGTTGAGTTTATCTCAACCTGTCGTGGTTAACCTTTTCAGGCCCTAGATGATGCAGTACTTGAGGATCGAAGAGAGCGATCCCACCGAGGCCAGTGAGTAGGCACTTGTACAGTGCTAGGTTAGTTAGGCCAATCTCTTTTTGAGTAGGCCTTAGCTTGTCGCCTGCAGTAAGGCATGGATGTACTTGTTGGTGTGCTGGTTAACCTTCAGATATATAAAATACTGTTTGTCTTTCCTCTACTGTTGTTGTTGCTATCCCTGTTCTTTGGTTTGGGAGTTGTTCGTTTCCGCATGTGCTTAATTACAAGATAAAATGAATTGATCGACGACAATACCTGAGACGTCGTACAACTAGACCTCAAGTGAAATGGGGTTACTGCGAGCTCGAGAGTCGAGGCATGACACTACCAATAACCCCAAACTATACCTATTACAACATATTTACCTTAGATTTTTTTTGTGACTCCAAAACCCTCAAACTTTTCCATGTGTGATATATTTACTACAAACTTGTTTTTGGGACTCAAAAAGTATTTATCCCAAACTTATTTTATATAACATCAAAAATATTAAATTTAGACTCATGTCAAAAAGTATTTATCCTAAACTTATTTCATGTGACATCAAAAATCTCAAATTTAGGCTCATGTCACATTTATTCTCAGTCAAGATTTCTTTTTTCCTTTTCTTTTCTCATTCCTCCTTCATCTCACTACCCTTGTCCTTGCCATCCTTATCTTCGTCATTGCCACCATCCTCACCGTCGCCAAATCAAGGAAGTAAACATTTTGACTATCATAATCGTTTGGGAGCAGTTTCATGGTTGTAACTGTAGTTCCACACTTCTGAAAATAATGGTCTCATAATCCCATGTTGTCAATTTTCTTCTTCAAAAGAGTTGTCCTTCAAAATAGCACCTCTTTCTCTCCACATTGGTCTAACTATTCTCCACAATCTTCCTTATTTACAAGTACTTGAACCTTGATAAAACTCCCTTATTTACAAGTACCTGAATCTTGATGAAATCTCAACTACTCTCAACCATCTCCCTTATCTACAAGTATCTAAACTTGATAAAATCCTCTACATCGGTTATCATGTTCCTTAGTTAACATGCTCATCGATAATTTTGGTAAAATAAATGGCAATCATTTGCCACTTGTCAATAAGTACCAACATTTACACCCTAGTCACCGACCAATCTTCAATCCATTCGATTAGCTTCCTCCAAATATGCCTGGATAATATATTCTCCACTTTTTTTCCCTTTTCATTGTTACTCTTTGACAGTTGCATATGAGGTTGTTGAATCCACTCTTGTCAATTCCTTCACATTTTCAATCACATATCCATAACTAAAAATTGGACATTTTTAGGTGCAAACAAAACCCGAACTGCGATTGGAGAATTCGGAGGAGGTTTTCAACGAATGAAACTAGTCAACTCGTAGCTCTCGATCTCACGGACAACTTACTAAAGTTTGAGCCAATTCTATCAACATTTGTCCTTCAAACCATACTCTTATGAGTGAGTGCTCTCTCTTTTTTTTCTCTCTCTCTCCTCACTCTCAAGCTCCTCTCACGCACGAAGCAACTCTTTCTTTTATTTATTTATTTTTTTCTTTTTGACTTAAAAGTACAAAACCTTGCCCCCTATGTTTTTGCACTCCTAGTGGCCGTTCCATTTGAATCTCCTATGTCTAAACTAAATCGCAAATTTCACTAAATGCTGGCCTAGGTAGTCGAAAGAGAGATAGAATTAGGGATGTTAAGAACCAAACTGAACCGAACCGAACCGAATCGAAATTTTATACGTTTTTTATTCAATTCGGTTTCGATTCGGTTAACTGAAAAATAATCGTTAACTTTTCAGTTCGGTTCGGTTTTCAGTTCAGTTCAGTTCAGTTAATCAAACCAAACCAAAATTCTGAATTAAAAATGAACAATCTCTCTTCATCATCATCTCATCTTCATTTAGGTCCCAAAAAGTAAAGCAAAAATAGAAAAACCGAAAAACTGTCCCGAACCGAATCGTATTTTCGATTCGGTTAGGGACGGTTTCGGCCCGCGATATTATCCCTTATTGATTTGGTTTTTCTGAAAAATCGAACCAAACCAAACTGTTTACACCCCTAGATGGAATCACCATGTGAGAGAAAGAGATGGAATTGCCTTCCCGGAAATTAAACAACTCGTCACCTTAACGTGGAATGCTAACGATGGCATGAATTCATTTTCAAGCCATCGTTTGCTAAGCAACGAGAATTAGTTTAATAATCAAGAGATTAGATTTTCAATAATAGTACATAAAGTGGTTAATGACGTACCCAAAATACAGAAAGTCAAAAAATTTATATGTTATCATCATCACTTGATAAAATCGCAAAATCAAAAAATAAAAAAAAGCTTATGAGACGTGACTCCTCTTACAAATATTTTTTTGTTGTCGTTGCAAGGACCAAAATGAAGATGGTTTTTGGTATTAAGTTACTATATAGGAAAATTACACATGTTAACGCTGGGCCAGTTGTCGTTTGCTAACCCCTGAGTTATGGGCTTGTATTCGATTACTTATTTAAGTGGTTGTCTGAGATAGCTTTTCCATATCAGTTTCAATTACGAAATTCAATTTTTGACTACTTGCCTCCAAACCTAATATAATTTTTAGGGAACTCTCTCGCCTAGTTTTTAATATGTTCAATTTTAAAATAATCACCAAACATACAGTTTACAATAATACATAGCAAATGACAGCTACAATTTATCTTTGGCTATACAATTCTTGCGCGAAATTCAATGGTGTAAGGTCGTTGTCGAAGCTGAGAACTCATGGGAAATCGTGCGAGAATGATTAGCTTGCCCTTCATCATGCTAGGCAAAGCACAGTTCCAAGAGCTCCACTTGGCATATAAAAATTCTAAAATAACATTATCAACATCCATTAAAACGAATTGTAGACGTATATATTTCCATGTAGATAGTTCCACTCCAGTTGGGTCAACGAGAAAAGTAGATGTTACTTGTAATTGTATATTTAAGAGGGGGGAGCCTTCACTTTTCGTGGCAATGTCCTTGCAATTTCGCTCAAGCCGACCGTCCGCGTAGCGATTGGTCTTCTTGAACCAAGTTGAAAGGAAACAAATAGCCAAAAAAGAAAAAAAGATTTGTCTCCTCGAGACGTCGTGACAAAGGAAAAATTGAATAAGATGACATATTCTTCGGTTCCAACCGTCGCCATCATTATGTCTCTTTGCACATACTTTCTTCCCCAAGATTGGCGACGACTTTCGAGATCCTATATTAGGTTAAATTGGCGACAACTTTCGAGATCTATATTACGTTATCATAAGTGGTAACGTGCACGGAACTTTCGTGTTGCTAGTCTTATTACAACAAATTATCTCTACTTGTGACAAAGGTAATAAGAAAACTATGTCGAGATTCAGCCAACAAAACTATGTCGGGATTCTCGGCAAATGAAACAACAATGAGACATTATTGAATAGTTGGGTTATCATAAGTGGTAACGTGCGCAGAACTTTCGTGTTGCTAGTCTTATTACAAAAAATTATCTCTACTTGTGACAGAGATATTTTCAATCAAGATTTTCTTTTCTCCTTTTCTTTTCTCATTTCTCCTTCATCTCGCTACCCTTGTCCTTGCCATCCTTATCTTCGTCATTGCTACCGTCCTCACCGTCGCCAAATCAAAGAAGTAAACATTTTGACTATCATAATCGTTTGGGAGCAGTTTCATGGTTGTAACTGTAGTTCCACACTTCCGAAAATAATGGTCTCATAATCCCATGTTGTCAATTTTCTTCTTTAAAAGAGTTGTCCTTCAAAATAGCACCTCTTTCTCTCCACATTGGTCTAACTATTCTCCACAATCTTCCTTATTTACAAGTACTTGAACCTTGATAAAACTCCCTTATTTACAAGTACCTGAATCTTGATGAAATCTCAACTACTCTCAACAATCTCCCTTATCTACAAGTACCTGAACTTGATAAAATCCTCTACATCGATTATCATGTTCCTTAGTTAACATGCTCATTGACAACTTTGGTAAAATAAATGGCAATCATTTGCCACTTGTCAATAAGTACCAACATTTACACCCCAGTCACCAACCAATCTTCAATCCATTCGATTAGCTTCCTCTAAACATGCCCGGATAGTATATTCTCCACTTTTTTCCCTTTTCATTGTTACTCTTTGACAGTTGCATATGAGGTTGTTGAATCCACTCTCGTCAATTCCTTCACATTATCAATCACATATCGAGAACTAAAAATTGGACATTTTTAGGTGCAAACAAAACCCGAACTGCGATTGGAGAATTCGGGGGAGGTTTTCAACGAATGAAACCAGTCAACTCGTAGCTCTCGATCTCACGAACAACTTACTAAAGTTTGAGCCAATTCTATCAACATTTGTCCTTCAAATCATACTCTTATGGGTGAGCGCTCTCTCTTTTCTCTCTCTCTCTCTCTCTCTCTCCTCACTCTCAAGCTCCTCTCAAGCACGAAGCAACTCTTTCTTTTAGTTATTTATTTATTTATTTTTTGCTTTTTGACTTAAAAATACAAAACCTTGCCCCTATGTTTTTGCACTCCCGTTCCATTTGAATCTTCTATGTCTAAACTAAATCGCAAATTTCACTAAATGCTGGCCTAGGCAGTCGAAAGAGAGATGGAATCACCGTGTGAGAGAAAGAGATGGAATGGCCTTCCCGGAAATTAAACAACTCGTCACCTTAACGTGGAATGATGACGATGGCATGGATTCATTTTCAAGCCATCATTTGCTAAGCAACGAGAATTAGTTTAATAATCACGAGATTATATTTTCAATAATAGTACATAAAGTGGTTAATGACGTACCCAAAATACAGAAAGTCAAAAAATTTATATGTTATCATCATCACTTGATAAAATTGGAAAATAAAAAAATAAAAAAAAAGCTTATGAGACGCGACTCCTCTTACAAATATTTTTTTGTTGTCGTTGCAAGGACCAAAATGAAGATGGTTTTTGATATTAAGTTACTGCATAGGAGAATTACACATGTTAACGCTGGGCCAGTTGTCGTTTGCTAACCCCTGAGTTATGAGCTTGTATTCAATTACTTATTTAAGTGATTGTCTGAGATAACTTTCCTATATCAGTTTCAATTACGAAATTCAATTTTTGACTACTTGCCTCCAAACCTAATATGATTTTTAGGTAACTCTCTCGCCTAGTTTTTAATATGTTCAATTTTAAAATAATTACCAAACATACAGTTTACAATAATACATAGCAAATGACAGCTACAATTTATCTTTGGCTATACAATTCTTGCGCGAAATTCAATGGTGTAAGGTCGTTGTCGAAGCTGAGAATTCATGGGAAATCGTGCGAGAATGATTAGCCCTTCATCATGCTAGGCAAAGCACAGTTCCAAGAGCTCCACTTGGCATATAAAAATTCTAAAATAACATTATCAACATCCATTAAAACGAATTGTAGACGTATATATTTCCATGTAGATAGTTCCACTCCAGTTGGGTCAACGAGAAAAGTAGATGTTACTTGTAATTGTATATTTAAGAGGGGGAGCCTTCACTTTTCGTGGCAATGTCCTTGCAATTTCGCTCAAGCCGACCGTCCGCGTAGCGATTGGTCTTCTTGAACCAAGTTGAAAGGAAACAAATAGCCAAAAAAGAAAAAAAGATTTGTCTCCTCGAGACGTCGTGACAAAGGAAAAATTGAATAAGATGACATATTCTTCGGTACCAACCGTCGCCATCATTATGTCTCTTTGCACATACTTTCTTCCCCAAGATTGGCGACGACTTTCGAGATCCTAGGTTATCATAAGTGGTAACATGCACGGAACTTTCGTGTTGCTAGTCTTATTACAACAAATTATCTCTACTTGTGACAAAGGTAATAAGAAAACTATGTCGAGATTCAGCCAACAAAACTATGTCGGGATTCTCGGCAAATGAAACAACAATGAGACATTATTGAATAGTTGGGTTATCATAAGTGGTAACATGCGCGGAACTTTCGTGTTGCTAGTCTTATTACAAAAATTATCTCTACTTGTGACAGAGATATTTGCTTCAATTGCATGGTCGAAGATTTATTTGGCACTATTTTTTATCACCACAAGACTTCACCAATGAGCTTTTAGAAAATTGTAGTTCACTAAAATATCTAGGAAACTCTATAAAATGGATCGATAATTTAACAGATGTCCAAGTCCAAAGGTGTCCCAAGATTAGAGAGAGGCCATTAATATAGTTCTGATCAAATGGAACGAAGGTTGTTAGAAGCAGCTCGAAAGGGCAATATCGATGAGCTGAATGACTTGATCAGAAGCAATGGGCTCGTCCTCGAGGAGATGATTCTCGAAGGAGCTGGTCACACGCCGCTGCATGTCGCTTGTGTGGCCGGCCATCTGGATTTCGTCCGAGAGCTCCTAAAGTTGATGCCGAAGTTCGCAGAAAAAGTCAACGCGGATGGTTTTAGTCCGCTGCACATTGCAGCAGCTCGAGGCGATGTTGAGATCGTGGAGGAGCTCTTGAAAGTGGGTACACACCTGTGCTCCGTGAAGGGGCGGGAGAGAAGAATCCCTTTACATTATGCTGTCGTAAATGCGGAGGTCAATGTCATGAAGGTGCTGCTATCCACTTCGCCTGAGTCTCTCGAAGAGACAACTGCCCGAGAGGAGACTGCGCTTCACCTCGCCGTGAAGAACAACCGGTTTGACGCGGCAGTTGTGTTGGTGGAGCATCTGAAGCAGCACAAAAAGGAGGAGGTGATCAATTGGAAGGATAACAAAGGCAACACCGCCTTGCATCTTGCTGTAGCCGGCAAAAATTTCGAGGCAAGTCTCTCCGTTCCCTTATTTTATCTCACTTCTCTTTGTGCATTGTTTCAGTGAGTGTTAATTTGGTGTTCCTACCATATGCAAAAATCTTCTAGGCAAAGGAATTTAATTTCATCATCACGGAAATATAGGTTCTCGCCTATGCAAAAAAAATAAAAAATTCTGTAGTATCATTGATAATAAAACAGAGATGGAAAGACTTGCAGGTGGTTGACTTCATGCTTCGTGGGCATGCTCTGGAGTACGAGGTCGTGGAGTTGGACGCCTTGAACGAGAGTGGCTCGACACCTCTAGATCTCTCAACTTTCTCGCAAAGGGGAGCAGGAGATAGGGAGATCAGAGAAATTCTTGCTCGAGCCGGAGCCATACACGGAAGAGGAGAATCAAACTCGCCCACTTCAAGCCCCGTCTCGGCGGATAACAACAATATCGAGGGAGAAAACAATCATGAATCAGATGGGGAACCAGTCACAAATGCCTTCCAGTCATTATCGCATTTGCAATCGAAAAATTTTAACAAAGATGGAGAGTCGTTAGGCGACATACGAAACGCCCTGCTGGTTGTTGCCGCCCTCATTGCGAGCGCAACCTACCAATCCGTGCTTCAGCCTCCAAGAATCATACAAGGTGACAGTGGCGACAATAACTCCATGGAATCCGTGCTGCAACGTTACCAGTATTTCTATAGCGAGTTCGCGGTGTATGGCCTCTTCCTGGGCGGCAACACATTCGGATTCTTGGTGTCGGTACAGATGATCATTTGCCTCACCAAAGATCTCCCCATCAAGCTGCCGCTTACACTGTCTCTGATCACAATGGTTCTAACTTACTTTTGCTTCACGGTATCCCTGCTGTTCACATCAAAAAATTCTATGCTAGAAGTGAATGTGCAGCAACTGATGCCGCTTATGATATCAGTTTTCCTTCTACTGATACAGAGGTGGTTGGCAGTAGGTATAGATCTTCTGTTGGGCCTGCTTTTTCGATTTCACCTCGTAGGTAATATGTACAGTCTAAGGAGTAAGGACCAAATTCGTTGTTGCTAATCATGGTATTTCTCTTTCCTTGGAGTTGAGCTAAGACATGCAAGCCTTTAGCAGTATGGTATTGGAGCTTGTTCAACGAGGTCAGGAATCAGATTGATGTCCTTAATTCTCTGCAGTTGATTGTGTGATGTCTGCAAGTGATTCACTATATTGTATTTCCCTAATAAAATGTGTCCCAAGTTTGTAGCTCATTTATAACTCCGCCAATAGCAGTTGAAATTTTGGGATGTGGTTGCGCGAGTTCTGTTTTAAGCTCTCACTGGTATTTGCTTCTTCAGATGGATTGGCCGTGAAGTAAAAGGTCATTGTGAGGTTGAGAATTTCTCTGTAAATACCCATGAGCTCTCACTAAACTGACGGGGATAAATACGAGACAAGCTAAGCATGCAGTCGGAAGAACAGCGCAGGACGTGCACAATCCGTCCCATCGAATCATTACAAACTTAAACGAATTCGAACGATCATAACCGTATGACAAATGCAGTTTTTGGCTGATAACAAAAGAGTTGCTTCTTGAGAAGGATGAAATTTTATTCCGGAATACTTCTAATTTAAAAATAATAATTACTTATAATAATAATAGAAGGGTTATACATATAGTAGAAAATAACATCCAGAAAGGGATACTTTTGGGGAATTCTCCACCGGAAGGGAAGCCAGGAAAAATTTTATACTAAATCATCGTACATTAGGATCCATGTACAAACATATCCTTCCACGCCACCGCTACTAAGTACACACAATCCTACAAAACGAGTAACGTACAAGAGACAGAGGATATTGTACTTAGGTGCAACTTCGGCGCTATTTTAAGACCTCATCTTGGCAATTGTTTCTATGCGTAACATTGTAGGTGACATGTACAATCTAAGGGCAAATCCTGATTTGCAAAGAATTGGATGAAGGTTTGCCGAAATGAAAATTCATAGGATGCGTTTAATTCAGGTTTGGGAGGCTTAAACTTTTAGATTAGAGCGGTTTTTTTTTTTCCAAAATATAAGCACGGTTAGGTTAATTGTAATTTAAAAGTGCATCAGGAAACGAATTTAGGGTGCTTGAGAATATTTCCATAATTATTAATGTGACGCATCGACCCTCGAGAACACAACAACCCATATTCTCTTTGGTCAAATGAGTGCAACATTCCAAAACGCGTTATCGGCCATTCTTTTTATCTTATAATTATGCGCATGCAAAAACGCATATTAAATCTTGGTCAAACATCAACAATATGGATAGTCAAAAAAATAGACAATTCAAAACAATCTCATTTAATCTTGGTGAACGGATACATGTGCAACCCTATCATTTGCACTATTCCAACAGCCATCACAAATATAAGGGCAAATGGGTCAATCTACTTCATCTCTTATCATTAGGGTTCGAGGTCTAGTCAATCCAAAAAATCCATAGCCAAACACAACCATCAAGGACCTGAAAATGGTTAAACCACAACTAGTAAGATAAAATCTCAATAAGTTAAAGCGCTAAGTCTCAACTAGGGTATTAATTCACCTCGAGAGTACGTAACAGGCACATACCTTGCATGACACCAATCACACGTGTCAAACATAACAGGTGAACAAATAATTACAACACGACATATAATATCCTATGCATTCAGCAATCAAGCGTGTTCCAATTATTACGACTCATTGGGCCACGACACAACCCAAGGGTTGGCAGTCTATTGGATATAACTGGGCATTGTCCCTCCCCGTTGGCATGACTATGTTTGAATCTTCCGCCTAGACAGCATTCCATAAAGGAATATTTGGTCTGGCCTTTACCGTGACACGACCTCTAAACTCCCACCAAGCAATCAATAAAAATCGAACAACCTCATAGGGCCACTACACAACCCGAAGGTTGGCGATCTTCCAGCAATGCCAAGTGTCCTTGATGTGATCACACGAGCACAACAACCAATTAAGCTTATTTTATTCTTCCATCATTAGCTAACACAAATGTGATTCGTGCTCACACAATGGTATATTGCAGGTTTTACACATGAAAATGTAATAAAATAATCACACGTGATCACACGAGCATGCAACCACATGAGTCCACATAATTCTCAATGCATACATGCTTTAACCAATAAAAGATAGGCATACATTCGGCATACGATTCAATTGGTGTCCTATATAATATTCATTTATTGTTATCTCGCAATAATTCGACAATCAATAATTCTCATAAATCAAATTTTACCACAATTAATTATTATGAAAATAATCAATTTATGCACAGAAAATTATCACTTAAATAATTAATCGTAATTAATTACCAATAATAATTTATTATTATAACAAAATAATAATGATAATATTTAATTATTTTCGAAATAAATATAATTAATTAATTTAAATCAAATTAATCATATAATTAACATAAATTGCAATTAAATTATATTTAATTACCACTAATCAAGATTAACCAAATTAATCGTCATTTACTTAAATTAACAATAACTAACCACATAATATTGATTAGCTTTAAACTAAACTAACCGTAATTGAGATTAGCGTCATAACCCACCATGGGGCAGACGAGACGGACACATAAATGCCTCCGGTGCATCAAGATGAAGCGGCATGATGCCGAATCTCGGACAAGGAGGTGCGGACCAAATTGGTTCGCAGAGGAGGGAGGCACAGCGGTCGCTCCGGCTGCTGGGATGGACTAGGATGGCTCCTAATGGCAACGTGAGGTGGTCAGACGGCAGCAAGGTATATTATATGGATATCTAAGTAAAAATGTGTACACGAATAACTTGATGCAAATAAGTTTTAGTGTGGTTCAATTAGACCAGTTCTGTATATATATTATCTCGTTACACTGCAGTTGTGAACATCAAAAGGTGCTTTGCCTGTTAGGCAATGTCAAATCATTGGAAGGAGTGGGAAAAAAAAAGGTTTTAAAAGAATGGGATAATCTTGCTTTATAAAATTAACTAGAGTCTGACCTCAAAGAAATAGCATGGAAAACACCAATTTCAATTGAATTGAGGTTCTGCATCTAACTCATTTCTCAAACCGTCGATAATGCAATGACATGCAAATAATTGGATTTCGACTCCCAAGAGTTTCCCCCTCCCTTTAGTGTAAGTTATAGTCCAACACAGCATCGGGATTAATCAGCATACGCTTGGTGATTTGACCCTCAGTATCTGTTTGTTTTGTTGGCTACTCAGACAAGAAAACCCCCAAAAAGCCCTCAATGTCAAGAACATGTTTGACATTGCCGACGTGCTTCTTTAATAAATATTTCTAACCGTAATAACTACTTCATTGTCATGAAGCATACAATGGACCGCCATCAGTTTTTGTACATTGACTGCATGATTGGAGAAGGAGACACTCAAACTGGGAAAGAAGTTTCCACTCATTCCTATCCACTCTCACTGTCATTTTGCATCCACAAAATTTTCCACGTAACACCATGCATAAATCATCATGCTATCTAGGGGAAAATTGACCAGATGGATTGATTCGATACAATTGCAAAAAGTTTAGAATTAAATTGAAATAATTGCAATAAATTTATAACTTTTATGGTAATTCTACTTGCAATTCACTTCACTGCATAATCCACTCCCTCATTTGATGTGGGGTTTGCTGCTTTCCAATGCCTAGCGGAGTAGCTAGGGCTTTATGTTCACCCACGAAACTGTTTTCTTTTTTGGGATCAATTTTAGATCTTTGTCGACAAATCTAAGAATCAAAAAAGCAAATCTCTGCTACACTTTGGTTTCAAATGTTGTGGAGTAGCAGGCTTATTGATCTTCCCAACAGTTTTTCCAACTTGGCCCAGACCGAACCAAAAAGGCCTTATAAATGTTTTGTTGAGGTCTAGGCTTTAAATTTGACAAAACCCGACCCGTGCGCACCCTTACTACAGATAGACTAATATCGTCCAAACTATTAGTTGCGCGAGTGCCACCATAGACTCCACAAATCAACGGCCTAAATTGCTTGATGTAAATTTTGAAGGTCAAGCAACATTCAAGTGATTCAACTATTGAAACTTTCTTGTACAAACTACAAACAAAAAATTAGCAATCTATGTGTCACGATCTCCTCATACTAACGCTTGTATGAGCACATATTCAGAAGCTAATGGCTAGCTAGGCCTATAGAAATTAGTTTGGGCTCTCTCAAGCTTACTAATTCACGACTTGTGATTTGAGTTTTTAACCTGTAAGTTATTTTCAAATAGGAGTTGCCACAAATTGATTAAGATGAGTTGATTAGAAACCCAAGTAATATTTTTCTCTCATACAACTAAAAAAATTAAGATCGATAACTTGATTAATTACTAATATCCTTCCGGAACCAATCATGAGTTCTAAGATTCAATTCCTAACCAGACTAAGGAAATAGAAATCCATGCATCGTAAGGACGCAATTGAAATAATAAGTCAATATTTGCTAACAAGTACTTAAAGACGATTTTTTATTTATTTTTAAGGATTTTAACATGCATTTGAGGAGAAAATCAATCAAAAACTATTTTTTGGGCCTTTTCTGGTTTTTCTGGACAATATAAATTATTTTGGAGTTTGCTATTTTTTATTTATTAATAATATTATATTTTTACATTAAAAAAATGTTATATTTTATAATATAACAATCCGGGTCGGAACCGACCCAGATTGACCAGTCCGGCTGGGCAGTCCAGTCGGTGCCCAAAAAAATACCCAGACCAAAAAAATGCTTTCGAAAACGGGAGCACCCGGCCCACCCACGAGTTAGAGCTAAGGCAGCCCCAAATTCCGCAAGCCCGCATGCGCCCGGCCCACGCGCGAATCACCCATCAATCGCAAAACGCTACCCGACTCATGCCCTCGCCTGACCCGGTTTGCAGCCGCCGCCGCCGCCGCTTCCTGCACTCGTGTGTCACCGACGGGGACGGCCACCATGAGCAACGCCGGTCGTCGCGGTAGACGCGTCGGATCAGCAGCCCCGAAAGAACTCCGGCGTTGGACAGCAGCTCGTCGTCGGGGGACCTACCGATGCGACGACAAGGTGGCGGTCGGCCCCGAGGACGACGGGGTGGGAGTCGACGGCGTAAGGTTTAGCTGAGGGCCGCGGGTGGCTGGGCCGTCGGGGACAGAACGGCGACGGTGGACCCGGCGTGAGGATCGGCTGAGGTTAGTGAGTGGCTGGGTCGCCGTGTTGCGGGCGGCGACGGGAGCAGCAAGAGCATGCCTCGACGTCGGTGGCAGCACGGCGGTGGCGTCGGGCCGGGCAAACAGCTTCGGATGCGACGACGGGCCTCAATCCTGCGTCTCTCTCTCGCCTCTCTCGGACTTGCTCACTCTTTGGCCTCCCCGGATGTCTCTCCGGGGAAGTCCTGCGAGCTCGCTCTCTCCATCCTCTCACGGCTCCTTCCTATTTATAGGCGGAGGCCGGTCGATGGAGACAGCTCGGCTGCCGGTCCTTGGCCCGCCGACCGGCCTCCCCTTTGGCCGAATCGGGGTCGCCTCGAGCGTATCCTCCGCTGTAGGTCTGGCCCTACCTCGGCCAGGCCTCCTCGGCATTGAAGGCGTCCGGATCCTTCGCCGGATCTGCTCCGCTCGGCGGCATTGATGGCGGCTGCGAGACGTCCCATCCGTCGCCGGCTACTCCACTCTGCGCAGGTGTAGGCCGTCCTTGCGCGCGTCATCGTCGCCGCACGTCAGTTGCAGAGGCAGAGGGAGAAGAGAGGGAGGAAGACGAAGAAGAGAGGGGCCGGGCCGCAGGGGTGAGGAGACCAGATGGGCCCCCCACGTGGGAGGAAAAGAAGAACGAGACTGGGGCCCCTTGGGCCCCTCTTTTATTATTATTTTTATTTTTTGAATAATTATCCGAAAACAGGGTAAAATGAGGGAAAATAAAAATAAAACTTAGAAGATGCAAATGATGTTAATACCTTGGCGATGCGAAAATCATTTTTGTTAGGGTTAAATTGATTCATAACTTTCTTTGTAATTTAAATATAAATATTTAATCAAAATTTAGGTGTCAATACTATGTCATTTCATGGCCAAAGTTCATTGTCCATAGCCACCACACATTCCTCTACTCCATAGATAATAGTGACTTGCTTAACTATAATGGTTCTTGAAACTTTGTGAAATGTTTAGATTTTTATTGTAGTTCATATAAAATGTGTACAGTTTTGGCTTTTTTTCCCAACAATGCCATTTAATAAGTGAAAATGAGGACTAGCATGGATGAAGGGTAAAATGGATTGGTGCATAAGCATTCCCATCTTTTGATAATTATTTATGAAATTGCAATTGGTTCCAATGAGATTTGATTTTAAGAGTCCTTAAATTGGATGTGCATGGCATTACACAATTTAAGAGAGAAAAATACCAAAAAAAATCATAAATCTATTATATTAATACCAATTCAATTTTAAACTTTTCAATTATACTAGTCTAGTCCTAAACATTTTTAAAATACCGATTCAATACATCTGATTAACATATACTAGAAATTGCCGAAAACATTTTTAGACATCAATTCAATCCTAATATATACTATAAATAACATCGATCTAACATAACGACCATTTTTTAATTTTTAAATATTTTTTTAGGCTTCTTAATAATTTCTTTTGAAATTTTCTCTTTTTTCCTATTTATCCTTCTCTTTCCTTCGGCATATAGGCGAAAAAAAAAAAAAAAAGAGGAAAAGAAGAGAAAATTATTTAATGAAATTAATAAAAACTCGAAAAAAGTATTTAAAAATTAAAAAATTACCCACGCCAATGTCAGTCATGCCACGCAGGACATCCAATGTTCACATTAGCGATTTCAGGTATAAATTGGCTAGATAAACTAAATTAGTATCAATGTAAAAATATTTATAACTAAATCAATTTAATTAAAAAGTTTAGAATTAAATTAGTATCAATACAATAGGTTTAAAAACCACCCGTTTAGAAAAAGGCCGAGGGTTAAATTAGTATCAATACAATAGGTTTAAAACTATTTTGGGAGTTTTCCCACACACAAGAAATTTGCCCAAGTTTTTCAATGAGAGAAAAAGATAGACAGAAATCTAATCCAAAAACAAAACAATAATAAGAAGTTACCTGTTTAGTCAATCCGTGATAAAGATGAGTCACAATCGGACTTGGAAAAGTCTAGGGAACATGTGTGGGCCTGCCATTCCTTCTTTTGCCTTCTTGCATTTCACTTATTGGCAGTTTTCTTCGGTGGAGGATGAGTGTTGACATCAAATATTATTCAGCTTTGATTCAAGCCTCCGGAGATTTAACGCGAAAGAAAATACCCCCACCCCTCGCCCTTTCTCTCTGACCTTTCAAGGACAACAGGAAACACTTAGCATGGTGTAGACAGCAATAATTCGGGCACAGCAAGGACGACAGGAACCACGTAGCATTGTGAGGACGGCAACAGTTCAGGCACAGCGGCAGCCGACAGCAACACCTTTTGAGTAGGGTGAAGAAAGAGAGTAAGGAGGAGGAAGAGGAGGAGGAGGGTTGTGTGAGAGAGATCAATTTTCTTTAAATGAGTTTGGTTATCCACAGGTGGATCATTCTTCAAAAAAATCTATCTACTCAAAAAATTAATTCCACCAAATAAGAATGGAGAAAAGCATATCCAATTGATCAAATGTAAATTCACTTCAATTCTTAAATAATTAAGAAGACGGAAACGCCTTTAAAAATGGGGCAACGCTATTTTCACCCCCATTTTAGCTAAGACACTATTTTTTCTATTAACTAACCGAAATGCCCTCCTCTTTATCTTTAATTTGTTGTTTCTTTTTTTTTATCGGGCTATGGGAAAAAACTACATTTATTTCTTCATACACTTTATTAGTATCACTACACAAATGATTCATTACATTCGCCAAGATATGATTTTATCCTACACCATGTTATCACTTTGCCCAGAGAAATTTATTAGTTTCAATCTATGGTCTCATATTTTCAATAGAAAAACCTACATGAAATATTAAAAATTTATATCTATCGTGGCTTATAAGCATTAAATTAATTGCCTATTTTTATTTAATAGTTTGAGTCAAACTATATATTTAATTATCTAGCATATTTTGATATAAAAAAGGGAAAAAGAAAATTTATCAAAATATGGAAAAGTTAATTCGTTAGAAGCATGATCAAATGTTGAACATATTTATGTTTAAATAATATTTAAATATTAACAAATGACAAGCACAAAAAAAAAAAAGAACTTATTGTTGTTCTACTCCTACCATAAAGAAAGTAACTAATATTAATTGTAAATTCAATCTCATAGCTAGTGAATCAAAATTTTAGAATATGTTTAAAACTTTTCTTTGTAATAATTTGATGTGAATTTGAAAGTAAAAAAGGTGTAACTTGATTTTCAACTCCCATTTTGCATTCCAAATTAAAGTGTGAAAAACACAAACAAAGCTGTTAAAAGTAATCCATCTTGCAATTCAACTTTAAAATAAAGTTTTGTTCAAAATATGTGATAAAAATACATAATTAATTGTGTATTTATAAGCCATCATAGCGATCATAAATAGAAATTTATAATCTTCTATGCAGCTTTTGCGATTAAATCTATGAGACTATAAACTCAAATTAACAACTCCCCTAAGTAAAGTGATAAAAGGATGTACGATAAGATGATATCTTCCTAAAATGCTTCTGCTTTTTTGTATAGCACTCACAACTAGCTTGTCCTTTTGGTGTAGTTAGGCATTTATATGACGAGAGATATGAAGGAAATATAGGCAGTTCTATTGGTTAGCCTGTTAAAAAGTAAAAAGAAACAATAAATTGAAGAGAGAGGAGAAGGTATTTCTGTCAATTAACTGAAAAAAAAAAAAAAAGTGTCTTAGCTAAAATGGGAGTGAAAATAACACCATCCTAAAAATGGAATTAAAAGTTGTTTTATATTAGATTACATATGTATGTCCAATACTCACGTACTTGGACTCATGATGTACAAACTTTATGATGCAAGTGATAAACATGGAGCACCAAATTTTTATTTATTATGATTATTAAGGAAATCAATCTGCATAGCCAATAAAAACAAACTACTGATATTATCCCAGTTTCATTGTAGAGAAAAAATGATAAATTTTATTAAAGTTTTGGTAAGTTCCAAATAAATTACGTAAAAAAATTCACCCAACATTTTTTTAACCGACACTTACCAACACTTGATGAAAAAACTCACTGGTCATCTAACCAACAATATTTTACTAGCTACTTAATAGAGCATTCAATTAGTGCAAATGATTGTGTCTATATTGTTATATAGGAGATTACCCAACACCTAGATAGTTGTTAGATAAAGACATAATAAATTTCACCAATTGACATTTTGTATTGGAATTACAAAAAGATTATACGAAATTACAACAACTTACACTAGAGATCCATCCATCAAAATAGAAGACTAGCCAAATTTCATTAATTGAACATTTAGTTTTCCCAAAGCTAGTATTGGCCTAAAACCCTTGAATAAACTTGCCAAAACACCACAAATTTCTCCAATGAGCTTTGGAGGCCTAAGCCCATTGGAAAAACTGAACCAAGCACCACCATAGTTTGCTTAGCCGTTAGGAAGAAGATCTTTATCGTCATTTCCCCAATTCCCATTATCAGATGCTAAGACATGTGAGTTTTATTACTTCATCTCATATGAAAATTCCAAAGTCCTCTGCTGAATTTTCTTAACTTTAATAGCCATGCCATGCTCTCTAATTTTATTTTATTTTTGGTGTTTTTAGAGTTAGGTGCATCAAACGGCCTAGATCTTCGAAAAAGTATATTCAAATCCTAAGATTTATTAAATTTGTGCAATAAAATCTTTCTCTTGACTCCAGCCAATTATAATAATGGAAAATACTGACATTTTATTTATTTATTTATTTATGTCCTACATGGTGTTAACAAAAACTAAAGAATGATGTATAAGACTAAAGCGACATCATTTGGGTCCAAAATCCTATTTTCTCACCCTAAATCTTAGTTAAAATTGATTAAACAATAAAAAAGGATAATAGTCTTTTTAATAAAATAGAACAAAAAAAAAAGGCACCTATGGGGTGAAGTTGATGCCCCTCCATAGCCGAAAAGCATCCACGGTGGTCATTGAGGCCTCAAAGATGGCCATTGTCCCTTCCCAAATTTAAACAAAGGTCTCTTGTTGTCGCTTAAATCTAGGGGAGGGTTGTGACCCTCCCTTGTGCCTAACGAGTCGCTAAGGCCCTTGTGATCCTCATGGCCCTTTTCAACAATGGTGGGGAGGTGGTGCCACTCCATAGGCATCTGTGTTTTATTTTTTATTTGTTAGTTTGTGCAGTTTAAAAGAAAAAAATTTCCTTTTTTATTTTTTTAATCTAATTTAACTAAGATTTGGGTAAAAAAAAGTAAGTTTGGACTAAAACAATGTCATACAAGTCTTACGCTTCACTCTTTTTAATATCAATGCCACATAGAAGAAAGCAAATAATAAAAAAAGTCACGTTGGTATATTATATTAGCCAAATAGGACATAATTAATAGAAGAATTAGATTGCACTTTTAAAAAGTTTTAAAATTCGATTGCACTTTGATGACAAATTCTAAGATTCCAATGCATTAGTATACAGTTATTTTTTTTTTCTTTTTTTTTTTTTTTCTTTTTTGAAACATGATTAAGAAATTAGAAATTAAATTTAAGAATCAAGGATAATATTTTTCAAAAAAAAAATTAAAAACAGGAAATACAATTTTTGAAAATCAAAACACCTTCGATACATGGGCATCCAACTTGGTAAACATTTAGTTCCAGAACATATTACATTCAATGCTTCGAGGGATTAAAGAATTGCCCGATTCGGGGGTAACCTTTTGACAGGACAGATTGCTCGAAGAAATTAAGTGTTAGTAAAGTAATATAGATATTCCCTTGATCAGGCAATTTCCATTATATAAAAGCACAATTCATGTACATCCACCATTGTCAATTCTAATGTAGAAGGGCCCATATACACATATAAACACTCAAATGGATCCGAGGTTGTTAAAAGCGGCTCAGAAAGGCAACGTGGCTTTACTGAATGACCTGATCAGAAGCAATGAACTCATCCTGGAGGAGGCAGCTCTCCAAGGAGCCGGCCACACCCCGTTGCATGTCGCCTGTGTCGCTGGCCATTCGAATTTCGTCCGAGAGCTCCTCAAGTTGATGCCAAAGCTCGCAGAAAAGGTGAACCCGGATGGCTTCAGTCCATTGCACATCGCGGCAGCTAGAGGTGATGTTGAGATTGTGAGGGAGATTTTAAAGGCGGGTCAACCTCAACACCTATGCCATGTGAAGGGCAGGGAGAGAAGAATCCCCCTGCATTATGCTGCCGCAAGCGGGGCGGTTGGTGCCTTGAAGGAACTGCTTTCCACTTCACCTGAGTCCATCGAAGAGACGACTGCCCGACAGGAAACAGCGCTCCACCTCTCCGTGAAGAACAATCGGTTCGATGCGTTTGGTTGGGCTGGTGGAGCATCTGAAGCAGCACAAGAAAGAGCAAGTGATCAACTGGAAGGACAAGAAGGGCGATACAGTCTTGCACCTCGCTGCTGCCACAAAAAATTTGGAGGCACGCAATCTCTCGCACCTTCCCTTTTTCCATTGCAATTTCATCGCTTGTTCTTTTTATATGATCTGAATGAACATCAAATAGGACAAAACAAAACGAACAAATAGGAAAACAAATTGCAGGTGGTTGACTTCATGCTTAGTGGGCATGCTGTCAAGCGCGAGGTCATAGAGGTGAACGCCTTGAACGAGAGCGGCTCAACCCCTCTGGATGTCTCATCTTGCTCTGATCGAGAGATCAGAGAAATCCTCATGCGAGCTGGAGCCAAACACAGGCGATCAAACTTGCCCACTTCACAAATAGTCCTGGTGGTCGATGATGATGGTAATATCGAGAGAGCTGCCAGCTATCAATCAGGTACCGAACCTAATGATCATCCACCAGCCAAGGATTCGAATCAAGGACAAGAGTTGTTGGGCAACATATGCAGCAAACTGCCGGTTGTAGCCGTGCTCATAACAGGCTGTTGGTTTTTGCGGAAGTGTGTGTGCAAGTGTAAGTGTAATATGACAAGGGAGCAGAGAAATTAAGGGATAAATGAAAGCACAAACTAAATTTTATTTTAGGACTTGTGGAGTACAAAAGATAATGGAGTAGCTCTCTTAGTTTCTAGTTCTGGTTCTCTCTACTCACGTTCTCTCTCTTTGGGATCTTGCTGTTGTGCACGTTCTTGACCATTCTTTCTCCATGATTAAGCAGCCACCATTCTTGGCATAACTGAGGAGAGATCAAGAGAATTTGGAAAATGGATCACAATTTCCAACACTCCCCCTTATCCATTTTCAGGATACTTGAACGTTGTGTCTTAAAGTCTCAGACATACCTTGAAATTCCTCTTAAAGTTTGTCCTATGCTTTTTCACAGTCTTCGTTCCATGATCCCATGCATCCTTTTATCAGAACACTTACACCTGCCTTCGAATGTGCATGTCGTTTCTTCAATGATGTCCCATATGTCTAGGATCATCCAAAATTGTGAGGCATGTTTACCATAATTTTGAAATTGGAGGTATAGTTGGCTTTTTTTTTTTTTAATAGAGGCTGTAGGACAAATGTGCAACATCAACCCAACAACACCCTTTGAGTGCTTTTTATAGAGGATGGTTAGGACAGACACCAATAATAACCTAATGACACACTCTGACTTTGGCTCTAGCTCTAGCTCTGGCTGGGGCTTTGGCTCCGTTGGCTCTCTCGTGCTCAAGCTCTGGCTTTGGCTTTGATTTTAGTTGAGGACAGAGAGAACAAATGCCCAAAACCATCCGAACATGCTTGGTTCTGACTTCACCGGCCCTTATGCCTAGCCCAGTTACGAACTTACGCAAATCCGGCTCTTATACCAATTGTAAAATTTTGGAACTCTATACCACTATCGGTTTTTGCAGAACCCTGTGTACAAGTGTATGCATAATATGATGACAAGGGAGCAGAGAAATGGAGGAAGGATAAATGAAAGCACAAACTAAATTTTATTCAAGGACGCGTAGTATAAAAGATAATGGAGCCGCTCTCTCTTAGTTTCTTGGTCTGGTTCTCTCTAATCATGGTCTCTATTTTGGTTCTGGTTGTTGTCCAAAATCTTTACTCTTCTATCTTCGTGATTAAGAAACTACCGATATTGTCCGAGTTTCACGGTAGAGAAAAGACGGTAAATTTTATTAAAGTGTTGGTAAGTTACCAATAATTTATCTGAAAAAAAAAATTACCCGTCAATTTTTTTTTAACCAACACTTATAAACACTTAATGAAAAAGCTCACCGATCATTCTAACCAATAGTATTTTTATAGGCACGGAGAAAAATCCTTTTTTACACAAAATCATAAATTATGCACCTACACAATTATCATATAGGAGAATGCTTGAATGATCTAATTGAATGAATAGGAGATAGAGAAGCAATAAAATATTTAAGTTACTCAATAAATTGTTCAATTAGTGCAACTGATTGTGCCTATGTTGTATAGGAGATTGCCCAACACCTAGATAGTTGTCAAATAAAGACATAATAAATTTCACCCATTGACATTTTGTATAGGAATCATGAAAAGATTATATGTATCTATAACAGCTTGCACAAAATATCCATCCATCAAAACATGAAACTGGCCAAACATCATTAGTTGAACATTTTAGTTCCCCTAAGCTAGTATTTAGCCTAAAACCTCTTGAGATAACTTGCCAAACACCATAAATTTTCTTCAAGGAACTTTGGAGGCCTAAAGCCCTTTGGGAAAATTGAACCAAACGTAATTGTAGTTTGCTTAGCTATCAGGACAAGAAGATCCTTTATCGTCATTTTCTTCAATCCCAATCATCATATGCTAAGACATGTGAGTTTTATTACTTCATCTCATCTGAAAAATCCAAAATCCTCTAATGAATTTTCTTAACTTTATTAGCCATGCAATGCGCTCTCTCTCTCTCTTCTTTTTTTAAGAGTTAAGTACATTAAAAGTCCTAAATCTTTCAAAAAGTATAGATAAATCCTAAAACTTATCAAATTGATGCAATTGAGTTATTAGGTTGACTCCATCTAGTTTAGCTAATATAAAATACTAACATAGTTTTTTCCTTATGTCCGATGTGGCATTAACAACTAAAGAATGAATACAAGACTAAACAACATTGTTTGGATCCAAAATCCTAATTTCTTACCGCAAATCTTAGTTGAAATTGATTAAACAATAAAAAAAGGATAATATTCTTTTTAATAAAATAGAAACTTTAAAAACAAAAAAAAAAAAAAAAGCGCCCATGGGGTAGAGTTGATGCCCCTCCATTGTCGGGAAGCAGCGGTGGTGGTCACTGAGGCCTCAAAGATGGCTACTATTCCTCCCTAGATTTGCATGAAGGTTGCTGGTCCTCACCCAAATCTAGGTGAGGGTTGCGACCTCCTTGTGGCTATTGAGTTGCTAATGCCCTAGTGCCCTCGTGGCCTATTTTGACAATGGTGTGTTTTTTATATGCTCTTTTCCTTCCAAAGCGAAATAATCACCACATTGCGCTCGAGTCTGTGTTTTTTTTTTTTTATTATCTGTTTTTAAGTTTGTACTTTCTAAAAAAAAAAGTTTTTTCCTTTATTTATTTTTTAAATCTAATTTAACTAAAATTTGGGTATAAAAAGGTACGTTTGGACTAAAATGGCGTCATTTTAATCTTATGCTTCACTCTTTTTAATATCAATGCACATAGGAGAAAACAAATAATAAAATAGTCATTTTTGCATTTTTTTATTAACCAAATTGGACATAATTAATAGAAGATTCTAGAATTCTGGTGCATTTACACAGAAATATTCTTTTTTGAAACATAATTAAGAAATTAGAAATTAAATTCAAGAATCAAGGGACAATATTTTTCAAAAAAATAATTTTAAACAGGAATTAATTTTTTTTTTTTGAAAATCAAAACACCCTCGACACACATCTAACTAGGTAGACATCTAGTTCCAGAACATATTTTATTCAATGCTTCAAGGGATTAAAGAATTGCCCAATTCGGAAGTAACCTTTTGACAGGGCAAACTCCTCGAAGAAATTAAGTGTTAGTAAAGTAATATAGATATTCCCTTGATCAAGGCAATTTCCAATCTATAAAAGCACGTTTCATGCACATCCACCGTTATCAGTTCTTGAGTAGAAGGGCACACGTACACATATAAACACTCAAATGGATCCAAGGTTGTTAGAAGCAGCTCAGACAGGAGACGTGGGTCTACTGAATGACCTGATCAGAAGCAATCGACTCATCCTCGAGGAGGCGGCTCTCCTAGGAGACGGCCACACCCGTTGCATGTTGCCTGTGTCGCTGGACATTCAAATTTCGTCCGAGAGCTCCTCAAGTTGATGCCGAAGCTTGCAGAAAAGGTGAACCCGGATGGTTTCAGTCCGCTGCACATCGCGGCAGCTAGAGGTGATGTTGAGATCGTGAGGGAGATTTTAAAGGCGGGTCAGCCTCAACACCTATGCCATTTGAAGGGCAGGGAGAGAAGAATCCCCCTGCATTATGCTGCCGCAAACGGGGAGGTCAGCGCCTTGAAGGAATTGCTTTCCGCTTCACCTGAGTCCATCGAAGAGATGACTGCTCGAGAGGAGACGGTGCTCCACCTCTCCGTGAAGAACAATCGGTTCAACGCGTTCGTCATGCTGGTGGAGCATCTGAAGCAGCACAACAAGGAGCAAGTGATCAACTGGAAAGACAAGAAGGGCGATACAGTCTTGCACCTTGCTGCCGCTGCTAAAAATTTTGAGGCACGCAATCTCTCGCGCCTTTCCCTTTTTCCATTGCAATTTCTTCGCTTGTTCTTTTTGCATGATCTGAATGTCTGAACATCAAAGAGGACTAAACAGAACGAAAAAGGGGAAAACAAATTGCAGGTGGTTGACTTCATGCTTAGTGGGCATGCTCTTCAGCGCGAGGTCGTGGAGGTGAACGCCATGAACGAGAGTGGCTCAACCCCTCTGGATGTCTCATGTCACTCTGATCGAGAGACTAGAGAAATCCTCATGCGAGCCGGAGCCAAACACGGGCAATCAAACTTGCCCTTTTCAGAAGTAGTCCAGGTGTCCGAGGAATGTGATATCAGGATTTCTACCAGCTATCGATCAGTTATGAAAACTGCAGTCGAAGATAATCATCCACCATTATCACCACCAAAAAGTTTGGACCAGGGACAAGAGACGTTGGGTGACATTCGCAGTGCCCTGCTGGTCGTAGCCACGCTCATCACCAGTGCGACTTACCAAGCCGTGCTTCAGCCTCCAAGCTTTACCCCAAAGGCAGACAATAGGACCAAGAAAGGCTTCCTTGCAGCATACGCATCATTCATGACAAGTGCCTTCACGAGGGATCTGAATTACTTAAGCTTCATGAGCGGCAACACATTTGGATTCTTGGTGTCTGTTCAGATGATCATTTTTCTCACCAAAGATCTTCCATTGAGGCGGCCGCTGTTACTCTGTACGTCGGCAATGGTTTATTCGTACTTTTGCTTCATGTGGTACATGCCGTTCTCAGATGCACTGGGTGAGAAATTCAGTCTGATAAGCGTAGAGTTGTTGGCTGGGCTGCCGATGGCGATATCAGTTTTTCTTCATTTATACAGAAAATAATAGCACCAGGTTTAGATTTCTGCATATGCTGTCTTTCCTTGATTACCATGCCAAGGGATATGTACAGTCTAGAAGCAAGTTCTCCTGATTGGGAGAGGATACTTCTGTCCCTTCAGCGTTTTGCTGAGAAATGCAAGCAGGATTGGGATCGAGTCCGTCGACAACGTCGGATGTCGATGTGTTACCCTTGATTCTCTCTAGCCCATTATGTAATGACATTCAAAAGAAGGTTAACGTTGGATGTCAATATGATGCCCTTATTTTCTCGTAGGATATGTTATGCTGCTGCTTTCCGAAAAGTGGCAGATATTGCCCATATTGTGACAACTATGCTAACCTTCATTTGAAATTATAGCATAACACTCCTGCAATGTGTGGGAAACGATGATTAAGGGTGTGTTCATTTCACGAAAAATGAGTGTTTTTTTTTTTTTTTGGTCGAACGAAAAACAAGTGATTTATAAGATATTTTCTGAATAATAACGGCTTGTATCGTTTACAAAAATAAATTATTGAAAAAATTTTCATCGCCCATGAAAATAATTAGACACAAATTGTTATTAATGATGAAAACATTTTCCGTTGACTAATTTTTTTAAATGATATAAGTAACCATTTTTTCAGAAAATATTATTCAAATCACTCATTTTCTGCGAAAAGGACACGCCTTTAAATATGAAAATGAATCTTGACTCTCATGTACTTGTTTCAAAAGAGTTAATATCGTTATTCCACTTGGTCTTTTATCACCTTAAAAAAATAAAAAAAAATTGTAAACACTATTATTTTATAAACACCTATAATATACCACGTTAGCATAACCATTTTGATTTTGCTGAGTATAGTAATAACAATTGTATCGGGAAATTGCAAAGTGGTCTCGCATGTAATACAAAAGAATGTTTCATTAGTTGTCGCATATACATGGTAATGATGACTTGTTTATATGTGTCATAGCAAACTATAATCTTTTCTCGAAAGATTAAATGGACGTACAATTGATCTGTCCGACGATGAATTTCCAATGCCTCAAGTTCTTATGTCGAAAAGTTGAATCCAGAAAAGATCGATAGGCGCTGAATCAAAGATGTATTTCAAATATTTTCACACTTGAATAATTTTTCTGACTTATAAGCAGTCGCTGACCTCGATTTGAAGCTCTCGAAATGGGTAAATCAATTGAGTTGGAATCGTTCCTCAAGGGCCGCTAGTGTCACTTAAGTTCCGCTTTTCGGATAGTCTTGTGTGACCGCCGAACCTTGCAAATCTAAACCTCAGTTGTTCTTTGCTCTCTGTCTGCACGATTTTAGAGAACGTCTATTCTTTCCATGATTGTTTGCATTCATTCTCTGTTCATCATATTCATTCTCTGCACGTACGTTCTCCCTACCATTTTGTTGAATTGAAGCAGCAACAAACGGTTGTTTTTATAAACTTCCGAAGTTCTCGAGAGTGGAAACATCTCTGCTGCTAAAATATTGTCTTTCCTCCAACGAATAATCAAGATTTAGGTTTCAAATTCGGTTGTTATCGCATCTTCTCATCCTGTTTCTCATCTGCTTTTCCTGTTCTTTTCCCCGCCTCTTCTTCTTTTTCGTCCATTATTCTCTCTCAATTCAATAGTCAGCCTCCACCACTGTCAACTATTGTAGGGGGTTCGTTGACTGGGCCGAGTGCAGCAGGGCAGGATTGGGGTTGGCACCGGCGAAGTTGCATTACAGCAGTGGGACTGGACCATCCTGTGGCTGGGCAATCATGGCTCTAGGAAACGAAGAGAGAAGACAGAGTGGAGAGAGAGGAGAAAAGAAAAGAAAAAAGATTTATGTTTGGTTCTGTAGACCTCTTTTTTCTTTTGGGAACATTCGAAATTACACCTCTATTAGACGCATTTTCTCTAAAGAGCCTCCAGGAGTGACACTTTTCTCGAATGAACCCGAGATTAGAACACCATGTTTCAAATGACTCCCTACGTCGCCAGCGATAGAAAGCACCTCCCGGCAACCATGTGATGGCCACATGCTCATTTGTTACCGTTGAACTGGGGTTTTTGATCCGAAAAATTACTTCCCCAAATTAAAGTCAACGGTAAGAGGGTGGATTTGGGAAAAGAAAAAAAAAATGGGAAAGAAGAGTACTAGGGTTTGTGCGGTCGGAATTGGAGAATCCAAACTACAAATCTGAAAGGAGGTGTCGATTGTGGACATCATGGAATGAGCGGAACCCAACGAGGCGATTTCTTGCATGTGAAAAGTATGGGGTGAGTAAAATTTGTACATATTTCAGAAAGTTAGGGTTTTAACAAAGGGTTTATGCAGGTTTGAAGCTAGCATGTATTATGTGCTTGCAACGTGGTAACTGTGACTTCTTCATGTTTGACGATCCATTTGTTGATGGACACTCCCAGCACACTGCCCATTTGCTCCGCCAAGGACGAAGTTAGTGGAAGCCAACCTTCAACAATGCCGAAGGGAGATAGAAGCTATTGCTTAGGGCCTGCTGATAATTTCATTACTTGTGATATTGACTGTCTGTGTTCCCAGTGCTGTTGTTACCTCAGTTCATGAGAATGGTTACATCTAGTATAGGCAATGGATTTGCAGGTGGTTTGAAGTTTAGGATCTTTGTGCTTGTAATCACACAATGCCCATGTCGCTGTCTGTTAAGGTGGTAAATGAAGGTTTGGGGTTCTGTAAGTCTAGATGGTATCAGGAGCTATCAAAAGAGGTGTTTGTAAGGGCCAAGCATTGGCCAGGAATGACCAAGCAGTGGCCAAACAAGGCCATGCATCCAGAGTGATATGTGGTACTCAGAATCGCTTGGCTGGCTTTGTGCAACAAAGTCGTAGAATTCATCATATTAGTACCGTTAATGCGCGTGGTTGTACCTGAATCATCCTGCCCCAAGCCACCGAGGGGGTTGAAGCACGGCTTGCCAGCTCTTTGCGAGTATGAGCCCCCCACGACGAGATAGGGGCTGCATGTGTCGCCTTGTGACCCTTGTTCGTGATTCAAGTTTAAACTGGTTTGCAAGTGTGACGCCCCAAAATTAACAAGCACAAGAGATTGACACTACCGTCCTTCCATTCATGGACACACAAACAACCCACAACCTGCTATCGATATATATATCAGGTAAAAACAATAACTTCACTGGAGTTTCCATAATCAACCAACAAAGAATATGTACAAGTTAAAACTCAGCCAACCGACCAAACTATCGACAACTATATATACAACTCTCTTAAGCCATACTGAAAATACAACTCTCAAAAGTTCTCCAGCAACAATGCTCTTGCCTTAGTTCCCACAAAGACAAGTGGAATGAACAATCACAACCCATTGAACAACGCATCTCTTCTAAGTAAATCAAGTAATCACTATGCTTTGTGGTTAATCGGACCTTTGCGATTTGTGATTTTTCATTAATTTTTGTGATCAGAATTTCAAGATGATTCCTCATGAAAAAGGTTAATGACATGTTAATTTAGAACATATATTTTTGCCAAAATTTTCTAGAGTCATTATGTTAGGACGAATGACTCACCATGACATATACTAATTTGTGGGGTTCCTGATCACATATATTAGATTCATGAATTTTTTATGAATTGTATGTTCAGAATTTAACTTTGAGTTCTCCATGAAAGTTATGCATATGGAATGATGTTCATAACATACTTTTTTCTCAAAATTTTTCAATTAACAACTACGTCAAATCCCCTAAAACACATCCTCTGTTCTACTGGTCTGCATAGTCTCAAATCCGAAATTTCGACATTGTCAATTGTATTTTGATTTTTCTTGAACTCTTTTCAAGTTGATTCCTCAAAGAAATTTGTTCATCTAAATATTGGTAATGACATATATTTTTCTCCAGATTTTCAAATGTCATTCATTAGGTCAATTTCCCTAAAAATCGTCCTGCCCTCAGTTATACCCTACATAAGCCTAAGTGTGCCTTCGTATGAAATTGTGCATTTTATTGTGATTCTTTGTCCATGAAAATTCCATGAATGTCATTGTATGCTATAATGCCATCCTAAGGACACGTATGACGTGTTAATTGAGTATCATTACATCACGTCATTACATGGATTAGTGTAATTTCATTCTGTCATCATGAATATGTTTAATGGATACCTTGTCATTGCCACTTTCATGTTGTGCCTCGTGATTGCATTAGGGCTTAAATCCTTTAATGATAATTGCCCATGGTTTGATGCATAATCTATATGATTTTTCCCACACTCTTGCCTTGTCATATAGGAGTATTAAACCATGCATTTTGTTCATATGGTTGCTGCCCTGAATTCAATACTTTCACGTGTTCCTGAAAATGTCACTAATTGAATAGGTAAATGACCTTAAATGATCATGTCATCTCTTAGAAAGTCTTAGGAAATTCATTAAGGCTTTCTAATGACACCAAAATCAAGGCATTTTCATGTTAATTGACCCGTTTTTCCATTTTTCCAAAGTTACCCTGTAATCTGAAAAATCATGAAATTCGGAATACTTGCATGACCATGCACATGTCCGCATTTTTCCATTTTTGCTTGAATTTTTATGTCATGATTTGGTGCTTGGACCCTTCACGAACCATGTTAGTCATCCTTAGCACTATCATGTGACATAATTAAAGGAATTTTCGGCATTGTTAACATGGTAAAATTGTCCTAAAATTGCATCAAATTGTTGCTATCCTATACCGTTCTAATGCATTTTGCCATGTTCTTGGATTTTTATAAATTCGTACATAGCTCTTTTTAAGAAGTTGTCTTCACGAATATTATTCTACAGTGAGTATATAACATGCTGTAATTTTTGTGAAGTCAATTGCTTAATGGGTCATGTTCAATTGTTTGCTCTTTTTAGAGATGTTATGGATTCCCCTATCCTATTTGGTTGTGATATGTACATGTTCTATGATTTTTAGAAAATGATCATGCAGAACTGACTTTGATATCTTCGTAACTTTTGATTATCATTTCCCAAATTTTAAACACAAAAATTTCTAGAAAATAAAAAGACCACTGAATGGGTGTTTGACACTTGGGATTGTGATCGATGCATGCTTGATGAATGAAGTGAACCGATACTAGTATACTAATTATTTGATTGAATAGGAAATAAGGTCTTCGAGCTTGCTTATATGCTTATTTTCAAGTACAATGCATGTGATTGTTAATTATTTGCGTGAATCTGATGCATATTCATGGGTAATCTCGGGTTAAAACTTAAAACCTCCCTTAGGGGTTTATGACATTAATCAATGCAAGTGAATACTTGTGATGTTTAATGATCATGATCCATATCTAATAATAATGAATGGGAAATAACATTTCATGGCACATTGTACGTGTAATTCTAAAGGCCGACCCCAAGGCCATTTCCAACCCATCGATTAGATGATTCTTATTTGTTTATTTGTCAAGCTTTACAATTTTTTTTTTTGAATCAATGTTTGTTTTTATTGTAAACCATTCATTTAGAATTAGTTAAGAATTAGGGTATGTGAAGAAGGCGGCCCCAAAGATGGTGATGATTAATGTCCTTTTCGATCATTTATTTGTACTGTTAATCTGACACTCGACATATGTCTCAGGTTTTTTATTACATTATATAAAAACCTGACAAGTTGTGAATTCATTTCCTCTCTCCCCTTTTTACTTGTATTTTTTTTTAGGATTGCATGTTAAATTTACCGCTTTCCTTGATTGTTTACTTTCTGCACTGCAATTTTAGTTATAAATTATTTGTCTTTCTTTTTCCATTTTTCTTAGAACTAGAATGGCATGAAACTGACATCTGTGTATGATCACCTTTCCAATTTTAATGACACAAAAAAGTAACAAGACACACATGGATACCTTAGGTAAAACACAATGACCGTCAAGTACCAAAATGGCATTAATATAATTATTAGTGTAATCAAAGTCCTCGAACTTTAGAGCTCTAGTTAAATAGGTGTCAAGGAAACTTCTCCCGACCCTCAATTGAACTTTCTAATCGGCCTCCAAATTGAGGCTAGTGGCGACTTCAAAATGCTTAATTTAGGTTGTTAATCAACTTAGATAATAAAAACAAAACTTCCCGCCATTGCATGGCATATGAATTTGGGAGAATCTGTACTCGTGATTGACCCTTTTCTAAGGGATGCTTTGTGAGTAAATACCCCTAAACTCCATTTTCCCAACACCAACTATCACCGAGGGCAGGTCACAACAGAAAGCCACATTATTCATCACTTGTGGCCAATTTCAATTTTTTTTTTAGCAAAACATAAACTCAAATCAAATTCCATAAAATCTTACGGCTTCACAACACCCTAAACTATTATTTTTATATATATTCACAGTGCAATGACATTTTAAAAAACCCCATAGTTTAAAATCCACCAAAGGTCTAAATCTGTGCCCTAACTTCAAATATGACTTTGATTAGACGAACGAAAGACGTCATCACTTACCAGATACTGCGATACGAAGTAAATTCGGCTCGGTAAGATGTCTACGGCGCTAAACCCTCTTTTCTTTTCCCGTTCTCTTATTTCTCCCTTTCCTTCTTTCTTTTCCCTTTCTACTCCCTTTCTTCTTTTCCTTTCTCGCGTGCTCTCGATCAGACGATTACTACTTTTGACTCTTTCAACTTTCACCTTTTTCTTCTTTTGACTTTCTGACTTTAAAAAACCCATATTTTACATTCAATGTACCAATCGCTCTCATGCACTTGGGCTTCCACAAGAACCATATTCGATCTCTCTTTTGCCATCTTCCCTTTCGAGGAGGGACAAAGGTGGTTCACCTCCATTAGCCCTCTCTTCTTCAGTTCAGGGCACGTCTGGCAAGAGGATGAAGTCATGGGCATTTCTACCTAGGCATTGGTCAAGTTCATGGCAAAGTAGCCAGGCTTGATCAAGCAGTTGACAAGCTTAATAGTAACTCAATGAAAGCCTAAGGATCATGGTCGTTTTGTTGATTATTGGATACACGCCCGCAATACTCTATAGGTCCATTGGGGAAAATTCAAAAGGAAAATTATTCACATTGGTGTATTTACAGTAAGAATAGTAAAATTTAAATGATGCTGGTAAAAAAAAATGCTATTGGTGTGTTTGGCTAGTGAATTATTAACTCACTAGCATTTAAGTTTAATTATCAACTATTCCAATAACTTACAAACTCCTTATATAGCTTACTAGCGTTAGTAGAAAGTTTACCTAAAATTAGATAGGCTTCGGTGTACTTAATTTTTATTTTTTTTGGTGCTGAAGCTTCAAAAAAATACTTAATCTCAAACCGCCCTCTTACCTAAACTCTCACCAAAGTCTGCTAACAAATCTTCGTCCCCAACTTTTTCGACAGGGAGAGCCTTCCGTGTACGTTTAGTTCATCTTTGGTGATCATTTTTTTTAGACTAATTTGGGGGAATTTTGGCTTTGGCAAAGTCGAGCAAATCGTCGTCACAGCTTCAGAAGGAAAGGTTACAGATGGAGGATCGGACAGTCAACATCGGCAACGACGGGCTCTTCTATCCCTCCAATGCGGAAGTTCAGATTGAGGGGTGTTAGGTTTGTTAATTTAGATTATGTTTGTTTCATAGAAAATGAATAATTCGAAGACATTTTCCTAAAAATGATCACCTGTACCATTTACAAAAATGAGTAAATGAATAATATTTAGTTGTAAATTGTTATGCATGATGAAAATTTCTTCCATTGACTAATTATTTCAAGCAACATGAGCCATCATTATGAGAAAAATATTTTGCACAAAACAAACGGTACCCTAAAATAAAATCTCTCCCTTTTCACATTTTCTCTGGTTTTTTTTTTTTTCTTTTATAGAACACATTGTCTCTATCGCCTCCTTAATTTTGAGGGTTTTCAATTTAAAGGCGGAGAAAAGATAGATAAAATTGAATGCAATCGAGGTAATATGGTTTCCAATTCAGTCCCAAACCTTCACCGTCGTCCCTTTCTTCGGTCCCCCATCTCCATCGTTTTCGCTAAGAAGAAGAGGGTTGGGGAGTTGGTTCTCTAGCTTTCTATTGAAAAGATTCCAACTTTGACTTCGGTGCTTCGAGAATTTCAGGACCCTCTTGCTTCCTCTGCTTTGGTTTCTTCATTTGGGAAAATTTTGGCCACGTGCAGCGAAGGAGAAAGGAGGGAAGGATAGGCGCAAAGAGATGAACAGTAGCTCCTTTTGTTTATATAATTCTTCACAAGAAACTGCACAAAAAAAAAAAATCACCATTCAAACGGCAAATGTCTTATGCCAAAGCTCAATTAAATGCAACCATGGTGACCTTTGTGACCTTTGATCGAGATGGCACTGCCATAAATGCTGCATTTAGTTTGACTTTTAGAGAAAATTTTTAAAAAAAATGTAAAAGATTTTATAGTCCATTTGTTTTGTAGAAAATTAATGATTTGCAAAATATTTTCTGAAAAATGATACTTTTTCCAATTGAGATAATTAGTTAATTGAAAATATTTTTATTATCAGTAATAATTTATGTCTGAAAATTTTCGCAAATAATAAAAAAATTTGTTTATTCATTTCCCAAGTGATACAATCAAATCATTTATTGAAAATATCTTTTAGATCATTGATTTTTCGCAAACATACGAAATTTAAGTTAAATGAGCTTTTCCAAAACACAAATTGTGTTTATTAAATTCTCATTAAAAATACCCATTGTAAAGCAACTTGGGGTAAAATAGTATATTATTCTTGCTAGGGGCTTTTCCTTTTTATTATAAAAAAAAATTCAAACCCTTCAGCAAAACCAACAAAGGGCTTATTGTACTAATGACCGAAATGTGAAGCCATCGGCTATCATATGAGGGCACGTAATCTCAACCAACAACCCCAGCAAGGGCCGTGTAGTGTCGTTTGACCCCACACGACACAAGAGGGCTGCTCGAGGTCACGCAACCAAATCTAGCCCATCGACCGACCTCATGTGGAGAAAATGATCACAGTCATGACAAGGATAAAATTGGAAGAACGAAAAATTGAATGAGGGTAATTTTGGAAAAAAGAAAATATCACTAATCCCAGACCTTGCACGCCGAGAAAGGCAAAGCCTTTCGGCCTTCTCAAAGCTCACTTTCCTTCGAGGCGAATTCTATAAAGATCTTTACCCAACATCCCAAATTTGGCCTCAGGCCTTGGGCCACTATTTGCCGCCCAAGAGATAGAGATAGAGATAGAGAGAGAGAGAGAGTGAAGGGCGGTGGGGATGGTCCCTCCGTCAACGGCGGTGGGTCCCTCCACGACGACAGCGGCGGCGAGTGGGGCGGAGGCGCCGCTCGGGGGTTGGGTTCGTGGCGATTGCGTAGTGGGTTCGGATTTCGCATCTCTCGGCACCAGTGGGCGTGCGAAATTGAGTACCGGCAAAGTCCGATGATTTGAAATTTTCTTTATTATTTTTCACCTTTTTTTTTTTCTTTTGGTCGAACCCATGATTTGAAAATTAAGCGCACACATATATATTATAACCTCGTCGAATCGAAAGGGCGGATGCGTCTTTTCACACTAAGGCGGCGTCCTTTTTTTTTTTTTTTTATTTTTTATTTTTTCAATTCTTTTGGGCTTTTGGCCATTCGGATGCTCCAATGGCCGACGTATATATCCAACCATCGTCCCTCGACTTCCGGATCGAAAGGGCCGTTATAAATCTCAAGCACCATCATCACCATCCTCCATCGTCAAAAAAAAAAAAAATAAAAAGGAAAAAACAAAAAAAAAAAAAAGGGAAGAAGAAGGAGGGAGCGCTCCTTCAGCATTCTCTCTCGCCACCAGACCAGACCATACCAGACCGCCACCACCACCACATTGAAAATGCCGACCACGTCACCATCCACAGCCGCGGGCGGCGGACGTGGCCGCCGACGTCATCAAATCGCAAATCGTCACGGCGCGTCGGCCAGCCCTGCCCTGGAGGGTGGACCCCTCCGCCCACCCCTGCTCCTCTGGCCCTGGCGGTGCACACGGCCCAACCCCGCGCACTTTAGCCTCCCCCCACCTCAGCGGTGGCCTCCTCTCTCTCTCTCTCTCTCTCTCTCTCTCTCTAGATCTCAAGATCAGCCGCACACGCCTCCCTACCCCCACCCACCCACGCCCCGCCCCACCCCCTCTTTTAACCTTATCTCCTCCGCCCCCACCCATCCCCTCCACCATGCCTTCCTCTTTTTCTCCACCACCACTCTCCAAACCGCCCTCCTCCCTCCTCCTCCTCCTCCCGCCGCCCACCGCTTCCCCCTCCCCTCGCTATCCTGCGCCGCCTCCTCCCTTATCCTCCGCCCCTTCATCGTCTCCAGATCTGCCCAGATCTGACCCCCCATGGCCACGGCCGCCGCCGACTCCCCTCCTCCCGACCCGGCCCAGCCCCTCGGCTCCCCCAGCCCCAGGAGGACGAGCCGCCGCTCCCCCCGGCCCCCTCCTCCTCCTCGCCCCCGCCCCCGTCCCCCTCCCCGCCTCCCCCGGCGGTCCCCGACTCGCCGCCCATGGGGCAGCCCACCATAACCCTGGCCCAGCCGGCCATCACCAACCCCCGGCGGCTCCCGCCGCCGTGCTGGTCCCACGACGAGACGGTCGCCCTCATCGACGCCTACCGCGACAAGTGGTACTCCCTCCGCCGCGGGAACCTCAAGGCCAACCACTGGCAGGAGGTCGCCGACGCGGTGGCCGCCAGCTGCCCCTCCGCCTCCCCGGCCAAGACCGCCGTGCAGTGCCGGCACAAGATGGAGAAGCTCCGCAAGCGCTACCGCACCGAGCTGCAGCGCGCCCGCTCGATCCCCGTCTCCCGGTTCATCTCCTCATGGGTCCACTTCAAGCGCATGGACTCCATGGAGAAAGGCTCCTCCGCCTCGAACCCGGGCTCCGCTACGCTGGCCAAGGCCGAGAAGGCCGACAGCGACGACGACAACTTCGACGAGGACGATGACGACGACAGCGAGTTCCTGGGCAGCGCCCAGTTCGATCACAAGTTCAAGAACAACGGCTCCTCCGCGAATTCAAGGAACCTCCACGGCTTGTACCACAACGGGATCGGGACCGAGCCCGCCAGCGGCAGCAAATCGGGCGGCGGGTTCCGTATCAAGATCCCCACCGGTGTGAGCATAGCTCAGCCCGGAGTGAATTACCGGAAGTTTGACAAGAAATTCAACATGGGTCATGCCGCGACTGATGCGAACCCTAATTTTAGCCCCAATTTCGGCCCTAATTTCGGAGGGAGTGGTGGCGGGGGAGGCGGATACGGAGCTAGGGTTGCGAGGGAAATGAGCGGGGGGATGGGGAAGAGAGGGAGAGAGAAGGACCCGTTGGAGGAGATGGTAGGGGCCATCAAGGTCCTGGGGGATGGGTTTGTGAGGATGGAGCAGATGAAGATGGAGATGGCCCGGGAGATCGAGAGCATGCGGATGGAGATGGAGATGAAGCGGACGGAGATGATCCTCGAGTCACAGCAGCGGATCGTCGAGGCCTTCGCCAAGGCAGTCGCCGAGCGGAAGAAGAAGGCCAAGAGGATGCCCACGCCGGAAGCCTGAATCCGAATCCGAATCGGCGAATGAGCAAGGGAAGGAGGAAAATTTTCTCAACTTTGCTGTTGCTTCTTGCTGATTCTGATGATTAGCGATGATGATGAAGATTATGATCATTCATCAAGAGGGGTTAAGGGAAGATTGTAGATCAGGGGTTAAGGGGAAAAGGGTTAGTAAATGGAGCTGAGCAAAGCTGAGCAAGAGCAAAAGCTTTGGTTTTTATGTAGGATTTGATTGTTAGGAGAGCTAAGATAGATCTATTTTGCAGTGGCATTTTTTCTTTTTTTCCCTTTTTCCGTTGGGTGTCTTTAGTGATAGAAGAGGGGGACTTGGGAATATGGCATAAGGTAATACCCTTTGTTGGATAATTTAAGCTTATCTTGACACACTGCATCTTTTGGTCTCACTCTCTCTCTCTCTCTCTCTCTCTCTCTCTCTCTCTGATCTGCTTGGGAAGCTTGTCATCTGTTTGTTCCATGTCAGCTCAGTGTGCCGTTTACGCTTTGGCTAGTCTGATCTGCTTGTGAAGCTTGTCATCTGGTTTCAATGTCAGCTCAGTGTCCCATTCACGCGTTGTCTAAGTCTTTTGAGCTTGCTTTTATGGACCTCCAGATGTAACATTTCATGTGGTACTGATCCCTGGGGAAGTCATTGCACATCGATCTTGTAAATCTTGGAGATCTTTGTGCTGCTTGCCTCCCATGTTTGCTTTGGTTTTTTACTTGAGATACGGATGAGCCCAAAGCTGTTGGATTTGGATTCAAATCCTTTCAAGGTAATTGCATTTCCTGTTGACTGCACACGGTCCTGAATGATGAAATTGTCAGTGGGGCTTGTATGTTGATTACTCAGTCCAAGTCCATGGAAAATTTACTCCCCATCTAGGCAAAATTACACCTTTTTAACCGCTGCACCAGCGATGAAATGCAGTGTCATATGACGAGTTTGATACTGACAGAAGTGAGTCGATGATCAAGTTACTGCACGAAAGAATCTTAAAAGACATTCAAAATGCATGTGAAATGCATGTTCTGTTTTTGGGTTTTTATGACATCAAAAGGCTGTCTCCGAGATCAAATGCAAAAGGGTCCCAAACGAAATTGTTGCGCAGTGCAATGTTGCCCAAATTTGCAGCTTCTAAGATTGATCGGCGATGGGTTGAATCCTGACAGTTGAGTTTCCGACCACATGGAGATCAGAAATTGCATGACTGAATGCACTAGTATAGATGGATATACACAAGCGAAGATAATCACCACGAGAAATGTGTTTCCTCCTCTTCACTTATGCTATAATCAAACAAATCGGACCCTGCTTTGCTCTTATGAAATCGGGGTGCTGTTCCCTACACTCCATGACCTCCAACAGCTGATGTGGGCCGACCATCTATACGGCGCCACGGTTCCATTGGCACCACCACCGACAGTGCTGTTCGCCTCCTTCCCAGACTGCCGGAACCGCTTCCAGTCTTGGAGGACTGCCGTGAGGTCGAAGACCTTGGCGCCTATGCTCCGGCAACAGTTGGCGTGCACGGTGCATACCGCCCCTATGTCCTTGCTGTCCTTGCAGAACCCGCTGAAGTAGCGCGTGTTCAGGAACCTCACGTTGAGCCCGAGCTCCCGGAACGCGCCATCCCGTGCAAGCTCCTGCAGGACGTCCTGCTCTTTCTTCCCTGTGGCATTGTCCTTCCGGGCGTACCACATCTCAAACAGCGCGACCGTCCTGTTGTTCGACCTCACGAAGTAGAACCCGGTGTTGATAAGGTTCTTCTCCGACCTCGGGTCGCCGTTGAACAGGTCGGTGCTGATCTGGAGGTCTATGCTCTGGTTCCGGCTCAGCCTCATGAACGGGTTTCTCAGCCACATTATGTCGGTGTCCTGCGGAAAGAGAAACATCGATAAATGTTTCTGCATATCAACATTACATGGTGCAATGAGGTCTGTGATCGTGTGAAATTTGAACCCATTATAGAAAAGTAAAATAAATATTGGATTAATGTGAAAAAATTAAGGAAAAAGAGACAAATGAAAATTCCGAAATTGACTTTAGTTAAGAAGAAAATAATATTGAATTGGCGGTTTGGTGCATCCAATTTACCTAATTGTCATGTGTTAAGTCTTACTTAGGTGGAATCTGACATTTTGAGTGCTGATTTGAAACCGACGTGTGGAAACCTTTGGAAAGATGTGAAACGCATTCATGCTATCAATAAAAGGGAAAGGATTGAAATTGCTATCCGCTCTCAAAGTATCTAAAATATGATAGTTTTGACTCTTTTTTTCCTGATTCCAGAAAAAAAAATCAGTTACAAATTATTCATATCCACCAAGCCAAGCACATGGTCCATTCAACCTGCGAACCTAATCGAATCGGTTTCATACGACCAATTGTAAGCCAATTCACGCAAACCCATATTTAGGTAGAAAACTTGGGACCTGACCTTGACCGTTTTGGTTTATGATGTCAAGTATTATCGATTGTTCTGGAGAATCGGTTTAAAATCAACTCTAAATCTATATTATCTAAAACACTCTACTTTCTAATGTTGAAGTATTTTACTTGATTATCTATGTTCCTTTATGAGAAATTTTACATTTCTAGAAGAAAAAAATGCTTTATTAACAACAATGAAAAAAAAAAGTTAGAAAAGGGTTTTGAAACCCAACTTGTTTGGTTCTAAAAACTTGGAACCATTTCAATCATTCCAAATGTTTTCAATTTAGATCCGATCGCCCATAAAAACTTACCATGCATTTGAGCATGTACTTTTTCAATAGTAATTAGTCCTACTAAAATAAATCATCAGAAACACTCAAAGTGCCAAAATAAATCATTAGGCATGCGTTTAGCGTGCATGTTCGACAACTAGTGAAACTAATGTTGCCATACTAAGGTCAAGACATATATGTGATATTTCATTAAACGATTCGAGATCCTAAATAATCTATTTATATATGACTTTTTAAATTCATTCCTAATGTATAACTAACATTTTCCTTATCTGCACGATGAATTTTACGAAAATTTGGTAAAACATATGATCGCAGGCTTTAATTCCATTTCCTTTCCTCCTTTATTGCCGTCGATAGTGGGAGAAAGATTTTCGCCGAGCAGAATCGTACCGCAATGAATCTTTTTCCTTCCTGATCTCTTCAAATTCGAAACGGAAAGAGATCGACAAATCAATGACAGCAATTAATGGCGCGGCCGCGTACCGTGAAGACAAAGCTGTACCCTCGCCGGAGCACCTCCGTGAGGAACAGAGTCCGCGCCCACATCATCTTAACGAAGCCCTCCGACATGTAGACCACCTCTCCCCTGAAGTCGACGCCCTCCGTCTCGAGGCGGTAGCAGTGGAGCCGCTGGAACAGGCACCGCCGGTACGCGACCTCGTCGACGGCGACCACCAGGACGTGGTCGAGCAGCCCCCGCGTGCCCTCCCCGAGCCAGAAGCTCTCGAGGAAGAGGCCCAGCATGGTCTTGTCCGAGTCCACCCCCTGCTCTGCGTATGCTCTGTTCACGACCGCGATGATCAGGGTCTTGTCCGGGGTCGCCGCCCCGGCCAGCGCGGACCCCAGGCCGTCCACCGCCGGAGGAGCATGCACCGAGGCCTGAAAAGACGACTAGTGTGAGCGACGCCGGAAGACATTTCACGACCCGAGAGAGAGAGAGAGAGAGAGAGCTTTAATTGGTCGAGTGACTTACCGGGTTCGGGGCAGGGCAGGGGCGAGGGAACCGAGTTGCAGAGAGGAAACAGAGGAGGATGATGGCGGAGGAGAGGAGGGAGAGAACAGTGAGGTTCAAGATGGAGTTCTTGGAATAATCCATGCGAACGCGAGTGCGCGAAAGGTGAAATCTTTCGCGGTGGCTCTTGCTTTCGATTTGATTCTTATGGCAGCAGAGTCGGTTGATGTGCAGTTTGCTCACGAACATGGAGAGAGAGAGAGAGAAAGAGAGAGAGGGAGATGCCAATGGATCTGAAAATTGCCCATATCGAAACTAGAGAGCCGTGACCTTTTTATCTTGGCAAGGGTTTTAGCTTGAATTTATTGAAGATCAAAATCACCACTCCACCTAACACTTTCATTATAGCCTAATTGACATTTGTGGCAAAACGTAAGGAGATTTTGAGCACGACACGATCTGAAAATGTGTCCGATGAAGATGAGAAGACGTCCAAAGATGGCGTTTTTGGATATGAAGAGCCTCGGCCTCAGCTAGGTCAATGTTGGGGAGTCGCTTTCATAAGTAGATTACTATATTTTTTAGTTGGCTTATTGATTCAAGTTTTTATTTTTAATAATATAAGTAGGTTTCCTAATTAATAGTTTCTTTTTTAAATGAGTAACTTTGTAAGTTCAAGTTTGTTTCCTAATGAAAGTCCTTGTGGATTTTCTTGTTGAACTAAGTTTCCTAATTTTTTATTTTGATTGAAAGAAATTTCAGTTCATTATTAAAATGATACAAGAAAATGCTCTAAAATAAACCAAAGATATTGTCGGAACATGAGAAATAATCACGTGCTCTATGATGGCATCTAAGCAAAAGGATCAATGGTTGATCATCGAATCACATGTCATCATCAGTAATAAGCATGTCAGAATCTCATCATCATTAGCGCTAAGTATATGCGCCAGAATATCGGTTACAGTTTTATCTTGCGACGTTATACACATAAATTTGGTGTTCCCAATACCATCAATATATAGAGACAACCTAAACATCTTAATATGTTAAACGAACACATATTCAACACTAAAGTTGTTGTGAACGTTATTGAAACTTGAGACAAAGTACTTATTCATTAAAACTCTTAAATCTAGAATTAGATTGGAGAGAATGGCTCACAAGTCTGAGATGGGGAGAGCAAAACTCCCAGGTCTAAATCTAGAAGGGAAGAATAAGGAAAAAAAGAAGAAAGGAAATTAATTTTACAGCTTGAGTTTCTTAATGTGAATATGTATTTAAGATCAAGTTGATTTCTTAATATGAGTGGTTTTCTAATTTGGTGTTTCCTAGTCTTAATTTGTCTATATAAAGAAGGTGCATTATCAATTGGAAGCATATAGATTTGAGTTAATATTATTTGATAATTTCTCTTAAGTGAGTGCTTTATCCAATTCTTTGGCGGTAACTAGTGTGACCTTCTTTAATGCCTCGATGGCAAACACTATCTATTCCAAATTTACTTTCCCTCAAACACCAGACACTCTCCTTCATCCTTTCAAACATGTTCAGCAACTTCTCTGAAACTCACCACGCTTGTGCTTTAAAAAATTAGTACTCTAAGTTATGATATAGCGACCGGAATTCTCATGGCTCGATAAAACTAGTCAAATGTCGAGAAGATAAAAAGAATTGGATGGGCAATATCTATTTACCGGTAGTGGAATAGTGAAATAATTTAGCTTTCTCCTCGTGAATATTGTGTCATGTATTATCGGGTTATTAAAACTAGAATTGCTAGATGAGGAAATGATCATGAAAGTTGCTATAACACCATAATAAGCTATGGGCATAAAAGATATATCATGGTTGAAAGTTACATGATCTTGTAGCTTTACAAATAATGAATAACACATAATGATGTCATATTTTCGTTCAGCGATGTTTGCAAAACCATTTTTGCATCCCTAAGCATTACTCATAACTAAAAGTATAACATGGTTCAATTCAACTGAATCGATACGTGATAACTCTTGTATTTCTTGCTCGATACATGATTCGGATCCTCACACTTGCACGTCTCTTGAAGCCACCCAGAAAAGCGCAAGGCACCTAGTTCAATCGACCGGGACCCTAGCAAAAGAATCTTGTATCGATGTCGTGAATGCCTTTTTGAACATAGTAGATTCGATTCGATTTGGAATCATCGAGGAGGGCAAGTAAAAATTAGGAGATGTATGGGTGGGATTAGGCAGGTTTTGGTTGGAGCTAATGCCTAACCACTAACCGCTCCCACCTCCCCTTTCTTCCTCGTACCACCTTGCTCTCGATCGAGCGACAGCTTCCGGCCTCCTCGCGACGCTTGGCTCGCAATAATTCCCCCATTTCCATGTTAGGACCTAGTCAAAGATCGAAACGCATCCTTAGAGCTTTTCTATCTATTTTTTAATTTGATTTAATTTGCTTTTTTTAGGGACGGCCCTTTTCGAAATTATTATTTGCTTGAAATTACCAATTACTACTGATTGATTGATTTAGTGTTTTTACTTTGTCCGTGTGCTTCGACACCAACATTTTCGACGGAACAACAAAATTATAATGATTTGCTATTTGATAATCTTAAGATTTGACTGGTAGGTGATGGATAAGAATTTTGGTTTTCATTTTTCATGGGTTTAAAATAGTTTTTGGAGGAGTTGGAAAGCATATGCTTTACATGTAATTGAAAGAAAAATGTGCATGTACGTATCATCATACGTTAATACATATACATGTCCCGTGTGCTCGTATTGATCGAATCTATGATCCCAAAATTTCTGCACGTGTTTTCTTTTTTAATATAAGAATTGCAAATGTATATGATAGAGCTATCTCATTAGTTTTTACAATTGCAAAATCCTTGAAAACTCTCGTACAATGCTCTAATAGGTTTCAAAAGTTTGTATTGTTTCGCAATCTCATTATGTACTAATAGACAATTTCCAAAAAAAAAAATTCAATTAATTCTAAACCTATTGTATATATGACAATTCATTCCTAAATTTTTCAATTTTGCTAACTTAGTCATAAAAGTTTGTGCGAAATTCTAATGTAATCTTTTGGACCAGTTTTTGTTGGAAATTATTGACTTGGAATGTGCTACATCAAATGCCCAATGATAATTGGATTACCATTTTAGAGATTTCCAATGAAAATTGACCGGAAGAACTACATTGAAATTTTCACACAAATGTTTAAGATGAAATTAAGGTTTTGGTGATTTGGGAGAGGTAGAAGGAGCAGATTCAATTCTACCCTAATTTGGAATCCTAGTTTCAAATTTTATTTTTTTTTTTTTTGAATTTGGCTTTCTCTCTACATCATTTAGAAAGCCATTTATGATGAATTTTCATGTGAGTCAAATCTCTTGCCACGCGCATTGCCACATCAACAAGTTAACCAAGATATTGAACATAAATATCCAAAAAGTAAATCTATTACGAGTGTACTGGTTTGAGATTTTTTGCGACATAAAAATTATTTTTGGAAAAATATGTAAGGTGTGTACACAGGTTGAGATTTTTGTGATACGAAAATTCATTTATAGTAAATGTGTCACATATATATAAACTTAGAATCTTTTGTGATAAAATCCTTTTTCTTAATTGATATATTAATTATCAATTTAGTCACGTTTGATTAGCATGATGAGTTCACATAATTAAGTTTGCTCTTAACTCCGAGATAATAAACATGTAGCATTGCACCTTTTAGGATCTCCCATCTTTGGTAAGATAAGTCTTGACTTACCATGACAATATACAACACCCTTAATAAATTAGATTAAATATATACATAAGTGCTTTAGAATATGGGCTTGGTCAAGTATGAATTGCTAGATATGCATTACATGAAAATAGATCAAAACGGGTTAAATCAATTAATTTGAATTGGATTATTTTTAATCCGACTCACCAATTTGATGGGTCTAGGTCCTAGACTTAATTAGTCCAAGAGATTTCTTAATTGGTTTAACTCAACTTTGTAAGGTACATAACTCGTTCCATAATCTGAAGGGGCACTAGAATTATGCATCCCTCACCGTTTACACGTGCACATTGCTGTCGGTTGCCTCTTTAGAACAATTACACAGAGGAGTTCAATTATTCGATAGTTACCCACAAGGTATTGGTCTAAATAACGAGAGCTTTGCTCCTCTTGTGATCTTAAGTTCGAGCCCTTAAGGGTATGGTAGAAGTAAAATTCCTAATGCACCGATGCCAACGAAAGTGTGCGCCCAAGGGGTGGACAAATCGAGCTACGTGAAAGTGGGTTCGAGCAAGACCTGACCGCTATAATATAGATTAATGGATAATTCAGATTGGTGTAGTTTTTTTTATTATTTATTTTTCTAACTCATTGATTTAACATGCACATTTCAAATTTTGTATATGTGAATTCATTTTCTTAGGCATATAAGCAAATGGTAGGTTTCCTAAATATGATTAGCTAAAAATAGGGTGGTAACAAAAGATAACTATGCGGCAGATAATCGCAAAGTAATGGAACGAATGAATCGAGCAAACAAACTTATATGCACAAGACTAAAGAGAGCATACAAAAAAAAAGAAAAAAAAGACTTTGCTTGATTTATAGTGATTTATAGATTCGACGTAGCCTACATCGACTCCATGAACCAGTTCGGGAGATTCCACTACATTAATCCAATCCGAGACTACCAAAAATTGATTGTACAAGTTAATTCTTTGAATTATAAGGAAAATATTTAAGTTCGCCACCGACTGCTAGTCGCCCGCTGCTCGTAAAACAAGAACCGTCGGAAGACTGTGAAGACTGTGATGACTCCACCTTTGGCCAGGCCCATCCATGGCCTTGAATATATATAAGGTCGTCCGTCTAACCCTCACTCGTGATCGCAACGCAAGGCAACAAAGAGAAGCTCATCTTTGTTTAACCTCCGGCAGAGATTTAATCCCTCTCTCTACCGTCGGCGATTCCTCCTCTGATCAAGACTATCAAGGTACCTCTCTCTCTCTCTCTCTCTCTCTCTCTCTCTCTCTCTCTCTCTCTAGAAAGAGATCGTTCCATGGTTGATTCTTCATTTGAGGTCCTGATCCCTGAGGCCACTTCCTGTTTCTTGAAGCATGGCCAGGTCGTCGCCTGAATATGACACCGTGGCAGAAGTATAGTGAAATTCATGGATATTGGATGCCAGAAAGGTTAAGATGGAAATAGTACCTCCCTAGTTAATTTGCAGTATTTGGGATCGGAATTCTAGAGTGTGAGTCTGTTGTGTCTTACAATTGCGCTGCATTTGATGTCATTCGAGTGCAACGATGCATCTTGAGAATGTGCACGTGAGCGAGGGCTCCCCGAGGATAGAAAGGCCGATCAATGAAGTCAATTCATCTAAGCTAGAAGTCAAGCTTGACGCGTATTTGGGTTGGGTCGTGATCGAGCGTGAGTGACCCAAGATTTGAATTGTCAACTATCTCAAGAGTCAGGACGATCGCTGGGGGGTAAGGATCGTGCATGTCGATGCATTTTGAGAGCAGTTGTTGTATTATGTGATGGGAAAATGTGCACCTCGATTTGCATTAGCAATTTCAAAGTGTTAAGACTTGATGGGACACGGGGGATTTCTTCTTTGATGAAGTAGCCCCATTGGCTACTTCTTTAGCATTCCTCCCGGTTACAAGAAATTTAGCACGAGCGAAATCTAATAAGTTCTTGAAGTCTTTGTGTAAAGGATTCATTCTTACAGTTATTGTACTATCTTCGACTGAGGATGCATATATAAACTACCACCGAGTTTGTTTCAACTACATTTTTTCTCTCGGCCTTTTTCTTTATCCATCATAATAGTCTTTCTTACTACTAGGGCTTTTGCAATGTCAACGCTATCTTCCGTTACTGTTAAGATGCCCCCTGGCAGTAGTGCCTCCATTGTTCCCTGTCTATTGTAGCTATCCCTGCTTCTATTTTGTTGACATCAATTTGCGATTATATTTTCCTCTTGAAGGAGATGATTGATTTTAGGACAATTTTAGCCTTTTCACATATCCCTGTCCAGGCATTATGGGTCTGTATCTAAGAACCTAAAGGAGTATTTGCCAACTCTGGACCAAGTATAAGATAGATGTGGGACGCAGCTCCATTGGTAATGGTATCAAGCTTATTACCCTTTCCAAAGCTGTTCAATTTCTATCATTTAGTACAGCTTCAACAGCTGTTGATAAGAAAAATTTTAGAAGCTTTACTGAGGGTTACAGGATAAGGAGTATCTCCAAATTCCATGCATCATGTTTGCAGGTCCATCGACTACTGTGGAAGTGGGAGGTCATGGTCTTGGTCTTGATTTGTGGGAGGTTGGTGTCTGGGTGGATGATTCGATAATCGAATTAGTACCTTGACCAACCACAATATTTCATATACGGCCTTCTATATTTTTGCTGTGAAAACGGGTTTTGTATGTGTATTCTTTCTAGCCTAAAGTTTAAAAATTCTCAATGGGAATTTTCACTACAACGCATTCTCAGTGAAATTCAACGTGTTGATTCCCTCCTCGATGCAATTAGAGTTGAATATTTCAATTTTAATTGTTTCCTTTAACTAATCAGGGCATTCACTATGGACATCGTCAGATTCTCTTGCTGCAATAGAATAGAAAGTGATCATTTTGCATTATTTCTAGTTGCAAGTATTTTTGTGTCTGAAATATTGACTATCTCCTTTCAAATAGTGCCGTCGAGCAATGGCAGATATGAGTGATTAATATGTTGTTTCTCTTCTATTCATGATATCTGATTCTGTTGTTCTCTTTCTTGAAGAACCATTTTACAGGTGGAGACATGGGCATCAATTGAGCGACTCAAGGTAGCCTACATATAAAAGAAACAAGATCCTTCTGACTTATTTGTCTTGCCCAAAAGAGAAGATTGAAGCGATTTAGCAGCTTCAGACTCTCCCTTATTACAACCGAAGCTTCATGTGAAGCAACAAAACATAAAGACTTGACAATTCTGCCAATTCTTTTCTCTCTTTTATAGAAATTGCATTATGTTAACTAATTGGAAAATGATGAATCAGTAAAGATTCTCTGAACATATTGAGATTGTGCTTATCATGATAATGTGGTTAACACATCATTCTTAAAACTTTTCTCTTTCTCTCTTAGGTTGGGATTCCCTCTGGCCCCCTACTATCTAATTCTCTCCTCAACCCTTCTATTATCTTCCTCCCATTCCGCAGGCAATAATCATACTCCAAGGCTGTCAGGTTTGTTTTGATTCAATGCATTCATCTATTGACCGATTGTCGTGCTTCATGACATAATATAAGCAAATAGTTGTAAAAGGTAAATTTTAAATTGGGCGATCCCTATTTTCTTCCTCCACGGTTTGTTTAGCATAATTGAAGACTTTGCATCAAATGGATGAGCTTGTGAGACTTAAGAAAAATCATGATTTTCTCTTAGTCATTGATGATGTAAGTTCCTCATTTTGTAGATAATTTTGTTTTTTTTTTTTAATTTGTGAGACTTGTGCTATACCTCCTACTTTGCAATATGATAAATATCCAGAAAAAAAAAAAAAAGAATCATGAATGACATGATTGTTTTATGACTTAAGGAGATTTTCATAGAAATTATATCGTTACATTGAAAAAATGCATGCTTTTGATGATGGCATGTCACAATCTCATTAAGAAGTTGCCAATTTGTTCAAGCTCACGGAACATTTGTTTGTGGAAAAAATGGTGGAGGAGTTGCAGAGAAGTTTGACCGTGAAAGAGATGTTGAGATAAGTGTAAGCCCTATGAGCAAAACTACAAGTTGCCATGGTGGATTCATTGCAGTCAAATTATAACTAGTCTATTTTGAATAACGTGTTTTTTGTGATTTTTATCATTATAAAGACTATGTTGGAAGGATGATCACGGTTCCCGATTCTAGAGAGAGAGGTTCTCGCTCCTGGTTCATCTTTTTTCAGAACTGGAACCGGTTCCACTTAAATGAAAAAAAAAAAAAAAACCCTGTTGGATCCTGAAACCGACCTCGGAACTTGTGAGAGGGTAGGTTCTAGGTTCCAGATTTTGACGGGTAAATTCTAGGTTCCAAAAAATGAGGAACCTGTACTGGAAGGTAGGTTCCAAGTTTTAAGCATAACCTATAAGGAACCCGGAACCACTCACCCCTAGTTGACCATTATTTAAAAAGGGAAGAAGGAAAAAAGAATTAAAAAGAAAAGCAAAAAGAAAATAATTCAAAAAAATAATTCAAAAAAACTATTAAAAATGTAAAAAAGTATCCACTTTAATATTAATTGTACTACGTAGAACGGCCAACATTCACGTTGAACGGTTAATATCTCAATTGACAAAACGTGAAAATATTTAAGAATTAATTAATATAATTAAAAATATTTATGATTGAATTGATAAAAATACATTAAGTTTAAGATTTTCTTAGACCATTTTCCCATTTTCAATGCGTTTCAAACGCTACAACATTCAATATGAGTTTGGTTTCATGAGCTCGAGCTCCTAGAAGACTTTTCTGTATCGTATAAAACCAAACTTTGATTTTAGTGTTCATTTCGATGGAACCCAATATTATAAATTAATCTATTATCACTTGCAAAAGAAATTTAAAAAAAAACACACACACACACACACACAAAATCAAAGCGGCAAGCGATATGCATGCTAACATGTCCCCTAATTCCAAAGATCATGAACCAATCCTGGGTTTTTTACTCATCTTATCAGCTAATTCGAAAGAGCACATCTCGGCAATAATAAGCAATGGACACCCCCTCTCATTCGGCCCGAGAGAGTCTAGCAGCCGAACGCCATAGATTGATAGCGGCCCAAGAAGCATTGGCCCGGCCCAGAATGGATTCCTCTGCAGCCAAGTTATCCGAGAAGATGTCACCTACGTATCTAAACTAGGGGTGTCAACGGGTCGGGTCGGGTCTTGATGTTACCCGACCCGACCCGAACAATAAGGGTCATGTCATTTGACCCGACCCGACCCGAAATGCATAAAACATAAAACAAAAAAAAACGGGTCGGTTTGGTTCGGGTCTGGTCGGGTTTTGGGTTTTTTTATTAAAAAATATTATAAAGGGAATTCAAAATACTCTTACGTGACGTTGTGGGACCTCGTCCAATTCGTCCGTGAACCGTGACATCGCAAGGTCTCGTCCAACCCATCCGTGAATCGTGACGTCGCGATGTCTCGTCCAACCCGTCCGTGAACCGTGACGTCGCGATGTCTCGTCCAACCCGTCCGTGAACCGTGACGTCGCGATGTCTCATCCAACCCGTCTGTGAACCGTGACGTCGCGATATCTCATCCAACCCGTCCGTGAACCGTGACGTCGCGATATTTGGTCCAACCCATTCGTGAACCGTGACGGCGCGAGGCCTCGTCCAACCCGTTCGTGAACCATGACGCCATGAGGTCTCATCCAACCCGTCCTTGAACCATGACATCGCGATGCCTCGTCCAACCCATCCGTGAACATCTCCGCAGACAGATAATTTTTTAATAAAAAATATGACAAAGGGAATTTAAAATGCTTTTACATGACGCCACGAGATCTCGTCTGACTTGTTTATAAACATCTCTGCAAACAGATAATACTCCCTCCTCTAAAGTTCTGCGTCAACCCCAAAAAAGAAGCAAATCATATGGAAGATGAGGAGAGAGAGGGGGAGAGGGAGAGAGATTGATGGGGGCTAACCTGAGGGGCGACGATGACGAACCCGTGAGATGAGACGTGCTGGATGAGTTGCGAATATAAGGAGTTGTAGAGGAGATAGCTTGGGTGGGTGTGTTTGGGTTGAAGCCTTTAATGTGTTTGGGTCGGAACATTGTTCCAACCCTAACTTGACCCAAAATATGTATTTCATTTGTGTTTATAATTGTTACCCAAACAATATTAAGACCCGAAACATGTACCATACTTATTTCGTGTTCGGATCGTGTTCGGGTCGTGTTCGGATCGGGTTGGATGGGTTTTTTTGACACCCCTAATCTAAACTTCTCTCAAGTTCAATTGAAGTTCCTCTCTCCATGCCTCTCATGTCTTCTCCACAAAGGACATGGCTCCCTTCAACGCAAGGGTTTCCTCGACGAGGGCTGATGGTGCGTGGAATTTCTTGGCGAAACCATCAACGAGATTCCCTTTGTAATTTTCGATATTTAAAATCATCAATTTTAATCCACAATCGCCATCTCCATCGATGTCGTCGGGACGGGCGACACGTTTGGGCCCACACACATGTCAACCTATTTTGTGCATGCATAGAGATGGTGCCGTTGTGAAGTTAGTCACGATCATTGAAAGTCACCAGCGGTAGTTGCTTAATCAATGTGGCCAACAACATTTGATTGTCACTTCTAGTTACATGTTTCAAAGAGTGAGGTTAGAGCAATTAGAGGTAGGGACATCTTTGCCTTGGTCACTAAGGTCATTTGTGACTTAGACTTTCCTTGGATTGTTTGGAATTGTTGGAACGTCTAAACTAGGCCTTTCTTGAGATCGATCGCTCACTCACTTAGACAGATCATTGAGAGAAAGTTTTAGAGATGGTTTGGATCATTATAATGAGGGGAAGGCACTCATTTCTTATACTAGAAGCCCTCTCATTACAATTATTGATCATCATTTAATCCGGATGATCCAATAAACGGAATTGCATCTCTCAATCTACCAACTACCTATATTTATACCGAGAGAATTCTTGTACCCAGTGCAATTACCATCTCACCCATCCTTAGAAAAGTTCCATAAACCATAGGTGAATTTAGATGGTCTTTCTTGATCATGCACGGTTCCTTAGTCATGAGAACCTTGAGACCATAATATTTTACCCCACTCATTTGAGTGATGTCCTTACCTCAAGACCATGACATTAGCATTGCTCGTATCATGTAAAACGGTTAATATCTATGTTAGCAATTTTCGATCAAAATCAACTGAAAGGATTTAATTGACAAATCGTGAAAAATGTTTAGGAATTAATTAGCATAATTAAAAAATTATGGCTAAATTGGTAAAAGTAGTAAATTTGGTTATTTTTAAACAATTATGCATTTCAAACGCTACAAAACATTCAATATGATTTTGGTTTCTCGAGCTCGTCCTTCTAGGAGTTTTATCTATATTGTATATAAAGCCAACTTTGATTTTAGTGTTCACTCCGATATTCACAAAGTTGTCCTTAAATTTTTCTAAACTTTAGTTATTTCGTTGGAATCCAATATTATAAAATAATCTTTTATCTCTTGCCAAAAAAGAAGAAGACAAAATTAAAGCGGCCAAAGAGCATGCCAACTTGTGCCCTAATTCCAAAGATCATGAACCAATCACGATTTTTCACTCATCTTATCAGCTAATTCGAAAGAGCATGAAAAGCAATCGCATGTGCATAGCGCGTGCTCAGGGCGGTTGGTTTGTTCAAAAAGAAAATGTTGAAGACCATTCGTAGCGGGGACCTCTGGAGTGCCAAAAGTTACAAAAGGTACACTTAAGTGTCAAAATCGGAGCAAAATGGATCACTTAAGTGCCAACGGCGAAAAATTCCGGCCAAATTGCCACATGTCCATTTTCCGGCGACTTCATTTACGACGGAGCATTTTTTTTTTCAAAATAAAAAATCCACGTGGCATTTTTTTTAAAAAAAAAATTGTCCACATTAGATTTTTGAAAAATTAAAATCGATTTTATTAAAAAAAAAAGGAGAGGATCGGCGAGGGCCGTGCGGCCCTCGCCGCCGCCGCGCCACCCCACCTCGCCGGGAAGGGCTGGCGACGGTGGGGGAGGGTCGGCCGGGGTCGTCGGGCCCCGGCCAGTGGCTGGCAACCCCGGTCGGCCGACGGCGAGGGTCGCGACCCTCCTCCGGATTCGGCGAGGGTCGCCGGCCCTTGCCCAGCCAAGCCAAGGGCCGTCGGCCGCCCAGACCCCTCGCAAGATCCGGGGGATGGTCACGACCCTCGCCCGGATCTGGGGCGAGGGCGCACAGCCCTCGCCGCTAGCCGACCGGGTCGCCGCCACTAGCCGGGGCCGACAACCCTCGGCCGACCCTCCCCCACCGTCGCCCCCCTTCTCGGCGAGGTGGGGTGGTGACGGCAGCGGCGGTGAGAGCCGCACGCCCGCCGATCCCCTATTCCTTTTTTTTTTTTAAAATAAAATCGATTTTATAATAATATATTTTTAATTATTTAATATTATTTAATTAATAATTTTTAAATCCACGTCGCCCAAAATGATGTCGTTTTGGCTGATTTTTGGCCGATTCAGTTTCCGGCAAGCCACGTAGGCAAGAAAATTAATAAAAAATTGCCACGTAAGATTTCCGGTAGGGTTCTGGTGACTTGGCACTTGAGTGATCCAATTTTTTTTAAAAGTGGCACTTAAGTGTACCTTTTGTAACTTTTGACACTTAAGTGTCCCTTTGTGCCAAGTTTTGGCACTTGCGCTGTACTTTCCCCTCATTTCTATCACAATTTGCATCTTCGATTATATATATAGTCAATAATGCATTTTTTTCATTACTTACTATAATGGAAAAGTTTCATCAGATAATCTAACATCATAACATAATAAAAAACAAAGACAACGTTTAGACTTTTGGATTTCTAATAAAGATAGAATTGTATAGGATATGATATGAAGTTCTTGAATTTTACTATATACTATCAACTATTTGGTGATTATTAAGTACAAATGACATATCATATTTGGTTTTTTATTTTATTTTCCTCTCTTTTTTTATTAATTTTTTATTTGTTTCTTCCCCTAACATCACTCCAATAAAAAAATTATAATAGTAAACTATACTAATGTACTTAAAATACTAAAGTACCTAAAATATGTAATAAATATAAATATATATATTTATATTTACATATTGAATTTATATTATGAGATAGAATTAAATTCAAATATATCAATAAAAGTAAGATTAAATTAAAAAAACTAAATTGGTACTTTTTCATTTTGAATTTCTTATATTAGAATTCAAATATTATTTATACTAAAATATAATTTAAATTTTGTTAAATTGTCCTAGAAATGATATTAAAAATCTTATCCACATTTATCCTACTTCCCTGGCATAATTTTATCCATCCTATATCCCCTTATATCCGATTTCATCTTGTCTTAAGCGAGCACCAAATGTAAGATTTGATAAATTTTATACTATCCTAAATTTTATTCTAATCATCAAACGTAGCCATAAAGGATCATGAAAACCAATTTGAGAAAAGGGAAGTTGATTCGATGGGCCGTCGCCACTCAATCCGCAGTCCGATTTGCATCTCAAGAACAATAAGCAGATGCCCCTCTCATTCGGCCCAAGAGAGTCTGGCAGTCCGACACCACAGATCGAGAGCGGCCCAAGAAGCATCAGCCCGGCCCAGAATGGATTCCACTGCAGCCAAGTTATTCAACAGAATGGTCACCTGCATTAGGGGTGTCAATAACCGAACCGAAAACCGAAAACCGAACCGAACCGTACCGAACCGTACCGAACCGAAATTTCATGTTTTTTCGGTTCGGTTCGGTTAACCGAAAAAAGCCAAATTATTTGTCTCGGTTCAGTTCGGTTAACCGAAAAAAACCGAATTGATTCGGTTAACCGAATTAAACCGATTAAAATGTGAAAAACCTAAATCACTTTCATCTCTCCTTCAGTCCTCCGATCCACATCCGCAAAAGCAGACGACTTTTCCCGAACTGGCGTTGGGCGTTGCTGAACTCGATCCACCTCCGTCTCTCCCCGCTCGCTCGCACAGGTCAGTCCTCTGTTGGTCGTCTCTCCTCCATCTTCAGCTTCTTCCGGGCAACGCTTTCAAAGTCCAAGTTGCTCTGTGGTTAAGTGGCGACGCCGGGAATCGGTATCAAGTCTTACTCGAAGTCATTTTTGAAGATGTCTTGGACTGCGTTTGGGCCAGCGTCGGAGTATGCAAATGGTGGTCCTACGTGATGGTGGAGGACAACTTGGCCAGAGTAAGGACTGGGTCAACCACCTGCTGTTGTTGCTGTGCCGCTGGCGAACGGTTGAGCTCGAAGAGCATGTTGGACCCAAGACGAGATATCGGAGGGGTTGCAGCGGACAGCGTCGTAGGAGAGGTGGGAGATGTCGTCCTCTAGAGAGAAAGAACACTCAGAGATGAAGAGGGATCATCGTGACACCTATACCGGCACTTCGAATGGGGAGCCCCCTCGTCCTCCTCCACCTCTTCAATGCCCGCCTCCAGCAAGGCCAAGATGGTGATGTGGGGAGAGGACGACCAGGATCCGAGCAGCAACAACAGGGAAAATTAATTTTATGATACATGAAAGCAGAAAAAAGAAGAAGCAGCGAAAACCAAAAATCCGAACCGAACCGAACCGAACCGAACCGGGATTTCGGTTCGGCTCGGTTCGGATCGGATCGGATTTCGGTTCGATTCAGTAGATTTTCTTATCGGTTCGGTTCGGTTCGGTTTTATATTTCTCTCAACTTTCAATTCAGTTTCCTCTCTCCATGCCTCCGTGTCTTTCTCCACAAAGGACAGGGTTTCCCTCAACACAAGGACGATGAAAGGGGAGGAATCCGAGTGAATGGAAAGGAAGGTTCTCTATTGTTTCAAAGATTGAACCAATGAGATAGGCCACCTTCTCACTCGAAATTACGAAGCTATTTACTTAATTGGTGAGACAATAGCTTACCAAGGCAGTGACGTAGAAAAAATGAAAAGTAAAGATAGTAATCTTTTACTAATGGGATCTTACTTCACCGTCCAGAAACGAAAGAGGGCTTTCACATGAAAGATCCTAGCTTTCGTGCTTTGGCGGGTCTCCAAGATTCTTTTGATGACCCATATTGTGTTAAAGAGAGATCACGAGCAAGCGAAGGTGGGGTCGCCCTCATCTTGGCCGTCGAGGGCAATTCCAATCTCGGGGAAAGTCTTCCTTGCTCGGGTCGCGACTCCGTCTCTTTATACGTTTCTCTCATTTTCTCACAAGCATGCGTAGGGTTGCACCATCGTGGTGCCGCCAGTCCCGGTATTGCAACCACGCTGCACCGGCGACATCAACGGTAGTTTTCATGACCGCCCGTCCATCTTCCTCCTGTTTCTTCTTTCAATTTCCTTTTCCAATGTTTATTAATTTTTTTTTAAAATTTCAATGTTAATATTCCTTCATCATATGTATGGATTTTTAACGATTGATTTACTTTCCATGTCCGGTCACATATTTGAGCTCAGATCAAAGTGCCCCAGGGACATCGTAATTGAATTCCTTGTATTAGGAGGTAAATTGCAAAAATGGAAAGGTTTGGGGCAACCGGCCTCTATCCCAAAATTGGCTTACATACGCATTACCGTAATTAAATGCCAAAAAATAAATAAATTCATAACATATTATAAAATTATCTCACGATAATATAATGCATTATCTTAAACTCCGTTTATTTGGAAAATATTTTTCCAAAAATAAATGCTTGTATTGCTAAACATTTTTGTGGGCAATTACAATATTCTTGAACCATTTTATATGTAATTGATAATTTTTAGAAATTTTTTAAAATTTTTTGTTTTCCACAAAGTAAATGTATCATTAAACTTGTGTGAAAGTAATATAACAATGTAGATTAGTGCTATGAAAATTTGATCACAAAAATCCCAAACTGGTACATTGAAAAATCGACCTCAAACTAATTTTTTGACCACCAATAATTTCAAATTAATATATTTATGAAAAATTTATCCTTCATTAATTTTCATTAAATTAGATTAATATGTGATGAATAAGAAGTGAAATTCCAAATCGGTATATTTGTCAACCGTCACTTCTCTCCAACTCAATAAATTGATAATAAAATTTAACGGATGATAAATTTATCACAAATGTATCGATATAGGGTTTTTCGTGATATTGAGCTTAAAAATATACATCATCGGATGAAACATTAGTGGACTTTGGAAATGTCCAAAATGGAATTGGACAAAGAGGTAATCTCCCCTCTACTTTCTCTTTAAGTTGCCGGAGGGATTAGCTTTCTCTCTTCTAGCAAAATCAAATTGCACTTCTTGGAAGTTATAATTTATATGATTCAATCGCACTTTTATGACTTTTTATATGATTTTTAATCCATTTATTTCTATAAAATATATCTGACGATAGGTTGATGCATTTTAAGGAATTAGAATAAAGAAGTAATTTCCCTTCTACTTTCTCTTCGGGTCAACTGTTGGAGGGATCCATCTCTCTCTTAGAAAAATTAATTACATTTCTTGAAAGTTATAACTTATATAATTTAATCATGACAAGTCCTAAAACTTCTAATGTATTTATTCTTATAAAATATACATAAGAATGAAAAGTTGGTCCACATTGGAAATGTCCAAAATGGAATTGGACAAAGAGGTAAATTTCCTTTCCCACTTTCTCCTCGGGTAAGCTGGTGGAGGAATGCATCTCTCTCTCTCTCTCTCTGCTGCGCTCTCTCTCCTCGCCTAGAAACCCTAGTTTCCTCCGTCTCTCTCTCTCTCTCTCTCTCTCTCTCTTCGTCCTCTGATACTTCGCCTTTTCCTTCACCGCCGCCAGCTCAGAGCCCAAGCCATCATCGTCCCGATGCTCCAGAGCATATACCCCTCGCACGCCGTCTCGACGCAGCCACCGACATCATCGTAGCTGCCGGGAGCAAGACGCCGTAGCGATCGTCGGAGGCGGCGGCGGCGGCGGCGGCGGGCCGGTTCGGGGGATCCGACATGTACAAGGAACGAGGCGGCGGCTCGTCGAAGTCGGAGGTGGTCGATCGGAGGAGGATCATCAACGACGCCCTGGACAAGCAGCTCGAGAAGTCCTCCCCTTCCACCTCGAGATCCAAGGACAAGGAGAGGATCGCCGTCCCTTCCACTTCCGCCGGCAAGTCCTCTCACCTCGATCACCGCCCAGCCCCTACTCTGAAGCGCTCCGATGGTCAGTTTCGCTTCGTCTCCTTTCTTTTTTTTTTTTTTTTTTTGTTGTTGTTGTTGCTGTTCTTGGCGTGTCGGTTGTTTTTGTTATCCTCGAACGGCGGATTTCTCGCGGCGCGTGAGGTCTGCGGTGGTTTTCGTTCGTAAACTTTTGTGCTTCCAGCCCTGGATCTGTTGGGTTTAATGCCATTTCCAGCTTCCGCTTGGCTATTCCCTGACATTTCTATGTGCATTGCGATGATGCCGTGCGTGCGTGCGTGTGGTAGAGGTTGATAAACCCTGTTAGGTTTCGTTCTAGCTCATCAGGTGATGATGGGAAGAAAAGGTATGTTTGATCTTTTGCTGAAGCGTGAACTCGTTGAGGATGCTCTTTTCCAAATGCTTTGGATTTGAATTTGTCATGTCTTAGCTTGCAATGTCGAGCACGCGAAGCCTGTTCTGAAGCTCTTCTCCTTTGAAGTCTGAGTTCGTAGTTCATTCATGTATCTAAGTTGGTGTCAGTTGGAGAGGACTGCCTTGACCAAAGATCAATCAGAACTCGCATGTTTACTTGTATGGTAGGAAAGTTAGCTTTTTGATCTTATTCTTTTCTTCTGCTTGTATAGTGGTAAGTGGCAAAGAACCTTTTGGTCTCATTCTTTTAGTTCAATACTAGTTAGCCCATTTTCAATTTTATACTGTAGAGTTTTGTGAACTAAATCAGCATTTAGGAATGCCGCCTCTTAAGAAATCCAATGCATGATTGGGAATCATACTATGATGCTGGTAGATACAAGGTTCATAATTGCCTTGTCTCAGACATGGTTGTTATAGTCATTGGCTGTTCCTTGTTATATCAAATTAGTTTAAAGGATTTGGACTGCTCTTTTGTTCAACCTTTTGTTATTTCTACAAACAATCCCTGTCCTGCAAATATTGGCTTGTTGGTTTTTCTTCCCTTGAACGTGAATTTGCCGTCATTTTTCTGCAGCTATGCGAATTTTTTCTCTTATCTGAGAATCCTAATACATATAAAAACCTTGTGCTTTCTTCCAAATAATGGAGGCCTGGCTCCGCTTATGGGACATTATGGTGCATATGCGATGCAGGATCTTACTGTCTAATTTTCAACGTCATTTATCTGACCCCAGAAGTATTTCTTCAGAGTGAAATTATATCCCCTATGTTTCATGCTTATGTGCTGTTCTGCATGGTCATCAGCTTTCAGTGCTGCCCATTAATTATGGTGCTCAGTGGTAAAAAAAATTATGGTGATTCATTTTTTCTTTTTTTGCCAAATAGTGATTGATGTTGACATCCTGCTTTTTGTTGTGCTTTTTGAAGTTCATATTAAGTAGTGACGAAGTAACAGAATGAAGAAAGAGTTTTGGCTGTATCCTATTTTTTTCTTAGGGAGGGAGGGAGATCCTATTGTTTTGTTTGGTTATTACTAATCAGCATGTTCTTTTGACACAGAGGAACACGAAACAGACAGTGAAGAGTCTGATGTCAGTGGTTCTGACGGAGACGACACATCATGGATTTCATGGTTCTGCAACTTGCGAGGGAATGAATTTTTTTGTGAAGTCGATGATGAATACATCCAAGATGACTTTAACCTTTGTGGGTTGAGCAGTCAAGTTCCGTACTATGACTATGCACTTGATCTAATCTTGGACGTTGAATCCTCTCATAGTAAGCTCATCCTGACCTTCATCTTGACATCGATTTCCTTGTCTGTTTTGAATCATCCTCCATTTCCAGTGCTTAAATCCTAGGGGTATATGCCACGTTCAATCATTGGACATCTCTTCCATGTTGAATTTGCCAGTGGCTGCAAAATGGATAGTTACGGTTTCAAAATTCCTTTACAAGAATTAATGAAATTACCCTTTGATTTGCTAGAAAGAACCACTTTCATAAACAATAGATAGGGAGAAAGCTCATTTTAATATAGCAAGCAAGAGTATCTGCAAACAAAGTACTCTGTTGATTACCTGATAGAAATGGGTGGAATTGTATGTAACTTCTCTTATTATGCTCAGGCGATATGTTCACTGAAGAACAAAACGAATTAGTTGAATCAGCAGCGGAGATGCTATATGGTCTAATTCATGTTAGGTACATTTTGACTAGCAAGGGAATGGCTGCAATGGTAAGACCAGAGTGTAGTTTCTTCATCTTCTAAAGAAATCTCAATTCTTCATACATTTTATTGTTCTTTAATGGTGCAATTGCATCTGGTGCAGTTAGAGAAGTACAGGAATTGTGATTTTAGCAGATGTCCTAGAGTTTACTGTTGTGGTCAACCATGCCTCCCAGTTGGTCAATCAGACATTCCTCGATCGAGCACTGTAAAGATCTACTGTCCCAAATGTGAAGATATTTATTATCCACGGTCCAAGTACCAAGGCAGTATCCTTATTTTCACGTGCGAATTTTTTATGACTTTTTCTCACAAGATTATATCATTTGCAAATCTGTACTGTCCTTGTTTTTGAATTGTGGAGGAAAGTGTCATAAATCTAATAGAGGTATAGGGTCCTAGAGAATCGAAAAGCTCAGTAATAATGCTAGTGTTGGTTGATTACATAATTGTCAAGCTTGAACGCGTGGTAGGTGCTTTACATATATAAGGTTGCTAATAGAAAAGTCTTGCACAGAGAGGATGAAGAAAAACCAGGCAATGGCAGCAGTAGTTCTCAGACAGTGCAACTGCGGTCACCCTGACAATTATTTTTGTGAAGTTGATTGATTGCTTTAAAGCTGTATTCTGGCTATATATCTGTTTGTCCTGACTATTGTTGATTGTTGATGGAATAGGCATGTTAAGCATAAAATGAGACTGGTCTCTTTTTTTATGCCATTTTTGTCTCTTTGCTATTCTATTTTGCTTACAACCAATTTATGAATATGCTTCTTCTGAAACTTTTCATCATTCTCAGTAAATTTTCTCACTTAAGATACAGAACCTCAAAACTGGATGGATTGTTTCATGTTGATCTTAGCATACTTAACTGTTGAAATTTATGCGTTTTAAGAGCTAGCTGCTACCCTTAGTTTTGCTTGAGGTTCACTAGAAGTGTTGGTTGAGGCTCACTATATGTTCATGCATTTAGGCATGATTTTCATGTCTTGGATGGTGAATATTCTGTTGATTTATCTTGTAGCCAACTTCTGGGTTATACTTGCTAGCAAGTCCTGGATGTATAGTAAAGTTCTGTGGGATCACTTTAGGAGAATTTTGCTTTTCAAAAAATGAATGCGGGAGAAATTTCCTGCTAGAATGTGTTGCAAGTAATTTGCTAGTGTTAAAAGAGTTGTGAGAAGAAATATCTTAATTGCTGTAGCTGGTATAAATGGCTGGATTATAGTGCAGATAGTCAGTTGTGGTTTCCCCATATATAGGGGCCAAAATGGCAGATTGGATTTTTTTTTTTTTTCTTTTTTTTTGGATTTCTGTAAGTTTGGTGTGAGTCTGTCTTCCGTTTATTTAGTTTGGTTTTATGCACCATATTTGCCTACACTGCTTGCCAAGTTTGTCATCTCCTATATTTTATCTTCTGAGAAATTTCTTAACTTGAGCAAGACATCGATGGAGCATATTTTGGAACAACATTTCCTCATCTATTTTTGATGACGTATGGGCACCTAAAGCCTCAAAAGCCAACGCAGAATTATGTTCCAAGAGTTTTTGGCTTCAAGATTCACAAGTCTTAACGTGTGAAGTGGAAGGCACCATCCTGTGGAGTTTTAATAATTTGGCTACTGATGCTTGTAAAAGTCTTGAATCTTTGCAGATCCACGGGCATGGCCATAGGCCAGCACACTTGCCAAGCCTCGATGGGCACAGCAACTGGAATAGATTTCGTTTATATTGATGGCTGATTGAACTATGGCTCGGGCTTATCCAGTCTTACAGGTGTGTTCTTTCATACTAGAGCAGTTGTAGGCGTCATGATTTGTTCATGATTCGCTTGGTTGGTGCTCTTGATGTCTTGCTTGATTCAGTCACCAGTCCAACGTACATGTGTGCTGGCTAGGATTTTGTCTGTCTGTGAAGTAACAAATCTATTCATTTGTTTTGGTGAAGAAATGAAATTCTAACATTGGGCACGATGATCTTGGAGCCCCGTGGGCTTCTTGCTGGTCTTAACATTAGAGTTCAGCAGTTTGTTCCTTTTCTGGTTTCCTTCTGTAATATGCAAGTGAATGGAGATTGTGATGAAAAAGAAAGTTGAGGAGAGTAAATTGACATCCAGCTCTTCATTGGGATCTCGGCCTACATAGGCGACCATCGTTGCGGTTGCCTATTGATGGTGATCAGTGCAATGAGGGTCTCATCTGTTGTCACGGTGGCTGACCATCTTTATGATAATGCTGATACCTGCCCCACCCCGCCTCGCCTGGCATTGCTTGCTGCCTCTCCCCTGGCCTGGTGTCATGTCTCGCGTTGTTTTTTCAGGGAGAAAATTTTGTCCCATTCCGGGGCGGTGTCCTGCTGGGTACAAATTCCCTGTGCTCCATGGGAGAAAATTATCTCGCCTCTAGAGCCCTGATATATTATATGGAATGTTAAGACGGGCATGGGATAACTTTTAAAAGACCCAGTAGGTCCCGCTGATTAGTATCTAATTTATACAAAGCCGACCCGCTTCCATTCCTAGCCTTGGCAATTGAGGTGATAGATTGGCATCTTTATTCCATTCCTTCGGTCATTATCAATGACCCTCCAAGATATGTTGAATCTATTCTGACCATATCTAAAAGGGTTACTATCATAAATAATTTCACGAAATATCTAAATTATTATATCTACAATCAATTTATCCTAAATAAATATAATTTTTTTTTAAATTGGTACATCTACATTTGTGATAAATATATCTTTTGTTAAACTAAATTAATATTACAAAAAAATCACAAAATTATCTTTCATGTGTTAGTCGATTCAGCAATTTAATAGTAAATTTTCATGAAAATTAATATATGATAAATTTATTATTAGTATTTTTGGGTAAAATTGTCAAAGGTATACTAATTTGGAGTTTTTTTTTTTTTTTTGTAATTTTAACCCTATTAAAAAATTACAGATGAGTATGTTTTGAGGTACGATACCTACGTTTGACTTCAATCACTTCCACCCTCGGTTCTTTTCAATTGTAATGTTGTCCTCTGCTTTGCTTCTTTATTACGCTAACTTCAAAACATGGTGTAATTAATTAATCAATTTTAAATTTATTGTGTAGATATTAATTCAATCATTAATTTTTCGAATTTGCACGAAAATTCTTTTGTAGTTATTTCGATCAATTGTCCTAAGAATTGCTGACATGGCATTCACTTATCACTACCCATCCTCTGTGGCACATTGATGTGGATGATTGCATATGTGAATCACTAACATGGACAAAGTGGATTGTTAACATTGCGATTTCCTACGGTAATTGGCAAGGAATTATAATAACAATTTTGGACATATGTGTAAGATTATGTTGACAAAATGAAAAAAAGTTTAAGATTGAATTAGTATTTGCACAATATATTTAAGGACTAAATGACAATTTTCCCTCAAAACATGTATAATATCGGACAAGCGTCTTAAGATTGATGTAGCGGACCATCGGATGTTAGTTGCAGGATGGAGGCCCGAGAAATTTCAATTGTCCATCCTAAGTTTGAAACGTGATGGAATTTACCTTTTTGTGTTTTCTTAAATCCCCTTTTGTGTTTTTTCATCAATTGAGGTGATTGAAATTTGCATTCCATACTCTCCATCGTTTTCGATGGCCCTCCAACACATCCTCGGAATCCATTCCAACAATATCAAAAAACTATGAAGTTAGTTAGCATGTTTCAGGGGACATACGTAAGTTCGACTTCAACCACTTCCACACTCGTCTTTTCAACAATAGTGTTTTCCTCCACTTTGCTTCCTTATCATGTAACTTTTAAACTTGAAATAATTACTCAATCTGTTTAAATCAATTGTGCACATGTTAATCAATTATGAACTTTCTAATTTTACGCAAAAATTTCACTATGGTTAATTCGGCCAATTGCTTCGAAATTTGTTGACATGGCGTTCAGTCATAATCATTCATTTTAGGTGGCATGTTGACATGGATGATCATTGATGTGAATCACTAACATGGAAGACTAATGGATTGTCAACCTCGTGATATCTTGCAGCAAGTGGCCAGATATGATAATAAGATTTTTGGGCAAATTTTATGGACCGTATTGATAAGATTGAAAAATTTAACACTCAATTGGTACCTGCATAATAGGTTTAAGATTAAGTGGACAATTTTCCCTCAAAACATGTATAATATTAGACAAGCAATTTTTTCAATGTTGTCTTAAGATTGATGTAGCAGACGATCGGATGTTAATTACAGCATAGAGGTCCGGGAAGTCTCCGTTGTCAACCCTAGCTTTGAAACGCGATGGAATGTCCCTTTTTATGTTTTCGCAAATCCCCTTTTGTGTTTTCGCAGATCAAAATGCAATGGAACTTCCCCTTTTGTGTTTTCACATTAATTGAGGTGATTGGAATCTGCATTCCATTCTCTCCGTCATTTACAATGGCCCTCCAATACATTCCCGGAATCTCGACCATGTCTAAAAACTATAGATGGTATTATAGGGATGTAAATGGTTCGGTTTGATTTGGGTTTTTTTTTTTAAAAAATTAAACCGAATTGAACCGATAAGGTGGGATTCTAACCCGAACCAAAAATTTGGTTCAGTTTGGTTTTTTGGTTTTTCTATTTTTGCCTTGCTTATTAGAATTGAATTGAAGCATGAGTGAGAAAGAAAAGAGATTTTAAATCAATGGTTTAATTTTTGTTAAAATTTTTGGCTTAGATTGGTTAATCGAACCAAATCGAAAAATTTAATGGTTATTTTTCGGTTATTCAAAACAAAGACAGAAAATACATGAAATTTCGGCTAAATTTAGTTCGGTTTGGTTTTGACACCCTAGTATTTAGTATGTTGCACGGGACTTTCCTATGTTTGACTTCAACCACTTCCACACTCATCTTTTAAACAATAATGTTGTCCTCCATTTTGCTTCTTTATTATGCAACTTCGAAATATGGGATAATTTCTTAATCTATCTTATATCTATTGTGTGGATGTCAACTTAATCATAAAATTTTGAATTTTGTGTTTTAAATTTATTGTGCGCACGTACCTATGTTCGACTTCAACCCCTTCCACACTTGTCTTTTCTTCTAATTGCCCTCAAAAACTGTTGACTTGGTGTCTAGTTATAGTCAAACGTCACATGTGACACGTTGACATGGATGATAGTCAACGTGAATTTTTGACATGAACGACTTGTGGATCAACATTATGATTTCCTGTGGCAAGTGGCCATAAGGAATAATATGGATTTCAGGCAAATATTTTAGATTGTATTTATAAAATTAAAAAATTTAAGACTAAATTGCTATCCGTACAATAAGTTTAAGATTAAATGGGTAATCTTCCCTCTAAATACGTATAATATCGGACAAGCAGTTTTTCAGTGTTTTCTTAAGATTGATACAGCAAATGATCGGATGTGAATTGCAGTATGGAGGCTCGGGAAGTCTTTATTGTCAACCCTAAATTCGAAACGCAATGGAACTTCCTTTTTGGTGTTTTCTCAAATCCCCTTTTGTGTTTTCTCAAATCAAAACGCAATGGAACTTCTTCTTCTTCTTCTGTGTTTTCTCATCAATTGAGGTGACAGCCATCAGCATTCCATTCTCTCCAACGTTTTCGATGGCCTTCCAAGACATTCTCGGAACCTATTCTGACCGTATCTAAAAACTATAGATGGTATTCGTATGTTGTGGGGGACGCATCTATGTTCGACTTACAACCACTTCCACACTCGTCTTTTCAACAATAATGTTGTCCTCCACTTTGCTTTTTTACGACGCAACTTCAGAACATAAGATAATTACTTAATCTGTTTTAAATTTATTCCGATTCAATTGTAAACATTTCAAATTTGCACAAAAATTTCACTATAGCATTTCGGTCAATTGCTCTTGGAAATTGCTGACATGGCATCCATTCATCACTAGTCATTTTACGTGACATATTGATGTGGATAATTGCTTATGTGAATCGCCAACATGCACAGGTTGTGGATCATCAACATCGCGATTTCCTTATGGCAAGTGATGAGAAGGAATATTCAGAATTTCAAGCAAATGTTTAGGATCATATTGACAAGACTGAAAAATTTAAGAAATACTAAATATCTGGGCAGTAGATTTATGATTAAATGGCCAATTTTCCCTCCAAACACGGATAATATTGGACAAGCAATTTTTCAGTGTTGTGTTAAGACCGACCTAGCGGACGAATCGATGTTAATTGCAGGATGGAGGCCCGGGAAGTCTCTATCGTCAACCCTAACTTTGAAACGCGATGGAATTTCCCATTCCGTGCTTGAGAATCTACGCAACCACAAGCCAAGGGTCACATCTACTCCCCTTTATCCGGAGTCCCTTCACTTTTAAGAGTTGTTAAGTATACTTTAATTAGTGTCTCGAAAGCATTTGCGTTCGTGATTATCTCATGAGGCAATAAGTTGGATCCCTCGTTACATTAATCGGGTGCTTTAGAAGTCGAGCATTATCTGGATAAGCGATTTTGTTATAGTCACCTTTACTTTTATATTTTATTTTATTTTAAGAGAATCAATGTAAGTAGTATATAAAAATAAAATAAAAACATAACCATGTACTTCGAAAATTGAAGAAAAAATACATCTTTTTTTTATAATTGATTTTACTCTTAATCTAATTCTCACATTCAAAATTTTGCCTAGTCTATTTGTAAAGTGTGGTAATTGAAATTCTAACACCTGAAATTAAATTGTTCCATCTTGAGATTTGGAATATATTTTTAAGAAAACATATTTTCTAAGCATAATTTATAACCCTCCCGAAATTTTTGGGGGCATCTTCTTCTTTTTTAAACAATATTCTTCTAAAAAAAGTGTCGGGTCGGGTCAGATTCTTTCTGGCATAGCATACGGTCCCTCCGAGGGACCACATCTGTGAGTATTGACAAGAAGTATGCACAATATCTACAAGCATCATAATTGCAGTTTCCAGCCCCAGGATGCAATAAAGGAATTTATTTAACTACATACGTCTTTCCGTACAGGCTTTGTCACGGATTACATCAACTGGAGCTATGACCTTCTGCTTCATCCAAGCGATTGAGTGCGGACATGGATCTACATATGGTAGCATACTCAATTCCATGCGCACCACTATACGAAATGCAGGAGGAAATGATGGTGGTGTTGGTCTTGGTGGGGGTGGTGTTGCGACATTTTGGATTACCAAGCTCGTGACCGGTGGTAGTCGTACCAACGGGCTAAGACAGGTACTTCCTATGGTTGTGTCGACTAGGGCGTGCTCCACATTCTAAAACAGTTAGTACTAGAGACGGTCATGAGGCTTTCATCACAGTGTCCATCCTTTTCTCAAGAAAACAGCGCGCTTTTTGTATATTGTTCTTCAGAATAGAAAAACTAAAGGCACACTACATATTCAACGACCTTCACAGGATATGATGGCATGGAACGCATGCATTCTTATTGGTAACTGTGTTCTGTGTCTTTGAGGTGGTTAAAAACCATGTTGCATAGTCTCACTCTAGTTCTAGTGCCACAGAGTTCTCGGTGTCACATATATAAGATAGATTCACTTTTTGAGCAGTCATGAAAAGGTATGAGATACGGTAGTTCAGGTGGAAATCCTCGGAATCTAATAGCTGGAACAAGGCACGGGATTTCACAAGAAGCCACGTACTGATTTCAGATTTCTGGACTGGTTTCTGAATGTTCTTCTTTCGACAGGAACCACAATTAACTGCCAGCCAGACGTTTGATGTGTTCACAAAACCTTTCTCCCTATGAAGTCAGCAAGTACATGGATCGTCATCGGTACAGTTACAATGCCACAAGTTCGATACAGAGGGACTAAGGGAGCGTGAGTGTGTGATTACTATGTGAATTTTGAGTTTGCCTTCCATACAATAGGATCGAGCTAACATACTGCGCTGAGATATCACGGCCTAATCAGGTAAACATATCTCTAGTTTTGAATTGTGGCACCTCAGTTCCCATCACCAAATAGATGGTAAGTTGTCGGAAACAAGAAGCTGCGACTGTTTATAAAATCACTGCCCCTTGTGTGGCAATGCTCTGCACATTATGGCGTGTGCCATCCGACAGGCATATGCCACGAGTTCCTCATTCCTAGAGCACATTATGTTGTAGCAACTGGAAGTTGTCGAAAAAGCTATTCATTGCGAATGAAATACAGGGATTACTGTGGAGTATGTGAGTAAATCTGGGCGGGCTCCGAGATTGTCTCAAATCGAAAAAGCTCAGCCTAGCCAAAGACCAATTCGTTCAGAAAAACCTTGGCTTTCGTGCTTTGGTGGATCTCCGAGATCCCTTGTGATGACTTGCAGTCCATGTTGAATGGATATTTCATAAGGCATGCCAGTGCATATGTAATGATTGATCTGTTCTATGATGATGATGAACGAGCTTGGGGAAATATTTTTTAGCAGATAAGTTGGTCTTGGTCATGGTGGCCTGAAGTACTTCCTGAAATTTTGGCTCAGCTTCGGCCGAACTCCTCAAACTTCGTTTTTTGGGCTATAAGCCAAACACCTTATCGAGCCAGATCTAATCGCTGTGAACTCAGCTCGAAGATGATTGTTCCTTATTCGTTTGTGACCTCCAGAACTCGCCATTATCGTTTCCATAACTGAGGCTCCATCACAAAGTTCTTACTACTGAAATTAGTTCCACTTCATACAGTTTGCAGCATGATCCCTAAATGTAAACTCTTGAATTTAAAGTCATTAGCTCAGCCCTTGTTCTCCCGGAGTTCAATTGTCGCAAAAGAGAGTCCACCTCAAAGCAGCTCTAGAGAGGAACAACCCGCCATGCTTCGGACAGAGAAGGATGAAAGCAATTCTCCTTCTTTACCAACGTAATAATTGCAAAAGGCAAACCTTCAAATGGAGGTTTCTTTGACTCAAGCGATCAAAAACTCACAACTATCATATGGCAGTTAAAGCTTGACTGAATCTCATTCAAAACATTCTCGCCTTTCTTGGATTTGATCACCTCTAGAGTGCCTCCAAGGATGTCCGGTACAAGCCCAACTTCTAGAGGCTGTCCAGGTTCCTCTTCGCCTTCATGAGGATCAAACTACACCTGGTCTCCCTCAACGGAATCACATCTGCAGCAATAACTTTACCAAAAGTACGGCCGAGAATCTCGGCTACTCTCGGGGGGATCTTTGATTGCATCCTCCAAAATAGTAAGCAGGATCCCGAACCTGGCAAAGTATGGACAGGCGGCGTACTTTGATCATCTGTACGTTTCATCCATTAATCATCGAAAAAGAAAAAACTTAAACAGATGACCGTACCCATTGATGAGGTCTGCCGGACTTAACATGCCGTCTCAAGACCCGCGAAGGTTGATCAGAAGCTCTGCCAGAAGATCCCTTTCCAAGTCCTCAGCCTTTCAGAGAAGTCTGTAACCCTGAGAGAGATCATCATGGAAGGATAGAAGCTTGGAGAGTCCAAGTCCTCGATGCATATACTAATTTCCTTCTCATCTTTGGCTCTGAAAGTAGAAACAATGACACCAGCATGTTGTCCAGAACCACTTAATAAAGAATTTGCACCAGATCTCTTTAGAAGCTTTCCCGTGCAACAGGAGCTTGTGCAAGGAAGAACCGTCCAACCCAAAGCAACGCTTAAGCATTATAAAGAGGAAAGCTCGATGCATCTTGCTAACCGAGATTACATTAAAGATAATTCTAATTAAAGATTCTTCTCTCCTCTTTTTCCCCCAACCTTTTTCAAGAATGAAGGAGAAAGCCATCGAATAAGATCTCCAGGGCACCCAACCCCATGATATTGTTGGATGGACAGTGTGGTGAGCCACTTAGGCACCGGTTGTTAACATTTTTGTCTCTCTAAATTTTTTTTTCCTTTATTTTTCGGAGTTAAAAAGAACAGAAATCCATTTGATAATGCTCACTAATGTTTTTATTCTTAGGAATAGAAAATTGTTTAAGGAAATAGATTTCGAATAGAAATAAAAAGTATAAAAAAGTAACTTCTTGTGCCCATGAACAATTTCTAGAACAAGTGTTTATTTATTTTCTTCCTCCTCCTCTTTCACTGCCAATTGCCACTTGTGACCACTGTCGCCCGCCGCCAGCCGGCTGTTGACGCCACCTCCAACCCCAAAAGAAGAAGAGAATATAAAATTTAAGGGTTGTACCAAATGCATTTCTATTCCTTTTCTATTTGGAGGATAGAAAATTTGTGCAATTACTAAACGAATTGTTTTATTCAAAAATTATTTCAAGGAATAGAAATAGAAAGAATTATTTCTAAAAAGAAATTATTTTCAAGAATATAAATTTTACCAACATACTCTCAACTTGCAATCACATGCCACTATGCCATCTAACAAGCCGTCACAAACATCGCTGATCCCCGTGTAGCTCCTCTTGCCACATTGCACATGCCGCCCTCTCCCTACAACTGCATGCCACTTGGGCCCCCCGCCGAGCCCGCGGTAATCAGCAAAATATTGTACAAGTATTGGAGGCACAAGCTCAACGGATGCATCAATGATGCCAATGCTTGCAGTAATTGCTCATCGACAAGTTCCATTTCCCTCAGGATTCCATTCTCATGCTCACTGGTACCGAATCGATCGAGCTCAACCGAATGTTCTGCACGGTAGATTCGTCATGGCATCCATCCATCTAGAAGCACAGTTTCAGTTGATGCTGGAGTAGGATTAACTGGTTGCCTGCTTTGGAGATTCGGCCTTTGTTTCAGACATGTTCCTCTGTACTAGGCCAAAAAGGAAAACGTGCGGCGATGTCAGATTCGCTCTCCATCATTCCGATGTTATTGTAGAATCTACGACGCTATCCAGTAGATGCTTTGATGCTTTCTTGCTCGTGGTAGCCTCACCAGTCATAGATGAGTCTTGACTTGCATTGAAGATGGTTGAAAATATAATAATTCGCGGAAACGATAGGATTTTACAATTTATGTCAATACGAAAATATTTGAAAAATAAACGAGATCAGAAATTTACATTGTTCGGTCTGAATATCAGTACCTACAACTAGGTGAGAGCCAATAGCAAGCAATCCATTATAATTGGAGAATCAGAGTTATAATCATCGCTCACACGCTCGAGTGTTTCTCAAGTCTAGATTTTAAACGCAAACCCAAAGTGTTTACAAATAAGTAATGTAAACTCATAGCACAAAATCAGCGAGTGTTCAAGCTCTAGTAATTCACTCATATGAAAAACAATAACTCCATTATTTCTTGTATGTTTTGTATAGCAACTGTAGCTTCTTAGCTTGACTTCTATTCTTATGTGGCGTTCTCTTCTCTATACACTGAAGAAACCTTTGCCTTTTTTGAAGAAAAACCAAGTACTACTAAGTTTCTTCTATGGATAAAGGAGTAAACCCATGTTTTTGTCCTTTTTGCAAAGTAATCCTAATCAAACTTGAAATCTTATAAAGGACAAGAAAACCAAATTTGATTAGAATAGGAAATATTTTGATCAAATCAAAATCATTCTATAGATCGAATTTGTGAAAATTCAAACTCGAGGTATAATTTAACAAAAAAGAAAGAAACCTAATTCTACAAGAATTCTGAACGAAACACAACACGGGGAAGTACTGTATCAACATTGGAAATCAAATATCCATTTATCCTGCTTTGCAGATTCACAAAACTTCTATTGTTTAAAAAAAAAAATTTTCATTATTCAATCCAAGAGTTCACACTTCACGACATTCTTGCGTCACATGATTTGCGATAGTATTTTTCCATTAAGAAAGAAGTTCTCACGATGAATATATGATAAGCATCGATTATCAAGCACGTGACAATAGTCGTTTTTTTAAAACGCTGTTTGTTAGAGATGTTTGTAAACGCAAAGATTTATTGTTAAGCTTCCGTTTATTTTGCGGAAAATGAATAATTTGAAAAACATTTTCTTAAATATAATTGCTAGTATCATTTGAAGTAATTTGTGAATTGAAGATAAATATTTTTGTAGACGTGTAAAAATTAAATTCCTCAATTTTATAGAATGTTTTTCAAATCATTCATTTTTTACGTAATAAACAGAATCTAAGTAAATCACAATATCCTCCAATTTAATATTCAAAAATTGAAAAGTTAGAGATAATTATAAAAATTTCAATGTTGTTATTTTGGCTAATTGCTTCTGGAAATAGCTAACACGATGTCTAGTCACCTTCGCCAGTTTACATGGCATGCTAATGACGGGGCAATTGGTTGGAATAACTTTATTGAAATTTTGTGCAAATATTTAGGACAACATCGACAAAATTGAAAAATTTAAAACTGAATTAACTTCTTTACAAGTTTAGAATTGAATAAGTAAGAGCGCAAATTATAGCCATTCTGTGTCTTTGTTTTCCTATTTGTCTATTTACAGAAATAGATTCGAAATAGAAATTCGTTTGATAATGCAATTTCATTTTTTTTATTTTTAGAATAAATTTTTATTCCAGAAGTAGGTTTGGAACAGAAATTAGGCATAAAAATATTTTTTTCCTAATTCTAGAATAAATATAAGAAATAAAAACTTTTCTGATTACTCACCCTTGTTACTAGCCGATTGCCTACTTGTCATCTACCATCACCCACCCCCTCCCGATCACCAGTCACCCTCTGACCAACTGCCGCTAGCCCCTACTAGCCATATGCCATCACTCACTTTTCGTTGTCTGAGAGAGAGAAATTTTGTATTATTATCAAGTAAATTTTTATTTCGGGAACATAAATTTTGCTTTTTATCAAACACATATTTTTACTCAAAACTCTTTCAGGGTCAAAATTCGATTTATGCAATAGAATGATCATATTTCGAGCTCTAATTTTCACCCTAAACACATAAAATATCGAGCAAGCAAATTCTTAGCGTCGTCTTAAGATTGATAGGGTAGACAACCGAATGTCATTGCAGGATGGGAATTCGGTAAAGCCTATTATTGTACCCTAACTTTGGACCACGAATGAAATTTCCCCTTCTTGCGTTTTCTTAAGAGTCTATTGAGAAAAAAGGGTCATGACCACTGCCTCTATCCAAAGTCCCTTTCTCAAACTCTTTTTGGGTATTCCATTCGGGATCTAATGAATCTCAAATCTAAAAAAGGCCTTATGCTAAAGAATAAGGTCACGACTACTGCCTTTATCCAAAGTCCTTCCTTTTCCAACACTTTAGGTATTCTATTCAAGATCTAATGAAGGAATAGTGTTGTTGGGGTCTTTGAATTATCAATAAATAAAGATAATGAAAAGCGCAAATCTCAAATGAGAGTCTTGACAACATTCTCGAACCACCTAAAGATGCCCTCTTTATCTAATGAGAATTCTGTTGAAAAGCGTCTTGAAAGTCATTTGTCATATAACTAATATAAGTGACTTCCTCTCATCATGTGTAATCTTTTGAAACTAAGCATGCTTAATTAGTGTCTTGAGAACGCACTCGCTACCATGACTATAGTGAAACGATAAATCGCCGCCCAATTATACATTAATTGAACTCTTTAGGATTCATGTATTTATTTTTATTTTAAGAAAATCAATAAAAGAAATTTTAAAAAAAGGCATCATCAATCTACTTTTTATTTTTTTTGGTCGGTATTACCGACCTACTTTGAAACTTGAAAAGAAAAACACATTTTTGAGAGCAGCATACTTTTTGTTTTTTTTTAAATCCTTTTCTTTCACAATATTACTTTTTAATAAATAAATAAAGTGGTATTGGCTTCGTCCTGCTTTGACCCAGATCGGGTCGGGTCGGGTCGGATTCTTTTTGGGCGCAGCGCGTCGCCCGCCCCGTCCCCTCCCAATCACACGGGTCAAAGAAAACAACGTGACGAACAATGCAAAATGTCAACATCATCCCACGATTGCTCGTCAAAATCGAAGGGGGGCTCCTCCTCCTCCTCCGTCGTCATCATCTCCTCCTCCGTCGTCTTCGAGACGAGTCCAGAAACCCCCTCCGATCGACGCCGCCGCTCGCCGGATCTCGTCTCTCTCCGAATCGACAAAGCCGAATTCTCTCGACGCTTCGCCTTCTGATCAAACCTTCCATTTACTTGCTCACCACAAGCTGCAATCTCCCACCCCTTCCCTTTCTCTCCTCCGGTGAGGTACAGTGAGGGGACGACATGTATCCGCCGCCGCCGGTGATGCTGGTGAACTGCTCCGGCTGCCGAACCCCGCTGCAGCTGCCCCCTGGGGCCAGATCCATCCGTTGCGCCCTCTGCCAGGCCGTCACGCACCTCGCCGACCCCCGCGCGGCCCCTCCCCCGGCCGCCGCCGCCCACGCGCCGCCGCCGTACTCCGCGCCGCCGCCGGCGCCCTCGCCCTACGGCCACGCCCCGCCGGGGGCCCCGCCGAGCCCCCACGGGCGGAAGAGAGCGGTGATCTGCGGGATATCGTACAAGTACTCGAGGCACGAGCTCAAAGGTTGCCTCAACGACGCCAAGTGCATGCGGTACTTGCTCATGAACAAGTTCCATTTCCCTCAGGAGTCCATTCTCATGCTTACAGGTACTGTTGCGATCGAGCTCGATCGACTATCCCGTGCATTAGATTTTTCGTGGTGTCTATCCGTCTAGAAGCATCGGCCGGCCGACGCAAGGGTTGGATTCACCGGTAGCTCGCTTTGGAGATTTTGGCCTTTTCATTAACTGCATTTCGGCGCTAATTGCGCATTATCTTTATTGATTATTATGCGATAGTTTGTTTCCAAACATGTTCACCTTCACATGGCCAAAAAGGAAAATTTTGGGGGATGTTAGGTTTTTCAGCTATTGTTCTGATTTTGCTGTAGACTTCATGACATTATCGAGTGGATGTTTTGATGCTCGCCAGTCATAGTTGAGTCTGGCAATTTTTCTGAGTAATTCCTGCAATGTGTGGCTTCAAAAAGTGAGTAGGCACTGATCATGTTATGTGTAAATTAACTGAGCTTTGTTTTCTTGCGCATCCACCGATCATGTCCACGGAAAGTCTTTTCTGGAAAACATTATGCTGCGAAAGGCAGTAGTAATCGACTGTAGCAAAATTACAAACTTTGCCTCCGTGAACATCAGGACACTCTTGACTGTGGTTTAGAGTTTGTGCCATTTTCTTTAACATGCTGTAATCTAGACTCTTAGTTCTATGAGGAATCTGCGTTTGAATGTGTCAGCTTGCAAGTTTCTCATCACTGCATGTACCTTATACAAAGGGAAAGTCTTCAGCACAGTTATCCTTTGAAACTTGTGTTGCAGAAGAAGAAACCGACCCTTACAGAATTCCAAACAAACAAAACATGAGGATGGCATTGTATTGGCTTGTACATGGCTGTCAACCTGGAGATTCCCTTGTATTCCACTACTCAGGTCATGGTTCACGGCAAAGAAACTATAATGGTGATGAAGTTGATGGTTATGATGAAACGTTGTGTCCCCTTGACTTTGAAACCCAGGGCATGATTGTCGATGATGAGATTAATGCAACAATTGTGAGACCTCTTCCCAATGGTGTTAAGCTTCATGCGATAATAGATGCTTGCCATAGCGGCACTGTACTTGATTTACCATTCCTTTGCCGAATGGACACGTAAGTTTTTCTATTCATTAGTACTATTTTCTTAGTGCCTTGAAACAGAGCTAGGTATGACTAAGATTATGAGATCTTTCTATCTGAAAAAAAAAAAAAGGATAATTGAGGTTTTGACATTGCTAGACCGAAAGCATCTTTGATTTTTCCACATAAATTACAAATCATTGTCAGACCATCAATACGACTCCACACACTAGTTCTGGCTGTCTATGTTAAGCTATGGTGCCAGTTCTTATCTACATTCTTCATGCAATTTTCTTTCGTGGTTAAAGGAGTGGCCGTTACATATGGGAGGACCATCGCCCTCGATCTGGTACTTACAAGGGAACAAATGGTGGAGAAGTCATTTCATTCAGTGGCTGCGATGATAACCAAACTTCAGCGGACACTTCTGTAAGTATTTATGAGAAGTATGCACAGTATCTACTAGCATCATAATTGCAGTTTCCAGCTTCAGAATGCAATAAAGGAATTTATTTGACTCTGCATGTCTTCCATACAGGCTTTGTCACGGATTACATCAACTGGAGCTATGACCTTCTGCTTCATCCAAGCAATTGAGCGCGGACAAGGATCTACATATGGTAGCATACTCAATTCCATGCGCGCCACTATACGAAATGCAGGAGGAAATGATGGTGGTGTTGGTCTTGGTGGCGGTGGTGTTGTGACATCTTTGATCACCATGCTGGTGGCTGGTGGTAGTGCTATTGGCGGGCTAAAACAGGTGCTTTCCTATGGTTGTGTTGACTTCTGCATAATATACATTTTAGTTACAGTCGGTACTAGAGATAGTCATGGCTTTCCTCATAGTGTCCTTCCTTTTCTCCAAAGAAAATAAAGAAAAAAAGTGCCCTTTTGTTATATATTTCTTTCGAATAGAGAAACTAAATGCATACTACCTAGTCAACGACCTTTGCAGGATGTGATGGTACTGAACACATGTATGCTTAGTGGTAACTGTCTTTTATTTTTCGTAGGTGGTTAAAAACGATATTGGATAGTCTCACTCTAGTTTTAGTTCCATAGAATTTTTGGCATCACATACTTTTTTCACGGTGATTCCCAGTATGAGATGGGTAGTTCAGGTGCGAATTGTCAAAGAAAGTGGCAGGGGAATCGAATATTTGGAGCATTGCACGGGACTTCATAAGAAACCGCATACTGGACTGATTTCTGAATGTTTTTTCTTTCCACAGGAACCGCAGTTAACCGCCTGCCAGACGTTTGACGTGTACACAAAACCTTTCTCCCTATGAAGTCAGCTTGTACATCAATTGCCATCTTTTGTATTTCCATTGCGATAGGTTCAGTACAGATAGAACACGGTTAAGTACAATACAGAGGGACTAAGAGAGCGTGAGTTTCTACTTGTGAAATGTTATTTCTTGCGTGCTTGTCGGATCAATCGATCGATCGATTGTATTGCTGGAGCGACATATGTTCCGCTTGGTAATTTAATTGTGGTGATTACTTTAGCATGTGAACTGTGAACTTGCCTTCCATGATATATGATTTGAGCTAACATACTGAAAAGCTCGGCCTGAGTGCAAATATTACTGTGGAGTATGGGAGTACCTGTTCAAGGCCTTGGGCAGCCGCTAGACCAGTCCAGGCCTGAAGTGCGACTGGGTGGGCTTGGAGATCGTCTCAAATTTAAAAGCTCGGCCTAGTGAAAGATGAGTTCATATCCTGAAAGATTCTGACTTTCGTGCGCTTTAGTGGGTTTCTAAGATATTTTTTGATGACTTGTGTTGTGGCCGGCGAGGGCACCGAAGCCCTCGCCCAGACCAGATGAGGGTGTCGCGGCCCTTACTTGGACTGGATCTAGGTGAGGGCCGATGCCCTCCTTGTGGTCGTCGAGGCTGTGTGGGCCATCACTCGTGACGCTCGAAAGCAATGACTTTTGCTGGCAAGGGTTGGCCAGCAACCTCAACCTCACCGGCCTAAGGTTGGAAAAAGAAGAAAAAAAGAAAAAATTGGAAAAATAATCACACGTTTTATAAAACGTCCACGTCAACTCCACCCATAACACGTTAAACTCTATTGCTCATGCTGGCAATTTTTGACCAAATTTGCTAGATGGATTCAATTGGTAAAACACGAAAATGTTTAGAATTGAATTGACAGAAGCGTAATTAATTTAAGATTTTTTGGATAATTTTCCTAAATCACTTAGGAAAATGATTCACGGAAAACATATGCTTAAATTCATAAAATGATTTTCCCTTTTAAAGATCGGAAATCATTTTAAAAAATATGACTAGATACCAATGCTTAGATTAAAAGCCCTACACTTGGGTCCATCATGTGTGAGATTGGGACCTCGATGCTCGTGCCTCGGTCCATTGAGGTAAGGCCTATAACCCTAGAACCCTAGAAACCTAGTGTTCATGCCCAATACCTTGGCACATGGGTGGGCGTCCACAAAGACCATTCTCGAGTCCCTAACACCTTAGCCTGGGTTCACAAAGGTCGTGTTCAAGTCCAAGCATGGGCTTAGGTCCTCAATGCCTATGCTTATATCCCTCCACACCCAAGCTCGAGACCCTGATACTTATGCCCAAGTACATTGAGGTCTGGCTTGAGACCTCATTGCCTGTGCTCAGGTTCCTAATGCCTGCACCCACATCTATTGAGGCTAGGCTTGAGACACCAAGACCTTGATGCTCAAGCCTAGGTCCACAAATGCCAAGCCCTGAACATCATGCTCATGCTTGGATTCCCCACACCTGAGCTCAAGGCTCAAAACCATGGCGCTCAACCTTGAGTCCTAGCGACCAAGCCTGAATGTCGAGATCCTAGGCCCTGCTTCAATGGACCTGAGCTTGAATGTCATGGATCTAGAAATGGGCATTGGGGTATCGAACTTGACCTCGCTAGACTAGGGCACAAGCATCCAATTCTCGAGCCACGGACCACGGTCTTGAGTTGATTAACTCAAGCACTAACACCAACATCTAGGCACTTGGGCCTTAGCTAGTTAGCCTTGATGGATCCAAGCTTGAGCATGGATATCAAGGTCTTGAGCTTGGCCTCGATGGACCTAGGCTCATACACCAAGGACTCGGGCCTAGTCATAACAACTTGGGCATGGATACTAGCATCTTAAGCTCAAGCTCGATGAACCAAGGCTCAAGCCCAAGCATAGGGGGCTCAAGTCACCAGGTTTCCTAGCCTAGCCTCATTGGACCCACGCCTAGGCCTAAGCATCGAGGGCTTGCCCTTGGCATTTGCATGCTCAGCCTTGGGTGTCGGGGACCTAGGTCTGGTGCCACCTCAGTGCCTATGCTCTTGCTCGAGACCAAAGTGTCCATGCTCATATTTAGGAAAATCAAATCAGGTTTTTCCATCTGCACACCCAAAAATATTTTTGGATTTTTTCAGTTTATTGCCAAACACTAAAAATTGTTACCATTTTTCCGAAAAAAGGACTTCCTAAAAAAAATATTTTCCATAAATATAACATTTTTTATTTGGGAACAAACGAATCAAACAGTTGAGCGAAACACGAACAAGAGAATTCAGATTTTGGCCGAGGAAACGCCGACATGCGATGTGACTGGAAGACTCTTCGTCGTTTACCACGTTTGTCTATTCAAAATCCCACACTTTTGGTATTCCAACTTCCACCATGTCTGCACGCAACGAGAATTAGATGGAAACCCGTGGACCAAACAAGGTCAAAGAAAAAGATCAGAAGACAGGGCTCCACCTACGCAAGCCGAAAAACCAGTCGGAAAACCGGATTCAACCGATCCACGAGGCTCGCGAAGTAATCTACGAAACCTCCATGCACGATCGGAGCTCCGAGGTCGTACCTCTGATTGTAAATAGAATGCTTAGATTCGACACTCGGGGCAACAATTAACAGCAACTCTCGAAACTCCCCCATCCAAAGATACATCAGATTTTTCTTGAGTAGAAGCATGTAGATATATATATAATGTCTAGGAGACGATTAACTATAGCTGTTTGAAGAAGAATAGACAGTCCAACCTCAAACGGCTCTCATGAAAACACAAAGCCACCATCCTTCGGGAAGAAGTAAATGAAAGCACTTTCTCCTTTCTAAAGCAACATGGCAACAACAAACGGGCAAAATCTTCAAGTAACACTTCCCTTGGACTCCAAGCGATCACAACTCACAACCATCTCATAAGAAAACTCGAAAAGGCATTCAATCCTGGCCCTAATCTTTTTCACGACAGTTATATAAATTAAAAAGATAAACCTTGACTGATACGAGACCGGATTACTAATTTAATTATATATTGACCATATCGTATTCTCCCTTGTATGAAAACAAACACTTAGATCCAGGTTTAATGCTCCATTGAACCTCTGGAAATTGCATTTGATCTTTCAAAGAATAAAACTATTCAGTGGCGCGGACAAGGACAACCGAAACAGATTATCACTCACCCATAAGAAAAAACTTTCTATATTAAATAGCAACTTCGAGAGATACAATGAGCACCTTCTTAATCATCTAAAAGAACTTGTCTAAAATCCTCGAGCTTCTAGGAGCCGGTGGCCGAAAATCCTCCAACTGCAAGTTGGAGCTTGACCGAATCTCATTGAAAACACTCTCACCTTTCTCGGACTTGATCACCTCCAGAGTGCTTCCAAGGACATCTGCTGCATACCCAGCTTGTAGAAGCTGTCCAGGTTCCTCTCCGCCTTCACGTATCAAGTGCCCAATCTCCCCCAATGTAATCACCTCTTCAACAATAACTTTGCCAAAAATACGGCCTACATATTCAGCTGCTTTCGGGGCATCATTGAGTGCATCCTCCAGAGTAGTGAGCACAGACTCAAACCTGGGACAGTTGTAAAGGCAGTGAGCAATGACTATATGTACATTTCATCCATTGATCTTCATAATGAAAAACTTAAACATAACACCGTACCCTTTGATGAGGTCCACTTTTCTTAAGATGCATTCTTGAGGCTTAGAAAGGGTGATTAGAAGCTTGGCCAGAAGATCCCTTTCCGAGTCCTTTCTTTCAAAAGAGTCTGTAACCCAGAGACAGATCATGGAAGGATAGAAGCTTGGAGAATTCAATTCCTTGATGCATAAACTAACTTCTTTCTCATCTTTGGCACTGCAAAGTAGACACAAAGATATTAGCATCTGTTCCACAACAACCTAAAATGGAATTGCAACAGATATCTTCATCAGCTTTCAAATGCAATATGTGCTTATGCAAGAAAGTACTGCCCAACTTAAAGTAACACTTGAGCACTATAAAGAGGTACTCCATGCATCTTTCATACCAAGATTACATCAAGCATAATATTAATTAGGGGTTCCTCTCTCCTCTTTTTCCCCCAACCGTTATCAGAAATGATCTAGAAAGCTACCAGCTTCAGTGAATACAAACAATTGCCTCCCTAAAATAATATTGTAACTGAAGTTGCCACAAATCTGCTGGACCATAAAAGTATCTCTTGTCCAAGAAGGTCAGAACAAGCAGAGGCGTACCAAAAACATAGCAAATAAGAACCACTGGGCACCCTAACCCATGATATTGTTGTATGGACAGTGATAAGTGGCTTAACCTAACGAAAAGCAGAAGCTTGTCATGCCTGGATACTAGAGGTACAAGTCTAGAATGAAAGCAGGGGTAAATGCAGCCATACTCAAAGGGCAAGTGCACCTTGTCCATTTTCAGTTAAGCTAATTTATGAGAAACAAGAAGAAACTACGCATTAAAGACCCGACTTAACATACTATTACAACAAGATCAGATGACTTCTTAGATCACACTGAACAAAGGCAGAAAACCACAAATAACCAAACTAGAGACCACTTCCCACAGATCCAAGATTTCAAACATCAGCACCGAGCAATCCAAATTGCCAATATAAGAGTCTACAAGCATCAAGAGGGAAGGAAATGGTTAACATAACAGTGTTGCAGAACATTTCTCAATTCTAGGATGAAAGCAGGGGTAAACACAGTCATGCTCAAAGGGCAAATGCACCTTGTCCATTTTTAGTTAAGTTAGTCCACAAGAAACAAGAAGAAACTATGCATTAAAGACCAGACCAAACATGCTACAGTAACAAGATTACATAATTTCTTCTTAGATCACACTAAACTAAGGCAGCAAATCATAAATAACCAAACTAGAGACTACTGGCCACAGATACAGGATTTCAAACATCAGCACCGAACAGTCGAAATTGCCAATATAAGAGTCTACGAGCATCAAGAGGAAGGAAATGATTAACATTCTTGGCTGCTTATTTGGGCCTAACAAAATAAGTCTTAAAATATAGTCAATATATGGACATTCCAGCGACAGTTGAACCTCCCAAAACGATGAACCCTGACAATAATATACAAAAGAGAACCAACTAATACATACCTATAGAATTCTTTAATTGTTGTAATGGACTTATCTCTCAGCATGTCTTCTGGCCATATTTTCTCCGAAGAAATATCCTGAGTGACATTTGTTCCCTGTACTCGTGGTAAAGGAGAATTTCCACCACCTTCTCGGCTACCAGGCCTATTACGATGCACACCGGATTGGTCATAAGCACCAGAGCCCGAAAGCCTATCTGCCATATGACTAGTCGCACTTTCCTTTGAGCTGTAGCTTGTCCTCTCTGCAGAGCTAAATCCATTCGAATTATCTGCTATTCTTCGAGAGTCCACCAAGTTGGAGGAAATATCAGCTACTGAAGTGCTTGAGCCTGATGACAACCCTCTAAAAGACATGCCCCTGCCAAGCCCACCCTGAGGTCCTAGGGTGATTGAATGCGAATCATCACCTAACCTTTGAGGCAAAGGAACTGCCAATGGCCTGGGCTCATGAGGCTGTCTTTCTTCAAACCGAACATCCTGACTGCCCTGCCCACGGACCTGTGAATGCGACCCACGGAAACTGCTGACCTGGGCATTTGGAGAGGATAACATACTAGAGCCCCTAGAAGAGAAGTCCACTGGCTGTCCTCTCCTTGAAGGATTGATCCCTGAACCACGAGAATTTCTGCTAACCTGGGCATGTCGTTCTTGAGCAGCATCTCTATGAACTTCATCAATCTTCTTCGGCCCTTCTACCTTCCTCCTTTGCTGCCATTTATTTTTCCTTAGATCACTTGAATCTTTTAACATGAACCTAACCCTTGAGGAGAGATTCATGTTGTTTGACAAAGTCCACATCCTCTCAAAATATGCATCCATGTGGTGCTTTGCTCTTGGATGGTCAATCATCTCCCCAATAGTACTCATTAATTTGCATAACGCCTCAATGTCCTCCTCTTCAGGAGTCTCTTGTTGACCCAACAGTTTCTTTATGCATTCATGCATAATTTTCTCAGTTAACATTCTCTTCTTGTACAACTCCCCAATTAATCTGATGTTTCCCAACATTCTTCTTCGGGCCTTAATTCTCTTCTCCTCTCTTTCCTCTTCAGACTGTTTGATCTCGCCCTCCTCTTCAGCTTTATTGGCTTCCTGTTCCTCTCTTTCCCCTCTCTCAAATTCTTCCTGGCACTTGTTCAAAAGCACCCTCTTAAAAGTAATCTTATTATTATCTTCAACGAAATCAGGCAACTCCTGAGCAAGATGACTACACAAGTTGGCATACATTTCACAAAATGTGGGTTCCATCAAAGCCTTATCAAAAATCTGAGAAATAAGACCTCTAAGAGTGGTTGCATTGTCAATGTTAACTGCTTTTACTTGCTCAAACAATTTCTCAAAATTCTGAGGAGTCAACTTGTTCAAGATAGCTTTCAACTGCCTCTGCTTTGCCTGTTCCTCATCTGTAACTTTACCCACTTCATATTTCCTCTCAGCCCTGTGCATCATCTGTAATGGAGTCTGAGGAGAAGGAATCAGACCCTTCTGCTGGAAGCCAGAAGCACGCTGCCACCTGTCAGCATCGGAGTTATTTCTTTGCATCCCTCCCTGGAATCCGGGGGACTGCATTGGACCAGATAGTATCCCTCCGGCGTATTGGACGGGAGTCTGTCCACGAGGATTCCTCAAAACACCGTAATTACCACCTTGTCCAGATCGCAAACCTAGGTTAGGCCCAAGGCCCACATCAAGACGCAGATCACGCCCTGGACCTCCAAAATTACCAGGCAGTTTACTCCACTTATCATCATCAACCAAGCCACTTCCGCGGCGATCTAGCCGAGCGCCCCCACTTTGCCTGTCTATCATTCTCGCAGGACTGGGGTGAGAATCACGGTCAACAAAACGCGAAACATTAACAGAAGGATTGAATGCCTCGGCTATGTCATGCGTCACTTCAAAATTCTCCGGAAGATTGGTACATCTCTCTGCAAATTTGAGGAGAAAATCTCTAGAATATTTTCTTGCGACAGACCCATTTCTATTTTCGCTGCTTGGCACAGAAACATCAACCTGATGCCCACTGGTTGGAGATTCCAATGCTGGTGAAGAGACATCAACAACATCTTCCCAATCATCTATCTCAGGTTTAATTTGCTCAACATCATCGCTCACCACAGCTTCTTTTGGAGATGTCTCAGCAGCTACTGGGTTTGCACGAATGTCCTCAGAAGAATTCTGTGTGTCTCTGGAGGACGTCAATGCTTCGTTCCTTTCCTCTGAACCTTTGTAAGCATTATACAGATCGGTTGGCCCAGCAGCATCAGCTTTCTGGAGAAGTTCTTTCCTCTTTTTCTTTCCTCTAGCCATATTACTTGAAAACCTACTTATTTCTGGAGCAGGCTTATCTTTCGGACCTGCTATCTGAACTGATTTTGAGCTGCCTCCGACACTTTCTGTAACATCACCATCATCCCCAACAACTGCTTTGAAAGAGTCAGCCATTGAAACAGAAGAAGAGTCAATCACCTCATCCATCCCATTTAAAGAGGCATCTGCATAAGAATTGTCACCATGAACACTAGCTAAAGGAACAGCAGCATCACAAGGAGTAGCTTCTCCAGTCTTAGAATCCACAGATGAGGATGTAGGCACCTCTGAATTTCCCATCGTCTTATCAATATCTAGATCATATCTCTCTTCATCCAGGCTGGTCCTTTCAGTTATGCTAGTTGGAACCTCCTTCCCAGAAGCTTCGACCAATGGGACAGAATCCTGGTCACCCTCTCTGATGATACCAGAATGTTCTAAAGAGCCTGAGACACAAGAAACCACAGAACTATCATCAGACTCTTTCGATTGTTCAACAGGCCCCATACTTTCTAGTTCACCCCTGTCAGCATCCGTATTATCCAAAATTTCATTTTTCTTGGCAGAGTCATCTTGAATTGATTGTTGAGAACCCTGTGAATTATCAGGATCCAGTACACCAGCAGAAATTTCAGATGACACAGAGACAATGCCTTCCCCAACACCATCGTGCTTAAGTTCCAAATTATCAGGAGAGAGAGCATCAGTTGTTGAAAGCGATTCACTTAGAGACTCTGGAACATCTTCACAAATTTCCGATGGGGAGGTGTTAGTTGTCTTGGCTTCCAAATTCTCAGGCACTCCACCATGAGAGGATTCCCATAAAGCTACAGCTGAGACTGAGTTTCCTTCTTCATCAACCTGTTCAGGATTGCTAAAAAATGTTACATGCTAATCTGCAATTAAAGAAAACAATACAATATGGGCCTAGAAGAATTTTAAATGCAGTTATGGTTATGGTTGCACAAGAACTAGTCTGAGAATTGTTGGCACATCGTACCTTAATTGGATGTGGGTCATCTCCTTTCTTTCCTTGGTCGTGATTCTTGGTAGAATTAGACCTGCTAAGGTTCTCAAGACTCCTTCCAGCAACATTGGTGGGAGCTGCTTCAGTGGAAGAGCGATTGGCAGTTGAAGAACCGGTTGCAGGCCGTTCCCCAGAAGCACCAGTTGACCCTACATACTGTTTGTTAGGCCCTGGCAATGCCCCTAATTCACTTCCAGGTTCTTTTGACAAGGGGCCTCTGGGAACCTCAGAATTTCTAGATGTTGAATTCCCAGAAATGTTGACAGCTTTAGGTGATTCAACCTTATCAAAAGCAGGTAAGAGACTTGCAGAAGATAATTCAGTAAAATTTTCACCATCAGAACCAATTCTGGGCTTAGATGTCCCCTGTGCAAGAGATGGAGGAGCATGGGAATTTTGCATTTGATCCTGCTTGGGTGGCTCCACTGCTCGGATAGAGATATTCGTCCTCTCAGGAAGCTGCAAATTATCTTGGGAATTCATTAATGTCATCCTTTGAGCCCCTTGGTTCACGGGAGGATTAAATCTTGGTGCCTGAGAGGTGGGGGTTATCTGAGTACCAGATAGAGGAAGAGAACTGGGCGCAGGGAAGAATAGAGGAGGGCTGGGACTGTAACTGTTTGTATAATAGTTCACTGGATGGTTTGATTGGTACGATGATATATGTGGCGCTTGAGGAGATACGTTTGGATGAGACCGGCTTGTTGGCACTCCATCAGAAAACCCCTCTGTTCGTTTATCAAGCCTCACCTCTTGATGAGTTTCTGGGTGAGTTATTTTGACAGGAGTCTTGCGAGGACCACCACCAAATTTCGCTCCTTGTTGTTGTGAATATGGACTGATACCCATTCCCAAGCTTCCCAACGGGGGGGAGAATTGGGAATTAAGCTGAGGTGCAAAACTCAAGCCCTGACCCTGATGCATGATGCCCTGAGGTTGCATCATATGGGGCTGCAGACCCGGGACAAACATCTGCTGCTGCATTGGAGGAGCATTTAGCATAGGCATTGGAATTGACATTTGAAGAGAAGCGGACGCCATTCCTTGAGACTGAATCGAAGTATTGGGGCCACTGAACTGAATAGGAACTTGTGGCTGGTTAAAAGGCATTTGCATGGAAATTCCAGGAATGGCATGAGATGAAGGTTTCTGTGATTGCACAGAGGGAGGAATGGGTGGGACTTGATCCTTCTTGCCCTTTGAAACAGTATGGCTGTCCCCGGCATTAGAATGTTCAGCGGCACCTAAATCTCGCTTTGTTGGATGCTTAGGAGCAGGAGGAACTGGCACTGGTGGACCAGTTCTTATAGCTTCATGTCGCGCCTGTTGATATTAAGACAAGCTTAAATGACATCAAGAAAAAATTCAATAATATGCATGCCAATATTTTCATTATCTCAGCAAAGAGTAATCATAGCCCATGCATTTGTATGCACATGCACATTGGTGCATGTACACTAAATCCAATCTTCACAAGTAAAGAACCAGAAGAGGGGAAAAAAAGAGAAAGATGAACCTGATCACGTTTCTGCTCGTCCAAATTTGGTGGAGCGGAGCTCGTTCTGGCAGGAATCTACAGGAAAAGTTGCATTAGAGAAACCAGCACCATCAGACAAAAAAGTAAAGAAGTCAAATAGCATACAAAATAGTAGATCACCTGCATTCCATTCATGAGACCGGGACTTAAAGTGCCAAACTGGAAAGAGAATCCTTTAGAGGCATCTCCAGAAGCTATGCCAAGAGAAAAGAAAATTCTGAATATTAGTCAAGTCCTTGCAAACGGTTAAAATAATAATCAAACACGCTGGCCAGCTGGTTGTATTCGAGTTAAGTATTCCATGAGAAAAGATAAAATCAATTAAACAGCAGAAATATAAAATTTCATATTTCATGGATAGCAAAAGTATGGTTGCAGCTCAAGTTTGCATTAACCGAGAAAGGCAGAATCACATACCCTTTTGGGGTGTCGAAGGAGGTGGCACTTCAGAACTCACGGTGGGTGGTTGGGAAGCTGGAGCTTTCGGAACAGCTCGGGTGCTTCTATTGGGGGCTGGAGGCGTTTCAGCAGGCTTGGCAGTGGCGCTCGTATGCCCAGCATCAGATTGTCCTGAAATGCAGCAGAGAGGAAAACAGAAAAACCAAATCAGCCATAACAAGCAAAAGGACACATCAAGATATATTTACCCAAGAACATGGCCCCATTGGCCGACCTCCTCTCATAATCGCACTCAATCAAAACGAACGAGACACAACACACTGAAGGAAAGTTTCGCAATTTATTCCGTGGACAACATCATACCCTGTGATAGGGGCTGGGGCTGCACATGGGCACCATTTTGCAAATTATGCTGAGCCGGAGCAGCACCCACGGGCTCCGAGGAGACGTTCGGAGGCGGCCGTACGTTGTTTACCCTAGATTGGCCTCCTTGCACATTATTAGACTTCTTGTTGAAACTGCGACACGGCAAAGACAATCGCCCGCACACACACGGGCGCCGTAATCGTCAATAAAACGAAGCCGAACTCGCACAACCCATCGATCAAAATCTGAAATTTCCGACGAAAACAGGAACCCGAACCCCAGGGGGGCCGCGGATTCCCCCAAAAAGAACAAATTTCGCACCTTCGATTGGCGGAGAGGGAAGGGGAAGGGGCGGGGGCACCGCCGCCCTTACTGTAACCGCCCGAGGAGTTCCGCTGCTGGCTGAAGCTCGCGGATCGCCCGGCTCTACGATCTTGCCCCGCCGCCTCGTTCTTCTGGTACCTGGGTTGATTGAAGGACATAAATCCCGCACTGGAGATATCCCCCCACGCCTTTGGTTTTTCGTTCGGGGCCGATCCCTCACCCTGTCCGCCGCGCACCGCCGGAAAAAACACAGATCGACAAAAACAAAACGAGCTCGAATTCAGCCGGGGAATCGGGAACCGGCCGACGCCGGAAAAAAGAAGAAGAAAGAACCCCCGATTAGGGCTAGCGAAGCGAGGGGAGGAAGAGGGTGGGGGCGGGTTTACCTGGAAGAGAGTAGGGGAGCCGCGGAGGACCGGGGGAAGGGCGAGCTAGGGTTTCAATCGGCGGTGGTCATGAGCATCACAAGCGCGATTCTAGAGAGAGAAAGAGAAAGGGGGAGGGAGGAGGAGGAGAAGGGTAGAGAGAGAGAGAGGAGGAGGCAAAATGGGGCAAATGAAGGAAGGGGGGTGGAGGGGCTGGGGCGTGCGCGTGTGGTTTTCCACTGCCTTTTTTTTTTTGGTGTGTTGGTGAGTGTGTGAAAAAGAGAGAAAAAGGAGAGAGTTTTACAGAGGAAAGAGAGAGAGAGAGAGAGAGAGAGAAACTGAGTGGTAGAGAGAGAAGGGGAGTGAGGTGGTCAAAACTAAAGGCAGAGCTTTTGTAGGAAGGAGATCCGAGTGAGATTAGAGATAGAGAGAGAGAGAGAGTGGTGAGATCAAACTTCTCATGTTGGGAACCATTGTTGGGCTTTTTCTCCTTTTTTTTATTTTTTTTATTTGCCTCTTTTGTTTTGTTTTTGGCTTGCTTTGAATGTGGGTTTTCCTTACCACCCACAGATGTTTTTCATAGGAGATTATTGGAAAAATCACCGGATGGATAGTTCTTTCTCTTTCTCTGTCCTGATCTTCTAATATCGGAAAAGATGTGATCTAAAAAGTGGTACCACGAGAGAATGTATCTGTATTCGCAATTTTTACTTTATTCGTCTCGATCATTAAATGTCATGTCTTTCCATGGTCATAGTTGTCGAGTTATGAAAAATCAATATTTTTATGCACGTTCTTTGAATTATCACGATAATTCTCTCCGTCTTTTTAATTAAACCGTGAAGTGAAATTTTCTTTTTTAAATATAGGCTTCGTCTTTGCTTTGCTATATAAAAAACAAAATTACTTCCCTCATCAACTGTCAAAAATGGTCCTACCAGATATAATTTTTATATCATATTTAAATCTAGGAAGACAAGGATCGGCTCCCATAAGTACAAATTAGGCAACAAAATCGAGTGAAAGAAAATAAGTTTGTTAAGTTTTCATTAAAAGCTTCCTTAATGAGCAATTCAAAAAAGGTGCGAGAGGAGAATATAAAGTGGAGAGGGAAAGAGTAGTTGGGACGTGTGAAAGGACAACCTTGTCCTGCAATTCACATTGCCCATTATATCCTCCAAAAGATCTGCAATTACATGGCCACGTGTCAATATGGGTCCCCCTAGAAACGACCCTTCTTAAAATATCTACAGTTTTTGTAAGGAAAAGTACATATAGAAAACTATAGACATTTGTCATCTCTTCGATTGGAACGATATTATATGGAATATACACGTGAAATTGGAAATTCTACGAAAAATAATTACTTTTTTATTAATGAAAAATAATTAATTTTCTATTAATGTTATGAGAAAAGGTATTGAAAATTATGGATCGCACCAAATCTAATGATCTACATACATTTTTGTACATATGTCGCATTTGCTTAATCCATTCTCGTTTGTTTCACTTGACATTGGAATAGCTTCTCTTTTATTCTCTTCTTTGAAAAATTAAAAATGAGGTATCAAAATTTATAAGAATCCCATTGTAAGTATGATAAATTACTTGAAAAAAACGAAGCAATTCTCCACCCAAGTGTGAAGTTCGGGACTTTTTACTTTTAATGAAAAAATTTTGAGCTTTAAAATATATTAACGAGACACCGAAAATTATATTATTTTAACAAATTTACTCCTTATTGATAAGGTTATATAGATCACCATTAACTTATGACGTTTTGCCGGCAGGGACCTATTATTTAGTGTTTTATTTTCATCATTGGATAGTACAGCTAAAAAAATATTTCGAAAAATAAAAATAAATTTTAGAAAATTGGAAAAAACCCAAAATGTATATACTCGAAAAAACAAAAAACAAAAATGAAATAAAGAAGAGAACGGCGACGGCCGCCACCTGCCGATGACTCTCGCCAAGACAGGTGGACATTGCATGGCTGTTGTTGTGGTGGAACGATGGCTTGCCTGACCAGCCGTTTAGTGTGGGCCGTTCGATCGCCGTCCGACCCCAAGGAAGGCCGAGGTGGTCATTGGCCACCACCAGCCCTCTTACCTTCCCACTTTCTCCCGTTTGAATTATTTTTGTCCCTTTGTTTTTACTCCATTTCTTCCCTTTTCTTTTTTCGATTTTCAAAGTTTTATTTTGAAGTTAAAGCAATTAACGACCTCTTAGAGATAATTGTTTCTATTGTCTCCTCCGTACATTTCAGAGTTTAGGATATGTTTTATAAAAGATGTGAAGTCAAAGATGCTTTAAAGCTTTCGCCTTGAATATCAAAAGAGAGTTTGATTTCTTATGGGATAAAAGCACAAAGTCTGAAACTTGTGCCGATTGGGGCATCATGGTTCTAATCCCTTTTTTTTTCCATGCCATTGAGTTCGAAAACTTGTTTCTGTTTGGCTTTTTAGTTATTCCATCGAGACTTAATTGCCTGAAAAGAATAGAATTAATAGAGATCCTAAGGTGCATAAAGTATTTGAATTTTATGACTTAAATGCATGAAGATAAGTTTGAGGACTGAATTGCCCAATTGACAAAATATTTAAGAATCCTGTACTTATTATCCCCTGATTCTATCAATATAAGTCATCTGATTAGGTGAATTTATTCTAACTTGATCGACGGGACAACTGATTGATGGTTAGGCAAATAGAATAGGCATAATAAAGATGAGGGACAAACCCATGACCTGAGTCACGTTTGACAAACCGTTGGTAAAATGTTTTGAGCTGTCAAATAATGGGCCCACACTGCATTTATAGCCTATTTCTAACAAAATTTCTAGTATGCTTATTTGTTATTGGCAACGTTTCAATGATCATTAACTTAGAAAGGACAAATTCATTTATCTTTTCTAAACCTCACACTAGACCTAGGTAGTTGCTTACTTGTGAGAGCTACTTACGATAATTTTCAAATGAGACGTCTTATTATGTTACATTAATATACCGATGCTCACACGCCCCACGCCTCTTATTGAAAAGTTTACATTTTTCTTCCTTATCAACTAAGGGAATACAAGAGGTGACATTATGGGGTTTAGCAGCTCAGGATGAATCTCTTGCTTATTTATTCTTCCTTAAGCATTTTAAAGATTTGCTCAGGTCCAATCACATAATTTAGTGAACATTTTAAATAAAAGCATCTTTATGTTTTCATAAATTTGCATTTTCATTTGATTCTCGTAGGTAGAATATGAAGATATTTTGTCTTAAAAATCTAGGATTAGGAAAAGGGGAAAAAAATCCGAGAAATTATTTTGAGTCCTAGACGGAAATGTTCCTGCAAGGTTGAGTTCTATTAGTACTTCATTAGGCCGTCATTAGCAGATTTTATTCAATGGTTTTTATTTTTATTTTTTTGGTTGTCATGCTTTGTTCTTTTTCACCAAACCTAACATTATATCGCAATTCTGCTAGTTTTAGTGTAACAAAATATCTAAACATCTTCAACAAGTAGTAGAAGTGCATACTAAAGAATATAAGGACTCTTTAGTATGACAAATTACAAAAGCAATTCAGTCCAAATATGAAGTTCCGGGACTTTTTACCTTTAAAGAATAATATCCGAGCTTTAAAATGTTTTAAAGACACACCGACAATTATATTGTTTTAGCAATCTACTCTTTAATGATAAGGTTTTATAGATCCCAATTAACTTATGATGGGGAAGCGGGGCGTTATTATTACTATTTTAGTGTTATTTTTTCAACATTTGACATTATGACTTAAAAATTTCCAGAAAATAAACATAAATTTTTAGAAAATTGGAAAAATCCCTAAAATGTATATAATTGAAATACAAAGGCACTACGAAAATGGACTCAAAAAATTTCCGGAAAATAAGCAAGAACTTTTAGAAAAATCGAAAAAAATCCTAAAATGTAAAGAAAAACAATTTTTTTTTTATTACCTATTAAAATTCATGTTTCGAATTTTTTCTTTGAAGGCAATAAATTTATTTGGATTCTTATTTTTTTAATCTCAAAATTTTATGGGACTAATATATCAAGCACTCAGTTGTGGAATCATCCTAAAAGCTAAATACAATCCAGGCACTACGTGGTGTTTCTCCTAGTACATATAATTTTGGTAGATAGGAGAAAAATATATATTTAGGAAGTTGATGTGATTTGCGCCAATCTTCTTAGAATTAGGTTGTATTTATTTAGTTTAATATGAATATCTTCGTGGCTGGACCCTTATAGATTTTGTATTTAGTAGTATTAGTTTCTCTATTTGAAAGGGGATTAGGATCAAGGGTACACCACAAGTCTAAATATAAAGTTCTAATAGCGGCCTCATCCACCATTAATAAAGGAGATAAGTGCATTGGTAGTCCAAAAGTTGTGAACAAAGTGTAATTTAGTCCTAAAACTTTTAAAAAATACAATTAAATTCTAAAAATGATCACAAAAGTGCAATCAAGTTTTAAAATTTTTAAAAAGTACAATCAAGTACTAAAATTTGTCAAATTGGTTAAATTAAGTCTTTTTATTGATAATACTTTTTGAAAGTTTGAGGACATCGATTATACTTTTATAATAAATTTTAAGACTTGATTGTACTTTTTAATAGTTTTAAAACTCAATTGTATTTTTGTGACAAGTTTAGTACTTAATTATATTTTTTAAAAATTTTAGGACTTAATTGTACCTTCGTGACAAATTTTAAAACTTTTAATCAATTCAAATTCTTTATTAAAGTTACTTTGAATTTGAATTGATTTTTTTAAATTGATTTTTCTCAAAGAATATTAGAAATTCCTAGATTATTTTGGCTGTAGAAATTAAACTATTATGGAATAGAAAATGAGGAGAATGATTATGACCCGGTAGGACTACAATGACCTGTTTATGAGATTTTCCTTTGCAAGTAATATTGAATTGATTGTATTAATCTACATGGAGAATTTTTTCTATTTGATAAATGATGTGTGAATTACGATAGGAAAATAACATATGCTAGATGTATTAATGAATTCGGTCGTTTTTGGAAATCCTTAGTATTGTTACTTTGAATAATAAGAAAAACATGCTAGTTTAACATCACGATTTATAACTTTTGGCCATAAATATTACTACTTAAATTTTTTTTGCTTTGAATAATTACAGATACGGCTAATAACAACGTTTGAAATCGTATTGTTAAATTCTCATTGGTTATTCAATGGATATAAATTATCAACGGTCTAACGGCTAGATTTTAAATTTATAATATAGTCAAGTAATCCTCTGAGATGTATATTGCCATATTTATGGAGTAAATCAATTATAACAAAACCTTCCTATTATGCTATTTCCTGTTTTAAGTATGTATTATATAAAATTGGCAAGTGCATCCATACAATTAATGAGAAGAACCAATATTATCCTATACACGATTTTAAAGATTAAGACAACTTTAACTTCTTAAACATCAAATATCTTGAAGTTATATACATCCAAATAAATATGAACTATTGAGCCTAGCATGGTCTATCATATTTATATATGGAAGTCATTGGATTCAACGGTTCATACCAAGGTGGATACATCTAGGCCATAAACCATTCCTCGGTTGGTGGCGAGGACAGTTCCACATACTTCCGTGGCAAAACAGACTCTTTCAAGACATGGGAGAAAGGATATGAGAGCATAATTCAATTTCTACAAGTAATTTATTCTTGATTTTCTCGTTCTCGATTGAGAATGGTCAAGCAATTCAATCACACGGTACACGGTCATTAATCACATTTCTTGACTACTCAGGTTTGGGAAAAGAGACCAAGAATCGCCTGACCTATCCCTTTTCCTATTGGCCACCGGACCAATAAGTCTTTGAGGCATCCTTAAAAAAGCCAAAAGAATAATTATGCAAACACGAAGTAATTCATATTTTAATTTATCAATTGGAGCAAAAACATCTCATGGGAAGAGGTAATATGGAATTATTGTTCTCATGAGAAGCTCCGCTACTAGCTCCTTAGTTTTGACGACATGAGGCATGTTAATTTGGTTTGGGATAAACAACAACAGGGTCGAACTCATTTCTTTTGATTTAATTAAGGGCAATAAGATATGATAGTTTTACTATGATAAAAGAAAAGGAAAAGGATTTAAGTATTATATTAATAATTCTTGATCTATAAATTTCTTATTTTTTCTTTTCTATTCTTTTTCCCCTAACCCTAGGCTCTTGGTTAGAAAAAAAGGAAAAAAATAAATAATATAAAAAATAAAAAAACTATATTATTTTATAAATCTGTCCATGTCATGGTGTGATTGGCATTAACTAGACTATTATCTTAGTAATTTTCAACTAAAATTAACCGGAATGACTAAATTAATAAATCATCAAAAGATTTCGTACTAAATTGATACAATCAAAATGTCCATGAATAGATTGGCTAAAATTCAATAATTTTATGATTTATCTGATAATTTCCTCAAAAGCAAGAGATGTGATTGTAAGCTTATCGATAACTTTCATAATATATAATTTATAGTTAGGTTTATGTGCTTTATATACTTTTAGAGTCAATCTAATGACCATGTTCGATATTATGAAATTGCCATCCAAGATCTCATTTAGCAAATGATAAAAAAATAAATATGACGACCTAGATTTTAGTTTTCTTGAATGGTTATGTATTAAACCAAGGGTGTACATGATCAAGTTTGTAGAGTAAACCAATCCCAACAGAACCTACCAACTTAGCAATGATGAGAATGACCGGTATTTTTCATATTTATGCACCCTTCAACTTTGGTGCTTCACACCATAGCCTAAGTCAATTCTACTCTCCTAATAGTCACAATAATTGACTCTTTTCCCTTATATATCCCTTGACCTTTTTATGTCTAACTTTGTCTCCAAGGCAAGAAAAGGTGACGACAATGAAGCTAAGAATAATGTATTTCATGTCGTTCCCACTTCCACCATTTTGGAGAACAAGTTTTGACTCATTTCTCACATGGACCCGCAAAGCATGCAAAGGAATTGGATCACTTGTCTACCAGCATGGGACTCCATCCATTGGTCGATTCACATGAGGGTACTGACATTAGAATCTACAAATCTTCCTTCATCTTAACTGTTCTCAATTTCAAGCTGAGTAGATATCGATGTAGTTTTGCTTTATAAACGTCATGCGATAGAGATTTTCTACAACTCCTATTGCAATGGATAAGGCAATCTCCCTACTTCTTACAACATGTGGAATGAAGTTCTTGGAGTCCAATTCTCCACCACAATGGAACTGGGTAGGGAGACATTTGAACCTTCACTAGTCGAGTGAAATTCTTTTTGATGTATAAAGCCAGCATATGTTCTTATTGCGAGGGTGAATCATAGAGGAAGAGAAGATAGGGATGAGTCAATAGTCAATGGCTCCGTTTTCAAGTATCTAATGTGAAAAATGAATAAAAATTGATGTACTTATTATCAAATTAAAAGTGTAGATTAGTTCCATGAATACTACATCTCCATACTCCTTATTAGAGATCATGTATTGCGCTTTATCTATTATATTTGCTCTCGTTCGTGAAGTTTATCCGAGTCTTAGTTTTACAGTTAGCAAGAGTGATTAGGGAAGTTCATCGAATTTTGGTTGACAAACGAGTTGACTCGGGGAATAGTTCCATCTTAGAGAGGGTTTTTTCTTCTTTTTAGTGTTATCAATCTAATTGTTACATTCATGACATAATTTTCAATGGTGGCTATAATTAATATCACATCCAAGTGCTATTTCAACTTCTTTCCCTATTTCTCAAAATGACAAATCTTTAATGAGTGCTGGATACTTTAAGTATCAAAACTTGGCATGGGTAAACATATAAGTGCCAAAATTTTTAAAAAGTATGCTTAAGTGTCAAAATCATAAAAGAAAGAAATACTTAAGTGCCAATGCAAGAATTTCCAGCTAAACTGTTGATGCGATTTTTCTCGACGAGATTTTTTATTGATGTAACAATTCTTTACAAGAAAGTTATCCACGTGGTGCTTGTGTCTTAGATAAGCTCAAAACGACATTATTCTTGCTGATTCACTGCCCTTTTTTTTAATTATATTTTTAATTTAGATGAATTAATATCTACATTAAAATCAAATTTTGGAGTAAAATGACATCGTTTAGGGAATGGACATTTTGGTGAGCCACGTAGAGTAGTTTTATTATTAAAATCGCGCCATCTTAAATTTCTGATAAGCCTTATCGTAGTTAGCACTTAAATGTCTGATTTTTTTTTTAAAGTGTCATTTAAATGTACCGTTTAGAAGTTTTGACATTTATGTATCTACTTGTATCAAATTTTGGCACTTGGGTGTATCTCTTCCAATCTTCAATTCTTGCTTGGCTTACTATCAGGATCGATTGGCCACTAAAGACATTCTGCTTAAGTGGATCATGCAGGTTTCCTCTCCCTGCTGGCCCTGTAATTTCTCTAATGAAAATGGAAATTATCAGTAATTTGGATATTCCTTTTCTTTGCAAAATCTACAATCAAAACATCAACTTCGCCTCGTTGATTGAGCCCATGGGTTGCTTGGGCCTGCTCATCTTTTGAAGGAATTGGCTTCCCTCGATTGCCGTTCGGGCTATCTTAGCTTCCTTTATGTCTACTGCATTCAAAATGTTGGATAAAGGCTTTGCGCCGTTAAATGGGGACTCTTTGAATGGGTTTCTTGATTGCTGCCACTGCTGTTGGGCTTGTAGGAATGTTGTCGTTGCTAATTGAGGTTTTGAAATTTGGTTCTTGTTTTGAGCTTGTAGCAGCGTCATGGCCCGCCCTGGATAAAATGTGATCACAAAAAGTTTCTACTTTGATGACTTCTGTTGCCTAAACTTAACTAAGCATACATACTTTCAGTTCAAATAATTGGAAAATGTTTCGCTATGATTAAATCACCAGTTTGTCCCAAATTTGTTCATCTTCTTCGTTGGAGTTGTGGTCTTCTTTTTTGATCTTTTCTTTGTCCGAGATCTCTTTGTGACAATTTCATTCTTTGCCCTTGATCTCTTCTTCGTCCGAGTTCTCTTCATCGTCATCAGATTGCCCTAGTTTTGTTCTTTGTTTGAGTCCTCTGCTTTGTCCAAAGGAAAAAAACTTGCAAAAATATCGACATTGCCATGGATGAAGCTGCAATCTATGAAGGTTAGGTCGTTCAAGCCCTGACTGAGCAGCTCCATAGATTGCTTCCAAAATATCAGTTTCTGGATGTGCACGCAGAGTTCTTGGTTCAGCAGTCAGTTTTTACCTCCAAAAGGATCCAACGAGAGGCCAACTTGAACTTCAGCATCTTCCAGATGTGCTATTGGTGAGACAGGTCTAAGCGTTGCTTGCAGTCTCGTGAAATTCTTGTTTCTCCCTCTTTAATTTCATCCAACGGAAGCAGTACTAACTTGTAATCTTGTCAAAACTCAGAAAGAGGAGATTGAAAGAGCACTTCAGGAGCGGAAACTGTGGATTGCAAAAGTTTCGAAACATCAAGAAGCGACCTCGGGCCATGTCCTCTGCCTTGTTTTCTTGAGTGGACATGAAGCTAGTGAGAGGAGTGTTGAAACATGCCGATATTGACCACCGACCAATTCATTTGGTGTAAGGCAGCGTCAAGTTGAGCAAGATCGTGTTCGGTCACCAGAGACGACGCATGAGCCCTCGTTTTGCTTTCCCAATGTTGATGTACATAGCAGCATGGCAATTTTTACCACTTCTGTAGCTAGATATCTAATTAATAGTAGTTGAGCACAAATTAGAAGAGACTTCAATGAGCAATTTTTTGCCCCATGTACAGCTCTTGTTAAGGGTAATTTGAAAAAAAAAAAAAATCTTTCCTTTGAGAGGAAATTTTTTTGGTCAAAAGCGACATGCTTTTTCGCTGTACCTTTTGACTGGTCGTTCAAAAGCGACGTGCCTTTTGTACCTTGTCTTCTTAACTCGGCAAGTTTGCACTGAATTCAGGATCTCGCGTGCATTGGTTCTAGAAATCGAGTTCCAACTGAGGGAAACCTTCGCTGTGGCCCCCTCATAAAGAGGCTTTTTCATCTTCTTTGTCGAAAGCTGGTCGTTCAAAGTTGGCCTTTTTCTCTTGGAAATGTGAGATGATTGTTAGATAAAGTCTCGAATGGAGAATGACTGTGCTCTTGATTGTTAGATAGAACAGTTTGATCATTATTCATGCCAAAGCATTCGGCTTTTGTAAAGGCCTGCCGTTTTCTGTTTAGTAACTTTTTACATTCAAAGTCACTTGCTGTGTCTTCAAGTTTGACTCGGAAACCTTTTATAACCTGGTTCGATTTCTTCGTAACTTTGCGCTTGAATTTGAGCACAAGTAGCTTGAGTGCTAGCAATAGATTTTATTAATGCAGGCACAAGTAGCTCTAAAGTAATGTTGAATTTTAGACTCTCAGCTGTATTCAACAGTATGCAACATTGTAATGGAACCAAACATTTTTTTTTTTGTCCTACTATACTTCTTATTTTAATTTTTACTTTCATTTTAAACTTTTGTTATGTCTCATCGTAGGCATTGCAGTTGAAATCACACTTGAAACTAAATCGTCTTCACCTCAACCTTCCTAAAAATGTGGGAATTTAAACCTCCCACCTTATCCTTCCTATGTGGGTAGGATGTATATTAAGGCAAACCTCAGTAGTTAACAAAATCAGGCTTAGAAACATGAAAAAATGGAAGACTTAGAGACTTCCCTTCAACTCTCACCTTATGTCCAATGAACATAATGACATAATACAGACACATAACAAATGCCAATTGATATATCATTTTTTTTTCATCACTTGTTTTAGCTCCTCTTTTAGACATTTATGCTTCATTCTTTAAGTTTTTATTTCAGCTCGCAACGAGCTCACATCAATGTCGTCATGTAAGAATAATTGTGGTCACATGATATTATTAATTAATAATTTAATAAATATTTAAGTACTAAAATGTATTGGCTATAAAAAGTTGCAACTTTATGAAAATGTACAATCTTTAGTGAGAAGTTACCATTCATCTAAAGAGGTGTGACTACTTACGAAATAAAGAAAATGTGCTTTGATGGAAAGCACCTATTAATAACCTGCATAAATAGAGTTTGATCCTCTCTTCACTCAAGTCAAACAAGAATGTTATATTATATCCTCCATTAAATAAAATACATTAGGGAAAAGTGTGGGTTAAAGAAGAGAAATTAGATTTCTTCATTTCTTCGGTTTTTTTGCAACAAATATTTTCAACAATATTTTTTTGGATAAAGGTATCATCTCTCTTATTGTGAAAAATCATGAAGATCGAAGATTCATTGTTTTTAAATTTCTGCATTAAAGAATCACATTATTGCTTACACATTGAGCGTCAATTGGCTTGATTTGCACATTACTTGAATTCTTTCCAGGAGGTTGACTATAATTTCTTTTGCTCAATCTAGTATCTTCGGATCAATCTTCATTAAAAAATTGCAGCAACATGGACCATCTAACTTAACACAATCTGAACCTCTCCCTCCTTCCTGTGTCCTTCCTTGTCTTTGCTATGAAAATTGCTGAAGTGTGTTTTGGTATTGTGGCAACCAACAAACGAACATCAGAAATAATTAGAGTACCGCCAATGGCAAGACAAGAGATCAAAGTGAAATTAAGATTTGCAAACTATCGACCCAATACGCGCTTACTCAGTGCCCAGGCAAGGTTATGAAGTCTACCTATAACACTACCTTTATTGTAATTGAGCATCGAAACCCTTCTACCTCTCAAGGACGACAGTACATATTCGTGGTACCAATGATCATAGCTGTTTGTGTTGTCACCTCTCAAGGCTAGATTCTTCTTCTAATATTGAAAGGCAAGCCATTTGATATCAAAGCTCAGGACAAAACGAACCTTGTTTTGGGCTGTTACAAGTGATTTCAACAGCTTCTCGTCTTTTAACTTGGGCATCACATCTCAATTTCAGCGATCAGATCTCTGCTACTCCTCTCTCAAAAACCTGAAAGAGAATTATTACGCTTTAAACCATCTAAATTATTAAAGAAGAAAAAGAGCTAGTGCCTGGTGAAGTAGAGACTATGGTGAATCCATATGCGAAGCTCAAACAGAAAAATGAGAAACCAAGATGAGGAAGTTCATAGTTTTGATCAAAGCTCGGAAGTAACCAGTTTTTGCTAGCTGGAAAAACAACTTGTAATTTACAAGTAACCGGAACTACAACAGGTAAGTAAAAAAAAAAATCCGAAATTAAAAAAAAAGGAACCAAGAACACAGGTTTGAATGACATTTTGGAACCAAGAAAGGGGTTTGAACCAAAAAGAACATTCTGAAACATTTTGTTTTCTTGCATTAAACACATTTAACTTTACACAGAATTGATGGACAACACAGAGAAAACTTTATAAACCATTCTGAGAGCAAAATTGTTCTTACGATAGTCAAAACATGAGTTAATAATGGGGAAGGTTTGCACACTACATTTTAACTTTGTCTCTACAATGATGCTGAAACAGACAAGTAGTGAGCCATAACATCACAGTGAGATGCACGAATAACCAATCAGCCATTCTAAAATAGCTTGTCAAGTGAAATTTCCACTTTTCAATAGCATAAAGAGCAGTTTTTAGACTGAAATCTGCTCCTTTTTCATTGTGAAGGTGATGCGAAATGATTTGACTACTTTATTTCTCCGGCAACAAGCTTACAAACAAGGTAAAATGACAAAAAAGGTCAATGAACTTTGGCCTAATCTACAATATGATTTCTAAACTTTAATTCAATGTGCAATGTGAACCCTAAATTTTAATTTGTTCAATGTGGTCCTTGAATTTTTAGTATACGTCAAAGTTAGTCCCTAGAATATATAGAAATATTCAATATTATCCCTGAACTTGAATTAATTGAAGAACAACATTGAACATTTTCTTATAATTCGAGAACTAAGTTAAAAATGCATCCAAAGTTTAGGGACCACATTAGACATTAGATAAAGTTCAAAGATCATATTGAACAAATTAAGAGTTCAAGAACCATATTGCACATTGAGTAAAAATTCATGGACCATCTTAGTTATTATCCCAACAAATAATCCTATCAATAAAATGTTAAACAGATATTTCCCTACTAGTACACTATCTCTCGCAAAAAGAAACCAGCTTTCCATTTAAAAGAAGGAAGATTTGACAAATCTGACCCATTTAAGCTTACAGACATAATTTGGAGATAAAAACTAATCGTGCACCAAGTCCTCCGTGTACACATCCAGAAACCCATATATGGAAGCAAACTACGAAACTACTTCGTCAGATTAGAATGACGCTTCGAACGATCTCCACCTTTGTAAATTGCAGCTTTGTCGATCGCAATGTCAATGATTAACAAGTTTTTCCTTCAAACGAAGCAGAGGACTGAAATGAAGAATAAAAATTAGGGCAACCTGTAGATGAAGAAGAGGACTTGGACAAGAACAAAACCAGCACGAAGAGATCTCAGACAAAGGAAAGATCGACGAAGAACATCAGAGCTTGAACGAAGAAGATGAGCAAGTTTGGGGCAAACCTGTGATTTAGGGCTCAATGTTCATTTTGGGCCAAAGTGTGAAAACAACGTCATTTTGCACACAAGGAGTTCATCACCCAAGTTATTTGCCACGTAGGAGAGAGAAATGATTAAAATAAGTCATGTTAGCATTTTCCATTAAGTAGATTGAACATAATTAATAGAAGGATTTGCAAGTTTTAGGTCTTAATTATATTTTCGCGACAATTTTAGGACTTTTAATGCTCTTATTCTTGAACTGAATTAAAAATACAATATTAATCTAAAGATAAGCGGAATTGACGAAGCTTTTGTTACACACTTTGATCCAAAAAGCTTAATCTTCCCTACTCTCCTCAGCTCAATCGATATGCAAATACAAAGTGACAAATACCTTTTCTTTCTTTTAGAAAAATATTATGACCATAGGATTGTTAAATCCCAAATGAAGATATTTTTACCTTTTGTTTGCTAAAAAAGATGTATAGTTTTCCTTTGCCAATAAGTGATATTGGCACTGCATGCTCTCTCTCAAACAATTATGTCGCCAAATGCTCTTAGAGAGTATTTCTCTCCATCCTATATGGGACCAATATCGAATAATATATGCAAGACCAATGAGTTTGTTTGCTGTTGGAAATCCTCCTAATTCAATAAGGGAGCTGCATACAGTAACTCCGAAGTTGAGTACGTGGCTTTCAACTTTTTATTAGTGCATCCAATAACGATATTGAATATTGATCATTGAGTTATCTCGCCGTAATTTCAACCAAGTAAAAGCATCAATAATATGAGGTTTGATACATTGATTTTCTATAAAAGTCAAGTAAAGATTAAAGGATATGTATTGACATGTAGGTTATACAATACCTACCTAACCTACCAATTATCACATTGCTTGATATGTGAATACATTGAATGCTAAATCTGCAGGTGTATCCACCAATAATGAGAATGCCCAATTCTTTTCCTATTTATACAACACTCATCTTGTGACACTCCATGCTTCAATATCTAATTCCTCTTGGGCCACAATCTTACCACTTTCTTCATATACGTCTATCTCCATTGATAATTGATGAAGTTTTTTAGTCAACCTCCGTAGTCTTTTCCTCAAGAAACCTATTGATACATCTAAATTGCTATCCATTTGCTTCATCAAAGATCATGGCCCACATACGAAAAGCACTCTTGATTTCAATAGGAAATGCATCATCATATGCTTTAGACTCGAAAAGTCGGATCAATGATTTACCAAAATAATCTATTTTCAACACCGTCTTTCTTAAATGTATGATTTTCCAAGAAGTGACAAATTTTCAGCTTAACTATTTCTGTCTTAAACCAACTAAATATCGTTCCTACGTGAGATTGGGATGATTGGTCTCACTGTTTTTTTATCATTCACTAATTGCAGACTGTGGTGCCTCACTCTGGGTGGATTTAGGGTTTAACAACTGAACCGAGAATACAATCAAGAGGAAAAGAAATTTTGAAGTCTGAAAGATGGCGAAGCGGATGGTGACTCTCCACCCAGGCTCCTTACCATGCCCGTGGCCTATTCTCCTCCAAATCACCGTCCGTTGAAGGCAAATGAAGTTCGTAGAGGTTCTAAGTTGTCCCAACGGAACACCAATGTGCAGAGCAAACTCCTTTAATGGATAGATAGCGGCAGAGAACATAGGATCTGCTTTAAGGTGAATAGATTCACTTGCAATCATTACATGTAAAGTTGTATAAGAGCTTGATTTTTGCGTTACTTTGAAAAGAAATTTTGTTACACGAAACATCCATCTAAATTTTCGTATTATGTGCAAATCTCAGATTAGTTTTATTCCAATTTTTCCTATGTCACTAATGAAACATGTGACATGAATTTCTAGCAATTATCATGTTAATCCTGCAACAATGGCACAATCTTGAAGCAATGGCAAGCCTAGCACATGTTTTTTCTCATACTTTTTTCTAATCAACAAAATCCGATGGATCCTCTCCTAATTACAAAACTTAAATAATACGGGGAAAATTCTAAATAAGCCTAAAGTACCTTGATTTTCTTAAATAATGATCCGAAGTAGATATTGTTACAAATAAGGGTCTGAAGTGCTATCATTTTCTCAAATAATAAGCTAAAGTAAATTTGATCTCAAATAAAGGTTTAAAATGATCATATCAGTTTGGAAGAATGGCCTGAATTCAATGGCAATTTCATCTTTTAAAAATTTTCCTTTTGTCTTTCTTTTTTCTGTTTTTTCTTTTCAGAAAAACAAAATAAAAAAGGGGAAAATGCAAGTGGGAGGGCTCCCTCCTTCTTGTAGCCATTGCCCCATCGCAAGTGGGGAAAGGCAACAGTGATGGTTGTTGCTAGCACTTGGGCGAGGGCCAATAACCCTCACTGACGAGAGGCAAGGACCAAAGGGCCTTTTGGCCCTCGCCAGAAGTGAGAGAGGGCAGCAACCCTCTCCTAGATTTGGGCGAGGGTCGCCCGTTTTCACCTCAACTTAGGTGAGGATTGTTGGCCTTCATGTAGGCCTGGTGGCCCTCGCCCAGTGCCCCCGGTTGGGGGCTGCCAAGCTTGTGTGAGGAATATATATCAATGAATAAATGTGCAACCCGGTTTTGGACTAGACCATTTTGATAGACCTACCATTTATGCAATTGCCACTGTGGAGATATGTATTAAATGCAAATATGCAAGTATATCCACAATATTAATGATTATGGCCAATACATTTGCCTATTTATACAATCCTTCGTCTTTTTTTGCACCATGTTTCTTTACTCTTGTTAATTAGCCTTGCAATCAGCCCCCACATCAGATTCCAAGCAATTGTTACAAATGTGTGCGATTCTTTTTAATTTTCCAAATTTACAAACATCGTAAATTTTATCTTCAAAAATTAGCTTTCTTTTTAGCTGCTACCAACGCTTTCCTCAGATAAAGAAGAAGCGTGAGGTTCAACATCTATTTTTATAGTCATATCAGCAAATTTGGAGAGCCAAAATGAAAAACAAAAAAAGCGAAAATAGCTTATTACTTGTGCTGTAAAAATAAACCCACATAAAATTATGTCCGCGGCTTTACGTGAAAAGGCGAAGTTTTAACAAACTTCGCATTGAGAACTACTGATTTCGTGCAAAAAATGTAATTAAATGAAAACTATAAACAAAAATTCATCCATTCATCGTCTCTGAATTCTGATATTTCTCTTATTCCTCGCCCCATGTGGAAAAGGTTAGTTCTATTTTGCGAATCACAATGTTCGCCAGCATTGCAATTTGTTCTATCGTTTCGCTCCACTTGCCTTCCTTTCAAGTCGCCGGTAAGTGAACAGGTAGTCGACAGTAAGACAATGTGTAGCAAGACTTGCCAAAAAAAAACAAAAAACAAAAACATAGTAATCGTCGACTGCGAGTCGAGTACAAAAGGTTTCAAGCCATCTTAATTAGCGTGGGATTTCACTGCCATCTTTTCCTTTTTGGTCTTCAAAAGCAAGGTACATTTCTAGGATGCATGTTAATGTTACTGTCCGAATAGCTCATCTGCTGTCCCAAAGACCCTTTGTGATCTGACAATGCTCAAGCGCAATAATGGAAATTGGAAGAACAACATGTGCAGCTTCATGTCGTGGAATATGGCTGTTCCTTTCCTGGAACTAGGAGTAGCTTTCCCTCTTGCATTTGAGAAATGTCCTTGCACTGCTAATATATTAATAATATCTAAAATGAATCAAAATCATCGACAAATGATTTATGTTTTTTACTTACAACTTAACATAATTGTATTAAAAAAGATGTATATTTTTCTTTTGCCAATAAGTGATATTAGCACTGCATGCTCTCTCTCACATAAATATGTTGCGAAATGCTCTTAGAGAGTATTTCTCTCCATCCTATGTGGAACCAATATCGAATAATATATGCAAGACCAATGAGTTTGTTTAACGTTGGAAATCCTCCTAATTCACCAAAGGGTACTTAGAAAACAAATGGACAATTTACAGCTTTTAGCGGCATATAGTAACCCTGAAGTTGAGTACGTGGCTTTCAACAATTTATCAGTGCATCCAAAAACAATATTGAATATTGATCATTGAGTTATCGAACATAATTTCAATCAAGCAAAAGTATCAATAATATGAGGTTTGATACATTGATTTTCTATATAAGTCAAGTAAAGATCAAAGGATTTGCATTGACTCATTAATGGATTATACAATTCCTACCTAATCTACAATTTATTATATTTCCTGATATGTGAATTCATTAAATGCAAAATCTGCAGGTGTATCCATCAATAATGAGAATGCCCAATTCTTTTCCTATTTATACAACATTTATCTTGTGATGCTCCAAACTTCAATATCTAATTCCTCTTGGGCCACAGTCTTACCACTCTCTTCATATACGACTATCTCTATTGATAGTTGATGGAGTTTTTTAGTCAACTTCTGTAGTCTTTTCCTCAAGAAACCTATTGATACATCTAAATTTCTACCCATTTGCTTCATCAAAGATCATGACCCGCATACAAAACAACACTCTTGATTTCAAAGGAGATGCATTATTATGTGCTTTAACCTTGAAAAGTTGGATCAATGATTTATCAAATTAATCTATTTTCAACACCATCTTCGTTAAAGGTATGCTTTTCCAGAAAGTGACAAATTTTCTGTTTAACTATTTTTGTCTTAATCCAACTAACTATGTTCCTACGTGTGAATGGGATGATTGGTCTAACTTTAACTTTCATCACTCACTAATTGCAGATTGTGGTGTTTCACTCTAGGCGGATTTAGTGTTTAAGGGCTGAACCGTGAATACAATCAAGAGGAAAGGAAACTTTGAAGTATAATAGAGGGCAAAGCAGATGGTGACTCTACCCAGGCCTCTTACCATGCCTGTGGTGAATTGTCCTCCAAATCACCGTCCATTGAAGGCAAGTGAAGTTTGCAGAGGTTTTATGTTGTCTCAATGGAACACCAATTTGTAGAGCAAACTCATGGATAGATAGTGGCAGAGAACATAGGATCTGCTTTAGGGTGAATAGATTCACTTGCAATCATTACATGTAAAGTTGTATAAGAGCTCGATACAAAGAGTGAGCTTCCCTTGATTTTAGTGTGACTTTGAAATAAATTTTTTACACAAAACATCCATCCACTTTCTCGTACCATGTGCGAATCTCTGATTCGTTTTGTTCCAACATTTTCTATGTTGCTAATGAAACACGTAACGTGAATCTCTAGCAATTATCATGTTAATCCTACGACAGTAGCATAATCTTGAAGCAATGGCAAGCCTAGCACATGTTTTTTATCATACTATTTTCTAATCAACAAAATCTGATGTGGATCCTCTCCTAATTACGTTCCTTAGAAGTCTTATACATACGTTTGATTAATTCAAACTGAAAGGAACTTATATAATATGTGGCATCATTTTTCTAGTTAAAGTAAATATTTGGTTTTGAAAATAAAAAAACCGCTCTATTATATGTATATATAAACTGGAAGCAAGACCGCAAGTTCAAATGGACGTGCAATGCTCGAATATATGCAATAACTTTTCATATGAACTCAAAATATACTCGAACTCAAAGAACTTATCGTTCATCATTTATACTATGTAACACAAAAGAGTCCACATTTAGTCTTATATAACATAATCTACTGTTTAAATTAGCCATTTATCACATTGTATACTATGTACTAACTTCATTTACATGTCGAATATGTTGAATTGCCATGTCTATTGTGGTTTCTTGAAATCTTAAGGTTGGTAGTCAAATTTCCATAAAATCTGAATATTCATCAATGAATAAATGTGTAACCCGGTTTTGGATTGAACCATTCTGATAGACCTACCCTTTATGTCAATTGCTATTATGGAAATGTGTATTAAATGCAAATACGCAAATATATACACAATAAATGAGAATGACCGATGCATTTGCCCATTTATACAAGCCTTCATCTTTTATTGCACCATGTTTCTTTACTCTTGTTAATTAGCCTCACAGTCAGCCCCCAGATTACAAGGTCAATATGCATAAAAAAACGATCAGATTCCAAGAAATCATTAAGAGCGAGTACGATTACTTTTAATTTTCCAAATTTACAAACATCATAAATATTATCATCACAAAACTTACTTTTTTTTAGCTCCTTCACCCGCTTTCCTCAGATAAATAAGAAGTACGAGGTTCAACAATTATATTTATAGCCTCATCAGCAAATTTGAAGAGCCCAGAATGAAAAACAAAAAAGAGAAAAACCCACATAAAATTATGTGGATATCAGGCTGTTAATTTTTTATGTTCTTTATTCGGAGTGAAATGGGGATTTTTTTTTTTTTTTTTGTAGTAGAAAATCAACCTTTTATAAAGGCATAGTGTCTGCTTGCCCTGGAATTTGGAAGTAACACTGACGCGGTACGAAATGTGGGAGACATGGATAAGTGGTTGGTATATTTTCAGAGGACCTATACATTCACCATTCTAAGATTGGTTCACACTAACAAAGTCTGTTAAAGAAACTAGGAAAAGAGTTGACCTGCGGTACCTATGGAGATGTTATGAACAACCTAACTTCTCTAAGCCATGGTCGGCAAATCTCTCGCCTTACAAAGGGCCCTAGCGCTCAAAGCTGTAGATCGAGTTGAATTTACCTTGTAGTATATACAGTTTAAAGTTGCATGCCCTTCCTCCAGTTCTCTTGATCTCTGATGTCAATTTGAATTTTTGCAGCTGTCGATACGGTGAAAGGTGTAAATCTCTCCATCCAACTCAGCAGCAGTCCCGGCCTAATGCCTTTGGATTTGGCATGCACAGTGGCTCAAGCCAACGGCAATTGCCCAATCCTTTTGGATTTGGTGTTCATGGTAGCTCTCAGCCAAGAGCAGCTGTTGATTTTGCGATGCAGCGTAACCAATTCAAGGTTCTTTTCCCTTTTGCATAATTCAAAGTAGAGTTGGTTGTGATATCTCTGGCTGGTTAAAATGAAGATTTCATTTATATTACAAGTATTGATAATTTCACCCACTATGCTGATAAATTTGGTTTCATGACTCTGGAATCATTCTAGCATATATCTCATACCTGGATCAGCCTTTCGAAAATAAGTGGACTCTACGTGAAAAGGCAAAGCCTTTACAAACTTCGAATTGGGAACTAATGATTTCGTGCAAAAAACGTAATTAAATGAAAACTATAGACAAAAACTCACCCATTCATCGTCTCTGAATTCGGATATTTTTCTTATTCCTCGCCCCATTGATAGGTGGAAAACGTTGGTTCTATTTTGTTGAAGCTGTTGGCCTACTCGATAGGGAGCTCTACAGGCCACTTCTGCGAATCATAATGCCCGCCCAGCACTGCAATTTGTACTATCGACTTGCCATAAAAAACAAAAAAATGAAAACATGGTAAGCGTCGACTGCGAGTCGAGTACAAAAGGTTTCAAGCCATCTTAATTTGCGTGTGCCATTTCACTGCCATCTTTCCCTTTTTGGTCTTCAAAAGCAAAGGTACATTTCTAGGATGCATGTTAATGTTGCTGTCCGAATGGCTCATCTGCTGTCCAGCAGAGCCTCTGTGATCTGACGATTCTCATGCGCAAGAATGGAAATTGGAGGGACAACATGTGAAGCTTCATCTCGTGGAATATAGCTGTTCCTTTCCTGCAACTAGGAGTAGCTTTCCGTCTTGCATTTCAGAGATGTCCCTGCACTGTTAATATATTAATTACATCTAAAATGAATCAAAATGATCATCAAATGATATATTATTTTAATCATAAGTGATATTATTTTTCGTAATTAAAAGATAGCCATATAATTATAACTGAGTAACATTATTATATTTAGTTAATATCACATAATTAAACATTAATTGTTATATCTTTTCGTTGACGTTTTTTAAAAACATGATAGTAAAAGACATTAGGCTCCGAGATCTGTCATCGAAGGGTATTATGAGAATTCTTGACTACTCCTACCTTATTCTATATGGTGTAAAGGCGGATTAAACAAGAGTATGGTCTTGAAATAAATATTTCATTTCGTAAACCAAACTAAATAATAATTATTCCATTCTTGCTTCGCTCCTTTCCGGCAAAGAACCGTACAATATAGTATGGTCCTACAAACTAAAAGCATCAATAGGATCTCCGTGCATTCATGCCATGTTGAAAAAGGTTACTACGAAGTGCTACATATATGGTACTTTTACAATAATTTTCTCAAATATTAGTGTTACACCATAGCATTGGCTTATGGAAAATGATTTGAACTTACTGGTATATATAGAAGTAATCCTAGATTAATTTTAATGCTAAGCAACCGCTTATAGTATAGTTTTTTTTTTTTAAATTTTTTTTCATCCGGTCTACTTTCTATATTATGAGAGGATACTAATTATAAAGACAGGTCATAATAGTCTTCCCCTCTTTTTGAGCTAAGAAACTATCTTTTTTAAAGAGTCCTATAGGAATTTTTAGCATATATGGTTGACATACAAGTGGAGTGAACCCACGTGGTTCAAAATAACAAGAGATTATTGGACAAATTGAAGTCCATAAAAGTAAAGGAACTCTACGACTCTATGTTGAGAAAGGCAATGTAATTTGCATTATTCCGATTAAATGCACAACATGAGATACTAAATCAAAAGACAATTTTCCTTGAAACGAGATCATTGCCCTTGTGGATATAGCTTGTGAATCGAATCAAATGTGACTAGTAACCCGAACACCATTTTCCTTTTTCTCTTGCTTATTTTCGCTTCTTAAGTTAATCATCAATACAACATCGACATGCATGTCATCTACACGATACATGATGTATTTCAAAAACTGAGGAGATTGTCAATGCCATGACTGAGAAATAAATTAATTTGTACAATTGATATAAATGCCCAGGATTTTTTTTTTGCAGCAAAAGAAAATATTTTGTAGCCCAAAATGGAAGGATTTGGTCTGACTCACACCGTCAGAGAACGCTTCAAGACTCTCCCGTCTCTTTGACTTTCAACCTCTCTCCCCTGCGAAGCAAACCGGTGCCTGTTCTATCTCTCCTCTGTCTCTTTCAGTCCTTCATTTTCCTTCCTTTTCCCTCTCTTTCTCTCTCGGTTTTCTTCTTCATCTCTTGGCCTGAGACGCATTGTCTTTGCATCGACGTAGCTCCTCACTCCATTTTCCGCCCTCTGCAAGCTTCTTGTCCTCGTTGGTCAAATGGTCAAAACCATGGTTCCTAGCCTTCCTGTAGCAACGAGAACCAGAGCTCGTACGAAAAAAGAAGATTTGTTTGCAAAATATTTCTCCAAGGCAGAGCCCGGAAGGAGGAAAGGCGAATCTTCTGGGGCAAAGTGCAGAGGCAGAGCTCGACAAAGAGTTTCCTCCCCTGTTTCGGGTGCTTTGGGAGGCAGAGGTGGAGGCGGCGCTGGTGATGACAGCCATGAGGCCATTGTTATTACAGACAGTGAAGGTGGCAGTGACAAAGCGATTTCAGTGAGTGGAAGTGGCGAGGAGGAAGAAGAGTTTGGTGATTACAGATCTCAGACGGCACGAAGGTTTGAGCCTAACCGTGTTTTTCATAAAGGTAAAAATACTGCTATTGTTGCTGACTTTAGGAATGAGTCTGATGAAGAGGACAGCAGAAGCAGAGACTTTGAGTCTGGTGATGACTACTGCGTGTTCTTGTCTAATGCATGTTCTGATGATGACGTGATATTCTGTGGTGAGGAGAAAGTTTTTGGTGAACAGGGTGAGGGAAATGGCGGAAGTTTCAAATCAAAGAAGGATGATTATGCACCGAATGTGTCCCGGAAGAGGACTCCGTCAGTGACTGATGATGGTCATGAGACCAATCTTAGCTCAGATTGTTTGCCCTCTTCGTCCCAGAGATCAACTGAGGCTGACGACACCAGCGATGAGGATTTCGTTGCAAATGTGTCTGAAAGCTTGAGCACAGATGCAGAAAATTCTTCGAGCTCAGAAGAGTGTACGTTTGGCACTGAGTGTGAGGAAACTTTAAGAAAGAAGAGAAAACGCGAGGCCGAGTTAAGTAGTTTATACAGGGCAAGGAGAACTCCTAGGGAGCTTGATAATGAGTTGATTGACAATGCAGAAAAGAAAGAAAATAAGGAACGTAGAGTTTTGTGGGTCAACGAATGGTTGCAGAATGATGTGGAGGAGGAAAATGAGGAAGAAGCGATTAATGTTGAGAATGAGATTGAGTGCATGGATATTCCGGTGATTGATGATGCGAGAAGGAAAGAGAATGTGGAATTTAGGGTGTCATGGGTCAATGAGTGGCTGCTGGAGGAGGTAAAAGAGGAAGAAGCGAATAATGCTGAAAGATTAAATGCAGAAATCGATGGTCCTTCCAATGATGAGAATGGAAGAGTGCAGGCGAAAAAATATGGGAAACATGTACAGTCAGACTCTGATTCTGGCATTAGATACACGACTTCATTGAAAGTACAAGGTCGAAAGGAGAGGGATTCAGGCATGTCCTCTAGCATCCAACAACTGCAAAAGAAATGGAAATACGAGCATTGCAGTGGCGAGAAAGCATTTGCGAACAAAAGTGCCGAGAAAGAGCAAGAGTTGGCTACTGATGGTGCTATAGAGGAAAAGAGAAAGGTAATAAGGTTGCTTGGGGAGAAAGCCACAGGCATAAGAAGCGGTGCTGAACCCGTGATGCAATCGAGAAAAGCCAGTGAAACCTTGAGCCCATGCAAGGTAATGGACACAAATGCTGCAAATAGTTCTATAGGCAGCCATTGCAAAAGTAATGAGGAGGCCGTGAGGAATGATTGTCGGGGCGATTGGGAATCCAGAACTTGGAGGGAGAGAGCTCACGAATCAAGGGAAAACACGTTATCCAAACTTGCCGATTGCATATGGGGAAAGGATGAGTTTCTTCAAGATGATATACAGAAGGAAAGTGAGAAAGAGAAACAGTTTGCTGGTGATTGTGCCGTGAAGGAAGAGAGAAAGGAAAACATGGAGGGTTTTGAGACTTTTGGCACAGCCAGCGGCATCAAAAGAGAATGCTCAAATAATATGTACAAGCTGAAGAAAGTTGATGAAATGACTAAGTCAGATGAAGAAGGTGTCGGGGTGCATCAAGGAGAAGGGATAAAAGATCATAGGAGCACCAGCGACTATCATATTCGCTGGGAGAGATCCGGTAGGTCGAAAGAATTGAAATATTTCAAACGTCTTGCTCAGAAATACAGAGATAACAAAGATGATGCTGGTCAGAAGGAACTTGTATGGGAGATGGCAAGTAGGAGAGAGCCACAGGCGGAAGTGCCTCCACTTCCTTTGAAGTTCTTCTGGGGAGATGAGGAACCAGAACCGGCACCAAAATCTGAAGAGGAGAAGGAGATGGACAAGATGTGGAGTGACATGGAATTTTATTTGAGAGCCGGTGAAATTGGTTCTTCAGGACCCCCGGTAAGTTTCATAACACCTGCTAGCAACCTAAAAAGGTCATCAAAGATGAGTAGGTTTTCTAAAGAACACACTGAATATAGATTATATCTTATCTGCTGACTGCTGATCTGCCTTGAATTTTCTGTGTATTATCATATATTTTGTTAAGGTACCAATGCAAATCAAATTGTCATGGAAGTGAATTGGTTGTTTAAGGACATGTACGTAACTTTGTTTACACGGGAAGATGGTCCTTTGAAGACACCTTGTCAAAATAAGTCCGTGTTAATGATTGAGTAAGAAGTACTGCAGCAGAGCTCGCCTCAAAATGAACAAAAAAGTCAATCTACTGAAAATCTGTATTAGACAATTGCTAATTTTTTTCGAATTCAGTTGTGCTGTAATCAGCCCATCACGAGTTCCTTACATGATTGATAACTATTGAAGTGATTGATCCTTTTGTTCAGAGTTTTTTCATCACTCTCATGATGGAAAAAGGTGTAGCATAAGGTCCCAGGTCTGCATATGGGAACTTTCTTGCTGCATTTGCAAATGGCAAAGAGAGGCTTGATTGAATTAATTCTCTTCAGCTGAAGAGAGTTTTATAGATTAGAGATCATGGTATTTCACGTTTTAAATTAGAACACAACAACCTATCGGTGTCTTGCAACTCCCAGATTCTTGTCTCTTGCTTTTGCAGAGTTAAAATGTGTGAGCTGTGTTTATTTCTGCCTTCCTTTTCCATGTTGATGTTGATGTACATATCATCTAAATCATATTTTTGGATGCTCTTCATTTGATGATTAGGTCATTACGTTCTTTCTTGGTCTATGGAAAATAAAGTAAAACCCCTTCATAGTAAGCCATATGAACTTGATGTCATTTGCTTATGCGGTATTAGAAAGTCTCCTTTTGAACCATCTAAATTCAGAGATGTCGCTTTAGCAACTTTCAAGAAGAGAACTCATGAGGAGCAAAACACAAGAAGAGGATGAGAGACGCATAGAGGAGAAACTCAAGAAGCCATGAGAAAGATGAAAACTAAGTTTCTTAATTACTTGATAGTTGATCCTCTATACACACATGGTTTGAATATCTGAGACTACCAGACTCAGTAGCTAAGAAAGCTGAATGGTTCTGTGACAAATTTGAACTAAATGACCAATCTGAAGAGGTCTGTACTCGTGCATAATTTGTTTCCAGCTGTCTTAGCTCAATCCCATTTACTTTTCCATGCCTCGTGAGACTTGGAGTAATGCATGACACAATCTACTCCTATTATTGTCACTTTCATTGCTGTTGTATCGTTGTTTTGCATTGGCATTGCCATTTTCTTAGTTTGGAAATAATTTCCAGTGACGCTGCTAGAGCATAAACAAAAATATAATTTCTTACAATTGCAACTGGTCCTTTTTCTAGGGGCAAATAGCTATAGGAAAGTAGCAAATAAGGCTAACAGCATAATTTCATTAGAGATTTCTAGCATAATTATTTGTTCTAAAAGCGTTCTTGTGATTCTCTTCAGGAGGAAATTGAAACAAGTCGAGCCACCCTTTGTCCAGGAGGAAAGCATGAGCTCATTTGCGATGAGGAAGTTGGTTTAATTTGCCTCTTCTGTGATCAGATAGTGCTCGAGATTAAATATGTCTTGCCACCATTTCTACCATCTTTTGTAAGTTCTGTTGGTTTACCAACTACTGTGGCTTTTACTGTCGTATACCATTCTTAAAATACCGTCCACACTTCACAGTTGGTCTAGTTATGTTATTGACTGTCACTTCCCTAGGTTAACTGTTTCACTCACTGCCGTCCTCAATGTATGTTTATCTCTAGAATCTTTGAAAACCATTGTTTACTTAATTCTGTTTTTTTTTTCTGCCTATTATCCTGTAGGAAAAATTCTCCATTGAAATGTCCGGCACGAAAACGTTGCTCGGCAGAGGGAATTTGTCTTTGTTTGAAGGGGATTGTCTTCAGCCTTCTGGAAATGACTCTGACAAACTCTCTCATCAGAGCGGCTCTGTTTTGGATCTCATCCCCTGTGACCGGAATAAAATGTATCCGCACCAGCTAGAGGGCTTTGAGTTTATGTGGAAGAACCTAGCAGGGTCTACCGATCTAAAAGACTTGTCCAACTCTGAGCCTAAGGACGTTGGTGGTTGCATCATAGCTCACGCTCCAGGCACGGGAAAGACTTGCTTGACCATACTTTTTCTGCACACATATCTCAGACTCTTCCCCAATTCCCGCCCTGTGGTTATTGCTCCTGCGAGCTTGCTTCTCACTTGGGAAGAAGAGTTCAGGAAGTGGAACAAGAAATGGGACACCAGCATTTCATTCCACAACTTGAATAATCTGGAGTTCTCTGGAGCAGAAAATCGAGAAGCTTTGAGAATGGTGGAGGCAAATAGCCACCTTAAGCAATGCAACGATGTGATGCGGATGATCAAGGTCTACTCTTGGAGTAAAAGCAGCAGCATACTAGGCATAAGTTACAATCTGTATGAAAAGCTTGTGGTACGAAAAAGAAAAGGCACAAAGGATCCAGTGAAGAAGGCAAAGATTGAAAAGAAAGATGAAGAGATGAGAAAGATTCTTCTCGATTTGCCGGGTGTAGTGGTTCTTGACGAAGGGCACACACCACGAAACCAGACAAGCAGCATTTGGAATCTTCTGCTGAAACTTCGGACTGAGAAAAGGATCATCCTTTCAGGCACCCCTTTCCAGAATAACTTTCTAGAACTCTATAACACCTTGTGCTTAGTGAGACCCGCAACCGCCAACAAATTCCCCCCGAGTCTCAAGAAATTCTGCCAGACAAGAACAACACAGCAGAAAAGAGCTAAAACAGATGATATCAATTCCCTTATTCAGCCACATGACAAAGTGGCTGATGATGCAATTGTGAATCTCCGGTCTATCATGGCTCCGTTTGTTCATGTTCACAAAGGGAGCATTCTTAAAGAGAATCTTCCTGGTATAAAAGAGTGCATAGTGGTGTTAAACCCAGGTGATAGGCAGAAGAAGATAGTTGAGAACATTCAAAGATCTCAAAGCTGGTTTGAGTATGAGTTCAAGCTGTCTTTGGCCTGCATTCACCCTTCTCTGATCCTAAGCTGCAGTGCATATGCGAATGAAAAACATGTCATCTGTGATGAGCGTAAGAAGCTTGAAGATCTGAAGACTAACATGGATGCCGGGGTAAAGACAAGGTTCCTGGTGGAGTTAATCCGGCTCAGTGAAGCCCTCAGCGAGAAGGTTCTGGTTTTCAGCCAATACAAAGAGCCGTTGTCCTTGATCAGTGACCAATTGAGATTGACTTTCCAGTGGTCCTCCCAAGGAAAAGAGCTTCTACAGATGCATGGGAGCCTCGATCTGAGGGAACGCCAGCATTTGATTGGGGAATTCAATGACCCACAGAGCCAAGCAAGAGTAATGTTAGCTTCGACTAAGGCTTGCTCTGAGGGTATAAGTCTAGTTGGAGCATCAAGAGTTGTCTTGCTTGACGTGGTTTGGAATCCTTCGGTCGAGAGGCAAGCAATCAGCCGCGCATTCAGAATTGGTCAGGAGAAGGTAGTCTATACCTACCATCTGATCACAAAAGGAACCGCGGAATGTAAGAAGTTCAGCAAACAGATGGAGAAAGAGAGATTGTCCGAGCTGTTTCTTTCCCCAGCTGACAAGGAAAATGGTGATGGAAGAAAGTCCAGTATGGTTGCTGAAGACAGAATACTGGAGGAGATGACTTCCAGCGAAAGCTTAAAGGATATATTTGATCAGATAATTTACCAGCCAAAGGATTCCAATGCAGTCTAGAACTTTGACTCTGAGGCCACCCATGACTGTTATGTGAGTATGACCGGCAGCTTGATCTGAAGTTGAGACCTGGTACTTTATGGCTGTTAATAGTTGGTGCAAGAGAAATTGTAATGTCAGGTTTGAAGGTCTTGTGCTTACTGTTGTAACCAATGAGCTGAGACTGTAGTCAATCATTGGTTTAAGCAATGTTCTAGGTATGGATTTCCTCATCTCTCTCCTCTGCTGATTCTTATCTTTTATGATCCCCTTAAAACTCTGCTTCATTGATTTGGATTGCAACAGTGCTACTTTAGCTAGTCTTTTTGGAGGCAAGGAAATTTGAACTTCCTATGTCCAAAGAGCTATGATAGTATGTATAGAATTCATTGCTGCAGACACTGAATTCATATCCATTTCTGGTCCAAGCAACAAAGAGACTAAAATTTAGTCTGCTATAAAAATTTTGCTTTTTGATTCTGATATTTTTCATTTAAACCTGCACCTACTTTTCTAAAGATTTTATCTAGTTTATGGAAATGGAATCCATACTCTAGTCAGTTTCAAGGTGATTCTCGTTTGAGCATAAATTTTGATTTATTTTTCTGGTCTTTCCTGTTGTAATCATGGTGGACTTGGAAGAGGGTTCTTGGAAGAAGGTTTGTAATTCTCCACAATGTTGTTCGATTCAGGGTTGAATGTCCCAGATCATGGGTTGTATGGAGCAGCAGAAGCTGGAGTGTATTTTGAGTTTCCCTCATGATTCCTCCTTCACTGCAATGGCTCAGCATAGCTTTCTCGGGTGAATAATCTTTTGGGAAAAAACTGGAGTCTTCTAACTGCCAGAGTTCCTCATTCTTTGATTTGAAACTTCCGCCATTTCCCTCACCCTGTTAGCCAAAAACTTTCTCCTCACCACAGAATATCAAGTCATCATCAGAACATGCATTAGACAAGAACACGCAGTGGTCATCACCAGACTCAAAGTCTCTGCTTCTGCTGTCCTCTTCATCAGACTCATTCCTAAAGTCAGCAACAATAGCAGTATTTTTACATTTATGAAAAACACGGTTAGGCTCAAACCTTCGTGCCGTCTGAGGTCGGTAATCACCAATCTCTTCTTCCTCCTCGCCACTTCCACTCACTGAAATCGCTTTGTCACTGCCGCCTTCACTGTCTGTAATAACGATGGCCTCATGGCTGTCATCACCAGCGCTGCCTCCCCCTCCGCCTCCCAAAGCACCCGAAACAGGGGAGGAAACTCTATTTCGAGCTCTGCCTCTGCACTTTGCCCCTGAAGATTCGCCTTTCCTCCCTCCGGGCTCTGCCTTGGAGAAATATTTTGCAAACAAATCTTCTTTTTTCGTACGAGCTCTGGTTCTCGTTGCTACAGGAAGGCTAGGAACCATGGTTTTGACCAACGAGGACAAGAAGCTTGCAGAGGGCGCAAAATGGAGTGAGGAGCTACGTCGATGCAAAGACAATGCGTCTCAGGCTTAGAGATGAAGACGAAAACCGAGAGAGAAAGAGAGGGAAAAGGAGGGAAGATGAAGGACTGAAAGAGACAGAGGAGAGATAGAACAGGCACCGGTTTGCTTCGCCGGGGAGAGAGGTTGAAAGTCAAAGAGACAAGGGGAGAGTCTTGAAGCGTTCTCTGACGGTGTGAGTCAGACCAAATCCTTCCATTTTGGGCTATTTTCTTTTGCTGCAAAATAAAATCCTGGGCATTTATATCAATTGTACAAATTAATTTATTTCTCAGTCATGGCATTGACAATCTCCTCAGTTTTTGAAATACATCATGTATCGTGTAGATGACATGCATGTCGATGTTGTATTGATGGTTAACTTAAGAAGCGAAAATAAACAAGAGAAAAGGAAAATGATGTTCGGGTTACCAATCACATTTGGTTCAATTCACAAGCTATATCCACAAGGGCAATGATCTCGTTTTAAGGAAAATTGTCTTTTGATTTAGCATCTCATGTTGTGCATTTAATCGGAATAATGCTAATTACATTGCCTTACTCTACATAGAGTCGTAGAGTTCATTTACTTATATGGACTTCAATTTGTCCAACAATCTCTTGTTATTTTCTTGATCAAATTTCGATATGGATAAATGAACCCTATACTAGGCAACCTTCCTTCTTCTTTCGTTTTTTAGGAGAACTAAACTAAACAAAATTGCTCAACATTATTGTTATTAAAAGAAATTCTTGTCAGCAAGGAAATATCGTTGTTTTTTGGAACTATGAGTTCACTCCACTTGTATGTCAACTATGTATGCTAAAAATTCCTATACGACTCTTTAAAAAAGATAGTTTCTTAGCTCAAAAAGAGGGGAAGACTATTATGACCTGTCTTTATAATTAGTATCCTCTCATAGTATAGAAAGTAGACCGGATGAAAATAAAATAAAATAAACTATACTATAGGGGCTGCTTAGCATTAAAATTAATCTAGGATTACTTCTATAAATACCGGAAAGTTCAAGTCATTTTTCATAAGCCAATGCTATGGCGTAGCACTAATATTTGAGAAAATTATTTTAAAAGTACTATTGATGTAGCACCATGTAGTAACCTTTTTCAACATGGCATGAATGCACGGAGATCCTATTCATCCTTTTGGTTTGTAGGACCATACTATATTGTACGGTTCTTTGCCGGAAAGGAGCGAAGCAAGAATGGAATAATTATTATTTAGTTTGGTTTACGAAATGAAATATTTATTTCAAGGCCATACTCTTGTTTAATCTGCCTTTACACCATATAGAATAAGGTAGGAGTAGTCAAGAATTCTCATAATACCCTTCGATGACAGATCTCGGAGCCTAATGTCTTTTACTATCATGTTTTTAAAAAACATAAACGAAAAGATATAACAATTCATGTTTAATTATGTGATATTAACTAAATATAATAATGTTACTCAGTTATAATAATATAGCTATCTTTTAATTTCGAAAAATAATATCACTTACGATTATAATAATATCACTTACAATTAATGTCTGAACTTGCTAGCCCAGTTGCTTCTTTACATTTTGATATTCAATAAAACTAATTTTTCTTAATTTATATTAAATAAACAATCGTTATACATGGAAAGCATAATTTTCCATGCGCAACGCTTATGGTTTCCTAGTAGTCAATTACATAGACAAATTTATTTATCCGCATTTGTTTCTTTGTTTGCTCAAATAATGTTAATTCTCTCATATTGGTAAATATCAAACAATATGGGAGCTAAATGAATGAGTTTAATGGTCGTTGGAGATCTTTCCAATCAATAGTAAGTGCAACTACTTTAATTTATAATAGGAAAGAGACGTGAGCCTCATACGTCTAAAGTAAATAGTTGTTTATCTATATACTATAAGATTATGGCAAACACATGAAATAGGTATATTTGATAACATGAAATAGCCATAAGTGTTTCCATCCATCACAACCTTTGCCAATCTGATAGTCTTGATTTTTATTTTCTCAAATAGTTAAGAAATCACAATAAGGTATACATGAGTGTGTTTCTAGGGAAAACCAATTTTACCAAATCTTGCCGTTTGTAATATTTCTTACTATGGGAATGCGTTAAATGCAAATTATGCAACTCAATCCACGGCAATAATGAACATGACTAAATATTTAACTATTTATTTGTGCAAGTCTATCTGCAACAATAATGAACATGACCAAGTGTTTACCTATTTATAAAGCCTTTCATCTTTTGGTGCTCCATGCCTTAGTTAACTGAATTCCTTCATCTTTGTTACCGGTCCTTCAAGTGTTTCAAAGCAAGACCCTTGTGATGCCTACAAAACAATGAATCCAACGTAATATCTCACACGTATCTTTGAAGACCTCTTTTATATGCATCCGGTGATCAACCTTGCATGTAAATAAGTATCAGATCAGTGATTTACCAAAAAAAATGTTTTGTTCTTTGTAAGCCGTGTCAACATCTATATGCTAGATGAATGATTGTAACCGTTATTAGAGATCTTTCCAACCGATGGTATCGACAACTACTTTAATTATAATAGGAAAGAGGTGTGGGCTTGATATGATGTATTAGAGCTTTCAGCACTAATTACAGCTTCATGAGTGTGACCGGCAGCTAACAGTTATGGCTGTTTCTTTGGTGAGATTTCAAGACATCAGGAACTCGAGAGTTTGCTCAAGAATTTGCAGTTTTTGATGGATCATCTATCCAAGTAGCCTCGGTTGTGAGCCAAGAATTGCAATTTTTGATGGATCATCTATCCAAGTAGCCTCAGTTGTGAGCCGAGAAGATGAAACGTGATGTTATGTGCTGCTGCTGGTGTCGCTGATCTATCTTATTCCTTTTCTTTTTTATTTAGCTATTGTATGGAAACAATGGAAAGGATTTGGTTAATGTGTTTAGATGGTGCAGCGAGGTTATCTCCACAGCAATAAACCATAGATTGTGTAAATAATGTGTTTCTTTTGACCTTAATGATATGGAATTTGAAAAGTTTGCATTTGTTGCCTCCCTTTCAATCTCGAAGCTTGCTAGATTCATTGATTGGCCAGGTTGTGGCTAGGTGCATTAGATCTTTCATGGCTAAATTATGGACAGGTTATGCTTTGAGCCCTCTATAGCTGAGTGAATCCTGCAAGCTTGTGATCGGTGCATTTCTCTTGATCATGTTATGCTTTTAGACTTGGCCATTTTCTCCTGGTCAATTGAGACTACACTCATCTCAGACATTCTTGTAACCAGCAACTCCAAAATCAAGGTTACATTCATCGACCTTCCCCAACTCATTGATTACATTTGCACCTTGCACAGAAAGCTTCAAACAACTTCACACAACAGTAAGCATTGAACTACCTAGTGGCACCATTCAGGGCAAGTAAGAGCGAAGCCTCCTATCGACCTTCGACACTGTCAATACAATCAAGGCTCCTATCGGTGCTAATTATGACTCTCACATTAATCTTCTCCTTCGCTTGCACTGTCGTGATTTCCATTTCCATCTGTGACCTTTAGTCCGAGTTGTTAAGCCCTGCTACCTTGAGCTTATCTTTGTTGTCCAGTATTTGCATTTGCAGAATGGCCATTCTTTCCTCATTTCCTTCCAGTTATTCCCCACAAACTTCAGCTTCTCCTTCGACACTTCATCTTCATTCGTCAATTGGAGGTCAACCCAATTAAAGAAGCCCCAACCCCATTCAGAACTGAGCCTGAACTTAGCGATCCAAATCGATAGCGAAGATTGAACATTCAACACTGATCAATCCAAATTGATACTCTCAGCGCAGCTACTGAACATAGATCTTGCCCAACTAAAAGAACCGAGGATAAAATCGAACCCAATCAACTCAGTTGCTTTCAACAGATCGAGACTGCATCTCATTTCAAAATGAACAGCGGTAGAACCTCCTCGCGGGATTCTTCGGTGTTCGCGAAGTGTGCTGCCCAGCAACACATCCGACGCTTGCAGGAGATGTTTTCTTCCCTAAAAAGTGGAAGCTTTTCAAAGCCCAGTCACTACCATTGCTGCTTCCCATCGACGACATTGCTGTTGATTTGCTCAAGAACCCTAATTTTTTCTTGCCCCCAAAAAATCAAGAACTCTCGAGAGCCCTAATATTTCGCCTCAAATGCTGATGACGGGGAGAAAATATTGGGTACACTAGTTGTGCTCAGTCAGCAAATTACTAGTCCATCCATTATTCGACACGTGTCCATATGGCCCACCATTCAGATTTTTCAAAAATTATTTTCCCAAGCACTTTCTTTCTTCCACAAACACCCCTCTTCTCTCTCCTTCGTCTCTCTCCTCTCTCTGTCTTCTCTCTCTGTCTCTTTCCTTAGAAACACAGATCTAGGTTTTCTTGGTTCCTTCACCGAGATCTTGGCCTCCCTCGACCGGCCGGCGACGGAGTAGTCAACGGAGGCCGAGATCTTTGTGCGGTGGAGAAAGGTGGCGGCGTGCTGGAGGTCGAAGTTGCCGACCCGACGACGGCGATCTTGGTGTGGTGCTTGGAGGGCGACGGTTGCGGGGATCGGCTTGAAGATGGTTTGGGTCATGTTCAAGCCGCTAGGGCTGACGTAGGCCTCCGTCGACTACTCCGTCGCCGGCCGGTCGACGGAGGCCATGGTCTTGGCGAAGGAAGACCGACTTCCGTAAACCACCAAGATCTGCCTCTGTTTTTTAAGGAAAGAGGGAAAGAGACGGAGAGAGAGAGGAAGGAGAGAGCAGAGGGGCGTTTGTGGAAGAAAGAAATTTATTGGGAAAACAATTTTTGAAAATCTGAATGGTGGGCCCATTGGACACGTGTCGGATGATGGATAGACTAGTATTTTGCTTAGGTGTAAATCACTAGTGCACCCAATATTTTCTCCGAGATTGAAACGGGGACTTGCGCTGCTGCGGTCCTGGAGACGACGCCGTTTGGTCGAGCTACAATATTACGACGAAGTAGAGGGACGTCGTCATCAGAGAAAATATTGGGTACGTAGAGTGTGCCAGCGTGTTAAATAAGAAGGCCCCTCAAAACGCGACACGTGTCGTATGTGGCCCCAATTTTCAGGCTCACTTTTCTCTCTCTCTCCCCCCTTCTTGCACGTCCTCTCTATCTCTTCTTTCTTCCCAACACGCTCTCTCTTCGCCAGTGCGGATGAACAGCCGACCACCTCCTCTAGCGTGTCCGGGAAGGCGCACGAGTGCTCGATCTGCCACAAGAGCTTCCCCACTGACCAGGCTCTCGGCCGGCACAAGCGGTGCCATTACGAGGCCCCCGATCCTGCCTCCCCCCGCCCCTGCCCTCGCCCCTGCCCTGGCTGCCAGTGGGGTGAGCGTCACGGAGGGCGTGGGGTCCACGCACACGCAGAGCCAAGGGCACCACGAGTTTGATTTGAACATCCCAACGTTCTTCCCCAGGTTCGCGGTCTCCTGCAGCATGGACGACGAGGTGGAGAGCTCGCACCTCTCCGAGAAGCCCCAGTTGCTTGCGCTGGTGAAGACGGAAGCGGCTTGAAATAGGTCAGATTGAAAACTCACAGAAACCTACACAACAAAACTAGCGATCGAAATCGAAACGGGAACTCGGTCAAGTTTCAGATAGGAATAAAGAAATACTAGAAATGATTGTTTTTGTTCGTCTTTTCTTGTTTGCTGGGCAATGAATTCAATTAATTTTTCACGTCATTTATACGGCGAAGAGTGAAAGTCGGGCGAGAGAGAGTGTGCAGGGAAGAGAGGAGAGAGAGCTTGTAGCAAGAAAAGAGAGGAGAGAGAAAAGTTAGCCTGATAACTGGGGCCCACACTCGACACGTGTCGCGTTTTGAGGGGTCTTCTTATTTGCCACACTGTCACACCTCACGTACACGTAGGATGCCATGTCATCTTTTTTCGAAACACTAGAAAGGTGGTGTCAAAATTGGTCAAAGTTCACAAATTAGTGCTTTTCTTCGAGAAAATACAACCTTTGCTTTATTGCAGCTAATTTTTTATTTTTGGGTTGGCTTGAAAGATAAAATTATCTCCATGATTGACCGATATATATCATATACATTTGGGTTAATACTAGAAAAAATCTCAACTTTGTATATTTATGATAAATTTACTATAAACTAATTTTTAATAAACAAAAATAACAAATCAATATATGTAAGTTACCAATTTACTCACCATTAGTTTCTGTTAAATTTTATTGTCAAATTGTTAAATTGGACAGCATATGATAATTGACAGATGTATCAATTTGGTATTTTGTCTTCCATTCGTCACAAGTAACTCATCACTCTCAAAACATAATCCATTAGCTAAGACATTACTATAAGGAGTCTTGTGGGATTCAATGAAAGGGTGAGAACAAAAACCAAAAAGAAAAGAGTTGGTTAACTTAAGATTGAGAATTTTATAGAGATCATGCAAGTTTGGAGTGTTGTTTGACTGGAATCATTAAATAAACGTGGTGACACCTTCATCAAAATAATCTTCGATATGGAGAAATATTTGTGATTACATAGGGAGATTTTTAGTTATTGCAAGCAAGAACAGAGTCCTTGATGGAAGAGATATATATAGTTTGATCGTTGTAATATTTGGACCACAGCATCGCACCTCCATACTTGGCAAATCCTTGGATGGTCGGCAGTCCAATAAAAGTAAGATCTGGTGTTCGGAGCCACGGGCAACCCCAAGAAGATTTTGCTGGTAGGAATTGAAGTCCATTGCTCCATGCATCTTGGAGATTACCCTTTTCCCAGAATTGTATTTGTACTCATCATTAATTGCTGAGGTATTGGAGCAGATGCGATTTTGGAAGGTACTCTGTTTATAGAATTGAGGTCATTTGTCTTTTGATCGAATGATATCGGGGATATCTTGGATCCCTAGAGGAGCTTCAAGGCGGTCTCCGAGGTTGCCGAACTGCCTTCCAAGGCGGAAGTTCAAGAGATTCTGACGAGTGGAGTTTTGGAAAGAAGGTAAAAGAAAGGTCTCTCTTTTTAGTGTGTTTGGCCATGTGTTCTTTCCATTTTTGGCGACCTACGATTGGGTTATGGTTGGTTTTCTATGATTTTAGTGAGCCGAATGTGTGTTGGTGCTAATGACTAATGGGAGGTTTGGCCCATGTATTTCAGGTGAAGTTCTTGAACTGTCTGTTTAGATCAATGGTGTCCTTTAAGGTGGACTGTCATTCTAGTTTTGTTTTCAGTGAAATGAAGTTGAATCAGTGGAAAGGAACAGTGGAATCAGAGTACTAGCAATTAGCGAGGAGTACCCAATAGAGCTGTTTATGTCTATTATGTTAATTAATTAAGATAGAACAATATTCAGCCTGTTTAGGCATCTAGGAATGTCATATTTTCAAGAACACTAAGGCAAAAATTACTATATTAGAGTTTATGGGGATAGTCTATGCATTTTGTTTCCTTCTGGTCCAATACTGCCACACATGCATGTTGAGGGCTTATTTAAGAGAGATAGCTTTGTTTTCTTGAGTGAATTTGATGAGAAAGGAACAATAATTGCAAATATTCTGTTGTTATGGCTCGTGCTCGATATCCATGCAGTGGAGATATTGATGGTGAGGAGAATGATGAAAACATGGATGCGGTTGCTATTGAAAAAGCTGATGAAGTTTCCACTGCATAATCTGCCTCTGCTGAAATTGTGAGAAGTTCCAAAGCGATAAAAGTTCAATCTGGTTTTGATGATATAGCTGATGGCTTGAGGGAGCTTGATACGGATAATTATGATGAAGAAGATGAATGTATGTTCCTCTCTGTTAGTACTTGGTTCTTATTTTCTTTTAATAAGTTTCTTAGTTCATCCAAAGGAAGTTGGATGGCTATTTCCTATTTGAATCCAGAAAAAGTGGCATCAGAATGGATTACATGCAAATGCCCCATCTAATGCACAAGGACTCGTTCAAATGGCATGTCACTCTTCCTCTTAATATCACTGACAGGAGCCAGCCAAACTCACCAGAACCAGTAATGGATGTATCGTGAAACTTAGCAGTGTCAGAAATCCAAACATGGTCTACATGTGCTTTTCAAGCCAACTCCAAGAGCAAAGAAGAAAGGCTTTCCCTGTCAGAGCCCTATTGAGTCAATCAAACTCAAAATTCTATTCCCCACTATCATGCTCTATAAAGCTAATGGATGCTGCCAAATCTGCTTGCTAATAGGCAATTATAACACGTCACTTGTTTCAAGAACGCAACTGCAGAAAACTGCAGAAGGAGAAACGAAATAACCGCGCTTCAGCGTACTACTGCTTTAGGCAAGCCTATTTTGACATGCTAGCCACAGAAATAAAACTGTGTTTAGGAATATCTGAAGGGAAACATGCTAATTTTTATGCCAACCCATCACATTGCTCCTGTCCCTTTTAGGATTTCAACTTAACTTTACAGAAATGTCTGATCTTTCACAAAATGTAATCTGTAATTCCACGGTGAGGAATTATAGCTTCATGAATAGATGCTTGTATAGCAACAAGGACCACTAGCACTAGTGTGAGGCCTTCTCCATTCATTATCTCGAATGACTGCAACAACTTCTTCGAAAGACTAAACGCTGCGTGAGAACTTGGCCCAAGATTGCCTTTCCACCGGTTCTTACATATCACGCGAGATGTGGTAGCTACCTTATCACAGAGCTTCTTGGGAAGTGAGGTAGCTAACGGCTAGATGGAGAGCTTCTTAATTGTGACCGGCAGCTCGGTCTGAAGTTGAGACCCGGTTATGGCTGTTTCTTATCATGAATGAAGAGTGACATAAGGCATATGAAATGACTACATCGAAGGAATACATATTTTCCATGGGAAAATATTGATCAAAATATTGACATTGCTCAAATTAAAATTATCAATTCAAGCTCAATAGTAAGATTTTTTCTTTTCTTTTTTGAACGTTGAAATTAAAAAACGCTTATTGTATTTCTAATGTTCTTTCAAATTTACTTTTTATCTTTTGGATAGATCAAATAACCGTGAGATACAATGTTTGAAATCAATTTATGACTTTCTAGTCTATGTGTTGTTTGTTATTATAAATAATGTGTTCCAAAGTCAATTAATATAGTTGTGTCTTCTTGTTAAAGGTAATATTTATTAGTGATATCCATTCATATAAGAGTTGCTTCTTTACATATTGATATTCAATAAAACTAATTTTTAAAAATTTTTATTGAATAAACAGTCGTTATATATGGAAAACATAATTTTCCATGGGCAATGCTCATGGTTACCTAGTAGTCAATTATACAAACAAATTTATTTCTCCACATTTGTCTCTTTGCTTGCTCAGATAATGCTAATTCTTTCATATTGAGAAATATCAAACAATATGGGTGCTAAATGAATGAGTTTAATCGTCGCTGGAGATTTTTCCAACCAACTGTAAGTGCAACTACTTTAATTTATAATAGGAAAGAGACATGAGCTTCAGCTATTTATCTATATACCATAAGATTTTGGCAGACACATGTAATAGGTATATTTGATATCGAAAAATTGCCATAAGTGTTTCCATCCATCACAACCATTGACAATCTAACGGTCTAGATTTTTATTATTTCAAATAGTTAAGAAATCACAAGAGGGTGTACATTAGTGCGTTTCTAGAGAAAACCAATTTTACCAAATCTTGCCATTTATAATATTTCTTACTATGTGAACATGTTAAATGCAAATTGTGCAACTCAATCCACAGTAATAATGAGCATGATTAAATATTTAATCATTTATTTGTGCAAGTCTATCCATAGCAATAATAAGCATGACCAAGTATTTACCTATTTATAAAGCCTTTCATCTTTTGGTGCTCCATGCCTTAGCCAACTGAATTTCTTCATCTTTCTAATCAGTCCTTCAAGCGTTTCAAAGCAAGACCCTTATGATGCCTACGAAACAGTGAATCCAACATCATATCTCACTTGCATCTTTGAAGACCTCTTTTGCATGCATCCAATGATCAACCTTGCGTGTAAATAAGTATCGGATCAATGATTTACCAAAAAAAATGCTTCATTCTTTGTAAGCCGTGTCAAGATATGTACGTTAGATGAATGAGTGTAACTACTATTGGAGATCTTTTCGATCGATGGTAACGGCAACGGCTTTAATTTTAATAGGAAAGAGATGTGGGCTCAATATGAAGTATTATAGCTTTCCGTACCAATTAGCGATTTTGAGTATGATTGGCAGCTAACGGTTATGGCTGTTTCTTTGGCCAGATTTCAAGACATCCAAGAACTTGAGAGTTACTCAAAAGTTTGAAATTTTTGATGGATCATCTATCCAAGTAGCCTCAATTGTCAGCCAAGAAGATCAAACGTGATGTTATGTGCTGCTGCTGGTGTCGCTGATGTGTCTTTTTCCTTTTCTTTTATTTAGCTATTGTATGGAAACAATGGAAAGGATTTGGTTAATGTGTTTAGATGGTGTATTGAGGTTCTCGTTCCACAGCAGTAAACCATAGATTGTGTAAATAATGTGTTTCTTTTGACCTTAATGATATGGAATTTGAAAAAATTCGCATTTGCTGCCCCCCGTTCAATCTTGAAAGCTTGCTAGATTCATTGAGTGGCCAGGTTGTGGCCAGGTGCGTTGGATCTTTCATGGCCAAACTATGGACAGGTTATGCTTTTAGCCCTCTACAGCTCAGTGAATCCTGCAAGGCCGTGATTGGTGCATTTGTCTTAATCAGGTTATGCTTTTTAAGACTTGGCCATTTTTTTCTTGGTCAATTGAGATTCACTCATCTCAGACACTCATGTAACTGGCAACTCCAAAACCAAGGTCACATTCATCAACCTTTCCAATTCATTGGCTACATTTGCACCTTGCACAGAAAGCTTCAAACAACTTCATACAACAGTAAACATCGAACTACCTAGTGGCACCATTCAGGGCAAGTAAGATCGAAGCCTCCTATCGACTTTCGAATACAATCAAGGCTCCGATCGGTGCTAATTATGACTCTTACATGAATCTTCTCCTTCGCTTGCACTCTCGCGATTTCCATTTCCATCTGTAACCTTTAGCCCTGCTACCTTGAGCTCATCTTTGTTGTCCTGTATTTGCATTTGCAGAATGGCCATTCTTTCCTTATTTCTTTCGGGAATTTCTCCACAAACTTCACCTTCTCCTTCGACACTTCGTCGTCATTGGTCAATTGGAGGTCAACCCAATTAAAGAAGCCCCAACCTGATTCAAAATTGAGCCTGAACTTAGCGATCCAAATCGATAGCGAAGATTGAACTTTCAACACCGATCAATCCAAATTGATCCTCTCTGCGCAGCTACTGAACATAGATCTTGCCCAACTAAAAGAACCGAGGATAAAATCGAACCCAATCAACTCAGTTGCTTCCAACAGATCGAGACTGCATCTCCCTTCAAAATGAACAGCGGTAGAACCTCCTCGCGGGATTCTTTGGTGTTCGCGAAGTGTGCTGCCCAGCAACGCATCCGACACTTGCAGGAGATGTTTTCTTCCCTAAAAAGTGGAAGCTGGTGAAAATGACTGAACAGGGGAATGCTGGTGAGATCGAAGATTTGGAGGTCATCTCCGTGTTTTACTCAACCTCACTTGGTATACTTGATTTGAGGTGACTCATTTTGTCAACCAATGGTCGTGGATTAACTTGGGTGTCCTGTAATAGAGTTAAGTAAGACAAGAACAAAACCATCCTCTATGGTTATCTTTCATCATTTAACTTAAAGCCAGAAGGAATGAAGACTATGAAGCAGTCACAATTTTGTTGTACGTGTGTGGGCTTTCGACAGCTAATTTGTGTTGAATAAATTGCAGGTTGTATAAAAAGTTTACTTCATGCGAATATTTGGATAAATCTTCTGAAAGATTAAAGACAATGGTAACGAGTTAAAAGCAGCTACTGCGTTTAAGTACTTGAATGCATCACATCTAACACAACCCAGCCAGAAGCAGTAAATGTAAAAATTGAACTAACCCAGGATTGTAAAAGATGTGAAACCAAGTGTCCGTGTGTTCAAAGTTAAAAGAGATGCGCTGCACAGCCCAGATTTTCGAAAGTGTGGATGCAGAGGAGGCAGTGATATGCATAGATTTTCTCATAAGATCAGAGCTGGTTAGAATATTAAAAAAATGGGAGAGAGAGTGCTGTGGAATTCTTTAGTCGCAAATTCACCTAGCCTTCAACAAACTAGATAGAGTTGCAGTGGTGCAAGCAGAACTAATAGAGCAGAGTTTTGGGAGAATCACAAAACTCTCAAGACTTTCAATAGTTAGTGCAAGGAACATGCAGGGTCGGTTTGCAAGGTCTTTGGCTACTGCATCAATGGATCACACATTCCGCACATCAGGTTGCTGCACTTACCAAAGACCTAACAAACCGATACCACCTGTTCTCTGCACTAACTACTAACGGTGTCACACTCACAAAGCCAATTGAGGGCTGGCCTTGAAGTCAAAGTTCTCAGACACATCTGAATTCTTTGGCTGGTAAAGTATCTGATCAACAAATCCTTGAGGTTTTCATTGGAAGTCATCTCGTCCAATATTCAGTCTTTGGCAACCGCACCCGATTTTCTCCTCTTGCCCGTTTTCCTCGTGGGAAAGAAAACCAGCTTAGACAATCTATCTTTTTGGATCTGTTTGCAGTACTTATTGCATCCCGACATTCCCTTCATGATCAATATGATTGGTATAGACAACCTTCTCCTGGCCAATTCTAAATGCACGGTTGGTTGCCTGTCAAATCTTTTATTTAGTTCAAACTGGTTTCCGAACTGGTCAGCTTTCTTAGTTACGTGTTGGTTAGTTCCTGATGAATCAGTATAATCATTTGTGTATAGAGAATCTGAGTCATTAAAAATTGTGGTCATCTCTCTCTCTCTCTCTCTCTCTCTCTCACACACACACACACACACACACACACACACATACACACACACACACACACAAATCAGATCCTCTTCTTTGTTCTGTTTCTCCTAAATTATGTCCCAAAAAAGTTGCCAATGTGACATCTTTGTATCTCTGAAGATGAAATGATCAACATCAGCTCTGGTTAAGAATAAACGTTATTAACAATCTGAACAAAATGGCGAAATTCCGCACTCATCTCTTATGCTCTCATCAGAGCCAAAGTCTGCTCTAATTTCTGATAGTTGGGTGAATTCTGATGTACATAAAGCAAGCAAAGCTTTTATTGGTAGATTTCTGAAATTGAGGATTAGTTTTAAATACTGCCAACTATGATTGGTACCTTGCTTGTTACGTTATTAGTAAGTAAATTGCTGACATTGTAGTAAACTAGAGAATCATGATTTACACACGAAAGAGAATCGCCAGGAAACTGACTAGAGTATGGTTTCCGTTTCTGTAAACTAGACCAAATCCTTCAGATTAGTCGGTGCAGAGTTAATTGAAAACAGAAAAGCAAAATCATAAAGCCAAATTTTACCTGCAGACTAGATTCTAGTTTCCTTGTTGCATGGAACTGAAATGGATATGACTTCTATTTATGCATTTGCAGCCCTTTGAACATTGAAATTGCAGATACCCTCCCTGGCCTTCAAGAAACTAGCTAGAGATGCAATGGTGCAAGCAAAATCAAGAATGGCAGAGTTGAGAAGACAAAAATCAACACGGGAGAGAAATGAGGAGGAAATCCATACTCAGCGCATTGCTTTAGAACATTTTACAGATGATTGATTACACATCCAGCCCAATGGTTACAACGAAGCACAAGACCTATCAAATATGTACTACTTCTTTTGCAGTGAGTTGTAACACTTCACTGAACACCAACGGACGTAATTAATATCCTACTCATACCGTTCCATGAACTCTACTGGACTCAACATGTTGGGAGAAATTTATCAGGTCTTCATAAAAACATGACACGGTCTTTTGTGACATGAATTATCACTCACCACAAATTGATGGCCAGCAAATAGACATTTCAGGTATCGCCACAATCAATCTTACCTAAAAGGCCAATGTTTTAAATTTTCTTTATGAAATGTCTGCATAGTAGTTTCCGCGAAATCCGCCCTGCATAGGATAGACAAAACTAAACGTCTAACTAGAACATAGTAGTCATCTTCAAATGACTTGAACCAAAACAGCTGCTGCGCAGAAAAGACAGGCACAGATTCAGGAGTTTCTTTTGGCAGATGCAAACTCAACTACCCAACATATTTTGGATTTTTGAAACAGATGACAAATTTTTTTTTTCCCCTTCTTGGGGTTAAGAAGGTTCTATATAATAACACTTCAAATAAGCTTTTATACATGTATGCAGAACTATAAGTTCAGAATTAGAAGAACACAACGTTGAAAAATAGGGCGTACAAAGGAACTGAAAAAAATGTCTTTGCGTCTCTGTAGCTTCTCTTTCTGTTTTTCACCCTCTTCAAGCTTCTTGCCGTCATATATAAAAAAAAAGACTTGCGGTATATCGTGGCTTCTTGCTTTCCTGTAGCATCAAGATCCAAAGCCCGAACAGAGGAAGAAGATTTCTTTGCCGGATGTTTCTCGATTGCGGAGCCCAAAAAAAGGAAAGGTGGTTCTCTTGGGGGCGAAACGCGGAGTGTCTGACGTCAGTCTTTCCATGTTTCGAGGATGCGTGCCAAGTAGCAGAGAGCGGTGGTAGGGGAGCTCAAGAAAGAGCCTCCTCGTTTCAAGCAGCCCTGGCAGTGGAGGCATGATCGGCAATGAATGGCATTGTGATTGTTGAAAGTGAAGATGACAGTGAAGATGGCACCAAAATAGCTTTGTCACCGCCACATTCAGTATACGTAATCACAATGACCTCGTCGCCATCATCACCGAGCATGCCTCCGCCTCCCTAGCCACTTGAAACATCGGAGACTCTTTCTCGAGTCTGCTACCACCGTTTTCCACTCCTCGGCGTGCATCCTTGAAACAGATAAAGATGACATTGGGCACTCTGGGCTTCGCCTCCAGAGAACACCTTATGCAAAGACCCTTTTTCTCTGGAATGCAGGACGCTCCTTAGGCAGAGCAGTGTGTGCAGATCTTTCGGTCAAGAGAGGAAGAAGACAGAAGTTAAGAGTAAGTAAGCACATATGCTTCTCTGCATATGTTTTCCTTCTTGTTGTATCGAAGAAAGGTGAGAGAGAGAGAGAGAGAGAGAGAGAGAGAGAGAGAGAGAGAGAGAGAGGGTAGAAAATGATGGGAGAGAAAGGGAGAGGAGAGGGAAATGTAGAGAGACGAACAGGGCACTGGTTTTGAATGGGAGAGAGGTTGAAATCTGAGAAACAGAGGAAAGAATCAATGCGAGCTCTCAGACCAGAATCTTCCCATTTTGGGCTAGAAAATATTTTCTTTTGATGCCAAAAGATTTTCCGGGGACGTCTCAAATGCCCTGCATGCATGAATTCATTTCTCTGCCATGGCATTAATGATCTCCTTAGACTGTTTACATGCACCAAGCGATCACGCGCGTCGATGTCGGATTGATGCTCGACTTAAAAAGCAAAAAGAGACAAAAGGTGTTTTGATTGCCATTCACATTCGGTTCGAATCCAAAGGCTGTATACAAAGCACGAGATTATGACTGCTCAAGCTTTTCGGAAACTGCAGACAACCCTTTTGATTGCAACGGCATTGTTGCATGAAGATTTCTTCTCCCTTTTTTTCCCCTGATGTTTTCCTGTACGTGACACGATCGGTGGATTCAGCATCTCGTGCTGTGAGTTTTATCGGAATTATGAAAATTACGTTGGATTGCCCCACGTTGAATTATAGAACAAGTTCATTTACTTATGCCCAACGATCTCTTGCTATATTCTTGATCAAATTTGGATACATAAACTAAGCCTGTACTAGGCAACCTTCTTTCTTCTCTTGTCGTTGAGTGAGCTAAACAGTCAAAACAAAATTGGTTGACGCAAGTGTTATTAGAGAAATTCTCATCACTGAGAAAACATCGCTACATTATAATATGCCAAAAGGATTATTGCTTTCAACTAAATGAGTTCACTTGTATGTAACCAATGTATGCTGAAGATTTGTACGACTCTTTAAGAAAGATTGGTTTCTTAGCCCAAGAAAAGGGGAAAAACAGATCGCCTGTTCTTTATAAACAGTATCCTCTACTATCTTAGAAACTAGACCAAATGAACAAATCCGTACTAAATTTGGCTACTATGTCAAGAATTTAGCTATATCATTGCAAAGTAGCATTAAAATCGATCTAAGATTGCTTCTAGCAGTAATACAAGATGTTATATGGTTGCTTGAGAATCAAGAAATACTGGTAAGTTCAAGTCTTTTGCCATAGGCCAATGCCATGGCATGAGAATGTAAGAAAATTACACATCACTAGAATCTTCCAGTTGATCCTGAAGATAGGAGGTAGAAACATTAAACTTTTACTTCCCTTTGTTTCTGTCCTGTTTCCTTGAGTTCTGAAATACCTCGAATTTAAAAAACTAGGTCCTATTCAATTGAAGAGAGAGAGAGAGAGAGAGAGAGAGAGAGAGATAGATAGAGAGACTGGTAGTTTAAACATGGAGACTTCTTTGCACGGTGAACGTTTCCTTTCCTTTTCTTTCTGGCACGTTTTATTATATTATTTTAGGAACTCTTGTACGTCTGAGATTTGTCCTTGATTGTTTCAAACAGTGAAGAAACACCTCTTGAAGTTGATCACAATTCAGCTATCACCCTCTCAACTAAATTCTGTACACCGCTCATTGTTTATGTCTCACATGGAGCAAGAACTTAATTTGACAACAACCCAGGTTGCAGAAAACATAGTCACAACATTAAGCAAAACATTGCGAGGGATGAATTTAGAGCAATGCCGAGCACTTAAGAGTTAGAATGTCTATCGTGTCTTTTGATGAGCATATAGAGATCCAAACTTCCCCAAATAACCCAGCAGAAGATTTCTGATGCTTTTGATCAAATTGGGTGGTCGTCGACTCTCCAAGAGGACATCTGCGCACCCTCGTCAATCATTGCTGACCTGTCTCAGGCGCATATGCTTTTTCTAAATCTTCAACCCCTGCAAGTCCGGTTGAGCCTTTTGCACTGCTATTCTGTTATCAGGAGGGTGACAGACCACAATATCCACAAATGGTCTAAGTCTTGCTACAGTCACAATCCTTGATCAGTTTATATGTCACATTGCACAAACTAAACGGGTCAAGATCGCAATATACTATCATCAGGAGAGTCCCCATTCTTCGTTTACTAGCACTATATCAAGGCGCTCCATGATTAGATTAGTTCCCCAACAACAGCCACATCAAGTGAAACAGTCCTTGGAATCCCAAATCATCTAGTAAGTGAAAATCATTGATAATGTCAGATATTATGCTTTAGTTAGTTACAGAAGTTAAGATCCTAATTCTTCCCTCCTACGAACAGCGACTATCAATTGCAAAAGTCATTCAGTTGTCCTTCCACTGAGGAATTTGCCTCGACCAAATATGGCCAACCATTGCATCACATAGACCAGTGAATTGGGATTTTATGAACAACTTAACTCAAACAGAAAGCAAAACTGAGCCCTCCTGCGGTTCATCCACAACATGCACATCCCTCCCTATCGTCCTACCGCTTTGACAACAGACATATCTTTTAAAGTCAAACTTGGAAATCAAGCTATCCACAGAAGTGTCTGATGTTGAACTTGATTAGGACTAAAAAAATCCAAGTACGGTGGTCTTGAGAAAAAAAATTCCAGCTCCCCTACAATTCCCATATTAGTGCTTTGATTATGATTAATGACAAGACCTTGTAGTAACACAGAAGACAGGAAGCAAGATCTGTAGACAAATGAGCGCAATGGCTGTCCATCTTGATAAAATGCTCTGCCATTTAACATGATTTTCGCTCTACCGGATACATGGATTTCAGTTGAGGTGTGAAACTACTGTTTGAACAGGATGCTGGGTCAAAATGACGCTATTGCCATAGTTTCATACATCATGGGTAACGCTTGTTCCCTTGACCTTTTCCTTGTGATGAAAAAAAAAAAGCACCCCCAAAAGAAATAAAACTTTGTCCTTTCTTCTCAAAACTCATAATAAGGCAGAGACATTTAAAATGCCAAATAGCATACTGCTACAAGTGCATGAGTCGACCGCATAGTTACCCGACCTCTGGTCTTTCAATGAGCTCGAAGAACTGAGCAAGGATGCCAATGAGAGGATCTAAGATATTTTTACCATGTTCTCATTTGGCAGCATCAAGAATCAGGTTCTGCTTTTTTCAGATTGCCATAGTTTCCGAATCTTCGGGATACAGCTGCATCTGATAATGTATTCCACACCTACAGATTCCCAACCATATAGGAATTATTAATATAAACCATGAATGGAAAATTGCAAGAATGTACAATTTTCAATGAAAAAATGGCCGAGATTTCCACTTCAACTCTCCCCTTGAACCTCCAATAGCAAGTAAAAGGGCCCATCCTCCGAGAAGGAAGCAGCAAAGACAGCACCCTCAAACAATGACAAAGATCAGTATTCCGATTATCGACAACAGTTTACAATTGCAGTAGAAACATAACCAAGATAAACAAATCAATATTCATGAGAATCGGACTTCTATTACAGCTAATTCCTAACTCACATCGTCAATGTAAGCTATTGAGTAACACAAAGGATCATTGAGAGGTCGAAGATCTTTATGGAGAAATCATGGAGATGGATGCTGGAGATCCTATCACAACAAGAAGGACGAGGATCATTGCTCACAATCTAAGACCCAAATATTAGAGTGTTATTACAGCTTCGAAATTGCTCATGTGGCATGATCATTGCTCACTTCTCCGCAGCCTTCAGTGTTGACTTCAGGAGTTCCCGGGACGAAATTCAAAATGGCAAGTGACACAGCCCATGTGCAACGGTGTGTGCCCGGCTCCTTGGAGAGCTGTCTTCTCTAGGATGATAGCATCGCTTCTGATCAAGTCATTCAGTTCATCAACATTGTGCCTCTGAGCTGCTTCCAACAATCTTGGGGCCATTCAGCGGACATATCTGCCCTGCTAATTAGAACTAATAATGATGAATCTGCACAATATGGTGTAGTCCCTACTCTAAGCATGAATCTTGGTTACATATGTTGGAAATTGCTTGATCATGGGAACTTAAATAAAACAACTACTATGCTTAATTTCTCTCGGGATTAGTCCCGTATCTTTTGATTTTATCTCTAATACTCTTCACCCCATAACATGCCATTAACTAGAATGAGGTAAAGAGAATGTCCATATATTTGGGAGTAAACGATTGATCTGTATCAAAAGACATGCTAAAACCCAAACCATAGAGCACTCAGAACTGGTCCCACGGAAAGATATGTTTTTACATGGCATTCCTAATGACAATTGACGTATATATGTCATGTGTATATAAGTCTTCTATTATTATTATTATATTATTATATGATACCATATTCAAAGATTATTCTGAAATGGAGGATGCAGATCTCAACCTTCCTAGGAAAGTTACTCTGCTGTTATTGGCCTAAAATTGCCTGTGTTTTGCAGCAATGATCTTTCAATTTCATTTAAATTTTATTGACACCAATCGATTCGATCTGACCAACTTTGCATATATTGCGTTTTTCTTCCAACTCCACGTTCACGGCTTGTCTCCTATCCATCCCCATTAGTTCAATGAGTTGACATAGGTATGAACATTAATTCTTCCACCTGCTCTTACAAACAAAATCTCAACCACACGAAGATGTTTTCATGATGGCCAATTCAACTGAAGAAGCAAGGCCAAATGATTACTTAGAAGAAAACTCGTACAACCACATCTCAGAATCTAGACTGCTGTCTGTGAAGTTACAAACGTGCTGTAAACTCAGGACACATTTATTAGGAAAATATGATCCAGCGAATCACTAGTTAATCAACTGCAGCGAATTAAGGACAGCAAATCAATATCTGATCTTGTTGAACAAAATCCATCTGATACTGCTAAAGGCTTGCATTTCTTAGCTCTACCTCTGGGAAAGAAAAATACCATCATTAACAATGATAGATTAGGTCCTTATACTGCACAAAATGATTGAGGAGCATTTGTGACTGGTTCACCATCTGATTGATCGTCCTCTGAGAGTAGTCTTGAAGCGGGGGACATTGATCTTCCTCTTTCGTGTTCAGCTCTTGCTCGTGAGAGAATTTCTCCGCTCTCTCTATCATTAATAACCGATTGGGACCTTAGACTGTACATATGCCCCAGGAAGTTAAAGCCAGAAAGCCTTATCAACCAAAAATCTAGAGCCAGCGCCAACTGCCTCTGTGCCAGTAGAAGAAGAATTGACATAATTACAGGCAGCACGCTCAACAATTCCACGTTCTTCAGTCCAAACGCTTTGTCCAGTAAGGTGAACGGCAGGGAGTACGTGAAGCAATAGTAAGTTTGAACCATTGCGGTCACAGAAAGTAACAGCGGCAGCCTGACAGGAAGATCTCTGGTGAGGCAAATGATAATCTGGACTGACACCAAGAGTCCGAATGTGTTGCCGCTCATGAAGGCGATGTATACTAAGTCCCTGCCAAGAGGATGGGTCACCCAAGATGCATAGGATGCGAGGAAGCCTTTCAGGGAACTACTGTCGACCTTTGTTGTAAAGCTTGGAGGCTGAAGCACAGCTTGGTAAGTCGCACTCACAATGAGCGAGGCAACAACCAGCAGGGCATTGCGAATATCGCCCATTGACTCTTTTTCTTTCTTCGAATTATTCGATGGGGAACGTGATAATGATTGAGGAGCATTTGTGACTCGTTCCCCATCTGATTGATCTTCCTCCTATAGTTGTCTTGAAGCGGGCAAGATTGATCTTCCTCTTTCGTGTTCAGCTCCAGCATGTGTGAGAATTCCTCCGATCTCTCCATCATTAACAACAACAGATTGGGTCCTTAGACTATACATATCCTCTAGTAGATTAAACTGAGAAAGCTTTTCCAACCAAAAATCTAAAGCTAGTGCCAACCACCTCTGTGCCAATAGAAGAAGAATTGACATGGTTACTGGCAGCACGCTCAACAATTCCACGTTTTTCAGACCAAATGCTTTGTCCAGGAATGTGAACGGCAGGTAATATGTGAAACAATAGTAAGTCTGAACCAGTGCGGTCACAGAGAGCAACAGCGGCAACCTGACGGGGAGATCTCTGGTGAGGCAAATGATCATCTGGATTGAAAGCAAGAGACTAAATGTGTTGCCGCTTATGAAGCCAACGTATGCGATGTCCCTGCCAAGAGGATGAGTCACCCAAGATGCATAGTCTGCAAGGAAGCCCTTCCTCGAATTATCATCGACTTTTATCATAAATGTCGGAGGCTGAAGCACGGATTGGTAAGTCGTGCTCGCAATGAGTGTGGCAACAGCTAGCAGGGCATTGCGTATGTTGCCTATCGAATCTTTTTCTTTGTTCAAAATTTTCAAATTTGTGACTGGTTCCCAATCTGATTGATCTTCCACAGAGACAAGTCTTGAAACAGGCGAGTTTGATCTTCCTCTTCCATGTTTGGCTCCAGCTGGCGTGAGAATTTCTTTCATCTCTCTATCATTAACGGTGGCAGATTGGGTCCTTAGACTGTACATATCCCCCACAACGTTAAACTGAGAAAGCTTTTCCAAGCAAAAATTTAAAGCTAGCGCCAACCGTCTCTGTGCCAGCAGAAGAAGAATTGACATTGTTACTGGCAGCATGCTCAACAATTCCACGTTTTTCAGACCAGACGCTTTGTCCAGTAACGTGAATGGCAGGTAATATGTGAAGCAATAGTAAGTTTGAACCAGTGCAGTCACGGAGAGTAACAGTGGCAGCCTGACAGGGAGATCTCTGGTGAGGCAAATGATCATCTGGATCGACAGCAAGAGTCCAAGTGTGTTGCCACTTATGAAGCCAATGTATGCAACGTCCCTGCCAAGAGAACAAGTCACCCAAGATGCATAGTTTGCGAGGAAGCCTTTTGTTGAATTATCATCGACTTTCATCGTAAAGCTTGGAGGCTGAAGTGTGGCTTGATAGGTCGTGCTCGCAATGAGCACAGCAACGACTAGCAGGGCATTGCGCATGTCCCCTATTGAATTTTTTTCTTTGTTTGAAATTTGCAAATTTGTGACTAGTTCCCAATCTGATTGATCTTCCTCCGAGACTAGCCTCAAAACGGGCGAGTTTGATCTTCCTCTTCTGTGTTTGGCTCCAGCTAGTGCGAGAATTTCTCCATTCTGTCTATCAGTAACAATGACGGATTGGGTCCCTAGACTGTACATATCCCCTAGGAAGTTAAACCCAGAAAGCCTTTTCAACCAAAAATCTAAAGCGAGGGCCATTCGCCTTTGTGCCAGTAGAAAAAGCATCGACATCGTTACTGGCAGCATGCTCAACAATTCCACATTTTTCAGACCAGACGCTTTGTCCATTAACGTAAATGGCAGGTAATATGTGAAGCAATAGTAGGTTTGAACCAGTGCGGTCATGGATAGTAACAGCGGCAGCCTGACTGGGAGATCTCTGGTGAGGCAAATGATCATTTGGATCGACAGCAAGAGTCCAAATGTGTTGCCGCTTATGAAGCCAATGTATGCCACGTCCCTGCCAAGAGGATGAGTCACCCAAGATGAATAGTATGCAAAGAAGCCTTTCATTGAATCATCATCGACTTTTATTGTAAAGCTTGGAGGCTGAAGCACGGCTTGGTAGGTCGTGCTCGTGATGAGTACAGCGACAACTAGCAGGGTGTTATGCACATCGCCTATTGATTCTTTTTCTTGTTTTAAATTTTTCAAATTTTTGACTGGTTCCCAATCTGATTGATCATCCTCCGAGACTAGTCTTGATGCGGGTGCGTTTGATCTTCCTCTTTCATGTTTGGCTCCAGCTCGTGCAAGCATTTCTCTGATCTCTCTATCGTTAACATTGACGGATTGGGTCCTCAGACTGTAAATATCCCCTAAGAGGTTAAACCGAGAAAGCCTTGCCAACAAAAAATCTAAAGCTAGCACCAACCACCTCTGTGCCAGTAGAAGAAGAATTGACATCGTTACCGGCAGCACGCTCAACAATTCCACGTTTTTCAGACCAAACGTTTTGTCCACTAAGGTGAATGGCAGGTAATACGTGAAGCAATAATAAGTTTGAACCAGTGCAGTCACAGAGAGCAACAGCGGCAGCCTGACGGGGAGATCTCTGGTGAGGCCAATGATCATCTGGACCGACACCAAGAATCCGAACGTGTTCCCACTCATGAAGACGATGTAAGCGGAGTCCCTGCCATGAGGACCAGTTATCCAAGATGCATAGTATCCCTGGAAGCCTGTTGTGGAATTATTATCGACTTTTGTAATAAAGCTTGGAGGCTGAAGCACGGCTTGGTAGGTGGTGCTAGCAATAAGCGCAGCGACGACCAGCAGGGTGTTGCGTATGCCGCCCATTGACTCCTTTTCTCTTTTCAAAACTTTCAATGGCAAGCGTGATGCTGATTGAGGAGCATTCATTGCTCGTTCCCCATCTGATTAATGACTGGTAGCTCCCTCATATGGTCGACGTCTACCAAGACTAGTGATGAAGCAGGCGCGTTTGATCTTCCTCTTCAGGGTTTAGCTCCAGCTCGTGCAAGAGTTTCTCTCATCTTTCTATCTCCTGCTGCCCCTTTGCGAGAGGATTGAGACATCTAGAGGCGTCAAGCCACTTCGTTAGAGGCGCACACATCTACCACCACGCAATCCGATAGCATGCCCACGAAGCATGAAGTCAACCACCTGCAATTTTTTCTATCTCTGTTTTGTTCTCGTTGATTTTCAGATATTGTAGGGAATAGGGATGCCAAACTCCTTTGCTTAGCAAAATTTTAAATATTGTAGCCTTGTCGGGATACCAAATCAACACCCTCACTGAAATGATGCGCCAAGAAAAGTGCTATAAAAAAGGGAACCTGCAGCGAGATGCAAGACGGTATTGCCTTTGTTGTCCTTCTGATCGATCAGCTGACCCTTCCTGTGCTGTTTCAGATGCTCCAACAACACAACGACCGCGTCCAACCAGTCTTCACGGCTAGCCGAAGCGCCGTCTCCTTAGGGCGTTTGTCTCTTCGACGGACTCAGGCAAAGCGGAGAGCAGTATGTTCATGACATCGCGCTCTCCGTTCACGACGGCAAGATGCAAGGGGATTCTTCTCTCCCTTCCCTTCACAAAGCATAGTTGTGGACCCACACTAGAGCTCTCTCGCTGTAATAACTGAGAGAGAGAGAGAGAGAGAGGGAGAGAGAGAGAGAGAGAGTGGGAGACCAGGAGGGGACAGAGGGAAGAAAAGAGGGAAAACAGGGGAGAAAGAGAGGGAAGCAGGCCCGTGAGGGTGAAAGAAACAGGGAGAAGAAGCAAATAGGAGTAGAAGAGAGTAGAGAAAAGGAGAGGCTAATTAAAAGAAAAGAAAGAGACAGTCTTCGTAAAAAGAGGAGAGGAAACGGGAGCACATAAGCAAGAGTGGAATGTACTATTGATCTGATTGATTAATTTTATATCGAGTATTGATCAGTGGTCTGTACATTGATATGTGATTGAAATCATTCAATGGAATGGAATGGGCATCGATAGGTGGTTGGAGCAAAAGATTGATCAATATGTGGAATCATAATAGTTTGTTTTGATTTAATTGATTAAATGGGTATGATATTATATTTACTGTTCACATACTATTCACTTTGATAGTATAAGAAATAACTCATTTGAAATTGTACCTATATTATGTATTAGATATGAGATTGTTAAGTTTCTGGTATTCTTCTGGTAAATATGCATAATAAGTATTTGATCTACTTAAAAGAGATATGCACTATCATTGAACAATGATTGCTCACGCCATTCATCTCATATCTTTTTCAAGTTTTTTAGCCGGAAACAAGTAAGATGAGAGCATTATTAGCAAGGAACCTATGGTAGGGGTGATTGCTTTTAGGGTGAGTAGGTTCTAGAGCTAGAACCTGAAATCTACTTTGTTATAATTAGTTATCGGTTTTTGGATCATATAACCTATCATATTAGCTTGGAATCGGTTCTAGAACCCACCTTATTTTTCTAGTTCAGTTCCAAGGTCTATACAAGAACCTTTTTTCTTTTTGTTCATTTTTTACGGCAAAATTATTTGAGATTATAAATAACAAAACAATTCAAAATAAAAGATAAATAATAGAAATTCCTATCCGCCAAAAACAATAATCCATAATATGAATACAGTCATGTACAATTATAAACAATAAAAAGTTCAATTACGTAATATAAAACATAAATTATAAAACTCTATTCCCCATTTACCCATAAAAATTTAAGAGAAAAGGAAAGATTGGTAAGAAATTCCGAGGAAGGACAAAATGCAAAGAAGTGTTGAGGTTACAATTGAGGGGAAAAAGAAATTAGGGTTTGGCTTTTTAGCTTATAAATCCGATTCTAAAACCAGCTCCAAAATAGGGTGGCCTGGTCCGATTCTTCGGTTTGTATTCACTCGAAATCTATTCTTGGACCAGTTCCAAAAATTTGAAACCTGCTCCTGGACCAAATTGCAACAAAAACGTTTCCTAGACATGTTTATTAGGTGGTTTTGCTTGGTTTCCAAGCAGAACTGGTTTGGTTGCTTACCCCACGGTGATTGAATTTGGGCATGAGTTGAGACGGTTGGATATGTTAGAAATGGTAATTGTGAAGGTTTAAATAGTTGAATTTGAAGAGGTCTAAATATCATAATTGGTGGATTTTAAAACTCTAATTCTATAATCAACTCATTGTTTATCATATATATAAATGGATATATATTTTGATAACAGGATTTTGCAACCAAATTCACTGCTTATTGTTTGTTTCAATTGTTTTTGCCCTCAGACTTTTCCAAGTCCAATCTTGGTAAATCTTAATCGCGGGTTGACCGGTTGGTGCACTTCTTATCCCTATTTCGCGTTTGGATTAGGATTCCGACATTTTCTCTCATTGATCAACGAGTCGTTGCCTTCTTGGCGTTAGCCGTTGAATGGTCATCAGTCCTCTATTCCTGGCTCCAAGTGGGCCTTTTCCTCTTCACTTCTAGGAAGCTTCCTCTCCACGCGCTTTTTCGTTGCCTTCCAGGCATTATCGCGTTGTCCTTTTTGGCTACTACGTTTAGTATTGTATGAAATAATTCACAGGTTTCACGGTAGAAAAGGGTCAAAATGCGATGGTCACAAAATAAAAAATCAGAAGTGAAAGGGCAAGTTCAAAGAAAGTTCGTCGCTACTTCTAAATTTCGTCTCTTTAGACTAGAACGATGGAATTGGGAGTAACCTTCTGGATTTTCATGAATCAGTATCTTGTAGCAGTATGAGTGTGAAAGGGATTATTGAATCAGTTTAGCATTAAAAATGGCTCAAATCAACTATTTCAGTGCACCGACCCCACCTAGGATGGATCGCTTTTAGAGACCAATTTCCTGATAACCATGCTTTCGGCATTTGAACATGATGAAGTGCCTTTAATGACTCTCAATATGAGCTAAACAAAGACCGGGAGTACCTGATTATTTTCCCATACGTTGTCCACTTGCGGGTAACCAGAAGTCAGCGGTCTCGGTCATGTATAAAATATTATATAGTCATGTGTAAAGGGTAATGTATAATGTTGTCTAATACTTACAGACCTCCTGTGCCTCTGTGAGAGAAAGCGCGAGAGCGAGCGATGGCTTTGGGGGCGAAGGCTTGGACGGCGACAATACTGGCCCTCGTGATTCTGTCTCTCACGTTGGTTCCGAATTGGTCCATGGCGTTTCTGATTTTGTTCGGAATGATTGGCCTTGCAGTTGAAGCCGCCGGAAAAAAGATGAGAAGAAACCTGGCTCCTGCAGCCGATGCACCGGCTGCTGTTGATGATGCTGAAAAGATGAGAAGAAACCCGGTTAGTTTTCTCTACATCTTCGGGAACTGTATTTCTACTTCAAACTTCTTGGACTATACGGTGGAATCGGTCCTCTGATTTCAGTTCAACCCAACAAATGAAAGTCGTCTGGAATGTTACCGATCTTCTTTGACATGAACGATTGAACCACTGAATTTTCAAAATTAGGAGATACTATCCAAACTCCAAGCACTATTGATATTGTACGCTGGCCCCGTTAAGTACTCTTGCCCTCTACAATTTAATATATTATTTAAATTTCGAAAGTATCATGAAAAAAAATTACCTGTGAATTCATAGTGTTACAAATGTTTTGAGTATTTTGGATTTAAAAAAGTCAAAAGGCACGAGTTGTAAGGTTCGTGTATAGTCCAACTGTTGGGTAAGGTTTGCCTCCATCGAAACCATAAGATTATGCTTTTTCCAGATGCATAAGACTTGGTCTCAAGAACTACGTTTACTATGTGAAGTGGTTTAGTTTCCTTGATTTGACAGGAATCATCTTCAACCTCGTCTTCATCGTCTAGAATCAATTATAAAGTATTCTTGAGTTTCAGAGGTCCAGATACTCGCAAAGTATTCGCGGATCACCTTTACAGCAGATTGGTAGATGCAGGGATCATGGTGTTCAGAGATGAAGAAGAACTCCATGCTGAAGAAGAGATCAAGCCGGAGCTAAAAGAGGTGATCGAGCAGTCAAGGATCTCAATAGCCATCCTATCCAAAAATTATGCTTCCAGTAAAAGTTGCCTCAATGAGCTAGTACAAATGTGGGAGTGCCGAAAATTAAATGGACAGACTATAATCCCTATTTTCTATGATATTAGTCCCTCCAATGTACAAGGCCAGGCTGGGGATTTTGAAAGGTACTTCAAAAAGCATGAGGAAGACGGAGTCGACTCAAATACCATTGAAACATGGAAGGACGTTCTTCGACAGATCATGGGATTAACCGGATATTATCGGGAGAACATAAATAGGGGGTAATGCTTTTACTTCTGGTTCTGGTTCCCTTCTTCTTTCCTAGATAAACGGAAATAAAAAGTGTAGGATGATGTAAAAATGAACCCAAACCTTTCTGAATAAATACATATGTAATCATTTACATAACGATCGAAATTTTAGCAGGTTGAAGTTCGATACGATGGCTATTGAAAAACCGGTATGACCCGATTAAAATGGCCACTTGAAAATACTCAACTTATAACATTACTGCGAGTTAGACCAGCTGACCTGGTCCCACAAGCTCTGTTCATTCCCCCTTGGCTAGAACTTTTGTTTTGCAGATAGCACGATATCAATGTCAAAATTTGCTATGTGCATAAAAGGGAAATAGACCGTGATTCCCCAAGCCCGTGGGGTTTTATTTAATATTTGTAGCCTTATTCCCGACCTTGATTTGTGTCTACTTTTTGATATAACTCGCTTGCCATCCTTGTGCTTCTCGCTTATGTTTTGCAGGTACGAGTCCCAGCTTGTAAAAGAAGTTGTTGCACGTGTGGCGCAGGTATTGAAGAAGGATAACCAAGTTGTAACCAAGGAACTAGTTGGAATTGATCATCATGTCCAAGAGATGATGAGAAAGCTTGGTGTTGTCTACAGCAATGGACAAGCGATCAAAGTACCTGAAGATGATGTACGCGTTGTTGGAATATGTGGGATGCTGGGTGTCGGAAAGACTACATTAGCAAAGGTCATCTTTAACAAGATGCATATGTGGTTTGATGCATGTAGCTTCCTTCAAGGTATTAGTTCTGAAAGAGTCCAGCTTTTACAACAAATATTAATTTCTGACCTTCAAAAACAACAACCTGCACCACTTAAATCTTCTGGTGAAGGGATTGGAAAAATTGCACGTCTATTTAGTAATATGAAGGTTCTCATTGTGCTTGATGATGTGGATGAGGATGAACAAATTAAAGCATTAGCTGGGAAACTTACTTGGTTTGGTCCAGGAAGTAGAATTATTGTGACAACGGACAAAAGAAATGTTTTGAATGCTTTCGACGTGGGAACAGTTGATGGTCAGACAGTTAAAGAATACAAGGTTGAGCCAATGAGACATGAACATGCTCTTCAACTCTTTCGTAAGCATGTTTTTCTAGGGGATGCGCCCCAAGATTCCTTTGAGTATGATTCCTTGTCCATAGACATTGTCAAAGCTATTGGAGGGCTTCCTTTGGATATTCTGCATCATGCTTCATATTTACGCCGCAATATGAATATAGATATGTGGAGAAGTACCTTGGAATTATTGAAGAAACATCCAGAAGATAGAGTTTAAGCTGCCTTTCAGTCAGTTATGTTGGAGGATCAGAGCTTGGAAATTCCATTGAAGACAATCGACTCTCAGCCTCACTTCAAGACTCATAAATTAACCAAAGCCCATTTAAGCAAACGGAGTAGATTTGCCCCCATCGACGGAGCATGGCTTGATCCAATGGATCCAATGAGGAAGATGCCCTGCACTTTTGGAGTTTGAATGCGTTGCACAAATCTTGATGCAATGCTACGCTGGAGGATTGAGTTATTAGTTTTATGGGTTTTAAATTTCCTATGACTTTAATGTTTTCTAGTTACCACTATAAATATGTGGCACATTCTTCATTGGAAGAATTCAGATTTGAGTTTGATCACATACCTTGAATTCGGTTCTTTATCCAATTCTTTTATGATGAACCTTATAAGTTCTTCATCTCGAACGGTGAAAGACAGTTATGTTTTATTGTTGTACTCCGTCCATCCCCAAGTTACTTTCCAGTTTCCAATCAAGCGCTTTCAGCTTCTTCTCAGTCTCACCGTGCATCAGTTACAAATCTTTAGATGTGCATGCGTAACATTGACATATTGAAAAGGACAAGGAGGGTGTTTTAGTTAAGTAAAACAACCCAAAAAATAGATCCAAGAGGAAAATCCTTTTATAAAATAGATATCGTGATCTATAGGTTTTTTGATATTACTGAAAGACAGTAAAAATATGGTAGATTTATTTGTGATTGAGTATTTGAAGGTTTAGCTTATATTGACCTATCTGTCTAAGTCGCTACTATATCATTTGATATGCTGCTTTAGCTATTAGCGAGTGTTTCTTGCGACTTGTGAGAATTTTCTTTTTGCCTTGCAAAATTTTCAATTCAATAAAATCATGAAGGCACAAATTTTAGAATAGACTTCCTAACACTTTTGACGGCAAATATCGTAGGCTTGTTTCACTAAAGCAGCATGAAATTCGTTCAATTGTTGAATATTCTCGTTGCATATATCTCTCAAAATAAGCAACCAATCTGATTCTATATTGCGGAAAATAGGTCTTGTTTGCATCCTCTCATTTGAAGGTAATTTAGAAAGCAGATCAGGTGTGAAGCTGGAGATTGTACTTTAATCAACGTATCATTACAAAGGCATATAGGTCATGTTTTGTCTCATTACAATGACAACTTGGTAAAGAGGAGTGACAAAGCAATTTTCAAAGAACACATCAAAACCTGCATGTTACTGGTAATAGAAAGAATGAAAAATGAGGGAGAAGGACACCAGAAGTGCTATAAGATATCTAGTTCATTTTACCGTCAAAAGTTTTTGCCCAATCACTTAAGTGCAAATTTTTTTGAAAAATGATCCTTTTAGTATCAACTTTGATTTATTTGACTGGAAAATTTGACATGGCATTTTTTTATTAATATTTTAAGTTGATGTGGCTCACCAGAGGTCTAATCAACATAAAAACCTAAAACGACGTCATGCAACAGTTTAAAAAGTAATCACTTTAGTGTTAGTTTTCATAAAAAATGATTACTTCGGTGTCAATTGTTGTCAAAAAGTGATTACTTCAGTGCCAATCTTAATGAAAAAGTGATCACTTCAGTACCAAAAAAATGCCACCTTATATAAAATTTTTAATTATAAAAGCCATGTAATTTCTTTAGCTAGAAATTCTTGTTGGAGGCACTTAAGTGATCTTTCATTTAAGTAAGCCAGTGAAAACTTTTAACACTAAAGTGAACGCCGTACATAACTTATGGCACTTTTAGTGCCCTTCGCCCAAAAAATGATGACATGAACAAAAAGGCTTGCCAGCAGCCATATGGAAACGCGGTCATTTGTGCATTTCATGTCTTCCCTCCTATGAGGTCTTGAATTTCGACTCTACTTTAGGATTATATGAAATCATTATATTAATTAGTGTCCTGTTAGTACAATTACTCCTATCTAATCATTCGTGAGTTAGCTAAATATTTGGAAGTGTAACTAGGGATCAATATACATATGACCAGCAAATTCAATCAAGGATGAACCGTTCGATCATGAGGATCCAAGAGGGACAATACCATCTTGTTACCAGCCAATTAGTGAATGGAAATAAATCAATTTGGCAAAGATACGAAGCTGGATTGTGGGTGATTCTACATGACTTTGATACCAACTATAAATGATGTTAAATTGATTCATCTTTGACTTTTATATTTAAGATGACCAATTGAATCCCCTAGATTACATGACAATTAAGGATCGCCCCTAGTTTGAAATTTGGCTTAAACGTGGATCGAAAAGCTATCGATCACGAGTCAAATGTGAGAAAAATCCTGAAAGCTACCTGAAAATTTAGGCAGTATTAAAGTCACAATTGATTTAATTTAACCTTGATTTTTAATCCGATTGGGAGTATTGACTTTTCAAGGACGTCATGACTAAATAGATGGACGTCACCACATTTATTCTCAGGTTTTTTAGTAAGCTGCAAAGTGTCGGAAAAAGAATTTTTGGATTGGGGAATTGGGCTTGCAAGTGGGCCGACCCCAAGCCGGCGGCCCAATGGGCCTAGTGCCCACTTTGGACGACCCAATAGGGGCCCAAGCAAGCCCATGGGCTTCTTCTTCTAAAAGCTTTGTTTGTGTGGTCCTTAGTGAGTTAAAAATGCTTGGTTCTTGTTGAAACTTGACGCTCAAGTTGCATGCAAGACCAAGTTTGCTTGCTCTCTCTCTCTCCTCTCTCTCCCTCGTTGCTGCCTAGCCCTCCCTTAGCTCACTCTCTCTCTTTTCTCTCTTTTTTTCCCTCATTTCTCTCTCCGTTCTAGTACCCCCCCATTGTTTCTACCTCTATCATCCATTGTTGTTGTCTACTGGAGCTGCTGCCATTGTCTATCATGCAGTTACTGCCCTTCAGAGCTCCGTCATTGCCAGCCACCTGCCCAGCCGCCAGTAGCTACTGGCCTTCTCTATTTCAGCGAGAAATAGCTCTGTTGGTGCTATTTTGCTAGGAATCGGCCACCATCCATCATCCATTGTCACCACCGAGCCAATCGCATGTAGCCCTCATGTCACCATTGTGCTGATGCCCTTGATTAGCCTAACTGATGAGTTATTTTCCTAATCCCTTAGTTAGGGGATAATCTTGTGTTAGGGGGTAGTTTAATTAGTTTAAAGTGTGATTAATGACTAATGAGGGTTGTTTATGCTTAAGTGTGAGGGTGCTAGTACAAACACCTAGATGAGGGGTAAATAGGTGAAAATAAATTCTTATATCAAATTAATCAATACAAAATCTAGATGTAACAAATACAAAATTTAAAGTTAAAGTCCGCCTGGATGAAGTAGACTTTTGGTATATGCAATCAAAAATAAAAAGAGTAAGGGAAGGGAATATTGCAAACAGTGTTATAGTAGTTTGGCTTTTATTAAGTCTACATCTACTCTCCCACACTATCAACTAATAGGTTGAATTCTACTATGTGATCAACAAATGATTACAAGCTCTTGAGTGCAAATACTTAGTGGTATAATCTCGCACTAAGTCACTCCTTTTTGCAGTTCACTTTAGATCACTCTATTTTTGCAGTTTGTGAGACAATTCGATGAAAAGATAGAATGAGACTTTGGAATTTTAAATTCACTCTCTATCTTCTACGGACCATATATCCTCCTTAAATACCCTTCGAGCCAAAAGTAGTTGTTGGCTATCACTATGAAGGATTATCTTCCATTTTCCTTCCTAGGACATATTTCATGAGGAAATATTTCCTAGCCATTGAAGACAGATTGAATCCTTTTAGATTCTAGTCTCCCATACAAGCAGAATCTAGGTTTCCATAAGTATTCTATTATTATTTAGAAATTTTCTTGATGATTGATTTTGTCAATCAATTGATTAGCAAAATCAATATAAATGTGGTAAGTGAAATTCGTAGCCGTTATGGTTCTTGTCTTTGTTTTTGTCACGCCTTGACTCTCGAGCTCGCGGCAACCCTATTACCTTGGTCGATTGAAAGCGACATCCCATGACCCGTCGACGACCATTCATTTTATCTTTCGTTAAGCGCAAGCGGAAGACGAACCATCCCCAGACAAACAAACAATCAAACAGGGATAGAGGGATGAACAACCAGAACAATAGCAACTACTAATTTATTCAAATTACTGGATTAACCAACGGAGGATCGTTTCCGAATTACAAGCCCGACAAAAAGGGCCGATCCATCCTTTAAGCGAAACCAAAAGAACTAGGCTAATCCAACAGTACACAAAGAACCCTCGGGTTCAACACCATGGTCACTCGGACCCATCGGACTCAAGCTCCGTCGAGTCGATCATTAGAGAAGCAGGGGTAGGATTCTCCACTGCAGGTACGCCATTCTAAGGACCTGAAAATGTTTAACCACGATGGGTTGAGATAAAATCTCAGCGAGTTCTTCCCCCTAAGCCCCGGTTAGTACGCCAACTCAACTCGGGGTATCTCTCCAGAACCACCCCTCACTCAACCCAACAACCCACAACCAAAACCAAACAACAGCCAACAACGAGACATGGGGCAACCCACAATCAATATTCGGTTCGCATGCAACCTTACCCGGTATGCCATACCCTGCATGTCAAATCTCATACAATGCAAACAAGGCACATGGCCGTTAGGTGAAACAGTTCATCAATCACATGCGAATCGCGTCACAAGCGATCTCACCTAACCATTGCCACACCCTGCACGACTGTCAACTCATGCGTGCGTACCATAATTAATGTGATCATCACGACATTAAGAGCATGCGAATAATCAGAGCATCTCACACAACTTTCTCATGTCTCATACTCATACATGCTTCGATTATTACGACCACTAGTGTAACATCCCGAATTTTCGATAAGCCCGAAAATTGCTCGAGTTGGATTAATGGGTCGAGATTAGGACTGGATTTTGGGAATCGCGCTTCAGGGGTAATTAGACCAAGTACCCCCCCTTCTAGAAGCCTTTTTGATTTTTTTTAAATTTTAGGGTTTTTTTCCCCTTTTCTCTCTCTTCCTCTCTCCCGCGCGTCCCCTCCCTCTCTCTTCCGCACGTTTCCTTTTCTCTCTCCTCCCTTCACGTTTCTTCCCCCGTCGATAACCCCCACTTGCCCTTATCCTCTCTCTTTTCCTCCCACTTGTTTGACTGATCTTATCTTTCTTTTCTCTCTCCTCTCACTGACAGCCCATGTGTGTGTGTGTGTGTGTGTGTGTGTGTCTCTCTCTCTCTCTCTCTCTTCCGCGCGCAGCTTCCCCAAAACGACGTTCCCCCCGCAGCTTCTTCTTCTTCCTTTCTTCTTCTTCTTCTTCTCTTCCAGCCGAAGCTAGTTTGCTGCTGCTGCTGTATTTTCTTGTTGCTGCCACCAGAACCGACCACTGCAGCTCCGCCACCGCCCCGGCTCTTCGCCCGGTCGCCGGTGAGTCGCCGTCCGCTGGCTTTGAGCCGAGCTGGACTGCCCAGCTGCACCGCTCCTCTCCCCTCCTCTCGTCCGAAGTCTTTGCTGTCTTGTTCCGAGTCTGGTCGCGTCGCCGCCGCCGCCGCCGGACCGCCTCAAGCCAGCCGCTCCCCTTGGACCTGTCTTAGCCGAACCAGGTTCGGCCAGCCGTTCCTCCTCCTCTTCTGGTTTGGCCGGCGCTGCTCCTCTGGTTCTGGTTCAAACCGAGTCGGCCAGCCGGCCGCCTTGCCAGACGCCGGACCGTTCGAGGACCGCCGCCGCAAGCCACCGCCCTTCACCTGGCCACCCCGAGCCGTTGCTGCTGCCCCCCCCTATTCTTCTTCTTCCTCGGTTTTGGGCCGAACCGGACCCGTGGACGCCGGAGCGCGACGAGTTGCTTTGCCTCGCCGTCGCTCGGCCGCCGTCGTCCCTCCGCCCCGCCGCCGCCGTCCGCCCCCGACCGAGCCACCCTAGCCGGTTGCCCCCCCCGAACCGAGCCCGCCGCACCACCTCCCTCTTCCCTCTCCAAACTTCTATCCAACCTCTCGCCGGAGCTGCCCGCCTGGTCGTCGGAGCTGCTGGCCGCCGTCCGGAGCTGCCGGGCCGCCCACCAGCCAGCCTCGTGCCGCCACGGCCGCCGGTTCCTCCGTTTCGCAGCCCTTTGGCATGTGGACAGCCGCCCTCGGCCGCCGAGACCCGGTCCCGGGCCGCCTCGTCCCGACACGCCGGAAGTTCCCGGGCGTTCCCCTCGCCGCCGCCGTCGCGCTCGTGTCGTCGGAATCGCTAAACCGTGAGTCGATTTCCTAATCCTTATTTAGGGATTAATCTTGCTTAGGAGTAGTTTAATTAGTTTAATTATGGATTAGTGCTTTGAACGATGATTATTAGTGTTTTAATATGATTGATGAAGCTTGCTTAGTGTTAATATTAATAAATATTATTATTATATTTTTTTTTGGAATAAATAATAATTATTTATTATTTTCGGAATTATTAATTAATTAAATTAATTTATAATTTCGAATTATTAATAGTAATATTGTTATTACTATTCATTGCTGAAAATTAATTATTTTGGAGAAAATAATTAATTGTGATTATTCATTGGAAATGGTTTAATTGGTGATTATTCATTGGAAATGGTTTTTATTGGTGATTATTTATTGGAAATGGTTTAATTGGTGATTATTCATTGGAAATGGTTTTTATTGGTGATTATTTATTGGAAATGATTTAATTGGTGATTATTCATTGGAAATGGTTTTTATTGGTGATTATTTATTGGAAATGGTTTTAATTGAGTAATTTTGGGGGAAAATTACTATGGTCTATTTTTCCAAAGTCAATAGTATTTATATACTATTTTATTAAATGACATTGGTTTATTAAAGAATGATTTTATTAAATGAAATTATTTGGGTTGGATAATTAATTATGGGATTGAAAAATAATTATAAGTATTTTGTGGGACTTGAATTATTTTATCGGAACAATCGACTATAGTATTATATGTTTCTTAAATGAGTATCTTTGAGTATAATTATATTTTATACTTATTTTTGGATAATTGAATATTGTCGGAAATAGTTGATTGGCGTTGTCGTGAAGACACGTATTTATTTATTATTAAATATACGTGATTATTTGGAGGTTGATGGGTCGGAATTGATTAACCGACTGTGACTTGAATTGTTGGTTGTTCCCAAGAGTTAGGGAATGGGCGTGATTGAATGTTGATTGAAAATCGAACTTTGGAAATTATCGAGTGAGATCGCATGACATATTGCGTGGGTTATCTGAAATGGCATGTCGCATGAGCATGAGTAGTATTTCATTCACGACAGAGCAAAGATATAAATGGATTGCTTGATGATGTGTTGCATGAACACATTAAATGAGGGAACCCGGCGTTGCCGGAAGACCGCCAATCCCTATGGGGTTGTGCCGTGGCCGTGGGTCGCCCGACTTCGGTCGGATGCCCGACGGGGAGGGGTTCTATGTGGGATCGCGGTATGGGGGCGGGTCCCGGGCCTCTGTCGCAGCGGGACTGCGGTAGTGGGCGAGTCTTGTGCTCCTTCGGGAATGCCGTCTTGGGAGTGAGCCCTTGACGTCGCCGTGCCTCGAGGTAAAGAGGACGAAGCTGGTTTAGCCGAGGAACCGCCAACCATAAGGTTGTGCCGTGGCCCAGGAGGAGGGGTCGTAATAATCGGAGCATGTGTGGGTGTGAGACATGAGAAAGTTGTGTGAGATGCTCTGATTATTCGCATGCCTCTTAATGTCGTGATGATCAAAATGACAGTTTCTGCAGGTTGCGTGTGCCAAGGCCAGGTAGGGTCGCCTGTGTTTGCATCTGCTTATTGAACTGTTGTTTGATAATACTGCTTGAGGTGTGGTATGTGTTGTTTGCCGGAACTAGGTTGCATGGTTAGATTGCTCCCAAGGCGAGCGAAGTTCCTAACCGGGGCTTAGGACTTTGACTTGCTGAGTTTATCTCAACCCGTCGTGGTTAACATTTTTCAGGGCCGTAGGATGGAGGATCGACGCGTGTTACGGCTCGTGGCCGTTTTTGAAGGGAGTAGATTAACCTTGACTAGCTAGTTTCACTGGCTCGATAGGAAGGTGCCCGTGGTAAGGGCTTGTACTTGTAAACTTCCTAGAGTTAATCAGTTAGTTAATAAAGCGATACTTTGATGTGTTCTTGTTGCGTTTTCCTACTATCCCTATTTTTTTGTAATTGACCGGGGATTGTGTTTCGCTTCCGCATGCGTTTAATCAAAAGATAAAACTAACGGTCGGCGACGGATCCTGGGGAGTCGCAAATCAAATGACCGTAAGAGAACAGGGGTTGCCGCGTGCTCGAGGGTCGGGCGTGACAACTAGGGCTGTCACGCCCCGACTCTCGAGCTCGCGACAACCCCTTCTCTTGGTCAATTGAAAGCGACGTCCCAGGACCCGTCCACGACCATTCATTTTATCTTTCGTTAAGCGCAAGCGGAAGACGAACCATCCCCAGACAAGCAAACAATCAAACAGGGATAGAGGGATGAACAGCCAGAACAATAGCAACTATTTATTTATTCAAATTACTGGATTAACCAAGGGAGGATCGTTTCCGAATTACAAGCCCGACAAAAAGGGCCGATCCATCCTCTAAGCGAAACCAAAAGAACTAGGCTAATCCAACAGTACACAAAGAACCCTCGGGTTCAACACCACGGTCACTCGGACCCATCGGACTCAAGCTCCGTCGAGTCGATCACTGGAGAAGCGGGGGCAGGATTCTCCACTGCGGGTACGCCATTCTAAGGACCTGAAAATGTTAACCACGACGGGTTGAGATAAAATCTCAGCGAGTTCTTCCCCCTAAGCCCCGGTTAGTACGCTAACTCAACTCGGGGTATCTCTCCAGAACGACCCCTCACTCAACCCACAACAAACAGCCAAAACCAAACAACAGCCAACAACAAACAGGGCAACCCACAATCAATATTCGGTTCGCATGCAACCTTACCCGGTCTGCCATACCCTGCACGTCAAATTTCATACAATGCAAGCAAGGCACATGGACGTTAGATGACACAATTCATCAATCACATGCGAGTCGCGCCACAAGCGATCTCACCTGGCCATTGCCACACCCCGTACGATCACAACTCATGCGTGCGTACCACAAATCATCACGACATTAAGAGCATGCAAATAATCGAGCATCGACATAACTTTCTCATGTCTCACACTCACACATGCTCCGATTATTAACGCCCCCTCCCGGGCCAACGGCACAACCTTATAGTTGGCGGTTCCCGGCTAAACCAGCTTCGTCCTCTTTACCTCGAGGCACGGCGACGTCGGGGTCATCCCTTCCCTCGACGGCATTCCCGAAGGAGCACGGGACCCGCCCACTACCGCAGTCCCGCAATCGACGGGAACATAGGACCCGCCCACTACCGCAGTCCGTCACATGTCCCCGTCGGCAACCGACAAAAGTCGGGGCGACCAAACGGCCACGGCACAACCCCATAAGGATTGGCGGTCTTCCGGCAACGCCGGGGTTCTCTCTCTTAATGTGATCATGCAACACATCATCAAGCAATTCATTCTTGTCTTTGCTTTTTGCTTGGTCGTGAATGCAACATCACTCATGCTCATGCGACATGCCATTTCTGAAAACCCACGCAATGTGTCATGCGATCTCACTCGACAATTCCAAAATCCGAAATCCAACCAACACTCGATCACGCATTTCATCATCAATCATGAGTATAATTAACAATGGGCACTTCAATTAATCATAACCATCAATAGCACATCAAATTCAGACAAAAATTAGTTTCCGGATGAACAGTGCCGTGAACAGTGCTTGTGAACAGTAATCGTGAACAGTAATTATGAACAGTGATTTCCCGAAATTTAATTAATTAAAAAATTTAATCCAGAAATTAAACAAAACATTAATTAAAACAATTAATCAATCAAATTAAGCAAATCATGCTTAATTAAACACATAAGCACCATTAATCCCAAAGTAAGCACAATTAAGCTAAATAAGCAAAATTAAGCTAATCTAATCTTAACCATCTATCTAACCACCTATCTTAGGGCTAATACAACTTAATTAAACCCCTTAAACCAAGATTAACACTAACTAACCAACCCTAAGCAAGTTTAGGCACTAAATAGGGATTAGGAGCTAAACTCACCCGTTAAGCGGGCCGGCGACACGAACGCGGCGGCGGCGACGAACCCGACACCCGGGGACCTCTACCACAGCGATCCAAGGCGGTCCCGGGGCTGGAACAGCAGCAACAAACTCGAAATCCCTCTGCAACTCTGAAAAACTGACTGCACAGGAGGAAAGTTGCTGACCGGAGTTGAACGGGCTGCCCGGAGCTCCGGCGAGCGGCGGGCCAGCGACCAATGGCACCTGGGGGTCGAGGGGGAACCACTTGAGGCTGGGATGGGTGGTGGTTTGGCCGGAAAAGGAGGAAAATGGCCGAAACAGCAAAACAGAACAGCAGTAGGCGGTCAGAAAACGGTCAGGCCGGCGGTGGCTTTCGGCCGGAATACGGGTTTACCAGTAGCTCCTTCCGGCGATCGGCCGACGCTATTTGAACGGAATTTCTCTTCTGAACACAACGGCGGGTGGCACGAGACGAGATTCTAACGGGAAGGCAATGAACAACTCAGATTTCGGTGAAAGGTCAAACTGAAAAACAGAAGGAAGGAAGGAAAACCATGGGAGAGAAGTGTGCGGTTTTGGAGAAGATGAAGAGGAGAGAGAGAGTGAAGTGAAGGCTGAAGGATAAGCCTTATCCAAGCCATCAAGGCTTGCCCCACTTGCCAAACAATGACCTCATCTTATCTCTCTTCCTTTTTGACTTTTCTTCAAAATATCCAAGGGCATTTTGGTCATTTCTACCTTGCACATTTCCCAATCTGTCCTTGGGCTGAAAATGGAGGGGCGGGCCTAGGAAATGGGCTTGAAAATGAATAGAAACGGGCTCGGGAATTTATTGGGCTTGAATCGGCTCGGTTTTAAACAATGGGCTCGGAAGGGTAAAGGGTCGGTTTAGCCCAACGGGCTCACTTGCTTGCCTCGGGCCTTCCATGGTGGCTGTCCCACCTTGGGCGTGAGGCCCACACTGTTCTTGCCCGGCCCACATCCTCGTAGGCTCGTTTTCTTGGTCCGAAAATCCCTTTTCCAAATACTCGGCTCAACCGGCAGTGTCAACTGTCTAAGAAGCATCGTCCAAAAGTCCTTCTCGAATATTCCCGAAAATTCGAAGTCCAATACTGGATTCTCATGCTATGTCAATTTCGCCCGAATGCCATTTTGGTACTGCTCAGACTGACAGGCGGCTTTGAGGATTCACACGTAACCGATTCGTGCCAATTCACGTTCAAGACTTCTCGACACATGGACGTCCTTGACTACATGAAATTGCGAAGAATCGATTCTTATTTCAAAGTGCACGATTACTAAGGATCGACACAGGGCCGTTCGCAGGTTCGATAATAGTAGGCGGAATCACCCGTCGTTCCATTATGTTCTGCCCACGAATCGACTCCTATTCGTTCTTGGAATCGGCCTGCATGACTATAGGATCATCCTTACGCAAGTCTCACGGTCGAGTCGTTTTCCCAGGTCAAGTTCTTTAGTCGCACGAGTTCTGTCCTCATTAGCCTTTCCCCTCAAGGTCAGTATCTCAGGAGTGATCAGTTCCGAGTGAGATCAACCAACAATGCATTTACGAAATTAACGCTCGTTCCTCCCTAAAAGGACTCGAATTTCAGGATGTTACAAGGGCCACGGCACAACCTTATGGTGGCGGTCTACCGGTCGAAGACCAGGCATCGTCCTCCCTCATGAGGCACGGCGACATCACGGGCTCTCTCCCATCGACGGCATTCCCTATGGAGCATGGGGCCCGCTCATTGCCGCAGCCCCGCAACTGACCACTGTCAGACAACCGACCGAAGTCAGGACGACCAAAAGGCCACGGCACAACCCCATAAGGATTGGTGGTCTACCGGCAGCGCCGGGCTCTCCTCTTAATGTGATCATGCAACACATCATCAAACAATCCATTTATATCTTTGCTCTGTCGTGAATGCAACATCGCTCATGCTCATGTGACATGCCATTTTAAATAACCCACGTAATATGTCATGCGATCTCACTCGACAATTCCAAAATCCAAAATCCAACCAACACTCGATCACGCATTTCATCAATATTCACGAGCATAATTAACAATCGGCACTTCAATAAATCACAACAATCAAGAGCACATCAAATTGAGACAAAAACTAGCTTATGCATGAACAGTACCGTGAACAGTAATTATGAACAGTAATCGTGAACAGTGCTCGTGAACAGTAATCGTGAACAGTAATTGTGATAGTGATTTTTCCGAAATTCAATTAATTAAAACATTTAATCAAGAAATTAAAAAAAACATTAATTAAAATAATTAATCAATTCAATTAAAGCAAATCATGCTTAATTAATCACATAAACACAATTAATCCCAAATTAAGCACAATTAAGCTAAATAAGCAAAATTAAACTAATCTAATCTTAATCATCTATCTAACCACCTATCTTAGGGCTAATACAACTTAATTAAACCTCTTAAACCAAAATTAACACTAACTAACCAACCCTAAGCAAGTTTAGGCACTAAATAGGGATTAGGAGCTAAACTCACCCGTTAAGCGGGTCGGCGACACGGACGCGGCGGCGGCGACGAACCCGACACCCGGGGACCTCTACCACGACGATCGAAGGTGATCCCGGGCTCAACACAGCAGCAACAATCTCGGAATCCCTCTGCAACTCTGAAAACTGCACTGCACAGGAGGAAAGTGGCTGATCGGAGTTGAACGGGCTGCCCGGAGCTCCGGCGAGTGGTGGGCCAGCTACCAACGACACCTAGGGGTCGAGGGGGAACCACTTGTGGCTGGTATGAGCGGAGATTGGGTCTGAAAGGGAGAAAAATGGCCGAAACAGCAAAACAGAACAATAGCAGGCGGTCAGAAAACAGTCCGGCCGGCGGTGGCTTTCGGCCGGAATACGGGTCGACTGGCAGCTCCTTCCTGCGATCGGCCGACGCTATATGAACGGAATTTCTCTTCTAAACACGATGGCGAGTGGCACGAGACGAGATTCCAACGGAAAGGCAATGAACAACTCGATTTTCGGTGAAAGGTCAGAACTGAAAAACTGAAGGAAGGAAGAAAAACTAGGGAGAGAAGGGTGTGCGGTTTGGATAAGATGAAGAGGAGAGAGAGAGAGTGAAGTGAAGGCTGAAGGATAAGCCTTATCAAGGCCATCAATGCTTGCCCCACTTGCCAAACAATGACCTCATCTTCTCTCTCTTCCTTTTGACTTTTCTTCAAAATATCCAAGGGTATTTTGGTCATTTCCACCTTGCACATTTCCCAATCTGTCCTTGGGCTGAAAATGGAGGACGGGCCTAGGAAATGGGCTTGAAAATGAATAGGAATGGGCTCGGGAATTTATTGGGCTTGAATCGGCTCGGTTTTAGACAATGGGCTCGGAAGGGTAAATTGTCGGTTTGGCCCAACGGGCTCACTTGCTTGCCTTAGGCCTTCCATGGCGGCTGTCTCACCTTGGGCGTGAGGCCCACACTGATTTTGCCCGACCCACGTTCTCGTAGGCTCATTTTCTCGGTCCGAAAGTCCCTTTTCCAAATATCCGACTTAACCGACACCGTCAACTGTCACAGAAACATTGTCTAAAAGTCCGTCTCGAACGTTCCCGAAAATTCTAAGTCCAATCTTGGATTCTCATGCCTTGTCAATTTCGCCCGAATGCCATTTTGGTACTACTCAGACTGATAGGCGGCTTTGAGGATTCACGCGTAACCGGCTTGTGCCAATTCACGTTCAAGACTTCTCGACACATGGACGTCCTTGACTACATGAAATTGCGAAGGATCGATTCTTATTTCAAAGTACACGATTACCAAGGATCGACATAGGGCTGTTCGCGGGTTCGATAACAGTAGACAGAATCACCCGTCGTCCCATTATGTTCTGCGCACGAATCGACTCCTATTCGTCCTTGGAATCGGCCTGCATGACTACAGGATCGTCCTTACGCAAGTCTCACGGTCGAGTCGTTTTCCCAGGTCAAGTTCTTTAGTCGCACGAGTTCTGTTCTCATTAGCCTTTCCCCTCAAGGTCAGTATCTCAGGAGTGATCAGTTCCGAGTGAGATCAACCAACAATGCATTGACGAAATTCACATTCATTCATCCCTCAAAGGGCTCGAATTTCGGGATGTTACAGTTTTGGTCCTTGAGGTTTGTTCTAGATTTCTAACAGAATGAGATATTGTGTTTGCTTCTAGCTTAATTGAAAATTTTTTGTAACAGATAGACTGTGTTGAATATATGAACACATAAGTCTCCTTCCACAGTATGTACCAAAATATCACTTAAGTAAAACTTTGGAAAGTTTTGTTAGCATTATAACTAAGAGTTTTCTTAACAATCTCTCCCTTTTTTATGGTGACAAAACTTTCTTGTTGATATTTATCTATTCCTACAAAACAAGGTTAGGCATAGCAGATAATATATGCAAATATGCAAATAATAAGCCACACCATAAACAAGAATATCTGCAAATTCTCCCCCTTTTTGTGAGCATCAAGAGCATTCGAATGTCGACAAAATCAAAACAATCCATACCAAACACACCATAACAAGAGTCTAAACACTCAATCAAATGAAACACAAATTTAAAAAGTTGTTTTGGAGAGAAGAACTAAAGTCATGGTTTGCGGGGAACTCTAACAAGGTGAAAATCCTCTATATTCTATATAGACTCCTCGACCTTGTTCACACACTAAGTAAATGTTGATTCTAATCTTGCCATATTCAGCTTAGTTTGTTGGGTGAGAGTCTCTAGTTTGTTGTTCAAAGAGGACTTCAATGTTTGTATATCAATCTCTAAGGCATATTGCTGAATTTTGATATGCATAAGAAGATCAACAATCCTGGCATAGTTGGGATCAAGGTTAGATTGAGCACTTGTTTTTCCAATCAACATGTTAGGTGAATCTGCTTCAAAAGTTGCCTTGTTTGATTGATGCTCCCCTTGAAATATTGCTTCTACCTATTCTTCAACTGGTTTTTCTAGATGCCATGCCTCAGTATTTTATGGAGATTTGCTTAGTTGATCATTGTTAGGTGAATTGCAAGTGCACAATATTAACAAGTAATAAAGTGATGAGTGAGTATCGTTCCCACAATGACTGTGTGTTTTTTTTTTATCCAATTACTTACTGAAAGTGATCAATTCAAAAATCTAGCTAACCAAATCGAAAAGATGAGTAAAAAGTAAACTAAACCAATTAAAATACTAAAATATAGAAAATGTCAAAACTTAAAGAATTAAAAGCTAATTAAAATTGTAAAATAAAAATAATCTAAAGCAAACTGAAAATTAATAATTATCAAGATCACAAAGCATTAGAGCATCCAACTTCACTTAACCATTCATAATTAATTTTCTTAACTTTTCATGCAACAAATTAATTTCCAATTGTGTTGGCGAAATTTCCCTAAGATGAATTAAAAGCCAACCTCGGTCTAATAATCCCTAATTAGGTATGTTAACCCACACTAACCTTAGGTGAATTTAAACTATCTAAAAGCATTAAGTTCTCGTGGAAATTCCCGAATTCAATCTAAATAGTCCCAACCTAGATCTATTACCGCAGCCACATAAATAACTTAGTGTACCTTGACCTAAATTTAATTTATGGTTCAATATCACTATTGTACATTCACACAATCTCCACCCAGTATCATGCATACATCAAAAATCATTCAAAAGTTGGCCAGACTTCTAAAAGCATTAAGATCATGATAAAGAACGATACAATCAAAACAATTTTATTGCATGAAAGTCTTTGAAAATCAATCAATCATGATTAAGATCCATTGTAGCTCTAACAAAAGAAATTTAGAACATAGTAAAAACTAAACTAACAAGAATTAAAGAAAACATAATACTAAATAAAAACAAATTCACCGATTTGAGATACAAGGAGCTTCAGGTTTGTCTCCTCCTTCTCTCCTTGACACGCACCAACTCCACTAAAATAGAATAACAAAATCTAACTAAGAAAACTCAAATTTTTCTGCAGAGATGGTGGCTCCAAGGATTCTCTCTTTTTCTACGGCACAAGAGCAATTTATATAGCCTCCAAAAATCTGCCCTAAATCGACTCCTACTAGGATTTGGAAAAGATTCCTCCTTATCTCCTTGATTTTTTTTTAACCTTATCTTCAATCATTGTCAAATTCTCCAAATATCTGATTTGGATTGACTTTTTCTTCAAGATGAAATATTCTGAAAGATATTGCAATATTTTTGAAAGATCTGAAAATATTTCATACAAAATAAAATTACGTGAGTAGCAATTAAATTCACCCAAAATTCATCAAAATTTAGCAAATATCAAGTCTAAATAAGCAAGAATACTCTATTAAAAATAGAATTATCAATTACCCCCAACTTAGAAATTTGCTAGTCCTCGAGCAAACAATAAACAAACTTCATCTCCAATTATCAATATCCATTCATAATTACGTGAAATCACAACTCAAAGGAAAAAATAAATCCCATCAACCCAAAATTAATACATAAGTTATGTTTAACCTTAACCATGCAATTCGTGTGTATGTGTGCCTCTTGACTTTCCAAATCATGTATGCTCAAATAAATCAAGTTAATATGCAACACTCTAAACTCAAAATCCACTAACCAAGTCTCATAGATTTGTTTTTCAATTCTCTCTCCACTATTGAAAACTAATACTCATTCAAAAATCAATAGGTCTTTAAAGCTTATAATGTGGCTTGATTAAGGAGAGGGTATAAAGGATTTTTAAGCTTGATAAACCCCATAAACAACACACGGACCCCAAGAGTGCCAAAAGTTGGCACGGAGGGACACTTAAGTGCCAAAAGTTACAAATGGTACACTTAAGTGCCAAAATCGGAGTAAAAGAGATCACTTAAGTGCCAAATCCGGCCAAATTGCCACGTGTCTATTTTCCGGCGACTTCATTTGCTGACGGAGCATTTTTTTTCAAAATAAAAAATTCCACGTGGCAATTTTAATAAAAAAAATTGTTCACGTCAGATTTTAAAGTCCACATCATATTTTAAAAAAATTAAAATCGATTTTATTAAAAAAAGAAAGGGGAGGGGAAATCAGCAAGGGCTGTGTAGCCTTCGTCGCAGGCCGGCCGGGGCCCAGCGACCCCGGCTGACCCTCGCCCATCGTCGTCGGCCTTTCCTAGCGACGGTGGGGCGGTGACGGTGGCGGTGGCGAGGGCTGCACAGCCCTCGCCGATTTCCCCTTCCTTTTTTTTTTTAAATTAATCAATTTAAAATATTTTATTTTTAAAATATTTAATATTATTTAATTAATAATTTCAAAAATCACGTTAGCGCAAAAACGACGTCGTTTTGCGCTGATTTTCATTGTTTCAATTTTCGACGAGCCACGTAGGCAAAAAAATTAATAAAAAAATGCCACATAGGATTTCCAACGGGGTTCCAGCGACACGGCACTTAAGTGATCCATTTTTTTGAAAAGTGGTACTTAAGTGTACCGTTTGTAAGTTTTGGCACTTAAGTGTCTCTCCGTGCCAACTTTTGGCACTCCCACTGTACTTTCCCCCCATAAACATATCAATTCTCAAAGCATTTGAATTAAATATGATTCAAGACACATCATCCATATGCTTACACTATTATAGCCATACAATTCACAAACACTCAACATTTTAAAGTTTCCATTATTTCTCTTTCCACGCTATACGGCGAAGTTTCTTCCTAAGTCCCTTCCATAGTGCAATGCTAACCCATTGAGTATCCAAAAGGCTCACTAAAGTTGAAAGTTAGTGGTAGGGATCTGTATGAGCTGTACTAGAGTAAACAACTTTCACTTTATAACTTGCACTTTTTTTTTCTATTTTTTTTCTATTTTTTTATGACTATTTCAAGCTTCAGCAACTTCAGACATATCAAGAATCCATAACTATTAAAGTATTTTTAAGGATAAACATGCTTATGGGGTATAAGGTAAAGTAATACATTTGGATCAGCATTATAAGGTCATCAAAGAAATATAGGCCAATTAAGCTCAAAAGGATATTAGGGATCAAGTAATAAGGTAGGCTTGAAAGGCTCAAACGATCCAAAGAATGTCTATATCATCTTCTTAATTGAGTATAGCATATTAATTTCAAGAGAATATCAAACAAATTCTAAGACTTAGGTAAGTTCTAAAGAATCACATACTTCCTATTGATCTTTTCTAAGCACACATAACTCAAAAGGCAGTGATAAGTGCTCAAAATATGGATTGCATAATCAAGATTAAGACTAACTCATATATTAATAACCAATTAAATAAGATTTATATTCCCCTAAAAATCACAACTCCTCATAACCATGAAAATGATATCAATCTTGTAGATTACGGTTCAAAATCATCATCTCCTATAAAGTTTACTTCAAAAATATTTCGAAAGTTTTAAATAAGCGCAAATATTTTCAAGATTAGCAAAAGTTTCAATACAAAAAAAAATTCAAAATTTTCGATCCCCTACTCCCAACTTAAAATGAAGCATTGTCCTCAATGCGTAAAAATAAAGAATTAAATACAAGCAATGAGGCAAACAAATTAGAGTAAAGTTCGAAATACTTCCTTGGAGATGTGAAGATGACAATTGTCCATGTTGAATTATGCCCAGTAAGGTGAGGAATGGTTTAGATGTGTCGTTAAAGGTTGCTCAAAAAAATTCTTAGCTTCATGATCGCATGGCCATACGCCCCTAACCCCTCTTCTGCTTACTGTGTACACTACTATCTCCGCAAAATAGAAAACTCATCACCACAAAAATTCTTCTTTTTTTTTTAGAAAAAAATGCAAAAAAGAAAAGAAAAAAGAAGCTTAAAAACTTTGGTTGCCTCCCAAGAAGCGCTTGCTTTATAGTTCGCAGCCGAACTCTTCCTATGCTTCTAAGTAGGTAGAACCAAGGTAATGACAGATGTTTGAGCATCGAAACCTCCTCCATAGTAGTGCTTGAGCCTATGACCGTTTACTTTGAAAGTCCCCTCATTCTCATTGATAATTACAACAACTCCAAAAGGGAATACTTTAGTGATGGTGTAAGGACCGGTCCATCTAGATTTCAACTTTGTTGGAAACAAACGAAGACGAGAGTTATATAACAAAACTTTTTCACCCACATGAAACTCCTTTCTTAAGATGTGTCGATCGTACCATATATTCGTTTTCTCTCTGTAAATTCTTGCACTTTTGTATGCATCATTGCGCATCTCTTCCAATTCATCTAACTGAAGCAATCTTTTCTCACCTATTGCTTGCATATCAAAGTTCAATTTTTGCAAAGCCCAATATGCTTTATGCTCCAACTCAACAGGTAAATGGCATGCTTTACCATACAAAAGTTGAAAAGGTGACATACCAATAAGAGTTTTGAAAGCAGTTCTATAAGCTCATAAAGCATCATCAAGTTTCCTTACCCAATCATTCCTATTAGTATTTACAATCTTTTCCAAAATTCTCTTTATCTCCCTGTTAAATATCTCAGTTTGACCACTAGTTTGGGGATGATAGGCAGTATATACCTTATGAGTGACTCCATATTTATGCAAAAGTGACTCAAACTGTTCATTCATGAAGTGTGTGCCTTGGTCACTTATAATAGCCTTAGGTGTGCCAAATCGAGTAAAGATATACCTTTTCAAGAAATTACAAACAACCCTAGCATCATTAGAGTGTAAAGCCACGGCCTCTACCCATTTAGACACATACTCACAAGCAACTAATATGTAAGTGTTACCAAAAGAAGGTGGAAACGGACCCATGAAGTCAATGCCCCAAACATCAAATAATTCACACACCATGATATTGTTTAAGGGCATATCATGCCTTCTAGATATATTTTCAGTCCTTTGACACCTATCACAATGGGAAACATAAGCATGTGCATCCTTAAAAAGAGTAGGCCAATAAAATCCACATTGTAAAATTTTAGTAGCAGTTTTGGTGGCACCATAGTGACTTCCTGCTTCTCTGTCATGGCAATGAAAAAGAATGTTAGGAATTTTTTCCTTAGCAAAACAACGTCTAATTATTCGGTCAGCACATACCTTAAACAAGTAAGGATCCTCCCAAAAGTAGTGTCTAACATCGGAGAGAAACTTTTTCCTTTGTTGATAATTCAAGTTAGGGGGAAAGATGTCACTTACCAAATAGTTCACAATATCTACATACCATGGAGTTTCGATTTTCAAGGAAAAAAGTGCCTTATCAGGAAAGTCATCCAAAATTGGTACCTCATCGCTAGGGGCATTCGGTAACCTAGATAGGTGATCGGCCACAAGATTCTCGGTCCATTTCTTGTCCTTTATCTCTAAATCAAACTCTTGAAGCAACAAGATCCAACAAATTAACCTTGGTTTCGCATCCTTCTTTGCCAACAAATACTTTAAAGTTGCATGATCAGTATAGATAATCACTTTAGAGCCAATCAAATAAGAACGGAATTTATCAAAAGCAAAAACAATTGCTAAAAGCTCATTCTCAGTGGTGGCATAATTCAATTGGGCTCCATTAAGGGTTCGGCTAGCATAATATATGACTCGAAAAATTTGATCCTTCCTTTGACTAAGCACAGCTCCAATGGCATAATCGCTAGCATCGCACATCAACTTAAAAGGAAAACTCCAATCTGATGGTGTTATTATAGGAGCCGAAATTAGCTTCTCCTTTAATGTCTCAAATGCCTGCAAACACTTAGAGTTAAAATCAAACTTAACATTTTTTTCAAGCAATTTTGTGAGTGGTCTTGTAATCTTGGAAAAGTCTTCTATGAATCGCCTATAAAACCTTGCATGTCCTAAAAATCCTCGAAATAAATTTACAGAAGTAAGATGTGGTAATTTGGAGATAACTTCAATTTTGGCTTGATCCACCTCAATATCTCTAGCAGATATCTTATGGCCTAATACTATCCCTTCCTGTACCATAAAATGAAACTTCTCCCAATTTAGCACAAGGTTAGTCTCTTCGCATATTTGTAACACTAAAGCTAAATTATGCAAGCATGAATCAAAAGATGTACCAAAAACAGAGAAATCATCCATGAAAATCTCAATGTATTTCTCTATCATGTTAAAAAAAAATAGCCATCATACATCGTTGAAAAGTAGTAGGTGCATTACAAAGACCAAAAGGCATCCTTCTATATGCAAATGTGCCATATGGACAAGTAAATATAGTCTTTTCTTGATCAATAGGTGTAATAGGGATTTGGTTATACCCTGAATATCCATCCATAAAACAATAATACTCATGTCCTACAAGTTTTTCTAACAATTGATCAATGAAAGGTAAAAGAAAGTGATCTTTGCGAGTGGCATCATTCAATTTTCTATAATCCATGCAAACTCGCCACCCTGTAACTGTTCTAGTTGGAATTAATTCATTCTTTTCATTGATTAGAACAATCATACCTCCTTTTTTTGGCATTACTTGCACAGGACTTACCCAATCACTATTAGAAATTGGATAGATAATACCTGCATCGAGTAACTTAATTACTTCGATTTTCACAACTTCTTGCATTTTCGGATTGAGCCTCCTTTGTGGTTGGATGACTGGTTTGTATTGCTCCTTCATTAGAATTTTATGCATGCAAATCGAAGGGCTTATTGCTTTTATATCTGCAATGGTCCATCCAATTGCACTCTTATGCTCTCTAAGCACTTTAAGTAACTTCTCCTCCATCACCCCTGTCAAAGAAGAAGAAATAATCACTGGATAAGAAACACCATCAAGAAAAGCATATTTTAAATAAGAAGGTAAAGGTTTAAGCTCAAGAGTTGGTGATTCTTCAATGGAAGGCTTGGGCTTCTTTGTACTTGACTCCAATTCTTCAAATTTTTGTGATTTCCATTTCGGACATAGTGGACTTGCTTCTAAAAACTCAACGGCCTCTCTAATTTCTTCATGCTCAGTTTCTTTCTCTTTTGGCTGAACCAAACATGCCTCTATAGGATCTTGAGTTGTGGCTAATTCAAGCACGGTCTTTACTTCACTGTCTATGGTATCTATCTTCAAGCAATCACTTGGTCCCTTAGGGTTTTCATGGCTTTGAGGACATTGAAAGTGACTTGATCTTCTCCCACTCTAAGGATCAATTTTCCTTGTTGTACATCAATGAGAGCTCTTCCTGTGGCTAGGAATGGTCAGCCCAAAATAATAGGAACTTCATAATCCTCCTCCATCTTTAGTACAACAAAATCCGCCGGGAAAATAAATTTATCCACCTTTATTAAAACATCCTCCACCACGCCTCTTGGATATTTGATAGATCTATCCACCAATTGCAAAGACACGGTGGTCGCTTTTACTTCTCCTACACCTAGTTTCACAAATACCGAATAAGGCATTAGATTTATACTAGCACCAAGATCACATAAAGCTTTATTAAAGTAAGCATCACCAATATTGCATGGAATAGTAAAACTCCCTGAATCTTTTAATTTTGGTGGTAGCTTATTTTAAAGGATGGCCGAACATTCCTCATTCAACTTCACAGTCTCATACTCCTCTAACTTCCTTTTGTTAGCTAGGATCTCCTTCAAAAACTTGGCATAGCTTGGCATTTAAGCTAGAGCATCTACAAAAGGAATATTAATATGCAACTGTTTAAAATAATCAAAAAATTTTGAAAATTGCTTATCTTGCTTGTGTTTGGCTAGCCTCTCTAGAAAAGGAATAGGTAGAACATATGGCATTGGAGATGACTTGCTTTTTAGTGGCTCGTCCTTTTGTTTGGTCTCAGTGGAAGATTTGGCCCTGTTCTTTTCTTCTACATCCTCATATTGATCTTGCTTTCCAACTTTTTTTTCCACTTCTTAATGTAATTACCTTTGCGTTCTCTATGGGGTTCCTCTCGATATCACTTGGCAATGCACCACTTTGTCTCTCATTAATTCTCTGAGCTAATTGCCCCATTTGCTTTTCTATGTTTCGAATTGACGCTTCTTGATTGTGGAGTCTTATATTGGTACTTCTCATGAAATCTTGAGTGGTTTGAGCTTGTTTTTCCACAGTTTGGGTTAGCTTTACAACCAAAGCCTCCAAGTTGGAATTATGCTTCTCCATGGATGGTGGTGGTGCTCTCGGTCCTTGTTGATTTTGACCTCCCCAAGATAGATTAGGGTCATTCCTCCATCCTAGGTTGTAAGTGTTGGAGTAAGGATTGTTTTGAGGGCTCCTGGTAAAATTTGAAACAAAGTTAGCATGTTCAGAAGAACTAGCATAAGGGCTACCTACTTGACAATCAATGCTAATATGATTTCTACCACAAAATTCACAAGATACTCTTTGAGTTTTTAAAGAAGCAATCATATTGCTTAATGCATCAAGTTTTGCATTCAAAGTCCTATTGGTGTCAACTTCATGAACTCCACTTGGCTTTCGGGCATGGTATCTCTCAGTTGGCCATTGGTAGCTATTGCCTGCCATCTCCTCAAGTAGATGAAAAGTTTCTTCGGGTGACTTGTTTTGCAAAGTGCCTCCAGCTGCCGCATCTAGACTAGCACGAACGATAGGATGCGCTCTGTTATAGAATGTATGTACTTGTATCCAAATTGGCAGTCCATGGTGCGGGCATCTCCTTAGTAGCTCTTAAACCTCTCCCATGCTTCATAAAAGGGCTCACCATCCATCTGCATAAATGTAGTAATATCATTACACATTTTGGCAGATTTTGCCGAAGGAAAATATTTACTTAGGAATTTTTGAGCCAAGTCTTCCCAAGTAGTGATAGAGCCTGTAGGAAGAGAAGTCAACCAAGTCTTAGCTTTATCATGAAGAGAAAATGGGAACAATCTTAATTTAAGAGCATCATCAGTAACGCCATTGAATTTAACAATGTCACAAATTTCAAGAAATGCTTCTAAGTGTAGATTTGGATCATCATTAGGAGATCCACTGAATTGCCCTGCATTTTGAAGCATTTGAATTAAGGATGGCTTGATCTCAAAATTGTTGGCTTGCATTGTCGGCCTCCTTATGCTTGATTGTGCTCCTTGAATTGTTGGTGTAGCTAATCTTTCAAAGTCCTCATTGGAGGTGCGACTTCTTGATTTTCAGCCATTGCAGTGTGAATTGCTTGTGATTGCTCTCTTCTTCTCCTAAGAAAGGTTCTTTCAATCTCAGGATCAAACTGTTCAAGGTCTCCTTGTTGGCTTCGGGTTATGCGATGCTCCTCCACCTTTTAGTGAGTTTGCCTGCAAAAGAAATAAATTAAAAATAAAATAAAGGCTAGTCTAAACTAAGAATTGCTCGATATCAATAGTAATTGGAAAATTGTTAAAACAATCCTCGGCAACGGTGCCAAAAACTTGTTAGGTGAATTGCAAGTACACAATATCAACAAGTAATAAAGTGATGAGTGAGTATCGTTCCCACAAGGACTATTTTTTTTTTTATCCAATTACTTACTGAAAGTGATCAATTCAAAAATCTAGCTAACCAAATCGAAAAGATGAGTAAAAAGTAAACTAAAACAATTAAAATACTAAAATAAAGAAAAAGGTCAAAACTTAAAGAATTAAAAGCTAATTAAAATTGTAAAATAAAAATAATCTAAAGCAAACTGAAAATTAATAATTATCAAGATCACAAAGGGTTAGAGCATCCAACTTCACTTAACCATTCATAATTAATTTTTTTAACTTTTCATGCAACAAATTAATTTCCAATTGTGTTGGCGAAATTTCTCTAAGATGAATTAAAAGCCGACCTCGGTCTAATAATCCCTAATTAGGTATGTTAACCCACACTAACCTTAGGTGAATTTAAACAACCTAAAAGCATTAAGTTCTTGTGGAAATTCCCGGATTCAATCTAAGTAGTCCCAGCCTAGATCTACTATCGTAGCCACATAAATAACCTAGTGTACCTTGACCTAAATTTAATTTATGGCTTAATATCACTATTGTACATGCACACAATCTCCACCCGGTATCATGCATACATCAAAAATCATTTAAAAGTTGGTCAGACTTCTAAAAGCATTAAGATCATGATAAAGAACGACATAACCAAAACAATTTTATTGCATGAAAGTCTTTGAAAATCAATCAATCATGATTAAGATCCATTATAGCTCTAACAAAAGAAATTTAGAACATAGTAAAAACTAAACTAACAAGAATTAAAGAAAACATAATACTAAATAAAAAAAATTCACCGATTTGAGATACAAGGAGCTTTAGGTTTGTCTCCTCCTTCTCTCTTTGACATGCACCAACTCCACTAAAATAGAAGAACAAAATCTAACTAAGAAAACTCAAATTTTTCTGTAGAGATGGTGGCTCCAAGGATTCTCTCTTCTTCTGCGGCACAAAAGCAATTTATATAGCCTCCAAAAATCTGCCCTAAATCGACTCCTACTAGGATTTAGAAAAGATTCCTCCTTATCTCCTTGATTTTCTTTGAACCTTATCTTTAATCATTGTCAAATTCTCCAAATATCTGATTTGGGCTGGCTTTTTCTTCAATATGAAATATTCTGAAAGATATTGCAATATTCTTAAAAGATCTGAAAATATTTCATACAAAATAAAATTACGTGAGTAGCAATTAAATTCACCCAAAATTCATCAAAATTTAGCAAATATCAAATCTAAATAAGCAAGAATACTCTATTAAAAATAAAATTATCAATCATCAACTCTTGTATGTTCAGGAGTTTTCTCAAGTTCTCTCCCTGCAATGGTCATTCCTTCTTCTCATTGTTCTCCTTCTTCTTATTGCTCTGGCTCTTCATCCTGTGTATGTTTTGCTTCAAATTCTTCGGATTTTTCTCATTCTTCCTCTCCTTCTAACACATCCTCAACATCCACATCTTTAAGTTGTTCTTTTTCTCATCCTTTTCACTTTCTTCTTTTGATTCTTTCTGTATTCCCTCTGTTTCCTCTCTTTCATTACCTTCCTTGTCTTCTTTATCTCCTTTTGCTTCTTCAAGAAGTGCAAATGCAGTTTCATCTGTAGAGGTCATGATATCAGAGAGAGTTTCTTCTTTGTTTTTATCTTGTAGAAGAATTGTTTGCCTTCTTTTATTGGTCTTTGGAGAAAAAATAACTTTTTCTCCTTTCCTCTTCCTTTCAATAGTGGTGGTTGCTGGTCTTGGTGTCCCTTTCTTTTTGTTTCTCCAAACTTCAACAATATCTTTCAGACACATCTTGGTTATCATTTTCTCTCTAATGGGCATTACAGGTAGAGTTCTTATGCAAAATTTGGAAGATAATTGAATTTGAAAGTGCTGGAATATTCTGGTCACAAGAGCTCCATATGGTAGTTGGCCCTTTTCCTTGAGAGCTATTCTATACATATGTAATAGGACAATATGTGGGAGAGAGAACATGATATCATTTTCAATAGCCCACATCATCTTGGCTTCAAACTTTGCAACATCAGTCTTTGAGGATGCTTTGGGTCTAATGCAGTTGATCATGATCTTGTGTAGAATGATTTTGGTAGAGGTTAGGCTGGAGTAGGAGATGTTTATCTTCAAAGTATTTCCTGTTGTGAGATACTTACACGCTGTTTCATAAGACACTCCTATTGCCCTAAAGTCTTCTCTTTCTACCTTCATGATATTAGCCAAAACATTCACATTGACTTCATAAATATCATCATAAATACTAAACTGCATTTTGTTAAGAGATAAAAAGGATAAGTTCAAGTAGAAATATGCAATGAGTTTAGGATAAACTTTAGAGGTTTGCATGCAAAAATCGTCCATCTATAATTTTTCAAACTTTTTCCTTATCTTCACTCCTATAACATCCAGAAAATCAAAATCTACAAATCGGTGATTCATGATTCCTTTGTTTAATAAAAAAGCATAGCAATCCTTCTGTTGCTTTGTCCGAAACAATTTTCCTTTTGGCTTTTCAACCATAGCAGCCACTCCCATTTTGACTTGAAAATTCTTAAACAGTCTCTCATCATCAACCTCTCTTTTTCCTTCCTACAAACTTTTAGCACCCCTTTTAGGATTAGGCGTCTGACTTATCTATTCTATAGTGTCTTTTTCTTTCGTGCTACCCCAATTTGGGTTTCTAATAGCTAATATAGCATTCATTAACTTGACTTCATTTTCATATCCGTGATCATTTAGGTATTCAAGTAAAAAGTCATCCGAAGCACCTCCCTTCTTCAAGAAATCATAACGCTGAAACACTTTTTCTAGGTCTCCAATAGGAATAGGAGTAATGACAGCAAGAGGCATACCTTTGGCGATTTCTTTGGACTCAGATTGTTGTGAAGAATGCTTGGGAGATTCTTCTTCAGATGATCTAGTTAAGTCGAAGTGTGTCTTTCCTCCTTCAATAGACTTGGGTCCTCTGCTTGCAATGCGTAAGGATCTTCGTTGCAAGGAAATCGATACAAATTTGGAGGATTTTGATGACATTTGAAGAAAAGCGATGAACTTTTGAGAATTGAGAGAGAAAAATGAGCACTTTTAAGGTTCCCAAGAAGGTTTGAGCGAAAGAGAGAAGTTGCTAGTGAGAGAAAAATGTTTTATTGGGTACTTATATATATTCTGAATCGATGCAATGAAAAGACGCAAATTTTTGGCAAATAAAACTGTAAATGGCAATCATGCATTTCAAAATTTCAAAACAACAAAAATAGAATTAAATAAAAATGGAAATAATCACAAAATCAAGCAAATGAAATATGTGTAGAGATTTGCAAAATATTTACTTAATTGTTTGATTATAAAAGGAAATAACTCATGCACCAAAATTTGAACTTTCAAATTCGTGAGTATAATCTTCTAAGTGTGTCCCAGAAGATTCTTTCTTCCAGATGCTAAGTTTAGACTTTAAACAAACGGGTAAGTAATATGTAATTTGTTATGTATAAACTCAAATGTACATTTTTCCAGTGGTTTAGTAAAGATGTTTGCCAATTGATTCTTGGAATCAATGAATTGGACATCTATTTCTCCACTTTGTACATTGTCTCTCATGAAGTGATGTCAAATTTCTATATATTTTGCTCTTGAATGAAGAATGGGATTCTTTGTAAGATTAATGGCACTTGTGTTGTCACGCTGAATTTTAGTAGAATCTTCTTCTTTTTCATAATCTCTTAGTTGTTGTCTGATCCATAGAACTTATGAACAACAACTACTAAGAGCAACATGTTTTGCTTTTGCGGTAGATAGTGCTACAGTGTTCTGTTTCTTGGAGAACCAGGATATTAGCATTTATCCTAGAAGCTGGCAAGTCCCAGAGGTACTCTTTCTATTTACTCTGCATCCAGCTAAGTCAACGTCTAAGTATCCAATGAGTGTAAAGTCTATTCCCTTAGGATACCATAGACCTAGTTTTGGATTAGTAACAATATATTTAATAATTCATTTCACAGCAGTAAGATGAGACTCTCCAAGATCAACCTGAAATCTGGCACACATGCAAACATTGAATAAAATGTCAGGCCTAGAAGCAGTTGTAACATCCTGAAATTCGAGCCCTTTGAGGGATGAATGAATGTAAATTTCGTTGATGCATTGTTGGCTGATCTCACTCGGAACTGATCACTCCTGAGATACTGACTTTGAGGGGAAAGGCTAATGAGGACAGAACTCGTGCGACTAAAGAACTTGACCTGGGAAAACGACTAGACCGTGAGACTTGCGTAAGGACGATCCTGTAGATATGCAGGCCGATTTCAGGGACGACTAGAAGTCGATTCGCGGACAGAAATAATGGGACGACGGGTGATTCCGTCTACTGTTATCGAACCCGCGAATGGCCCTATGTCGATCCTTGATAATCGTGTACTTAGAAATAAGAATCTATTCTTCGCAATTTTATATAGTCAAGGACATCCATGTGTCGAGAAGTCTTGAATGTGAATTGGCACGAGTCGGTTACGTGTGAATCCTCAAAGCCGCCTGTCAGTCTGAGTAGTACCAAAATGGCATTCGGGAGAAATTGACATGGCATGAGAATCCAATATTGGACTTCGAATTTTCGGGAATGTTCGAGAAGGACTTTTGGACGATGATTCTTAGACAGTCGACATTGCCGGTTGAGCCGAGTATTTGGAAAAGGGATTTTCGGACCAAGAAAACGAGCCTACGAGGACGTGGGCCGGGCAAGAATAGTGTGGGCCTCACGCCCAAGGTGGGACAGCCACCATGGAAGGCCCGAGGCAAGCAAGTGAGCCCGTTGGGCCAAACCGACCCTTTACCCTTCCGAGCCCATTGTCTAAAACCGAGCCGATTCAAGCCTAATAAATTCTCGAGCCCGTTCCTATTCATTTTCAAGCCCATTTCCTAGGCCCGCCCTTTCATTTTCAGCCCAAGGACAGATTGGGAAATGTGCAAGGTGAAAATGACCAAAATGCCCTTGGATATTTTGAAGAAAAGTCAAAAAGAAGAAAGAGAAGATGAGGTCATTTGTTTGGCAAGTGGGGCAAGCATTGATGGCCTTGATAAGGCTTATCCTTCAGCCTTCACTTCACTCTCTCTCTCCTCTTCATCTTCTCCAAAACCGCACCACTTTTCTCCCATGGTTTTCCTTCCTTCCTTCAGTTTTTCAGTTTTGACCTTTCACCGAAATCTGAGTTGTTCATTGCCTTCCCGTTGGAATCTCATCTCGTGCCACCCGCCGTTGTGTTCAGAAGAGAAATTACGTTCAAATAGCATCGGCCGATCGCCGGAAGGAGCTGTCGGTCAACCCGAATTCCGGCCGAAAGCCACCACCGGCCTGACCGTTTTCTGACCGCTTATTTCTGTTCTGTTTTGCTGTTTCGGCCATTTTCCTCCCTTTCCGACCCAATCACCGCCCATCCCAGCCACAAGTGGTTCCCTCTCGACCCCCAGGTGCCGTTGGTCACTGGCCCACCGCTCGCCGGAGCTCCGGGCAGCCCGTTTTCCTCCAGTCAGCGACTTGCCTCCTGTGCAGTCAGTTTTTCAGAGTTGTAGAGGGATTTCGAGTTTGTTGCTGCTGTTCTCAGCCCGGGACCTCCTTGGATCGTCGTGAGTGAGGTCCCCAGGTGTCGGGTTCGTCGCCGCCATCGCGTCCGTGTCGCCGGCCCGCTTAACGGGTGAATTTAGCTCCTAATCCCTATTTAGTGCCTAAACTTGCTTAGGGTTGGTTAGTTAGTGCTAATCTTGGTTTAAGGGGTTTAATTAAGTTGTATTAGCCCTAAGATAGGTGGTTAGATAGATGGTTAAGATTAGATTAGCTTACTTTTGCTTATTAGGCTTAATTGTGCTTAATTTGTGATTAATTGTGTTTATGTGATTAATTAAGAATGATTTGCTTTAATTGAATTGATTTATTGTTTTAATTAATGTTTTGTTTAATTTCTGGATTAAATGTTTTAATTAATTGAATTTCGGAAAAATCACTAGTCACGATTACTGTTCACGATTACTGTTCACGGCACTGTTCATACAGAAGCTAATTTTTGTCTGAATTTGATGTGCTATTGATTGTTATGATTAATTGAAGTGTCGATTGTTAATTATACTCATGATTGATGATGAAATGCGTGATCGAGTGTTGGTTGGATTTGGATTTTGGAATTGTCGAGTGAGATCGCATGACATATTGCGTGGGTTATCTAAAATAGCATATCGCATGAGCATGGGTGATGTTGCATTCACGACAGAGTAAAGATATAAATGGATTGTTTGATGATGTGTTGCATGATCACATTAAGAGAGCGAACCCGGCGTTGCTGAAAGACCGCCAATCCTTATGGGGTTGTGCCGTGGCCGTTTGGTCGCCTGACTTCGGTCGGATGCCTAACGGGGGACATGTGACGGGGCTGCGGGTAGTGGGCGGGTCCTATGTTCCCGTCGATTCGGGACTGCGGTAGTGGGCGGGTCCCGTGCTCCTTCGGGAATGCCGTCGAGGGAAGGGATGACCCCTGACGTCGCCGTGCCTCGAGGTAAAGAGGACGAAGCTGGTTTAGCCAAGAACCGCCAACTATAAGGTTGTGCCGTTGGCCCAGGAGGGGGCGTTAATAATCGGAGCATGTGTGAGTGAGACATGAGAAAGTTGTGTGAAATGCTCTGATTATTTGCATGCTCTTAATGTCGTGATGATTTGTGGTACACACGCATGAGTTGACAGTCGTGCAGGGTGTGGCAATGGCCAGGTGAGATCGCTTGTGGGGCGACTTGCATGCGATTAATGAATTATGTCATCTAACGGCCATGTGCCTTGCTTGCATTGTATGAGATTGGACGCACAGGGTATGGTATACTGGGTAAGGTTGCATGTGAACCGAATATTGATTGTGGGTTGCCCTGTCTGTTGTTGGCTGTTGTTTGGTTTTGGTTGTTTGTTGTGGGTTGAGTGAGGGGTGGTTCTGGAGAGATACCCATGGTTGAGTTGGCGTACTAACCGGGGCTTAGGGGGAAGAACTCACTGAGATTTTATCTCAACCCGTCGTGGTTAACCATTTTTAGGTCCCTAGAATGGCGTACCCGCAATGGAGAATCTTGCCCCCGCTTCTCCAGTGATCGACTCGACGGAGCTTGAGTCCGATGGGTCCGAGTGACCGTGGTGTTGAACCCGAGGGTTCTTTGTGTACTATTGTATTAGCCTAGTTCTTTTGGTTTCGCTTAGAGGATGGATCGGCCCCTTTTTGTCGGGCTTGTAATTCGGAAACGATCCTCCGTTGGTTAATTCAGTAATTTGAATAAATGAGTAATTGCTGTTGTTCTGGCTGTTCATCCCTCTATCCCTGTTTGATTGTTTGTTTGTCTGGGGATGGTTCGTCTTCCGCTTGCACTTAACGAAAGATAAAATGAATGGTCGTCGACAGGTCCTGGGACGTCGCTTTCAATCGACCAAGAGAAAGGATTGTCGCGAGCTCGAGAGTCGGGGCGTGACAGCAGTGAGATAAAGTAGATAACCAATCATACTTTTATAAGTCTTTTGGTCTATTTTCTTCCTCATTCGTCCTTGTCTAATTTAGTAGAACTAGACATTGAAGTTTTAGTTTTCTTGCAATTTTCTATTTCAAACTTCTTGACTAAGTCCTTTGCGTATTTTTCTTGGAAAATGAATGTTCCTTCTTTGGTTTGTTTGACTTGAAGACCTAAGAAGAATGTTAGTTCTTCCATCATGCTCATTTCGAATTCCTCTTAAATAGATTTAGAGAATTTCTTACACAAAAATTCATTAGAAGAACCAAAAATAATATCATCTACATAGATTTGGACAAGTAGAATATCCTTACCTTCTTTCTTAATAAATAAAGTAGTGTCCACCATACCTTTTTAAAAGCCGTTACTTACCAAGAAATTGCTTAGTCTCTCATACCAAGCACGAGGTGCTTGTTTTAGACCATACAAAGCTTTCTTCAGTTTGTACACATGATCCTTCTTTCTAGGTTCTTAAAAACCTAGTGGTTGTTATACGTAGACTTCTTCTTGAATGAATCCGTTTAGAAAGGCACTTTTGACATTAATCTAGAATAGCTTAAAGTTATGAAAACATGCATAAGCAAGTAGGAGCCTTAGGGCTTCTAACTTGGCCACAGGTGCATATGTCTCATCATGGTCTATTCCTTCTGCTTGGGAGTATCCTTTAGCCACAAGCTTTGCTTTGTTTTTGGTTACTCTTCCTTGATCATCTACTTTGTTCTTGAACACTCACTTTGTTTCAATGACAGATCTGTCTTTGGGTCCGGGCACTAATTTCCATACATCATTGATCTTGAACCGTTAGACTTCTTCCTGCATTACTTCTATCCAGCTTTCATTTGCAAGAGTTTTGTCTACTCCTTTTGGTTCGATCTCAAAAATAAGTTCTAGTACATTTGTTTCTTCCTTATTCCTTGATCTGGTCCGAATTCCTTCTTCCATGTTGCCTATTATTAGGTTGTGAGGATGACTTGCTTTATGCTTCTAGTTCTTGTCATATTTTCCACCTTCTTCATAATCTTCAGAGATCTGAGTTGAGTCCTTATGAATCGTAGTTAATTCCTTTTAATCTCTTGTATTTTCTTTCTGAACTAAATCATTCTGTCTGATATACACAAACTTTTCTAGAGTCTGTAACAAGTTCTAAATCATCCAGTAGGGTCTGATCCTGTTGAGTTTGATCTTGTTCTAGAAATTTTACGTTCATTGACTCTTCCATAGTTTGAGTATTCTTGTTGAATACTCTGTACACTTTGCTTGTGACAGAATATTCAAGAAATATTCCTTCATCTGATCTTTCTTCGAACTAAGCTAGATAGTCATTTGTGTTTTTTGAAATAAAGCATTTGCAACCAAGTACATGAAAATAAGAAACAATCAGTTTTCTTCCTTTATAAATTCCATGGGGAGTTTTCTCAAGGACATGCCTTAGAAAGACTCTATTAATTATATAATGGGCGGTAGAGATTGCTTCTGCCTGGAAGCGAGAGGTTACCTTATTTTCAATTAGCAGAGTTTTGGTCATCTCTTGTAAAGATCGATTTTTCCTTTCTACAACTCCGTTTTGTTCTAGAATGTAGGGAGAGGAGAAAATATGTTGAAATCCACTTTTGTCACAAAAATCTATGAAGTCTTAATTTTCAAACTCTCCTCCATGATCAATTTTAATGCTAGAAATAGTATAACCATTCTCGTTTTGAACCCTTTTTGTAAATTTTCAGAAATACGAGAAGATTTCTTCTTTATTTGCAAGAAAGAATACCCAAGTAAATTGAGAATAATCGTCTACTATTACTGGACAATATTTCTTACCTCCTATACTTTGAGTTCTTATTGGTCCAATGAGATCCATATATAGAAGCTGCAATACACGATTAGAAGAAACATGATTTAATAGTTTGAAGGAACTTCGTACCTGTTTCCCTTAATGTGCATGCTGAATATAGTTCAGAACTCTTGTAACTCATGCTAGGAAGTCCACGAACAAGCTTCTTGGTAGATAATTTAGAAATCTGCTTCATATTAACATGACCCAGCTTACGATGCCATAGATTTACTTCATCTTGGACAAAAATAAGGCACTTAGCAGAGTCTGAGTTTATGTCCAGAAGATATATATTGCCATGCCTTCAACCAGTAAATGATTGAGAGAGAGATCTTGACTAGTTTCAGAACATGTATTTTCCTAGAAGTTTATTCTAAACCCAGCGTCACACAATTGACTTATGCTTAGAAGATTGTAGTTGAGTCCTTTGACTAAGGAAATGTTGTTGATAACAAGGCTTTCAATCTTTACTGTTTCAAGTCCAATAATTTTTCCTTTGTTGTTACCTCCAAAAGAGACGATTCCTCCTTTTATCTTTTCTAATCTTATGAAGGTACTTGAATCTCTTGTCATGTGTCTTGAACATATGTTGTCTAAGTACCATTTTCTTTTGCTTTTGAAGGTAACCTACATTCAAAGAACATTCTCATGCTTTCTTTGGTACCCAGACTTTCTCGGGTCCATAAGAGTTAGTAGTATAAGCTTTGTTTATCCAATCCTTCTCAATAGGTCTCTAGACTTTATGACAATTATTCTCGAAATGTTTTATTTCTCCACAGTTTGAACATTTGAGATTGCTTCAACCAATTCATAAAATTCTTTCAAAAATGATTTTTGTAGACTTGTTGAGGAGGTCTCTGTCTGAGTCTCTCCTTAATCTTTGGAAAGTTTATTAAAGACTCACTTTTCTTATTATATCCAAGTTCATACTTGTTATAATAAGGAATTTGAATGGAAAGAATATGTTGTAAAGTTTTTGAGCCATTTGAAAATTTTGTTGTAATATCCAAAAATTCCTTTTTAAAAGATTCATTTTCTTTTAAAAGAAAATCACAATTCTAAAAATTCTTTTTGCAAACTTTCAAACTTTTTCTTTTGAGAAAGATTCTGTTGTCTCAACTAGGAATTGTCCCTTTTTAGTTCGGAGATCCTTTTAAAAGTGGACTTCAAATTTAAGCAAAGCTTATTAATATAATTAGAAACTTTAATTGAAATTTCAAAGTGACTTACCTCAACTTCCTTGTCCGAGTCTGAATTTGATTTTGAGTCTATCACAAAATCTGAGTCTGAGTCTGAATGTGTCATCAGACAGATATTAACATATTCATCTTCACTTTCCTCACATTCTGTGTCACTTCATGTCTTAGCTTTCAAAGCTTTCTTGTATTTCTCATACTTGCATTTCTTCTTTTTCAGCAAAGGACAGTTTGGTTTTATATGCCCATTTTTCTTGCATTCAAAACAAATCATGTCTTTGGTTGAGTCTTCTTCATCCATAGTTTTTCTTTGTCTAGATTGTCTGGATTGTTTTTTGCCATTGAACTTCTTACCTTTCTTGTTTAATTTTTTTAACTTTTTTAGTCAATAGGGTGAGTTTCTCATCATCCATTTCATCTTCTGAATCTATATCATTAGAATCAATGTTAAATTTAAGAGCAATTGATTTCTTACCTCTTGTTTCTAATTCATCATTTAGTTGTTCTACCTCATAGGACTGCAAAGTTCCAATGAGTTCATCAATAGATTAGGGTGAAATCCTCAGTGTTTCCCGGATAGAGGTCTTGACGTTATTCCAATCCTTTAATAAGCCTCTCAGAAGTTTATTCACTTTCATAGGTCTAGAGATTTGTTGTCCTTGATATGCAAGTCCATTTACTATTTCAATAAATCTGCTAAACATGTCTCCAATAGACTCTTCTGGCTTCATCTTGAAATATTCGTATTGTCCAAGCAGAATATTGACTTTGGTCTCCTTTACTTGATCTATTTCTTCATAAGTGACATGTAGCTTGTCCCAGACTTCTTTTGCCGTTTCACAAGAGGAAATGCGATTATATTGATTTGGTGATAAGGCACAGTAAAGAGAATCAATTACTTTTGCGTCTAATGCTTCTCTTTTTGCCAGCTCTTTTTTTGAAAAGTGGTGGAAGGTTCTAAAGATTTTCCACCATCCTTCTTTGTGGCCTTTCTAGATTTGGCATTGGGGTCGATCCCTTTCTCGACGACGTCCTATTCCTGAGGGTCCTTTGATCTGAGGTAAAATTTTATCTTATTTTTCCATTTGTTGTATTCCTTTCCATCAAAGTAGAGTGGTCGAGTATTGCTTTACCCTCCAATCAAACCTGGTGCCAAAATACTAGCCATAGAAGATATTTTGAGAGGGCTGTGTAAGTGAAAATACATTTAAAAATCAATCAACACAAATCTGGATGTAATAGATACAAAATTTAAAGTTAAAGTTCGTTTGGATGAAGTAGATTTCTAGTATATGCAATCAAAAATAAAAAAGAGTAAGGAAAGAGAAGATTGTAAACAATGTTATAGTGGTTCGGCTTTTGTCAAGCCTACATCCACTCTCCCACGCTGTTAGCTAATAGGCTGTATTCCACTATGTGATCAACAAATGATTACAAGCTCTTAAGTGCAAATTTTTAGTGGTATAATCTCACACTAAGTCACTCCTTTTTGCAATTCACTCTAGATCACTCTATTTTTGCACTTTGTGAGACAATTCAATGAAAGGACAGAATGGGACTTTGGAATTTTAAATTCACTCTCTATCTTCTACGGACTGTATATCCTCCTTAAATACCCTTCAAGCCAAAAGTAGTCGTTGGCTATCACTATGAAGGATTATCTTCCATTTTCCTTCCTTGGATAGATTTCATAAGGAAAGATTTCCTAGCCATTGAAGACAGATTGAATCCCTTCAAATTTTGGCCGCCCATACAAGCATAATCTAAATTTCCATAAGTATTCCATCCTTACGTAGAAATTATCTCGATGATTGATTTTGTCAATCAATTGATTAGCAAAATCAATATAAATGTGGTAAGTGAAATTCGTAGCCGTTATGGTTCTTGTCTTCGTTTTGGTCCTTGAGGTTTGTTATGGATTCCTGATAGAATGAGATGTTGTGTCTGCTTCTGACTTAATATAGAATCTTTTGTAACAGATAGACTGTGCTGAATATATGAACACACAAGTCTCCTTCCATAGTATGTATTAGAATATCACTTGAGTAAGATTTTGGAAAGTTTTGTTAGCATTAAACTAAGAGTTTTCTTAATGTAGTGTGTTTTGTATGTCCTAAATTGGATTAAGATAAGCTAATGGTAGCTTAATTATACTTATTGCTAATTAAATATGATTATGGATAATTAGCACTATTTTATTATACTAATCTAGTTTATGGTTAATTAAATTGGTTAATGAAGGATTAATATTAGTTAATTATGATTGATTATTTATGGGAATAATTAATTATAATTAAATTATTTTGTGAAAATTATTTATTTATTGAAATATTACATTATTTCGTGGAAAATAATTAATTGTTTATAATATTAATTAATTTCGAATTATTAGTTATTTATGGATAATTAATTATTTTGGAGGAATAATTGTTTATGATTATTTGTTGATAGTTGATTAAATTGAGCAATATTTATACTTATTTAATTAGTGCTTATTTATTACAAGTTGATAGTTATACGTGATAATGTTATATGGCCTTTAATTATTTAAGGAAGTACTTTATGAAGGTGAATTACTTATTGTTAATTAATTATTTATGAGAATGGTGAATAATTATGACTATTTGGTGGAAGTTAGTTATTTATTGGGATAATTAACTAAAGTACTTTCTTTAATATTAATAAGTATTATGGGAATAGTGGAAGTCTATAATTATTTGGTTGTAGTCAATTTTATGTGAATAATTGATTATGATTAAATAATTGAGGTATGCGATCGTTTATTGAAGTAAATACTTGTGGACAAGTTATTAGTATTTGTTGATTATTACGGGGATAGTTAATGCTGATGACTATCTTGGGTATTATGTGAATATTATGACATTAGTTGGTTAAAACCGATTGTTGAATTTCGACTTGAACTAGTATTTGTTGGTTGTATTTGGAATTGTTGAATCACGCAAGTTCATGTGACCATTGATGGTTGTTGCATTGCATTATATGTGTGTTAATTGCAATAGCATATTGCGTGAGCATGAACCATAGTTCCATTGGCGACAGAAAAAAGAAAGAAATGATATGGTTGATGGTTGTGCTGCATGGTTACATAATAGGACACCCGACGCTGCCAGCAGACCGCTAACCTTCAGGTTGTGCCGTGGCCGTTGAGGTCACTTGATTTTTATTAGTTGCTTGGAAGTAGTCAAATGTCGTGTCACGGTAAAGGCTGGACCGATGCTCTTTAGGGAATGCAGTCTGGGGGAAGGCCCATGATCTAGCCATGTCCATGGGAGGGACGATGTTTGGTTTTTGGACTAGTAGACTGCTGATTATAAGGCTGTACTATGGTTTGAGGGGTTGTACTAACTGGAACACGTGTGGATACTGATGCATGAGAAGGTTTGATATGTGTTCTTATTATGTGAACTGTTTGTTAAAGTTGTCATGGCATGAATTATATTGTATCATGTAGGGTATGTGTGCCAAGGCAATGTGAGATCACCTATGGTTGCATTTGATAGCTGATGGTTTATGCTATGGTTGAGATTTCTTTGCATGTTATAGTTAGGGCAAATGGGAGGTCACTTTGTAATTAATCTGCCATTGATAATAGATTGCATGGTTAGGTTGCATCTGAGGTGAACAAATTTCCTAATTGGGGCTTGAAATTATGACTTACTGAGTATATTTCACCCATTGTGGTTAAACATTTTTCAAGACCTTAGTATGACACCATACATGGTGAGGTTCGGTGTTCCCATGGATATGAGCACCGCTGTCACCACGCAACTTGTCCTAGGTCACATTTTTGTTTATGAGTATCATGTTACAACAATATGGGTGGACGAGAGGAAGAAGGATCACTACACGCCTCGTGTTCAAGGCGTGGTCTATGAGGCGGGGGTAGGGGGGGGCATGGTTTACAGCCCCTTGAGGAGCTTTGATGGACCGCTGCCTCATGAGGGTCCAGGCGACGAGGTGTGGGACACCATGGACCTCGACCTTCCAAATGGCGTGTTGAAGGATCCCTTGATTGGCAAGTCTGATTCCTCAAAGGCTAGCGATTAGGCACCTAATGCGTGATCTTTTTGGTTGACCACCTACCTTTTTTGTGCAAGACGTAGGTTAGCTAGGTCTGGTCCCTTTTTGTGTAGGCCAATGGAAAGCGCTCAAGGAAGGGCTTTGTGTATAAATGTCTCCCCAAGCTAACCTCAATAGATAAATAAAATGTAGTGATGTTCTTGTTTTACTGATTTGTCTTTCTATTATTCCTACTTGATGTTTGACTGGGTGTGGTTAGTATCGTTTCCACATGTGCTTAATGACAAGATAAAATAAATTGGTTGGCGACAAAACTTGAGTGTCTCATTCTTTTGACCATAAGTGAACATGGGTTGTTACTAGCTTGAGGGTTGGGGCGTTACACCTCCAACATCTTGACCATGGAAGAAAGGAACATGCACGTCATATTTTGGAATGGAGAGAGACCCTCCACGCAATTTACTACATCCTGCTATGTGTATTGTCGCACACATATATATTGCTTTTTCTCCATCAATATGCATAGCAATTGGTCTAAATGAATGATTCGAAAAGTTTCCTGCAAAATCTCTTTCACTATTAGTTCATTCTTGTAAATCTGCTTTATACCAACATCGGCTATCAGATATCCCCTCACGTATGGGGACTTTGGTTTGCTATGGTAGGTAAGGATTAAAAAGCCTAGGAAATTGCAAGTGAAGAGATGATTCCATAGGCTGGTTGCAGGCTATTGTAATTTTTGCTTAATTACATTATTGATTTACTTCTTTTATTTTTTTGGGGTCTAATGATTTACTTCTTGAACGTTCTATAAATTATCTGTCATATGATAGATGTGTGCATGGGCATGCTTCTCACCACTTATGTTTGTATAAGTTACGAAAGAAATTTACATCTAGTCATATTCGAGTGAAATTCGTTGTTGTTGCAATAATCCTGGTTGAGGCATTTTGTTTCCCTGATTCAGAGTCAGCTGTCATGGATTTGGATTTTGTTTATCTCTGATTCAGAGTCAAGGGACTCCATGTACCCTCTAACTTGAATTTGGCACATTATACTATATTTTCGGCTTCTATATGTCAAGCAATGTTTCCAGTGAAGAACACTTGTAGACAACCAACACAATCAAAAACTCTAGTTTGGTGGCCCTGAACAACCAACGCATAGATGCGCAATTGGTGAAGGTTCTTCAAGCCCGATCTACAATTTTAACTTTTCCATGGCTTTGCACCCTCCAATAGAAGTCTTGCAATGATGACGTACCTACGACTTAAACGTCAAGTGGGTTCTTACCGTGCTTCACTTGAAGTTTTCTGGGTGCACATAAGGTTAATTCACTCGAAGAAGACTCTGATCGAGGGCCCTGACAGACACTATCTTATCGCATCCTATCCTTTCAGTTGAATGATTTTCGCTCTACCGGGTACATGGATTCCAAAGTCGATGCGTGAAACTACTGTTTGAACAGGATTCTAAGTCAAAATGACACTATTGCATACGTTTCATATATATCATTTGTAATAAACAAAAAAAATAGCACCCCTGAAGGAAATAACACTTTGTTTCTATTCTCAAAACTCAAAATAATATGGAGACATTTAAACTGCCAAATAACATGCTGCTATAAGTGCATGACTCAACCCCAGAGTCACCAGACTTCAGGCCTTTCAATGCGCTCGTAGAACCGAGCAAGGACGCCGACCAGAAGATCTGACGCATTTTTACCATTTTCTCATTTGGCAGCATCAAGAATCAGGTTCTGCTTTTTAGGCTTGCCATATTTTCCTAATCTATGGGATACAGCTGCATCAGATAATGTATTCCACACCTACGGATTGCCAACCATATAGGAGTCATTAGTATAAACCTTGAATGGAAAATTGCAGGAGGGTACAATTTTGAATGAGAAGATGGCCGAGGTTTTCACTTACTTCAAGTCCCCACCTTTGAATCTCCAATGGCAAGTAAAAAGGGACAATCTTCCGAGAAGGAAACAGAAAAGACGGCACTCTCAAGTAGGGGTGAGCATCGGTCCAGGGTTAACCCTGGACCGACCCTGGACCGGCCCAACCCTGCTGGTCCCGGTCCGGTTCTTAGGGGGACTGGGTTGGTCCTTGGTCCTGAAATTCCTGGACCAACACTGTGCGGTTGGTCCTCGGTCCTAGGAGTTTAGGGTCGGTCCAACCCGGACCAACCCTGAATATATATTTATATATAGTATATCTAAAATATTATTTATAATTTTTTTAATCAAAAGAGAATAAAAATCATATGGTTTTAATAGTGTTGACCACAAGACTCACGGCATTGGGTTGGCCCCTTCCTCTTTTCCCTTTTCTTTCTTCTCGGCCCGGCCTGCTCCATTTTCTTCTTCCTCCCTTCTTTTTGCCCGCACAGAACATCACCTACAGAAGAAGACTAAAAAACTGAGGTGCAAGTCAGAGGGATCAGAGGCGGCAGAAAATCGAGGGGGTTAGGTCAGCAAAGCAAAGGAGAGGGGGACAAAAGGGGAAAGAAAAACAGAAGAGAAAGAGGAGCTTGAGGTGGAGAGTTTTGCGGGGGTTTCTCAGAAAAACGTAGAGAGGAAAAGTGAAACCTCCTCTGGTTTGACGCAAGGAAAAAAATAGAGAAGAATGCAAAAAATGAAACAAAAAAAAAAAAAAAAAAATTAGTCGAGTCCGGGTTGACCACGAACCGGGACCGAACCCATTGGGTCGGTCCGGTCCTTGGTCCCAAGCTTGATAGGGTCGGTCCTCGGTCCTAAATTTTGAGGACCAACACTGTGCGGGTTGGTCCTAGGGTTAGGGGGTGGCCCGGCCCAACCCGGACCATGATCACCCCTACTCTCAAGCAATGACAAAGCTCAGCATTCCAATTATCTACAACAGTTTACAGTTGCAGTAGAGATATAAATCATGAAAAACAAAGGAATATTCATGAAAGTCGGACTTTATAACAACTAATTCCTAACTCGAATTGTTAGTGTAATCTATCAAGTGACACAAAGGAATTGATTTAATCAATAAAAATTCCTTGCTTGAAATGTTTTACAAGTCCAAAAAAAAAAAAATCCATCTACAAGGATGTTGGACTTAATTTGCGGATACTATAATTACGGGAAAAAAAGAGACCTCTTTACTTTTTTATTGTAGAAAACTGTAATATATGGGTCAAACCCAGTTAAAAAAATAAAAATAAAAATAGAGAGAGAAAAAGAAGAGTTGAATGGTCAAAAAGAAAGGGGAAAAGGGGGAAGCATCAGCTGAGAGAGGGAGGAGAACAGAAAAAAAGAAAAGAAAAAGGAAAATGATATAAAAGGAAAATGATATAAAAGGAAAAGAAATGGGGGGGGTCTCGAGCATAATAGAAAGAAAGAAAGAGGAGAGGGAGAGAAGAAGAAACGGAAAGAAGAGAGGATTTTGCACGTGTGCGCTGCGGAAGCCTCACAAAGCCGACTCGACTGTTTTACGCAACACCCAGTGAGTACACGTGCCTCTTATTTCTCCAATTGAAGCATTTTCCGGTTTAGGGCTCAGATTCGGAGTTTATGGAGATTGGTGTGGCGAAGTCCGATTTTCGAGTCGTTGAGCTGAAAATTTTTATGGAAATGATAAATTAGGATGTTGTGAAGTTATAGCATTTTGCGGAATTGAATTTGAGCTTGCGGTTTGTCCGGAATAAATTTTTGAAGTTCGGCGCGCGTTCTGTCGCTATTGCGAACAGCAGCTTCGAGCCTGGTTTTCTGCTGTTTTTGGCGAGGTTTTGAGGCGGCTGTTATGGGGTTGTTGTAGTGCATCGAAAGGGTTTTCTAATGACTATAAGTTGGCTTGAAACCAATTTTTGTGGAGGAAGTTATGGGGCGACAAAGTTGAGTGCATGTCTGTGTCTCGCGGATAAAAATAGGTTTCCTTTAGAGGCGAGCTTTCTGTTGGCACGTAGGTGTCGTGTTATCGATAAATAGGTGTAAGATAGCTAAGTAATTATTTAGGATGTCATTTTTCTCGGTCTTTGATATTATTTTGAATTAATTGTTAGGAATTTGAGTACGTCGGCTCAAATAAGGGCTTAGTTGGTTTTTGACTCTTCCTAGGTGAGTGACACTATTTCTTCCTTGTATTTTAAACTCATATTTGAAGAATATTATGGGTAATAAATGCTATTAGTTGAAAAATAGCATTCTTTGATGCATAAAAATAGGATCGGGTTTTTACTACCATTTGTTGTTTAAATGAGGGAATTGTCCTTTGTTGGGATATTTGCCTGAAAGTGGTTTGCGAAACCTTATCAAAGGACCTTGGAAAGTTTCTGGTTTATGTGAAGTATTTCAATAATTATTACATGTTTGAATTGTGAAAGGAATTCTGATTCTGTTGTGGATTATTAGAGATTTGTGGTTGTTGGTTTATGCTCAATGTCTCTGTGAACCCTAAGGGGTGTGTAGGTATGCGCATACTAACCTAGGATATCCTTGTGGGCCGAGCCACCGGCTATAGTAGGTGGAGACCTAACCAAGGGGGGAATCTTGGTTGCCTTGTCACGGGCGTTAAATGTGATAATGGTTGGACATTTGAGTCTGAGCTTGGTCAATGGAGTAGACCATTGACATTTGATTTGAGTTTAACCGATGGAATGGACCATTGACCTGTGTTTTGATGAGATTGACCAATGGACTTGACCATTGGTACCTATTTTGATGATTCTTGAAAAAACCAGAGAGTGAAATAAGAAGTGTGTTGTATACTCTACCTCCAACATGATCTTCTAAACATTCCCATTCTCTTCTAGTCCAGAATGATGGTTATGAACAAACACTGTGATTGAGGAAAATCCTGGAGTATGCTCTGCACTTGCCCTTAGGGGATCCTGTGCATCAGAATTTTCGATATTTTAGAGTTTGCTATGATCTGAGTTCATTGTTTGAGAAGGAACTTGGTGATTGACAAGTAGTCCCTATTAAAGCTAAGAGAGCCGTGTGTGGGATAGCATACTTGTCACAAGCTTGCAACTCAAACTCTTGAAATTAGATCGTAGTACCCTTTATGGTATCAGAGCTATGGATTTGTTTCAATCATTTTAGTCTGATCTTTACCACGTTCTGTTACTAGAAGAGAACTTCTCACCTCATGGAAACACCAGACGCATCTTCCCCTTCTCTTCCTGTTTCTCTTACCTCTAACCTTTCCCTTCAGCCTCCACCAGAACTTCGAAAGTCTTCATGTTCAAAGATAGCCTACCTTTATGAGGTTGCTTACCTCACAGAAGATAGTAAGATTTCTGAAACCCAGCTCCCCATGATGAACCCATACACTGCTTTCACTAAACCCCCTTCTTTCTCTCCACTACGGTCTATCAAACACTTGATCAAACATACCCCTCGCACTGTCAAAGAGTATGTTCAATCTTCCCGTTTTGACCAACATCCTATCCAGGCAACTGAACAAGAATAGTTTGTTACTCTCCAGATCCCACTAGAGTTTCCGTCTCAATGGATTCAACAAGGCTATTCTCATCTCCATTTCGAAGCCATCTGTTTTGCTCTAACCTTTCATGGCCGAAAATGTTTACCTGTTACCGCAAGGATAGCCCTGTTAGATACCAAATTTTTGGAATATCAGCAAGCTTGTATTGGCACCATTCAGACAACGATGAATGCGGGAATTGTTTTTATCACACTTTTCCCAAATTTTAACATCGCTCTTGCAGATCCCAACCTGCTTACTGCTCTTAAGGTTCAGCTACAAATTACTGGAGCCCCACAGACCCCTGGATCTATTGCTGCCACTTTGCACTATCAAATGATTTATCGTGTCCAAAACCATGCCATTGATCTTAACATCCCAAATTCTGAAGATGCTCTTGTTATCTCGGTCGATCACGACCAGACTTCCTACATCCATGTTCCCAGGCAGATCCCTCGAAGTGAGCTTGTTAAGCTCCTTCCAGATAGTTGGGTCACCAACTATGAAAAACTCCATAAGAGCTGTAAACCAGTCCAATCTAGTGAACCACAGTTCACTAGGAAAAAAGATGGCACTGTTGTCATCAAGTTTAGTAAGACCAAAGAGGAACCTTCCTCTATCTTTCCCACCATTCTCCACTTCACCTCTTGTCCTACTGATCTAGTTTCATATGAACCGGATGATAAACAATTTGTCCACTCTTTTGGGCCTCAGGGACAGCCAATCCACTTTTTCAAAGACCCCACAGGACACTGTTTTTGGGATCCTAATTGTGCCTGCTCTTCATTCACAAGATTTGAAGAAGAAGATGATCGACCCTCTTCCAAGAAGAAAAAGAAGGATACACTATATCAGCGGTATCTGGATGGAGATCCAACTGTTGGACCCCTTGGAGAAGATGGTGGTAAATACCAGTTCATTGTCTCCTATGGATCAGCTAAACTTCCTAAGGTAATCTCCACCCCATCCTCCTGTAGGCCAGCTCTTCCTCCTGATTCACCACCACCCAAGCCTATGCTTACCTCACCCTTTTATAAGTCTATCCAAAAATGGGTGAAGAAGAATCCCTCTTGTCCCATAACTTTACCCAGACCAAGCACTTATGTACCTAAACCCGTTTCACCACCTGTCCTACCTCGGATATGCATGTTCCATCCTGATGATTTCCCTCCACTCGAGGCCACAGAATCATTTGGAACTAGCACCCGCACCCGAAAATTTCCCCCATTAGAAAGATTCTCTGACCCACAACAGAGGTACCAGCACTCCCCCAAGATACCAAACCCCACTGGCATTAACGCACAAGGACAACGAAAGCAGCCCTCTGCGGTTGAAATTGTTTTGAATTGGCAAACTGAAAATGCCCTCGCTCAAAATGAGTTCCTTGGCACTGTTGCTACACGTCTTGAACGTGTAGACAAGACTACTGACTTATCTTATCACATGCTGAAAGACTTCCAAAAGCGGCTTCATTTGCTAGAAACCAAGCAAACACCTCCTAGCCATTATTTGGAAAATCAGAGACTAGAAATTGAGAAACTCAAAAGACAAATTCAAATTCTCAAAAGTCAGTAGTCAATTCACTTCAATTGATCTGCCCCTTTTTACCTCTCCTTCCCCACCACAAAAGCCAGAATCATCATTTGGCTCATCATCCTTTTTTGCTGCTGTTCTAAGCTCAGTCGCCCCTCCTCCTCAGAATAATTTTCTGACTCTTCATGAAAACCTTCGCAAGCTTAAACTGAAGCAAAAGAAATCCCCTCCTCTTACAAAGTCTTCACCACCCTCTCCAGGCACACTTGAACATCCTCCTGGGGAGCAACCTGCCACCTTGACCATTTCCAATCCAATCGAAAATTTCCTTCGTCACCAGGTTCATTCCATTGCTGTTATCAAACCCTCCGACACAAGACAGATTGAGACATCATCTGGATCCGATTCCGATATTTTTATCGAATCACCATCTTCGGAAGAAACCTTTTTTTATGGTAGATAGCGTCAAAGATGAAGAGATATTTTCTGAACCCAAAATCCACCACCAGGAACAACCTGATGCCACCCAGTCTTTTACAGCCTCATCATCCAAAGTCTACTTCACTCTAGATGACATTCTATATTATAAGTGGCCTGATAGGCTTCAAGAATTTCATGCTTGGCTCACTGCCAAGCATATCTCTGAACCCAGTACTTATGATATTCTTCTGGAATTCACTAGTCGTTTTACAAGAGCACTTAAAGATTGGTGGCATACTGCTTTAGAACAAGATCGGATGTATCTTCTAACTCAGCCTCTGGATAATGCTATCCAGATAATCCACATGTATTTCATCGGCAAACCTGAAAATTCCAAAGAACTCAAGAGAAAGGAGTTCTTTGACCGAAAATGTTGTTCATTAAGGCGCAAAGATCTTGACTGGCATTTCCAAGCTATGATCAAATTATTCTATCTACTTGGTGCAGATTGGAATCTCAAGCCTATCTTCTTAGCATCCATCCCAAGAGAACTTAGCCAAGCTGCGGAAAAACTCTTCAGCAGAGACAAAAAAGCATAACCGAAGCCACTCTTGGTGAAATTCAGCAGGCCGTTCATATTGCCATAGAAGAACTTTGCCTCCGAAGAGAAGCTTTTCGAAGCTTTCTCAAAGAAAATAGGCATCTTGACAAGGCATGCTTCAAACCCGGCCTAAAGATCAAATGTCCCAAGGATTGCTCTGATCCTTCCTGCACAGGATGTAAAAAGAAGAGACATTTCAAACGGCTTTCCTTCAAAAAGACACGCAAAGGAAAAAGCAAAGGTAAGTGAAAATTTTTGCGTAAAAGCCGTCATCGTTCCTCTAAAAAGCACAACAAAGACAGGTGTTATGTCTACAACAAAAAAGGACATTTTGCCAAAAATTGTCCAAAGGCAAACAAGTGAGGAAGCCATTTGATAGACAAAATTACCAAAAGCACTAGCATCCAACTTGATGATTCAGACATAAAGTCCGTCTTCTCCTTAGACGACCAACCATCTGAAAATACTCTCTGTGCTATTCAGACATATAGCTCAGATTCAGCCTCAGATTCTGAGAATGATGTCTTCACTTTCTTCCCTGATTCACCTGCAGAAATTAAGCTCAATAAACCAGTCCATCACCCGTATATTCCTGTCCACATCCTTTTATCCAAATACCATAAACCAATCCCTTTGGTGGCACTTATCGATATTGGAGCAAGCTCTTCCATCCTAGACACAAAGATTCTTCCAGAAGAATTTTGGAAACCCTACACCAAGTACTTCAATTCTGCTTCTGGTGACACTTTTGCTACCAAGTATCGTAGTAAACCCATTACTATTCAGTTTTTTCCCCAGTGCTCTATTACCACCAAAGTTCTTGGTTCTCAGTCTCCAGATAAAGATATCAACATTGGTTGGGACATCCTGACTCAACTTCCCAAACTCATAATTCTTTCTCATGGCCTTCGTTTCAAAAATCAATTCAGGGAATTTGTAGACATTAAACGATTCTATGCCCTCCAACCAGCCATCCTGGACCTAATAATCCAAAGTTTACTTTCTTCCTGTGCTGAAACACACTTCTAGTTTTCCCAAACTTACACCCAGCCCTTGTAGAAAAACTCTTCTTTTTATGTCAAACTTTCTTTCAAAAGGAATGAAGACATCAATCCTACAAAAGCCAGTCACTCAGGAATGAGCCCTGAACATCTCGCACTTGCACAACAAGAATGTGCAGAACTACTGGCACAAGGTCTTATTGAACCTTCTGACTCCCAATGGGCATGTGAAGCATTCTATGTCAACAAACGGGCCGAACAGAACCGTGGAAAAATGAGGTTAGTAATTAATTATCAACCTCTGAATCAGTTCCTTCAGGATGATAAATTCCCATTGCCTCATCGAAATTCCCTTTTCCTGAGTCTTGCCCAAGCAAAGATCTATTCAAAATTTGATCTTAAGGCAGGATTTTGGCAACTGGGTATTGATCCAGTAGACAGACCCAAAACTAGGTTCTGTATCCCAAACCAACACTTTCAATGGATAGTTGTCCCTTTTGGCCTCAAAACTGCACATTCCCTTTTTCAAAAGGCTATGTGCAAAATCTTTGAACCCATCCTTCAAAACTCCCGTTTATATTGATGATATCATACATTCGACCATGATGAACAATCTCATTGTCAACTTTTGACACATTTTACTGATATTGTTAAGAAGCATGGCATTATGCTTTCTCAGAAAAAGATGATTATTGCTCAAAAGGAAATTGAATTCCTTAGCATGTGCCTCAAAGAAGGAACCTACTGCCCTGAACCTCATATTGCTGATGAACTCCAAAAATTTCCTGAAAATGATCTCAATTCTAAACAAGTTTAGCAATTTTTTGGCAATGTCAATTATTTAAGAGATTTTGTTCCACATATCTCCACACATCTTAGACCCCTTCAGAGAATGCTCAAGAAAAATCCTCCACCATGGGGACCAAAACAAACTCAAGCTGTTTCCCAACTCAAACAGCTTTTGCAAAACCTTCCTCCTTTAAAAATTCCATCTACTGGCAAGAAGATTCTCCAAACTGATGCCAGCGACAAATATTGGGTAGCCATTCTTTTCGAAGAAATCAACGGAACCAGGCATATTTGTGCCTACAAAAGTGGTCGATTCTCCCAAGCAGAAATTCATTACCACTCCACTTTCAAAGAAATACTTGCAGTCAAGTATGGCATCAAGAAGTTTGAATTCTACCTCATCGGACACCATTTTCTTGTTGAAATGGACATGTCCTCATTCCCGCAGATGCTTAAATTCAAGCAAAAGCAAGTTCCCCATCCACAATTACTCCGATGGGCTGAATGATTTTCTAAATACTCCTTTGAAGTCAAAAACATTCCAGGAACTAAGAATGTCCTTGCTGATTTCTTGTCTCGTCCAAAGACACCATTGGAAACCATCAACATATATGTCAAAAAAGAGCCATTCCAGGACACATATCGAATGGACAAAATCCCAGGTGGTTGGCCCAGCCTCACATACCCTCATGATATTCCCCTGGCAATCCACTACAATAGTCTGAAAGAAAGACTCCCAGAATTAATGTGGGAATATCACCTCCGAATTTTCTACGAACATGGAGGATTAATGCTTAGACCAGACGAACTTCATTCGTAATATCCATTCATCCACCCTCTCAAATGATCTCCTGATGAAGAATTTCTAGAAGACCTGAAATGGCTATGTTGGTACATGTTCAACTTATACACTATAGCTATTGAATTTCTCACTGAAAAAATTTTGCAGGTTATTAAAAAAAATGGCCAAGGCCAACTTCATAACCAGAAACATCTCTTGGAGATTTTTGCGTGGTATAAACCACTCCAATACTGGAGAGAACTCTTCAAGGTCCAAAATCACCCAGGAAGGCCTGAACCAGCAAGACACACTGTTATCTTATTCCACCGACCATGGATGTTTTCCCATCCATGTGGCTGGCTTTCTGACACACCTTTTACTGCAGGAATTTCAAGCTACAGACTTCAAGTCTTTCAAGAATTTGCTCGGATTCACCAGACACTTCCATACTCCATCACCACCAGCAGGCCAGCGTCACGTGCACTCTAGAGAATCCTATGTCAAGAAAACCGCACCATCCCACCAAAAGCATGGCCATTTGCACAGGTCCCTGTCTCTTGGGACCACCTTGAAACTTGGGATTCTACGAGAGAACATATCCAAGAGGCTCTTCATACCTTTTGGCAAAACAATCTAGACTCCTCCACCCCCTATGGTCCATGGGGAGGGCCACTTTCACAAGACCCTTGGGGAGACACCCCAAATTACGCCCATTTTTCCGGCTCTTTCGGTGCTAGCTCATCTCGTCCACCAGACTTGTCGGTAGAGGAAATTGAGAATCTCATTCGTGCTTTCAAAAGAGAAAAAGACAGAAGCTCCAGTCCATCAGATGCCGAAGAGGCTCTCTACAGAGAACAGTTGTCTCATCATAGCTCTGATAACTCGAACTATGACTATAATGCGAGAGACGGAAGAGACAAATAAAAGCCGTCCTGAAAACACTATACACCGGTCATTGTACACTGTTCACTGTTCATTCAGTATGTTTTTACTGTTCACTCAGTCTGTTTTCACTGTAGCACCAGGCGAAAAACTACTGTTCACAGCCTGTCACGGGATTTCTTTAGGACTCCCTATGTGTGTAGCCCATAAGTGGCTAAGTTTGTTCCGATAATTACGTCCTAGCATGGCTAGTATGCCTGCTCTTGTCTGTTGTATCCTCCTTTGCCTATAGAAGAGCAAGGAGTCCCCATTGTAAAAACCAGAGAGTGAAATAAGAAGTGTGTTGTGTACTCTACCTCCAACATGATCTTCTAAACACTCCCATTCTCTTCTAGTCCAGAACGATGGTTCTGAACAAACATTGTGATTGAGGAAAATCTTGGAGTATGCTCTGCACTTGCCCTTAGGGAATCCTGTGCATCAGAATTTCTGATATTTTAGAGTTTGCTATGATCTGAGTTCATTGTTTGAGAAGGAACTTGGTGACTAACACGCAGTCCCTATTAAGGCTAAGAGAGCCGTGTGTGGGATAGCATACTTGTCACAAGCTTGCAACTCAAACTCTTGAAATTAGATCGTAGCACCCTTTATATTATGTTCAAAGAGGATTATATTGGTATTGTAAATGTGCATAGTGATTTTCCAATCCGCTTGGAAGAAATATGTTACTCACTGAGCCGTGGTAGCTCACTCCTCTCCTCTTCATGTTTTTCAGGTTCCTCAGCGAGCCACCAATAGGACGTGAGCGTTCATATCGGGGAGGACTTTTTGATCGTGGGAAAATTTTTGGTATGAGCTAGCTTGGTTAGTGAACTTATGAGCTAGCTGTTTATGATGTGTACATATCTTTTTGGTGGTTTTAGACAACTCTGATAGTGTAACCATATGCCTTTTGTCATATATATATAAGTGGATGTATATATGTTCATATAAGGTTATATGTTGGTTTGTTGAGGCTTCGTCCTTTGTTAAAAGGATGGCTATGTTATGCCCTGGTTCGTGTGATTTGGGGTGTGACAAAAACTGCGTGCTCATAGTCAAGGAACGAAACTTTCGCCATGAATTAGGTGCATGGTACATATTCAATAATTTACAGCATGAAACGTAACAAATATTAGATCATTTAATATGATTTTGGATCCATTCTGCATGATTAATGGTTAGCTAGGCTTTTTGAAAAATGTGATTGACAAATAATCTAGTTTCAATGTTATCTATGAAAATAATTCATTATCATTCAATGTTTGAACAAGCATATCTACCTAAATAATTTTAAAAAAGTCGTCGATTACCTCAATTTTATTTTATTGAGGGGATTTTGTTGACTCTAGTGAAAATTTGAATTTTCCTTTTTATTTTTCAACTTTATTATAGAGTGGATCACCTAATACATTTATTAAAAAGTCAACGACTACCAATTGCGTTTTGATGGTTGATGTCTTTTGTTTTTCTCTACCACCCCCTCCATTACCTAAATAATTAAATACACTGGAGCATTCAGATGCGGCCATTTCTTGCTTGAATAAGATATAGGAAATCTGGTTGGAAGGTAGAGACATTAGACCACCAACTGATAAAGACGAGCTCAAGAAGTGGAAAGTGAAAGCACACAGGGCCATGCAGGATTGAGACAACATTTTGCAGAGGTGGAAGATCTTCATGGAGAAATCATGGGGGCGGATCCTGGTGATCCTATCACAACAAGATGGACGAGGATGTTGCTCACAATCTAAGACCGCAATATAATGGCGTCATTACAGCTTCGGCATCGCTCATGGGTCACAATCATTGCCCACTTCTCCGCAACCTTCGGCATTGACTTGCAACGGCGTGTGGCCTGCTTCTTGGGAAGCCTTCTCCTCCACGATGAGCGCATTGCATCTGATCAAGTCATTCAGTTCATGGACATTATGCCTCGGAGCTACTTCGATCAATAGTGGGTCCGTTTGAGGGGACATGTCTGCCCTGCTAATTAGAGCTAATAATGATGAATCTGCACAATATAGTGCAGGCCCTCCTCTAAGCATGAATTGTTGTTTGATTTGTTGAAATTGCTTGATCATGGGAACTTTAAAATTACAGAACCTGCGCCTAGTTTCTTCTTGGGATTAGTCATGGATCTCTTCAAAGTATCTCCAATATTCATCACCCCATAACATGCCAATAACTAGAATGAAGAAAAGAGAATGTCCATATACCCGAAAATAAATTAATGATCTCTTTTAAAAGACATGCTAAAGCCCAAAATTATCGAGTACTTAGTACTGGTCTCACGGAAAAATGTCTTTACAGGAAATTCCCTATTTTACTTGAAAAATACAATGAGTTAGCAGATGGGATTTTCCTTTTCTTAAAATCGAAAATGATGTCCCTTGCGCTCAAGCATTCCCGAAAAGCATTTCTTTCTTTGGTTTTTTTTTTTTATAATGGATTTCATATTCATGTGTATATAAGCCTTCTATTATTATTATATGATATACGAGTCCCAATTTTTATAATATACGAGACCAAAAAAAATTTGGAGTATTCTAGAATTAATCTCATCCTTCTCAAGAAGTTACTCTTTGGTTATTGGCCTAAAACTGCCTTTTTTTTTTCGTTCATAGCCTAAAACTGCCTGTGTTATGCAGTAACGATCTTTCGATTTCATTTGAGATTTATCAGCACCATTCCATTCAATCTGACCAACTTTGCATATCCTGCGCTTTTCTTTCGACTCCATGCTCACGGCTTGTCCCATTAGTTTGGTGAGTGCTCATAGTTATTAACATTAATTTTCCACCTGCTCTCACAGACAAATTCTCTACACAAAGATGTTCTCTTGATGGGCAATTCATCTGAAGAAGCAAGACCAAATGTGTACTTTGAAGAATTTTCACGCAACCTCATCTCAGGATCTCAACCGCTATCCGTGAAGTTATGAGCATGGTATGAATTCAGGACACATTTCGTTAGGAAATCTGATATAGTGAATCACCTGTGAACATTACAAAATCAACTGCAGAGAATTAAGGACAGCAAAACAACATCTGACCTTGTCGAGCAAACCAACATCTGACCTGGTCGAACAAACTCCATCTGACACTGCTAGAGGCCTACATTTCTTAGCTCAAACTCAATGAAAGAGAAATGCCGTCATTTATAACGAGGAATTAGGTTCATATATGGTACATATCCCCTAGGCGGACAAACAGAGAAAGCTCTCCCAAGTAACTTTCTAAAGCTTCTGCCAATGGCCTCTGTATCAGTAGGAGAAAAATTGGTATCGTTAGCGGCAGCACGCTCAACAATTCCACGTTTTTCAGACCAAACTGCTTTTCCAGCGTTGTGAACTGCAGGTAGTACGTGTGGCAATAGTAAGTTTGAACCATTATGGTCATGGAGAGTAACATCGGCAGCTTGACACTGAGATCTTTGGTGAGGGAAATGATCATCTGGACTGACACCAAGAGTCCGAATGTGTTGCCAGTTATGAAGACAACGGACGCTAAGTCCCTGCCAAAAATACCAGTCATCCAAGATGCATACCATGCGAGGAAGCCTTTTGTATAAGTTTTGTCGACTTCTGTTTTAAAGTGTGGAGCCTGAAGCACAGACTGGTAGGTTGCGTTCACAATGAGCCCAGCCACGACCAGCAGAGGGCTGCGTATGTTGGCCTTTGACTCTCCCTCCAAGGATAGTTATGAGCCTCCTGCTATTCGGTGTTTGGCTCCAGCCCGCTTGAGACTTCTTGTGATCGCTCTACCTCCTGCTTCTCTTCCCGAGAGATCTAGAGGCGTCCTGCCACTCTTGTTATAGACATTCCCGTTCACGACCACGTGCCGCAGAGCATGCTGGCCAAGCAAGAAGTCAACCACCTGCAATTACCATCTTCGTTTTCTGTTCTCATTGATTTTCAGACATTAAGATAATACCGTAAAAATTTTGGCATGGAGGGACATCCTTTGATCCAGCGATGATCAAAACAAGATCCGATTCAATAGATTCCTTTGTTTAGAAGATCTTTGCACATTGTAGCGATATCAAATTGACACCCTTGCTGAAATAATACGCCAGGAAAAGTGCGATGAAGAAAGGGAAGGGCATGACTTGCCTGGATATTTTTGACGGAGACAGCAAGATGAAGGCGGTATTGCCTTCGTCGTTCTCCAGATTGATCACCTCCTCCACTTTGTGCTGCTTCAGATGCTCCACCAACTCAACGACAGCGTCAAACTGGTCATTCTTTACTGCGAGGTGAAGCGCTGTCTCCTTTTCGGTGGTTGTCTTGTAAACGGATTTAGGCAAAACGGAGAGCAGTTCCCTCATGACTTCAAGCTTACCGTTTTCGCTGGCATAATGCAAAGGGATTCTTTCGTCCTGTCCCTTCACAGAGCACAGGTGTTTAGGCTCCCTCAAGAGCTCTCTCACGATCTCTGCATGACCTTGAGCTGCCGCGATGGCAGCGGACTCAAACCATACTTATCCTCTGTTTCCACGAAATCTGGCATCAACTCCCGGAGCGCTTGGACTAAATTCAAATGGCCGGCCGCACAAGCGACATGCAGCGGCGTGTAATTGTCCCATTTGGAAGCCATTTTCTTGAGGGTGGGCTCACTGCTTCTGATCAACTTTTTCAGCTCATCGATATTGTCCCCTTCAGCTGCTGCTAAAAACCGCTCCATTTGATCTAAACTAGTAATGGTCTCTTCTTGGGACACCTTTGCACTTGGACATCTAAATACAGATCCAACCAGTAAGACTACGAATTAAAAAAGGACCTTCGTGGGACAAGTGCCACATGAGTTTTTGGCCAACGGTTTTTATTTTTATTTTTTTATGGGGATCATAAAATGGCTTTTTAATATATCAGAAAATACGACAAAAAAATCAGAAATTTATTAAAAGCGAAAAAATTTCAATAAATCCCTCGATTGGCCCATTTTTCTCAAAGTATCTCTACAGTGGTATTTGTTTCAAGATAGACCTTGAACTTGGTGATTTCGTCTTAATTAACCTACATCTCATTTAAAGCACAAACATTTGCTGGACGACTACAACATGCCGCGCCATCATTCCCACCATGGACAGGGACGTTTTTGTTCGTAAGAAAAAGTCTCCGGGCCTCTCACTCCGCTTCCTCAGTTGTCCACACTGCTAGGAGAATGAGGAAACATATACTATAGGGACTTTAGTAGTTCATTTTCAGTGAAAGTTAATTTTCTAGTCTTAAAGTTCTAGATTGAAAGTTAATCTTTTTTCTTTTTTTTTTTTTTTATTTTTATCTTATAGGGAGAGAGCATCCATCTCCTTCCAAGCCTGAAATCTCGTGGAGTTAGGGTACGTTTGGCAACTTGACAATTTTTCTGTTCTCTTGTTTTTTTATTTTTTGGAATAGAAAAAAAATAGAAATCCATTTGGTAATGTCTATTAGTGTTTTTATTTCTGAGAATAAAAAATTGTTCCAGGAATAAATTTAGAATAGAAATAAAAAGTAAAAAAAAAAAAATAGCCTTTTGTTCTTGGGGATAATTTTTAAAGTAAGTGTTTCTTGGTCATTGCTACTCATTCCCGTAGTCGCTCGGTGGCATCCAAAAAATAAAAAGAATAGAAATTTTATGAGTCAATACCAAATGCATTTTTATTTTTTTTTTATTCCAATGACAGAAAATTTTTGTAATTATCAAACATGTTGTTTTCTTAGAAATTATTCCAGAGAATATAAATTAAAAAAAACTATTTTTCAAAAAAATTATTATTAAAAATAAAAATATTATCAAACGCATCCTTATTGAATTATCTTGTTTAAATATTTATCTATCTACTGGTATTTATTAATTGACTGACCCCAATATTTAATAAAGGGAATGTTCTTTTCTTTGATTCTCTCTTTTCGGCGGAACATGGCCATGACCCTAGGATGTCGTAATCTGTCTCTATGTCATTATAATATGATTTCTTCAAATGCAGACTCCACTTTTCCGCGTTCGATCTTGGTTCCATCTGCATCAGGCGTTGACCAACGGGGCAACTTTCTTATCGCTCCTTTGCTTTTGGATTAGATCATGACCCCAGGCACTGTGTAATGCGAGCCCACATCCAATTCAAGAATTCTCAAAATTAAATCTCCTTTTTCATAAATATCTGTCAAAAAATGTGAAACATTATACTCAAGCCACCAGTCCATTTTACCCTTTATCAATGGTATTCCTCGTTTTTGGTTATTAAATGGCAGAATTAGGAAAATATGCCAAAACCCGTAAACGTTTTATACGGATAATAATGAAGACCTAAACATTTCAGAATGGTTCATTGCCACTACAATTAAGCAAATCTTTACCGTCTATAAACTAAAGGGATACGTGGTGGCTTTGGACGATGAACTTTACCCATCAAATGACCTAGATCGCCCTTGAGTTGGATTTTTTTTTTTTTTTTTTTTTGGGGGGGGGATTTTATACAAGGACTTTTCAATAGTCTAATCACTTGATTGCCATTTTACCCACCGAAAGAATATTACATGGTCTAGCTCATTTAGGCCGTTTGATTATGGGGAGTCCATTGTGGCTTTAATAGTAAAATTGAAACCCTAAATATTCCGAAAATTTCAATGTGGCTATTTTTTTTAAGCATTGATCCAGAGTATGAACTCTGAAGCAATAACTCCTCAGTTGTAGCAGAAAAAAAATCATGAAAAAGAAAATGAATATTCATGGGAGTCAGACTTTATAACGACTGGTTCCTAACCCGCATAGTTGGTGTGATTTATTGAATGAAGTAAAGGAATTGATTTAATCAATAAAAAGTCGTTGCTTGAAAACTTATACAATTCAAATAAAGAATGTTTCATCTATATAAGTATCGGGCTCAATTTGCAGAAACTGTAAGTATGAAATAACTCTTATTACTTCTTTATTTTAGAAAACCACAAGTCAATAGTCAAGGAAAGAAACTTTTGAGTGTGAATTAGAGGCTCGGTACATATTTGGTTTTTTACACCATCAAATTTAACAAATAATAGATCATTTGATTGGATTTTGAATTTCACACTACATGATTCATGAGGTTAGGGCTATTTAGTATAAATGGCCTAATTTCCAATGGTATTGATAAAATTATTTCATTATCTTCCGATATTTAAAATAATAAAATCTACCAAATAAGTCATTGATTTCCTATATGTTATTTTAGTGAGGAAACTCTTTGACTTTTAGTTTAAAATTGATTACCTAAACGCGTCTTTGATCACCCAAAAGTCTATTCGCGTTTTATCAAACCCATTTTCATGTACAATCTCTTTCATCTTTTCTTTATCTTCTCCCTCCGTCGTATTAACCTAAATAATTGTAAAAGTCTATAATTACCTAAATATTATTTATAAAGATAATTACCTAAAGTATTTACTAAAAATATTATTGATTTTTTTGTCAAAGAAAAAAATATCATGGATTACCTAACGCGTTCTTTATTTTAGACCAAGGTTCGTTGCGTTCTCGGCAGTATCCAGTGTACGATCATTCCTCCATTCACTGCTCCAAGCAGGCCTTTCCCCTTCACCTCTAGGATTCTTCCTCTACGGGTGACTACATTAGTATTATGTCGAGAAGCAAGGAGAAAAAAGAAAGAAAGAAAAGAAAGTAATACCTTATCAACTAGTCAAACATACAAAATAGTTTAAAGGTTTCGCGGTAGTTGTGAAGGTCACAAAATCATAATTCAAGAGTGAAAGGACAAGTTCAAAGAAAACTCATCATTATTATTAAATTTCATCTCTTTAGACTAGAACCACAGTTTATAAGATAAAAAAGAAAAAGACTAGAACGATAGAATCGGTACCTCGTAGCGACATTATTGCGAAATGGATCAATGTGAATCGGTTTAGCATTATTAAGAAGGGCTCAAATAAATTATTTCGGTGCACTGGCCCCATCTAGTATGGATCTCTCAGGTTGAGAGGGAGGGAGGGAGGGAGGGAGGGAGGTAGCATGTCAACTTTGGACCGATTCCCCGGACGTTGACGATTGGTTCCCTCGCCAACCATGCTTTCAATAATTGAGCGTGATGAAGTGCCTTCGACAACTCCCCAAGTCACCTAAACAGAGACCGCGAGTACCTGATAGTTTCTCTTACGTTGTCCAAGCGCGGATCCCCAGAAGGCAGCGGCCTTGGTCATGTCTAAAATATAATGTAGTCCCGTGTACAGTGTAGTGTATAATTGCTGTCTAATGTTCATAGACCTCCTGTGCCTGTGAGAGATCGCGCGAGAGCGAGCGATGGCTTCGAGTGTGATGGCTTGGACGGCGATAACACTGGCTGTTGTGATTCTGTCTCTCACATTCGCCCCGAATTGGTCCATGGCGTTTCTAATTCTTCTCGGAATGATTGGAAAAAAAATCAAGGCGAGAGAAGTTAAAAATCTTCCAAAATCTGAGGGGGATCGTCCAGAATTACCTGAACCATGTCTTCCGGAATGTGCTCCGCCATATCCGAATTGTCCTCTCTGTACTCCTCCCTGTCGTCCTTCGGGTTATCATCCGTGTTGGAGTTCAGGGGGTTATCCTCCGCCTCCGCCGTGTTATCCGTGCTGTTGTCCAGGTTATCTTCCTCCTCCTCGGCGTTGTCCGTGTTGTCCTCCAGGTTATCCTCCGCGTCCTCCGAGTTATCGTCAGGCTCCTCCGAGTTGTGGTTCAGGGTATCCTCCGCCTCCTCCGTGTCGTCCGGCTTATGCTCCGCCTCCTCCGTGTCGTCCGGCTTATGCTCTGCCTCCCCTGTGTTGTCCTCTGGCTCATGCAGATGATGCTTCACCTCCTGTTGGTCATGCTCCGGCTCCTGCTCTTGCAGTCGATGTTGCTGGAAAGAACAGAAGAAAGCCGGTTAGATTTCTCTGCATCTTTGGGATTAGTATTGTTACTTCAAACTTCCTTGACATTTACACGGTGGAATCGGTCCTCTGCTTGCAATTCGACCCAACAAATGCTAAGAATTGTCTACAGTGTTACAAATCTTCTTTTGATATGAACCATCGAGCCACTGAACTTTAAAAATCACGAGATCCTATCCAAACACGAAGCACTATCGACATTGTACCCTGGGCCTGTTTAGTACTTTTGCTTTCGACTAAAATTTAAAATATCATTTAAATTTCAAAAGTACTAAAAAAACAAAGATTTACGTGTGAATTCATGTATTGACATTTGAGTGTTACAAGAGTTTTGAGTATTTTAGATAATTTACAAAAGGCAAAATGCGAAAGTTGTAAGATTCCGGTGCCATCCACTTGCTGGTTAATGTTCGCCTCCTTTGAACCATAAACATGTGTTTTTTTTTTTTTTTTTTTTTTAACTTTGTTTGAAGGAGTCTATGTTTAGTAAACATTGTTTACTATGGGAAGCGAATTGGTTTCCTTGATTTGACAGGAATCATCTTCAACTTCATTGTCATCGTCTGGAATCAAGGACAAAGTTTTCTTGAATTTTAGCGGGATAGACACTCACACAACAATCACAGATCACCTTTACAGAGCATTGGTTGATGTGGGGATATCGGTCTTCAAAGATGTCGAAGAACTCCAGGTCGGAGAGGAGATCTGGCCACAGGTAAAAGAGGCCATCAACCGGTCAAGGATTTTTATAGCCATCCTCTCCATAGATTATGCTTCCAGTAAAAATTGTCTCAATGAACTGGTACAAATGTGGGAGTGCAGAAAATTAAATGGACAGACTATTATACCGATTTTCTATAAAATTAGTCCCTCCGATGTAAGACGCATGGCTGGGGATTTTGGAGAGGCCTTCAATCTGCATGAGACAGAGAACGTCGACTCCAGTACCCTAAAAAAGTGGAGGGAGATTCTTCGAGAGACCGCGGATTTGAGCGGATACAGTGGCAACCTATATGAGGGGTAAGGCTTTTACTTACTGATTTCCTGTTTCTTTCCTAGATAAATGGAAAATAAAAGTGTAGGACTATGTGAAATCAACCCAAACCTTTTTGAATGAATATATTTGTAATCCCGTGGGTAAAGATTGAAAAGTCAACAATGCGTGAGAATAGACCGTGGTTCCCCCTGCCAATGTGGGTTGATTTAATTTTTGTCGGTCCGTTCCCCACTTTGATTTTTCTCTACCTTTTTATTTTATTTTTGGTAACTTTCTTATTAACCTCCTACTTCATCAACTACGTTTTGCAGTTACGAGGGCCAGCTCGTCGAAGAAGTTGTTTTGCGTGTTGCGCGGATTTTAAGGGATGATGGCCTAGTTGTAACCGACAAACTAGTTGGAATTGATCTTCATGTTGAAGAGATGATGAGAAAGCTTGGTGTTGCCCATGGCAAGGGACGAGCGACTGAAGTACGTGGAGAAGATGTACGTGTCGTTGGAATATGCGGTGTGCCGGGTGTTGGAAAGACTACACTTGCAAAGGTTGTATTTAACAAGATGCGTGACATGTTTGATGCATGTAGCTTCCTTCCTGGTATTAGTTCGAAAGGAGTCCAGTTTTCACGACGTATGTTGATTGCCGACCTTCAATTGGAAAAACATGTGCTTGAATCTTCTGGTGATAGGATCGAAGAGATAGCAAGTCTATGTCGTAATGCGAAGGTTCTTGTTGTGCTTGATGATGTGGATGAGGATGAACAAATTAAAGCATTAGTTAGGGAGCTCACTTGGTTTGGTCCTAGAATTAGAATCATTGTAACAACCAACACAAGAAGGGTTCTAAGTGCTTTTGACGTCGGAGCAGATGATCTTGGGACAGTTCAAACACACGAGGTTGAACCAAGGAGTGATGACCATGCTCTACAACTCTTTCGTAATCATTATTTTCAAGGAGATGCTCCCGAAGATGTCTCTGAGTATGGTTCCTTGTCCTAACTCTGAAAATTCAGGAGGATCAGAGCTCGAAAATTCTGTTGAAGACGATCAACTCACGAGCTCAATTCAAGACTCATCAATTAACCTAAGCCTGTCTATCAATTATGCAAGCAAACGAAGTACAATTCGGCCCATCCGAGGAGCATAGCGTGGTCCGACGGATCCAACGAGGAGGAAGAAGCCCTGAACTTTGGAGTTTGAATGCATCGCACAAATCTTGACACAGCGCAAGGCTGGAGAGTTGAATTCGAAGTTTCATGTGTTTTCAATTTCTTATGTCTTTAATTCGTCTAGTTTCCATGTGTTTTAAATTTACTGTAATTTTGATGTTTCCTAGTTCCCGCTATAAGTATGTCGCACGTTCTTCATCGTAAGAATTTAGATTTGAGTTTGATAATATTTGAATTTTTTTTTCTCCAGTGAAGTGAGTGAAACCTTCGATTCGGTTCTTTATCTAATACTTTGATGGCAAATTTTACTAAGTTTCTGATCCTGGATGGTGAAAAACTCCTTTATGCTTTAGTGCTGTACTCGATCCATCCCTAGTTACTTTCCATCACACACTTTCAACTTCTTAGCCTCACTGTGCATCAGTTACGTATCTTTAGATGTTCACACATAGTACTGACATACTGTAGAGGAAAAGGAGTGATTATTTAAGTAAAACAACCCAAAAAACTTATAAGAGGAAAATATTTTACTATAAAAGGATATGATTATTTATAGATTTTCAAAAATGACTGTAGACAATAAAAATACACTAAAGCTGAGGTAATTGCTCCAGAATGGAAGTCAAACGTGTATTGGCGGAACTTCTCATTTGGTAATTCTCTCTTTTGCTCCCTTGGTCACATCTTGGTTCCCTCCTCCATGACCATCATTTATATGTTACCAGAAAGAAAAAAAGGGACTAACAATGTTATAACTCTCGACCTTGACATCATAACTTTTTATATAATTACTTAAATATCATAACTTTTGAAAAACATTCACTTGAATAATATCGATAATTTCCCTTTCTTAAAAATCCTGCGTGTATTTATTTCATATTAATTATCCAACGCAGCTTGCAAGTCAAAAAAATTGACGTAAATGAGAAGTTGCGTTTAGAATTTGCAATGAAGAGCATGATTAGTAGAAGCAATCTTTATCTCTTGAAACACAATAAATCACGCACCTTTTTCCTATTGCAACATTCCTCGTCGGTCATCCAAGCCCTAATGAGAGAGATAGAGATATATAGATGTAACCACCTACCCTCCATTGATTCTTCTATGTTTTACTGTCTACTATGCTAGTCTGCAATGCTTTTACTTAACTTTGCCACTTTGTGTTGATGGCAAAAGCGCACCTAAAATATCCATAATTAGAATTAAGAACGCATATATAATCAAGTAAAAAAATCTGTGTATTTGATTTGGAATACATGATTCTTGATGCAGAATAGTGACAATTCAAAGGTCAAGTGCTTTTCCTCTATTTCCCTTTGTGTCAGTGGCTAAATAAGACTACTCTTTACCCTTAGCATGTAGTAGCCACTCCTTACATGAGGATTTCTACGTGTTAGAATTAGAGGGGAGATTTGATTACTATTTATAGAGTTTTCCACAAGGCCTTCTCATTATGGGTGGGGCTTAATTCGGTCCACGCTAGTCAACCCCATATGAGACTACTTAAGAAATCTTATATCTCACTTTCTTTGACCAATCTTGTAAAACGATAAATTAAAATATTAATTAATATTAGCCCATATAGGAAAACTCTTACATTCTCACACTTAGGCCATATTAATTAAAATTGTGTTGTGCGTGTGCACATTTATATTGTCCAAAGATAATTTTTAATAGTCAATCTAATTTCATAAAGTCTCAAACACCGAATTATGATTGCAATTGCATATATACACATACAACCTTCCATGATTATCAGTGCTTTTAACTCTACTAATATGGATTCAATATAGTGGTGTGGCAAATGGATAAAACCTCTTTTAGAGAGAAATACCTTATGTGTCATCCCCTTTGTTAATCACCATTCTCTTACCTTAAGTATCACAAAAACCTTATGTGCCACTAAAGGATATTTTTATGATTTAATGAACCCATATATGTCTTATCTTTATGGTTAATTTTTTTTTATGTGTTACAAGACATATCCTTAAGGCTAATAACTAGATGCCCCTAGCCTTTGCTCAAGGCTTATACAATATTTTGAGATTTTCAACAAATATATGTATTAAACTTGATATCAATGCATTCAGAATCACTTTAATGAATGCAAAAGAATTGATGTATATCAAAATGTGTTACTATATATAACAAACATAGATGTAAACAATATTAGAGCAAAACCAAAATAGCTCCCACTAAACAACAGCATCCTATGATACTCTTAAGCCCGTGTTTATGACATGTCGTTCAAAAACACAAGAGTAAAGGTCTTTAGTTAGTGGATCTGCAATTATATCATCTGTGAAAACGTACTCGACTATAATGTCATCATTTTGTAAGTTTCTTTGTAGTAAAAAACTTGACCATTGCATGATTAGATCCTTAGAGACATATTTTGTTGTTAATAAACAATAGTATAAAGTAATTATATCAATACAAACTGTATGGGTCTATCCATAAAGTTAAATAGGGTTAACTCCCTAATGAGATTCTGGAGCCAAATAGCCTGAGTAGTAGCCAATAAGCATGCTACAAACTCCACTTACATGGTAGAAGATGCCCTATTTTTGACTTCATATTATCCTAACAGCTAGTAAAGTTTGCCTTTGAATACCCTACTAACTACAAGACCTAAATATGCCTATAAATCAGCATATAGTCTTTTGTCATCTTTAAGTACCCATAACCTTCTTTGTAGCAACTTAGTGATCGTGTTATAGATTTGACTAAATTTACCAAGAAGTCATATTGCGAAAATGATGTCTAGTCTAGTGTGAATTGAAGCATACATGATACTTTCAAGTGCACTAACATAAGGTACATCATTCAATTGGATTTTTGTAATTGAATGAAGATGTTGTAATAGATTCAATTCATCGCCCTTAATGACATGATCAATTCCTAACTTGTAGTGATGTATACTGAGTCTTTTCAAAATATAATCAGCACATGCTCTCTAAGACAAACCCAATATATAACGATAATGATCCTGATGGATCTAAATGCCAAGGACAAAGGACCCCTCATCCATCTTGTGTAACTTCATATTAAAATGGGCTACTCATGTCATAATCACTTTAAAAGAATCTTAAAAAGAGATTGGAGAAACTACTCCTTCTTTTTGAGTGAAACCTTGACTGCTAGTCTTACTTTAAACTTCTCAATCTTTCCTTTGAAGTCTTTTTTAGTCTTGCATATCCATTTACAGCTAATGAGCTTGTGACCTTTAAGCAATTCAACGAGCTCCCAAACACCATTATATTTCATAGACTACATCTCGTCTTTCATCGCATCTAACTACAAATATCGAGAACAAGAAATGACATATGTATAAGTCACTCAATCAATCACGTAGTAGATATTGTAGTCATGCTCTCACAGGTAGATTGTATAATCTAGTGGTATAGGCGATCGTCTCTCCCAAGCAGATCTCTTAAGTGGAGCTACTGTGTCTCTACCCTACACATGAGAAGCTTGAGAAACTTCATCACGAACTGTCTCAACAACAGTATCATATGCCTCAACAAGCTCAATCTATTATGTAGAAGACACTACAACGGTCTGTATAGACAAAGACAAAAACATAGCGGGCTTCACTATATTATAATCTTTATTAGTCTAAGAGCAATTATCCTCTTCATTTACATCAAAATCCAAAAGTTTAACTATTTGTGATTCCACAATTCTTATACCTCTATTGCGGTTATAAAATCAAAAGCTTTCGAATGATTTAGGTAAGATGCAAAGTAGCGCCAAGTGGTTTTGGATTCCAACTTACTTAATGTTTGATTATAAAAACTTCACTTCTACAAGACATCCCTAAACCCTAATATGGTTTAAGCTGAGTTTACGCCCACTTCATAACTTCAAAAAAGTCAATAGAATAGATCTGGTAGGAACACAGTTTTGTATGTGAAAGGTTGCTTTCAAAGCATCACCCCATAGAAAGCTGGGTGAATTAGTCTTATAAATCATACTCATTATCATATCCATTAGAGTACAATATACCTTTCAACCACACCATTTTATTCAAAATTTTTGAACACAATAAACTAAGCTACTATCCCAAAATCTTTCAAGTATTTGGCAAATAGTCCTTTTAAGCTATCCAACATTGCCATTCTTGCCAAAATACTCATCACCTTAGTCAAATTTAACAATATTTATAACTTTTTCCCAATTGTTTTTCGATTTCAATTTGAAAAATCTTCAACTTATCAAGATATTCAGAATTTTCCTTAATCAAGTATAGAAGGAACAATCGTCAATAAATGTGATGAAATAAAAAGCTATGCATAACATTGCCATATAGGGTCTACTCAGAATTTCAAACTGTAGTTTTCTTCCTTATCTTAATCATCCTACCTCTACAATAGTCTTTATAAGTCTTTACGTTACTTCTAAGAGTAAGTAGAATATTAGCTTTATCAACATTTCTCCTCTTTCTCTAGGGATGTGATCAAGACACTTATGTCATAATACATAAGACTGTTCTTCAAGCATAAGTCTTTTGGAAACAACCTTTTTAGCTGTACAAGCAATGTATATGTAACATCCTCGATTCCAATCTGTAAGAAAGTCATAAGGTTTGAAATGGATCGACCATGGACTGTTCGAAAGATTGATCATGGTTTGACCAATAAATAGGCCATGAACTGGCCAAAGGATTGGTCATGAATTGACCCACCAACCATATGATGGGATTTGGATCATTTACTCATGAGATGGCTAATTGATCATGAGAATTGATTACGGGATGATCATGGAGGGTCATAAATCGGTGGATCATCATAGATCAATTTAATCGATTATGTTTGGTTGCGGGTGATTCTGCCTAGTAATGCCTCGATACATTGATGATCCAAGTCAACTTGATACGATTATGTCTCGATCCAAAATACATTATCTCCTATTTAATGGTCGATGATCAAAAAAGAACCATGGATCGAATGTGTTCAATCATGGATCAATCATGCACCAACCATGGAATGCCACGATAGATTGAGGATCGATTAGAATGAGTCTAGGGATGAACCTGGCGATTTTGTCACTATGCCTAGGGTTCATTTGTGCGTTGGCTTAGTTCAAGGTCATGGACAACCTTGAATAAGGCCCTTGGGCTGGTTGTTGGGCCTATCCTAGACCCATGCAAGCTTGGTCGTACCGACTTAATGGCTTGTCATAGTGCTGGCCTTAGTACTAGCCCTCTAAGCCAATCGACCGCCCAAAGGATGGTTTTGGCTTACAAAGAGCACAATGACTTGAACCTCAGACTCGTTAGAATCGGTTATTTAAGATGTACCTTATGATCTCTCTCTCAGCCTTGGAAGCAATTCAAATAACTTTGATGAACCATCATATGAGATGTCCAAAATGAAGATTTAGTCATCATGACTTGAGATTTTACTCGAGCACCAAGATGGTGAGTTGATACACAAGTAGACCAATTATGGTGCGATTTTAGAGACTTCCATTAAGAGCCTATGGATTTAGATGCTAAGTTGGCCTATTATTAATGTCATGCCTTAACCCTTGAGCTCGCAACAACCACAATTCACTTGTGGTTTGAAACATGCAATGTCTCGGGTTCTGTTGTTGACCAGTTCATTTTATCTTATCATTAAGCCCATACGGAAATTACATCAAACACACCCAGCCAACAACAAATAGGGATAGCAAAAAGATGCAATAGTAAAGCAACAACAACATTTTTATTTATTTATCTATAAGGTTTGCCTAGGGAAACAATATATACACAAGCCCTACTTCGAGTGATGTTCCAAGGCCAACACAAAAAAGGATAAGGCTTGGCTAACCTATCATAACAAAAAGGAGGGGAGGGTCAGTCAAAAAGAGATTGCTCTATAAATACATAATCACTAGCCTCGAAAGGTCAAACTCACCCGATGAGAGGTCCATCACCGCGCCATTAGGGGGATCGAGGTCCATCGGATCCCATACCTCATCGCCCGGTCCCTCGTGTGGTACAAGCCTAGCATGACCTCTCAGGGGACTATACATTATATTCCCCTGTCTAATGTACCACGCCTTGAAGATGTGTGGCATATAACGGTCCCTTTTCCCCTCATCGACCCAAATGGTCATCACGTGCTACAATCACAACACGAGACGAGACTAGCCACGTGGCGATGGAGGTACTCATGTTGACAGGGACATCAAACATCATCAAGTAAGGCGTTATACTAAGGTCTTGAAAATGTTAACCACGACGGGGTGAGATAAACTTAATAAGTCAAAATCCTAAATCTCGGTTAAGAACTTCGCTTGCTTCAAGCGTAGTCTAATCATACAACCTAATATCGATGGTAGATCAATTGCAAAGTGACTTCCACTTTGCCTCATATTAGAAAACACGGCCATGATACAATTCAACAGTCATCGGATACAAACACAGGAGATCTCACCCCACCTTGGCACACGTATTCTACAGAGAGAACACAATTCAAACCATAATTGTGACATCCTAAAATTTCTACCCATTTTGATATTAATAAAAAAAAGGGTTATTTCTCGATGCACTGTTAGTCACGACTACCTATTGATCACTCAATGATAACTTATCTATTCGGAAGGGTAATTAGGAATCGATACACATAAGGCTGGGAAATTTGATTCGGAATATACTTCTCGACCATAAGGATCGAAAAGGGATAATACCATACCCTTACAAAGCAATTAGAACATAAATAAATCGATAATAGAAAAGTATGAGGCCGGATTGAAAGTGATTCCACACGACATCGATACTCACGATAATTGACGATAAACCAATTTCCTTTTTAACTTTGTACTCGAGATGAGAAAATGATCCCTTGAGATTACATGACAAGCAAGAGTTGCCAAGGGATTTAAGAAACCAAACGTGGATTGAAAATATTCAACCATGACTCAATTTCGCATAAAAATCTTAAAAGTTGCTTGGTAGTTTAGGTCGTGCTAGAGTCATAATCGATGGATTTGAATCCCGATTTTCAATCCGATTTTGGGTATCAAATTTGCAAGGATCTCACGAACAATTATTCGGATGCCGCCTCATTGATCCTCATTTTACGATAAGCTCAAAAATTATTTGAAAAGGATTCAACGGGCCGAAAAATTGAAACCAAGAGGAGATAGGCCAACCAAAGGCCCAATGGGCCTTACGCCTATTGAGGTTCAACCAAGTAGGCCCCAGCCTAAGCCCACCAAGCCTAAGTGGGCCCAAGCAAGCCCATGAGCCCATTTTCTAGCTCATTAGCATTTTCAAGCCCATTTTTCATTCTTTTGAAGCCCAAACCAATTTTATTCACGCATATATAAAATATTGGCCCATATACGCATATAGTACGGTATATTATACTTTGGGGTAATTATCAAATTGCCCTTTCTAGATGATGCAATCAATTTTGGAGGACAAAAAAGAGATAAAGTCAAGGGAATTGACATGTATGTTGGGAAATGGGACTTAGCTTCTTGCAAGAAGCCAAATGGGAGAGAAATATCTCTCTCTCTCCCTTCTCCCCCTCTCTCCTCTTTGGGCATTCAACCCACTCCCTCCTCTCTTTTCTCCCTCATTTTCTCTTTTTTCCTCGTGTTTCCTCTTTGTTTCTTCCCTTTGGACACCTCTTTACCATCCAAACCACCATAATCCACTATACTTGTTGTCTCGCCATTGTTGAGGAGCCGTCCATGCACTGCTAGACTGCCACCTCCTTTTCTCTCTCATTTCCCTTCCATTTTCCTCTGCTTTCTACTGCTGCGGCTTCCGTTTACTACTACTGCCAATTATAGTTGCTGTTATTGTGGCTTCTACTTGCTACTGCTATTTTTCACTGCTATTTCTACAGTTGTTCACAGTTATTTCTGTTGCTGGAAGTTGCTATTGGCCGCTATTTGGGACATAACCAGCCACTGTCTAGCACCGTCAGTAGCTATTCGGCTTTTGTTCTGCACAAAATAGCTTCATCGGAAGTTATTTTGTCAAAAATGGCCGTTGGTTGTCGCCCATTGTTGTCCTCGAGTTAGCCACTCGTTGTCCTCGTCATCGTCGTCGTTCTCGGAACCAACTAACTTGTACGTTGATTTCCTAATCCTTGGTTAGGGTACTAAACTCCATTAGGGGTGATTAATTTAATATTAAGCTTGGTTTATGCTTTTAATGATGAGTGATTAGCATTTTTTAATTTTTAATCTCAATTAGTGTTAACTATAGTTAGATTAATTTACCTCGGGTTATATTAAAGTGACCGTAGTTGGTTTAAGTAACTACGGTCATGTTAATTAATCGTAGTTGTAATAAAATAACTGTGGTTGAATAAAGTAATCTCAATTGTGTTAATTAACTATAGTTTGGTTAAAAAGTAACTAATGTTAGTATTAATTATATTAATTCTTATTTTCGTAATAAATTATAATAATTTATCATTTTCGAAATTTATTATTATTATTTTTGGGAAATAATTAATTAACTATTTTTGGAGGATAATTAATTAATTAGTTGCGGATGATCAATTATTTTTGGATGCTAATTATTATTGTTGGGTATTTATTAATGGAATATTTGTGGAATAAAGTATTAGTTTTGGGAAGTACATTATTAGTTATCTGCGTTAGTATAAATTAATTTTGGAGGATTATTGCTTGTACTTTTCTCATGTAATTATATATCGAATGTGTATATATATATATATATATTATATATCTTATATATAATATATATTATGCTGTCTTTGACGATCTTGATTAATATGTACTTGGTGGAGTAAATTTGTGGGATTGCAAATGTGAATTAGGGTTGATGTGTTCAACATCTTCATGTGACAACGTGTGCTTGAAGTATGCGGTGAATTGTTGTGTATGAGTGCAAGCATAAATCACATATGCATTGGCTATAAGAGAAAGAAAATGAAATGATCCTGGTGATTGATGTACTTGTGTGATCACATACAAGCCCGTCACCCAATGGGGGTGTTGTGGTTAACAAAGTCCGTTTTATCGGAATTCCCGGCTGGACGGTTGAAAGCCTTGTCGCAGTAGAGGTTGGACCAATACTCCTTTTTGGAATGCCATCCAGTGGATGAAGTCCAGAACGATGCCGTGTCCAATGGGGTGGGATGATGCCCAGCTATGTCGGAAGACACCAACCCTGGGTTGGAGTATTTCCCCCCTATGGTGTTAATAATTGGATCACGAATAAATATACATTGCATGAGAAAGTGTGAACTGTATTCTAAATATTTTATATGACATTACATTGAGTTAAACATACGATAAACTATATCATGCAGATTATGCGTGCCGCAAAAAGTTAAGGATGTCTGTGAGTACATACATAGTGACTACACGTGAGTTGTAGCTTATTTGTGCTGTTATTAATGGCTTAATAGGTAGATTACTGTTGTTATTTGTTAACAATAGAAAAATTGCACATTTAGGGCACACCCAAGGTGAGTAAGTCTCCTAATCGAGGCTTAGGCTATTAACTTACTAAAATTTTATCTTACCGGTTATTAAATAACCATTTTCAGGTCCGTAGGATAGAAAACCAAGAGGTGGTGTGGTTCGTTGCAGTATTTTGAAAGGAGTAGATTAAGCCTATCTCTGTTGTCCCATTTTGTTGGCGTATAGGGAGTTACGCGCTATAAGGGCATATATTTGTAAACTTCCTAGGTTAATTAGTAATAAATAAAGTGATGCTTTTGCAACCTATATGTGTCTTTCTACTATCCCTACTGTTGTTGTTGATTGGGTGGAGTTTGAAATGCTTCCATATGCGCATAACTCAAAAGTTAATAATGAATGATCGACGACGGATCCTGAGGAGTCGCAAATCAAATGATCGCAAGTGAAATAGAGGTTGTCATGAACTTGAGGGTTAGCTTGTGACAATAACAGTTTCAATAATCAATCACATAATTAGAGCACTTAATGAACTGTCTCATACCTTAGTACCCACACGTGCTCCAATTATTATAACCGCTTGGGCCTTCACAACCTTATGGTTAGTTGTCTACTGGTCCAAAACTAGGCATCATCCCCCCGTGGGCACGGCTACGTCATGGGCCTCACCCCATATGGCATTCCCAAAAGAGCATTGATCCAGCCTCTACCATAATTCAACAATTGACAACTATCAGGCATCCGATCGAAGTCAAGTGACCAAAAGACCATGATACAACCTCAAGGGTTGGCGATTTTCCGGCGCGCCGAGTATCCCCTTAATCTAACAATGCAACACAACCATTAACCATTTCATTCTTTCTTATTTTGTTGTTAATGAAACCATGGTTTGTGCTTATGCGACATACTATTGCAGTTAACATACGTATAATGCAATGCAATAATAATCAATGGTCACATAAATTTGTATAATTCAATAGTTCTAGATACAACCATCAAACGTCAATTCAAGTCACAATCTAACAATCAATTCCAATCAATTAATATCACGATACTTATGTGCATTTTCAAAATAATCATCATCCACAACTATTCCCATAACAGCCATCACTTATCAAGAAACTCTTCCACAATCGACACTTCGATAATCAGTCACATGTCTCAGTCAATTATCAGTACACAATTACGTACTTTGACAATTAATGGTACCCAATCTCTTGTCTCAATATTTACTAATAACTAAACACACGTTTCCACAACTAACGACAATAAATTATTCTTATCAATATTCGATAATCACAAAATAAGTATAAACTAGGATTATATAAAAAAAAATTCATTTATATAGTATATAATACTATAGTCCATTATTTTGAAAAATAATGTAACTTCCATAAAATACTTATAATTATTTACCAATCCCATAAATAATTATTCAACCAAAATAATTCTATTTCATAAAACCCTTCTTTAATAACTCAAAATCACTTGACTATATAATACATAAATACCATCAACTTTAGAAAATTAAGCTATAGTTAATTTCTCACAAAAATTACTCAATTTAATCAATTTCCATAAAATAATCATAATTAATTATTTCTCCCAAAATTAATTAATTATCCACAAATAGTCAATAATTCGAAACTAATAAATATTATTATTAATTAATTAATTTCCGCAAAATAATATAATATTTTCATAAATAAATAATTTTTATAAAATAAAATAATTATGATTAATTATTTATCATAACTAATTAAGACTAAACCTTCATTAGCCAAATTAATCAACCATAAGCAAGCTTTATAACATAATATAGTGTTAATTAACCATAAAATCAATTAATTAACAACTAAGCACAATTAAGCCACAATTAACTTGTCATAAACTTACTTAGGCATAATTAAGAAATATAAAGCATACTTTAACAATAAGCAACCTTCATTAACCATTAATCACACATAAACTAATTAAACTAATCCTAAAGCAAGATTAACCCCTAACTAAGAGATTATGAAATCAACTTACAAATTCTAAGATTTTGGCAATATCGGAACGATGATAAGGGCAAGGGCTATTAGGGATGGCAATGGATGACGAACGGCAGCCATTTTTTGGCAAACAATGCCAATGGCTATTTTCCCGTGGAAGACGGCGACAACGGCTTTAGCGCTAGGACAGGTGGCCAGTGGTGACAGGCAACGGCCGATTGGTGGTGACTAGACTCCAAACGACAGCAATTACATAGTAGATGGTGGCAACAACTCCGATAGACAGTAATAGGGGTGGCGGTAACAACAAACAACAAGGGGGCTGGGAAATTAGGGGAGAAATGAGGGAAATAGGAAGAGAAGAGAGAGAGAGTGAGCTAAGAAGAGTGGGGCAACTACTAAGGGGAAGAAAGGAGAGAGAATGAGCAACTAAGTTTGTCCAAGAAGCCAAGCCAACTTGCTCAACAAGGATCATCCACAACCAAGCAAATACAAAGCAAGAAGAACCACACAAAATAAAAACCTCTAGAAGAGGAAGGCCCATAGGCTAAAGAGAAAAGAAAATGGGCAGCTTGGGCACATTTTGGGCTATCTTTGATGGGTGTAAGGCCTATTAGGCTGCCAGTCTTAGGTCGGCCCATTTGCGGCCCAAATTCTCCTTTTTCAATACTTAGCAACTTACCAAAAAACTCGAGAATAAATATGGCGACATCCAAATAATTAATCGTGAAGTCCCTGGAAAGTCAACACCCAAACTTGGATTAAAATTCAGGGTTAAATTGAATCAATTGCGGCCGTAGTACAATTTAAACTATCAGACGTTTCTTTAGGGTTTTTCTCACATTTAACCTATGGTCAATAGCTTTTTGATCAACATTCAAGCAAATTCTCAAGCTAGTAACAACCCTCGATTGTCATGTAATCCCGAAAGTTCAACCGATAATCCTCAGTACAAGATAAAAATGAATCTATTTAACGTTGTTCATAGCTCATATTGAAGTCATATGGAATCACTCGCAATCCGACTTCTTACTTATGTAGAATCAATTTATTTCCATTCGCTAATGATCTGATATAGGATGGTATTGTTCCCCCTCATATTCTTATGGTCAAACGATCCATTCCAGATTGAAACTACTGGTTGCACGCGTATCATCCCTAATGGTGTTTTTCCGAAAAGTTTATTATCTCACAAATGATTAGTTCAGAGTATTTGTACTAACAGGGCATTGATCAATATCACCATAATCCTAAAATAGGGTCAAAATTCAAGACGTCACAATAGGCATCACCTCCTTAAGAGGTATTAAATGCCATTTAATGCGGCAAGTTGAGATAGACCAATGGAGAGGAAACAAGTGAGCTTCCAATTCATCCATTAGGATCCTAGGTTGCCACACAAGTAAACATAGGCGTGTCACCTTTCAAGTAGGCACATCACATTGCAAAATTAGGCTTGCCACTTAATCAAAGTAGGTGTGCCACTTCAGAAAGGATCATTGGACCACTTGAATTAGTAATGATGAGGTTGAGACTTATAAATAGAGTAAGCTTCTTATTCTCACCGTTTAGCTCTCCTCTCTTCCTCCCTCTCCTCCTTGGCATTCTCTCATTCGCCCTTTCTCCTTTGGCCATGCACCCATCTTTTTCCTCAAGCCATTTCTTTAGCTTTTCGAGGGTTGTCCAAGTAAGTAGAATTCCTAGCTCTCTTTAGGATAGTAGTTTCCATCAGTAAGTCTAGACAGTGCTCATTCATCAAGCCATAGGTAGGATGGACGACTATCATGTATGCTTATGTGATATTTTAAATGTGAGCTTGAGTCATTTACATTTAGAATGAAGCCGAAATTTGTCAACTCAAGTTCAACGAAAACAAAAGGTTGCTTAGAGCTACAAGGCTTGAGTTGGCATTGAGGTGTGCCGATTTCATATCTTGACTCACTATGGAGACTTTGATACTTAGTGATTAAGCCAAGCCATGAGCCTCATATGATTTATGGCATAATGTAGAATCAAATCTTTATGTGCATTTTAGATGTGTAATTGTATGTATTCACGCTCGAGGAGAGGTGGAGGTTTGTTCGGCTTGGAATCAACGTCAAGATGCGATAGCCTAAGTTGAGAGACCTTAGAATCGGTATTGATATATGCCAAGCTCAAGTCTTATGTGGCACGAGAGTCGCCCAAGGCTGCGAGGCCTTAGATCAGTGTTGAGGTGTACCAGATCCTAGTTTCATTCAATATAGGAATCGGCTAAACTCATGAGACCTTGGTATGGCATTAAGACATATTGGTTCCAAGTCTCGTTTGGTGTGTGGATTAGCCCCAGGCATTCGATTCAAGCTATGAGCCAAGAATCGTGTCTAGCATGTTATATAGTATGATAGTGAAGTTCATGACACACACTCATGAATGAACACACCCTTGGGCCTTGCCTGTGTTGGCTAAGAGGGAAGATAATAAATTGGCTTGTGTTATGCATCACTTGTGATTACTTAATGAAAGAAAAGAACTATTGTCGCTTTAGGTGATGACGATGCCCTTGACCAATAGGATGTCTCGCTAATGAGAACGTAATGCCCATGCCAACAACATGCCTAGATTTAAACCCAAATACCTCGGCGAAGCTAGCCCCCAAGATGGCCCACGAAAATTGGATGCCTTAGTTGAGTCAGGAAGCCTAGCATAAAGCTAAAAGTCTTGATTGAGCCAAGATGGCTTAGTCGAGTTAGGACGATGTTAAATGAATCCTATATGAGTGTCAATTATGCATTAATCAAAAGTATTAAGGTTAATGATTTTTCATATAGTTAAGGTGTAGCATATGAAACTACTATTTATCTACCATCAACATTGTTTGCATGAGTTGTTCGAGCTAGTCTTGATAATGAGATTTACTAGTCGAGAATAAGAGTTTTACTTATTTCTCAAAACTCACTCCGTTGCCCTTTTAGGTTTATGGATATGGCTAATTTATCTCTTGCACGTTTTGGTCTCCCTATAAAAATGGATAAGTTGACCATAGATATAATAGATGTAGAAGCCAAAATAACTTACCGGAAGTATACCACTACCATTTGGATTGATAAGGGATGAAATGAGCTAGTCCCTCATCATTATGTGACTTAGTACATTTGGTCTAACAAAGACTTTATCGGGCCCTTTCATGGCCAATGAACCCAAATGGTAGGACAACATTTGATGGAATAGACTATAGTTTTTAGTGTCAACTAGTAGCAAAAATGGCTTCTAATTTTGGAAGCTGTAATTGTAGTGGACATAAAGACACTACCCATTGCATCATGTAAAATAGGCCAAGTCGGAAAGTTAGCTTATATATGGAACTACTAATGTAAAACAATATGTTTTCTGTGACTTGTTTCCCCTGTTCTTCTAATGATATTTGTTGGGGTTTCGTATGTTCATGTTTTTGTGTGTGCATATAAATAAGATAAAATAAATTGGGTTGGCAACAAGCTTGGAATGTCACAAAAATAACTCATAGCTCAAGCCCTAATTAGGGTATGTGACAGTATATATCATCGGGAGTTGAGCACAATCTATATAATTCATTAAACATGTTGTAGCATTCAACCTTATTTCAATTAAAGAACATAATATTGTTCCTTATTTCAAAAGAGTAGCCACACATTTCCAAACAAGACAAGGAAAGTGTTGTTTCAAGGAAGGTAAATAAAATGTATTTTTTAATATTATATTAAAATCAAAATCTAGAATTAAAATGATATCTTATACGGATATCAAGATCGACTTTATTGTTGTTTCCCACGATAAGTTATGATTTACCATGAGTTGGCTTCTTTTGATTTATGAATCCCCATATGGTAAACATAACATGATTTATTGCATTGTTATCTAGCCATCATGAATTGGATGGGTCTTGTCAAAGAAATTGGATTCATAAACAAATGCCAAAAAATCATTACTTGTGATGTGTCATTTAGAATTTTTGACTTTTTTTGGATTATATGAATGAATATTTCATCAATGCATTGTTAGTTAAGTCTAACTTTGAATTGATTACTCATGAGACACTAATCGAAGGGGAAAGGTTATTAAACATTCCAATGTGCACGACAAGAGAACTTGACTAGGGATCAATGATTTGACCATAAAAATTGATGAGGAACGATCCTATACTGATACAAGGTGATCAAGAAGCGATTATAGATTGATTCGCAAAGAAAATGTAATCGGATCATGAGCGATTTCGTACTACCATTACATGGATTACAAATGACCTTAAATCGTTTCCTAATAATTATGTTCTTTGGAATAAGTAATTGATCCCTTGTAATTACATGACAATTAAGATCATCCTTAGCTCAAGTTTGCGCAAATGCAAATTAATATTATTTTAACCGCAAGTCGAGTGCATGTAACTCTTGACAACCGTCCATTAGTTTAAGATGTGCTAAGGTTAGAATTGATTGATTTAGTCATAATTTTTAATCCAAATTCGATTATGGAGTTTTGGATATTGGGATTAAATTGTTGGATTTTTACCTTATTAATTTCCAAAATTTTCGGCTCACTTTGAAACATTGAAAAAGAAAAAGGATTATCGGATCAAAAATTTAAATTAGGACTTTGCTACTCTTTTTTCCTCTCCTTTTTCTCCCCCACGTGAGCGCCTATCTCTTCTCTCTCCCACTTTGTTTCTTTTTCTTTCTTTTCCACGTGTCTCTTCCCCTCTTCCATACGCCTCTACCTACCCATCACATCTCTCACTTTTTTTTTTTACTTTTCCTCCCCTTTTCTCTCTCCTCTCTCCTCTCCCTACCGCATGTCCATTTTCCTTATATTTCTTCTTCTTCTTCTTCCCTTCCAATGAGTAACTGTTGCTGCACTTTTCCTATTACCGCCCCTATCATTAGCCACCCCAACCACCCATAGCAACTTGGTCCAGCCGCTAGTCGTACACCAAACTGTTGGCAAGCCACCATTCGTCCACTATTGCAAGCACCGATGATCCGTGCTTGAAAAATAGCCACTATCCTTTGTTCCACTTCAACATGGTCATCAACCAACTACTACTCACCTCAACTACCCTCACCATCATCCCTTTGCCCCCGTCACCTCTAGAAGTCGGTTGGCCGGCTAGCTAAGCCTACCTAGCTAATGAACCCTCGAACCACTACTCTCTCCTCCCTCTTTCTCTTAGCTCTACTTTGCCAAAACATATGGTCACCATCTAGCCACATCCACAGATCGGCCACTACCTTATCAGCCATCCTTGCCACCTCTGCCTCTCCATCAAATTGTTGCAAGCTACCCGTCCTTTGCCCAAGCAGTCACCGTAAACCTTTGTCCTCCCTTCATTTGGTTTTGGTTTAGGGTCAAAACGGCCACCACCGCCGACTCGCCATCCTTGCCACCACCTCATAATCATCCCTATCATCACTAATCACCTATCCGAAGTTGCCAAATTGCCCATTAGCTAGCCTCGAGTTGCCAACTGCCTCTCTCTCTCAGGGTTTCCCACTTGGCTAAACGGGCAATGGCTTCTCAACCGAGATCTATCCCTATGTTGCCTCGCCTTGCCACCCCAAATTGGAGGCTTCTTTGCATTCGCCTCGCCACCATTGTCACAACCATGCCGCTACCATCGCTAAACAATGAGTTATGGCACTAATCCTTTGATTAGTGCACTAATCTTGATTAGGGGTTGATTAGTTTAGAATTAATCATGATTAGGGGTTAGTTTATTTTAACGACAATTAATTTTGTTAATTCCACTTAGCATTATTAACTATAGTTTAACTATAAATTATGTTAATATATGGTTAGGCTTAAATTAAAAATAATTAATTATATTTCATTACTTTGGAGTTAATTAATTATAATTAATCATTTTTGTGTTAATAAAGTATGCTTTGGAATAATTAATCATGATTAATTATTTTGATAATAATTAATTATTATAAATTCTTGCAGTAATTGGTTGTTTTGGTAATTAATTATGACTAGTAATAATTATTTATAGTTGATTGTCAAATTATTACCATGAAATGATATATGAATATTATGTGGGACATTGGTTGCATTATAGGTGGATTTTATGCATATACCATGTAAATCACAATGTGAGTGCCATGAGGATTAAATTGATTAAATAATTGCTTGCCCTTGATAAAATTGATGTATGTGACCACATGTTATTATTTTACTACATTTTTTGTATGAAAGTGGTGGTTGTTTGTTAATTAAGCATGTACCACATTTGCATCGGCTAATATTCAAGAAATAAAATGGATTGTGTGGTTGAAGGTGCTTGTGCAATCACATTAAATGAACCCGTCACCAAATGAGAGGCTGGGTGACAATGCCCGATTTATTGGATGCCTAGATGGAGTCTGGATGTCGTGTTGTGGTCAATGCCGGATCAATCTGTTAAGGAATGTCATCTATGATGGGAGATTCGGATGTGCCGTGCCCAATGGGATGGAACAATGCTTGGTTATATCATAAGACTGTCAGCATGATTGATGGCAACTACCTAGAGGTCAAAATAATTAGAAATGTTTGTTTGCTATGTGCATAGGATGTACATGTTATGTTTTGATTATGTGGTTGCCTGTTTATTTACGTCTAGAACATGTGATTGGTAACATGCAAGGTATGTGCAGCCATGAGTTAAGGTTGCATGTGATTCAACTTGATTGTAGTTGTTATGTTGGGCTATCTTATTAAGTACTCCCGAGGTGAATTGATACCCTAATCGAGGCTTAGAGTTTTAACCCACCGATATTTTATCTCATTAGTTGTTGTTAACAATTTTTCAGGTTCTTGATGGATATGCCGTGGTTGCTGATTTTTTAAATTGACTAGAACTAGATCCCTAAAAGATGAGATAGATTGACATCTTTGCCTTTGTATCTTTTTGGTTGGCTATTGGAATAATACTTTGTGGTAAGATTATACATGTATATGCTTCCTAGTGTCAATTTAATAATAAATAAAATGATGAGGTTGATTTTGTGATGTTTGTCTTTCTACCTATCCCTACTGTTATTTTGGCCAAATTTTAATATTCATTTCCACATGTGCATGATTATAAGATAAAAAGAAATAGTTGGTGACACATCCTGGGACATTGCGCTCACTTGACCAAAGAGAATAGGGGCTGCCATGTGCCCAAGGGTCAAGGCTTGAATCCCCATCAAACTTGGTATTAAAGCCTGGTCAATACCTTGAGTAATAAGATGTGATGGGTTATAAGATAATTAGATCAAAAATATGTTTTTTTTAATATGCCCATGATTGCTTATAGAATCTTTTATTGTAAGCTGTTTATTCATTGTTTCTGATCCTTGATGAAATTGGAAAGTAGTTTCTTTGAGAATTCTGCAAGATGAAGAATCCTGGTTTGAGAGCCTTAAAGGCAGGGCAACTCAAGGTTAGGCTAGTGCTAGGGGTAAAACACTAGGGGATGCTTGGTTGGATGGGATCTTGCAAGTCTTGAAAACCTTAGGAAAATATGATAGAGGGTAGCAAGTTCAGACTTATGTTGCTACCACCACTTGTTGTTGCAAATGCTTAAGTGAGTTCAACAATTCCTAGAGTCGAAACTGTCCAAGTTCGTTGGAATGGGTGATCTTTAGGTAGCAACCGTTCGGATCAAGGAACTAGAGAAAGTTTTCGTATTGCTAGAGTGCTTGAGGTAGAAAAGTTAACTTTAGCAGTGTACCAATTGCAAGGTAACACTAGTGTTTGGTGAGAAATAACCAAGGAAAGGTTTTTCCTAAATGTGCGACCTTGAAGTGGGGTGCCTTTTGTCAAAGCGTTTAACTAGAAAATCTTTTTTTGAGTGCGCACGAGAGTAAAGATGGCTGAATTCATGTAATTTTGTTAGAATTATTTGTCAATTAGGTAATACAAGGCTAAGTTTGAAGAGCTATCAAAGTATGTGTCAAGAATGATTGAAAATATGATAGATTGAGCCAAGAGGTTTAGGGATGGTTTGAAACTGGAAATTAAAAGTCAATTGGTGCATTGAAATTTAAGGTTTATAATGAATTGTATGAGAGAGCCCAACTAATTGAAAAAAGCCATGGTAGAATGAGCAGCTACATCTAGATTGCGATTTGCATCTCATAGGGATAATCAATAATTTGGGAAGAGGTTGATGACAAGAAGAATGGCATTAGGAAAATTAGCACACGACTCAAGTGACAAGTGTTGACTTTATAAGAGATGACACGAAACAGCTCCGTGCCTTGCTAAGATTGAAGCATGTTTTGCATATGGCCAATAAGGTCACATTGTGAGGAATTGACTTTGTTGACAATTGAGGAAGCAATCTCAACAGCTGCAAGTAGAGTAATTGATTGGAAATATCCCGTGTCCTCCTAATATTGGAGTCTACTATGGATGTGGTCAGCACAACCACCAAATGAGGATCTACCTTCGTAAGCCCATAGGAATACAAGTGCAACCATTGTAGGGAGGACAACTTGCAGGGAACTCTCTATAGAATGACCTCAATTGCTCTTTGGCACAAGGATAGGTGTACGTGTCACAAGAAAGAAAGACGGATAAATTACTATGCCTTTGCGTCAAGTGTTGCTAATTAACCAAGTAATGTTCATGAACAAGTATCCCGTGCTAAAGATAAATAACTTGTTTGACTAATTTCAAGTGCTTCGGTGTTCTTCAGGATAGACTCAGGAATGGACTATCCTTTATTGAGGATTGAGGAGGTGGATATACCGAAGACGGCATTTCATACATGATATAATCACTATGAATTTACTATAATCTTGTTTTGATTGACCAATATACCAATTGTTTTATGGATTTGATGAATTAAATGTTTAAGGCATATTGGGATTAGTTGATAATTGTGTGCATAAACGATATATTGGTGCATTTGAGGAATTCAAAGAAACAAGAACATCACTTGAGGATGGTGTTGCAAACCTTTTGAGATTATGTGAAGTTTAATAAGTGTGAGTTTTGGCTTACTTGTGTAACTTTTGTTGATTGTATTATTATGGGTGAAGGAATTCTATGGACTCAACCAAGATAGATACGATTAAGAATTGGCTAAAGCCTATGACAATGATGGAAGTTGGAGTTTTCTAGGCTTGGCAGGTTATTATATATTATTCATAAAAAGGTTTTCTACAATAGGTACGCCTCTGATGCAAATGCTAAAGAAGGATGTAAGATTAAATGGATGGATAAGTGCAAGCATAGTTTTCAATAAGTTAAGTATAAGTTGACTATCGCACAACTTTTGACAATACCATTTAGGTTTGGAGGTTATGAGATTTATAGTAATGCATTGTTTAAGAGATTGGATTGCATGGTAAGGCAACAAGGAAGATTAGTTACTTACGTGCTACGATAATTGAAGCCATTGGAATAATGGAGGCTACATAAGTTTTTATCTTAATGATTTGAGGATTATAGGTGATTGATCATAGGTGATGATCTCTTAGGTGGTTTGATAAGATTTATGGTGGATAAGTTACTACTTGGGAGTCCTAGATTTGGTAAAGAATGAGAATAAAATTATTTTGAGAGATAATTAAGATCTCATGAGTTGAATTACCCAAGATTTGGAATTAGTAGCGAACATTTATGCTCTTAAAATTTGAAGGTTTTGCTTGATGATATTTAGTGTAATAGAAATTGATTTTAGAATTTGTGAGCTTAAATGGCGATGAGAGATGAATTTACTCATGGTAGATTGTTTTGAGAGACAATTTAAATTGGGATCTAGGAAATGAATTTTTATCCTTAGTTGATTAAGAATTAATTGTTCTATGATGCTAGATGCACAAGTGGTAAATAGTATTGTCGATGATTTTTCTTGAGGTATTAGTAAAGACGTGAAGAAGTAGCCGAAAGCTTTTACTGCAATGGATGAGAATTGGTTTGCATTAATCTTTAAGTGGTTTATGTAACATTTTTGGGTTGAGTATGTAATTGAAGTGAATGAAATGTTGAAAGGTGAATTGAGGGCTTGTGCAATCTAGATTGCGATCTAATATAAATTTGGCAGATCATAATCAAGTGTCGATGAGTAATCCCGAGAATACAACCTCATGGATTAGTGAACTGAAGAAAGTTTTTGCACTCTAAAATGCTCAAATGAGGCTAAAACCATAAGGCTTGATATGGGACGGGCCAAAGCTAATAATATATCTATGAGTTAGTTCTGTCAAAAGGATGCCCTTTCTGGCTAGTGGCTATGAGGATGCTTGTAATGACCGATCTGATGAGGGTGGGGAGCAGTCCTTGGGGCCAGAAAGCTTGAGCAAAGAGGAATTCCTAGCAGGCTTTTAGAATGTCAACAAGGCAATAATGAACTGAACTACACTAATTAAGATGATGTGATTTTATCCAAGTGGTATAGCAAAAGTATGGTTAACTTTGAAACTCCAGTTAATTGGAACAATGTCAAAGATACAAAGATCATTGGTCCAAATTGTCTAGTAGTTAATTGATATGATTAAGATTATCAAAAATAGGCTAAGGACATGTAAAATTGCTAAAAAAGTGATGCAAATCTTCGCCTTTGGAATTTTAGGTAGGGAATCATGTTTTGATTAAGGTGTTGCTTATGAGAGAGACATCTTGAGTTGGCATAAAAAGGAAAAACCAATTCCTTTATGCATTGGACTTTTTGAGATTTGGATTGGATAAAGACTTTGGCCTTAAATAGATAAAGAATGCAACTATGGACACTACTAGCACCTTTGGTCAAGTAGTATGTGGAATTGAAGCAACATGGTCCAAACAGGGGTTTGAACCCTAGAAACGACAGTTTGCTATATAGAAAAAAAAATTTGCAACATTTGTTTTTGTGAAAATGGGTAAGTGCTTAACCTCTTGGAACTAAAAATGGTTAATACATGATTGGAAGTGATCTAGTAGCACTAAGAGTGTTGGATGGCAACAATATAGAACAAAGGGAGCTACATGGGAAGATGAGAAAATAATGAGGCATTAATACCCCTATCTATTTGAAGATTTGAATAATAATGTAAATTTCAAGGATAAAATTTCTATAAGGGGAAAGAGTTGTGATGTCTTGAATTTTTGACCTTTTCTAGATTAGATGAATGCATATTTCATCAATGCACTATTAGTTAAGTCTTGCTCTAAACTGATAACTCATGAGACACTAACCAAAAGGGAAATGCTATTGAAGATTTCAATCTACACGACTAGAGAACTTGACCAGGGATTGACAATTCAACTATAAGGATTAACAAGGGAGGCCAATCAAGGAGCTATCATAGTTTGATTCGCAAGAAGAATAATAGGATCGCGGTGATTCCATTTGTTATTATATGGATGGCGAACGACCTAAATTGATTCCTAACGATTGTGTACTTTGGAATAAATTATTGATCCCTCATGGTTATATGACAATTGAAATCATTTCTAGCTCGAAGTTCGCACAAATGCAAATTAATAATATTTTAATTACGGGTCGAGTATGCACAACTCCTAACAAACGTCCATTAGTCTAAGATATACTAATATTTCAATTTATTGACTTGGCCATGATTTTTAATCCAAATTTGATTATCGAAATTTTCGCACTTCAAGATTAAATTATTGGATTTTTACCTCACTAATTTCTAAAATTTTTGGCTCATTTGGAAAGATTGGAAAAGAAAAAGGATTATCAAATTGAAAATTTAAATCAGGACTTTTCCCTTTTTTCTTTCCTCTCCTTTTCTCCCTGTCCCCCTCCCTCTTCTCTCTCACGCTTTCTTTTCCCTTCTTTCCTATACATCACATCTACCTATACATCACATCTCTCACTTTTTCTTTGGACCTTTCCTCTCCTTTTCTCTCTCTTCTTTCTCTCCCCACAAATTTTAAAAAACCACTTGACCGCACGTCCCTTTTTAGGTGAACAACCCTTCGCCGTCTTCTTCTTCTTCTTCTTCTTCTTCTTTATTTAAAAAAAGAAGAAAAATCATTAAAAAATTCCTTCCACCGGCACTAGCGATTTCACTCCGATGTGGCACTCAAGTGAGCGAAAAAAAGTTTTGGCACCAAAGTGAACGCCGTACGAAAGTTATGGCTGTGTCCTAACCCCCTTTTCTTGTTACCACCCCTGTCGCCAGCCACCCTAGCTACTTCACGGAAGCTCGATCCAACTTTTCTTGTTACCACCCGCACATCCACGGACTACTTCCAAGAAGCTCGATCTAACCGCCAGCCGCACATCGGACTGCCGGCAAGCTACCGTTTGTCCATCGCTGCGAGCGTCGATGATCCGCGCCCGGAAAATAGCCGCATTCCCCTGTTCCGCTTCGACCTGGTCGTCAACCAGTCACCGCTCGCCTCAGCCACCCTTGCCGTCATGCCTCCGCCCCTATCACTACTGAAAGATGGTCTACCGGCCAGTCGAGTCCACCCAGCTGTCGAACCCCCAAAACCGCTCCTCCCTTCTCCCTCTTTCTCTAGGCTTTGCTTTGTCGAACCATCTGGTTACTACCCAGCCACCACCTCACCAGCCGTTCTCGCCACCTCTGCGTCTCCGTTGGACTGCCGCAAGCCATCCATCCTTCGCCCGAGTAGCCACCATAGATCGTCCTCCTTCTTATGTTCGGTTCTGGTTTGTGGTCGAGAAGGCCGATGCGCGTCGGCCAACCGTCCTTGCCATCGCCTCATGATCATCCCTGTTACCGTCGGTCATCGTCTAGAGCCGCCGGACTGCCCATCAACCAGCCCCAAGCTGTGAGCTGCCTCTCCCTCTTAGGGTTTCCCCCTTGATCGAACGGGCAGTGGTTTCTTTGCCAAGATCCACCCCCGTGGCAACTTGCCTTGCCAAACTGGAGGCGTCCGTGCATCCGACTTGTCACCGCCATCACAACCTCACTGCTGCCGTCACTAAACGGGGGTTATGGCACTAGTCCCTTGATTAGTGCACCAATTTCGATTATGAATAGATTAGTTTAGGATTAATCAGGATTAGGTGGTTATCTTATTTTTCGATGGTTATTTCGTTAATCCCGTTCAGTGTTAATTAACTATAGTATAACTATAAATTATGTTAATATATGATTAGGCTTAATTTAAAATTAATTAATTTTATTTACTTAATTTGGAATTAATTAATTATAATTAATCATTTTTGCTGTTAATAAAGTATGGTTTGGAATAATTAATCATGATTAATTATTTTGAGAATAATAAATTATTTGGATGATAATTTATTATTATAAATTATTATAGTAATTGGTTATTTTGGTAATTAATTATGACTGGTAATAATTATTTATAGTTGATTGTTAGATTATTAGCATGAAATGATATATGAATATTATGTGAGACATTGATTGCATTACATGCAAGTTTTATACATGTCCCATATGGATCGTGGTGTGAGTGTCATGAGGATTAAATTGATTGAGTAATTGCTTGATATATGTAATTGTTGTGATTTTTTATTGCCTTTTATGTGTGAAGTGGTAATTGTTTGTTATTTGAGTATGTACCATGTTTGCATCGGCTAATATTCAAGAAATAAAATGGATTGTGTGGTTTGAAGTACTCATGTGGTCACATGAAATGAGCCCGTCACCCAACGAGAAGCTGGGTGACGATGCCCAATTTATCAAATAACCGGCGAGTGTCCGAATATTGTGTCGTGGTCGATGCTGAATCAATATTTTGTTAAGGAATGCCATCTATAGCAAAAGATCTAGACGACCCTATGTCCAATAGGGTGGGTCAATGCCCGATCAAACCAAAAGATTGTCAGCATGATTGTTGGTAGTGACCCGAGGGTCATAATGATCGGAAATACCTGTTTGCTATGTGCATGAGATATATATATGTTGTATTTTGATTATGTGGCTGCTTGTTCATTTATGTCTGAGTTGTGTGATTAGTATTGTGCAGGATATATGTAGTCGTGAGGTAAAATTGCTTGTGATTCAACTTTGATTATAGTTGTTATGTCGAGCTTTCTTGTTAGGTACCCTTGAGGTGAATCGGTACCTTAGCCAAGGCTTAGAGTTTTAACCCACTAAGATTTTATTTCATTGATTGTTGTTAACACTTTTTTCAGGTCCTTGATGGACACGCCTAGCTATTGACTTTTTGTACTAACCAGATTTTGACTCTTAAGGGATGCAGTACATTAAACCCTTTGCCTTTATATCTTTTTGATTAGTTGTTGTAATAATGCTTCGTGGTGGGATTGTGCATGTATATATTCCCTAGGGTTAATCTAATAATAAATAAAATGACAAGTTCACTACTGTTATTGTTGACTGGCATGCGTATAATTATAAGATAAAAAGAAATAGTTGGCAACACCTCTTGGAACATCATATTCATTTAACCAAAGAGAACAAGGGTTGTCATGTGCCTAAAGGTCGGGGTGTGACATGTGAGTTCATGCTTGTATAACCAAGTTTTATATATTTACTTTTGTGACCCACAAAAGAAGTAATCATCACCATCCTTTGAATGATGCTTTTGAAGAAACCTAAACTATCAGAATGACCAGTGGTTTCATGAGTTCCTTCATGGGTGTGACTTTTAAACTTTAAGCCTACCATCCTTAGGACATAATTTCTAACCTCCACATAACCATCACACCTTATGTTAAAGAGTCCTTGTAGATGTATTTTAATCTTAATGTTAGACAAGGCACAATTCTAAACCTTCAAGGCTTCCATCATATATTTAGTAGTGCAATTAGTTAGCAAACCACTATTTGAGTATTCCTGAATGGATCACTTTTTTGATCACAAGAAAATCCAATTGCTCTTTTTCCAAGAAGCAATTGTGCTTTCTAGGGTTCCGTATTGTTGGCAGTTTGATTTCCTACCTATCCTTAGTAAGAGCAATATGAATATCCACTAGCTCCATCGTAAAACAAAAAATCACCTTTCTATTTCTTAAAGTTTAAACTAGTAAAAACCTTAATAGTTATGTAGTTACCGTTTACAAATAGGGTGACTTAAAACAATAAGCAATGTATATAATTAGTATTATGTGAGTACTATGAAATTTGAAACCGTATAAATACACATTCAAAGAGTTACATACATTATCATATAATGACATTTGGGCAGAATACATGACATGCAATTGTATACTTTCCACATGACAATACCCTTGTGAATATGTTCTAACCTTCATGAATTTACCACCTTTGGATGTATGGACTATTATGATCAATCATTTTTCAATCATATGCTATTCATATATCCTTCCATGAGCTAATACACAATCAAATCCTTTGGGAATATAACCATACATTCATACATGAGACATTTCACTATAATATGAGATTGATATTTCTCAAACTCAATCAAGTATGTCATTTTGATAGTCACAACCTAGTTGAATCATTAAAAATTACTCATATTAGGGATATAAACTTTATATCTCACATTTACCTTATACATGTAATTTCGGACTTAATAATGAGGCAATTTGTCACTAAAATCACATGTCATACCAATTATATTACTTCATTCATTGATACATGTTAAACCTTATACATACTATTAATGAATCAGGTTCTACACATTCTTTATGTGATAATATTCATGTAATCCAGCATCCGTATTTCCAAAATTATAGAAAAATACATGAAAATATGAAAAAATTCCTTCAAAATACATGTATTTAGAGTTTCATATGTATTTTTACATCCATAAAATCATCAAACATATAAAATAAATATACCACAGTGTAGAGGATCTTCATACAAATCCACAGGTACTAAGAACACCCAAATTGGAGGTTGAGCGCTCCCTCATGTGCTTCCGGAGTGCACGATGTGTGTATTCCATGTGTAACACCTTTAAACCGGTCTGAACCACTGGTCCAACTGGCTTTGACCAATTAGACCAATCAATGAACCAATTAGACTGGTCCAATCAATTTACCAAACCAGTCAATCAGGTTGGATCCTGAGTTGGGTCGGACCCTAAGTTCAAGTTAGTCAGACCCCAGGTTAGGCCCATAGGTTCAGGTCGGGTCAACTCGTGCCATGTTGCCGACGTCAGCCCTGGCGTTGCCCTACACGAGCACATGGGGTACAAGCACATGGGAGTGTGTAGCCTCTACATGCCAACACCACAGTGGCACGTGCGACCTCCCTTAGAGGAGCTGCCCACCAAAATTCTCGTTTTGATGAGCCTAGTTCGTTTATGTGATCAAAATTGGATTTTATTGCAGAAAAAATATGAAAACTGGCAAAAACAATATGTTCGAGTTCTAGGCTATAGCTGCTTTGATACTATATGTTGGCGACAAAGGTGCACCTAGGATCTCCATTTCTAGAATTAAGAAACACATATATTCAAGTAAAGAAATTTGCACACCTGATTTAGAATCCACGGCTTTTAATGCGGAATAGCGTTGATTCAAAGCTCAAGCACTTCTTGTCTATTGCTTTCTTTATTATTGGCTCAATGAGACTACCCCTCACCCTTTGCGTGTAATAGCCGCTCCTTATGTGAGGAGCACTATATGTGTTAAGAGTTATAAAAGAGACTTTAGTACTATTTGTAGAGTTTTCAGCCAGACTCTCTCATTGTGGGCTAGGTTCAACTCGGCTCACACTAACCAACTCCAAATTAGACTAATTAAAAAACTTTATATCTCACTTTATTTGACCAATCCCGTAAAATGGTAAATTACAATATTAATTAATATTAGCCAATGCAGGAAAACTCTTACAATTTGGACTCAACTTTTTCTAAAAAAAACATATGGGAAGTGTTATTATTAGACTAATACAAAGTAGGATTCTCGTCGGAAATATGTTGCTCCTGGAGCAGTTTAAGAGAACGTTTTGTTATGGTCATGATGCTTGAGTGATCTCAAGGGCTGTCCATCTCGACAAATTCCTTTGCTAATTAACAGGGCTTTCGCTTGACGAGATACGTACACTCCCAAGTCGATGCTTGAAACTGCTGTTTGAACAGGATTCCGAGTCAAAACGGCACTCTTGCATTGGTTTCATATATTAGATGAAACACTTCTGCCCCGGACCTTTTCCTTGTGATGCTCTTGCATACTCGCGCTACGAAAAAAGCAAGAAAAACACTTTCTTTTTCCTACTCAAAACCTAAAATGAGACAAAGAAGCTTAAAATGCTAAATAACATGCTGCAACAAGTTACCCTCACTTCATCGAGAAACGACACCATCGAGAAAATCTAGGATATTTTTGCCATGCTCTCATTTAGCAGCATTGAGAATCAGGTTCTGCTTTTTTCGGCTTGCCGTGGCTTCCGAATCTTCGGGATACAATTGCATCAGATAATGTGTTCCACATCTGCATATTCCCCACCATGTAGGAGTTTTTAGTATAAACCATGAATGGAAAATTTCAATAAGGTACAATTTTGAATGAGAAGATGGGCAAGGTTTCCCCTTACTTCAGGTCTCCCTTGGAACCTCCAATGGCAAGTAAAAAGGACTATCTTCCGAGAAGGAAACAGGAAAGACAGCACCCTCAAACAATTACAATGCTTAGTATTCTGACCATCTACAATAGTTTACAGTTGTAGAAGAAAAATAATGAGATAAGCACGTTAAAAGTCTTAAAACTTATCGTAAAAAGTGCAATTGAGTTTTAAAATCTTTTAAAAGTACAATTAAGTCCTAAAATTTATTGAAATGCAATTAAGTCTTTTTGTTAACATGCCAATTTGACTAACATAAAATATTGACGTAATATTTTTAAATTAATATCTCTTTCCTATGTGGCATTAATTATTATTATTTTCTTCAAATGATATTTAAATTATATTTAAAAACTAAAAAAGCAAAGATAAAATTTTATCTAAAAAAATTGGAATAAAAAGAATGACGATGCTTGTTGGTGGGGCGCTTCTGCCACTGCCGCCCATTGCTGGAGGGGCCGGCGACCTCACTGGCCCTAGGCAAGGGTGGCCGACCGTTGCTAGGCCAAGGTGAGGCCTCACCCAATGCAAGGGATGGTTGCCGACCACAAGTGAGGAGAGTTTTTTAACTTTGCAAGAAATTTTGAAGTTTTATCTTTCAAATTTATTATTACGTGGATCACCTAATACATTTATAAAAAAGTCATCGATCACAAACGCGATTTCATGTATTGTATCTTCTGTTTTTCTCTACCACCCCTCCATCATATCTACCTAAATAATTAATACATTGGAGCATTCAGATGCGGCTGATGCTTGCTTGAGCAAGGTATATGAAAACTGATTGGAAGGTCGTAAGATTAGACGACCAAATAATGAAGAGGAGCTCAAGAAGTAGAAAGTGAAAGCACACAAGGCCATGCAGGATTGAGACAACATTTTGCAGAGGTTAAAGACCCTTATGGAGAAATCATGGAGATGGATCCTGCAGATCCTATCACAACAACATGGACGGATCGTTGCTCTCAGCGATCATTAGTCACTTCTCTGCAACATTCAGCATTGATTTGAGGAACTCTGAGACGAAATTCAAATGGCCCATGACATGGCAAACATGCTACGGCATGTGCTGGGCTCCATGGAGAGCCATCTCCTCTAGAATGAGTGCATTGCTTGCGATCAAGTTATTCAGTGACATTGTGCCTCTGAGCTGCTTCTAACAATCTTGGGTCAATTTGAGTGGACATATCTGCCCTGCTAATTAGAACTAACAATGGTGAATGTGGACAATATAGTGCAGGCCCTCCTCTAAGCATCACTCGTGGTTTTGTATGTTCGAAGAAAATATGTTCTCTTGATGGCCCATTCATCTGAAGAAGCAAAGACCAAATAAGTACTTGGAAGAAAACTTGCACGACCTCATCTCAGAATCTTGACTGCTGTCCGTGAAGTCACAAACGTGCTATAAACTCAGGAAACATCCATTAGGAAAATACGCACAGCAATTACTTGTGGACACTACAAAATCAGCTGCAGTGAATCAAGGACATCGATCTGACAGTTGGCTACACATTATTAGGAAAATACGATACAGTGAATCATTTGGGGACATTACACAATCAACTGCAGAAAATTAAGGACAGTAAATCAATTTCTGACCTTGTCAAACAAACTACATTCGATACTACTGCTTGCATTTCTTAGCTCAACCTTAGGGAAAGAGATACCATCATTAACTGACAACAACGAATTAGGCCTTTAGAAAGTACATATCCCCTAATAGGTTAAACCGAGAAAGCCTTTCCAAGCAAAATTTAAAGCTTGCGCCAACCGCCTCTATATCAATAGAAGAAGAATTGGTGTCACTACCAGCAGCACGCTCAACAACTTCCCCTTTTTCAAATCAAACGCTTTGTCCAGTAACGTGAACAATAGGTAATACATGAAGCAATAGTAAGTTAGAACCATTGCGGTCACGGAAAGTAACAGCGGCAGCCTGACAGTGAGATCTCTGGTGAGGCAAATGATCATATGAATTGACAATAAGAGTCCAAATGTGTTGCCGCTCATGAAGGCAATGTACGCAATGTCCCTGCCAAGAAGACAAGTCACCCAAGATGCATAGTATGTGAGGAAGCCGTTCGTAAAACTACTGTCTACCTTTGTTGTAAAGTTTGGAGGCTGAAGCACAGCTTGGTAGGTTGTGCTTGCGATGAGCACAGCAACGACCAGCAGGGCGTTGCGTTTGTCACCCATCGTCTCTTTTTCTTTGTTCAGATTTTTCGATGGGGAACATGGTAATGATTGAGGAGCATTTGTGACTGGTTCCACATCTGATTGATCTTCCTCCGAGAGTAGTCTTGAAGCAGGTGAGTTTGATCTTCCTCTTCCGTGTTCAGCTACAGCTTCTCTATCATCAACAACAGCCGATGGGGCCCCTAGGCTGTACATATCCCCTACGAGGTTAAACCAAGAAAGCTTTTCCAACCAAAAATTTAAAGCTAGTGCCAACCACCTCTGTGCCAGTAGAAGAAGAATTGACGTCATTATCGGCAGCACGGTCCACAATTCCACATTTATCAGACCAAATGCTTTGTCCAGTAACGTGGAGGGCAGATAATATGTGAAGCAATAGTAAGTTTGAACCAGCGTGGTCATGGAGAGTAACAGCGGCAGCCTGATGGGGAGATCTCTGGTGAGGCAAATGATCATCTGGATTGACAGCAAGAGTCCAAATGTATTGCCACTTATGAAGCCAAAGTATGCAACATCTCTGCCAAGAGGACGAGTCACCCAAGATGCATAATATGTGAGGAAGCCCTTCGTTGAATTATCATCGACTTTTATCCTAAAGCTTGGAGGCTGAAGCACGGCTTGGTAGGTTGCACTTGTGATGAGTGCGGCAACAGCCAACAGGGCATTGCGTATATCACCTATTGAGTCTTTTTCTTTGTTCAAAATTTTCAAATTTGCAACTGTTTCCCAATCTGATTGATCCTTCTCCGAGACTAGTCTTGAAGCGAGTGAGTTGGTTCTTCTTCTTCTGCTTTTAGCTCCAGCTGGTGCATTAATTTCTCCAATCTCTTTACCATTAACAATGACAGATAGGGTCCATAGACTGTACATATCCCCAAGGAGGTTAAAACCAGAAAGCCTTTCCAAGCAAGAATCTAAAGCGAGCGCCAACCACCTCTGTGCTAGTAGAAGAATAAGTGATATCATTAGCGGAAGCACGCTCAACAATTTCACATCTTTCAGACCAAACTCTTTGTCCAGTAACGTGAACGGCAGGAAATATGTGAAGCAATAGTATGTTTGAACCATTGTGGTCACGGAAAGTAACAGTGGCAGCCTAATGGGGAGATCTCTAGTGAGGCAAATGATCATCTGGACTGACACCAAGAGTCCGAAAAGTGTTGCCACTCATGAAGGCGATGTACGCTAAATCCCTGCCAAGAGGACCGGTCATCCAAGATTCATAGGATGCGAGGAAGCCTTTTGTGGAGCTACTGTTGGCTTTTGTTATAAAGCTTGGAGGCTGATGCACGGCTTGGTAGGTAGTGCTTGCGATGAGCGCGGTGACAACCAGCAGGGCATTGCGTATGTCGCCCAATGACTCTTTTTCTTTGTTCAGATTTTTTGATGGGGAATGTGATAATGATTGAGGAGCATTTGTGACTGATAGTCTTGAAGCAGTCAAGTTTGATTTTCCTCTTCGATGTTCAGCTCTAGCTTCTCTATCATCAACAAATTGGGTCCTCATACTGTACATATTCCCTAGGAGGTTAAAGCAAGAAAGCTTTTCCAACCAAAAATTTAAAGCTAGTGCCAACCGCCTCTGTGCCAGTAGAAGAAGAAATGATGTCGTTATCGGCAGCACGGTCAACAATTCCACGTCCATCAGACCAAATGCTTTGTCCAGTAACGTGAACGGCAGGTAATATATGAAGCAGTAGTAAGTTTGAACCAATGCAGTCACGGAGAGTAACAGCGGCAGCCTGATGGGGAGATCTCTGGTGAGGCAAATGATCATCTGGATTGACAGCAAGAGTCCAAATGTGTTGCCGCTTATGAAGCCAATGTACACAAAGTCCCTGCCAAGAGGACGAGTCACCCAAGAAGCATAGTATGTGAGGAAGCCTTTCGTTGAATTATCATCAACTACTCTTGTCTTAAAGCTTGGAGGTTGAAGTGCGGCTTGATAGGTTGCACTTGCGATGAGCGTGGCGACGATTAGTAGGGCGTTGCGTGTGTCTCCTATCGACTCTCTTCCTTCATTCAAAATTTTCGAATTTGCAACTGGTTCCCCATCTGCTCGATCTTCCTCCGAGACTAGTCTTGCAGTGTGCAAGTTGGTTCTTCTGTGTTCGGCTCCAGCTGGTGCGTTAATTTCTGTACTCTCTCTATCCTTAATAATGACAGACTGGGTCCTCAGACTGTATGTATCCCCTAGGAGGTTAAACCGAGAAAGCCTTTCCAAGCAAATATCTAAAGCTAGCGCCAACGGCCTCTGTACCACCAGAAGAAGAATTGACATTGTTACCGGCAGCATGCTCAACAATTCCACGTTTTTTAGACCAAATGCTTTGTCCTGTAACGTGAACGGCAGGTAATACGTGAAGCAATAGTAAGTTTGAACCATTGTGGTCATGGAGAGTAACAGAGGCAGCCTGACGGGGAGATCTCTGGTGAGGCAAATGATCATCTGGACCGACACCAAGAATCCGAATGTGTTACAGCTCATGAAGACGACGTATGCCAAGTCCGTGCCAAGAGGACCAGTTATTGTAGATGCGTAGTATGAGTGGCGGCCTTTTGTGGAATCAACGTTTATAATAAAGCTTGGAAGTTGAATCACGGCTTGGTAGGTGGTGCTAGAAATGAGCGCAGCGACCACCAGCAGGGCATTGCGTGTGTCGCCCATCGATGATTGAGAAGCGTTCCTTGCTCGTTCCCCTCCTGATTGATGACCGTTAGGTTCCCGGATATCGCTGTTGTCGTCCCCCGAGACTACTGGTGAAGAGGGCGTGTTTGATCCGTCCTCTTCGGTGTATGGCTCCAGTTCGTGCGTGAATTTCTCTCATCTCTATATCTCCTGCTCCCCCTTTGTGAGAGAATTGAGACATCTAGAAGCGTCAAGCCACTTCATTCGAGGCGCATGCATCTACCACCTCGTAATCCATACCATGCCAACGAAGAATTCTGCAATATTTTTCCATCTTTGTTTTGTTCTCATTGATTTTCAGGAATTTGAATGATATAGAAATATTTTGGCATATGGTAGGGATGCCGAATTCCTAAGAAGAATTTTGCATATTCTAGGGATACCAAAGTAACACCCTCACTGAAATGATGCGCCAAGAAAAGTGCGATAGAGAAAAAGAAAAAAGAGAGAGAGAGAAAGGCCAATAGATCACCTGATCCTTCTTGTGCCGTGCTCCACCAACACAACGACCGCGTCGAACCAATCGTCCTTCCCGGCGAGATGAAGCGCCGGATTCAGGCGAAGCGGAGAGCAGTACCTTCACGGCGTTGAGCTCTCTGTTCCCGATGGCATAATGCAAAGGGACTCTTCTCTCCCCTCCCTTCGCAAAGCTTAGGTGTTGAACCACACTCGAGCTTCCTCGCTGTAATAACTGAGAGCGAGAGAGGGGGGGCAGACAAGGAGGGGACAGAGGAAAAGAGTGAAGAGATGGGAAAAAACAGGACAGAAAGGGAGGGAAGAGACGTGAGGGTGAAGGACAGAGAAAGGACAAAACAAACAGGGGAAAAACAGAGGAGAAAGGAAGAGAGAGAGCGGGTCAGAGAGGAAAATGACAGATTTTCTCGAGGATAGGGTCCTCGTAAAAGGAGGAAACGAGAGTACAATAAAAAGAGGAGAGAGAGAAGAAAAATAAGAGAGAGACAGCGCGGCACGGAACGAACGAGAAAATTTTAGGCACACTGGCAATGACACGTCAATTTTACATAATCCACTCAAAAAAGGACACGTGTCATATTTGGCCCCACCCATCAGATTTTTTTTTTTTTTTTTCGAGTTGGACATCAGAGATAAAATGTCTCCACTGTCTGCCTCCTCTCTCTCTCTTCTTCAACGTTCCACGAGATCTCTCTCTCAAAGGACAGATGGTCTCCAGGGGAAGAGAGCGAGAGCTTGGTCATGGGGGAAACCATGGGAGCCCCCAGTGCAACACCCTAAAGCACGTTGATAACCGCGGACAGAGAAAAACCACGTATCAAAATTGTGTAGCGGAATAGGAGATCAAGACCTCGAGCAAATGCAAGATTGGAGGAAAACGAAAGCCTAACCGGATGGAGATGATAGCCAGAGAGGACAGGACGTCGGAGACTAGTGACACCATAGGACAACAAGAAAACCATCGTGAGGGAGTTTTGCTTGGTAGTGTGGACGATAGAGAGAGGATAGAATATTAAATGGTATGAGCTCACTACGTCATCCGCTGAGATGGTGCATACTTGCCACTTAGGTTTTAACTCGTGTCCTGTGAGTGGGACCTTCTGATAACCTTCTGATAAATAAAAGGGTTGGTTCTCAGCTGGCTTAGCTCGATCATTTGGCAGAAAAAAAGGACAGGTCAATAAATGATCAACTCTTGCCTAAAATTTTTATCTCTCTTCACTTCAATTTTCAAGGCTTTTTCTCTTTCTCTCTCATAGAAGAACAACCCAGATAGAAAACGACCAAGACCCTTCCTCTGTTTCTTTCTCCGCGTGTCCCACCCCCTCTACCTTTGCCTCCCAAAAGCCTTGTTGGTCATCTGGCTTTGGCACATCGCCCTCACAAGAGCCCTTGCCAGTCGTAGTTGAGTCTCGAACCCCCTTTGCCTCTACCTCCAACTATTTCCAACACAAAGATCAAGCACAAGGTTTGTGCTCACGTCAGTCTTTCGGCAACTTCTAGGCCTCTATCCGATTGGGTCCCTCCGACAAACTCGTCATCACGCCTCGCCCTGTCCACTTTGATTCCCTCGATCATCTCCCCCAATAGCTCCATTGAGTCACAGTTGGCAAATGCGCACCACATCCTACATATATTCTTCTCACTAAGGCTTTGTCACTATATCTCTTCTCACATTATCCCGAATCCTTCATCACATCCTTGTCTTCTTGCAGCTTCAAAAGGTTGGTCTCTCTCTCTATATAGCGTATGCACATATCTTGATCTACAGCATGAGAGAGAGAGAGAGAGAGAGAGAGAGAGAGAGAGAGAGAGAGAGTCACGCCCTAACTTTCGAGCACGCGACAACCCCAATTCATTTGTGGTCAAATGAGTGTGACGTTCTAGGATGTGTTGCCGGCCATTCTTTTTATCTTTAAATTATGCACATATGGAAACGAAACATTAAACCCAATCAACACCATCAATAGGTATGATAGTACTATATGATATAGCTGTCAATTTCCATTTGGAAATGCTTTTTCAAGATTGTCATTGAACCAATTTTCTTTTATGCTATTTCGCTACTAATTGTTTAAAATATTAATAATCTTTGATTAATGAAAGACCTACTGGGAAAAAAATTTAATTGGAGGAGCCAAAACGAATAACATAGTGGACGGGAAAATGACGATTGAGGAACAAACCCTAGCAATTTTCTTTCAAAAGATTAACCAAAATTTTATGATTTTCCAATGATTATGTTTAAAGCATTAATCAGTTGTGTGTTTTGAAAACCCCCATGTAATGATAAATTGAGAATTTGCGTGAGGTTTTATCAATGAAAGCTGGACAGACATTCTTTGGTTGCAAATATACTAAGATATATGTACTCTAGCCACGTTTATACTACTTGGATACTGGCTGAGCTAAGCTATAAATAGACCGCTCAAATAGGTTTGAGTCGGATCATAAATGATCCAACCCAAATTGACTTATTTAACCTGTTTATGACTCATTTATTGTACTGTAAATTTTTTGAACCATACCCAACTTGACCCATGCATTCCTTTTAATATTTTTATTTTTATTTTTATTTTTAAAAATCAAATTTTTAATCTTTATTTTTTTAAATCGAAATTTTAATTATTTTTTATTTTCTTATTTTCTTATTTCTTTTTGAGGTCTTGGCCTCACTAGAGGCCGATGAGATCAAGTTTTGCCATATCGACAAGGCTTGAGCCTCACTAGATGTCAATGAGGTCTAGGCCTCACCAAATTGACAAGCTTGAGCTTTGCTGGTCTCTAGTGAGCTCATCCCTTGCCTGGCCGTCACTTGGCAAGACACTAGCCAAAGAAGATGGAAGAAGGAAGAAGAAAGAAAAAAAAGAAAAGAAAATTAAGAAATAAATAATAATTTCTATTTAAAAAAATATTGTTTATAAGGCTGAAGAGGGAGAGACATTAGCCTAGTGGGTTGAAAATGGGTTCTAAAGTTAACTCATTTAGACCCAAAATTTTAGCCCTTAAATTTAAAATCCATTTAAGGTAGGTTTTCAATATTGAAGTGATCCATATATAGTCCATTTATGTTTTAAATGGGTCACATATGAGTTTAAAATCCATTTTGATATGTCTAGCTTTAGATCTCGAGAAGTCATCCTTTCACACCTAACAAAGAAGTTACATTGGTTTTTGTTGCCTTGCCGATCAAAACTGAAAAAAAGAAAAAAAAAGAACTGTTTTTTTGGCAATTACAGTATCATGTTAATTTCGTCCATTCACGTAAACAGGGGAAATCGATTTATGTTTGGATGGATCCAATTGAATCGAACAACTTAGGAGAATTCCCAATGACATTATTGCATCACCTTTTTCTACTTCTCCCACTGACATATCTTTTTCGCTCATTTTTTTAGGGCAGTTATAATTAACCAATATAATTTAATATCTCTTTTTCCTCTTCACATTTCAACAAAATAATCCATCCGCTTTAATTTTCATCTGGTAAATTACACATTTTTGTTTGCTGCAACTTCTAATTGTTTTTTGCTTTGTCACAAAAATTCAAATAATCAAGTCACCCGAAAAAAAAGAGAAAATAATTACATGTGAATTTACAGTCAATTTAAAAGTAAAAAATGCGTACGTCACAGAATCAAAAAATGAAGAAGAAAGTTCCGACATAGCCAGTCGTTACTTGGCTCATTTTGACCAGCGAGTCGTTGCCTTCTTGGCAGTATCCGGTGTATGATCGTTCCTCCAGTCCCTGCTCCAGGAGGGCCTTTCCTCGTCACTTCTAGGACTCTTCCACCGCAGGCGTTGAGGTTGTCCTTTCTGATGACTTCGTTAATATTGTATCGAAAAGCAAGAAGAAGAAACGAAATATAAGACCGTAATAGCTCGTCAGGTAGTCAACATGCGGAGGTCGCAAATTTAAAAATCAAAAGCAAAAGGAAAGTTTAAAGAAAGCTCATCCTTACTTTCGAATTTCATCTCATTAGACTAGAATGACAGAATCGGAAGTAGATTTCCGTGTTTTCATGAGTCACTTCCTCTTAGCAATGTGAGTGTGAAAGGGATCAATGAATCGGTGTAGCATTAATAAGGGTTCAAATCAACTATTTATGAGTTTTCATGAGTCACTTCCTCTTAGTAATGTGAGTGTGAAAGGGATCAACGAATCAGTGTAGCATTAATAAGGGTTCAAATCAACTATTTATGACTATGGACCCCATGTACGATGGATCTCTTTTAAAGACCGACTTATGTTGTGAGATAAATGTAGGTAACATATTAACTTGGCACTAATTTATGGGACGCTGATGATTGTGAATTCTCTTGTCAAATATATCTATGCACATCCTGATAACTATGCTTTCAGTATTTGAACAGGATGAAGTGCCTTTAACAACTCCCAAAGTCAGCTAAACAGAGACCGGGGGTACTAGATAGTTGATATAATTTGCATGCCATTTTGAATTTCATTCTAGTTCGTTTATGCATGTTCATTTAATTTAAATTAAATCATACCATAAAGAAATACCAAAAAAATAAAAAACTAACAGACCTTGCTATTGCTTTGCTCAGCTCAATACATCAAAGTTTTTGCCATATTTCTAGTAATTTGTTTATCGCTTTTGATTTATTGAGTGTAAAATTTTTGTCTGTGCACTCACATGATTACACATTATATGTTAGTGGTTTAAGATTAAAATTAATCAAGACTAATTGTAGAAAATATTTTTCAAATAAAGAGAAAATGTACTAGAAGGATATTAGATTTTTTTTAGCATAACTAAGTCTCCATATCCATGATATCTTTTGTTCTCTAATCGGTAAACTGAAGATGGCTATATAAAGAGGATCAACATAGCTAAAAAGGGCCGGATGAAAGATAAAGAAAGTTTGTTCTGTTATTGTCATCTCTCTATTCATCAATTGTGCTATTACTTGATTAAATTTCCTTGTTGTGTTCTTATATTGCACTCAACATAAAGAGGAAGTGTATAAGAATGAAAGCAAAACTTGCATTCAAATAGTGTAGTCTATCATGTAATAGAAGCAGTATATGTAGATTGTAACTTCTTATGAAAATTATTAGTAGACTTTGGCCTGTGTTAAGATTGTTACCAGGGAGAATGAATATAGGCTTGATAAGAAAGCCGAACTACAATAAATTTGTTGTGTGCTATTTTTAATCTGCTCATTATCATTTATATCTATTTGATGGTCGCACTCCTACTTGCTTGGTAATTTCAGAGGAAGCTCGTCGTTTTTTCCCATTGACCAGGAAGTTGTTGTCTTCTCGGCAGTATCCGGTCTGTGATCATTTTTCCATTCACTGCTCCAAAAGGGCCTTTTTCTCTTCATTTCTAGGATTCTTCCTCTACGAGTGCTAATTGGTTGCCTTCCAGGCATTTCCTCGTTGGCCCTGCCGACCATGTTTTTAACAACCCTTAAAGTCAGCTAAACCGCGAGTACCTGACAATTTTGCCTCGCGTTTTCCAAGTGCTGGTGCCCAGAAGTCAGCGGTCTTGGTCATGTATACAACATAATATTGTCGTGTGTAAAGTGTAATACATATATTGTTGTCCAATGTTTTTAGAGACCCTGTGCCTCTGAGAGAAAGCGCGAGAGCAAACGATGGCTTGGGGGATGTGGCTTGGTTTGCGATAACAGTGGTTGTTCTGATGTTGTCTCTCACGGTGCCTCCGACTTGGTCCATGGCGTTTCTATGTCTTCTCGGAATGTTTGCTTCTGCAGTTGATAATGCTATGAACATGATAAGACCAGGACCACGTCTTCCAATATCTGCTTCAGCGCCTGCAGTTGATGCTCCGGCTTCTGCAGTTGTTGCTCTTGCTCCTGCTCCTGCAGTTGTTGCTGCTGGAAGACATATGAGAAGCAAGCCGGTTAGTTTTCTCTGCATCTTTGGGATTTGTATCGTCAGTTCAAACTTCTTTTACATTAATACGGTGGAATCAGTCCTCTGCTTGCCGTTCCACCCAACAAATGCTAAAATTCGCCTACAATTCTACAAATCTTCTTTGACATGAACAAACCATTTAATTTTGAAAAACAGGAGATCCTATCCAAACTCTGAGCACTATTTATAAAATAAAAATTTATAATTTTTCTGTTTTTTTTCCCTTTCTTTTTGCCGGTGGCCGATGAGGGCTAGCTTATTCATGTCAGCCATTGGCAAAAAGGAAGGGAAAAAAAAAAAAAATCACAAAAATTATTAAAGAAAGGTCCATGTCAAGCTAGTCATGTCACGTTGGACAGTTGATGTCCACGTTAGTAATTTTAGATGGATTCAATTGACAAAAATCGAAAATATTTAAAACTCAATTGGTAAAATTTGAAAAATTTATGACTAAATTGGTAAAAGTATAATAAGCTTAGGACTTTTTGGACAATTTTCCAAATGATATTGTATGTTGGGCATGTTTATTATTTTTTCTTTTTTCTAAAGTTTCAGATATTATTTAAATTTTGAAAGTATTATGAAAAAATTACATGTGAATTCATGTATTGGCATTTGAGTGTTACGGGTGTTTTGAATGATTTGGATTATTTAAAAAAGTCAAACTGTGCAATTTGCAAGATTAGGTTCACTTTGGCAATAGTTTGGTCTTCTAGATTTCTAACCAGGATAAAACTAGATAAAATATGACATAAAATTCTATGAATTTTGTTATATCCTATCTGCTACTTGATAATTGCAATAATAAAATCGGATATATTCACATGATATCATTTACATTATTCGGTATCAACAACATATCAATATAAATGAATAAAAAATTTCACAAGTAGAGATGGTAAAAATATCTTGCAACACTCTTTCCTACTTTATGTTATTTGTTATTTTATTTTATTTTCCTCTCCCTTTTTAATTAATTTCCTTTTTATTGATTTCTTCCCCTTCCATAATTCTCTAATAATTTTTAAAATATAAAAATATATACCTAAAATATGTAATGAATATAAATGTATATTTATATCTATATATTAAATTTATATTGTAAGATAGAATTAAATTTGAATATATAAATAAAATAAGATTAAATTTAAAAAATAAATTGTTAGTTTTTATTATTTTTCATTTATTATATTAGAATTAAAATGTTTTATATTAAATATAATTTTAATTTAGTTAATTTAAGAAATTTATTATTCGAGAAAAATAACTTTCCTATTATGGATATTAGAAATCCTATCCACTTTTATCTCATTCCATGTGATAATTTTATTTGGTCTATATCTCCTTTATATTTGATTTTATCCTATCTTAGCAGGTACTAAATACATGATATGATAAATTTTATCATATCCTGAATTTTATCTTAATAGTCAAAGACAGCCTTGCCATTAATGGTTTGCCTCCATCAGAACCACAAAATTGTGTTTTCTTTTCTTTTGTTTGGCTAGTAGCATAAGACTTGGTTTGAACAACTATGTTTACCATGTGAAGCGGTTTAGTTTCCTTAATTTGACAGGAATCATCTTCAACCTTATCATCATCATCATCATCATCATATCTAGATTCAAGTATGATGTATACTTGAATTTTAGACATCTGATACTCATGATGGAATCAAGGTTCACCTTTACACACAATTGGTACAAGCAGGGATCAAAGTCTTCGATGATAGATATGATCTCAGTCCCGGAAAAGAGATAGGGCTGGAGCTAAAAGAGGCACTCACACGGTCAAGAATCTCAATAGCCATCTTCTCCAAAAATTATGCTTTTAGTCAATTTTGTCTCGATGAGCTGGTACAAATGTGGGAGTGCAGAAAAACAAATGGACAAATTATTTTCCCGATTTTCTATGATGTTAGCCCCTCTGATGTAAGACACCAGGCTGGGGATTTTGGGAGTTCCTTCAGTATACATGAGATAGACAGAGTTGACTCAAATACCATTGAAACATGGAAGGAGGTTCTTCGACAGATTGGGCGACTAAGGGGATTTAGTCCGAGGGACCAAAATGGGTGGTAATGCTTTTACTTCTGGTTTCATTTCTCTTGCCGAGATAAATGGAAAAAGAAAAAACTGTAGGATGATGCGAAAGTGAACCCAAACCTTTTGAATAAATATGTATAATCAAATGGATAATGATCAAAAATTTAACAATGCATGAGAATAAACCATGTGGGTTGATTTAAGTTTTGTCAGTCCATTCTCCACTTTCGTTTTTGTCTACTTTCAAATATTTCTAGTGACTTTCTTGTCATCCTTGTGCTTCATCACTTAGCGTTTTGCAGGCGCGAGGGCGAGCTCGTAAAAAGAGTTGTTGCACATGTGGCGCAACTGTTGAAGAGGGAGGACCAAGTTGTAACCAACAAACTAGTTGGAATTGATCTTCATGTTCAAGAGATGATGAGAAAGCTTGGTATTGTCTACAATGAGGGACAAGCGGTCGAAGTACGAGGAGAAGAGGTATGCGTTGTCGGAATATGGGGTGTGCCGGGTGTCGGAAAGACTACACTTGCAAAGGTTGTCTTTAATGAGATGCGTAAGTTGTTTGATGCAAGTAGCTTCCTTGAAGATATTAGCTTGGAAGGAGTCCCATTTTCACGACGACTGTTGATTGCTGACCTTCAAAAACAAAAACCTGCACCACTTAATTCCATCCATGAAGGGATTGAAGAAATAGCAAATCTATGTCATAATGCAAAGGTTCTTATTGTGCTTGATGATGTAGATGAGGATGAACAGATTAGAGCATTGGCAGGAAAGCTTACTTGGTTTGGTCCGGGAAGTAGAATCATTGTCACAACAAACAAAGAGAGCTTTTAAATGCGTTCAAGGTTGGAGCTGTTGATGGTCAGAGAGTTGAGGAATTCAAGCTTGAACCAATGAGAGATCACGATGCCCTTCAACTCTTCCGTGAGCATGCTTTTGAAGGGAAAGCTCCCGAAGGTGTTTCTGAGTATGATTCCTTGTTCATAGGCATTGGCCAAGTTATTGGAAGGCTTCCTTCGGATATTGTGCGTCATGCTTCATTTTTACGCGACAATATGAATATATACACATGGAAAACTTCCTTGAAATTATTGCGAGAAAACCCAAAAAATAGGCAAGCTGCCTTTCGAGTCAGTTATGCAGGAGGATTAGAGCCTGAAATTTCCGTTGAAGACAATCAACTCACAAATCCAATTCATTATTCATCAATTAACCAAAGCCCATTTGTAGCTAGGCAAGCAAAACAAAGTAGATTTCGGCCCATTCAATGAGAAGGAAGAAGCCATGCTCTTTGGAGTTTGAATGAATTGCAAAATCTTGATACAATGCAAAGCTGGGGGTTTTTTTTTTGTCATCATCTTGAATTGTAAGTTTCCACGTGTTTTAAATTTCCTATTGAATTTTATATTTGCTAATTACCACTATAAATATGTGGTACATTCTCCATTTAAGAATTCATAGTTGAGTTTGATAATATATGTGAATTTTTTTCCTGCAAGTGAGTGAACCCTTAAATTCGGTTATTTGTCTAATTTTTTGGTAGTGAATTTTTAAGTTCTTTATCCTGAATGGTGAGAGATTCCTTTATGATTTAGTGTTGCACTCCATCTATCCCTAAGTTACTTTCCAGTTTCCATCAAACGCTTTCAGCTTTTTTGAGTCGCACCGTGCTTTAATTAAAAAAATTTAAATCTACATACGTTGCATTGACATATTGAAATGGAAAGGAGCGTGATTGATTTAAGTAAAACAACCAAGAAAAAAAGATCTAAGAGGAAAATATTTTTCTAAAAGAAGATATCATGATCTATAGGTTTTTTAACATTATGACAAGACAATAAATATACGAAAGATTTGTTTATGATAGGGTAATTAAAGGTTCAGCTTATATCAACTTACGTGTCTAGGTCACTGCTATATCATTTGAAATGCATCTTCTGCTATTAGTGAGATGTTCTTGCAACTTGTGAGAAAAAGTTTCTTCACCTTGAGAAATTTTCAATTCAATAACATCATGAAGGCATAAATTTTAGAATAGACTTCCTAACACATTGGATGGCACAAATTGTAAGTTTTTTTACAAAACAGCAGTATGAAATTTGTTACATTGTTTTCATGAACGTGGTACCTCTCCTATCCAGTGACTTGTTGTTCCGATGAGTGTGGGTTGGTGCCATGTTTCACTCCTTGTATAGTTTCACTTTGGTTGAAAGTTAATATTACTTATCTTTACCAAAAAAAAAAATTGTTACATTGTTGAATATTCATATTACATATATCTCGCTTCAATTACGTTATTAGGCTTAGTGTTTACACTTCCTTGAAGAGCAAGTTCTGGTTCAGATCTTCTCCAGCTGATAATGAACAAAATTTCTTCCATTAAATCAAAGCTTCCCATATTTGATAATGATAGTGCAGGGGCACACAAAGGTTTACCAAAAGGTTCCTGGATTGCTGTGCAATCAGGAGTGCATTGCAATCAGGAGTAGTACAGGGCCTCGTTACATCTAATTTACAAGTGCACTCCCCTCTTAATCTAGACATGTATCATTCGCTTGCCTTAAGAAACTTTAGAGAAGATCTCTTTGGGTAACCATAAAGTAAGCCATTTACAAAGATCGCTTGCCAAGGACTAATAAGAAGAGCTTTACATTGCACAGTGAAGTAGTGGCCCACTTCACAGCTGTTTACGCATTTCTCTAGTCTGCCAGAGGAATCGAAAAGGACATCTTTTCGCCTGTCAGTAATTGAACCATAACCCCAACAAGAGACATGATAGCATATACCCTCTACTCTATCAACAGTGATCCTCGTTCAGTCTGTGCGAGGTGTATGTGCCATCCCAGCCATCTGTGGACTTCTGGTTTGCTGTCATGATTTAGCTTTGGTACATGGAATAATGAGGAGAATTCATTGTCAAAAAGGAGCTAAAACATCACCTGCACGCCACGCACAATTATGCATCCATGCCGCTGCATGAAAAAGTGGTTTCTAGATGAAGATCACCCCACTTTTGTTTATCCGTGCATCTGTACATATATTACTGAATACCGAAGAACTTGAATTTTGGTATTGACTTCAAAACTATCATTATACATTTGGCATCTGCAAGTTAACTCTTAACTTACTGTGGTTGGAGGGCCAATTATTTCACTGATCAAACCACCTGTTCTCTTAAAAACTGGAATTCAGTGTAATTAATTGCTGTATGAAGGGAATCATTATGTAATAGCATAGACTTGCTTTGAACTTACAACTTCCACTTTTAAGCGCCACCTACAGTGAGTAGACCATAAAGATAGACATCATTGCTTGATGATTGAACATATGTTGATATGTCCATTACGTTTATTGCAATGACATGCCTGGGACTCAGCATGCAATCCAGCGTTCTTAGCAAAACCTCTATGGGTTCATTTGAAGGACCACCACCATGATTTCATTGGCAGCTGCAGGCCATGGATTCTCGTATTAAGCAACCAATCTGGTCCTATACTGTGGAAAATAGATTTTTTTTTTGGTATCCTGTCATTTGAAGGTAAACTAGAAAGGAGATCAGGTGTGAACCCCGAGATCGTACTTTGATTAGTCCCATTACAGTGATGACTCGCTAAAGAGGAAAAAGAAAGGGTGAAAAGATGATGAGATGAATAAAAAGGCTTGCCAGCAGCCGGAGAGAGAGTTACTTATATGTGCATTGTATGTCCTCCCTCCAACATCTTGACCAAGGAAGAAAGGAACATGCACGTTTTAATATGTATTTTGAGAATCGAGAGAGACCAATACCAAATTATCACCACATGCTGCAATATGAATTTTTGAATGCATCTACTTTGTTTCTTCTCCATCAATAGGCATAACTATCGGTCTAAATGAGAGATTCAAAAAGTTATGCAAATTCTCTCACTTTTAGTTCATTCTTATAAGTCTGCCTTAAACCAATATCCCTTATAATATATCTCCTCTCATATGGGGAATTTGGTTTGCCATGGTAGACAAAGATTGAGCATCCTAGACAATTTCAAGTGAAGAGATGATTCTATAGACTGGTTGCAAGCTAATGTAATTTTTGGTATATTACACTATTGATTTAGTTCTTGAACATTCTATAAATTCATCTGCCATATGATGGATCTGTGCAAGGGCATGCTTCTCACTACTTATGTTTGTATAAGTTATGAAGGAAATTTAAGCCTAGTCATATTTTGAGTGAAATTCATAGATACTACAATAATCATGGTTGAGGCACCTAGTTTGGCTCTGATTCAAAGTCAACTGTAATGGATTTAGATTTTGGTTTGTTCAAGGAACATCCTTTTGGAATGCTTGAAAGGAATGTGGCCTTCTGTTGAAGGGTCGTGCGATTCCTTGTACCATCTAACTTGAATTTGGCACATCCTATATTTTTGGCTTCGATATGTCAAGCAATGTTTTCAGTAAAGGACACTAGAACACACAACGACTCAATCAAGAACTATAGTTCAGCAACCCTCTCAACAACCCACAGCCTAGAGCATGCATCGATACGCAAATGTTGAGGGTTCTTTAAGCCCAATATACCACTTAACTTTTCCACAGCTTTGCAACCTTCTATGTAGATGTCTTGCAAATGATAACATACCTACGACTTGAATCTCAAGTAGGTTTTTGCAGTGCTTCACTTGAAGTTTTTTTAGTTTCTTCAAGGCATTGGCAAGAAGTACTCCCGGTGGACAAAAGGTTAACTCACTCCAAGAAGACTTTGATTGATTGAGGACCCCAAGAGATCATCCTACCTTATCACATTCTATCCTTTCAATTGACCCATAGGCATCCATTGATAATTCCTCTAATAATCACAACATACCAAGAAGCTCAGTCTCTATCAGCTTGGAGCAACTGATTATTGCCAGTGTCCTTAAGCTATAGATGGTACAAATAATCTCTCAAGGTCACATGCAATCAACATAAGTGCTCCATTGAGTTGAATTTGCAGTCGAGATTAACCAAGTGTCAAATTGGACAAGATTTTCAAGTTACACTGTGGCAATCCTCTTGAGTTGAAATTGTAAAGGTCTAAAGAAAGTAAAGAAGGCAGTAGCTTGATGAGGGGTTGCAGGTCTAGTCTATACAAGCAAGATTTTTGGGAAGAGAAAGGGGACTCAACTCTAGGTGGTGCAATGATATTGAGAAGACACAACTCCAACTTCTTCAGGTTGGATAGCCTTCCAATCCACCCCATGTCATATGTGTGCATTAGGTCTAACGTGGGTGGACATTCAGAGCCTTGGATAGGACGAACTCTACCAAATTGATAAGTTTCAAGAGATTTAGGACTACTTGCAATGAGCGAGATTTAACATGTTAATAGACAAAACTCAATGGAAGCTCAGCCAACTCTTCAATCTCATCGCACCGTTTTGAGTCAAGCATTGAGAGGCAAGAATTGGACGTGCAAGGTTCTAGAGCCAGAAATTTCAAGGATCTTTAGAGCTTACCTTTTGCATATTGGCAGGTTCTAGCCCTTGATCTGATTGACCTTCATATGATATTATTAATCCCTCGTATGGTGTTGTTTATGTTGAAAGGTCTCAGTTACTTCATTTCTAAATTTTTGACAAACATTACCACACTAATGTGAATTATACAGTAACATTTATGACATGAAGTTTAATAACTTGGACAGGGAGAAAAAAAACAGGACCTAGCTAGAGATGATATGCTTACCAGTAGGTCATAGAAGAGGACGATGTTCTTGCTTTTAAGACTACAAGAGATGAAACAATACTAAATTTGTCAAACGAGGCCAAAGAGGAGAGAACTAGCATCCACTGAGACAATTACCTGAGATTTGAGAATGTCTTCCCCGATGAAGAAAAATCTACAAGATTGCCATCAAAAGGTGAGATACGCTGGCGCATAACAGCTTTGATACTGGAAGGGTGTATGATATCTTCGGTTTTGTGGGATGTCAAGCTCATTTGCACATTTACTCATAAAATAATGAATTTATGCATAATAGACCTACTGCTCACCCCGAAGTCTAGAAATTTGACCTTTGTCAGCGCATCCCTTATCCCTATACCAGATAGCCTTTGTGCAAAAACTAACATTTGACTTGATCACATATATCAAATAGACGTGCACCCTCCACTTGCAGCTCGGTCCGCAAAAACCAATGTCAAGGACAATTTCCATACAAAACCATAATGTTTGGAGAAGTGTTAAAAGTTTCGTGCAGATGCAAGTCAACAAGGTGTTGCATTGCCGGTCTCAAACCACAAAACTTGTCTAATGAGTAGTAACAAGACAAAAAACCACCACAGGCACCATTAGCCATAACTGCAATTTAAGAGTGAATAATGAAAGGACTCAATAGCGAATATCATTTAATTCTAGAGTAAGTCTAGTTTAGTTCTCTTGACTTGTGCTCTATTTTTAATTTCATCATCCTTTTTCTCTAGCAATTGATTCCTTTAACTTGCTTGATTTTTGAATTTGATCCTTTTGTGACCTACCACTACTTGCTCCTTTAAATGTTGAGTGACCACGCTAAGTGGGCTCACTTAAATGATGTGACCAAACACATGTATGATAAAGTGAAGTCTATTTTTTTTTCTTTCACATAAATAGTAAGTGAACACTTCAATCTTATCATCCAAAATATACTCAATTGAGAAAAACATAAAAATGAGGAGAAAAGAAAATTAAAATGCCAGCAAATGGCATTTGAACGGTACATTAGGCAACCGAAATCTAGGTAAAGTGCCACCAGGGTTGGCTAGCCTCCCCCCTCTCTTCTCTCTCTCCTCTTTCGCTTTTCCATCAGCTCTTAGTATAGAAGATTGCCAGATTGCAATTAAAACTTCTTTTTTGGGTCAGTAAACATTTCAAAGAAGCAACAGTAGGTGACAGAAGATCAAATTGCAACTAAATGTATCAAGCAAGATATGATACTCAATCTAAAGAAAAGTTTGAAAGATAATCAAAAATTGATTGAGCCCACAATATGAATTACAAATGAAGAAATTTCCATCCAACAAAGTCTTTTAAAGTATTAGAAACAGAGTGTATGGATTAGATAGATAACAAAAGCTCAATTCCAACACAACCCAAGTGCAAACAACTTAGCTATCCATGATTTGACTCACTTTTATCAATTCTAAAATCTGGTGGTGTTATGTTGATTTTGATAGATAAAAAAAATCAACTATGGGGCACTAAGGAGATGCAAACCCATGTGCAAAAAGAGCCCAAAATATACAAATAACTCTCAAAGCCAAAGGGAGCTAAATACAACATGATTATGGACTATGTCAACCAAGGCTTTTACATCCATACACAAGTCTCCATTACACCAAACACGGATAATTTCAAGCCAATTTTTGATAAAAATAGAAATGAAAGATTGTTCTCCATCAGAATCTCTCTTGTTTTGCTCTATTGAAATCAACCAAAAGAATTGTTGAATTTATGTCCCGAGTTTGAGCCCTATATGAGACCCATCCCTTCTTATTTTGTAGTGAGGCCATTAAACAATGCTGCTTTTTTGTAAGAACCCTATTTTGTAGGGATCCTCTTTATTTTGTAGAACAATCCTCCTTATTCTTAGGGACCCTATAGTAAGTTATTTTTCTATATTGCCAAAGGTCGTATTTAGGAAATGAAATAAATGCCAAAAAAACAAATTACATAATTTCATATATCATTATCCACTTTTTCCTTCTTCTTTTTTAAGCAAAACAAGTTAATTTCAGATATAGAGTTCATCATACTTATTATTTCTCATCATTCTTATCTTATAATTATATATATTAGGAAAAATTCAAATAAAAAGTAGGAAAATATGAAACATAATTTTTTATCTTTTATTTTTTTAATTTATTGTATATGCTTATGATTTACGTGGGAACATTACGATAACAAACAGATTTTTTAAACTTTTTTGGCAGATATAGAAATGACTTGACGTAGATCCAGAATGTCTTATCGCTACTCAGGTTGTTGATGGCAAGGCGAACTTGGATTGACTACCATTACATGATCATGCTAGTGGGGCCCATCTTTTTCACCAGACAACTCCTCGTGTGCTTCACTCGCAACCACATTAGCATTGGCCACCCCTCACGATCACTCCTATATACATTTATGAAATATCCCTCGTATTATATCGTGACAATTTCACTTCCTTCCCTGATGTATTCACTCGTTTTCTTATTTTTTATTTTCCTTATTTGGTAGCATGTTTTGTCAGAAAATAAGGGAGACTGAGAATAACAACGAAGATTGAGAGGAATTTTGGGAGAAAGAGCTTCTTGTATATTCAGTCTACTTTTTGTACAATTACATCGATCCTCTTATAATGTAAGAGAAGAAGAATAAAAAAGGAATTGATATATGAAGAATAAAAAATTTCCTATTTACAAATATCACTAAATCAATTAGAATTAGATGGCATAATCAGAATCCCCAATAATATCTTCGACTCCAAATATATCTTCAACACTCCCTCTCAAGCTGGTGGCTTATAGATATCAAGAACACCAAGCTTGCTTAATAAGTATGTGTGTTGCCTCGACATAATGCCTTTGTGAAAATATCTGCGGGTTGATTTTCGGTTCAATTCCCCTTGTTACGATGATTCCCTCTGTAATTTTATCTCGAGTAAAGTGACAATCAACTTCTATATGTTTTGTTCTTTCATGAAAAACTGGATTCGCCGCCAATTTGAGTGTAGCATCATTGTCACAAAATAATTCAGGTTGGTCCATTGACCCGTACTCCAAGATCCGAGAGTAATCCTCGTATCCAAATAATTTCACAGTAGTCTTTGCCATGGCCCGATACTCGATTCAACCGATGATAATGAAACGGTCGATTGCTTCTTTGTCTTCCATGAGATTAGTGATCCTCCCAATTTAATGCGAAAACCAAGTGATAGATCTCCCGGTCATTGGGCAAGTCGCATAATCTGTATCACAAAAGGCTAACATTTTCATGTTGCAGTCACGAGATAGAAATATTCCAAGTCCTGGACAACCCTTCAAATATTTCACAACCTTTAAAGCAGCATTCATATGAGACATTTTTGGGTTATGCATGAATTGACTAAGCATCTGCACCGCATAACAAATGTCAGGCCTTGTCATAGTCAGGTATATTAGTTTCCCGACCAGTCGCTGATATCCTGATGGATCTTTGAGTGGGGGATCTTCAGTAGAAGAAGAGAAATTCTGATCGTACTCATGAGTAGTCAGCTTGGCATTTTGTTCAATCGGTATAACGGCTGGCTTGCATCCCGATAATCCTGCTTCTGCAATAATCTCAAGGATGAACTTTCTCTGGCTAAGACTGATCCCTTTATCTGACCGAGCAATTTCTATGCCAAGGAAATATTTAGGGGGACCTAGATCCTTGATGTGGAATGTAGAATGCAAGTATTCTTTGAATTTTTCAACATGAGAATCATTATTCCCCATAATAAGTATATCATCAACATATATGAGCAAATAAATTGATGAATTACCTGCATTCCTTGTAAATAAAGCATAGTCATGCTTAGAATGCTAAAAACCTGCGTCGGTTAGTGCCGCCGTAAACTTGGCATACCACTGTCTAGATGCCTGCTTCAATCCATAGAGGGATTTGCGTAGACGACATACTTGCAACTCCCCCTGTCTGCGTAATCCCGGTGGAAGATCCATATAAATCTCTTCATCGAGATCTCCATGAAGAAAGGCATTATTTACATCCATTTGATGCAATGACCAATTCCGAATAGCAGCAATAGATAGAAAAGTACGGACAGTGACTTCCTTGGCAACTGGAGAGAATGTTTCATGATAATCGAAACCTTCTCTTTGAGTAAATCCCTTGGCTACCAGTCGAGCCTTATAACGTTCAACTGAACCATCTGCTTTAAATTTGATCTTGTAGACCCATTTACAACCGATTGGTTTTCTGTGTTTGGGTAGTGGAACAATATCCCATGTATGGTTCTCTATCAGTGCATTCAATTCAGATTCCATTGCAGTTTGCCATCGAGGGTCACATGAAGCTTCTTTAAAGGAAGATGGTTCTTGTTCTTCTGATAAACGAGTAATGCAACACATGTGTTCAGGTGACAACCTGCCAAATGAAACATATGAGGAGACAGGATATCTTGTACCTGGTGAACTTGCCGCAGAACAAATATAATCCTTGGTCCATGTAGGTGGACGAGTTTGTCGTCCTGAACGTCGGGGCTCTACTGTTAATATCTGCGTTGGTGAAGGCACAGATTCTGACAAAGATTCAGCTATCCTGTTTTCTGACGAAGACATAGTCATGGAATCATCCTCGGATAATAATGGAGATGATGTTGGAGGACCAACTTCAGATAATGCTGGTGAAGTTGATGACTCTCGTCGAATGGGTGAGTCTCTTTGGATAGACATAGGTTGCTCTGGAGCAACTAATAGATACTTGTGGAGTCGTGGATAAGTTTTCTTCGAGATAAAAAGGATGATTGCCTCCCGATGATGAGGTAGTCGAGGAGGCTGTCATATCTTTGAACGGGAACACATCTTCATGAAACATGACATCTCTACTTATAAAAAAATGTCCTGTAGATATTTCCATAACTCTGTATCCTTTTTGAAATGAGGGATAACCCATGAAGACACATCGAGTAGCGCGAGGACCCATTTTATCTAGAGGGCCAACATTAGTTGCATAACATAAACAGCCAAACACACGAAGATGTTCATTTTTAGGCTGTTTGTTGTAGAGCATTTCAAAAGGTGTTCTTCCATCAAGAATTCTAGTTGGCATGCGATTAATCAAATAAGCAGCCGTGACCACACAATCTCCCCAATAGTCTTCGGGTATGGAGGCTTGGTATTTCAATGCACGAGCTACTTCTAAGAGATGCCTATGCTTACGCTCTACAACTCCATTCTGTTGTGGAGTATAGGTGCAAGAGCTTTCATGAATTATTCCATGAGAAGATAGAAAATTGATGCAATCAGAAGTGAAGAATTCACGCCCATTATCTATACGAATTCGATGTACAGATTGATCAAATTGATTTTTAATCAAGGAGACGAATTTCGATATATGAGAAAAAGTTTGGCTTTTCGATTGCATCAAATAAACCCAAGTGGCTCGTGTATAGTCATCAACAATTGTAAGAAAGAATCGTGAATCATCCCGGTGAGAAGTACGATATGGGCCCCAAATATCCATATGAAGCAAATAAAATGCTTTATTGGCTCGAGAAGTGCTTGTGGGAAACGATGCTCGAGAATGTTTGGCTAAGGGGCATACTGGACATTTAGGATGAGGAAAAGACGCACTATGACCCAATCTTTGGTGAAAAAGGAGATTTTTATTTCTATTGATGGCATTACAAGAAATGCTCTTATTTAATAAATTTAAATCTCCTGGAAAATCAATTGAATAATATAGGCCTTGTGCAGAACTACCCAAGCCCATCAGTCTGCCAGTTAAAAGGTCCTGAAAGAAACAATTGTCTGAATTGAATATTGCACGACATGAATTGTCTTTGCACACTTTGGATACGGAGAGTAGATTAAATTCAAAACCAGGAATGTATAAGACATTCTTGAGTAGGAAGTTCGGACCAAGTTGAACGGTTCCGGTTTTAGTAACATGGATGACATTTCCATTTGGAAGACGTACTGTAATGATGGATTGTGATTCTTTATCCACATGAGAGAATAATTTATCATTGCATATAATGTGGTCACTAGCTCCTGTATCGATAATCCATGCATCAACTGGAAAAAAATTCTCTTTATGAAGAAAGGTACCTGAGAATCCCGCATTCTTGTCATCGATTTTTAATCGATTCAGAATTTGCACAATATGTTGATATTCTTCCTTGGATATTGATTGTGGTTCCTCTTCGCCTCTTTGTGTTGAAACCCGATAAACTAATAATTCCTTTTCTTTTTTATTTTTATCAGAAGGTTTCCCATGTAATTTCCAACATGTATCAACTGTATGATGCGGGCGTTTGCAATATTCACAAATTTTATTTTTGAATTTACCATTTTGCCCACTGATTTTTCCTGACGACGTGGCGCCGCGGGGACCGTTGGATCCCCTATAAGTGGGAGCTGACGTGGCCTGATAAGGGCTGTCAGATCCACGCGGGATGATGGCCGAATCTGAGCCGTCCATCTCAGTCCACTGAGGAGAGCCGTTGGATATTCTCCTTTTATCCCAGCCGTCGGATTTCTTCCCATCATCCCAGCCGTCCATTTGATGAACCCTAGGGTTCTCTTCAATTTTCCTTGCCGCAGCCACTGTTCTGCTGCTGCCTTTGGAGTTTCCAGCAGCTTCCATGGCTCCGCCGGAGATAACGCCGGATCCTCCTCCGCCAAGGGCGACCAAGCTCATCCCTTCTCCATCTCGACCGTGCGAAGCCGAGGCAAGCCGCTGATTTTCTTCTTGGACAGCCAGTTGAAATATACAGCCGAAGCGAGAGGAGGGCTCCATCGCAAGTATTTGTGACCGGAAAGCCGAGTAAGAATCATTGAGGATGAGTAAGAATCTCGTAGCCTTTTCTCGGTCCCTTATTTCCTTGTATTGTCTCAATGTGTTCTCGGCTCCTTGTAGGCGTTCTTCGGCGGCCTCGAGTTCGTTCCACAGCGCGGAGAGGCGATTGAAGCAAGCGGTAACCGAGAGATTCCCTTGCTTCAATTCGATTAATGCTTGGGTGATCGAGAAAAGCTTCACTCGATCTAGGCGTCCATACATCTCTCGAGATGTTCTCCCAAAAATTTTCGAGTCCTCGCCGGTGATAGCCCGGCCCGCGACGTCCGAGCGAGACAATTTCCGATCCAGTACGCACAAGCGATTACATTTTTCCAGAGTCGTTGTTGACGCTCCTCCGTCGGAAAGGGAACGGCTCCGTCAAGGAAGCCATCTTTATCTTTTGTGACGAGGGCTCGCCGGAGATCCCGAGCCCAAGTCGAGTAGTTTTCCGGTCCGGTCAGTAGCAGGTTGATGAGGCGGAGCTCGGGTCCGTTCGCCGGCGAGGTGTAGAGTGCATCACCGGGTTCAGGCCGGCCGCCGCCGGTGCCACCGATGGGGAAGGGGTACGGCAGGAAACCGGGCGGTGGTGCCGGGTAGGGATTCGTTCCCTGACCCGGATAGGATCCGGATCCGAATGATGGTGCCGGGTAGGGATTCGTTCCCTGACCCGGATAGGATCCGGATCCGTGACCCGAATTCGTCTGAGTCGGGTCTTCCTGTTGATGGGCTGGACGGTTGTCACTGGATTGGGCCCCAAGGCCCGGATGATTTTTGCCGGATGATTGTTGAGCCCAAGACTGTCCTGGCCCAGTGAATTGGGGCCATGCCTGTCCTGGCCCAATAGTTTGGGGCCACGCCTGTCCCGGCCCAATGGCCTATTGGCCTTGGACAGGGAACCAAGGTATTACTGGTGTAATCCCTGGAAATGTAGTGGCCCAAGGAGTAAATCCGGGTCTCTGATCTGAAGCAGGAGATTGTTCCTCTTCGGGCAGAACCTCCGGATCTGACGATGGTGGAATTTGATCTTGGGAAATTTCTTCTGCCATGGTATCAAAAAATTAAAAACCTAAATACTCGTTGGTTTGTTTGCAGGATGAAGGACTTCTAAGGTCTTTGCGGAAGCTATGCCCAGAGTGAAGGCTCTGATACCATGTCAGAAAATAAGGGAGATTGAGAATAACAATGAAGATTGAGAGGAATTTTGGGAGAAAGAGCTTCTTGTATATTCAGTCTACTTTCTGTACAATTACATCGATCCTCTTATAATGTAAGAGAAGAAGAATAAAAAAGGAATTGATATATGAAGAATAAAAAATTTCCTATTTACAAATATCACTAAATCAATTAGAATTAGATGGCATAATCAGAATCCCCAATAATATCTTCGACTCCAAATATATCTTCAACATGTTTTTCTATTTTTTATTTGTCATTAACTTTTTGTCTCTTTCACATTAAATGTGCATTCAACATTCAACGTGAAAAAAACAAAAATTGATGTCAAATAAAAAAAATGAAAAGATGCTACAAAATTAGAAAAATAAAAGAAAAAGAAAATAAGTGAGTACTTCAAGAAAGGCGATGAGTTTGTCAAGATAAAATGGAAGCGATACATCAGCAATGTAAATAGGGGTGATTATGAGGGATAGCCAACGCCGATACTAGCGAATAAGCAACCCAATAGGATATGCTGATATTGGCAAATAAGCGGCCCAATAGGCAGACCACGTCATTGCGGGAGAAGCCCACATGCGGGCGATATAGAGAGGGACTTATTGTAACCAAACAAAAGGAAGATTGTTCATTGGCCTTTTATTTATTTTCCTCTTGTGTCTGAACAATGTCTACATAATCAATTTCCATTTTCATTACTTTTTTTATTCATTTTTATTTTGTATTTTGTATTTTTTTTGTATTGTTTACTGTTTTTTTTTTTTTTTTTTTTAAAGAGGACACATACTAGGCTCGGTTCGAAAATAGACATACTTGTTGAGAGGCATGTTTTGCATAACTGCTTTTCTGCTTAAATTTGGGGTGATCGATTGTCTTGTATCAAGTAGTTCCCTTACCCTTTTATAAGGATGGGTGGAAGATTGTTAAATGGCCAAAAATAAAGAGAAGGAGAATTGTTCTACAACATATGTAGGGTTCCTAAAAAAGGGGGAGATTGTTCATCGGCTTTTTTATTTATTTTCTTCCGGATTCTAAACAAGTTTTGCATAATCAATTTCCATTTTCATTACATTTTTTTTATTTTTCTTCATTTTGATGAGTTTGATTGTTCAATTGCCAAAAATAAAGAGAAGGAGAATTGATCTACAAAATATGCAAGGGTTCCTACAAAACAAAAGGAACATTGTTCATTGGCCTTTTATTTAGTTTCCTATTATGTTTGAACAAGGTCTACATAATTAATTTCCGTTTTCATTACTTTTTTTTTATTCATTTTTATTTTTTTTATTCTTTTTATTATTTACTATTTTTATTAAAGATGACACAAATTAGGCTCGGTCGTAATATAGACTTGTATTGGGAACTCACAAATTGAGTGATGGACATAAATAGGCTTATTGTACTAGCCCCTTTCAATTCTAACCTCACTAAACTCAATCTCAAATATATAGTAGTACCAAAGTATTTTCCACTATAATCATGAGAAGTGCACACTAAGTACATTTTCAATTATAACAAGCCCATTTTTCTATTATCTCTTTTTCTCTTTTTTGTTATATATATTTATATATATATTATTATATATCTATATCTATATCTATATATCTATATCTATAATCAAACAAACTTACTCATTTATCTATTCTAAATAAATGGAAGCAAGATCAATGCTCGGGCCCAAATTTGCTTAGACAGAAGACCTTTGGCCGGACTGCCTCGGTCAGCCACCATCTCAACTACCAGTCATTTAGTAGTCACGCACAGCCACAGCATGATCGATCGAAAAAAACAAATAAAAAAGAACACCGTTAAACGCAGCAGGAAGACACGCCGACATGATAGGGTGGAAACAAAAAAAAAACGATATGGTCAGATTCAATCTCAGCAACAACAAAATCTGACTGAAATCGTGCTCAACAATCGATACGCACTCAAAATAATCCAACCATCAGAGACAAATCTATGCAGATTCAGTGTAAGAATTTGATCGAACATATGGTGTGCAATTGATTGATGGTTCAAAGCTAAACCAACGCCAGATGCTCCAAATCAGAGAAGTAGATCATGGTAACAGAGGATTCGATATCCGATCTACAGGAAGGGTAGAAATGGAAATCGGAACCTGCGGAAGAGCTCCAAACTGGATCTCAGCGCGCGCCTCAGGATCCCCGGCGAAGATGGCTGAAGGCGCTGGGAGGGCGATGAGGGAAGTCCTCTGTAGTGACGAGGAAAAGCAGACTCCAACTCTCTGAAGCCGCAACGCGTGATCAAATCGCTTTTGTAGAGAAAATTGCTTTTCTGGATAACGACGAATCCATTCCGTTGTGGTGTACTTGAATTCTGTTATGCGGAGATCTTCTCTGTTTTCCACTTACCTCTTCCTCTGTCACTCTTGCTGGACGCTCAGGTATACTTCACGATGGAGAGCATGCATAAAAGATAAAGGCGCAATACAAGGTATACACGGAACTAATGTACACTTTTGATTTGATACTAAATACATCGAGCTCTCGCACAATTCTCACATTATATGCTTGAAAGAAGAGTCACTGGCTACTAACTCATCCCCTTTTTTCTCTTCCTCTATGATTCTTACTCGCAGTAAGAATGTGGGTTGGCTTTATATGTCAAAAAGAATTTCATTCGATTGGTGCAGGTTCAAATGCCGTTCCCTCCATTGTTCCATTGTGGTGAAGAATTAGACTCCAGGAGATTCATTCCACATGTTGTAAGCAACAGGGGGTGGGCTTATCTACTGCAATAGCAGTAGTAGAAGATTTCATGATGTTGCCGAGGACGGAGCATTGGACAGAGATGGCAAATTTCATGATATTGAACGTGGCTACTACATGTACCCAATAACAAGTAATATTTCTAGTCAAAAAGTTATAAATCGTAATGTCAAACTTGCATGTTTTTCTTATTATATATCAAAAGTAACAATACTAAGTATTGGTAGGAAGGATTTTAAAAAATGATGGAATCCATTTATATGCATATCTTATTTTCCTATCATGCTTCACTAGTCATTTATCCACTAGAACGAAAAAAAAATTCTCAATCTTGATTCATATAATCATGGATAATCAAATAAAAGGTCATTGCAGTCCTACAGGTCACAATAATTCTACTCATTTTCTCCTCATTTTTTGTTCCATAATAATTTAAGTTTTTTGGCCAAAAAAATAATTTAGGGATTTATATATTCTTTGAAAAAAATCCAATTCAAAATTTTAGTGTTTCCAAGAATATTTTGGGATGCCCCTCTAATGCACTACTTTATTAATGGTGGATGAGGCCACTTTTAAAAATTTATATTTTAATCGATGGTGTGCCCACAATCCTAATCTTATTTGAAATAGAGAAACTAATACTACCAGCTACAAAATCTATAGCAATCTAACCAGGTAGAGATTCATGCTAAACCAAATAAACACGACCTAATTCTGAGACAATTAACGAATCGCACAAACTTTGCATAAAAAAAAGTTCATATCTTCTCTATTCTATTTCTTATATAAGAACCGTTGATTGCAATAGTCTCCATACATAAATCTGATGGAGAACATAGTAGACTCAATAATTCAAATTCATTTGGGTGCACACCTCAAGAACATCTTCGGAGAAGATATTTGATGTTTAAGAAGTTAGAGTTGTCTTAGCCTTGAAAATCATATATAAATAGGCATGACATTTATTTTTCTCATTATTGGTGTGGATAAACTTGCCTACTTTATATATAATACATGCTCAAAACTGGAAATAATATAATTGGTAACTTTTGTTATTATTGATTTACTCCACAAACATGAATGCACATCCCAGATAATTACCTAACTAGATGAGAACATTAAAATCCAGCCACTAGATTGTCGATCATTTCTATCCAATCGATAACCCATGAAGATTTGAGAATATAATATCGAATGTGGTTATTAGGTGTATCCGGAATATACTCAAAGTGCAAAAAGTTAAGGAGTAATATTTCTAGACAAAAAGTTATAAATTGTAATGTTAGACTTGCATGTTTTTCTTATTATATATCAAAAGGAGCAATGCTAAGTATTGCTACGAAGGATTTCCAAAAACTATCGAATCCATTAATTCATCTAGCACATGTTATTTTCCTTCCGTTCTTCACAGGTCATTTTTCCACTAGAAAATTTTCTCAATTTAGACTAATACAATCAAGGAAAATCAAATTAAAGATAATATAGTCCTACAGGAACACAATTATTCTCCACAGTTTCTATTCCATAATAATTTAACTTCTTTGGCCAAAATAATCTTGGAATTTCTAATATTTGTTGATAAAAAAATCCTATTCGAGTTTTAGTGTTTCCAAGAATACTTTCAGATTGCAATTCGAAATACCCTCAAGTGCGCTAACGTTCTTAATGATGGATGAGGCAGCTTTTAAAACTTTATATTTAGACCAGGGGTGTACCTTGATACTAATCTGATCTAAATAGAAAAACTAATTCTACCAAATACAAAATCTATATGAATCTAATCATGTCGAGTCTCATGTTAACTATAAAAAAAAAAAACAAAAACTATTTTCAGACAATTGACGAATCGCACAAACTTCGCATTGCATCAGAAAAAAAGTTCATATCATCTCTTTTCTCTTTATTGTATATTTTCTTTTATCTACCAAAATTGTATGCACTCGGAGTAACTCCATATCAGTCAATGAATTGTATTTACCCCTTTTGAATCATTCCACAATTGACTGATATGTTAGTCTCATAAATTTTTGAGACTAGGAAAAAAGGTAAGAACCCATAAAAATTTATTGCGTTCAAAGAAAATGGTCGAAACATGAATTTCAAAAGGTAATGTAAACATTGATTTCCAATAAACATTGAGATGCCTTTTCCACTTGACGCTCTTAACGGTGGCTATTGTGAACTAGAAGTATGATAAGCATTTGCTTGTATTTTCTTACATAAAGTTGAATTTGAAGCACCAAAATAATTATTGTAGAGCCAAAGGTTTGAAATCAAAATGGAAAATTACAAGTGTGGCAATATTTTTATTAGTTTTCCAATCAAGAGAATTTACCTTCACTCGAATTTGGATAACTTTTGGTTGAAAAATCCACTTAAAAGCACCATCATGCTACAATTTTTTTGTGAATTACTTCATTGGAGTTGAAAAGAGACTCACTTACATTGAAGGCACTGTAACTGCAATTACCATTAGTTGTATATTTCAAAATTAATTTAGTGAATAGAGAAATTTATTAATAAAATTCTCTTACGTCATACCACTATTTCGGAATTGGATGGTACTTTTTGTTTGTCATAAGTGATGAGGACCTGCCCTAGGTAGAATCACTCTGAATAGTTGAGGCCTCACCACACGGTAGATATGCTTCACGAGCGACAGCATCCTTATTAAATTAAAAAGCAAAGAAACAAATAACTGTCATAAGGGACAAAGAAGATGTGTAATTGACCCATGTAGTTATACAAGAAGGAAAAAGTTCTCTTTGTATGATATCTGGGAGAGCTCTTACTCACATTATATGAAATGATCGAGTCTCATACAGTTTTACATCAAATACATGAACCCTGGAATCATCGACCATTAACTTGTCCCCATGTTCTCTTCGTCCATAATTTTCTCCATAGCAGCAGCAAAAGGAGGACATCAATTTGCTTTTCACATGACAAAGAATTCTATATAACTTTTAAAACAATTGATGGAGATTTTACCAAATCTCTCATAATTTCATAGCAATGAGGTCTTGAGTTTAAATCTTTCAAACTCTCATTTGCCTTCCTAATCAAATATGTTCACGCTTAGTACTAGGCAAAAAGGCTTGACTAAACGTGAGGGGAAGTAATATAATATTTAGATATTAAATCACGTATTCATCTAATGGTTTAAATTTTTAGGACAGTTGAGAGTGTTCCAAAAAAATAAAATCACATGGCATCAAGGAAGGAAATTCTGAGCTTAAATCTTCCAAACCCCATGTGTCTCCCTCAATTGCATATCACAGTCATACCTGTAATTAAGAAAAAGAAGTCCAAGATGTTATGATCATCACGAGAGAGAGAGAGAGAGATTACCAAGGATGAAATTTTCTGGTAGATCACTGATTCGATTTTAATATACATGCAAGGTTGCATTATGAGAGACATGATCGTTGGGTGCATGTCCAAAGAGGTTTTCAAATGTCAGACATTGAGAATCTTGCTTTGAAGCACTAGAAGGACTAGAAACTGGCTAAAGTGTGAAGTACCAAATGATGAAGGGCCCTATAAATAGATAAATACCGAGTCATGCTCATTATTGATGTGGATAGACTTACACAATTTGCTTTTAACACATTCCCATACTAAGAAATATTATCAATAGCAGGTTTTGTTAGAATTGGTTTTCTCTATAAATGTGCATATACACTCCTAGATTAAAATGCCGGTGATTTTGATGGATGGAAATGTTGATGGCAATAACACGATACCGAACACGGCTATTGCAAGTACGTGATGAAATCTTAAAGTAAGTAGATAATTATTTTCTGCCGAAAGTTATTGTCCGTAGTAGCTGTCATTACCATTGATTAGAAAGATCTCTGACAATGGTTAAACTTATTCATCCAGAGTACATAACGTCCAATGCATATCTATATGAGAGAAACAAACATTTTTTTGAGCAAGCGAAGAAAAGGACATGGTGAAATAAATTAGTCGATATAGGTAACCACAAGCATTGCATGTGCAAAATATGTTTTTCCATATTTAATAATGTTTTTAAATATAAATAAGAACATTAATTTTAGTGAATAGTAATATGAAAGAGATGCAACTCTTGCATAAATGAATTTACAACTCACTAATAAATATTACCCTTGACAAGAAGAAATAGTTATATTAATTAACTTTGAAACAAATTAATTTATAATGACAGAGGAACAATATGTAGATTGAAAAGTCATAAATTGATTTCAAACATTGTATCTCATGGTTATGGCATCTAAGCAAAAGACAATGGGAAATTATAAAGAAGATTGGAAACACCTTCTTATACGTTTCTAATTTCAATGTTTAAAAAAAATCTAATTTTAATTTTAAGCTTGTAGTGATATTTTTTATGTGTCAAAATTTTAATCTAATTATTTATCCATATAAAATATATATTCTCTTGAGGTATTTCTATTATATGCCTACGTCACTTGTCATTAATGAAAAAAAAAAATTCTACACAAAAACTATGTTGTACTCGCATAGTAAATTTTTAACTATAATCATATTATAGAGTAATGAAATATTTATGAGTGATTTTTATTTGTCTTGCATAATATCATATTATTAAGCCACCTGATGATGTGATTGTATATTTCAAATTAGGTTTATCATATTAGTGAAATTTAACGCAATTATATGTTTCAAATAGAGTTTGGTTACTGTGTTCTTCCCCTTCCCCCTTCCGCTAGATCATCCTAAAAGATAATAACAATTACATAACGACAAAAGAGGCAAAACGGAAAAGGTTGAATTTTGGGTTTTAGAGTTCCCTTTTTAGTTTATTTTTAGTTTCGTAAGGCTTGCAAATAAACATTAAATAAATAGCAAAGGCGCAAAAGGGAACAGACAAACATGAGCGCCGCCTCGTCCCGCCTCGCGCCATTTGTTGTTTTGTTCCCACGAGTTTGCCCCGATGGGGCAAGGAATTGTCTGAATCCATGCCCATTCCTGTTTTTTACAAAGTCGTAGTCGCATTATAAATGTAGATAAATATCACATAGCTGAAATCATCACATAATCTATTCTTCAAAAAAAAAAAAAAAAAAAAGGACTGTGTGGATGATCTTATTTCCAGTCCAGCCAAAACAAATATGTTGCAATAAAGTGAAAGGCAAGTTCTCTAGAAATTTAAAAAAAAAAAAAAAACACTAACTTGTGGGCTTTAGTCCAATTCTGGCCACTTTCAAGATGCTGTTTGTGACGTCCTGAAATTCGAGCCCTTGGAAGGAGGAATGAACGTTAATTTCGCCAATGCATTGTTGGTTGATCTCACTCGGAATTGATCACTCTTGAGATACTCGACCTTGAGGGGAAAGGCTAATGAGGACAGAACTCGTGCGACTAAAGAACTTGACCTCGGAAAACGACTCGACCGTGAGACTTGCGTAAGGACGATCCCGTAGTCATGCGAGCCGATTTCGGGGACGACTAGAAGTCGATTCGCGGATAGAAATAATGGGACGACGGGTGATTCCGTCTACTGTTATCGAACCCGCGAATGGCCCTATGTCGATTCTTGATAATCGTGCACTTAGAAATAAGAATCGATCCTTCGCAATTTCATGTAGTCAAGGACGTCCATGTGTCGAGAAGTCTTGAACGTGAATTGGCACGAGTCGGTTACGCGCGAATCCTCGAAGCCGCCCGTCGATGCGAGTAGTACCAAAATGGCATTCGGGCGAAATTGACAAGGTATGAGAATCCAAGATTGGACTTCGAATTTTCGGGAACGTCCAAGACGGACTTTTGGACGATGCTTCCTCGACAGTCGACAGTGTCGGTTGAACTGAGTTTTTGAGAAAGGGATTTCGGACCGAGGAAACGAGGAAACGAGCCTACGAGGACGTGGGCCGGACAAGAACAGTTTGGGCCTCACGCCCAAGGTGGGACAGCCGCCATGGAAGGCCCGAGGCAAGCAAGTGAGCCCGTTGGGCCAAACCGACCCTTTACCCTTCCTAGCCCATTGTCTAAACCCGAGCCAATTCGAGCCCAATAAATTCCCGAGCCCGTTCCTATTCATTTTCCGGCCTTTTTCTAGGCCCGTCCTCCATTTTCAGCCCAAGGACAGATTGGGAAATGTGCAAGGTGGAAATGACCAAAATGCCCTTTGATATTTTGAAGAAAAGTCAAAAGGAAGAGAGAGAAGATGAGGTCATTGTTTGGCAAGTAGGGCAAGCCTTGATGGCTTGGATAAGGCTTATCCTTCAGCCTTCACTTCACTCTCTCTCTCCTCTTCATCTTCTCCAAAATCGCAGCCCCTCTCTCCCCCTTCTTCCCTTGCCTTCCTGCAGGTTTCGCTTTCGACCTCTCACCGAAATTGGAGTTGTTCGTTACCTTCCCGGTGGAATCTCGGGCGTGCCACTCACCGTTGCGCTCGGGAGAGAGAATACGTACGGATGGCGTCGGCTGTTCGTCGATCGGAGCTGCCGTCCGATCCGTACGGCGGCCGGAAGTCGGCTGTTTCGGACCGCCTCACGCCAAGCGTCGCCCCTTTGCACAGCTCCGCCTTTTCTTCCGTTTCTCTCCATTTTCGGCCAAACCACCACCCATCCCAGCCACAAGTGGTTCCCCCTCAACCCCAGGTGCCATTGGTCGCTGGCCCGCCGCTCACCGGAGCTCCGGGCAGCCCGTTCAACTCCGGTCGGCCCCCCTCCTCTCCCTGCAAAGGTCTGTTTTCTGAAGTTGGGGGTGTGAGCAGAAGCTTTTGCTGTGATTTCCGTCTCGGGACCGCCTTGGAGTGTCGTGGGAGAAGTCCCCGGTGTCGGGTTCGTCGCCGCCGCCGCGCCGGTGTTGCCGGCCCGCTTAACGGGTGAGTTTAGCTCTTAATCCCTATTTAGTGCCTAAACTTGCTTAGGGTTGGGTTATTTAGTGTTAATGCTGGTTTAGGAGGGTTAATTAAGTGTATTATCCCTAAGATAGGTGGTTAGATAGTTGATTAAGATTAGCTTAGCTTAATCTTGCTTAATTATGCTTGATTATGCTTAAATATTGCTTATGTGTGGTTTATGTGATAATTAAGCATGTTTAGCTTAATTGATTGATTAATTGTGTTTAATCAATGTTTTGTTTAATTTCTGAATTTAATTTATTATTAATTGAATTTCAAAAATTACTGTTCATGGATTACTGTTCACGATTACTGTTCACGTGTACTGTTCATCCGGAAGTGAGATTGTGCATAATTTTATGTGCGTTGATCATATGAAGTGAATTGGATGTGGCATTGCATAAGCATCCGCTTGAATCGTGTGATTTTTACAAAAGAAAGAAAATGATTTGTCCGAGGGACACCGAAAATGGACCGCCTTTATGAGAAAGGAAGTGATTTGTCCAAAGGACACTGAAAATGGACCGCTTTTATGAGAAATGTGGGAAAAATGGTTTGTCCGAGGGACACTGGAAATGGATTGCTTTTATGAGAAAGGATTTGAGGTTTCATATGCAAGTATGTGTGCATTGGCTAATGCTCAAAGATAATAAATCGATTGTAATGGTATGCTTGTGTGATCACTAAGTTGAACCCGCCGCCTCGGCCGGTTCGGGGTGATAGTCCGATTTATCGAAAACCCGGAAGGGGCACGGTTGCGTCTGGAGGAAGGGCGCCGTAGCGCCGTGGCGCCTCGCCATGATGCGGAGTCGCGGTAGAGGCCGGGCCCATGCTCCTTCGGGAATGCCGTCTTGGGCGGGGGTCCCTTGACGTAGCCATGGGGGAGGGCGATGCCTGGCTATGCAAGACACCGGCGGGAGTTCGGTTGTAGCCCGAGGGGGCATAATCGGAACACATGTGGATGCAAGAGTGCATGAGAAATATGGTATCACTGGTTCCGATTATGCATGAGGTGATCACATCATGATTTATGGCACGCACGCATGAATTGATAACGTGCGGGTATGGCAATGGCCAGGTGAGATCGCTTGTGGTGCGATCGCATGTGATTGATGAATTCATCTAACGGCCATGTGCATTGCGTGTATTGTGCTGACTTATCACGTGCAGGGTATGGCATACCGGGTAAGGTTGCATGCGAACCGACTATATGATTGTTGGTCGCATTGCTTGCATTATATGAGTATGGCATACCGGGTAAGGTTGCATGCGAACCGATTATATGATTGTTGGTTGCATTGCTTGCATTGTATGAGGTTTTACGTGCAGGGTATGGCATACCGGGTAAGGTTGCATGCGAACCGACTTTTGATTGTTGGTTGCATTGCTTGTGCTGTATGAGGTTTTACGTGCGGGTATGGCATGCCAGGTAAGGTTGCATGCGAACCGATTAATTGTTTATTGGTTGCCCCCGTTTAGTGAGGAGTGGTTACGGAGAGATACCCCAGGTTGAGTTGGTGTACTAACCAGGGCTTTGGGGGAAGAACTCGCTGAGATTTTATCTCAACCCGTCGTGGTTAACATTTTTCAGGCCCCTAGAATGGCGCACCCGCAAAGTGGAGAATCCTTTTCTCCGGTGATCGACTTGACGGAGTCGAGTTTGATGGGTCCGAGTGACCGTGGTGTTGAACCCGAGGGTTCATTCTGTATAGCTGGATTAGCCTAGTTTCTTTTTGGCCTTGCTTAGAGGATGGATCGGCCCCTTTTGTCTGGCTTGTAATTCAAAAGACGATCCTCCGTTGATTAATCCAGTAAATTGTCTAAATGAGTAGTGATGGTTGTTCTTGTTATTCATCCCTCTATCCATGATTGATTGAATGATTATTTGTTGGACTGGGGATGGTTCGTCTTCCGCTTGCGCATAACGAAAGATTAAAATGAATGGTCATCGACGAGTCCTGGGACGCCACGACCAAGAGAAGGGGTTTCAAGATGGGGTTCTGTTCATTTTTGTCATGGAAAGGATGACATGGCATCGCGGACCGTGCGCTCACGGACGTTGCTGATGTGTATGGTGGAGCTTGATACAACATTATTTCGTCATGGATCTCGAATAAAATCGGGGCGTGACCATTGGGATCAAAGCATGCTGCGCTGTACACTTCGCAAACCCTGAAGAATTCCTCGAGGAGGTTTTACCGCTATTCATAGGGGATGGAAATGCATTCTCTATTTGTTAAAAGGGACTGAACTGATTGGGTTCAACTTTATTTCGCTGAGAGTATCAATTTGGATTGACCAGTATTGAAAGATCCATGTTCGCTGTTGATTTTGGAATTTGATGTTTGTGTCTTTTTTAATGGAATTGACCCTGAGTCTGATTTACAAAAGAAGGAAGTTCTATCCAAATTTACGAATGACAAAGAGGTGTTGAAAGAGAAGCTGAAATTTGTGGAGAAAATCTGGAAAGAAATGAGCCAATAATGCAAGTGAAGGAGAAGAGTCATGTGAGAGTCATATTAGAATGTCTACTATCGTAGGAAGTTGTTTGAAACTCTCCGTTGACAGGAGAGTAATGAGAAGGAAATCCATGCTTAGCATGTTGTTTTAGAATATTTTTACAGATGATTGATTACAAATTCAGCTTATTATGTTGCAATAGCAAGCGCAAGACCTATCAAACTGATACTGCAGCTTCTTTTGCAATGATTTGTCAACACTTTCTTGTCACTAACAGACATATGCAATGTCGTATTGGTACCATTGGCTGAGCTCTACCGGAATCAACATGGCTTTTCAGGATCTTGTACTAGAACATGAAATGATCTTTCGTGACATAAATTATCACACCCTCAGAAAATCTATCACCTATACGAAGGTCCAGTGGAGAGACATTTGAGTGATCGGCACAATCAACCTTGTCTAAAAGGCCAATGTTTAAATTTGCTTTATGAAACGAGCGCATAGCTTTATACATGAAAACTGCTCCCTGTAGGATAGACAAAATTACATGGTCTAACTAGTACGAGGTGGTTATCTTTAGAGACTAGAATTGAAACAACTGCTGGGAAGGACAGGAAGGAACGGATTCGAGATCCTTCTTAGCGGATGTGAACCCAACGGCCAAGATAATTTGGATTCTTTGAAGCAGGTAAGATATTGATCTTATTTGCTTTTTGTGTCAAGGACATCTTAATCTACTGTTTAGAATTAAGAGAATTTGCAATGTTGCAAAATGAGTAGTACAAAACTGAAAGAGATTTGACTTCTCAGGTAACCTTTTGAAAAATTTAAGACAACACGAACGACTTCAAGGCAGTTAGAGACTACAATTACTTACATGCATCCTGTCAACACAATCCATCTATTAGCAGGAATGGGAATAATAGAAGCAAATACCAGTTTTCATACCTTTAATAGATAAAGAGATGCACAATGCTAAACTTGTAGCTTATTCACTGGTGTAGATGCACACAAGGCGGCCATGCATCAACCTTCTCATAAGATTGAAACAAAGTTTGATAAAAAGAAATTACTGAGATGATACTGAGTTGCGGTGAGTGAACATATCTCTTGCTCACCCTCTCTTCAGGCCATGCTTTTTCCCAAAAGAAAATCATCAAAGAATGCTGTGCCGAGTCCTTGTAGTGAAGAAGAAATCACTAGGAAACCGTCAAAACGGCTTATCTCTCATCTCTTCGGTTTCATTCATTCCCTCTTTTCTAAGTGTTTTCGATTGAAGAAAACTAAAGATATAGTCCAGACTCTCCTGCCCCGTGCAAACGATGAGCTAGGACGTTCAACCCTGAATTGAACAACACTGGAGAAGTGTGAACCCTCTTCCAGGTTCAAAGACCATGATTATGCCGTAAAAAACCAGAAAAGCAAATAAAAAGTTTACCCTTCAATGAGAATCACCCGGAAACCGACTAGAGTATGGATGCCAATTCCATAAACTAAATAGAATCGTTCAGATTAGTAGGTGCAATTGTGTTGAAAAAAAAGCAGAACCACAAAGTAAAATTTGCCCACAGGCTACATTTTAATCTCTTTATAGCTGGGACTAGAAATGGATGTGAATTCAGTGTCTGCAGCGATAAATTCTATACATACTTTCACAGCTCTTTGGTTGTTGAGAAGGAAAATTTCCTAGCAACCAAAGAGGCTATCTAAAGTAGCACTGTCGCATTCCGAGTTAATGAAGCAGAGTTTTGAGAGAATCAGAAAAGAGAAAAATCAGTGAAGGAGAGCAATGAGAAGGAAATCCATACCTAGAACATTGCTCAAGAACATTTTACAGATTGGTCACAGATTCAGCTCATTGGTCACAATAATAAGCACAAAACCTAACAAACTGACAGTGCAATTTCTTTTGCACTAATTATTAACTGCTGTAAAATACCAGGTCTGGACTTCAGATCAAGCTGCCAGTCTTACTCACACAACCAGTCATGGGATGGCCTCAGAGTTACAGTTCCCAACTATCCTTTGTCTGGTAAAGTATCTGATCAAACAAATCCTTGAAGTTTTCGGTGGAAGTCATCTCGTCCAATATCCTGTCTCTAGCAACCACACTGGATTTCCTTTTCTCACCATTTTCCTTGTCCACCTGGGAGAAAACCAGCTTAGACAATCTACTTTTCTCGATCTGTTTGCAGTACTTGTTGCATTCAGCTTCGTGCTCAGATGGTAAATGTAGAACATCTTCTCCTGGCCAATTCTGAACATGTGGCTGATTGCTTGCCTCTCGACCAAAGGATTCCAAACCACATTGAGCAAGAAAACTCTTGATGCTCTAACTATACTTATGCCCTCAGAGCAAGCTTCAGTTGAGGCTAACATTACTCTCACTTGGCTCTGTCGGTTGTTGAATCAAATGCTGACGCTCCTTCATATTGAGGCTCCCATGCATGTGTATATCTCTTTTCCCTTCGAGAACTGCTGGAAAGTCAATCTCAGCCTGTCACTGATCAAGGATAATGGTTTCTTGTATTGGCTGAAAACAAGAACCTTCTCACTGATTGCTTTGCTGAGCCGGATTAACTTAGCTAGGAAACTTGTCTTTATCCCAACCTCTGTGTTAGTCTTCAGATCTTCAAGCTTCTGATGCTCATGGCAGATAAAAGGTCCTTCATTCATATATGCATTGCAGCTTGGCATCAGAGAAGGCTGAATGGAGGCCAAAGACAGCTTGAACTCATACCTGAACCTGCATTGAGATCTTTGAATGTTCTTAGCAATCTTCTTTTGCCTATCCCAAAGTTTAACACTACTATGCACTCTTTTATACCAGGAAGATCCTCTTTAAGAATGATCACTTTGTGGATCTGGACAATGGAGCCATGATAGACACGAGATTCCCAATTGCATCATCAGCCACATTGTCATGTGGTTGAACAAGGAAAATGATATAATCTATTTTAGCTCTTTTCCGTTGAGTTGTTCTTGTCTGGCATAATTTCTTGAGACTCAAGGGGGAGCTCGTTGGCCATTGCCGGTCTCACTAAGCACAAGGTGTTATAGAGCTCAAGAAAGTTATTCTGGGAAAGGGTGCCCGAGAGGATGATCCTCTTCTCAGTCCAAAGTTTCAGCAGAAGATTCCAAATGCTTCCCGTTTGGTTTCTCTGCGTGTGCCCTTTGTCAAAAACCACTACACACAGGAAATCGAGAAGAATCTTTCTCATCTCTTCATCTTTCTTTTCAATCTTGGCCTTCTTCACTGGATCCTTAATGCCTTTCCTTTTCCCTAATACAAGTTTCTCATATAGATTGTAACTTGTGCCTGGTATGCTGCTGCTCTTACTCTAGGAACAGACCTTGATCAACTGCATCACATCGCTACATTGCTTGAGGTGCCTATTTGCCTCCACTATTCTCAAAGCTGGATTTTCCGCCCCGGAGAACTCCGGATAATTCAAGTTGTGGAATGAAATGCTGGTGTCCCATTTCTTGTTCCACTACCTGAACTCTTCTTCCCAAGTGAGAAGCAAGCTCGCAGGAGCAATAACCACAGGGCGGGAATTGGGGAAGAGTCCAAGGTGTGTGCATAAAAAGTATGGAAAAGCTAACCTTTCCCGTGCCTGGAGCATGAGGTATGATGCACCCACCAATGTCCATAGGCTCAGGATTGGACAATTCTTTTAGATCACTAGACCCTGTTGGCTTCTTCCACATAAAATCAAAGCCCTCTAGCAGATGCAGATACATTTTACTCCAGTCACAGGGGATGAGATCCAAAACAGAGCCACTATGATGAGATAGTTCAACAGTCATTTCCTGAAGACAAACCCTTCAAATATAGACAGATTCCCACCATTGGTCAATGATTTTGTGCCTGACTTCAATGGAGAGCTTTTCCTAAAAAGGCAGAGAAAAACAGAATAATAAGGATACGATGGTTTTCAAAGATTCTAGTGCATAGAGATACATTGAGGATGGCAGTGAGTGAAACAGATAATCTAGGGAAGTGACAGTCCATGACATAACTAGTCCAACTGTGAAGTGTGGACAGTATTTTGAAAATGGTATGTAACATTAACAGCCACAGTACTTGGTAAACCAACAGAACTTACAAAAGATGGTAGAAATGATGGCAAGATATATTTTATCTCCAGCTTTATCTGATTACAGAAGAGGCAAATCAAACCAAATTCCTCATCACAAATGAGCTTGTGCTTACCTCCTGGACAAAGGGTAGCTCAACTTGTTTTAGTTTTCTCCTAAGAGCATCACAAGAGCGCTTTTAGAACAATTAAATATGCAAGAAAGGGTATTACTTAATTTTCCATAGATCGAGGAAGAATGTAATAATCTCATCATCAATGGAAGAGGAACAGCAGAAATAAACACAGCTGACACATTTTAACCTTGCAAAAGCAAGAGATGAGAATCTGGGAGTTGCTGGCGAAACGAACTAAATTATGATAAACATCATGATAGAAACTCAGCTGCAGATGTATTTGTGGTTGAATCAGTGGTCTGCCATGGTTAATATTTGGTCCAGAAGTTCAATTCCTGCTTCAAGTAACAGAAATCAAGAACTTGAATGAATAATTGGTCAGACACTCTATAAACAATTTGGGCCCAAAAGTAGGTCTGATGCATATCAACTGCATTTACTAACCATGTTCACCGACTTCAGAGTTTTGAGTAACTGGACCAGTTCAAGTTTTTGCTTTTTTCCTTCCACAAAGCAAAACTTCAGTGAAATAACAACCCTGGAGAGGAGGATGACTGAAATCAAGTTATAGATTAGCTATAATATTCCTCTGGACCTGAGCTTATCAGTATGTACCTGAGCAGAGGTGCATGTGCATGTGCATGTCGGTGTGCATACATGTTTGCATGCTTAGAACATAAATCATACATTCACAATAATTCACCTGAAAATTTACAGATAAGCAGTGTGGCTTATGTTTTTTATAAGTTAAAATACAATAGTTCAAATACTCCCAAGGAAAGAAAGCTAAGACAAATGCCTGAAATAATCGAACAGTGATCTTCCTAGTGACTATTGAGGATATTATTAATCCCTCGGATGGTGCTGTTGATGTTGAGAGGTCTCATTTACTTCATTTCTAAATTTCTGCACAAATATTACCCCACTAACGTGAAATATACAGAAACATTAATGACATGAAGTTTAATAACCTGGACAGGAAGGGAAAAAAACAGGACATAGCCAGAGACAATATGCTCACCAGTAGGTCATAGGCGAGGATGATGTTGTTGCTTTTAAGACTACAAGAGACAAAACCTTACTAAATTTGTCAAACGAGGCTAAAGAAGAGAGAACCATTATCCACTGAGAACATTACCTGAGAGCTGATAATGTCTTCCCCAATGCAGTAAAAACTGCAAGACTGCAATCAAAAGGTGAGATATACGCAGGTACCTGACAGCTTAGATACTGGAAGGGTGTATGATATGTTTGGTTTCGTGGAGATATATCAAACTCATCTGCACATTTACTCATAAAAAAATGAAGTTGGCATTTATGCAAAACAAACCACTACTCACGCCAAAGTTCAGAAATTTCACCTTTGTAGGCGGATCCCTTATCCCTATACTGGATAGCCTTCGTGCAATAACGGACATTTGACTTGAGCACATATATCAAACAGACATGCACCCTCCACTTGCAGCTCGGTCCTTAAAACACCAATGTCAAGGATAATATCCCATACAAAACCATAACTTTTCCAGAAGTGGATACATTATATGTTAAAAGTTCGTGCATATACATCTCCACAAGCCATTGCATTGCCAGTCTCAGCCCACAAAACTTGTAATGTAACAAGACAGAAAAGCAACACAAGCACCATTAACCCTACCAGCAATTTTAGAGCGAATAATGAAAGGACTCAATAGCCCATATCATTTAATTCTAGATTAAGTCTAATTTAGTTCTCTTGACTTTGTACCCTTCTTTTCAATTTCATCATCCTTTTTCTCTTGCAATCAACTCCTCTAACTTGCTTGATTACTGAATTTGATTCTTTTGGGACCTACCACTACTTGCTCCTTTAATTGTTGAGTGACCACGCTAAGTGGACTCACTTAAATGATGTGACCAAACACATGTATGATAAAGTGAAGTCTATTTTTTCCGCTTTCACATATGAATAGTAAGTAAACACTTCAATCTTATCATCTAAATATACTCAATCAAGAAAAACTTTAAAAAGAGAAATGAAAAATAAAATACCGGCAAATGGCACATGAATGGTACATTAGGCACAACCGAAATCTTAGTGCCATCAGCATTGGTATCAACTCTTAATACGGAAGATTGCTAGAATGCAATTAATACATTTCAAAGAAGCAAGTAACAGAAGGTGATGGAAGCATCAAATTGCAACTAAATATATTGAGCAAGTTAAGATACTCATAGTCCAAAAGACAATCAAAATTCGATTGAGCCCACAATATGAATTTCGAATGTCGAATTTGCCATCCAACAAAGTTGTTTAAAGTATTAGAAACAAAATTTATGGATTAGAAGATAATAGAAGCTCAATTTCAACGCAGAGAAGTGCAAACAATTCACCTGTCCATGATTTGACTAGATCTTATCAATTCCAGAATCTAATTGTGGTATGTTCTTTTGAAAGATAAATAAATCAACGATATGGCACCATAGGGATGTGAACCCAAGTGCAAAAAGAGCCCACAAAGTTAAAGCCATATACAAACAACTCCCAAAACTGAAAGGGAGCTCAAATACAAGATGATTATGGACTAAGTCAACTAAGGCACTTACATCCATACGCAAGTGTTTACTACACCAAACGTGAATAATTTCAAGCCAATTTTCAATAAAAATAGAAATGACAGATTGTTCTCCATCCAAATTCCTCTTGCTCTGCTCCATTGAAATCAACCACAGGGACTATTAAATTTATGTCTCAAGTTTGAGCTATGTACAAGATCTAACCCTCCTTATTTTATAGTGAGGCCATTGAACAATCCTCCCTTTTTCTTTTTCTTTTTTAGAAACCCTCTTTATTTTGCAGGGGCACTCTCTATTTTGTAGACAATCCTCCTTATTCTTAGGGACCTTTCCGATATAGTAAATCCTCTCTCAATATGGACAAAGGTCATTATTTGGAAATGAAAAAAATGCGAAAATAAAACACAGATTACTTAATTTCATATAATATTATCCACTTTTTCCCTTATTTTTTTTATTAAGCCAAGCAAGTCAATTTCAAATATAAAATCTATCAGACTTACTATTTCTTATTATCCTTATCTCATTCTTATCTGATAATTATGACACCTGATTTTTGTTTATATATTTTTTTTTTTTTTTTTATATGGTTATAATTTTTGGGGTAGATATAGGAGCAATGAGTAAAACAGTAATGCACATAAAGGAGCGGAACAATTTGCAAGTTGAGATTGGATCCTCAAAGTGTCATCACTCTTTGGGTTAGTAAGGGTGGGGTGGATCTCTGACTAAATTAGCTTGCCATTACATGATCGTGCTGGTGAGGCTCATCTTGTTCACCAGGGCTTGCCCTTGGTCTTCGCCCGCAACCACATCATCCTAGTGCGTCGCCCATCAGCCAATGTCGGAGTTGGCCACCCCTCAAGATCACTCCTGTCTACATCACTGAGCTCTCTCCTTATTCAATTGTGGCAAACTCAATTCATTCGCTGGGTGTTCACTTATTTTCTTTTTTCTTTATTTTCCAAATTTTGTTGCATCATTTTTCTTTTTTTCTTTTGTCATCAATTTGTCTTTTTCATGCTAAATATGCATTTTTCTTATTACAAAAATTAGAAAAAAAAAATCAACATTCATCATGAAAAAGACAAAAATTGATGACAAATGAAAAAATAAAAAAATGCTACAAAATTAGGAAAATAAAAAAGGAAAATGAGGGAGTACCTCAGGAAGTGAGTTTGTCAAGATAGAATGCAGGCGAGACCTCAATGATATAGATATAAGTGATCATGAGGGATAGCCAACGCCGACGTTGGCAAATAAGCAGCCCAAGTAGTTGCAGGGAAGCTCAATAGCAAGCGCTTGGCCACAAAGGTGGCCCTTGCTAGCACAATCATATAATGACACAACCATGTAATGACAACCGATCTAATTAGAGGTCTACCTCGCTAACTTCACTGACCCAAGGAGCGAAAACACATTGATCTCCATGGATCTCAGAAGATCTTCAGCTTGATGTTCTGTGTATTAGCATTCTACTCGTTACTCTTATATCTACTAAAGTTTAAAAATAAAATCTTGTTTATTATCATAGTGCTCCCACGCATATCCATGTACAAGAAATTTAAAAAAAAAAAGGTTTGCCATATTTTCCTCCCTTTTTATTTGAATTTATTTTCTTAACATATATGATTATAAGATAAGAATAATGAGAAATATCAAGTGCAATGAACTTTATATCTAAAATTAACTTGCTTGGCTTAAAAAAAGAGGAAAAAATGTGGATGAAGTTATGTGAATTAAGTAATTTTTTTAAGCCTTGTTTTTAGCCCATGACACAGCATGATAAGACATACTCGTTCAGGGTCATGTTTGCTCCCTTATAGCTCCATTTTCATTTGAATTTGGGGATGATTGCTCCCTTTTACATCAACCAGTGCTCTCACCTTTTTAGAAGGATGAATGGCGGATTGTTGAATGGTCGAAAATAAAGAGGTTCCGTATGAATCAGGAGAATTATTCTACAAAATAAGGAGGATTTTTCAATGGCTTTCTATTTATTTCCCTCTTGCGTCTATACAAGGTCTGAACAATCAATTTCCATTTTAATTACATTTTTTATTTTTTTATTGTTTATTATTATTTACTTTTTTTTTTTTTATTAAAGATGGGCTTGATCTGAATGGACTTTGTAAATCTGGGCCGTGTACATAAATGGACTTATTATATCCAATGCCTTTCAATCCTAACCTCCCCAATCTCACCAAGGTCAATCTCAAATTTAACCATACTAAGCCCAATTTTTATTATAGTCGCACAAAGTGCACACTGAATCCATTCAACTATAACAAACTCATTTTCTATTGTGTCTTTTCTCGCTTTTTGCTATGTATATTCTTTTCTTCTCCTTCTGTTCTTCACAGAATCAAACAAATTTACTCCTTTATCTATTCCAAACAAATCCAAGCAAGATCAATGTTCAAGTCCCCAGCGGCTTAGCACGAAGCATCCGTAGTCGCCCACTACCTTTGGCCATCGCCGGACTGCCTCCCTCGGCCACTCTATTCAACGACCAGTTGATCGATACTCATGCACAGCCACAGCACGACAGAAACAAACAAATAAAAAGGAAAGCGATGAACAAGCCGGTGCAAATGAGTTTAGAGATAAACACTGAGGCCTTCTTTTTGAGTTACTTCCTGTCCGGCAACTGCCACTGAACGCAGCCAGAAGACATGCCAACATAACAGGGTGGAAACAAAACAAAAAGAAATATGGTCAGATTCAATCTCGGCAACAACGAAACCTGACTAAAATCGTGCTCAGCAATATATACGCACTCCAAATAATCCAACAATGACAGACAGATCTATGCAAATTCAGTTTAAGAATTTGATCGAACATATGGTGCAATTTATTGATGGTTCAGGCTAAACCAACGCCTGATGATCTCAACAGAGGATTCAATATTTGATATGCGGTAAGGACAAGAGAATGGAAATAGGCACCTGCGGAAGAGCTTCAGACTGGGTCTCAGCGCACCTCAGGATCCCGGTCTCGGGAACAAGGGCATGCACGGCTCCGGAACGGCGAGAAACGGCAGGCGAAGATGGCTGAAGGCGTCGGGAGGGCGATGGGGAAAGTCGTCTGTAGTGATGACACGGAGTTTTAATAAGTGGAAGAGGCAGGGTGGAAAAGCAGACTCAAACTCTGCCAGTAACCGTAATCGAATCGCTTTTTTCGAAAAAATCGCTTTTATCTCTCATGGTTCAGTTAAGGAGATAGAAAGACGAACAGGAAGAGAGGGGTAACGACGAGCTTTGTTGTGCTGAAATCCCCATGCTTCGTATGAAATCTAATATATTATTTGGATGATATCCAATCGGATTTCGATATATATATATATATATTTTTTTTTTATGATTGATTCCTATCAATAAGAAAGAGTATCTCTGTTTTCTGCTTTATGCAACGTTTACCTTTTCCTCCCTCACTCTTGCTTATTGCGAAAGCGAGGCTCGGGTGTACTTCACCAAGGAGAGCATGTAAAGAAGATAATGCACAATATAAGATCTTTGATGAGGGAAATGGATACGTATTATTCATGGAGCTAATGTACACTTTTGATTTGATACTGAGTACATCGAGTTCTTGGGCAATTTTTACATTGGATATTTGAAAGTGGAGTCACTGGCTACTAACTCGTTTCCCTTTTTTCTCTTCCTCAATGATTCTCACTTGTGATAAAACATCGGTTGGCTTCATACATCAAAAATAATTTCACTTGAGTGGTGCAGGTTCGAATGCCGTTCCCTCCGTTGTTCCATTATGGTGGAGAATTGGACTCTTAAGAACTTCATTCCACGTGTTGTAAGCAATAGGGGTGGCCTCATCCATTGCAATAGGAGTCGTAGAAGATTTCATGATATTACCAAGGACGAAGCATTTGATAGATGATAGTGTTGATGACAAATATCATGATATTGAACATGGCTATTGCATGTACCCAATAAAACTTTGAAGTATGTAGATAAACCTCTATTTATTACTGCAAGTTATAATTCATCATATCGGGCTCACATTCAAGAACAAAGTATTTTTTATGGTAAATCATTGATCCGATACTTATTTATGAGCAAAGTCCAAGTATCAAATACATGATCACTAGATGCATGCAAAAGAGGTTTTAAAAAATTGCCAGTGAGATATGATAGTGGATTCTTTGTTTTAATCTAAATGCTTTCCATAGAAAATATGTATATTTTCTACATATTCCTACTATATGCTTGTATCACTCGTCAATAATGAAAAAAATAAATTCTACACAAAAACTATGTTGTCCGCGCATAGTAAATTTCATATGTTCTATCTCATGGCCGTTGCATTTATGCAAAAGATGAAGGTGAATTTCAAAGAAAAAGTTTCTTCACCTTGAGAAATTTTCAATTCAATAATACCATGAAGGCATAAATTTTAGAATAGACTTCCTAACACATTGGATGGCACAAATTATAGGTTTTTTACAGAACTACAGCATGAAATTTGTTACAGTGTTGAATATTCGTATTACATATATATCTCGCTTCAAATACTTTTATTAGGCTTAGTGGTTACACTTCCTTGAAGAGCAAGTTGTGGTTCAAATCTTCTTCAGCTGATAGTGAACAGAATTTCTTCCATTAAATCAAAAGGTTCCTGGATTGCATTGCAATCAGGAGTAGTACAGGGCCTCGTTACATCTAATTTATAAGTGCACTCCTCTCTTAATCTAGACATGTATCATTCTCTTGCCTTTAGAAACTTTAGAGAAGATCTATTCGGGTAACCATAAAGTAAGCCATTTACAAAGATCGCTTGCCAAGGACTAATAAGAAGAGCTTTACATTGCACAATGAAGTAGTGGCCCCCTTCACAGTTGTTTACGCATTTCTCTAGTCTGCCAGAGGAATTGAAAAGGACATCTTTTCGCCTGTCAGTAATTGAACCATAACCCCAACAAGAGTCATGCTAGCAATATACCCTCTACTCTATCAGCAGTGATCCTCGCTCAGTCTATGCGAGGTGTATGTGCCATCCCAGCCATCGGTGGACTTCTGGTTTGCTGTCATGATTTAGCTCTGGTACATGGAATAATAAGGAGGAGAATTCATTGTCAAAAAGGAGCTAAAACATCACCTGCACGCCATGCACAATTATGCATCCGCGCCACTGCGTGAAAAAGTGGTTTCTAGATGAAGTTCACCCCACTTCTGTTTATCCGTGCATCTGTACATATATTACTGATAACTGAAGAGCTTGAATTTTGGTATTGACTTCAAAACTATCATTATACCCTTGGCATCTGCAAGTTAACTCTTAACTTACTGTGGTTGGAGGGCCAATTTTTTCACTGATCGACCCACCTGTTCTCTTAAAAACTGGATTTCAGTGTAATCTATTGCTATATGAAGGGAATCATTATCTAACAGCATAGGCTTGTTTTGAACTTACAACTTCCACTTTTAAGTGCCACCTACAGTGAGCAGACCATAAAGATAGACATCATTGCTTGATGATTGAACATATGTTGATATGTCCATTACGTTTATTGCAATGACATGCCTGGGACTCAGCATGCAATCCAGCGTTCTCAGCAAAACCTCTATGGGCTCATTTGAAGGACTACCACCATGATTTCATTGGCAGCTGCAGGCCATGGATTCTCATATTAAGCAACCAATCTGGTTCTATACAGTCGAAAATGGTTTTTTTCGAAGGTGATAGATTCAGTCAAGTTCATATAACTTGTTTTCCCTTGGCTTCCACCATTCATTTTCTCTGACGTCAAGCCATTGTTTCCTGAGGCTGGGGTCATAGACGAACAGAATGAAGATGAGGGTGAGCTCTCATCATAAAGGTAGTCGGAACTCAGGCTTGAAGATGATCGAGCGGCACGTCCAGCTAGGGGAGGCTTCGCAGAAATTCTAGTGGTCATGTTATTCTTCCGAACTTTAACACAAGGTGATTTGGAAGATTTCGATTGAGCGCCTAGAGGTCTGAGAAAGTCTTTGGAGCGGCAGTTGTTTCCAGTGGGTCGGAATGGGATTTTTCATCAATCTGGTCTCCCATGGCTTGGCCGACATCCGCCGTTCTAACCAGCTCCAATTCCAGCTGTTCTTGTTAAAACTCATATGACTTGAGAGCGGGCGCTGACCCAAGTGGTCTGGAATTTGCATCGCATTTTGATTTCCACTGTCACATATGCAAGCATTATCCAAGAAATTACTCAGCATGCTTACGCCAGAGATTAGGTTGCAACGTAATAAAAGACTAGAATGTTATCAAATGTTAATCTACTTACCTTTTGAGCAAGGGCATATGCAATTGCTCCATCTCTTTTGAAAGCTCCTTCTTGCCTCATTTGTAACTTTGGTTTGACATCTTCAAGCGTTCCCTTGCTATCACACCACCTTTCCTCAACATTACAGATGCTTAATTTAGACTTCCGAGTTCATTAATTTTCTTAAATGAAAAAAAAAAAAAAATCAAGGTAATCTCATGTAAATTTATATGCTGTTGGATACTTGATACCTCAGCTTGTTTTAAAAGATCGGCCTTGCTTCGATGCTCATCAAGAATCCGTTGCACTGCCTGGCCCTCAACGGACATTCGGACACAGCGTGCCCTTACTCGGGCTTGGACTCAAACAACAGCCTGCATGCACCTCAGCGTGACGGCCGCCTGCTTCCTCACTTGTCTCCCACGGACCAAAGCTTGAAGCCTCACAATTCCTTTCAAGGCCTTCAATGCCCTTGCCTGCATTTTACGTACGTGGATAAATCTTATAACATCCTGGGTTCGCCACTGTACACATATTGTCCGCTTTGGGCCGAGACCCGTACGGTTTTAAAACGCGTATGTACAAATAGAGAACCCATATGCTTATAAGCTAGCCCAGGACTCCCTCCTTAGGCGATGTGGGACAAGAGACATATCCCCTCCTCCCTTGCGCACGTCCGAGGACCGAGGCGCGGACGCACCGCCATCCCTCCTCCTCGCGCACCGTCGCTCGGGTTGTCACAAATCTAAGAGAAAAGCACCCATTTCCAGATAAATATCCAAATTCTGAATCCTAGTAATAGTGTTGTTTGTCCAGCATCTGAGCTCAGCTCATGACTACCTTGAACATCATATGAAATATTCAATTCAAGTTTCAACAATCAACTGAGCATTCAGAGAGTCAGCAACTACAAGCCGGTTATGCTAATCTGTAGACTATATACGGGGCAAGTATGTAACAGCAACCCAAAGTGCAACAAGACCCGCTGCTTTAAGATCAAATCACATCCCTTGACAATCTCATCAAGTGGGTGCCAAAAATAATGAAAACCGTTGCTTAATGATTCGGGAAAAGCTACAAACTTTCTGACTAAACCAATAGTTTCTCAATCAGAGAATAAATCCGAATCAGCTAAAGTGAAGGGATACAGTCAACAGACCATCTTCACAATTTTTCAGCATTTGACATCAAGCATCACTATAAGAAAAGTAAAAACTTTCGACAAGAGAATCCATGAGCGATCCGCTCACTAAGAATCCATGGAAAATGGTATGTATCCTAATGGCAGGCCATTCCTGTGTCACAACCTTGAAGTCCTTCGGAGGAGCTCAAACCACCATTGCCATTGCAGCAAAAAAGGCATTAGCAAGTGGTGATGAACCGTTGTTTGACCCCTCAGATGCTTCATAGTGCTTCCCTTTAAATGCACTCCGTGAAGATCCCAGATCTGTAGACCACTCTTATATAAATCGCCAACTTGAATCATGGACTTCATACAAATCAAATAAACTTCAATTCAAATGAAGTGCTTGTCTTATAAAAGAAAAGAAAAAAAGCACTCACCTTAGGAGAACACAACAATAGATATGAGCTATGAATCGCCAACTTGAATCACGGACTTCATACAAATTAAATCAACTTCAATTCAAATGAAGTGCTTGTCTTATAAAAGAAAAAAAAAGCACTCACCTCAGGAGAATGCAACAATAGATAAGAGCTCGATTTATAAGGCAAAATTTAATGTAAAATTAAGTCGAAAAAAGGGGAAAAAAAGAAGAAAAAGTGGTGGTTCAATTGGACTCAGCCTGTTGGACCATGGTGGACCTGGGTGACACCGGCCCGTTATCCTTCCACTGCTGAGAGCGGGAAGTTTTTGCTGCTTTGTGAAGCCAGCCTGACGCGGGCCCCTCCACTCTAGGATCCATGTGGCCCCGGCCTTCGCCCAAACCGTATGGACCAACTCTCGGCTTGGAACGGGCAAGCCAGATAATTGCCAAACCAGACGCGGCCCAAAGGATTTGAACCCATGTTCCACCACATTAATGCCCCCACTCGGGTCACAAGCCCTCGTTCCTGAGCTCGGCGAACATTTTCCCCGTGCGCGCCAATTATTAATTGTGTTACATGCAGCGAGCATCGATGTGGGACAAGCTGAGCTTCTTCAAGCATTTCCATCGACGAAGTGCGAAACATCACGAGAGGGTGGCTGTGTCTTCGGCTGAAGGAGAAGCACGACCATGAGGAACATCGCGAATGAGTTTTCCTCTATGCGGACGTGATGAAGGATGTGAAGAAAAGGCAGTACCAGGGTGAGAATTCGTCTCGTGAAAAAGCTTTAAGCAAAGAAAGTTTTGTGGTATGAATGGAGGAGGAGGAGGAGGAGGAGGACAGCTATTCAAGTCTTATTCTGGACTGGAGATGCCACCCCCCATCATGTGGACTTTTACACTATTCGATTTTGGTCTGTATCTAACTCAGTTCTGTTCTTGTGTTCTAACCTGTCGTGCATAGGAACCGATGAAAGCGTTTCATGATGAGCTGAGGGGGGAGAAACAAAAGGTTTTGCTGCATTCAATTGCTTTCAATGTCGTCTGCATGATCAGATGTCCTGTAAAGTAGAATCGTAGCCAATGGCGTGGATTCCCGTCTGGTTCAGGCAAGGACCCAGGACCCAGGAGAAGTTCTCTTCATGCGACATGCTTATGTAACAGCAAATCTTTCAATACTCACCAGCAATAGAACTGTCTTTATTGTAGATTGCACTCTTGATAAGCCAAGACTGAACTCGACTGCACAGTTTCGCCATTCTTGGCTGGATTGACGGCAAGGCTCTTGAAGAACCATGGCCTGAGCAGAAAAATTAAACGCCTATCTGCAAGACCACCGGAACTGGAGCAACTCAGGACCTCAAGCTTCCCTGCTGAGAGGGAGTTGAATACGAAGGACGAACAATGGCTCCTTGTATTGGCTGAAACAAGAACCTTCTCGCCAAGTGCTTCGCTTAGATGGATTAACTCCACTAGGAAACTTGTCCTTACCCCGGCCTCTATGTTAGTCTTCGGATCTTCAAGCTTCTGATGCGCATGGCTGATTGCAGCTTAGGACCAGAGAATGGTGAATGCAGGCCAAAGACTGCTTGAACTCTGTACTCCAGCCAGCAGATCTTTGAAAGTTCTCAACAATCTTTTTTTGCCTATCACCTGGGTATAACATCACTATGCACTCTATTATAACAGGAAGATTTTCTCTAAGAATGCTTCCTTTGCAAACATGAATGAACAGTCATGATAGACTGGACAGTCGCATTTGCATCATCAGCCACTTTGTCATGTGGCGGAACAAGGGAATTGAAATCATCCGTTTTACTTCTTTTTCTCTGTGTTGTACTTGCATGGCAGAATTTCTTGAGACTTAGGGGGAGTGCGTTGCTGTTGTGAGTCTCACTCAGTGCAAGGTGTTATAGAGCTCTAGAAAGTGATTTTGGAATGGGGTGCCCGGGAGGATGATCCTTTCTCAATCTGCAATTTCAGCAGATTCCAAATGCTGCTCCTTTGGTTATGTGGCATGCGCCGTTCATCAAGAATAACTACACACAGCAAATCTAGAACGATCCTTTTCATCTTTTCGTTTTTCATTTGAATCTCTGCCTTCTTCACGAGATCCTTTACCCCTTTCCTTTTCTCAGCTGCAAGCTTCTCTTATAGATTGTAAGTTATGCCTAGTATGCTTTTGCTCTTGGTCCAAGAATCACCTTGATCGTTTGCATAACATTGTTACATTGCTCGAGGTGCTTATTTGCCTCCACCATTCCTGCAGCTTCCAGAATTCCTGCCCCAGAGAACTCCGGATTATTTAAACTGCAGAATGTACTGCTGGCATTTTTTCTTATTCCTCTTCCTGAACACTTCTTCCTAAGTGAGAAGCAAGCTCACAGGAGCGATAACCACAGGGCAGGAATTGGGAAAGAGTCCAAGAAGCAATCTCCCAAGTGCCGAAAAAGAATGGTCGAGCAAATCTTTCCCGTGCCTCTAGCATGAGATATGATGCACCCAGCAACGTCCTTAGGCTCAGAGTTGGGCAATTCATTAAGATCAGTAGACCCTACTGCGTTCTTCCATGTAAACGCAAAACCGTATAGCTGATGCAGGTACATTTTACTAGTCATAGGGATGAGATCCAAGACAGAACCTGATGAGACAGTTGGACAGAGTCATATCGAGCAGGCTGAAGACGAGCCCGTTCAAACAAAGATAGATTCCCTCCGATGGGCAACAACATGCGACAAAGACAGGTTAGGTAAGAATTCCATGAGCCACCAATGTGTCAACGCACATCCTTTAAGCATTGCTTGGCTTCTACAGAAAATCGGTGTCCAATCTCATATTATCGATGATTTTACTTGATCAGAATTGTGAACTCGGCGATTCAACAATTGATACATTGGATATGCTGATACAATGATGCAAGCCGTGGACTTAACCTCGGGATTACTATATGCAGCTAAAAGCTGTAAATTGTTAATTTAATATTTACTATATAAGTATCATCTTTGTCAATTAGAAGGATTTCCAACACAAATCAAACTCATTGGTCTCACGTGTATTATCAGATTTGGTTCTTAAATAGAATAGACATTGTAAGAACAAAGGATGCAGAGAAATACTATCTAAAAGCGTTTAGCAACCCATTTTCGTGAGGAAATAGCATGTGGTGCTAATATTACTGATTATTGACAAAAGAAAAACTATAAATCTTTTTTAACAAACGAAAGGTGAAAATATCGTTATGATCTTATCGCAGAAACAAATACAGCTGTCTCCATTTGGGATTGAACAGTTTTTGGGCCATAATATTCTTCTGAAATATGTAAAAGGTGTTTGGTACCGTGTGTTTTCGTACTAATTGAAATGAGGAAAGCAGGGGAACGGAGCTCTTAGAATTAGCGTGCACAATGAAAGCTTTGTGCATTTCACTTATGTTTACACATAAACATTGCATTCTGGGATCGGTGTATTACTTGAGTTTACTGAGTGTACATTATGACATTAGTGAAGATTTAATTGGGGAAGGATTTGGGTTGTTATAGATACCAGTACTTCGGGAACTATGCAACCGTAGAAAAAGATAGGCTTGTCGATATCTTTTAGAGCACCAAGCAATATTATATCACTAGAAGCAATTCCACAACAGTAGATAATTGAGGTCTAGACTTTAAACTCTATGTATGTATATTTTTTGGCCAGATAGTAAATGGATCTTGCCTCAAAGGAAAAGACTTGGGGGCAAAGAAAGATGGCGGATTGTAAAAAAAGGCAATGCATCGGCCATTCTCTTTATTACAAGAGATACACTCCCATATTTGCATTTAATACACATTTCTATACTAGCAAATACAATAAATGGTAGGCCTGGTCAGAATTGTTCAATCCCAACATGGGGTTGCACAGGGTTGCACATTAATTCATTGATATATATATATTCAAATTCTAAAGAAATTTGACTACCAAACTAACAATTTCAAGAAATCACCATAGACACGGGCAATTCTACAACATTCTACATGGTGTATTAGATGTACCAAATCATGCTCAAAGGTACATGCTTAACCCAAGGGGTGCTACATACAGCTAAAAGTCGAAATCTTAGTCAAAACTCACGCTTCAACTATATACATAAGTACCAACTTATTGAATTAGACGCATTTGCAATGGCAATCAAACTCATTGATCTCACATCAATATTATAATTTGGGTTGATTTTCATATAAATAACATAGTATGAACCAAGCATATAAAAATAGAGCACTGCTATTGGCAGAATTCTCTATAGACCAATAACTTGTTTTTTTGACATTCAATCAAAATTGGGATTCCACCTTCCAGTGAAAGCATGTTAAATCATCTCCTCTTTATGCGATTTAAGAGTTTATCTCTACAGACGTTTAAACTAAGATTGCATATCTATATGAACCTTATGGTGTATCAACATTTCATTATAAGTCGACAAAACAATGTCGACAGGTACATGGATGATTACATGTACTGGAAACTCTAAATCTTTAAACTCATCAAATCAAATAGTGGACACAGAAATAGAGCTAGTACATAGTATACGAGGGAAAAATGGATGCCTTTAGTTCTTCTATTTCACTTATTCTATAGTGCTAATATGAATGTAGATCATGTTACATAGGACAAAAATTTGGACTCTTTTGTGTTATATAATATGAGTGATGAAGGATATCATGCATATTGTTGTTTGAGTATGAGCATATTGCTTTGTTCAAATGAAAAAATATCGCATGTTCCCGATGCATGCATTTAAAGTACATTTCTCTATCTTGATTCCAATTGATGGACGCGAGTAATAGGTGGTGTCTTAAATTGTTAACCAAAATAACATTTACTAAAACTAGATGTACCAAATCACGTGTTATTTTAGTTTCTTTTTGTTTGAATCATTCATAAAAATCTATAGGACTTCTAAGCAACATAATTAGTAGAGGATCCACATCAACTTTTGTTGATTAGAGAAAAGTATGACTAAAAAGATACACCAAGCTTACCATTACTTTAGGATCATGCTACCATCGCAATGTTAACTTATGCCTCTACATTCATTTCACATGTTTCATTAGAAAGTACTAGAACCAATGTTATCATAGATATGCACATTATACAAGAAAATAGATGGATGTTGTGTTACAAAAATAAAATAAAATTGAGCAATGAAACAATTAAGGGAATATCACTCTTTACATCGAGCTCTATATGATTTTACATGTGATACTTGAAAGTCAAACTATCCACCCTAAAGAAGGCCCTAAGTTCTCTTCCTCTGTCTTTCCATTGCATATGGAGTTTGCTTTGCAAATTGGAGTTCCTTGGAACAACATAGAACCTAAGAAAGGTTCACTGCCTTCGAGGTAGTGATTCAAGAGGAGAATTGGTCATGGGCATCGTAAGGAGCTATGGCGGAGGGTCGCCAATCATGTCACCCTCAATTTGATATTGAAACTTCTTTTCCTCTCAATGGTGTCCTCAAGCAACCTCTTAATGCTAAATCTGCCCAAAGTGAGACACACAATATGCAATTAGTGAGTGATTGAAAATTAGAACAATAATCCAAATCGCATTAGGAACAATAATTAGTCCAATTAAGACAAAATAGTTAAGCTAAAAAGATGTTACTCTTGGAAATTCTTACCCTTAGAACACGAAGTCGGAAAGCTTATTCTGGTAGATCTCTGACTCCACTTTTTAGGGTTAGAGTGCATGATGACACATCTCCTATTGAAATTAGGTGTGCTTTTCATATGTGGACTATAATCTTTCAAGAAACAAACAGATAACAATTTAGATGCATCAACAGGTTTCTTGACGAAAAGATCATAGACGTCAACAGAACAACCTCATCATTTGTTTATAGAGATGGTCATATAAGAGAGAAGTGGTAAGATTGTGGCTCAAAAGCTGAATAAGATATTGAAACTTGGAGTATGAAAAGATCAGAGCTATATAAATAGGAAAATATTTGGTCATTCTCATTATTGGTGGATACACCTACATATATTGCATTCTACACATACCCCGCTAAGAAATATGATAAAATGTAGATCAAGTAGGAATTGTATAATCCACTAACGAGACATTTTTTTGGTAGATCACTGATCCAATACTTATGTACATGTAAGGTTGGAATATTTGAGACATGGTTATTGGATGCATATCAAAAGAGGTCAAAGATGAGACATCACAAAGGTCTTGCGTTGAAGCACTTGAAGGACTATTAAGAAAGAAGAAACTCAATTAGCTAAGGCGTGGTGCAACAAGAGATGAAGGGCTCTATAAATAGGTAAATACTTAGTCATGCTCATAATTGATGTAGATAGACTTGCACAATTTGCATTTAACGCTTTCCCATACTAAGAAATATTATCAACGATAGGGTTTGGTAGAATGGATTTTTTCTAAGAAAGTGGTCATATACACCCCGTCGGTGATTTCTTAACTATTTGAGAAATTAAAATTCTAGACCGTTAGATTGTTGATGATTTTGATGGATGAAAACTTCAAGGGCAATATCACATTATCGAACGTACCTATTACATGTTTTTGATAAAACCTTAAAGTGCATAGATAAACTGCCAAATACTAATGAAAGTTATATTTTGTTATATCAAACTCACATCTCTTTCCTATAATAAACTCGTTCATCTAGCATACTTCTTGTCCAATATGTCTCTGAGCAAGTAGACAAGCTAATGCAGATAAATATTCTTGTCTATATAATTAATTATTAGGAAGATAAGGGCGTTTCCCTATACCGTCTAACTTGAATTTGGGACATCCTCTATTTTTGGCTTTGATATGTCAAGCAATGTCTCCAGTAAAGGACACTTGTAGACAACCAACTCAATCAAAAACTCTAGTTCGGCAAGGCCCTAACAACCCGCAGCTTAGAGCACGCACATATGCACAAATGTTGAAGGTTCTTCAAGCCCGATGTACTGCTTAAACTTTTCCATAGCTATGCACCCTTCTATGGAGAAGTCTTGCATCTGATAACAATGCACCCGTGACTTGAATCTCAAGTAGTTTGTGCAGTGCTTCACTCAAAGTATTTTTTTAGTTTCTTCAAGGCATGGCATGGCAAGGAGTACTCCCGGTGCACAAAAGGTTAACTCACTCGAAGAAGACTAATTGATTGAGGACCCCAAGAGATCCTACCTCATCACATCCTATCCTTTGAATAGACTTTCTGGCATCCGTTGATGATTCCACTAGTAATCACAACATACCAAGAAGCTCAATATCAATCAGCTTGAAGCAACTGATTACTATCCGTGTCCTCAAGCTAGATGGTATGGATAATCTCTCAAGGTCACATGCGGTCAACATAAATGCTCCATCAAGATGAATGTCTTGCAATCAAGATTAACCAAATGTTAAAGTGGATAGAATTTTCAAGCTGCATAGTGGCGATCCTCTCAAGTTGAAATTGTAAAGGTCTAAAGAACGAAAAGAAGGTGGTAGCTGCATGAGGGGCTGCAGGTCTAGCCGATACAAAATAATATCTTTTAGAATAGAAAGGGGCCCAACTCTGTAAGCAGTGCAGCGTTATTGGGAAGACACAATGCTAGCTTCTTCAATCTAGATAGTCTTCCAATCCGCCCCAAGTCATATGTGTGCATCAGGTCTAACGAGGTTCAACATTCTGAGCCTTAGGATAGGATTAAACCTACCAAGCTGGTACGCTTTGAGAGATTTAGGACTACGTATAGTGAGCAAGATTTAACATGCATACAGACTAAAGTAGATGGAAGCTCAACCAACTCTTCTATCTCATCATATCATGTTGAGCCAAGCATTGATAGGTGAGAAAATACATAAATTGGACAGGCGAGATTCTATGGCCAAAAATTTTAGGGATCTTTAGAGCTTACTTTTGGCAATTTGGTAGGTTCTAGCCCTTGTCTCATCGACCTTCATCAAAGCTTCCTACTAGGATTTTACTTCGTAAAGATTGCAATGATAAACAAGAATTTAAAAAAAAAAATTGACAGACATGGAAGTGACGCGCAAAATGTAATACACATAAAGGAGCTGAAGATATCCCATTTGCAGGTCGAGATCCTAACGCGGATCCTCAATGTGTTATCACTCCTTGGGTCATTGATTGTAGGGCGAACCTACAACTGGATTGGCTACAATTACGTGATTGTGTTGGTGGGGCCCATCTTTTTCACCAAATGCCGGCTTGTGGGCTTCACCCGCAACCACGTCGGCATTAGCCACCCCTTATTATCACCCCTAACTACATTGCCGAGATCTCACCTATATTGTGTCATGGCAAACTCAGCTTATGCCTTGAGATATTCACTCATTTTCTTCTTCTTTTTAATTTTATTTTCCTAATTTGGCAGCACATTCAATGTGAAAGAGACAAAAGTTGATGACAAATAAAAAATAAAAATATGCTACAAAATTTAAAAAAAAAGAAAAAGAAAATAAGTGAGTAACTTAAGAAAGAAGCTAAGCTTGGCAAGATAAAATGCAAGCGAGACCTCTGCGATATAAATAGGATTGATTATGAGGGATAGTCAACGCCAATATTGGCAAATAAGTGTCCCAAAAGGAGGACGACATAGTTGCGGGCAAAGCCCATGTGCAAGCGATATAGAGAGGGACTTACTTTGATCAAGCAAAAGGAAGATTGTTCATTGGCTTTTTATTTATTTCCTCGAGTCTGAACAAGGTCTACACAATTAATTTCCATTTTCATTACATTTTTTTATTTCTTTATTATTTTTTACTCTTTTTTTTTTTAAAGGGGACATGCACTAGGCTCGGTCCGAATATAAACATACTTGTCGAGAGGCATGTTTTGCAAAACTGCTTTTCCACTTAAATTAGAGTGATGAGTTGTTTTGCATCAAGCGGTGCTTGGATGGGTGGAAGATTGTTGAATTGCCGAAAATAAATAGGGTCCCTATAATTAAAGAGGATTGTCCTATAAAATAAGCAAGGTTCCTTAAAAAAGGAAGATTGTTCATTAGCTTTTTATTTATTTTACTCTGGCGTTTGAACAAGGTCTGCACAATTAGTTCAAGCTCATTTTACACTATAATCACAAGAAGCACACACTTAGGACATTTTCAATTATACCAAGCCCATTTTCTATTATCTCTTTTTCTCTCTTTTTGTTATTACACACTACACACACATACATAATATATATATTCTTTGTTATTCACAGAATCGAACAAACTTACTCATTCATCTATTCTAAATAAATGCAAGCAAGATCAATGTTCAAGCCTCCATCTGCTTAGCCAGAAGACCTTTGGCCGTCACCGGACTGCCTCGGTCGGCCACCATCTCAACTACTAGTCATTCAATACTTATGCACAACCACAGCATGGTCGAAACAAACAAATAGAAAGGAACGCGATGAACAAACCGGTGCCAATGAGTTCAGAGATTAGCAATGATGCTGTCGTTTTCAAGTTAACTCCTCTTTGACCTCTCCGGCGACCACCATTGAAGGCAGCAGGAAGACACGCAAACACAATAGGGTGGAAACAAAACATAAAAAGGAAGAAGATGTGGTCAGATTCAATCTCAGCAACAAGGAAATCCGACTGAAGTCGTGCTCAGCAATCAATACGCACTCAAAATAATCAAACAATCAGAAACACATCTATGCAAATTCAGTATAAGAATTCGGTTGAACATATGGTGTGCAATTGATTGATGGTTCAGGCTAAACCAACAACGGATGCTCGCAATCAGAGAAACAAACTCAAGTAGATCGAGTCAACGGAGGATTCAACATCTGAGCAGCGGAACCTGTGGAGGAGCTCCAAACTGGACCTCAGCATGCCTCGGGATCCCAGTCTCGAGAACAAGGGTACACGCATGGCTCTGGAACGGCGAGAAACGGCAGGCAAAGATGGCTGGAGGCGTCGGGAGGGCGATGGGGCAAGTCCTCTCTAGTTATAAAGCAGACTCAAAACTCTTTCAGTGACCGAAATAGAGAGGAGATCTAAGGAGCCACGACGTGCGAATTCTGCGAGATTAATGGGCGGACCTGGTGAATTCATATTTGATGGGCTTAAGGGAATGGGCTGCGCACAGTGGAATGGTTTGTATTGGGCTGTGCAATAATATGCGTGGGGGCGCAAGTCGGTTTATTATTAGGGAAAATGATGCAAATAGTCACGGAGTTTTGCCTTAATATTCAATGTGATCTATAAACTTTAAATTATTCAATGTCACCTCTTAACCTTAGAATTCATTCAATCTTCAAATTTGATACTGAACACTTAAAAGTCCATACTCAACAAGTGAAATATATTGTACATTAAGACCACATCATTGCAAAATTTTGATTCTTTTTTGTCAAAATTGCAAAATTTTGGTTGGCCGTCAAATTAAGAAAAAATTTGCCATCATTTGAACTTAATTCTTAAATTAAAATAAGTTGCGCAAAAGCATCATGTTACAAATTTTGTGAATTACTACATTAGAGTTGAAATTAGAGTTGCATGTCATTGAAGGCACTATAGCTAAAACTATCATTGATTATATATTAGAAGATTAACTTTTTGCGTAATATCGAGGAAAGCTCTCGCTCACGTGTTGTTCAAAATGACCAGCTCTCATACAATTTTACATCAAATACATGAAACCTATGAACCGTGTAACTTGTTCCCAAGTTCTCTTCCCCAACGATTTTCTGAGGAGGGAGAGCAGCTCGCTTTTATAAGACAAGCTTCCGTGCGGACAACAGCACGGAAGCCTAGGCACACCTCACACCGAGGGACACTCTCAAGGGTATGGCTCGGGACATCTTCCTGAGAAGAGGCTTCACGTGCATTTTGGTTGCGGAGTATGGCAGGTTCAGCTGCCACATCGGGTCAAATAGGACTCTTTGACGTCGTCCAGCAATAGAGTGGCGCCTCTTCACTACTACAAGCATTGTTCATTATTGCCATCCCATCTCAGTGATTCAACCTGTTATTCAGAACAAGATATCCACAATGTCATAATCATCATTTGTGTGCGTGTGTGCATGTGAGAGAGAGATCTTACCAAGGATGGGTTTAGCGACCACATCAGATCAGATGGGACTCTAGGACATCGTCCAGCAACGAAGTGGTGCCTCGACAAAGACTTCACCTACTAAGAAGCCTTGTTTATTATCGCCATACCATCTCAATGATTCAATCTGTAAATCAGAATAAGATATCCACAACGTTATTATCATCATTTGTGTCCGTGTGCACGAGAGAGATATCTTACCAAGGATGGGGCATTTTTTTGATAAATCACTGATTTGATACTTATGTACATAAAAGGCTAGAGTATGTGAGACATGATCATTGGAAGCATGTCAAAAGAGGTCTTCAAAGATGAGGCATCACAAAGGTCTTGCTTTGAAGCACTTGAAGGACCAGTAAGAAAGAAGAAACTGAGTTAGCTAAGGCATGGTGCATCAAAAGATGAAGGGCTCTATAAATAAATAAATACTTAGCCTTGCTCATTATTGTTGTGGATAGACTTGCACAATTTGCATTTAACACACTCCCATACTAAGAAATGTTATCAATGGCAAGGTTTGTTAGAATTGATTTTCTCTAGGAGCGTGATCATATACACTCCATCGGTGATTACTTAACTATTTGAGAAATTTAAAATTTAGACCATTAGATTGTCAGTGATTTTGATGGATGGAAACATCGATGTCAATTTCACAGTATCAAAAATACCTATTGCATGTTTTTTATAAAACCTTAAAGGAGGTAGATAAACATTTATTTACTACTAAAAATTATAGGTCGTTCTATCAGGTTCATATCTCTTTCCTATTATAAATTAAAGTAGTTGCACTTACCATTGACTGTAAAGACCTCCAAGATTTGTTGAACTTAGTCATCTAGCATACATGTTTTCTTAAATGCCTCTGAATGAGAGAATTAGCATTGTTTGAGCAAGTGAACAAACTAATGCAGAAAAATAATATTGTCTATATAATTAACTATTTGGTAAATACGAGCGCTGCACGTGAAAATTATGTTTTCCATATATTAATGTCTGTTTTTACAAGAAAATATGCAACTCTTATATGAATGGACATACTATTTTACTAAAAAAAAATGTTACCCTTAACAAGAAGACATAACTATATTAATTTACTTTGAAACACATTAGTTTATAATTACAAAAGAACAATATATAGACCAAAAAATCAAAAATTGATTTCAAACATTGTATCTCATGATTATTGCATCTATACAAAATATAAAGTTAAATTATAAAGAAGATTGGAAACACCTTAAACGCTTTACTGTTTAAAAATCTAATCTTAATTTTTAAGCTTGCATTGAGTTTTTCGTCTGAGCAATGTCAAAGTTTCAATCAATACGTTTTTCCACGGAAAGTTATGTATTCTTTTGACGTAGTCCTGTTATATGCTTATGTTAGTCTTAATGATAAAATGATTCTACACAAGAACTATTATCATGATTTTACACAAGAACTATGCTGTACCTTACATTTTTTTTATTCTATTTATATTGTGGAGTAATAAAATATGTATGACTTGCTTATTTTTCATGCAAAATGTTATATTATTTAAGCACTTAATATTGCAATTATACATTTTAAAATTAGATTATCATATTAGTAAAATATCAACTGACAACTCTCTTTATTTCTATCTTACACATTCAATCTCATTGTTGACAATTCTGTACGATAAGAAGAGAGCTTCCTACATAAATAGGGAATACAGAACTACTTTTTGAATACAAATAAACATATGGAAGTGGGCTGTTGTTTTTTTAATTAGGACAAAAAAATTCAAATCAAAATTGGCACATGACCTTGAAGTTGATGCTTTTTTAGGAAATTTGGCTATTATTTTTCAATCTTATCTTCTATATCTTATATTTTGTAGATATCTAACACTTCTTTTAGGCGATTGTTATGCAGACCAAAATCAATCTGGGCCTAACTGTTATGCCCAATGCGTCATCTAAGGCCCATACATAAATTACAATATGTGATGAAACGTTAGGGGTGGCCACGCAAGGCTTGGTCCAAAGTAAGGTGAATCTGATCATTTAATGGAAGGCCATTGCTCAAACTTGCCCAATTGAACCAAAGTTAGGCGAACTAGACCACTTTTATATATATATTATCAGAGCCAAGGGGGTAGATATAGTGACTCTTTATAAGTTTCTTTTGACACTTGAGGCGATTTACCTTCGTGGAATTCTTCCTTAGTTCTTTACGTATCTATTGTGGTCCCGACAGTAAAACCCAAGTTGGGTAGTGAGACCGTTGGTCAACATCAGTTATCGAACCATAAGGAGAATAAAGTAGTCTCGTGCAAATGAACTTATTAAGAAGATCCATGTCTTCTTCTAGTTCTATATCACAGATGTCCTTAGATCAAGGTCCTATAAATAGAGAAGAGATTAGCATAGAAGATTTTAATAAGTCTATTGAAAATTGGATCATGCCAAAAGTAAAAATTACTCAAATTTATGAGTATTCTAATTGGAAGATTTTTGGAAAAAATGACTATGTTATTGCAACCGAAGAATGTGATGTTCCTCTTTCAAATTCCTTCTCTTCCATACAACTCTTGAATAGAGATTCTATAAAGAAACATGTTCAGAAATGGAATTATATTCATATCGGTCTTGTGCAAGTGGCCCTTCCCATGGATCATAGGGGGTGGAGGAGTCTGGATTGTTCTGCCGAAAGGTATGAAGAGCCTCTTGGATTTGGTCTCTCGTGGAATCCCAAGCTTCAAGGTGGTCCCAGGAGATAGGGACGTGGGCAGATGGCCATGCTTCTAGTGGGATGGTGCGATTTTCTTGACATAGGATTCTTTGGAGTTCACGTGACGCTAGTCCATTTGTGGTGATGGAGTATGGAAGCGTCCGATAGATTCAAGCAAATTCTTGGAAAACTTGGGGCCTGTAGCTCGAAATTCCTGCAGCAGAAGGTTTATCAGCTATCCAACCGCATGGATGGGAAAACGTCCATGGTCGGTGAAATAAGACGACGGTGTGTCTTTCTGGTTCAGGCCTTCCTTGGTGATTTTGGACCTTGAAGAGTTCTCTCCAATATTGGAGTGGTTTATACCATGCAAAAATCTCCAAGAGGTGTTTTTGATTATGAGGTTGAGCTTGGCCATCCTTGTGAATAACCTGCAAAATTTTGTCAATGGGAAATTCAATGGCTATAGTGTACAGGTTGAACATGTACTAAAATAACCATTTCAGTTCTTCTGGTAATTCTTCATCAGGAGACCATTTGAGAGGATGAATGAATGGATATTGAGGGTGAAGTCCATCTGGTCTAAGCATTAAACCGCCATGTTCACGGAAAATTCGGAGGTGATATTCCCACATTAATTCTGGGAGTCTTTCTTTCAGATTATTGTGGTGGATTGTCTCAGGAACATCAGGAAAGTATTTGAGGCTGGGCCAACAACCTGGGATTTTGTCTGTTCGGTATGTGTCATGGAAGAGCTCCTTTTTGACATACATGTTGATGGTTTGCATTAGTTCCTTTGGTCGAGACAAGAAATCAGCAATGACATTCTTTATTCCTGGAATGTGTTTGACTTCAAAGGAATATTTAGAAAACCATTCAGCCCATCGGAGTAGTTGTGGATGAGAAACTTGCTTTTACTTGAATTTAAGCATCTGAGGGAAGGAGGACATGTCCATTTCAACAAGAAAATGGTGTCCGATGAGGTGGAATTCAAACTTCTTGATGCCATACTTGACTGCAAGTATTTCCTTAAAAGTGGAGTGATAATGGATTTTTGCTTGACAGAATCGACCACTTTTGTAGGCACAAATATGCCTATTTCCATCAATTTCTTCGAAAAGAATGGCTGCCCAATATTTGTCGCTGGCATCAGTTTGGAGAATTCTTTTGCCAGTGGATGGAATTTTTCACGGAGGAAGGTTTTGCAAGAGCTGTTTGAGTTGAGCAATAGCTTGAATCTGTTTGGATCCCCATGGGGGATGATCTTTTTTGAGCATTCGCTGGAGAGGTCTCAAATACTTAGAGATGTGTGGAACAAAATCTCTCAGATAATTTACAATGCCAAGAAATTGCTGGACTTGTTTAGGATTGAGATCCTTTTCAGGGAATTTTTGGAGTTTATCAACAATATGGGGTTCAGGGCAGTAGGTTCCATCTTTGAGACGCATGCCAAGGAATTCAATTTCCTTTTGGGCAATAATCATCTTTTTCTGAGAAAGCATAATGCCATGTTTTTTAACAATATCAGCAAAATGTGTCAAGAGTTGACAATGAGACTGTTCATCATAGCTAAACAGAAGGATATCATCAATATAAATCTGAGAGTTTGGAAGGATGGGTTCAAAGATTTTGCACATAGCCTTTTGGAACAGTGAAGGGGCAGTTTTGAGACCAAAAGGGACAACTGTCCATTGAAAATGTTGGTTTGGGATACAGAACCCAGTTTTGGGTCTGTCTGCTGGGTCAATACCCAGTTGCCAAAATCCTCCTTTAAGATCAAATTTTGAATAGATCTTTGCTTGGGCAAGGCTCAGGAAAAGAGAATTTCGATGAGGCAAAGGGAATTTATCATCTTGAAGGAATTGATTCAGAGGTTGGTAATTGATTACTAACCTCATTTTTCCATTGTTCTGCTCGGCTCGTTTGTTGACATAGAATGCTTCACATGCCCATTGAGAGTTAGAAGGTTCAATAAGACCTTGTGCCAGTAGTTCGGCACATTCTTGCTAAGCGAGTGCGAGATGTTCAGGGCTCATTCCTGAGTGACTAGCTTTTGTAGAATTGATGTCTTCATTCCTTTTGAAAGGAAGTTTGATATAAAAAGAAGAATTTTTCCACAATGGCCGGGTGCAAGTTTGGGAAAATTGGGAGTGTGTTTCAGCACAGGAAGAAAGTAGACTTTGAATGACCATGTCCAGAATGGCTGGTTGAAGGGCATAAAATCGTTTAATATCTACAAATTCTCTGAATTGGTTTTTGAACCGAAGGCCATGAGACAGAATTCTAAGTTTGGGAAGTTGGGTCAGTATGTCCCAACCAATGATGATATCTTTGTTTGGAGACGGAGAACCAAGAACCTTGGTGGTTATAGAACACTGGGGAAAAAACTGAATAGTAATGGGTTTACTACGATACTTGGTAGCAAAAGTGTCACCAGAAGCAGAACTGAAATACCTGGTGTAAGGTTTCCAAAATTCTTCTGGAAGGATCTTTGTGTCTAGAATGGAAGAGCTTGCTCCAGTATCAATGAGTGCGATCAAAGGGATTGGTTTATGGTATTTGAACAAAAGAATGTGGACAGGAATATACGGGTGATGGACAGGTTCATTGAGCTCAATATCTGCAGGTGAATCAGGGAAGAATGTGAAGACATCGTTCTCAGAATTTGATCCTGAATCTGAGCTATATGTCTGAATAGCACAGAGGGTATTTTTAGATGGTTGATCGTCTAAGGAGAAGACGGATTCTATATCTGAATCATCAAGTTGAATACCGGTGCTTTTGGCAATTTTGTCTATCAAATGGCTTCCTCTCTTACTTGCCTTGGGACAATTTTTGACAAAATATCCTTTTTTGTTGTAGACGTAACACCTGTCTTTGTTGCGCTTCTTATGGGAACGATGATAGCTTTTACACAAAAATTTCCACTTGCCCTTGCTTTTCCCTTTGCGTGTCTTTTTGAAGGAAAGTCGTTTAAAGTGCCTTTTCTTTTTGCATCCTGTGCAGGATGGGTCGGAGCAATCCTTGGGACATTTGATTTGTAAACTGGGTTTGAAGCACGCCTTGTCAAGATGTCTATTTTCTTTGAGAAAGTTTCGGAAGGTTTCTCGTCGAAGGCAAAGTTCTTCTATGGCGATGTGAACAGCTTGCTGGATTTCTCCAAGAGTAGCTTCTGTGATACTTTTTTGTCTCTGTTGGAGAGTTTTTTCTGCAGCTTGGCTAAGTTCCTTTGGAATAGATGCCAAGAAGATGGGCTTGAGATTCCAATCTGCACCAAGTAGATAAAACAGCTTGCTCATAGCTTGGAAATGACGATCAATATCTTTGCGTCTTAGTGAGCAGCATTTTCGATCAAAAAACTCCTTTCTTTTGAGTTCTTTTGAATCTTCAGGTTTACCAATGAAGTACATATGGATAATCTGGATAGCATTATCCAAAAGTTGAGTTAAAAAGTACATCTGATCTTGCTCCGAGGCAATATGCCACCAGTCTTTAAGGGCTCCTGTAAAGCGGCTAGTGAATTCCAAAAGAATATCATAAGTGCTAGGTTCAAAAATGTGCTTGGTAGTGAGCCAAGCATGGAATTCTTGAAGCCTATCAGGCCATTTATAGTATGGAATGTCATCCAATGTGAAATAAACTTTGGATGATGTGGTAGTGAAATTCTGAGTTGCATCGGGTTGGTCCTGGTGGTGTATTTCAGGCTCAGAGAATATTTCTTCATCTTTGACACTATCTACCATAAACAAGGTTTCTTCTGCAGAAGATTATTCGAAAAGGATATCAGAATCGTATTCAGATGAAGAGTCTGTCTGTCTTGTTGTGGATGGTTTTATGACAGCAATTGAAGGAATCTAGTGCCGAAGGAAGTTTTCAAACGGATTGGAAATGGTGAGAGTGGCAGGGGGATTTTTAGGTGAGTGATCACTAGAAGAACGTTCAGGAGTACCAGGGGGAGATGGTGATGCCGGAACCTCTGTAGGAGATTTCTTTTGCTTCTGCTTAAGCTTGTGAAGATTTTCGCGTAGGACCAAGAAATTGTTCTGGGGTGGAGGTGCAGCTGAGCTGAGAACAGCAGCAAATGAAGATGAGGCTCCAAGGGATGATTCTGGTTTGGGTGGCAAGGAAGGAAAGGGGAAAAATGGTGGATCAATTGTGGTGAACGACTGTTGGTTTTGGAGAATCTGGATCTGTCGTTTGAGCTTTTCAATTTCTAGTCTCTGGTCTTCCAGATAATGGCTAGAAGGTGTTTGCTTAGTTTCTAGCAAATGAAGCATTTTCTGGAAATCTTTCAGCATGTGGTAAGATAAGTCAGTGGTCTTGTCTACGCGTTCAAGATGCGTAGCAACAGTGCCTAAAAGCTCATTTTGAGCCAAAGCATTTTCAGTTTGCCAATTTAGAACAGTTTCGGCAGCAAAAAGCTGCTTACGTTGTCCTTGTGTATCGAGACCAGTGGGGTTTGGTACCTTGGGTGAGTGCTGGTATTTTTGATGTGGATCTGAGAATCTTTCCAAGGGAGGAAATTTCCGGGTGCAGGTGCTGGTTCCTGATGATGATTCTGTGGTCTCAAGTGGAGGGAACTCATCAGGATGAAACATACATATACTGGGTAGAACAGTAGGTGGAACAGGTTTCGGTACACAAGTGCTTGGCCTGAGTAGTTTCAAAGAACATGAAGGGTTCTTTTTTACCCATTTCTGGATCGGCTTATAGAAAGGCGAAGTGATCATGGGTATAACTAGTGGTAGTTGAGAGCAGGGAGCTGGTTTGCAAGGTGGTGGAGGTGGAGTTGGTGCAGGGGACCTGGATGGTCCATAAGAAACAATAAACTGGTATCTACCTCCATCTTCTCCAAGAGGTCCAACAGTTGGATCTCTATCAAGATACCTTTGGTAGAGGGTATCTTTCTTTGTCTTCTTCTTTTTTGTGGAAGGTCTGTCATCTTCATCATCAAGTTTTGTGCAAGACGGACAGATACAATCTGGGTCCCAAAAGCAATGTCCAGTAGGATCTTTGAAATGATGAATTGGCTGTCCCTGAGGACCAAAAGAATGGACAAAGCGTTTGTCATCTGGTTCGCTTGAGAAAGGATCAGTGGGACAACGTGTAAAATGGAGGATGGTAGGAAAAATAGAGGAAGGTTCTTCCTTGGTTTTGCCGAACTTGATGGTAACAGTACCATCTTTTTTCCTGGTGAACTGTGGTTCACTGGATTGGAGTGGTTTACAACTCTGATGGAGTTTTTCGTAGTTGGTAACCCATCTATCGGGAAGAAGCTTGATCATTATCATGTTCTGTTACTAGAAGAGAATCTCTCATCTTATGGAAACTTCAAACTCAGCTTCCCCTTCTCTTCCTGTTTCTTTTACTTCTAATCTTTCTCTTCAACCTCCACCCGAACTTCAAAAGTCTTCATGTTCAAAGATAGACTATCTTTATGAGGTCGCATACCTCACTGAAGATAGTAAGATCTAAGAAACCCAGCTCCCTATGATGAACCCATACACTACTTTCGCAAAACCCCCTTCTTTCTCCCCATTGAGATCTATTAAACACCTGATCAAACATACCCCCCGCACTGTTAAGGAGTATGTTCAGTCTTCTCGTTTTGACCAACACCCCATCCAGGCAACTGAACAAGAATAGTTTGTTACCCTCTAGGTTCCACCAGAGTTTCCATCTCAATGGATCCAACAAGGCTACACTCATCTCCATTTTGGAGCCATCCGTCTTGCTTTAACTTTTCATGGCCGAAAAGGCTTACCTATTACTGCAAGGATAGCCCTGTTAGACACCAGGTTTTTGGAATACCAACAAACTTGTGTTGGCACCATCCAAACGACAATGAATGCAGGCACTGTTTTTGTTACACTTTTCCCAAACTTTAACATTGCTCTTTGAGATCCCAACTTGCTTACTGCTCTTAAGGTTCAGCTACAAATTACTAGAGCCCCGTAGACTCCCGGATCCATTGCTGCCACCTTACACTACCAGATGATCTACCGGGTCCAAAATCACGCCATTGATCTCAACATTCCAAATTCTGAGGATGCCCTTGTTATTTCAATCGACCACGACCAGACTTCCTACATCCATGTTCCCCGTCAGATCCCTAGAAATGAGCTTGTCAAGCTTCTTTCCGATAGTTGGGTTACCAACTACGAAAAACTCCATCAGAGTTGTAAACCACTCCAATCCAGTGAACCACAGTTCACCAGGAAAAAAGATGGTACTGTTACCATCAAGTTCGGCAAAACCAAGGAAGAACCTTCCTCTATTTTTCCTACCATCCTCCATTTTACACCTTGTCCCACTGATCCTGTCTCAAGCGAACCAAATGACAAACGCTTTGTCCATTCTTTTGGTCCTCGGGGACAGCCAATTCATCATTTCAAAGATCCTACTAGACATTGCTTTTGGGACCCAGAATGTATCTGTCCATCTTGCACAAAACCTGATGATGAAGATGACAGACCTTCCACAAAAAAGAAGAAGACAAAGAAAGATACCCTCTACCAAAGGTATATTGATGGAGATCCAACTGTTGGACCTCTTGGAGAAGATGGAGGTAGATACCAGTTTATTGTTTCTTATGGACCATCCAGGTCCCCTGCACCAACTCCACCTCCACCACCTTGCAAACTAGCTCCCTACTGTCAACTACCACCAATTAGACCCATGATCACTTCGCCTTTCTATAAACCAATCCAGAAATGAGTAAAAAAGAACCCTTCATGTTCTTTGAAACTACCCAGGGCAAGCACCTGTGTACCGAAACCTGTTCCACCTACTATTCTACCCAGTATATGTATGTTTCATCCTAATGAGTTCCCTCCACTTGAGACCACAGAATCATCATCAGGAACCAGCACTTGCACCCAGAAATTTCCTCCCATGGAAAGATTCTCAGATCCACATCAAAAATACCATCACTCACCCAAGGTACCAAACCCCACAGGTCTTGATGCACAAGGACAACGTAAACAACCTTCTACTGCCGAAACTGTTCTAAATTGGCAAACTGAAAATGCTTTGGCTCAAAATGAGCTTTTAGGCACTGTTGCTACGCATCTTGAACGCGTAGACAAGACCAATGACTTATCTTACCGCATGCTGAAAGATTTCTAGAAAAGGCTTCATTTGCTAGAAACTAAGCAAACACCTCCTAGCCATTATCTGGAAGACCAGAGACCAGAAATTGAAAAGCTCAAACAACAGATCTAGATTCTCCAAAACCAACAGTCGTTCACCACAATTGATCCACCCTTTTTCCCCTCTCTTTTCTTGCCACCCAAACTAGAATCATCCCTTGGAGCATCATCTTCATTTACTGCTGTTCTCAGCTCAGCTGCACCTCCACCCCAGAACAATTTCTTGGTCCTACGCGAAAATCTTCGCAAGCTTAAGCAGAAGCAAAAGAAATCTCCTACAAAGGTTCCAGCATCACCATCTCCCCTTGGTACTCCTAAACATTCTTCTAGTGATCACTCACCTAAAAATCCCCCTGCCACTCTCACCATTTCCAATCCGATTGAAAACTTCCTTCGGCACCAGATTCCTTCAATTGCTATCATAAAACCATCCACAGCAAGACAGACTGACTCTTCATCTGAATACGATTCTGATATCCTTTTCGAATCATCTTCTGCAGAAGAAACCTTGTTTATGGCAAATAGTGTCAAAGATGAAGAAATATTCTCTGAGATTGAAATACACCACTAGGACCAACCCGATGCAACTCAGAATTTCACTACCACATCATCCAAAGTTTATTTCACATTGGATGACATTCCATACTATAAATGGCCTGATAGGCTTCAAGAATTCCATGCTTGGCTCACTACCAGGCATATTTCTGAACCTAGCACTTATGATATTTTCTTGGAATTCACTAGCCGCTTTACAGGAGCCCTTAAAAACTGGTGGCATACTGCCTCGAAGCAAGATCAGATGTACTTTTTAACTCAACCTTTGGATAATGCTATCTAGATTATCCATATGTACTTCATTGGTAAATCTGAAGATTCAAAAGAACTCAAAAGATAGGAGTTCTTTAATCGAAAATGCTGCTCACTAAGACGCAAAGATCTTGATCGTCATTTCCAAGCTATGATCAAGCTGTTTTATCTACTTGGTGCAGATTGGAATCTCAAGCCCATCTTCTTGGCATCTATTCCAAAGGAACTTAGCCAAGCTGCGAAAAAACTCTCCAACGAGAGACAAAAAAGTATCACAGAAGCTACTCTTGGAGAAATCCAGCAAGCTGTTCACATCGCCATAGAAGAACTTTGCCTTCGACGAGAAGCCTTCCGAAGCTTTCTCAAAGAAAATAAGCATCTTGACAAGGCGTGCTTCAAACCCGGTTTACAAATCAAATGTCCCAAGGATTGCTCCGACCCATCCTGCACATGATGCAAAAAGAAAAGGCACTTTAAACGACTTTCCTTCAAAAAGACACGCAAAGGGAAAAGCAATGGCAAGTGGAAATTTTTGCGTAAAAGCCATCATTGTTCCCATAAGAAGCGCAACAAAGACAGGTGTTACGTCTGCAACAAAAAAGGATATTTTGCCAAAAATTGTCCCAAGGCAAGCAAAAGAGGAAGCCATTTGATAGACAAAATTGCCAAAAGCACCAGTATTCAACTTGATGATTCAGATATAGAATCCATTTTCTCCTTAGACGATCAACCATCTGAAAATACCTTCTGTGCTATTCAGACATATAGCTCAGATTCAGGATCAGATTCTGAGAATGATGTCTTCACATTCTTCCTTGATTCACCTGCAGATATTGAACTCAATGAACCTGTCCATCACCCATATATTCCTGTCCACATTCTTTTGTCCAAATACCATAAACCAATCCCTTTGGTCGCACTCATTGATACTGGAGCAAGCTCTTCCATTCTAGACACAAAGATCCTTCCAGAAGAATTTTGGAAACCTTACACCAGGTATTTCAATTCTGCTTCTGGTGACACTTTTGCTACCAAGTATCGTAGTAAACCCATTACTATTCAGTTTTTTTCCAAGTGTTCTATAACCACTAAGGTTCTTGGTTCTCCGTCTCCAGACAAAGATATCATCATTGGTTGGGACATACTGACCCAACTTCCCAAACTTAGAATTCTGTCTCATGGCCTTCGGTTCAAAAACCAATTCAGAGAATTTGTAGATATTAAACGATTTTATGCCCTTCAACCAGCCATTCTGGACCCGATCATTCAAAGTCTACTTTCTTCCTGTGCTGAAACACACTCCCAATTTTCCCAAACTTGCACCCGGCCATTGTGGAAAAATTCTTCTTTTTATGTCAAACTTCCTTTCAAAAGGAATGAAGACATCAATCCTACAAAAGCTAATCACTCAGGAATGAGCCCTGAACATCTCGCACTCGCTCAGCAAGAATGTGCCGAACTACTAGCATAAGGTCTTATTGAACCTTCTGACTCTCAATGGGCATGTGAAGCATTCTATGTCAACAAACGAGCCGAGCAGAACCGTGGAAAAATGAGGTTAGTAATCAATTACCAACCTCTGAATCAATTCCTTCAAGATGATAAATTCCCATTGCCTCATCGAAATTCTCTTTTCCTAAGCCTTGCCCAAGCAAAGATCTATTCAAAATTTGATCTTAAAAGAGGATTTTGGCAACTAGGTATTGACCCAGCAGACAGATCCAAAACTGGGTTCTGTATCCCAAACCAACATTTTCAATGGACAGTTGTTCCTTTTTGTCTCAAAACTGCCCCTTCACTGTTCCAAAAGGCTATGTGCAAAATCTTTGAACCCATCCTCCCAAACTCCCTGATTTATATTGATGATACCCTTCTGTTTAGCCATGATGAACAGTCTCATTGTCAACTCTTGACAAATTTTGCTAACATTGTTAAAAAAACATGGCATTATGCTTTCTCAGAAAAAGATGATTATTGCCCAAAAGGAAATTGAATTCCTTGGCATGCGTCTCAAAGATGGAACCTACTGCCCTGAACCCCATATTACTGATGAACTCCAAAAATTCCCTGAAAAGGATCTCAATCCTAAACAAGTCCAGTAATTTCTTGGCATTGTAAATTATCTGAGAGATTTTGTTCCACACATCTCTAAGTATTTGAGACCTCTCTAGCGAATGCTTAAAAAAGATCCTCCCCCATGGGGATCCAAATAGACTCAAGATGTTGCTCAACTCAAACAGCTCTTGCAAAACCTTCCTCCGTTAAAAAATTCCATCCACTGGCAAAAGAATTCTCCAAACTGATGCCAGCGACAAATATTGGGCAGCCATTCTTTTCGAAGAAATTGATGGAAATAGGCATATTTATGCTTATAAAAGTGGTCGATTCTCTCAAGCAGAAATTCATTATCACTCCACTTTTAAGGAAATACTTGCAGTCAAGTATGGCATCAAGAAGTTTGAATTCCACCTCATCGGACACCATTTTCTTGTTGAAATGGACATGTCCTCCTTCCCTCAGATGCTTAAATTCAAGCAAAAGCAAGTTCCTCATCCACAACTGCTCCGATGGGCTGAATGGTTTTCTAAATATTCCTTTGAAATCAAACACATTCCAGGAACAAAGAATGTCCTTGCTGATTTCTTGTCTCGACCAAAGGAACCAATGCAAACCATCAACATGTATGTCAAAAAGGAGCCCTTCAATGACACATACCGAACAGACAAAATCCCAGGTGGTTGGCCCAGCCTCAAATACCCTCCTAATGTTCCTGAGGCAATCCACCACAATAATCTGAAAGAAAGACTCCCAGAATTAATGTGGGAATATCACCTCCGAATTTTCCGTGAACATGGCGGTTTAATGCTTAGACCAGATGGACTTCACCCGCAATATTCATTCATTCATCTCTCAAATGGTCTCCTGATGAAAAATTTCCAGAAGAACTGAAATGGTTATTTTGGTACATGTTCAACCTGTACACTATAGCCATTGAATTTCCCACTGACAAAATTTTGCAGGTTATTCACAAGGGTGGCCAAGCTCAACCTCATAATTAGAAACACCTCTTGGAGATTTTTGCATGGTATAAACCACTCCAATATTGGAGAGAACTCTTCAAGGTCCAAAATCGCCAAGGAAGGCCTGAACCAGAAAGACACACCGTCGTCTTATTTCATCGACCATGGACGTTTTCCCATCCATGCGGTTGGATAGCTGATAAACCTTCTGCTGCAGGAATTTCGAGCTACAGGCCCCAATTTTTCCAAGAATTTGCTCGGATCTATCGGACGCTTCCATACTCCATCACCACAAACAGACTAGCGTCGCGTGAACTCCAAAGAATCCTATGTCAAGAAAATCGCACCATCCCACTAGAAGCATGGCCATCTGCCCACGTCCCTGTCTCCTGGGACCACCTTGAAGCTTGGGATTCCACGAGAGACCAAATCCAAGAGGCTCTTCATACCTTTCGGCAGAACAATCCAAACTCCTTCACCCCCTATGATCCATGGAGAGGGCCACTTGCACAAGACCCTTGGGGAGACACCCCCAATTACGCCCCCTTTTTCCGGCTCTTTCGGTGCTAGCTCATCTCGTCCACCAGACCTGTCGGCAAAAGAAATCGAGAATCTCATCCGTGCTTTCAAAAGAGAAAAAGATAGAACCTCTAGTCCATCGGATGTTGATGAAGATGCCCTCCTCAAAGAACAACTAGCTCATCATAGCTCTGATAATTCGGACTATGACTACAATGTTAGAGATGGAAGAGACAAATAAAAAGCCGTCTTGAAAACACTGTACACCGGTCCTGTACACTGTTCACTGTTCACTCAATCTGTTTTTACTGTTCGCCCAGTCTATTTTTACTGTAGCAACAGGCGGAAAACTACTGTTCATAGCCTGTCACGGGATTTCTTTAGTACTCCCTATGTGTGTAGCCCATAAGTGGCTAAGTTTGCTCAATTATGTCCTAGCACGGCCAGTCCGCCTACTCTTGTCTGTTGTATCCTCCTTTGCCTATATAAGAGCAAGGAGCCCCCATTGTAAAAACCAGAGAGTGAAATAAGAAGTGTGTTGTGTACTCTACTTCCAACATGATCTTCTAAACACTCCCATCCTCTTCTAGTCCAGAACGATGGTTCTGAACAAACTCTGTGTGATTGAGAAAAATCCTGGAGTATGCTCTGCACTTGCCCTTAGGGGATCTTGTGCATCAGAATTTCCGATATTTTTAGAGCTTACTATGATCTAAGTTCATTGTTTGAGAAGGAACTTGGTGACTAACAGGCAGTCCCTATTGAAGGCCAAGAGGGCCGTGTGTGGGATAGCATACTTGTCACAAGTTTACAACTCAAACTCTGGAATTTGGATCACAGTACCCTTTGCTCCTCGTCCTTAGAGACGCTAGGCTTCTAAAATATGATGACTCCATCCTTGGAACCATAGAAACCAGTCTCTGCAACGGTCCGATCCATTTTGATAGTCATCGCGGTTTTACTGTTTCCCTTAAAGATAAAAACATTTTAAAATCCCTTACTTTGCAAATAAAAACTCACAATTATTCTATAGCGGAAGGATTCATTCCTCTTGCAATCATCTACAGAGTTTATTACAAAGTAATGAACTCTGCCTTTGGCAGTAAAGCTTTTAAAATCAATCCTAAAAGAGAAACACTTTTTTTACAAACTGACATTTCTAGAGCCAATATTATCATTCCTAAAATTATTCAATGGAGCCAAGTCACCCTTCCCGAGCAATGGGAGTTGGAAAATCATGTCCCCCAACAAATTGTTCGCAATTCAGACCTCACTAATATTATCCAACATCTAGAAGGAAGAGTTACTATTCAATTCTCCAGATGTCTTTTGATACTCCAAGAAGATCCTGCGATATTAGGACAATACCTTCTTTCCACTCATCCTCTTCCAGAAGATCCGTTGATTTTAATCCTACTTTACCTTCAAATATCGTTCAAAATGAAGCTCAACCTGGTGCTCATCTTCCCACTAGTGTTAGTGGCATTGACAATAGATCAGGAATATCTAGACCGATATACCAAAAGAACAAAGTCCCGATTATCCCGAACCCACCCCTTCGGAAATGGCTGATCCAGAAATTAATGTTTTATCTGAGGAATTCGTTCCCAACAAAGCCCTTTTGAATCAAGAGTTTAATTCTTTTGGAAATACTGAAATTAGAAAATGGTTCTTTCTAAATTTCCAAGACCAAGCAAAACATATTAAAGAAGAGTATTATGAATACATGTATGAACATGAGATTCAAATACCTTTTTTTGATTGGCTTGAAAATTCCTTTTTAAAAACCAAAGAAATTTATAATTTGGATCAATTTTACAAATGGAAATTACATGATGGCCAAATCATAGAATCCAATCATCCACCTCTTCGACAAATCAAGATTCCTCACAAAGATACCGAGTTCATTGCTTCCCCTTTTAAAACTTCCTCGGAAATTGATGGTATAGGAATCAAGAAGATTGTTGAGCAGAACAATTACTCCAACCAACATCTTCACACTATTGGTAAACAATTGGATAGGTTAGAATCCTCTATTTCTCATATTAACACTCAGTCGAAAGTTTTGAAAACTCATTTGTTTAAAAATTTTGAACTACCAAAAAGCCCTAGCATAGATTTTACTAAAGCTTTGGAAGAAAGAAAAAGGCTTTCGAGAGGAAAATCGACTTTTACTTCTAGCTTTGTGACCTTAGATACTCCTAAAATAGGAAATATGATTATAAAAGATACCCTAGACAAAATAAATATTTTGGATCAATCTGATATTGAATCTATTCCTGAAATCAATAAAATCACTTGGAAAGATCCACAAAAAATGTATTATTCTAGAGCCACACCTCCTGATATTGCTTTCGAAGAATCAAGTGTCAATACTCAACACAAATATTCTTCAGGTTCAATCTATGAATGGAACATAGATGGAACCTCTGAACAAAATCTTTTGAATATTCTGAGTTAGATGGTTATGCTTGCTAATACTTATAAAACCATACCCGATACTAACGACCAATCAATGGCTTACCTTTTAATAGCTGGTTTTACTGGTCAATTGAAGGGATGGTGGGATAATTATCTTATTGATGAGTAAATATCACAAATTCTTAATGCTTATAAGTTAGATGATAATGGTCGTGCTATTGTAGATGAAAATGACCAACCCATCCAAGATGCTGTAAACACTCTTTTATATTCCATTTCCCAACATTTCATAGGTGATCCTTCACACATTCGTGATAAGAATCTAGATCTTCTTTCCACCATGAAGTGTAAATCCCTTAGAGAATTTAGGGAATACAAAGATGTTTTCTTCCAAAGAGTTCTTCTTCAGTCCGATTGTAATCAACCCTTTTAGAAAGAAAAATTCCTTACCGGTCTTCCTAAACTTATAGGAGAACAAGTTCGCGATAAGATAAGGGAAGAACATAATAGACAAATCCCTTATGATCTCCTTTCTTATGGTGAGCTAGCTTCCTATGTTTATAAGATTTGAACACAATTGTGTACCAACATACGTCTTCAGAAACAACTCAAAAAGGAACAAAAAACCTCAAACAAAGGTTTGAGAGATTTTTGCGCCCAATATGACCCATCTTTTATAAGTCCAAAAAATAGAAAATCTTCTAAAACCAAATGTTCGGGTAAATGCTCAAACGATTGCCCTCAATGCTCTTCAAAAAAACCAATGAGAAATTTCAATAGATCTAATAGATCTTACAATAAGGATAACAAAAGACAAAATTCCAATAAGACAAAGAAGAACTCTTACAAAAACATTGAATGTTACAATTGCGGTAAAAAAGGTCATACTGCAAAATTTTGCAAAATTAATAAAAAACTCAATGAATTACATCTTGAAGAAGAAACTTTCAATAATCTCCTCCAAATCATGGCGGAAGAAAGCAATTCTTCAGACAATTCGGATACGAAAGATGGCCTTCGGGTTAATGACCTCGAAACCTCTTCGAAATCGATGGGGATAATTATCAGGATTCCTTTGAAATAAATGTTTTGATCGAGGAAGAAGAAATTATTTTGCAAAAAATCGATCAAATCAAAGATCCCCAAGTCAAGGTAAAATTTCTTAATAGCCTCCAACCTTCCATAGTACCTATACTCCAATCCAATATTCCTTATAACCTATCCACCATTTTAGACAGAGGAAAAAAGGTTATTTCTCGACCTATTTCTTTAAATGATCTTAATCATGAGATCAATAATCAAAAATTAGAAATTCAAAACCTTAAAAATACTCAGATCAAAATGCAAAAGGAGATATTATAAATGAAAATAATTTTTTCTAAACAGAACCAAGAAGATTCTCCTAGCCCTACGGATCCGGGATTTTTGCTTTTGCTTTCAGAAATAACAAATAGAAAATGGATAATCCACATTTCCATAAAAATCAATAAAGAATTTGTGTTAGAAACAACAGCCCTTTTTGATACTGGAGGGGACCTTAATTGTATAAAGGAAGGTCTCATACCTACCAAGTATTTTGAAAAAACCACTCATTCTTTGAAAACAGCTTATGGTGATAGGCTTCAAATCAATTACAAGATCCCTGAGGCAGAAGTCATAAAGGATAATGTTTATTACAAAACACCTTTCATTTTAGTCAAAAATATTAAATAAGATGTCATACTAGGGACACATTTCAGAAGACTGATACAACCTTTTACGGTTGATGAAAAAGGCATTTAAACTCAATTTTTAAATAGAAAGATTAATTTTGAATTCATTAGCAAACCACAAACCAGCAACTTAAATTCTCTCTATGAACATTCTATTTCTGAGATAAATTGTATAATCCAAAATAAGGAAAATCATCTTCAATTCTTAAAAGAAGATCTTGGTTACAAAATGATTGAGCAAAATCTTTCAGATTCTAACATCCAAAGGAAGGTTACCAACTTTGAATCATGTATAAAAAACTCCATTTATTCTACTATTCCTAATGCTTTTTGGTCAAGAAAATGTCATGTCATTGGCCTTCCCTATGAACCAGATTTTTCTGAAAAACATTCCCACCAAGGCACGACCCTCCCGATGAATCATGAAGTCATGAATTTTTGTCAAAAGGAAATTCAATAATTTCTTGATAAAAAACTCATCAGGAAAAGCCAATCCCCTTGGAGTTGCTCCACTTTCTATATCAACAAAAATGCTGAGTTAGAAAGAAGAGTCCCTCGTCTTGTTATTAATTATAAACCTTTGAATGACGCCCTAAAATGGATAAGATACCCTATCCCTAATAAAAAAGATTTATTGAATAGACTCCATAATTCAAAGATATTTTCTAAATTTGATATGAAATCAGAATTTTGGCAAATCCAAATCGAATAAAAAGATAGGTATAAGACTGCTTTTACTGTCCCTTTCAGACAATATAAATGGAATGTAATGCCTTTTGGTTTGAAAAATGCCCATTCTGAATTCCAAATGATTATGAATAATATATTCAATTCATACTCAGATTTCATAATAGTCTACATAGATGATGTTCTGGTTTTTTCTTCTAATATTGATCAACATTTCAAGCATATTGGCCACTTCATTAACATAGTAAAAAAGAATGGCATTGCTGTGTCTCCTAGCAAAATATCTCTTTTTCAAACAAAAATCAAATTTCTTGGACACCATATCCATCTGGGAACTATCATACCTATTGAAAGATCAATAATTTTTGTTAAAAAATTTCCTGAAAAAATCAGAGATAAAAACCAATTGCAAAGATTTCTTGGAAGTTTGAATTATGTTATAGATTTCTTTCCCAATATCAACATTAGTTGCAAACCTCGTTTATGGTTTGTAAATCAAAAGATCTTTTCTATAATGCACTTGTATTTCTTATGCAAATTTAAATATCTGTACTTATGACTTTCAATTAATGCAATATTTTATTTAATATTTCCTACTGTCTATTTAAATTATCGTTCATACCCCACAATCGGCTGGTTTAACCGCCTGTGGTTGGTGATTTAATTACCTGTCTATACCCCACAATCGGCCGGTTTCCTGTGGTTGGTGATTTAATTACCTGCAATTTATTTATGCATTTTTATTTAAATATGAGCATTTATTGATGTCTTTCAATTAATGCAATACTTCTTCTTACTGTTTTACCCTTATGCTTACAATTATATTTCATTTCTCTCAATTATAATTTTGCTTCATCTGCTTTATTTCATCATCATCATTAGTTAAGTCAACAATTTTACTTACTGTTTAATCACCATTAATTAAGACTAAGCTTAACACTAATCTTAATTAAGTCTGTCTTAATCTTCTGATCTTTCTCTTTATAACACTCCAGATCCTTGGCACGTTGATCTGCTTTATTTCATCATCACCATTAGTTAAGTCAACAATTTTACTTACTGTTTACTTACTGTTTAATCACCATTAATTAAGACTAAGCTTAACGCTAATCTTAATTAAGTCTGTCTTAATCTTCTGATCTTTCTCTTTATAACACCCTAGATCTTTGGCACGTTGTATGGTATATATATATATTCATTTTAACATCATATTGTATATATTTATTCCTTTCTACTATGCCAAGTAACATCATATTGTATATATATTCATTTTAACTCTTTTTTTTTTTCTATTTTGAAGAAAAAGGTTCTTTTTATAACTAAAATAGGAGGGAGGTGCAACCAAGATAGCTACCTTTTTTGGATTTTACTTTCTTGCAGAACGTTATATTTTAATTATATCTACTCAATTCAACGATGAATGAGTTTGTCACTATAACCCACCTTTATATTAGAAATCAAGAATCTCTTCACATAAGGAAGATAATGGGAAAAGGACAACACAAGTGTCACAACTTTTGTATAATGTTCACTTGAGTGTTATACCTTTTCTTCCAATCATTTTAGTGCTATAACTTATATATGGTGCTCACTTGAAAGTCATAATTTTTTTTTATCACTTGAGTACCGTATAACTTTTTAGTAGATTACTTGAGTATCATAACTTTTTAAAAATGTTTACCATAAGTGATATGCCACATCATATTTTTGGCATTTGAGTAAATGTTCATAAAATTTTTTAGTATTTAAGTGATTGAAAAAAAAGTTATAGTACTTAAAAGAGTATCATATGAAAGTTATGACACTTATAATGTCCTTATTCCTGTAAATAATGTTCATAAAATTTTTAAGTATTTAAGTGATTGAAAAAAAAAGTTATAGCACTCAAAGGAGTAAGTTATGACACTTATAATGTCCTTATTCCAATGAGGATATAAATCCTACAAAAGCCAGCCATTCTGGTATGAGCCTAGAATACCTTGTGCTTCCCCAACAAGAATACGTAGAACTATTGGCACAGGGTCTTATTGAACCTTTTAACTCTCAATAGGCATGTGAAGTATTCTACATCAACAAGCAAGCATAACCGAATCGTGGAAAAATGAGATTAGTAATTAACTACCAGCCTCTGAATCAGTTCCTTCAAGATGATAAATTCCCATTGCCCCACCGAAATTCTCTTTTTCTTAGTCTTGCCCAAGCAAAAATCTATTCAAAGTTTGATCTCAAGACAGGATTTTGGCAATTGGGTACTGACCCAGCAAACAGACCCAAAACCAAGTTCTATATCCCAAACCAACATTTCCAATGGACAATTGTCCATTTTGGCCTCAAAATTGCATCGTCCCTTTTCCAGAAGGTCATGTGCAAAATTTTTGAGCCCATTCTTCCCAATTCTCAAATCTATATCGATGATATCCTTCTTTTCAACCCTAATGAAAAATCTTATTGTCAACACTTGACACAATTTGCTAATATCGTCAAGAAGCATGGAATAATGCTTTCCCAGAAAAAAAAATTCTTGCACCTTAAGAAATTGAATTCCTTGGCATGCGCTTAAAAGAAGGAACCTATTGCCCAGATCCTCATATTGTTGATGAACTTCATAAATTTCCTAAAAAAGATCTCACCACTAAGCAAATCCAGCAATTTCTTGGCATTGTCAATTATCCGCGGGATTTTGTTCTCTACATTTCCAAAAGTCTTAGACCACTTTAGCGAATGCTCAAGAAAAATCCTCCTCCATGAGGATCAAAGCAAACTCAAGCTGTCTCTCAGTTTAAGCAGACCTTGCAACACCTTCCTCTTTTAAGAATCCCCTCCATTGGCAAACGAATTCTACAAACTGATGCCAGTGACAAATATTGGGCAGCCATTCTTTTTGAAGAAATTGATGGGACTAGGCATATTTGTGTCTACAAAAGTGGACAATTCTCTTAGGCAGAGATCCATTACCACTCCACTTTTAAGGAGATACTTACAGTCAAGTATGGCATCAAAAATTTTGAGTTTCACTTCATTGGACACCACTTTCTTGTAAATTGACATGCCTTCATTTCCTCAAATGTTAAAGTTCAAGCATAAGCAAGTTCTTTACCCACAGTTGCTTCGATGGACTGAATGGTTTTCAAAATACTCCTTTGACGTTAAACATATCCTAGGAACTAAGAATGTCCTAGTCGATTTCTTGTCCAGGCCAAAAGAACCCTTGGAGGCAATCAACATGTATGTCAAAAAGGAACCTCTCCTGGAAACATACTGCACCACCAACATACAAGGTGGCTGGCCAAGTCTCAAGTACCCTTTTGATGTCTCCTTGGTAATTCGACATAATGTTTTGAAAGAAAGACTTCACAGATTAATGTGGGAATATCACCTCTGAATTTTTCAAAAGTATGGCAAATTACTGCTCAGGCTAGAAGGACTCCATCCACAATATCCATTCATTCATCCTCTCTAATGGTCTCCTAATGATGAATTTCCAAAAGACTTGAAATGGTTATTTGGTACATATTCAACCTGTACACCATAACCATTGAATTTCCCACTAATAAAATTTTACAGGTTCTTATCAAAGATGGAGCTAGTCATGATCATAACCAAAAATATCTCTTAGATGTTTTCACATGGTTTAAACCGCTCCAATATTGGAATGAACTTTTCAAAGTCTAGAATCGTCAAGGAAGGCTTGAACCAGAAAGACACACTGTTGTCCTATTCCATCAACTATGGACATATTGCCATCTCATCGGATGGATCTCTGACAAACCTTCTATTGTAGGAACTCCATCCTATTGACCCCAAGTTTTTCAAGAAGTTGCATGAATTCACCAGACACTCCCATAGTCGATCACCACCAGCAAGCCTACATCTTGAGAACTTAAGAGAATCCTATGTCAAGAAAATCAAATCATTCCACTAGAAGCATGGCTGCTTGCAAATGTCCCTATGTCTTGGGATCACCTCGAAGCTTGGGATCCTATGAGAAACGAAATCTAAGAGGCTCTCAATATATTCTAACAAAACAACATAGACTCCTCCACCCCCTATGACCCTTGGGGGGGGGGGCGCTCTCTCAAGACCCTTAGGGGGAATCATTTCCCCAAAATCACGCCCCTTTCTCCGATCTTTCGGTGCTAGCTCTTCCCGTCCACACAACCTGTTGGCAGAAGAAATCAAGAATCTCATCCGTGCCTTCAAAAGAGAAAAAGACGGAAGCTTTAGTCCATCAGAGGTAGACAAAGACGCTCCACTCAAAGAACAGCTAACTCATCATAGCTCTGATGATTTAGACTATAACTACAACGCTAGAGACAGAAGAGACAAATAAAAGCCGCTCCGAAATTACTGTAGCACCGATCACTGTTCACCTAGTCAACTGTTCATTATAGCACGAGGCCAAAAATCATTATTTATAGTTTGTCACGAGATTTCTTTAGGACTCCCTATATTTGTAGCCCATAAGTGACTAGTATGTTCCTATAATTGTGTCCGAGCATGGCCAGACTGCCTGCTCTTGTCGTTTGTATCCTCCTCTATCTATATAAGCAATGAGTCTCCATTGTAAAAACCAGAGAGTGGAATAAGAAGTGTGTTGTGTACTCTACTTTCAACATGATCTTTTAAACACTCCCATTATTTTCTAGTTCATAACAGTGGTTCTGAACAAACACTATGATTGAGAAAAATCCTAGAGTATGCTCTGCACTTGCCCTTATGGGATCCTGTGCATCAGAAATTCCGATATCCTAGATATTACTATGGTCTAAGTTCATAGTTTGAGAAGGAACTTGGTGGTTGACAGGCAGTCCCTATTAAGGCTAGGAAGAGATGCGTGTGGGATAGCATACTTGTCACAAATTTGCAACTCAAGTTATTGAATTTAGATTATAGGCAACCTTATGGCATCAAAGCCATGGATTTCTTTGAATCATTTTAGTTTATTCAAACCTTTCATTTTGACACTAGAAGAAGGCCTCCTTTCCCATGGATACATCAGATTCTTCCACAACTTTTCCCATTTCCCTTACCTCAAATCTCTCACTCCAACCTCCTCCAGAACTTCGCAAGTCTCCCTGCTCGAAAATAGACCATCTCTATGAGGTTGCCTACCTCACTGAGAATAGTAAGATCTCAAAAACCCAACTCCCTATAATGAATCCCTACACTGCTTTCGCCAAACCACCCTTTTTCTCTCTACTTCGATCTATTAAACATTTGATCAACCACACTCCTCGTACAGTCAAGGAGTATGTCCAATCCTCCCGATTTCATCAACACCCTATCCAGGCAACTGAACAATATCAGTTTGTCACTCTTCAAATTCCACCTGAGTTTCTAGCTCAATGGATTCACCAAGGCTATACTCATCTCCATTTTGGAGCCATTCGCCTTGCTATAACTTTTCATGGCCAAAAATGCTTACCAGTCCCTGCAAGGATTGCCCTTCTAGACACTAGATTTTTGGAATACCAGCAAGTTTGTGTCGGCACCATCTAAACAACAATGAATGCATGGACTGTTTTTGTTACACTATTCCCAAATTTCAACATTGCTCTTGCTGATCCCAATTTGCTTACTGCTCTTGAAGTCCAGCTACAGATCAGTGAAGCTCCTTAGACTCTTCAATCAATTGCTGCTACCTTACATTACCAAATGATCTATCGTGTCCAAAATCATGCCATTGACCTCAACATCCCAAGCTCTAAATATGCTATTGTCATCTCGATTGATCATGACCAAACCTCCTGTATCCATGTCCCTCGCCAGATCCCACGAAATGAGCTTATCAAGCTCCTCCCTAATAGTTGGGTTACCAACTACGAAAAACTTCACCAGAGTTGCAAACACTAGTTCACTCGATAGAAAGATGCTATTGTTTCCATCAAGTTTAGTAAGGCCACTAAAGAGGAACCCTCCTCTATATTCCCTACCATCCTTCACTTTACACCCTGTCCTACTGATCCAGTTTTGTGTGAACCAGACAATAATCAATTTGTCTAATCCTTTGGTTCACAAGGTCAGCCAATCCACTTCTTCAAAGATCCCACTGGACACTGTTTCTAGGATCCTGATTGTGCTTGTTCTTCATGCACAAAATTTGAAGATGACGATGACAGGCATTCTTCCAAAAAGAAAAAAAAGAAAGAAACCCTTTACCAAAGGTATCTTGATGGAGATCCAACTGTTGGACCCCTTGGAGAAGAAGATGGTAAATACCAATTTATTGTCTCTTATGGACCACCCAAGCCTCCTAAGGTAACCTCATCTCCATCCCCTTGTAAGCCAACCCCTCTTTTTGAACCACCACTAACCAAACCCATGACTACTTCACCTTTTTATAAGTCGATCCGAAAATGGGTAAAAAAGAACCCCTCATGTCCCATAAACTTACCCAGGCTAGATATTTGTATACTTATGCCCTGACCACCTCCTGTTCTACCTAGCATATGCATGTTTTCCCCTAAGGACTTCCCTCCACTTGAGGCCAAAGATTTTGGAACCAGCGCACGGAAATTCCCTCAATTGGAAAAGTTCTTTGATCCACACCAACGATGTCAGCACTCACCCAAGATACCTAACCCCATTGGCCTTGATGCTCAAGGACAGCGCAAGCAGCCCTCAGCTGCTGAAACTGTCTTAAATTGGTAGATTGAAAATGCATTGGCCCAAAACAAGATCCTTGGAACTGTTGCTACACGACTTGAACGTGTAGATCAGAATACTGCATTATCTTGCAAGATACTGAAGGACTTCTAGAAAAGGCTTCATCTGTTGGAAACTAAGTAGACACCCCCCAGCCATTACTTAGAAGAACAGAGACCAAAAATTGAAAAGCTCAAGCGATAGATCTAAATTCTCAAAAGCCAACAGTCATTTACTCCTGTTGACCAATCCTTTTTCCCTTCTCCTTCCTTACTGTTGAAATCCAAATCTTCCCCTCTTGGGGCATTCTCCTCATTTGCTGCTGTCTTAAGCTCAGCTGCCCCTCCTCCGTAGAATAATTTCTTGATTCTTTGAGAAAAACTCCGCAAGCTTAAGCAAAAGCAACATAAATCCCTGACTCCCCCTAAGTCTTCGGTATCACCACCTGGTACACCAGAGCACCCTCCTAGTGAGCAACCACCTAGTACCATGACCATTTCTAATCCGCTTGGAAACTTCCTTCAACACGAGATCCCTTCCATTTATGCCATTAAGCCATTCCAGGCTAGGCAAATTGAAACCTCTTCCTATTCAGATTATGATATTTTGATAGGATCATCTTCCTCAGAAGAAACTTTGTTCATGGCAGACAATGTTAAAGAAGAAGAAATGTTTTCTAAACAAGAAATACACCACCATGACTAGCTCGACACAACTCAAACTTTTTATGCATCATCATCTAAAGTCTACTTCACCCTGGATGATATCCCATATTATAAGTAGCCCGAGAGGCTCCAAGAATTCCATGCCTAGTTCACTACTAGGCATATTTCAAAGCCCAGCACTTATGATATTCTCTTGGAATTTACCAGCCACTTTATCGAAGCCCTTAAAGACTGGTAGCACACTGTCTCAAAGCAAGACCAATTGTACCTGTTGACACAGCCTTTGGATAATGCCATCCAGATTATCCATATGTATTTCATTGGAAAGCTTGAAAATTCGAAAGAACTCAAACGAAAGGAGTTCTTCGAATGAAAGTGTTGTTCTTTACAATGCAAAGACCTTGATCGACACTTCCAAGCTATGATCAAGCTATTATATTTGCTTGGAGCAAATTGGAATCTCAAAAATCTTCTTGGCGTCCATCCCAAAAGAAGTTAGCCAAGCTGTAGAAAAATCCCTCCAACAAAGATAGAAAAGTTTGACCGAAGCCACCCTTGGCGAAATCTAGCAAGCCATCCACATTGCCATCGAAGAATTTTGCCTTCGCCGAAATGTTTTTCGAAGCTATCTCAAAGAAAATAGGCATCTTAATAAGGCATGCTTGAAACTAAAGTTAAAGACCAAATGTTCTAAGGATTGTTCAGATCCTTCCTGCACAGGCTACAAAAAGAAGAGACATTTTAAACGACTCTCTTTCAAAAAGACACGCAAAGGAAAAGGTAAAGGAAAGTGGAAATTTTTATGGAAATGCTGTCATCACTCTTCCAAGAAGTGAGGTAAAGACAAATGTTATGTCTGCAACAAAAAAGCACATTTTGCCAAAAATTATCCGAAGGCGGAGAAGGGCGGAAGCCACTTGATAGACAAAATTGCCAAAAGCACTAGAATCCAGCTTGACGACTCTAATATTGAGTCTGTCTTCTCCCTAGATGATCAATCGTTAGAGAATACTCTTTGTGCTATCCAAACGTATAGCTCAGACTCAGCCTCAGATTCTGATAATGATGTGTTCACTTTCTTCTCTAATTTTCCTGACGAAATTTAGATCACTGAACCAGTCTATCACCCATGCATCCCCATTCATATCATCTTGTCTAAATACCACAAAGCAATCCCTCTTGTGGCACTCATTGATACTGGAGCAAATTCTTTCATCTTGGACACAAAGATCCTCCTAGAAGAATTCTGGAAACCATATACCAGGTATTTCAATTCTGCTTCTGGCGATACTTTTGCTACCAAGTATCGTAGTAAACCCATCACCATTCAATTTTTTCCTCAGTATTTTATTACCACCAAAGTTCTTGGTTCCAATTCTCCAGACAAAGATATTATCATTGGCTAGGACATCTTGACCCAACTCCCAAAGCTTAGGATCCTTTCCAATGACCTTCATTTTAAAAACCAATTTCGCGAGTTTGTGGATGCCAAGAGATTTTATACTCTTCAGCCAGCCATGTTAGACCCAATCATCCAAAGTTTACTCTCTTCTTGTGCCGAGACACATTCCCAGTTTTCCCAAACTTGCACTCAAACCTTATGGAAAAAAATTTAGTATATAAGTGATTGAAAAAAAAAAGTTATAGCACTCAAAGGAGTACCATATAAAAGTTATGACACTTATAATGTCCTTATTCCTATAAATAATGTTCAAGACAAATTAACTAGATATTTACCCACGGTAAGGCACGAACTTGCAGGCCTCATGGCAGACCGATCCCTTTTACCACCAAGCCACTAAGCTGATGATTGCAAACAACTAGCTATACGAAAACGTCATCTGTATTTTCTTTGTTATGAGTACGGTTGTCAAATAGCAAGCCATTAGCGGGAGGGTTTTACAAGCCCGCAATTGTGTTAACGAGAGACGCAAAATGCTGAAACATAGTGATTTCAATGATATAAAAATCAACAGGTAACATAAAAAACAACTTCACTATTACATTAACAAGAAAATGAAAGGAAAAAATTAACTAATCTTGGAAAATGATAATAAGAAGGCGTTTGTGGTAGATTACCGCATTATCCGAGGTACACCCGCATCTTAGGAATGCCACAGATGGCATCAGACACCTTTCCTAAGAAACAAATTGAACATTAATCGATTTAATTTTGATTAATCCATTCAATCCCAAGAAATTTGCTGAAAATGGAAATCAGTTTGGTAAAATAAAGGAACAACTTTTTTAAATTACTATTCTTCTTCTAATTCTTCTCCAATAATTGGGTGTGCCGATTTCCATTTTCTCCAACGAGTCCCTTCTTTAACATAAGAGCATGAACATGACCGTGTAATTAATTGGGTACGCCAATTTCCCATGCTCCCACGATAGCAGCAATCAAACAAATTAAAAATATGGCAATTCTCATAAACGGGGTGCTCCGTCTTTTTTCTCTTATAGACATTCAGCAAAGAAAAGAATACGAGGAGATAATAAAAATAAAAAAATAAAATTTTCCGGGCTAAGCTAGCATCACCTTCCTCTGCAGCGTGACTACGTGATGGTCAAAGAATAGCTTACGAAATTTTTCTTTGTCCAACACGAGTGCGGAAATTTCCAAGCAAAACACATATCTCTCTCTGCTTCTCTCTCGTTGTTTCTTTGTCCAACTGTCATCAACATCTCTAGCCAATTTCTTTTTACAGAACGAAGTGCTCAAGATACAGATTCCCCGGTGGATCTCTGCAGGGTCAAGAATGATCTCACGCGACTGCTACTGTGCCACTCCTACAGCCTTGCTGCTCTTGGACGACTGGTTTTCTCCAGAACGAGGAGGAAGAAGAAGAGGAGGAACGTGACAATGGCGAACTCTTCCAGTTCTTCTCTTTCACCTCGTCAATCTCTATCCATTCTTGCTGGCACTCTTACCCTACAGAACGCCGGGTCAACCCCTGAAAACGCAAAGGAGAAAAGAAAGAGCAGATCACGATCTGATTCTGACCCGATTAATAAAGAAAAAGAATAAAGCAAAGATTTCTTTTCCTTGGTCTTTCGCAGGAGTCTTTTGCAAGGGAAATGATGCCTGGAAATCAGATTCATGCCCAGCAAGAAAACGTGAGACTGACTGCCGACCTGTACATGAAGATGTCGGAGTTGAACCCGAGAGGCTTGTTGCAGAGGAAGCAGGACTGGATGAAGTGGGGCTCGTAGTGGCGATCCTCGCACCGGGTGTGGTAAAGCATCGCTGCCCTCGGCGAAGCATCCATTGCTATCCGAAACAGCGGCGACGGTTAAGCAAGGAATTGCTTTGAGAAGCTAAGCTGCGCACACCTTAACGGTTAATAAGAGGAGCGAAGAGAGCGCGAGAACTGTGAAGAAGGAGGAGGAGGCCGTCGAGTGTGGTGAGCGAGTGGGGGGAAGCGTAACGATGGCGGATGGGCCGACATATGAAGGCGGGAGGAGGGTGAGGAGAAGAAGAGTTGGGTGCTGTGATCCTCTGTGTCGCGGACAGCGCAAAGTCTAGAAAAAGAAGTGCTTCGAAAAATCACAATCTATATAGTTATTTTTTAATAGCTCGATAATTGCTTGATAAAGTACGACCAAATGAAAGGATTTAATTGTGGGTCTTGTTAATGGTGTTTTCAGTGCATTTGTTAAGCATATACAATGATAAAATATTTTATGTCGAAGGAGTCGTTTCTTCTATGTTTCCTACTCAGATATTTGAAATCATGTTTATTAATTAAGACTCTAATGGCACTTTTATTGAGCATATTCTACCAGTAATTACTTGATTTCTGAAATGCTAATTACATAAAACATGAGCCATATTCCCAGACGAAGAAATATTATCCACGGCAGGGTTTGTTAGAATTGATTTTTTTACGAGCGCGATCATATACGCCACTCAGTGATTACTTAACTATTTGAGAAATTTAAATTCTAGACCAGTGGAATGTCAATGATTTTAACAAATGGAAATGTCAACGGCAATTTCACAATATAGAAAGTACTTTATGATAAAACCTCAAAGTATGCAAGTAAATTATTATTATATGACAATCTCATTGGACGGACTTAATGAAATGACTCGATTATATTAATTTGACAAGTCTTAGAATTTTATTACATTTTTTATAAGTTCAAAAACTCAATTGCACTTTTCTTATAAGTTTTAGGATTTATATTGCACTTATTCCTATATTCTTTTTTGAGGTTGAATTTGAAGGACCAAAATAACTATTATACAGCCAAAGGTTTGAAATCAAAATGGAAAATAACACGAATAACCCCTCCAAGCTTCAAATTTGATATTGAACATTTAAAAGCCCATACTTAAGCAACTAAAATATATTGTAAATTATGACCAATTATTGCAAAATGTTGATTTTTGTTGTCGTTGAAACTGCATAATTTTGGTTGGTTGTGAAATTAAGAGAAAATTTGTCATCATTTAAACTTAGATATTCTTGAATTAAAATAAGTTGTGCAAAAGCATCATCATATTATAAATTTTTGTGAATTACTACATTAGAGTTGAAAAAAGAGTTGCATATCATTGAAGCCACTGTAGCTGAAACATTATTGCTTATATTTTTGAAGATTAAAGTTTTGCATAATATCGAGAAAAGCTCTCACTCACACGCCGTTCAAAATTACCTGCTCTCGTACAGTTTTATATCAAATACATCAAACATCAAACCTAACAACCTTTTAACTTGTTTCATGTTCTCTTCCTCTATGATTTTTTGAGGAGGGAGAGCAGCTCACTTTTATAAGAATAGGGATTTCATGTAGACTATAGCATGGAAACCTAGGCAATTCTCACACCGAGGGACACTCCCGAGGGTATGGCTCGAGACATCTTCTTGATAAGAGGCTTCATGTGCATTCGGCTACTGAGTAGGGCGGGTATAGCGACTATGTCCGATTGGATGGGTCAATAGTGCGTCATCCAGCAACAAAGTAGCGCCTTGACAAAGACTTCATTGGTGTGCCATTTGCTCGCAATCTCAGTGATTTGTCCTGTTATTGAGAACAAGATGTCCACAGCGTTATGATCATCATTTGTGTGTCCCTGTGGGAGAGAAAGAGAGAAAGAGATCACCAAGGAGGAGGCATTTTTCTGATAGATCACTGATCTGATGTAAGGCTGGAGTATGTGAGACATGATCTTTGGATGCTTTTCAAAAGAGATTTTCAAAGATGAGGCATCACAAAGGCCTTTCTTTGAAGCAGTCAAAGGACTAGTGAGAAAGAAGAAATTCAATTGGCTAAGGCATGGTGCATTAAGGGCTTTATAAATAGATAAATACTTAGTCATGCTCATTATTGGTATAGATAGACTCCCACAATTTGCATTTAACACGTTCCCATACTAAGAAATATTATCAACGGCAAGGTTTGTTAGAATTAATTTCCACTAAGAATGCGACCATATACACCCCATCAGTAGTTACTTAACTAGATTGTTGATGATTTTGATTGATAGAAATGTTAATGGAAAATTAATAGTATTGAGAATACCAATTACATGTTTCTGATAAAGCCTCATAGTAAGTAGGTCAACTTTTATTTACTACTGAAATTTATAGATTATTTTATTAGGCTCGCTTCTCTTTCCCATTATAAGTTAAAGTAGTTACACTTACCACTGATCAGAAAGACCCTGAACAAGAGTTAAACTCATTCATCAAGCATACATGTTTTCTGAATTGTTTCTGAATGAGAAAATTAACATTGTTTGAGCGAGTAAACAAACAAATGCAGAGAAATAATATTGTCTATATAATTAACTATTTGGTAAATGCAAGCGTTGCACGTGCAAATTATGTTTTCCATATTTAAGAACTATTTTTACAAGAAAATATGCAACTCTTATATCAATGGATAAACTATTTTAGTTTAAAAAAATTACCCTTAACAAGAAGATATAACTATATTGATTTACTTTGAAATGCATTCGTTTATAATTACAAGAACAATATATAGACCAAAAAGTCATAAATTGATTTCAAACGTTGTATCTCATGATTATTGCATCTATACAAAAGATAAAGGTACATTTTAAAGAACATTGAAAACATCTTAGACGCTTTCAGCTTCAATGTTTCAAAATCTACTCTTAACTTTAAGCTTGTATTGATTTTTTTTTTTTTGTCGAGTTTTAATCAATATATTTTTCCACCGAGAGTTATGTACTCTTTTGATGTACTCCAGCTATATGCCTATGTCAGTCTATATTAATAATAAAACGATTCTACATGAAAACTATTTTGTACCTGCATGATACATTTTTAATTCTATTTATATTATAGAGTAATAAAATATTTATGACTCGTGTTATTTTTCATGCAAAATGTTATATTATTGAAGCACTACGGATTGCAATTTTATATTTTAAAATTAGATTACCATATTAAGAAAATATCAAATGACAACTCTCTTTATTTCTATCTTACACATATTGATCTCAGTGTACAAAACAAACTGATGTTTTGTACAATAAGAAGAGAACTTCCTACTAAAATATTATTCTAAGATTTTTTTCAATACATAAATAGGGAATGTGAAACTTCTTTTTGAATATAAATAAACATATGGAAGTGGGCTGTTATTTTTTAATTAGGACAAAAATTTGAATTGAAATTGGCACATGACCTTGAAGTTGATGCTTTTTTGGGAAATTTGGCTGTTTTTTTTCCAACCTTACCTTCGATATTATATGTTGTGTAGATATCTAACACTCTTTTTAGGCAATCATATGTAGGCCTAACTCGACTCGGGCCTTAAAGTTAAGCCCAATGTGTTGTCCAAGACCCATTCAATATTTAAAATATGTGATGAAATATTAGGGGTGGCCAGGCAAAGCTTGGTCTAAAGTTAGATAGATCTGGCCTTTTAATGGAAGATGATTGCTCAAATTTGCCTATTTGAACCAAAGTTAGGTGAAGTGGGCCGCTTGCCCCTTGATCTTGTCTATCAGCTTTCTACTATGCCAAGTAACATCATTTTATATATTCATTTTAACTCTCTTTTTATTTTGAAAAAAGAAAAAAGAGTTCTTTTTATGACTTAAAACAATGGGGAGGTGCGACCAAGATAGCTACTTTTTATAGTGTTACTTTCATGCAAAATGTTAGATTTTAATTATAATCACTCAATTCATCAATAGATATTTAAGTCCATCACTATAGCCCCACCTTCACATCAAAAATCAAGAAATTCTCCATATAAATTAGATAGTTGGAAAAAGACACCACAAGTGCTATAATTTTTGCACGGCACTTACTTTAATAGTATAATTTTATTTTCTATCAGTTGAGTGTTATAATTTAAATATGACACCCATTTAAGTGCTATAACTTTTTTTTTCTTTTAATCACTTAAATATCATATAACTTATTAATGGATCACTTGAGTATTATAACTTTTTTTTTAAAAGATTTACCACAAGTGCTATGTCACATCTAATTTTCAGCGCTTAAGTATATATTTATAAAAAAAATTGGCATTTAAGTAACTAATTAAAAGTTATGACATTCATTCAAATGAATATTTTTTTGAAGTTATAGCACTGAAGTGGTAAAAAAAAAAAAGTGTGGCCCTCGAGTGAATGTCATACGAAAGTTATAATATTTATGATATTCTTATCATAGTAGATAATGTTCAAGACACAAGCTAAATATAGGTTCACCCTCATCAAGGCTCGAACTTAAAGACCTCATGGAAGACTGTGATCCCCTTTACCACTAAGCCACTAAGTTCAATGATTTGCAAACAGCTAGCTATTCAAAGACATCGTCTGCATTTTCTTTATTATAAGTATGGTGGTGAAATAACGAGCCATCGGCAGGAGGGTTTTACAAGCCTGCAAGTGGGTTAAGAAGAGATGCAAAGCGGTCAAACATGATGATTTTCAATTATCAAATATCAACATGAATAATAAAAACAACGTCACTATTACATTAACAAGAAAATTTAGGGAAAAATTAACAAAAAAAATCTTAGAAACTGAACATGAAAAGGCGTTAGCTGCATGTTACCATATGATTCAAGGTACATCCCCATTTTAGAAATGCCTCATAAGGCGTCAGACACCTTTCCTAAGAAAGAAATTGAACATTAATTGATTTAATTTTGATTAACCGATTCGATCCCAAGAAAGTTATTGAAGATGGAAATCAATCGATACAAAAACGACCTCCTTAAATTACTATATTTTATTTTCTTCTCCGGTAATTGGGTACGCCGATTTCCTTGTTCTCCAACAAGTCCCTCCTTTAACATAAAAGCATGAAGGCGATCTGACCCGATTAATAAAGAAAAAGAATAAAGCAAAGATTTTTCCTTGGTCTTTTGTAGGAGTCTTTTGCAAGGAAAAAGATGTCTGGAAATCACATCCATGCCCAGCAAGAAAATGTGAGACTGACTACCGACCTGTACATGAAGATATCGGAGTTGAACCCGATAGGCTTGTTGCAGAGGAAGCAGGACAGGATGAAGTGGGGCTCCTAGTGGCGATCCTCGCACCCTACGCGGTAAAGTTTATGATAAAACATCAAAATACATAAATAAACTGCTATCTACTACTAAAAGTTATAGTCTCACATCTCTTTCCTATTATAAATTTCCTGAATGAAAAATATTGTTAATGTACAAGATTATCTAACCTTAAATGAAAAATATTGTGTCAATGCATGAGATTATCAATTATTCACACATCGATGATGATTGAGCTGCTTGACTATGGTTAATGATGAGTTAAGAGATCTATTGTAGTCTCACATCTCTTTCCTACTATAAATTTCCTGAATGAAAAATATTGTTAATTTATGAGATTATCTCACCTTAAATGAAATTATTGTGTCAATGCACGAGATTATCGATTATTCAGACATCGATGATGATTGAGCTGCTTGACTGTGGTTAATGATGAGTTAAGAGATCTATCGGAGGATGATTGTAAATATCACTGTGCATGAGCAAATCGATGGTCATCCAATGACAAATTTGCAGCATCCCTTGACCAATTAGTAAAACGAACTCTCTATATTAGCAAAATATTGGGGGGAGAAATGGGGTAACCATTAATATTTCTCAATCAAGAATAAGAAAATTAAGAATAAATTGCTTGCGAAAATTGCATTATTTTCTCATATCCAACTAAGTTTCTTTCATACTTCCATGAACTATGCAAAATCCGTCCTCCCCACCAACTGCGGAACAATTTATCGCCCAAATATATCCATCTCTATATGTTCCATTCAATTTGATGGTCTCGATATATGAATATGATAGAGCATGCTAGACTCAATAATATAAATTCATTTTGGACGCATGGCATGGATAGGTTTTTCAAGGTTGAGCTTTTCTAAAGTAAACTCCCGTTTAAGTGACAAAGTCGTGATGAATGACCGATGAAGAGAGCAGGTCACATGAAATAATCTCCACCCCGTATGGAGGAAAACATGCCCCTTCCCTTTTTCTTTTATTTTGATCATGAATCTTTCTATTCTTTGTCTTGAACTATCGAACATTTTTTTTTTTGAATAATCCTAAATTGTCACACGATGTGCATACAAAATGCGTTGTTACATCAAACGATGTTGCTTAGCTTCATTTCTCATCCAGCCTCGTGTATATAGTATTCATAAAGAAGAGAAACTGGGTATGCTAAGATGGTTTTGGTTTTCTTAAATACTTGGGTGAAAAAAAAAATTATTGTAGAGAATTCTTTGATTATTTTACATAATAATTTCTTTGGTTTATTTCATGATGTTCAATGAAAAGTAATATCTCTTGGGTGGGCCAAAAAGATACACATTATTACAATATGGGCATCCTTGCAAGTTGTCTTAGTATTAACAGTTTTGTATAAGTAGGCATGATATTGATCATTCTCTTTATTGGTGTGGATACACTTCTCCATTTGATATGTAATTCATTCTCAAAATGGAAAATAGCATAATTGGTAGATTATGTTATAATTAATTTACTCCACCAGCATGGTAAAGTACATCCCAAATGATTACTTAACTGTATGAGAGAAATTAAAATCCACCCATTAGATTTGTTGATAATTTTTTATCCATAAAATAACCAACGAGAATTTGACGATACAAGATCCAGTGTGGTTATTAGGTGCATTCAGCAAATACTCAAAGCACAAAAAGATAAAAAGTTGTATTTCTAGCCAAAAGTTATACATCATAATGTCAAACATTAGTGTGTGTTTGTTTTAAGGAATATGAATGATTTAGAAAATATTTTCTCAAAAATAATTTCTCGTATTGCTTAGGAAGATGAGCGAATGAAAAATCTTTTAATCCTTTATGAAAATATTTAAACACAAATTGTTATTGATAATGGAGACATTTTTTATTTATTAATTATTTCAAACGATATAAGTGACTTTTTTTAGGGAAATAATTTTTAAATTATTCATTTACCATGAAACAAATGGACCATTAAGATTGATTCAAAGGATTTTCAACAACGATCGAACTCATTAACATCTCTACCATATAATATTTTGCGTTAATATTTCTTCGGTTGTTTATCCATTAGAAAAATTTCTCAATCTAGATTAATAGGACCACTCCTATATTACTTGCGAAGGAAAATCAAATAAAAAATCATTGTAGTCGTACAGGGTCACAATGATTCTCCTCATTTTCTATTTCATAATAATGGAACACTTTTTCTAGCCAAAATAACTAGGAACTTCTACTATGCTTTGAACAAAAATTCAATTCAAATTTTAGAGATTATAAGAATATATTCAGATTGTAATGCAAAATACCCTCGAAAGAGCTGATTTTTTTTAATGGTAGATGAAGCTGCTTTTTAAAGCTTTATAATTACACCGCTGATGTATTCTTGATACCGATCCTATTTGAAATAGATAAATTATACCACCAGATACAAAAATTTGAACAAGCCATGATGTAATACGTCTAGAATTACTCAAGAGACAACTTATCTTAATTTATCTGAGTCTAACCATGTAAAAATTCATATTAAATCAAATGAACACAGCCTAATTCCAAGACGATTGGTGAATTGCATAAACTTCGTGTAAGAAAATTACTTCATCTCATCTATGTTTGACCGTAGGCTGTAAGCATGGCTGTTGTGAATGAACTGGAAGGATAAAAAGGATTTGCTTAGATTTTCTCATATGAGGTTGAATTTGAAGGACCAGAAAAAACTACTGTAGAGCATAAGGTTTGAAATGAAAATGGAAAACCACAAGACTAGCCCTCATGTTTATGCAATTTTCAAACACGCCATAAATTTTTAACATGTCTATAGTTAAGCTACCAAAGTATATTGTAGGTTATGACTACATCGATCTTCACAACATTTTGATTAGTTGTCGAATTAATACAAAATTTACCATTATTTGAATTTGGGTATTCTTTGGTTGAAATAATTTACATAAAAGTATCATGGGACAATTTTTTTTGAATTACTTCAACTGTGTTGAAATAGAGTTGCATATCATTGAAGGCGTTGTAATAAAAATTACCACTGCTTATATAACTGGACATTAACTTTTTTTCATAACATCCAGGAAAGCTCTCTTACACACACAATATTCAAAATGACCTGCTTTTCTTACAATTTTACATCAGATACATGAAACATCGAACCTATCGGTCATATAACTTGTTCCCATGTTCTCTTCCTGGAGATAGAACTACAGCTTACCACCTTGAGGCATGGATTTCCATCCAGACAACAGCACGAAAACCTGGGCAAATCTCAGGACATCCTCCCAGATTTTCGGTTTCATCTGCATTCGGCTGCGAGGTATGGCGGCTGTAGAGACCACATCAGATTGGATTGGAGTCTAGGGCATTGTCCTGCAACAAAAGAATGCTTTGAATGAACAAAAACTTCGCCACTGCGAGAATTTTCTTCTGTGCCTCCGCCATCTTAGTGCCTCACTATTACTCAGAAGAAAGAAATCCGGTATATCAGAATTATCATTTGAGAGAGAGAGATCTTACCAGGGAGAAGGATTTTTTTGGTAAATCATTGATCCGACACTTATTTGCGTGCAAGGTTTGAGTATGTGAGACATTATTACACTATGCATGTAAAGAGAGTTTTTCGGAGACTTGAACTAGATATGATGCATGATTTCATGTTTCGTAAGCATCACAATGGTCTTGCTTTGAAGCACTTGAAGGACTAATAAGAAAGAAGAAGAAATTCCATTGGCTAAGGCATGGAGCATCAAAGACAAGGGCTCCATAAATAGATAAATATTTAGTCATGTTCATTATTGTTGTGGATAGACCCGCGGAATTTGCATTTAACACATTCCCATATAAAGAAATATTATGAATAGCAGGTTTTGTTAAAATTGGTTTTCTCTAGAAGCACAACCATGTACACTCCTTAATGATCACTTAACTAATTGAGAAGATTAAAACCTAGACCATTGGATTGTCTATGGTTGTGATTGATGAAAGTATCCATGGTAATTTTATAATATCGAAAGCACCTATTATGCATATCTGAAAAAACCTTAAAGTACTCAAATTATCTACTATTTAGTACCGAAAGTTATAGTTTGTTATATTGGGCTCCCATATCTTTTCTATTATAAATTAAAGTAATTGCATTTACCATTGATCGGAAAAATCTCCCATGACAGTTGAACTCATTCATCTGGCCTACATATTGCCGAACATTCTCTATATGAGAGAATTAACATTATCAAAGCAAGCAAAGAAACAGATATAGAGAAATAAATTTATCTATATGAAACTACCAATAACCATGACCATTGCACGTGGAGATTATGTTTTCCATATTTAATGACTGTCTTTTAAAGAAAATATGCGACTCTCACATAAATGGATATATAGTTCCACTAATAATTTTACCCTTAACAAGAACATACAGCTGTATTAATTAATTTCGAAACGCATTAGTTGATAATAGCAAAAGATGTAGAGAAATAAATCTATATTTATGGTTGACTAGTAAACAATCACAGGCGTTGTAATACACATTCGAGCAATGTTAAAATTTAAAAAAAAAAAAAACTGTACAAAAACTATGTTTGCCGTATAGTAGGTTTTTATTCTATATATATTAGAGGGTAATTAAATATTAATAAGTTGTTTTTATTAGTCACGTAGAATATTATATTATTGAAGCACATGGTGATATAATTGTATTTCTCAAATTAAATTTATCGTGTTCTCGAAATATTCAATGCAACACTCGTTTTTTCTATCTTGCACACATTAGTTCAATCTAATTGTCAAAAACAAACTAATCTCTTATACAATAAGAAAGAGAGCTTCCTACTGAAATATTTGAGATTTTTATCAATAGGAAAAATTAAACTTCTTTTTGAATATAACCAAACAAGACTAATAAGTCAACCATTTTTTTTTTTACAATACACTCTGTTGCGATCCAAATTTTTCGACTCAATCGGGAAAGAGATAGGTTTAGGGTATTGCCTATGGCTCTTGATTTAGTACGAACTCTCCTAAGCCCATATCTTGCGCGACATTGAATTCATTTTAAATTCAATTTAACATAGAAATTTTTACGTGAAATAGCAATTGCCACTAGCCATTTAGGATTAGTTACAAACCAATTAAGGCATGAGAGAATGTTTCAATATCTATGTATCAGATATACTAGTCCGGGGTCTTGATGATAGTATTGTCTATTAACACCCTTTCGATACTACTAACTTGGAAGGTAGTTATTAAAGTTTGCGTACAATCTTGATTACCAATTATGATCCTAAAGGTATCAAAGCAACTAAGTGACCATGCACATGTTCTCAATGTGTTCATTATGATTCTAATCTAGTCTAATCAATTTAGAAAAGAAATTAACAAACATGTTATTAAAATGATGAGCCAATAATGAAACTACCAAGTAATTGAAAAGCGTAAATTACAAGTGCAAAAGTGAAAACCCAACTTGTCGCGCAAATAATATAGATGGCCATATTATAAGCCCTAGGAAATTTTCTTTCATGAGCTAAATCCAAATCAAGTTCAATTTCTTTTCTAGAAGAATAGTCCACTAAGACTTGACTATATCAAAGGTAGCCCCAAAACAAAAAACTAAACTAAAGGTCATGCTAACCCAATGATACTAAGTTATATCTAGCACTAAAGTCACACAACTAGGTCAGGACCTATAAAGAAGCTATTTTCTAATTTGTTAATATTTTCGAATTTTTTTATATTTATAATTTTTTATTACCTAATGTGGACCGTAGGTTGGTCTCATTAGTCTGGGCCATAAACAATACAAAAAGACTTGACAAAAGAAATGGGCTTCTTTTTTATCAAGCCTAATCCGTTCATAACCAAACTTGAACCGACCTACTTCTTCCTCCACTTTTTGTCTTCTTTTCCTATTTTTTCTTTTCGGCTCTTATTCCCAGAACTCCCACTTTCATTCTTCCACATTAAACCTGGAACACCTATGAACGAAAGAATCCAGAAAATTTATGAACTTCAATGAACAGGCACCACTTGCGGACGTTATACTGAACATACCCGGGACCACCGCCTTCGACTATCTTAGTCCCTCTCCGACGACGGTCCAACTTATACAATCATCCATCTGCATAAACACACGGCATGTGGATGGGACAATGAGATTCCGTCAGAGGGCGCATTATGAAACTTCACAGAAGATTGATGCCAAGTCTTTTTTCTCTTTTTTCTCGCCAGCAATGGAGCTTAAACGAAAAGGAACCACTTCGGATTCTTCTCGGTTAAAACAAGGATGAACAAGGGAAGCGCGTCACAATTATAAAGGCAAAGGGGAAGATGGCAACAGTGGTGGTTTTGGAAGCTGAAAATGACCAAGATGACTCCATGTCCAGATTTCCAGGAGGATTTCTTCTCCATTTGTTACAGTGTTTGACGCCCTCTTTCTCTTGGTGTGCAAGCTTAAGAGAGCTTACAATGAAGACTTAACAAAGACTGCGGATACTCGGAGATGGTGGAAGATGGGTGGTGAACGATGGACGGGTGGCCGACCGGGAAGAGGCAACCAATTTCTGAAGGGATTTTTCTTGATTTTTGTTGGTGGTCTCAGGTTTGCTCGACAAAGATGGCGTCTTCCCCCCGAGAGCTGTTTTCTTGGAGGAAGTCCGCGACCGTCGAAAAATCGACGCCTTTCCCCTTTGAACGTTCTTCCCACTTCTTCTGTAAAAGAGTCCTCTTTCTTTATCCCTTCTTTTTTCAAAGTAAAATAGAAAAACCTCCGTTAACTCCCTTTCCAATTTGATAGGACCTTTGCTTCCTTTTTTTTTCTTTTATTATGGTCACTAGAAATCCTAAAGTTTATCAAGAAAGTGCCATTAAATTCTGAAACTTGCAAAAAATACAATCAAATCCTAAAATTTATCAAATTATTCAATCGAATCCTTCTCTAGGCTCCCTCCCAATTTGGCCAATAAAAAATGCTGACGTGACCTTTTTTTTTTAAAAAATATCTCTCTTTTACATGGCGATAACGTGGCTAAATCATGAAGTATAAGACAAAAACAATGTTGTTTTGATCCAAATCTAATTTTTAATACTAATTTTACTTAAATTTAATTTTAAAATAAAATAAAAAGAGAGAAAAGAGAAGTAAAGTGAGTAGGGCGCCAAGCCCTCACCGTCGCCCCACCATTGTCAAGAGGAGTCAGCGAGGATGGGAGAGAGTTGACGACCCTTGCCTACCGTCCCCCACCCTTGCTGGCCCCTCTTGGCAATGGTGGCGACAGCAGCAGCGACAACAGCATGTAGCCCTCCCCTATTTTACTTCTCCTTTTTTTAAAATAAATTATTTTTAAATCTAATTAAAATTATATTTTTATAAAAATTATAATAAAAAAGCCACGTTAACATTTTCAATTAGTCAAATTGGACGGAGTTAATGAAGTGACTCGGTTGAACGAATATGATAAGTTTCAGGACTTTTATAAATTTTAGGGTTTAATTATGCTTTCATGATAAGTTTTAGAACTTCCAATACACATAATCCCTTTTTTGACAACCGGCAGCCTCCTCTTTTCTCTTGCCTCAAAAGTAGAACAAACTAGATTTTTACTTTAGGTTTTTTCAGGATCGGATTGGGCCCACTTTTATTTGGCCGGATTAACCCCATTTAAGCTTAATAGCTCAAGTCTTGGCGATCTTGTGTAATTAACAATTTTTTTTCTAAATACCGATTGAGATCATTTGCGTGTCAACACTCTTATTTTCTCTATAGAAATGTTGACAGATTCATAAGAATATATTAATTTTATAAATTAATCTTTTAATATGAAATGCAAGTACATTGACATTACCTTATTAATAATTATGCTAATATTTGACATATTCAACAAAACTATTATAGTTGAAAAAAATACATTATTTTTCCTTTGTCACAATGACCCCTAATGTTCATCCAATCTTTAAACTTGATACTGAACATTTAAAAGTCCATATTTAAGCAACTAAAGTGTATTTTACATTATGACAGCAGCCTTGCAATTTTTTTGTGTCATTGCAAACTTTTGGTTAGTCATCTGAACTTAGATCTTCATTGGTTAAAGTAAGTTACACAAAAGCATCATCATGTTACAAATTTTGTGAATTACTTCATTAGAGTTGAAAATAGAGTTGCTTATCAATGAAAGCATTGTAGCTGGAACAACCATTGCTTAACTTTTTGCATAAAAACGAGAAAAGGTCTCACTCACACACCATTCAAAATAATCGGTTCCCGTACAATTTTATATCAAATACATGAAACGTTGAATCCATTAACCATATAACTTGTTCCCATGTCCTCTTCCTCTATGATTTTTCTAAGGAGGGAGAGCAGCAGCTCACTTTTATAAGACAAGGAATTCCATACAGACAACAGTATGGAAAACCTAGGCAAACCTCACAACAAGGAAGCTCCCGAAGATATGCCTTAGGACACCATCAATTAGAGGCTAAATGTGCAATTGGTTGCGGAGACTAACCGGTATAGCGACTATATCACCCTCGATTGGACTCTAGGGCATCGTCTGGCAACAAAGTAGTGCTTCAACAGAGACTTCACTATTGCAAGAGTGCTCTTCCGTCCCCTAGCCATCTCCATGTCTCGTTCTATTATTCAGAAAATTCCAAGATGTTATAATCATTGTTTGCATGCAACGAGAGAGATAGAGAGAGATCTTACCCAGGATGCAGAATTTTTTTGGTAGATCACTAATCCGACACTCTGTGTACATGTAAAGTTGGAGTACATGAGAATTGATTGTTGAATTCATTTCAAAAGAGGTAGTCAAAAAGGTCTTTCATTGAAGCACTTGCAGGACTAGTAAGAAAGAAGAAATTCAGTTGCTTGAGGTGTGGTGTCATAGGAGATGAAGAGCTCTATAAATAGATAAATACTTAGTCATGTTCATTATTGCTGTGGATAGACTCGCACAATTTGCATCGAACACATTGCCATACTAAGTAATATTATCAATCGCAAGGTTTGTTAGAATTGATTTTCTCTACGAGTGCGACCATATACACGCCCTTGGTGATTACTTAACTAATTGAGAAATGTAAAACCTAGAAACATCATATTGTCGACAATTTTGATGGATGGAAACATCAATGGCAATTTCATAATATCGAAAGTACCTATTACATGTTTCTGACAAAACCTTAAAGTTCCTAGATAAAGTTTAAACTACTATCTACTATAATTCGTTTTATCAGGCTTACGACTCTTTCCTATTATAAATTAAATTCAATGCACTTACTATTGATTGGGAAGATCTCCACCAACTGTTAAAAATCATTCATCTAGCATATATATGGTTTCATAAAAATATTGTCTAAGCTAGTAAACAAAAAAATGCAGAGAAATAATTTTGTTTATATAATTGACTACTAGGTAACCACAAGCAAAAAATTATGTTTTACATAAATGATGACCGTTTTATCAAGAAAATAGTCAACTCACGTGTGAATGGACATACCTTTTTACTAAAAAGTATTATTTTTACCAAGAAGACACAACTATGTTAATTAACTTCAAACATTTTAGTTTGTAATTACATAAGAGTAATATATAGACCGAAGAGTCAGAAATTGATTTCAAAAATTGTATCTGCATCTATACAAATGATAAAGGAAAATTGTAAAAGAATTGGAAACACCTTAAATGCTTTTTAATTCACTGCTTTAAAAATTAATTTAATTTTAAGTTAGTATTGAGGTGAGGCAAACAACACAGAGGGATGGCGATGAGACAGCTTGGACAAAACAATGTTGAGGACAACAATGGCAATGGGCAGTGGACAGTGGCAAGGGGATGAACGGCAACCGAAAGAAGCGAAAAAGGAAGAGAAAATGAGAGAGAGGGAGGGGCGGTGGATGGCAACAAGATAGCTGAATCAAAGGGGAGAGGGAGAGAGAAGGTGAGCTTGAGAGAGTGAGAGAAAAATGAGAGAGAGGGACGAGTTGATATTTCTTCACTTCCTCAAAAGTTTTCACCATTTCCCCTCATCAATGCTTGAGACTTTCTTCCATTTTGTCTTGTCTCAATCAAGTCTCATTTAATACAAAATGTCTTCTAGAAGGTGTATTTTAGTCATTTCACCAAGTATAGTATAAAATACTATTCACGTACATGGGCTAAAATTATATACGGGCTTATATAAATTCAATTTGGGCTTGAATTGGTGGGAAATGGGCTAGATGGGCCTCATTGGGCCCACTTGGCCAAATTCCCTAGGCATAAGGCCCAGTGGGCCTTTGCTTAGCCCGAGCTCCTTTATTGGCTTCAAATTGTCAACCCATTAATCCCTTGTCCAAAACTTCATACTTACCAATAAATAGGTAGATTGATGAGGCAACATCCAAAAAGTTGGTTTTGAAATTCTTGAAAGTTCAATACTAGAAATTGGATTAAAATTTGTAGTTAAAATCAATCAAATGCGACTTTAATACAACCTAAACTATTAGATGGACTTTTAAGAGTTTTCGCTCATTTAACCCATGGTTTATAAATTTTCAATCCATGTTTATGCCTCTTCAAATCATGAGCGATCCTCAATTTATCATGTAATAGTGAGGGATCAATAGCCTACCCTAAGTACAAAGCCAAAAATTAAACCGGTTTACCGTCGTTCACAGTTAGGATCGCAATCATGCAAAATAATCCATAATCTGACACGTACCTCTATCAAATCGATTTGTTTCTATTCGCTAATTAGTTTGCAACAACGTGATATTTTACCTATTTAATTGTGACAGGCCGGGCGACGGTGCATTGGGAGGAGGGATGGCGGTGTGTCTGGGCCTCTGTTCTCGAACATGCGCAAGGGAGAGGGGGACATATCTCTTAGGGGTCATCGGGTCCAAGGTGGGTAGGGTTCAGACCTGGACCCTGTACCCGATCCTGTTATAACCGGTTCCTCTTTTTTGGACCCTGTACCCTACCTTGTTTTTATTGGACCCTGTTTTGGACCCAACCCTATTTTTCTGGTCCGGGAATAGGGTCAACCCTGTTTTCATTGGAACCTGTTTTGCAACCGTTCAATATTCTATATGGCTTCGAATTTTACATTAATTAGCGAAAAAACAACAACGTAATTCTCCTAACATTATAAGACAAAACAAAAATCCTAAGAATGCATAAGCATTAGCAACAAATATATATCTAATATTAGTCTCATTCCCACAAATACTTCTAATATGACCTAATGTGCTTACTTGCGTGTATGCGATAGAGCTCTTATTAAAATGACATCTTTCTTGAGTTAGACTGAAAATTAGTGCTACAATAGTTAGTAGCATTTGTCCTACGACTATAATAATAGTTGAAAGTGGGATCATTAAAAAAAAAAAAAAAAAAAAAAAAATTCATGAGAATAGTTTTTTTTAACAATTTTTTCAAAACAATTATCTCTTAATTTGATTTAGAGAAAAGCTTTCTTTTTTTAACATTTATTCGAAGACAAAGAGACTCAAAAGCATTATATAGAGAAAAGATTTTTTTTTTTGAACAGGGTAAAAACTGGTTCCAAAACCGGTCCGGTTCTGGGTGGGTCTTTGCTTGGACCCTGTTCCCAGACCGGTTTCAACCGGTTCCCAAAAATTGGAACCTGTACCCGGACTGGTTTAACCGGGAACCGATTCCCAACCCTGTTTTTCGGGTGGTCCGGTCCAGGTTCCGGGTAAACCCGGTCCGGTTGCACACCCCTAATATCTCTTATCCCAAATTGCTTAGGGGGAAGTCCTAGGCTACTTTATAAGGCTAGGATTCCTATCCCCTGAGTAAAGCGTTTCACGTACGCTTCCGCTGCGTTGAAAACAAAGCCTTAAGGGGCTTGTCGGTTGGATGGCCATGGAAGTGGGTCCTATGCGGGGCGCCTAAAGAGGAAAATATTGGGCTAGGCTGAGGAAGGGCCCGTTGAGTGCCTTTACTCCAAACAATGCATTTTAAAGCCGTGCGGGCGTCGGCCTAAAACGGACAATATTACTCAGCAAGCCCCAAGTCCTTACATTAATCCTTATGGTCAAGTGGTCTTATCCTTGATTGAACCTCTAGTTGTGCAAGTTTTTATTCTTAATGGCATTTCTCAATAGTTAGTTGACTCATGAGTGATCAGTTTAGAATAAATGTAATTAGCAACACATTAATAAAATAACTATTTTGTATATCTTGTGAAGGGTCAAAATTCAAGACATCAAAAAGAGTTTTCCCTCTGTCCTTGAAGAATTGAAGCTTTTGAAATTTGCATCCTTAAAGAGTTTTAGCCATCGATCTTGAAAAATTGATGTCATATCAACTTCCTTAGAGGTCAAGAAGAGCAATCATTGAAGCTTCTATCTTTTTTTTCATTCTGCCCAATTTCATTTCATCCACTTCCTCTCGAATTCAATAGGTCTACAATGCTTATCTGAGAAAACTCAAAATATAAATGTTGTATATTTTCAATTCTCATTCTTTTAGCTTTGGAATCAGGTCATTCTGACTTGAATTAACAAAATTATGTCCATTTTCTCAAGCTTGCTCAAAACTAAAATTTCTACTCGATTTTGTAACTAAATTTTCATCACTATCCCAATCCTATTAATCGAGTAACCTACCTTGGGCTACATCATTTGGTATTAGAGTTATGGAGGAGAGAACAACGCCTCCAAGACAAACAAGATGTCAAGGTGGGAGAACTATTCCATTGAACAAAGTACAAACACTCGCTCAGAATTTGCAACGGCATATGCAATAACAAACTAGTGATTTGACCCAAGAAGTTTAGCGTTTGAGGGCAGAAGCAAACAATCCTCCACCTCATTCGAGGATGATTTGACCCGAGAAGTTTAGCATCTGAGGGCGGAAGTAAACAACCCTCTACCCCGTTCGAGAACTGAAGAATCCAATGGTAATTCCTCTTCTTCAAAAAGTGCTCAAACGTTTCCTCGAAGGAGGAATGCTCCATATCATGCACAAGAAGTTCGTGAGCTAGATTAGGAAAAAGTAATCAAGAGAGACATTCCAAAATTTTCAGGTATCGGTTCTGTTGATGAAATTGTCAATTGGTTGACACTTGTGAATGAAGTTTTCAAAAATAGGAATGTCCTAGAACATCGTTGAGTGGGCATTATTGCTATGTGATTCCGAGGCAAAGCTATAACTTGGTGGAGACGTGAGAAGCAGACTCGTTAATCTTTTGGCAAGGCTTAAGTCACTTCATGGAGAAAAATGAATAATAATATTTGAAAGTATTTTCTTCCCAAATGATACAAGAGAAAGCTCTACCAAAAGTACCAAAATATGAGACAAGGTATATGAATGGTTGATCAATACACCAGTGAATTCAATGAATTGGTGATTTGCAATAACATTTAAGATCCAGAAGAGGTGCATGTGAACAAGTACTTGAATGGCCTTCAGCTGTATATCCAATATGCCTTATAAGTCCTTGACATTTGGGACTTGGGAGATGCACATCAGCGAACACTTAAAGTGGAATGTTCTCACTCTATGAGGCAACAATATTCTACCACATCAAACCAAGCAACTAGAAGTATCACCGGCACCACTACAATTACTGAAGCTACATCGCAACCTACTAGTAAGCCTTTTACTCAGCCCAATAATTCAAAACAATCAATTACTACCGATACATGTTATTCTTATGGAGAAATAGGTCATCGTGCTAGTAATTATCGAGTCAACAAGAATCGACTAGTCGATAAAGCTTTCTTGGTAAAAATGAATCCAATACGAATGTGAAGGAGCCACTCGAAGAAGAATAAAAAATGATGAAGTTGCTAAGGAAGATGAGCAAATTGTACATGTTGATTCCAGCAAGCTTCTTATGATGAGGAAATTTTTTCTCACTCCTAAAGATAACACTAGGGATAGGTGGTTGTAGACCAATATTTTTCACTCAACCTACCCTTTTTCGAGGAAGGAATCTCAATTAATTATTCACTCAAGTTATTGTGAGAATGTGATTTCTAAAGCGACAGCAAGCAAGCTAAAAGTGGAGTTGAAAGCACATCCCACACCTTACAATGTCTTGGTTGAAGAAATGTATCAAAAGGTAAGTGTTTCCAAACGATGCATTGTCAATCTTCCCATTAGTTCTATCTATTTTGACGAGATATGGTGTGATGTTTTAACCATAGATGCTAGTCATATTATTATTGACCGACCATGGCAATTTGATAAAAAGACTACCCATGATGGTTTTTGTAATACATATTTTTTTGAGTATGGAGGAAAGAAGATTATTTTTGCGCCTAGGAAGGAACCTTTCAAGACCCCTTTAGTTGAGAACTTTTTATCCCCTGCTTTGCTCACAATGAAAGAAATAAATGGTGCCATAAAAGAGGTTAATGTTGTGTATATTTTTGCTTGACAAAACCAATGCTAATAATGTAATTGTATCTATCATACCTCATCAAGTTCAGCCTCTTTTGAAAGAGTTTAAAGATGTCTTTCCACTAAACTTACCACCTGATCTTCCTCCATTGAAAGACATTCAACATCAAATTAAATTAATGCCCAGTGCTTCATTACCTAATCTAGCCCATTACTAAATGAGTTGGCTGAACATGAAGAATTGCAATGACAATTTATGGAACTCTTGAGTAAAGGATTTATAAGGGAGGGCCTTAGTCCATGTGTCATTCCAGTTCTTTTGGTGCCCAAGAAAAATGGCACTTGGAGAATGTGTGTGGGTAGTCAAACGATCAACAAGATCACTATCAAGTATCAGTTTCTTTTTCCTTGTCTTGATGATCTTTTGGATCAACTTTTTGGTGCAACTACCTTCTCAAAGCTTGATTTGAAGAGCAGTTATCATCAAATCAGAATCAAGCCTGAAGATGAATAGAAGACCACATTCAAACCCCTAGATAGATTGTTTGAGTGGCCCATCATGTCATTCGGGTTATCTAATGGACCATCCACATTCCACATTCATGAGGTTTATGACCCAGGTTTTAAAGCCCTTTCTTGAAAATTTTGTTGTGGTTTATTTTGATGATATCTTGATTTTTAGTAAGTCTACTAATAAGCACTTACAGTACCTTTAAGTATTACGATTGTTATGGCAAGAACACTTATATGCAGCTCCCGAGAAGTGCTATTTCATGGTGCCACAAATCCTATTCTTGGGATTTCATATCTCGAAAGAAAGAATTTTGGTTGATGATGCTAAAATAAAGGTGATCAAAGAATGGCCATCTCGAAGAAATGTGCATGAAGTGCAAAGTTTTCATGGTCTCACTTCTTATTGTTGGTGGTTCGTTGCATTCGAAGAGATTCCAAACCACCACCAATCTCTGCACACATCGAAATAGCTCAAGATACAAATATCACGAGATAAGAACACTAAAAGTGTCAACAGTTGTATACGGTACTCACTTTAGTGCCAAATCAAAAAATAAAATTACTTAAGTGTCAACGGCAAGAAATTTGGACTAAATTAATTAGGTGGCAATTATAATTAAATAATTTTAAAAACTCTAGACCAAGAAACATTTCCATGCGGCATGCTTGACACTAAAGTTATCATTTTTAAGAACGATTAACAATGAAATGATCACTTTAAACAAAATTTGACACTCAAATGATCACTATTTATAATTTTTAGATGACGTCGTTTTGAGGTTATATGCTGATTAAGTATGCTGGCAAGCCACGTAGAACTGAGAAATTAATAAACTATAGCCACGTCGAGTTTCCGACGATCGAGATTAGAGTTGGAATTTAAGTAATCTTTTTTTAAAAAAGTGGCACTTAATGATCTAAAAAAAATCTTTTGGCACTATAGTAAGTATTGTACACAACTTTTAGCATATCTAATGTAGTTATTCCTAGATTTCCTAGGAATTTTCCTTGGGGATCTTTTGACAGGGGTTAAAGAATGACTTCACGCGACCACCACCGTCCCAGTCTGTACGGCCTTGCTACCTTTGGACGACTCTAATTTTGTCGAAGCCCTCAAGGCGGAGGAAGAGGAGGAAGAGGAGGAAGGGGTGGAGGAAGATGACAACGGCGACCTCTTCCAGCTCCTCTTTCACCTCGTCGATCTCTATCTGCTCTTGCCTGCACTCTTGCTATGAAAAAGAGAAACCAAAAAGGCGATGGCGATCCAATTCCGAACCGACTAGAAAGAAAGATTGTTCCTTGGTCTATTGCAAGAAGAAAGATAGTCTGGTAAATCAGATCCATGCCCAACAAGAAAACGCAGACTACTGACCTGTACGTGATCATTGCACCCAGCGTAGGACAGCATCACTGCCCTTGGCAAAGGGGCCATCGCTATCCCGAAACAGCAGCGGCAACGGATTAAGCGAAGGAACTGCTTCGGGAAGCTAAGCTGTGGAGGGCAAATGGTCTAGGAGAATGAAAGGAGCTCAAGAACCACGAAGAAGAAGAAGAAGAAGAAGGCCGTCGGGAGATGGATGGCTTGTGGGGAGCGAGCGGGGGAAGCGTAACGACGAACGGCGAAGTGGAGGAGACAAAGAGCTGGGTCCTGGGATCCTCTGCCTCGCGGACCACGCAAGGTCTAGAAAAAAGGTGTGCACAAATTTATTACCCTTAACAAAAAGATATGGCTATATTAATTAACTTTGAAACACATTAGCTTATAATAGCGAAAGAAGCAGAGAAATATGTCTGCCTTTATAGTTAACTAGTAGGTATACACAAGCATCGTTGTACACTCTTCATTTGAGCAATGTTAAAATTTTAAAAAATCAAATCAAACAAATATGTTGTACATGCATGGTGCATTTTTATTCTATTTAATTAGAGAGTAATGAAACAGTTCTGAGGATTTTTTTTCTTTTATTTGTCATGCAAAATATTATATTAGATTTGCCATGTTAGTGAAATATAGAATGTAACCCTCTTTTTCCTGCCTTCGCTCAAATTGTAAAAAATAATTTTGACCTTTTGTACAACAAGAAGGAGCTTCCGACTAAACTATTTTTTTGAAAATTTTGTCAAGACATTTATATAGTCAAAATTAAAGATCCAACGGATGATTGCACATCTACATCTCTCTCCTTCCACGCATCATTCTTTGTGGTCTTTAGTTTTTTGCTCTGTTTTTCTGTTTTTTTCTTTTCCTTTTTTTTTTTCCCTTCATCTCCATCCCACGAGCCCGACACTGTTTTTTCATCTCTTTCCAGCTCTTTTCCTTTTTCGTGCAAGCCATGAGGTGATACTTCTAAAATCACTCAATCAATAACTTTTCTAAATATATAATTGTCTAATCACGTAGAACTTCTAGTTAAACCAAATAAACATAACCTAATTCTGAGACAAATGGCAAATCGCATGAACGTTACATGAGAAAATTAGTTCATATTGACTCTGCTCCGTTGCTCGTATACTTTTTCTATCTACCAAAATTGCATGTGCTATGAGTAACTCCTTATCGGTGCCTGGATAATTTTTATTCCTTTTGGATGATTCCGCAACTAATTGTTTAATATCTTAGTCCCATAAAAAAATTTGATTGGAATAATTAAGAACCCACAGAAATTTGTTTTCTTAAAAAAATAAATGAAAAAGGAATTTAAAAGGAATAACAAACATAATTGGCCCATAAAAATAGATCCACTTTTTTTCTTAATTTGATAGTTGCGTGTTAAAAGTATACTAAAGCTTATGAAGTAATCATTTTTCATATTGCGCTGTATTTTATTTAGCCGACTATAAACATTGAATTATTATAAATATTGAGTTGCATTTTTGACTTGAGGTTCTAACCGTGGTTGCTGGGAATTAAAACGATGGAAATGATTTGCTTAAATTTTCTTAGAATAAGTGCACGATAAGTCATAGAAACTTGTCACAAAAATGCAATTAAGTCCTAAAATTTACAAAAAGTGTAATCAATTCTCAAAACATATCAAATTGGTGCCCCACCATTGCCGGAAAGGGAGGGCAGTGCTTGACAAGGATATCGGACAAACAGATAATATCGACATGATATTTTTTTTAAAATATTTTTCCCTCCTTCATGGCATTGACATTTACAAGAGCATGAAATATAAGACTAAAACCACATCATAATACCTAAATCCTAAATTTTTTTAACCCAAATTTTAATTAAATTAGATTAAAAATAAAAAGGTAATGTGAAAAAAACACAAAAAAAAAAGGCCTGCTGGCCGTTGCTGAGCCCCTATGGCCCTTTCCGGCAACAGTGAGGAGGTGAAGAGCGCCTGCCACCCTTGGCCTCATTTTTTGTTTTTTAAAATTTAGTATTTAGGTATTATGATGTCGCTTTAGTCTTATATTTCATATTTTAGTAAATTCAATATCACAAAATAGATAGAAAATATTAAACAAAGCCACATCAAAATTTCGTGGTAATCAAATTGAACGAAATTAACAAAATGACTCAATTATACCAATTTGACAAATTTTAGGCATTCATTGCACGTTTTGTAAGTTTTCAGATTCAATTACACTTTTATGATAAATTTTAAAGCTTCCAATACACTTATCCTTATTTTTTTATACAAGGTTGAATTTGAAGGAGCAAAATAACTATTGTAGAGCCAAAGGTTTGAAATCAAAAAAAGGTACACGAATGACCTATAATGTTGGTCCAACCTTCAAAATTGATATTAAACATTTAAAAATCCATATTTAAGCAACATTATGACCACATCATGGCCAAATTTTTATTTTTTTGGTCAAAATTGCAAAATTTTGGTTGGTTATCAAATTAAGAGAAAATTTGCCACCATCTGAACTTATATACTCTTAAATTAAAATAAGTTGTGCAAAAGCAATATCATGTTACAAATTTTCATGAATTACTTCATTAGAGTTGAAAATAAAGTTGCATATCACTAAAGGCATTGTAGCTGGAGCCATCGCTGCTTGTTCATTCGTAGATCAACTTTTTGTATAATATCAAGAAAAGCTCTCACTCACACACCAATCAGAATGATCAGCTCTCGTACAATTTTATATCAAATACATGAAACGTCAAATCTATCAACCATCTAACTTATTCCCATGTTCTCTTCCTCCATGATTTTCTAGGAGGGATCGTAGCAGCTCCCTTTTATACAATAAGGAATTCCATGCAGACAACAGCATGGAAACCTAGACAAACCTCAAGTTGAGGGCTACTCTCGACGATGTGGCTTGGCACTTTTACGCGATGAGAGGCTTCATGAGCATTCAACCGCAGGAGAGTGCCATCTCAATCCCTCATCCTGTTATTCAGAAAAAGATATCCCCAATGTTATAATCATCATTGTTTGTATGTGTGTGAGAGAGAGAATGAGAGATCTTACCAAGGATGAGGCATTTTTGATAGATCATTGATCCGATACTTTTGTATATGTAAGGCCAGAGTATGTAAGACATGATCATTGGGTGCATCTCGAAAGAGTTTTTTAAAGATGAGGCATTGCAAAGGTTTTTCTATATAGCACTCGAAGGACTAGTAAGAAAAAAGAAATTCGGTCATCCAAGGCATGGTGTAGCAAGAGATGAAGGGCTCTATAAATAGATTAATAATTAGTCAGGTTCATTATTTGTGTAGATAGACTTGCACAATTTGCATTTAAAATGTTGCCATACTAAGAAATATTATCAACTTGGAAGGTTTGTTAGAATTGATTTTCTCTAGGAACGCGACCATATACAACCTCGTCCGTGATTACTTAACTATTTAAGAAATTTAAAATCTAGACCTTTAGACTGTCGATGATTTTGATAGATGGAAATTTCAATGGCAATTTCACAATATTGAATATGTATTAGATGTTTGTGATAATACCTTAATGTGCGCAAATAAATTGCTAGTTACTATTGAAAGTGATAATTCATTATATAGGGTCACATTTCTTTCCTATTATAAATTAAAGTAGTTGCACTTACCATCAGTCGGAAAGGTCTCCAATAATTGTTAAACTCAATGATCTAGCGTACATGTTGTCCGATTTGTCTCCGAATGAGAGAATTAACATTGTTTGAGCAATTAAACAAACAAATGTACATAAATAATTTTGTTTATGTAATTAGGTAAATACGAGCATTGCACATGGAAATTTTGTTTGTCACATCCAAAGCCAGCCTTTTCAAGACAATATGCAACTATTATTTAATTGGATATACCGTTTTACTAAAAAAAAAATGGAAAATTCCAATTAAGGGCCTAAAATGCTCTCATTTTCTAAAAAAGGCCCAAAGTGGACCTTAATTCAAATAAGGGCCTGAAGTGCCTAACCTTGTTTCAAATAAGGGCTTAAGCTCCGGCGAAGACTAATATTTCCAACGATCGGAACAAGGACATTTTTGTCCAAATTTTTTTTGAATTTAAAAAAAAAAAAAAAACCAAAACTCTAAAACTAAAAATCTGAAAAGTCACGTTCTTCTTCTTCTCTCCATGTTCTTTTCTTCCATTCCCTACCTTGTTCATTAACAAACCTCAAAAAATAAAATAAAAAGCTTGAATAGCAAAGTGTCACCAAAGCAAGCACCACTGGGCGTTGATGGCGTGCGACCAGGCGGTGGCATGAATCAAGCGGCGGTTTGGGGGGTGAATTGTTTTGAAAAAACATAAAGGAAATAAATCACCTTGTAGGGTTCACACAAAGCCTTCAGCCTTCTGATTGTGTCTTTTATTTTGCTTCAGTGACTCAGTCGAGGTCAGTGAGAAAGTGTTGACTAAAGGAACAAGCACCAACATACATTGATGGCATGCGACCAGGCGGTGGTGGCGACAATACTGCTCGAAAGGTAAAGGATTTTGAAAGAAACTCAAAGAACAACTCCTCTTGGCTCTCCAACCTATGTTCTCTTCTTTAATTGCTGCTTCATCTTGCCTGTAAACTTATGATCCTCATTGGTGACCTCTAGAACCAACGCGCTTCAATTTTCTCACGATCCAAAGTTAGAATTTCTATAGTGCAAAGGTGAGTTCTATAATGCTATTCTCAGTTGCTTTTAGAATAAAAATAAATGCTAATTCTTCAGGTAGTGCTTGTTTGAAAACCTATATGATTTAGACTAAGTTGATTATTTAAATGTAGAATCAACATAAATAACCAATAAATCAAAAACAAATCAAATCCATATATGACTGTAAAACATCAAAATTTATATGTGCAACAAAATTATAAACGTACTTATTTGAGCCATAGCCTCACTCAATGAAAAAATATATCGATCGATGGTAATCAGTGATCTATTAGAATACTAGATCTTTCTCTCTATGACCTATTTCAGTATAACAGCTTTTAATAAGATTAAGCAACTAATAGGTATAACATGTGCTTTTATAAGCTAGAAAGGGGGCTTAGCAAACCCTAATAAATAGCGTGTCAATGGGGCATTTCCCATTACGGGTTTTAATTAAACATAATTGTCTACATTTTACTGCTCAACTAAGCCCATCATTAATAGATGCCAAAACCCAATTCCATAAGATCACTTAAGGGTTTAACATATATTGGAATATCCATTAACTTGATTATTTAAAATAAAAAATTAATTATTTAATGTAAGCCTATTATAGGAAATTTGCAACATTCTCCCACTTGGGCTACACTAATTAACTTATTTTTATTTTGAAAATGATTTTATTTTGAAAACGACACTATCGGGTTAATAAGTGAAATCTTGTTTTATGTGGTCATAATTTTGAAAACAATATTCCAATAACTGCATCTTAAAACGAATCCAATCCTATATAACCTTAGTATAGGATTATGGCAATCAATGTGTTAAGAAAATACTACAACACATGACATTTCATAATCACATATAATAAGCATTATAATTTTATGGATTATGGGCCTAGTAGTGTAGTAAGAAATAGTGCCAACATGTGATAAAAAATATACACTATTTCTTATTACTTCTCAATGCAATTTATCAACGACATGAAATTGCATTAGCTCAATTTCTAAACATATGAAATTGCCTCCATCCAATTTCTAAACAACATGAAATTGCACAACTATGTCATAATCCAACATGAGATCTCATAATTAGTAACATCCCGTCGTTTTTAAATTAAAATATATTTAAAGATACTATTTATACTTCTATTTCTTAATCGACAAGAGAAATGATAACAATAGAATCAATAATAATGATCACCAAAAGTAAATGCTTTAATAGACATTATAAAAGCATTATCAGTCTGCATATAACTATAATATTCAGAAAAATACAAACTATATAGCTTCCACTAATAAAAGATATCAAATGACTCTAAAACACTCATATTATTTTCATGTTTTTTAAACAAAATGGGTTGTAAACCTTTTTTTAGAGGATCAGCCAATGTGGACTTAGTTCTAATATTCTTAATCACAATGTCTCCATTTTTTACCAAGTCCTTAACAGTATAATATTTGATTTCCATATGTTAGGAGGCATTGTTGATCTTATCATTCTTAGAATAAAATACAGTTGCAGTATTATTATAGTAGATCACTATAGGTCTAGCAATAGAATCCACAACTCGCAATTCTGAGATCAAATTTTTGAGCCAAACAGCTTGAGTTAACGCACCGTAACATGACACAAATTCAGCATACATTGTAGAGTTCGCAACCAAAGTTTGCTTTGTGCTCTTCCAAAAAATAGCACTTCAGCCATCATAAAAATATATCCATAAATTGATTTTCTATCATCCGAACAACCACCAAAAGCAACATCTGAATATCCAATCACCTTTAGGTCCTCTACTTTGCTATACACAAGCATGAAGCCTTTTGTTTGTTGTAAATATCTTGTCACTTTCTTAGTTGCAACCCAATATTCATGACCTAGATTCGATAAATATCTCCCAAGAGTATTTACAACAAAAGCAATGTAAGGTCTAGAATATACTTGTGCATACATAAGACTGTCAACTGCACTATCATATGGAGCATTCTTTATTGCTTCCTTTTCAAGATCATTCTTGGGGCATTGTCCTATGCTCAATTTATCTCATTTCACAACAAGAGCTTTGCAACTTTACATATTGAATCTTTTCAAAACATGATCTATATAATTTTTCTAAGACAACCCCAGAACTTTCGTAGATCTATCACGATAAATCTTAATGCCTAGAACAAAATAGGCTTCTCCAAGATCTTTCATATCAAACTTTGCAAATAGAAAACTTTTGGTATCATTCAATAAATCAAAATCTCTACTAGCAAGCAAAATGTCATATATATATATAAAGTATTAAGAATATATATTTACTCCCACTTACTTTTATATAGATACATTGATCAAACTTGTTTTCTTCAAAGCCAAATGACCTCACAACTTTGTCATATTTTAAGTACCACTGACGTAATGTTTGTTTGAGACCATAGATAAACCTCCAAAGTTTGCACACTATATACTCATTTCTAGCTTCTTTAAACCCTTTAGGTTGCTACATGTATACTTCTTCATCCAAATCTCCATTTAGAAAAGCTATTTTGACATCTATCTAATGAAGCTTTAAGTCAAAATGAGCCACCAATACCATGATTATCTGAAAGGAGTCTTTAATAGAAACTAGAGAAAATGTTTCAGTATAATCAATGCATCCTCTCTATGTGAACCCCTTTGTGACTAACTTTGCCTTGAATTTCACTATATTACCTTTATTGTCTTTCTTGATATTGAATACCCATTTGCAGCCAATCGGTTTATGCTCATTAGGTAAATCAACAAATTCCAATACTTGATTATTTGACATGGAAATCATCTCATCTCTCATTGCTCTTAATCATTCATCAGCTTGATTACTATTAAGAGCTTCTCTGAAGGTTGCTAGATCAACTATATGTCTAATGTCAAAATCAGCTTCTCCAAGATAGACATGATAATCATTTAGAAGCGTTGGTCTTCTTTGTCGCTATGATCTTTGCATAGACATTTCTAGAGCTAGATCATTCATGTGAGGAAATTCGCTTGTAATAAGAGGATCTACCGTCATATCTCAAGTACACGCTTCTTGCTGCATTTCTACTCTACAAGGCTCTCGCATGAGATCATCATTCAAAATGGGCAATGGAATAGAGACGGTTTTGTTTGGTTCTTCCCTTTTGAAAGATTGAAAAGAATTCTCTTCAGCAACATCTAACTCTAGAAATTTGGCAATTTGAAACTCAACAACTATAGTGCCATGAGTAGAACAATAAAACCCATACCCTTTGGAATGATGAGGGTATCTAATAAAGTAACATCTGATAGTCTTGGTTCGGTTTTCTTTTGAGAAGGATCATAAATTTTCACCTCTAAAGGACACCCCCAAACTCAAAAGTGATTCAAGCTTGGTCTCATACCTGTCCACAATTCAAAAGGTGTTTTCAACACTAATTTACTAGGTACACAGTTAAATATATAAGTTGCTATTTAATTGCATCACCCCATATGTATTTAGGCAAATTAGAACTGCCCATCACACTTCATTTCATCTCCATGAGTGTGCGATTGCGCCATTCAGCTGCACCATTCTATTCAAGACTCCTAGGCATTGTATACTAAGCGACAATACCACAGTCCTGCAAATATTTAGCAAATGGTCTCATTTGTTGTCCAGTCTCAATATATTGCCCATAATATTTACCACCATGATCAAATTTGACAATTTTAATAATTTTTTCCAATTGTTTCTCAACTTCAGCGCGAAACATTATGAACATGTCAAAAGCATCGGTTTTCTCCTTAATTAAATAAACATAACAATAACGGGAGAAATCATCAATGAATGTGATGAAGTACTTATTTCCAGACAAGGTGGTTGAGTATAGCCCACCAATATCCATATGAATTATCTCCAAGAGATTTTGACTGCGAGTAGCGCATTTCTTCTTAATTTTAGTCAATTTTTCCCTCACACAATCAATACAAGTCTTAGTATCATCTAAGTTAAGAGGAGCAAGAACGTTAGTCTTGATAAATTGCTTTACCCTTTCTTTGTTGATATGCCTTAATCGCTTATGCCATAGTAATGAAGATTTCTCTTTGATTAAAGATCTCTTAGCAACATTATTCTTAACATTGAATGAACAATATGGTCTATTGAGAGATAAAAATAATTGATATAATCCATCAAATAGAACACAATTCTCAATAATTCTGAAATCATAACTCAAATCCACTATTTTATTTACAAAATAAAGACAATATCCAACTTTGTCAAGTGAAGAAAGAGATATCAAATTTCTCCTAAAACCATGAACATAAAATACATTGTTCAAAATGAGGCAAAAATCAGAATCTAAATTCAAAATAATTGTGCCTATGCGCTCCACATCAACTCTAATATCGTTTCCAACGGTAAGTTTTAACTCTCTCAAACTTGGAGTCCTTAGATTTGTAAGACCCTATAAGATAGTAGTCACATGAACAATAGCATTAGAATCAAGCCACCAAGAATCTAGAGGAACGTCAACAAGATTTAATTCAAAACAAACCAACAACTCACCTTGGTGACTTTCTTTTCTTTCTTTTAGCTAAGCTTTGAACTTGTAGTAATTGGCTTCTTTGAACTTGTAGTAATTGGCTTACTTGCGACCCTATTTCTTGCGGTGAAAATACTTAAAATCCTTACTCCATTTTTTACATTATTCCCATTTTTCTTGAAGTTTTGGATTTTCTTTGGAACATGAGTATTTGACCATTTAGGCTTCCATTTTCATCTAGAGGAACTCATCTTGGCATTAATAATTAAGTGGGCGGACTCATACTCCTCCTTCTTTAACTTCTCCTCCTCAATCACACATTTGGTAATCTTGGCATTAACGCTCCAACTCTCATTCTGAGCATTATAAGCAGTCTTAATCTAGTTGAATCCAACTAACAAAACATTCAGGGCATGATGCACATTATAATACTTAGAAAGGACAATTTTATGGGCCTTAAGTTTGGACTGAATATGGATCATTTTCTGTATAAATTCTCTAACACCCATAGCAGCATCATATCTCATGTTCGTTAACTCACTCGGCAAGTTTCTAGCTTCAGCCTTGTCTAAGACTCTATATCATTCTCCCACTGCTTCAAGGAATTATTTTGCATTCGTATTTTCCAATAAACCATTAATGAAATGCTCAATAATGGACCCTTTTATAGCAATAAGGCTCAATTAGTTGGATGTTTTCCATCTAGCATAATGGGTCTTTTGATTTGCAGTACTTTGATCATTGGATTTTAAAAATTTATCCTCACATAGAGCCAAATCCATATCCACAATTCTTAGAGCAAACTCTATATCTTGCTTCTACCTCTTGAAATTTGATTAAGTTAACATTTCAACCGCGGCATTGTTATTGTTTATAGCAAAAGTAACTATTTGTCAGAGCCATGGATTATTCTGAATCATTTTAGTTTGGCCAAAACTTTGTTTTGGTACTAGAAGAGACATCATTTTCCTATGGAAACCTCAGATTCCTCTTCGTCTGCCTCTCTTCCCATCTCTCTGACCTCTAACCTTTCTCTCCAGCCTCTCCTAGAGTTACGAAAATCCTCTTGCTCAAAGATAGACTACTTCTATGAGGTTGCTTATCTTACTGAAGATAGCAAGATCTCAGAAACCCAGTTTCTTATGATAAATCCCTACACTGCTTTCGCCAAACCACCCTTCTTTTCTCCACTTCAATCCATCAAACATCTAATTAAGCATACTCCTCGCACAGTCAAGGAGTATGTCCAGTCTTCACGATTTGATCAACACCCCATCCAGGCAACTGAACAAGAACAGTTTGTCGCTTTTCAGATACCACCTAAGTTTCCTGCTCAGTGGATCCACCAGGGATATACACATCTCCATTTTTGAGCCATTTGCCTTGCTTTAACTTTTCATGGCTGAAAAGGCTTACTAGTTACAGCTAGAATTGCTCTCTTAGACACCCGATTTTTGGAATATCAGCAAGCTTGTGTTGGCACCATTCAGACCACAATGAATGCGGGAACTGTCTTTGTTACACTCTTCCCAAATTTCAACATTGCTCTTACATATCCCAACCTCGCTTCGCTCTTAAGGTTCGATTACAAATCACCGGAGCCCCTCAAACTCCTAGATCCATTGCTACCACCTTACACTACCAAATGATCTACCGTATCCAAAACCATGCAATTGCTCTCAACATCCCAAACTCTGAAGATGCTTTTGGTATTTCAATCGATCACGACCAAACTTCCTGTATTCATGTTCCCCGGCAGATCCCACGAAACGAACTTGTTAAGCTCCTCCAAGATAGTTGGGTCACCGACTACGAAAAACTCCATCAGAGTTGCAAGCTGGTCCAATCAAGTGAACCTCAGTTCACCCGAAAGAAAGATGGTACTGTCGCCATCAAGTTCAGTAAGACCAAAAAGGAACCTTCATCTATTTTTCCTACCATCCTTCATTTCACACCCTGTCCCACTGATCTTGTTTTAAACAAACCAAACGACAAACAATTTGTCTACTCTTTTGGTTCTCAAGGACAGCCAATCCATCTGTTCAAAGACCTTACTGGCCATTGTTTTTGGGATCCAGACCATGCTTGTTCATCCTACACAAAATTTGAAGATAAAGATGACAGGCCCTCTTCAAAAAGAAAGAAAAAGAAAGATACCCTTTACCAAAGGTATCTTGAAGGAAATCCAACTGTCGAACCTCTTGGAGAAGACGGTGGCAAATACCAGTTCATTGTCTCTTATGGACCACCCAAACCTCCTATAGTAACCTCAGCTCCACCTTCCTACAAGCCAGCTCCTTCTCCTCAACCATGATCAGCCAAACCCATGATCACTTCACCTTTTTATAAGCCGATCCAGAAATGAGTAAAAAAGAATCATTCTTGTCCCTTAAACCTACCCAGACTAGGTCTTTGTGTCCCTAAGCCCAATCCACTTCCTGTTCTACCCAGCATATGTATGTTTTCACCTAATGACTTCTCCCCACTTGAAGCTAAAGAACCTGAATCCAGCAGCACACGGAAATTCCCTCCGTTGGAAAAACTCTCTGACCCACATCAAAGGTACTAACACTCTCCCAAGGTATCCAATCCCACTGGCCTTGATGCACAAGGACAGGGTAAACAACCGTCTGCTGTAGAAACCATCTTGAATTGGCAAATTGAGAATGCTTTAGCTCAGAATGAGCTTCTTGAAACTGTTGCTACACAATTTGAACGTGTATATCAAAATACTGCATTGTCTCGCAAAATGCTTAAAGACTTCCAGAAAAGGCTTCATCTGCTAGAAACTAAGCAGACACCCCCTAGCCATTACTTGGAAGACCAGAAACCAGAAATTGAAAAGCTCAAGCGACAGATCCAAATTCTCAAAAACCAACAATCATTTACTCTTGTTGACCAATCCTTCTTCTCTTCTCCCTTCTTACCATTGAAACCAGAATCTTCCCCTCTCGGGGCATCCTCTTCATTTGCTGTTGTCTTGAGCTCGGGTACCCCTCCTCCGCAAAATAATTTCTTGATTCTTCGAGAAAAACTCCACAAGCTTAAGCAAAAGCAAAAAAAATCCTCGACTCCCACTAAGTCTTCGGTGTCACCACCTAGTACACCAGAGCACCCTCCTGATAACCAACCACCTGGTACTTTGACCATTTCTAATCCACTTGAAAACTTCTTTTGGCACCAGGTTCCTACTATTTCTGCTATTAAGCCATTCCAAGCAAAGTAGATTGAAACTTCTTCCAACTCAAATTCTGATATTTTGTTAGAATCATCCTCCTCGGAAGAAACTTTATTCATGGCAAACACTGTTAAAGAAGAAGACATGTCTTCTGAACTAGAAGTACACCATCAGGACCAGCTTGACGAATCTCAGACCTTTTCAACGTCATCATCCAAAGTCCACTTCACCCTGGATGATATTCCATATTATAAGTAGCCTGAAAGGCTCCAAGAATTCCATGCCTGGCTTACCACTAGGCATATTTCCAAACCTAGCACTTATGATATTTTCTTGGAATTCACCAGCTGTTTTACTGGAGCCCTCAAAGACTGGTGGCACACTACCTCAGAACAAGACCAGTTGTACCTCCTGACACAACCTCTGGATAATGCTATCTAGATTATCCATATGTACTTTGTCGGCAAGCTAGAAGATTCAAAAGAACTCAAAAGAAATGAGTTATTTGAACAAAAGTGTTGTTCTTTACGACGCAAGGATTTTGATAGACACTTCCAAGCCATGATTAAGTTATTCTATTTACTTGGAGTAGATTGGAATCTTAAACCAATCTTTCTGGCATCCATCCCAAAAGAAATCAGCTAGGCTGTAGAAAATACTCTTCAACAACGACAAAAAAAGCATAACGAAAGCCACTCTTGGTGAAATCCAACAAGCTATCCACATTGCCAGAAGAACTTTGTCTCTGCCGAGAAGCCTTCTATAGCTATCTCAAGGAAAATAAGCATCTTGACAAAGCATGCTTCAAACCAGTTGAAGATCAAATGTCCCAAGGATTGCTCGGATCCTTCCCGCACAAAGTTGCAAAAAGAAGAGACATTTTAAACGTTTCTCTTTCAAAATGAAGCTCAAAGAAAAAGGTAAAGGAAAGTAGAAATTCTTGCGCAAGCGCCATCATTGCTCCTCCAATAAAAGGAGCAAAGATAAATGTTATGTCTGCAACAAAAAAAGACATTTTGCTAAAAACTGTCCAAAAGTAAAGAAAGGAGGAAGCCACTTGATTGATAAAATCGCCAAAAGCACTGGTGTTCAGCTTGACGACTCTGATATTGAGTTTGTCTTCTCTCTAGATGACCAACCTTTAAAGGACACTATATGTGCAATTCATACATATAGCTCAAACCTAGCCTCAGACTCTGAAAACAACATGTTCACTTTCTTTCCAGACTCTCCAGATGAAATCCAGATCACTGAACTAGTCCATCACCTATACATCCCTATCTATATTCTCTTGTCCAAATATCACAAACTAAACCCTCTTGTGGTACTCATAGATACTGGGGCCAGCTCTTCCATCCTGGATACAAAGATTCTCCCAGAAGAATTTTGGAAACTATACACTAGGTATTTCAATTCTGCTTCTGGTGATACTTTTGTTACCAAGTATCGCAGTAAACCCATCACCATCCAATTCTTTCATCAGTGTTCTATTACACACCAAAGTTCTTGGTTCCAAATATGTTAATAAAGATATTATCATAGGTTGGGACATCTTGACTCAGCTTCCAAAGCTTAGAATCCTTTCAAATGGACTTTGTTTTAAACATCAATTCCGTGAATTTGTAAATATTAAGAGATTCTATGTTCTCCAACCAGCCATGTTGGACCCAATCATCCAAAGTCTGCTTTCCTCTTGTGCTGAAACCCACTCCCAATTTTCCCAAACTTGCACCCAGCCCTTATGGAAAAATTCCCTCTTCTATGTCAAGCTTCCTTTCAAAAGGAATGAGAATATCAATCCTACAAAGGTCAGTCATTCTGAGATTAGCCCAGATCACCTTACATTTGCTCAACAAGAATATGCAGAACTAGTGGCACAAGGTCTCATTGAACCTTCTGATTCTCAATGGGCATGTGAAGCATTCTATGTTAACAAATGAACTGAATGACTCGTGGGAAAATGAGGATAGTCATTAATTACCAACCTCTGAATCAATTCCTCCAAGATGATAAATTTCCATTGCCCCACCGCAATTCTCTATTTCTTAGCCTTGCCCAAGCAAAAATCTATTCAAAGTTTGATCTCAAGGTAGGATTTTGGCAATTGGGTATTGACCCAACAGACAAACCCAAAACTGGTTTCTATATTCCTAACCAGCATTTCCAATGAACAGTTGTTCCCTTTGGCCTCAAGACTGCACATTCCCTTTTTCAAAAGGCCATGTGCAAAATCTTTAAACCCATTCTTCCAAACTCCTAGATCTATATTGATGACATCCTTCTATTCAGTCCTAATAAACAATCTCATTGTCAACTCTTGACACAATTTGCTGACCTTGTCAAAAAGCATGGAATTATGCTTTCTTAGAAAAAAATGATTATTGCCCAAAAGGAAATTGAATTCCTTAGCATGCGCCTGAAAGAAGGAACCTACTGCCCTGAGCCACATATTGCTGATGAACTCCAGAAATTTCATGAAAATGATCTCAATACTAAACAGGTTCAGCAATTTCTTAGCATTATGAATTATCTGAGAGATTTTGTACCCCACATCTCCAAAAATCTTAGATCTCTTTAGAGAATGCTCAAGAAAAATCTTCTCCTATGGGGACCCAAGCAAACTCAAGCTGTTTCTCAGCTTAAACAGACTTTGCAACACCTTCCCCCTTTAAAAATCCCATCCACTAGTAAACGGATTTTTCAGACTGATGCCAGCGACAAGTATTGGGCAGCCATTCTTTTCGAATAAATTGATGGAATCAGGCATATTTGTGCATACAAAAGTTGTCAATTCTCTCAAGCAGAAATCTATTACCATTCCACTTTTAAGGAAATACTTGCAGTCAAGTATGGCATCAAAAAGTTCGAATTTCACTTCATAGGACACCATTTTCTTGTTGAAATGGATATGTCATCATTCCCTCAGATGCTCAAATTCAAGCAGAAACAAGTTCCCCATCCACAATTACTCCGATGGGCTGAATGGTTTTTGAAATACTCCTTTGAAGTTAAACATATCCCAAGAATTAAGAATGTCCTCGCCGACTTCAAGAACCATTGGAGGCAATCAACATGTATGTCCAAAAGGAACCTTTCTAAGAGACATACCGCACCACCAACATACAGGGTGGTTGGCCGAGCCTTAAGTACCCTCTTGATGTCCCACTGGCAATTCACCACAATATTTTGAAAGAAAGACTTCAAGGATTAATGTGGGAATATCATCTCTGCATTTTTCGAGAACATAGAGGATTAATGCTCAAGCCAAATATACTCCATCCACAATATCCATTTATTCATCCTCTTCGATGTTCTCCTGATGATGAATTCCCAGAAGACCTGAAATAATTATTTTGGTACATGTTCAACCTATACACCATAATCATTGAATTTCCCACTGACAAAATTTTGCAGGTCCTTAGAAAAGACGGAGAAGGCCAAGTTCATAACCGAGAGATATCTTTTGGATATTTTTGCATGGTATAAACCACTTCAATATTGGAAGGAACTCTTTAAAGTCCAAAATCATCAAGGAAGGCCTGAACCTAAAAGACACAATGTTGTCTTGTTCCACCGACCATGAACATTTTCCCATCCTACTGGATGGATTTCTGATAAACCTTCTGTTGTAGGAACTTCAAGCTACAGGCCCCAAGTTTTTTAAGAGTTTGCACGAATTCACCAGACACTTCCATACTCAGTTACCATCAGCGGACCAAAGCATCTCAAGAACTCCAGAGGATTCTATGTCAAGAAAATTGCACCATCCCACCAGAAGCATGGCCATCTGCCTAGGTCCCTGTCTCTTGGGACCACCTTGAAGCTTGGGATTCTACGAGAGAATAGATTCAAGAAACTCTCCATATCTTTCAACAGAACAATCCGGACTTCTCCACCCCTTATGATCCTTGGGAGGACCACTTTCACAGGACCCTTTGGGAGACACCCCAAATTACGCCTCTTTTTTCGGTTCTTTCGGTGCTAGCTCCTTCCGTCCACTAGACCCATCGGCAAAAGCCCTTTTTTGAGAAAATAAAGGCAGTTCATGCCCATAATTGGAATTTTCCCAAACAAATATTATCCTTAACAAGAAGACATAGCTATATCAATTAACTTTTAAACACATTAATTTATAATTATAAAAGAAGAATATATCGATCGAAAAGTCTTAAATTGATTTCAAACTTCGCACCTCACGGTTATAACATCTATAAATGGTATATTTTAAAGAAGATTGGAAACACCTTTTGATTCACTGTTGCAAATCTAATCTTAATATTGAGCTTGTATTGATTTTTTTATTATTTTAGCAATTTCGAAGTTCCGATCAATATATTTTTCCCTGGAAAGTTATGTATCCTTTTGGAGTACACCTATTATATGCCTATGTCAATATTCATTAATTGTAAGATGATTCTACACAAAAAATATGTTGTACATGCATGATACATTTTAAATTGTATTTATATTATAGAGTATTATGACTCATTTTATTTGTGATGCTGAATGTTATATTATTTAAGCACATATTAACGCAATTATCTATTTTAAATTAAATTTATCGTATTAGTAAAATATTGAATGCAACTGTCTTTATTTCTATCTAAAACACATATATTCGATCTTAGTGTACAAAATGAATTGATCTTTTGTATAATAAGAAGAGAGCTTCCTACTAAAATATTATTATGAGATTTTTGTCAATACATACATAAATTGGAAATATGAAACTTCTTTTTGAATAAAATTAAACATATGGAATCAGGCTGTTATTTTTTAAGTAGGACAAAAAAAATTTGGATCAAAATTGGCACATGAATTTGGATCAAAATTGGCACATGATATTGTCGTTGATGCCTTTTTTGGGAATCTGGCTATCATCCTCCAATTATACCTTCTATATCTTATGTTTTGTACATATCTAACAGTGCGTTTAGAGGTGATTATTATATAGGATGGCCTGAAAGCTAAGCCCAATGCATTATCCAAGGCCCATACATCATTTAAAGTATATGATGAAACATTATGGCCAGCCAAGCAAGGATTGGCCTAAAGTTAGGTGGATCGGGCATTTTAATGCGAGGTCATTGCTCAAACTTGCCTATTTTGATTGAATTTGGGTGAAGTGGGCTGGTTGCCCATTGATCTTGTCCATTTGTGTTCTGCTAATCTAAGTTACATCATTATATATATTCATTGTAAGTCTCTTATTATTTTGAAAATAGATAGTTCTTTTTATGGCTTAAAATGGTAGGGAGGTGCGACCTTGATAGCCACCTTTTTGGGCATTACTTTCATATGGAACATTAGGTCTTGAATTATAACCACTCAATTCACTAGTAAGTATTTGAGTCTATTGTTTTAGCCCCACCTACGTATTAGAAATCAAAAAATCTCTCGACATGAGGTAGATAATAGTCAAGGCACAAGCTAATTAGAAGTTTGCCCATAAAAAGGCTCGAACTTTTGAACCTCATTAAAGGCTGTGATCTCTTTACCACTGAGTCATCACGCTGGATGATTCTATGATTGTCAAATAGCAAGCCATTAGCATGTAAGTGGGTTTAAGGAGAGACACAAAACGGGAAACACAATGATTTTCACTGATCAAATATCAACACAAAACATGATAATAATGTCTCCATGATATTAACTAGAAAATGAATGTCAAAAATTAACAAAATTAGTAATCTTTGAAAATAGGACATGAAAATGTGCTATTAGTATGGTACCATGTGATCCGAGAGACACCTGATCTTCGGAGACAATTGACTTCTTTCTTAAGAAACAAATCCGACATTAATCTTCTTCTTTTTTCGAAATCCAACATTAATCGAGTTAATTTTGAAACATTTTGACCCGATAAGAAGTATCAACATGAAAATGGTGTCTCTATTACATTAACGGGAAAATGAACGTAAAAAAATTAAGAAAATTAAATAAGTAATCTTGGAGAATTGGGCATGGAAAGGTGTTTTATTCGTATAATACCACATGATCCAAGGTACACCCCCATCTTAAGAACGTTGCAGATGGCGATTGAAACCTTCTCTAAGAAATAAATTTAACATTAATCTTTAATTTCGATTGGTTGATTTGATCCCAAGAAATTTGCTGAAGATGAAATGGTCAATTAAGGAAATCCACATATATTTATTCAATAAAATTAAGAAAAAAAAAAACCTCTTGAAATTACTATTTTTACTTTTCTTCTCCAATAATTGGACATGACGATTTTCATGATCTCCAACAAGTTTCTCCGTTAACATAAAAGCACGAACACAACCCGATAATTAAATTGGGCATGCCAATTTTTCATTTTTTTTTTCATCAATAACATGATGAAAATAAAGCAAATTAAAAATATTGCCAATTCTCATTAAAGGGATGCTCCATCTTTCTTTCTTTCTTCTCCCTTATGGACATTCAGCATAGGAAAAAAAACAAAAACAAAAACAAAATTTTCCTGGTGGGGTCTCTTCTTTCTTCTTCTTTCTGCTTTTGGCCTCCTTTTTTCTCACTCCATTTCACCTCACAATCAGAGATAGATTCTGACCCCCCACCAAATCCCTTTACACATCTAAGGAAGAGGCTCAAGATACAGATTTCCCAAGAATTTTCCCCGGGGGATCTTTTCTTTACAAGGGGTCAAGAATGATTTCAAGCGACTGCCACCGTGCCGGTCCGTACGGCCTTGCCGCCCTTGGACGACTCTGTTTTCCTCGATGACGCCCTCGAGGAGTTGGAGGAGGAAGAAGAGGAGGAAGACGACGACGGCGACCTCTTCCAGCTCTTCTCCTTCGCCTCGTCGATCTCTATCTGTTCTTGCCTGCACTCTTTGCTACAGAACGCTGTGTCACCCCTGAAAAAGAGCAAGTAAGAGCAGATCACGATCCGATTCCGACCCAGTCAAAACGAAAAGATCCTTGCTTGATGCCTGGTAATTCAGATCCATGCCCAGCAAGAATTGGTGGGACTGACTCTACTGACCTGTATATGAAGATGTCGGAGTTGAACCCGAGAGGCTTGTTGCAGAGGAAGCAGGACTGGAGGAAGTGGGGCTTGCCTTATAAAAGAAAAAAAAAGCACTCACCGAACGCAACAATAAATTATATTGTTCAAGAAAGAGCTCGATAAAAAATTAAAAAGTGATGGTTCAGTTGGACTCAGCCCGTTGGACCATGGTGGACCTGGGTGACACCGGCCTGTTATCCTTCCACTGCCAAGAGCGGAAGGTTTTCGCTGCTCTGTGAAGCCAGCCTGACGCGGGCCCCTCCACTCTAGGATCCATGTGGCCCGGGCCTTCGCCCAAACTGCATGTACCAACTCTCGGTTTGGAACGGACGAGCCAGATGATAGCTACACCAGACCTAATGCCCCCACATCACATTAATGCCCCCACTCAGGTCACAAGCCCTCGTTACTGAGCTCGGCGAACGTCTCCCACGTGCGCGCCAATTATTAATTTGTGTGTTACATGAAACGAGCACCGATGTGGGACAAGCTGAGCTTCTTCAAGCATTTCCATCGACGAAGTGCGAAACATCACGAGAGGGTGGCTGTGTCTTCGGCTGAAGGAGAAGCATGACCATGAGGAACATCGCGAATGAGTTTTCCTCTATGCGGATGTGATGAAAGATGTGAAGAAAAGGCAGTACCAGGGTGAGAATTCGTCTCGTGAAAAAGCTTTAAGCAAAGAAAGCTTTGTGGTATGAATGGAGGAGGAGGAGGAGGAGGGGGACAGCTATTCAAGTGTTATTCTGGACTGGAGATGCCACCCCCCATCATGTGGACTTTTACACTCTTCGATTTTGGTCTGTATCTAACTCCGTTCTGTTCTTGTGTTCTAAACTGTCATGCATAGGAACCGATGGAAGCGTTTCATGATGAGCTGAGGGGGGAGAAACAAAGAGTTTTGCTGCATTCAATTGCTTTCAATGTCGTCTGCATGATCAGATGTCCTGTAAAGCAGAATCGTAGCCAATGGCGTGGATTCCCATCTGGTTCAGGCAAGGACCCAGGAGAAGTTCTCTTCACGCGACATGCTTATGTAACAGCAAATTTTTAAACACTCACCAGCAATAGAACTGTCTTTATTGTAGAATGCACTCTTGATAAGCCGAGACTGAACTCGACTGCACAGTTTCACCATTCTTGGCTGGATTGACGGCAAGGCTCTTGAAGAACCATGGCCTGAGCGGAAAAATTAAACACCTATATGCAAGACCACCGGAACTAGAGCAACTCAGGACCTAAAGCTTCCCTGCTGAGAGGGAGTTGAATACGAAGGACGAAGCTTACAAACCACTGCACCTTCCGAGTGAACCTAAACCTTCTAATTATTTTTTCTGGTAAAAGAATATAGAGCACAGTTTTGAACATCATGGCACACAACAAAATGTGCTCCATCATCCTCATTGTTAACATGAACACAAGCTTCACGGAAAGAACCTTAAGATTGTTGCATCTGGACAGCAGAATAGGCTACATTTGCATTTTAACAATAACTCTGGATATAGCAACACATATTTGGTTTTAGGATGCTGAACTTAGATGGTTTTGAAATATGAACCTGGGGGACAATCCCTTGAGTCATGAGCATCACACCCCAAATCCAATCCTCCAGCATCTTGAAATGCGAAAAATTATAGGAAGAACTGTTTACAGGTCAATGCACCGAATTCTTAGAAACCAACAAGTTGTTGAACTTGCATCACCCACAAATAAAAAAACAAAAGCCCAAAAAGGGACAACTACGTGGATCTCTAATAATACAAGCAATTCTCCCTCTCCATCACCTTCGAATTCCTATCCAACCTGGTCGTCTGATTAAGCGGCTTCGAGAAATTCATCAAGGAGGGTGAGTTACTTATATGTGCATTGCATGTCCTACCTCCAACATCTTGACCAAGGAAGAAAGGAACATGCACGTTTTAATATATATTTTGGGAATCGAGAGAGACCAATACCACATTATCACCACATCCTACGATATGAATTTTCAAATGCATCTACTTTGTTTCTTCTCCATCAATAGGCATAACTATGGGTCTAAATTGTTGGCGTGAGCTGATTTGTAGGAGTGATATGTATAGAAAGAAAATATTTATATTTGCGCGAGTTGATTTGTGGGGGTAATGCATATAGAAAGAGAAAATTTTACCTAATAGGCGCTTATTACCCTAGCAGTACTTGTATGTATATATATAGCCTTGTAAAGGAAAAAAATATACTGAAATAATAGTGATTTATTTTTCAACATGGTATCAGAGCAGGAATCCTAGTTTTCTCCACCTTCTTTCCACCGGATTAGATCGCCGCTGCAGCTCTAGGTTTTTCCTTGTCCTACCGCTACACTGACCAAATTAGATCGTTACCGCATCATTGACTTGTGTTGTTGTTGCACTAATCTGACTTGACCAGAAATTCCTTTGCGAAGGAATTGTGATTGGCAACCATGACAAAGCTAACTGATGAGGTACCTCATCAAGACCAAGGGGAGAACTCAACAACTGATTCTCTTCTAGAGAATCTTACAATGAAGCCGACATAGATTTTGACTCGAGTTCGACTCGGTATCAACACAATCCCAGGAGCCATCCATTGCACAAATCTCAGTCAAATTGGATGGATCAAATTATGGATTGTGGTCTCAAGTGGTGGAGATGTTCATCTCCGGTAAAGACAAGTTGGGTTATATTAATGGTGATCTCCCTCAACCCTCACCTACCAATCCTCAATTTCGAAAGTGGAAGACTGAGGATGCGATTGTGAAGGGGTGGCTAATCAACTTGATGGATCCTGCATTAATAAGAAATTTTATTCGCTTCCCAACTGCAAAGATGGTATGGGACTCTGTTGCAACAACCTTCTTTGATGGAAGTGATGCCTCCCAAGTTTGACTTGAAGAGGCGGGTGACTCGGATGAGACAAGGTGGAGAGACAATTGAGGCTTATTACAATAATCTTCAGGGTTTGTGGAGGGAGATCGATTTCTATCGTCCAAACCCAATGACATGCCCAGCTGATATTGAGCGGTACAATCTTGCCATTCAGGAAGACTTGGTGTATGTCTTCCTTGATAGGTTGGACGATCGTCTAGACAAAGTGAGAGTGGATGTTCTCCAGATGCAACCATTCCCAACTGTTGAGCAAGCATGTGCACGGGTTCGTAGGGAGGATACGAGACAATCAGTGATGCTCACCCATATTGATTCCACGTTTGGGTCTGCTGCCATGGTGGCACGGGGAAGCAAGACAGGTGTCCAAGAATCACCAGTAATGCCAACTCTACAAATGAATAAATCAGGAGTTGTGCAAGGGGGTGGGTGGATGAATAACGGTTCATGAACTATAATTTCATCTGGAGGATGCTCACATTGTGGGAATGCTAAGCATACTCGAGAGACATGCTTTAAGCTCCATGGTTATCCAGAGTGGTGGAAGGAATTGAAGGCGCGAAAACAAGCCGACGGGGGTACTAGCAGTGGAAAAGGGAAGCTTTTTCTTGCTAAGATGGAACCTCAGCTATCTTTGGTGCCCAAAGTCGAAAGTCAAGATCAACCGGCTACGTCCAATTCAGGTAATATCCAAGGTAATTGTGGTTGTGCGCTGGTTCTCCCTAATCACAATAGTTGTGATGGATGGGTTATCGATTCGGGAGCTATGGAGCATATGACCTTTAGCCCAGATGATTTTGTGAGCATTACAGAACCAAGACGATGCGGTATCTCAAACGCAAATGGGCATACATACCCAGTGATAGGGGCTGGTGTAGTTGAGGTTTCCCCTTAGTTGTCATTGCCTAACACTTTACTTGTCCCATCATTGACCACAAAATTAATTTATGTTGGATAGCTCGCTGAAGATTTGAATTGTATTGTCCTAATGTATCCTCAATTCTGTTTTTTCCAGGATATCCTCACGAAGGAGATCACTGGACGTGGTACTAAAATGGGGGGGGGGGGCTGTATTACTTGGATGATCTCAAGTTTGGAAGTGTGCATCAAGTCCAGGGTTCACCTAGCAATAAAGAAAAACAAATTTGGCTTTGGCATCGACGATTGGGACATCCTTCATTTGGCTATATGAAAAAGCTATTTCCTGAATTATTTTTGGAGCTAAAAGAGTTGGATTTTAGTTGCCAGACTTGCATTTTGGCTAAGAGCCATCGTGTTTCCTTTCCCATAAGTTTGAATAAGAATAACGTGCCTTTTTCGTTAGTTCACTCTGATGTGTGGGGTGCCTCTCCTATTACTGCTATCTCAGGCTGTCGGTGGTTTGTTATATTTGTTGATGATTGCACGCGTATCACTTGGCTTTACTTGATGAAAACTAAGGATGAAGTGGTTAATGTGTTTAAAGTATTTCACAAGATGATTCAAACACAGTTTGATGCTAAGCTATAGGTTCTTCGAAGTGATAATGGCGGAGAGTATGTGAATCGACATCTCAAGGAGTACTTTTAGCAACATGGTCTTATTCATGAGACCTCGTGTACACAGACTCCACAACAGAATGGAGTGGTCGAAAGGAAGAATTTCCATATTCTCAAGACTGCTCAAACCCTCTTAATTGAGTGACATGTTCCTTCATATTTTTGGGATAATGCTGTTGCCACGGCAGTGCATCTCCTCAACCGAATGCCCTCGAAAGTGCTAGATTTTCGTACGCCTCTACAAGCACTCTTTGCATTTGTCCCATTGCCATCAGTCTTGACAATTCCTCCTCGTGTGTTCGGATGTGTTGCGTTTGTTCACATTCCGAAGAACCAACGTACCAAACTTGATCAATGTGGTTTACAGTGTGTGTTCTTGGGGTATGATACTCATCAAAAGGGTTATTGATGCTACAACCCATCTACTAAAAAAACTTATGTGACTATGGATGTCACATTTGTTGAAGGAGAGTTATTTTACCCGAGTACCAATTCTACCTTTCAGGGGGAGAATTGGCTAGAAAGGGAGAATTGGTGGGAGATTATTGCTGGGGTTATACCCAAAGGAAGAGACACGGTTATTGTTGGTGGTGGTGGTAGTGTCAATGATAGCTCCAACACTAGTGATAACGGGGCTAGGCAGGCTTTGACTGATGTTGGAGTAACCTTGGATGGTGCTGGTACGACTGGTGTTAATGGTGGAACTATTGAGCAGGTGACAGATGGTGCTGGCATGACTGGTGTTAATGGTGGAATTGTTGAGCAAGTGACAGACAATGCTAGTGCTGATGAATTTGTGACGAGTGTAGCTACAGAAGCCTCGCAGGATCCAATAAAGGGCGAAATATCCACACGTGAACAAGTTGAATAGCCCCTTTCCTCTCCAGTACCCGACCAAGTTCGTGAGGATTTCCCTGAGGTAATCTCCTCTACTGCTTTTGGTTTGTTTGATGAATCTAATATCTCAGTGGAATATAAATTACCTATTAGGCATAATCGGGGAAAGCCCCCAAATCAATACTCACCAGATGCTGGAGAAAGGAGATCAAAATATTCCATTGCAAATTATGTCTCAACAAGAAGGTTATCTAAACCATTGAAGTAGTTTGTGTTGGCTGTATCTTCGATTCAAATTCCGAATGGAGTACAGGAAGCTTTGGAGGATTCGCAGTGGGTTCAGGTTATGGAAGAAGAGATGAAGGCATTGAAAAAAAATAGAACGTGGGAATTGATGGACTTACTTGAGGGAAAGAAAACAGTGGGATGCAAATGGGTGTTTTCTGTCAAATATAAGGCAGATGGGTCCATCGAAAGATACAAGGCAAGATTGGTAGCAAAGGGGTACATGCAGACGTACGGAATTGACTACCAAGAGACTTTCTCTCTTGTTGCAAAAACTTAATACTATTCGAGTTTGGGTGTCTCTTGTAGTTAATTTAGATTGGCCACTATATCAGTTTGATGTGAAGAACACATTCCTCCATGGTGACTTGGAGGAGGAGATTTATATGGATGTACCACCAGGATACAAGTCTTCTTCACATCCAGGTATGGTCTGCAAATTGAAAAGGTCCTTATATGGTTTGAAGCAATCATCAAGGGCTTGGTTTGGTCGGTTCAGTGTGGCAATGAAGAAGTATGGATACAAACAGAGTGAGTCGGATCACACCTTGTTTCTTTGACAACAAGAAGGGAAGATAGCTGTATTGATTATCTATGTTGATGATATAATCATTACAAGGGATGACGTGAAAGAAATCACCTCACTCCAAAGGAGCCTTTCTGGAGAGTTCGAGATGAAAAGCCTGGGAGAACTGAGATATTTTTTGGGAATAGAGGTATCAAGATCATAAGGGGGAATAGTCCTGTCTCAAAGGAAGTACGTACTAGATTTGTTGGCAGAAGTAGGAATGCTAGATTGTAAGCCAGCGAATACCTCAATCGTGGAGAATCATAAACTTGGAGAGTATCTCGATCAAGTACCTACAAACAAGGAGAGATACCAAAGGTTAGTGGGGAAGTTGATCTACTTATCACATACGCGTCCAGACATTGCATATGCGGTAAGTATCATAAGTAAATTCATGCATGCTCCTAGTGAAGACCATATGAATGCTGTGGTGAGAATAATTCGGTATTTGAAAGCATCTCCAAGGAGAGGGTTAAAATTCCTGAGGAATGGTCATCTTGGAATTAAAGGTTAACGAACGCAGACTGGGCAGGGAGTGTGTATGACAGGAGGTTGACTTTAGGGTATTTTACATTTGTGGGGGGGAATCTGGTCACTTGGAGAAGTAAGAAACAGAAAGTGGTGGCTTTGTCGAGTGCAGAGGCAGAGTTTAGAAGGATGGCCAAAGGGCTATGTGAGCTTTTGTGGCTTAGAAAGCTTATGTCCGAATTGGGATTTCCTCCTAGATCCGAGATGAAGCTTTTTTGTGATAACAAGGCAGCTATTAACATATCACATAATCTTGTGCAGCATGATCGGACCAAACATATTGAGGTTAATCGTCATTTTATTAAGCAGAATTTGGATGCAAAGATAGTTCAATTTCCATTTGTGAGGTCTGAAGATCAACTAGCAGATATATTGACGAAGGCAGTCTTGAGTAGAGCCTTCTATAGCTCACTTGACAAGTTGGGCATTAGCGACATTTATGCACCAACTTGAGGGGGAGTGTTGGCGTGAGCTGATTTGTAGGAGTGATATGTATAGAAAGAAAATATTTATATTTGCGCGAGTTAATTTGTTGGGGTAATGCATATAGAAAGAGAAAATTTTACTTAATAGGCGCTTATTACCCTAGCAGTACTTGTATGTATATATATAGCCTTGTAAAGGAAAAAAATATACTGAAATAATAGTGATCTATTTTTCAACATAAATGAGAGATTCAAAAAGTTCTGCAAATTCTCTCACTTTTAGTTCATTCTTATAAATCTGCTTTAAATCGATATCCCTTATAATATATCTCCTCTCATATGGGGAATTTGGTTTGCCACGATAGACAAAGATTGAGAATCCTAGACAATTTCAAATGAAGAGATGATTCTATAGACTGGTTGCATGTTAATGTAATTTTTGGTGTATTACACTGTTGATTTAGTTCATTCTATAATTTTATCTGTTATATGATAGATCTGTGCAAGGGCATGCTTCTCACTGCTTATGTTTGTATAAGTTATGAAGGCAATTTAAGCCTAGTCATATTTTGAGTGAAATCCGTAGATACTACAATAATCATGGTTGAGGCACCTAGTTTGGCTCTGATTCAGAGTTAGCTGTAATAAATTTTTATTTTGGTTTGTTCAGAGAACATCCTTTTAAAACGCTTGAAAGGAATGTGGCCTTCTATTGAAGGGTTGGCAATTCCCTGTACCGTCTAACTTGAATTTAGCACATCCTATATTTTTGGCTTTGATATGTCAAGCAATGTTTTTAGTAAAGGACACTAGAACACAACCAACTCAATCAAAAACTATAGTTCGGCAAGCCTCTTAACAACCCGCAGCCTAGAGCATGCATAGATGCGCAAATGTTGAAGGTTCTTTAAGCCCAATATACCACTTAACTTTCCCACAGCTTTGCAACCTTCTATGTAGATGTCTTGCAAATGATAACATACCTATGACTTGAATCTCAAGTAGGTTTTCACAGTGCTTCACTCGAAGTTTTTTTAGTTTCTTCAAGGCATTAGCAAGAAGTACCCCTAATGGACAAAAGGTTAACTCACTCCAAGAAGACTGATTGATTGAGGACCCCAAGAGATCCTACCTTATCACATTCTATCCTTTCAATTGACCCACGGGCATCCATTTATAATTCCTCTAGTAATCACAACATACCAAGAAGCTGGGTCTCAATCAGCTTGAAGCAATTACTGCCAGTGTCCTCAAGCTATAGATGGTATGGATAATCTCTAAAGGTCACATGCGATCAACATAAGTGCTTGATTGAGTTGAATTTGCAATCGGGATTAACCAAGTGTCAAATTGGACAGGATCAAGTTGCACAGTGGCGATCCTATGAGTTGAAATTGTAAAGGTCTAAAGAAAGTAAAGAAGGCAGTAGCTTGATGAGGGGTTGCAAGTTAGTCTATACAAAGCAAGATTTTTTGGAACAGAAAGGGGACCCAACTCTAGGCAGTGCGGTGACATTGAGAAGACACAACTCCAACTTCTTTATTCTGGATAGCCTTCCAATCCACTCCATGTCATATGTGTGCATTAGGTCTAACGCGGGTCGATGTTCAGAGCCTTCAATAGGACAGACTCTACCAAATCAGTAAGCTTCAAGAGATTTAGGACTGCTTGCAGTGAGTGAGATTTAACACGTTAATAGACAAAACTCAATGGAAGCTCGGCCAACTCTTCAATCTCATCACACCATTTTGAGTCAAGCATTGAGAGGCAAGAATTTGATGTGCAAGGTTCTAGAGCCAGGAAATTTCAAGGATTTTGAGAGCTTACCTTTTGCATATTGGTAGGTTCCAGCCCTTGATCTGATTGACCTTCATAAGACATTATTAATCCCTCGTATGGTGCTGTTGATGTTGAAAGGTCTTAGTTACTTCATTTCTAAATTTCTGCAAAAATGTTACCACACTAATGTGAATTATATAGAAACATTTATGACATGAAGTTTAATAACTTGGACAGGGAGAAAAAAAATAGGACATAGCTAGAGACGATATGCTTACCAGTAGGTCATAGACGAGGACGATGTTCTTGCTTTTAAGACTACAAGAGATGAAACAATACTAAATTTGTCAAATGAGGCCAAAGATGAGAGAACTAGCATCCATTGAGACAATTACCTGAGATCTGAGAATGTCTTCCCCGATGAAGCAAAATCTGTAAGATTGCCATCGAAAGGTGAGATGTGCCGGCGCATAACAGCTTTGATACTGGAAGGGTGTATGATATCTTCGGTTTTGTGGGGATATATCAAGCTCATCTGCACATTTACTCATAAAATAATAAAGCTGGTATTTATGCAAAACAAACCCACTGCTCACCCTGAAGTCCAGAAATTTCACCTTTGTGAGCGCATCCCTTATCCCTATATCGGATAGCCTTTGCGCAATAACTAACATTTGACTTGAACACATATATCAAATAGACATGCACCCTCCACTTGCAGCTTGGTCCGCAAAAACCAATGTCAAGGATAATTTCCATACAAAACCATAACTTTTGGAGAAGTGTTAAAAGTTTCGTGCATATGCAAGTCAACAAGGTGTTGCATTGCCAATCTCAAACCACAAAACTTGTCTAATGAGTAGTAACAAGACAGAAAATCATCACAAGCACCATTAGCCATATCTGCAATTTAAGAGTGAATAATGAAAGGAGTCAATAGCGAATATCATTTAATTCTAGAGTAAGTCTAGTTTAGTTCTCTTGACTTGTGCTCTATTTTTAATTTCATCATCCTTTTTCTCTAGCAATTGATTCCTTTAACTTGCTTGATTTTTGAATTTGATCCTTTTGTGACCTACCACTACTTGCTCCTTTAAATGTTAGTGACCATGCTAAGTGGGCTCACTTAAATGATGTGACCAGTGACCATGTATAATAAAGTGAAGTCTATCTTTTCTACTTTCACATAAGTTGTAAGTGAACACTTCAATCTTATAATCCAAAATATACCCAATTGAGAAAAACATAAAAATGAGGAGAAAAGAAAATTAAAATGCCAGCAAATGGCATTTGAACGTTACATTAGGCAACCGAAATCTAGGTAAAGTGCCACCAGGGTTGGCTAACCCCCCCCTCTTCTCTCTCTCCTCTCTCGATTTTCCATCAACTCTTAATATGGAAGATTGCCAGATTGCAATTAAAACAATTTTTTTTTTTGGGTCGGTAAACATTTCAAAGAAGCAACAGTAGGTGACAGAAGATCAAATTGCAACTAAATGTATCAAGCAAGTTATGATACTCAATCTAAAGAAAAGTTTGAAAGACAATCAAAATTTGATTCAGCCCACAATATGAATTACAAATGAAGAATTTTCCATCCAACAAAGTCTTTTAAAGTATTAGAAATTGAGCATATGGATTAGATAGATAACAAAAGCTCAATTCCAAGACAACCAAGTGCAAACAACTCAGCTATCCATGATTTGACTCAATCTTATCAATTCTAAAATTTGGTGGTGTTATGTTCATTTGATAGATAAAAAAATCAACTATAGGGCACTAAGGAGATGCAAATCCATATGCAAAAAGAGCCCAAAATATACAAACAATTGTCAAAGCCAAAGGGAGCTAAATGCAGGACTATGTCAACCAAGGCTTTTACATCCATACACAAGTCTCCACTACACCAAATGCGGATAATTTCAAGCCAATTTTCGATAAAAATAGAAATGAAAGATTGTTCTCCATCAGAATCTCTCTTGTTCTGCTCCATTGAAATCAACCAAACGAATTGTTGAATTTATGTCCTGAGTTTGAGCCCTATATGAGACCCACCCCTCCTTATTTTGTAGTGAGGCCATTAAACAATCCTCCTTTCCTTTTTTGTAGGGATCCTCTTTATTTTGCAGAACAATCCCCCTTATTCTTAGGGACCCTATAGTAAGTTATTTCTCTATATTGACGAAGGTCATATTTAGGAAATGAAAAAAATGCCAAAAAAGCAAATTACTTAATTTCACATAACATTATCCACTTTTTCCTTCTTCTTTTTAAAGCAAAGCAAGTTAATTTCATAATAGAGTTCATAATTCTCGACATTCTTATCTTATAATTATATATATTAAGAAAAATTCAAATAAAAAGGAGGAAAATATGAAACATAAAGGAAAATATGAAACATAATTTTTTATCATTCTTTTTTTTTTTATTTCTTGTATATGTTTGCAACTTACGTGGGAACATTGCGATAATAAACAAGATTTTTTTAAAAATCTTTTTGACAAATATATAAGTGACAAGTGCAACGTAATACACATAAAGGAACTAAAGATATACCACTTGCAGGCTGAGATCCTAACGTAGATCCACAACGTGTTATCACTACTTAGGTCATTGATGGCAGGGCGGACCTACGACTGGATTGGCTGCCATTATGTGATCATGTTGGTGGGGCCCATTGTTTTCACTAGACAACTACTCGTGGGCTTCGCCTACAACCACATTAGCATTGGCCACCCATCTAAATTGCCGAGATCTCCCATATATTATATCGTGGCAAACTGACCTCCTTCCCGGAGGTAATCACTCATTTTCTTATTTTTTTATTTTCCTAATTTGGTAGCATGTTTTTCTTTTTTTATTTGTCATTAACTTTTGTCTCTTTAACATTAAATGTGCATTCAACATTCAATGTGAAAAAAACAAAAATTGATGACAAATAAAAAAATTGAAAAGATGCTACAAAATTAGAAAAATAAAAGAAAAAGAAAAAAAGTAAATACCTCAAGAAAAGAGATGAGTTTGCCAAGATAGAATGGAAGCGAGATATTAACGATGTAAATAGGGATGATTATGAGGGATAGCCAATGCTAATACTAGGCGAATAAGCAGCCCAATAGGAGGATGCTGATATTGGCAAATAAGCAGCCCAATAGGAGGACCACATTGTTGCGGGCAAAGCCCACGTACAGGTGATATAGAGAGGGACTTACTATAACTAAACGAAAGGAAGATTGTTCATTGGCTTTTTATTTATTTTCCTCGTGTCTACATAATCAATTTCCATTGTAATTACTTTTTTTATTCATTTATTATTTATTATTATTTACTATTTTTATTAAAGAGTACACATACTAGGCTCGGTCCGAATATAGACATACCTGTTGAGAGACATTTTTTGCATAACTGGTTTTCTGCTTGAATTTGGGGTGATCAATTGTCTTGCATCAAGCAATTCTCTCGCCCTTTTGTAAGGATGGGTGGAAGATTGTTGAATTGCTGAAAATAAAGAGGGTCCCTACAAATAAGGAGAGCTGTTCTACAAAATATGCAAGGTTCCTAAAAAAAAGAAGGGACTGTTCATCGGCTTTTTTATTTATTTTCTTCCAACATCTAAACAAGTTTTACACAATCAATTTCCATTTTCATTACATTTTTTTATTTTTTCTTCATTTTGTACTTTTTATTATATATTCTCCTTATTATTTACTATTTTTATTAAAGATGACACAAATTAGGCTCGGTTGCAATACAAACTTGTATTGTATGGGGAACTCACACAAAATCTCGGCGATGGACATAAATGAGCTTATTGTACTAGCCCCTTTCAATTCTAACCTCACTAAACTCAATCTCAAATGTATAGTAGTACCAAGCATATTTTCCACTATAATCATGAGAAGCGCACACTAAGTACATTTTCAATTATAACAAGCCCATTTTTCTATTATCTCTTTTCCTCTCTTTGTTAAAAAATATATATTTATATATCTATATATCGAACAATCTTACTCATTTATCTATTTTAAATAAATGCAAAGCAAGACCAATGATCAAGCCCTCATTTGCTTAGCCAGAAGACCTTTGGCTGGACTGCCTCGGTCGGCCACCATCTCACCTACTAGTCATTTAGTACTCACGCACAGCCACAGCATGATCGATCGAAAAAAACAAATAAAAAGGAACACCGTTAAACGCAGCAAGAAGACACGCCAACCTAATAGGGTGGAAACAAAACAAAAACGACATGGTCAGATTCAATCTCGGCAACAACAAAATCTTACTGACATCGTGCTCAGCAATCGACACGCACTCAAAATAATCCAATCATCAGAGACAAATCTATGCAAATTCAGTGTAAGAATTTGATCGAACATATGGTGAGCAATTGATTGATGGTTCAAAGCTAAACCAACGCCACATGCTCCAAATCAGAGAAATAGATCGTGGTAACAGAGGATTCGATATCTGATCTGCAGGAAGAGTTGAGAATGGAAATCGGAACCTGCGGAAGAGCTCCAAACTGGATCTAAGAGAGTCCCTATGAATAAGGAGAATTATTCTGCAAAATAAGGAGGGTCCTGCAAAATAAGGACTATTGTTCAATGGCTTTCTATTTATTTCTCTCTTGCGTCTGAAAAAGGTCTAGTTTCCATTTTAATTACATTTTTTATTTTTTTATTATTCATTATTATTTACTTTTTTTTTATTAAAGATGGGCTTGATCTAAATATGGCCTCTACTAAGACTTCACAAATCTGGGCTGTGTACAGAAATGGGCTTATTATATCCAATCCCTTTCAATCCTAAACTCACCAAGCTCAATCTCAAATTTAACTATGCCAAACCCATTTTGTATTATAGTCGCACTAGGTGCATACTAAGTCCATTCAACTATAATAAACTCATTTTCTACTATGTCTTTTCTCGCTTTTTGTTATTCTTTTTATACGTATATTTTTCGTCACCTTCTGTTCTTCACAGAATCAAACAAACTTAATCCTTTATCTATTCCAAACAAATGCAAGCAAGATCAATGTTCAAGTCTCAATCTGCTTAGCCAGAAGCATCCGTACGTCGTTGCCCACTGACTTTGGCTGTTGCCCGACTGCCTCGGTAGGCCACCCTTCTCGACTACCAGTCGTTCAATAATTACACACAGCCACGGCACGACAGAAACAAACAAATAAGAAGGAAAGTGATGAACAAACCGATACGAATGAGTTTAGACATTGACACTGAGGCCGTCTTTCTAAGTTACTTCCTCTCCGGCAACCGCCATTGAACGCAGCAGGAAGACATGCCAACATAACAGGGTGGAAACAAAACAAAAAAGATATGGCCAGATTCAATCTCGGCAACAACGAAACCTGACTAAAATCGTGCTCAGCAATATATACGACTCAAAATAATCCAGCAATGACGGACAGATCTATGCAAATTCAGTTTAAGAGTTTGATCGAACATATGGTGCAATATTTGATATGCGGTAAGGGCAAGATAAAGGAAATCAGCACCTGCGGAAGAGCTTCAGGCTGGGTCTCAGCACGCCTCAGGATCCCGGTCTCGGGAACAAGGGCATGCACGGCTCCGGAACGGCGAGAAACGGCAGGCGAAGATGGCTGAAGGCCTTGGGAGGGCGACGGGGAAAGTCCTCTGTAGTGATGACACGGAGTTTTTTATAGGTGGAAGAGGCAGGGAGGAAAAAGCAGACTCGCACTCTTTCAGTAATCGTAATGGAATCGCTTTTATCGAAAAAATCGCTTTTATCTCTCCCTGTTAAGGGGAGAAAGAAAGAGAGGAAGGGAGGGATAACGACGAATTCTGTTGTGCTGAAATCCCCATGCTTCGAATATTTTATTTGGATGAAATCCAATCGGATTTCGATGTTTTTTTTATTATCGGTTCCTATCAATAAGAAAGAATATCTCTGTTTTCCGCTTTTTGCTACGCTTAGCTTTTCCTCCCTCACTCTTTCTTATTGCGAAAGCGAGGCTCGAGTGTACTTCACCAAGGAGAGCATGTATAAAAGATAATGCGCAATAGATGGAAAATATTAAACAAAGCCACATCAAAATTTCGTGATAATCAAATTGAACGGAATTAACAAGATGACTCAATTATACCAATTTGACAAATTTTAGGCATTCATTGCACGTTTTGTAAGTTTTCAGATTCAATTACACTTTTATGATAAATTTTAAAACTTCCAATACACTTATCCTTATTTTTTTATATGAGGTTGAATTTGAAGGAGCAAAATAACTATTGTAGAGCCAAAGGTTTAAAATCAAAAAAAAGGTACACGAATGACCTATAATGTTGATCCAACCTTCAAAATTGATATTAAACATTTAAAAATCCATATTTAAGCAACACTATGACCACATCATGGCAAACATTTTATTTTTTTGGTCAAAATTGCAAAATTTTGGTTGGTTATCAAATTAAGAGAAAATTTGCCACCATCTGAACTTATATACTCTTAAATTAAAATAAGTTGTGCAAAAGCATTATCATGTTACAAATTTTCATGAATTACTTCATTAGAGTTGAAAATAAAGTTGCATATCACTAAAGGCATTGTAGCTGGAGCCATCGCTGCTTGGTCATTTGAAGATCAACTTTTTGTACAATATCAAGAAAAGCTCTCACTCACACACCAATCAGAATGATCATCTCTCGTACAATTTTATATCAAATACATGAAACGTCAAATCTATCAACCATCTAACTTATTCCCATGTTCTCTTCCTCCATGATTTTCTAGGAGGGATAGTAGCAGCTCCCTTTTATACAATAAGGAATTCCATGCAGACAACAGCATGGAAACCTAGACAAACCTCAAGTTGAGGGCTACTCCCGACGATGTGGCTTGGCACTTTTACGCGATGAGAGGCTTCATGAGCATTCAACCGCAGGAGAGTGCCATCTCAATCCCTCATCCTGTTATTCATAAAAAGATATCCCCAATGTTATAATCATCATTGTTTGTATGTGTGTGAAAGAGAGAATGAGAGATCTTACCAAGGATGAGGCATTTTTTGATAGATCATTGATCCGATACTTTTGTATATGTAAGGCCAGAGTATGTAAGACATGATCATTGGGTGCATCTCGAAAGAGGTTTTTAAAGATGAGGCATTGCAAAGGTTTTTCTATAAAGCACTCGAAGGACTAGTAAGAAAAAAGAGATTCAGTCATCCAAGGCATGGTGTAGCAAGAGATGAAGGGCTCTATAAATAGATTAATAATTAGTCAGGTTCATTATTTGTGTAGATAGACTTGCACAATTTGCATTTAAAATGTTGCCATACTAAGAAATATTATCAACTTGGAAGGTTTGTTAGAATTGATTTTCTCTAGGAACGCGGCTATATACAACCTCGTCCGTGATTACTTAACTATTTAAGAAATTTAAAATCTAGACCTTTAGACTGTCGATGATTTTGATAGATGGAAATTCCAATGGCAATTTCACAATATTGAATATGTATTAGATGTTTGTGATAATACCTTAATGTACGCAAATAAATTGCTAGTTACTATTGAAAGTGATAATTCATTATATAGGGTCACATTTCTTTCCTATTATAAATTAAAGTAGTTGCACTCACCATCGGTCGGAAAAGTCTCCAATAATTTATAAACTCAATGATCTAGCGTACATGTTGTCCGATTTGTCTCCAAATGAGAGAATTAACATTGTTTCAGCAATTAAACAAACAAATGTACAGAAATAATTTTGTTTATGTAATTAGGTAAATACAAGCATTGCACATGGAAATTTTGTTTGTCACATCCAAAGCCAGCCTTTTCAAGACAATATGCAACTATTATTTAATTGGATATACTATTTTACTAAAAAAATAGTGAAAATTCCAATTAAGGGCTTGAAATGCCCTCATTTTCTAAAAAAGGCCCAAAGTGGACCTTAATTCAAATAAGGGCCTAAAGTCCCTAACCTTGTTTCAAATAAGGGCCTAAGCTCCGGTGAAGACTAATATTTCCAACGATCAAAACAAGGACATTTTTGAATTAAAAAAAAAAACCAAAACTCTAAAACTAAAAATCTGAAAAGTCACATTCTTCTTCTTCTCTCCATGTTCTCTTCTTCCATTCCCTACCTTGTTCATCAACAAACCTCAAAAAATAAAATAAAAAGCTTGAATAGCGAAGTGTCACCGAAGCAAGCACCACTGGGCGTTGATGGTGTGCGACTAGGCGGTGGCATGAATCAAGCGGCGGTTGGGGGGTGAATTGTTTTGAAAAAAAAATAAAGGAAATAAATCACCTCGTAGGGTTCGCACAAAGCCTTCACCCTCCCAATTGTGTCTTTTATTTTGCTTCAGTGACTCAGCCGAGGTCAGTGAGAAAGTGTTGACTGAAGGAACAAGCACCAACAAACATTGATGGCGTGCGACCAGGCAGTGGTGGCGACAATACTGCTCGAAAGGTAAAAGATTTTGAAAAAAACTCAAAGAACAACTCCTCTTGGCTCTCCAACCTATGTTCTCTTCTTTAATTACTGCTTCATCTCGCTTGTAAACTTATGATCCTCATTGGTGACCTCTAGAACCAACGCGCTTCAATTTTCTCACGATCCAAAGTTAGAAATTCTATAGTGCAAAGGTGAGTTCCATAATGCTATTCTCGGTTGCTTTTAAATTAAAAATAAATGCTAATCCTTCAGGTAGTGCTTGTTTGAAAACCTATATGATTTAGACTAAGTTGATGATTTAAATGTAGAATTTCTCAACATAAATAACCAATAAATCAAAAACAAATCAAATTCATATATGACTATAAAACACCAAAATTTATATGTGCAACAAAATTAAAAACGTACTTATTTGAGCCATAGCCTCACTCGATGAAAAAATATATTAAACTGATGGTAATCAGTGATCTACTAGAATACTAGATCTTCCTCTCTATGACATATTTCAGTATAACAGTTTTTAATAGGATTAAGTAACTAATGGGTATAACATGTGCTTTTATAGGCTAAAAAGGGGGCTTAGCAAACCCTAATAAATAGCGTGTCAACTGGATATTTTCCATTACGGGTTTTAGTTAAACACAATTGTCTACATTATGCTGCTCATCATTCTTTTCAAGTTTCTAGCTTTAGCCTTATCTGAGACTCTATATCATTCTCCCACTACTTCAAGGAATTGTTTTGCATTCGTATTTTCCAATAAACCACTATGAAATGCTCAATAATGGACCCTTTTATAACAATGAGGCTCAATTAGTTGGATGTTTTCCATCTAGCATAATGGGTCTTTTGATTTGCAGTACTTTGATCATTGGATTTTAAAAATTTATCCTCACATAGAGCCAAATCCATATCCATAATTCTTAGAGCAAACTCTATATCTTGCTTCTACCTCTTGAAATTTGATCCAGTTAACATTTCAATCGCGGCATTGTTATTATTTATAGCAAAAGTAACTATTTGTCAGAGCTATGGATTATTCTGAATCATTTTAGTTTGGCCAAAACTTTGTTTTGGTACTAGAAGAGACATCCTTTTCCCATGGAAACCTCAAATTCCTCTTCGTCTGCCCCTCTTCCCATCTCTCTTACCTCTAACCTTTCTCTCTAGCCTCCCCCAGAGTTACGAAAATCCTCTTGCTCAAAGATAGACTACCTCTATGAGGTTGCTTATCTTACTGAAGATAGCAAGATCTCAGAAATGCAGCATCCTATGATGAATCCCTATACTGCTTTCGCCAAACCACCCTCCTTTTCTCCACTTCGATCCATCAAACATCTGATTAAACATACCCCTCGCACAGTCAAGGAGTATGTCTAGTCTTCACGATTTGATCAACACCCCACCTAGGCAACTGAACAAGAACAGCTTATCACTCTTCATATACTACTTGAATTTCTTGCTCAGTGGATCCACCAGGGATTTACACATCTCCATTTTGGAGCCATTTGCCTTGCTTTAACTTTTCATGGCCGAAAAGGCTTACCAATTATAGCTAGAATTGCTCTATTGGACACCAGATTTTTGGAATATCAGCAAGCTTGTGTTGGCACCATTCAGACCACAATAAATGCAGGAATTGTCTTTGTTACACTTTTCCCAAATTTCAACATTGCTCTTACAGATCCCAACCTGCATACTACTCTTAAGGTTCAGTTACAAATCACCGGAGCCCCTCAGACTCCTAGATTCATTGTTGCCACCTTACACTACCAAATGATCTACCGTGTCCAGAACCATGCAATTGATCTTAACATCCCAAACTCTGAATATGCTTTTGTTATTTCAGTCGATCACGACCAAACTTCCTGCATCCATGTTTCTCGGCAAATCCCACGAAACGAACTTGTTAAGTTCCTCCTAGATAGTTGGGTCACCAACTACGAAAAACTCCATCAGAGTTGCAAGCTGGTCCAATCAAGTGAATCTCAGTTCACCTGAAAGAAAGATGGTAATGTCGCCATCAAGTTTAGTAAGACCAAAGAGGAACCTTCCTCTATTTTTCCTACCATCCTTCATTTCACACCCTATCCCACTGATCCCATTTTAAACGAGCCAGACGACAAACGATTTGTCCACTCTTTTGGTTCTCAAGAACAGCCAATCCATCTGTTCAAAGACCCTACTGGGCATTGTTTTCGGGATCCAGACTGTGCTTGTTCATCCTACACAAAATTTGAAGATAAAGATGACAGGCCCTCTTCAAAAAGAAAGAAAAAGAAAGATACCCTTTTATCAAAGGTATCTTAAAAGAGATCCAACTATCGAACCTCTTGGAAAATACGGTGGCAAATACTAGTTCATTGTCTCTTATGGACCATCCAAACCTCCTGTAATAACCTCAGCTCCACCTTCCTACAAGCCAACTCCTTCTCCTCAACCACCATCGGCTAGACCCATGATCACTTCACTTTTTTATAAGCCGATCCAGAAATAGGTAAAAAAGAATCATTCCGGTCCCTTAAACCTACCCAGACCAGGCCTTTGTGTCCCTAAGTCCAATCCACTTCCTGTTCTACTCAGCATATGTATGTTTTTACCTAATGACTTCCCCCCACTTGAAACTAAAGAACCTGAATCTAGCAGCACACGGAAATTCCCTCCCTTGGAAAAACTCTTTAACCCACATCAAAGGTACCGGCACTCTCCCAAGGTACCCAATCCCACTAGCCTTGATGCACAAGGACGGCATAAATAGCCGTCTACTGTAGAAACCGTCTTGAACTGACAAATTGAGAATGTTTTAGCTCAGAACGGGCTTCTTGAAATTGTTGCTACACGACTTGAACGTGTAGATCAAAATACTGCATTGTCTTGCAAAATGCTTAAAGACTTTCAAAAAGGCTTCATCTACTAGAAACTAAGCGACACCCCCTAGCCATTACTTGGAAGTCCAGAAACCAGAAATTGAAAAGCTCAAGCGACAAATCCAAATTCTCAAAAACCAACAATCATTTACTCCTGTTGACCAATCCTTCTTCCCTCCTCCCTCCTTACCATTGAAACCAGAATCTTCCCCTCTCGGGGCATCCTCTTTATTTGCTGTTGTCTTGAGCTCGGCTGCCCCTCCTCTGCAAAATAATTTCTTGATTCTTCAAGAAAAACTCCGCAAGCTTAAGCAAAAGCAAAAGAAATCCTCGACTCCTACTTAGTCTTCGATGTCACCACCTGGTACACCAGAGCACCCTTCTGATAACCAACCACCTGGTACTTTGACCATTTCTAATCCACTTGAAAACTTCTTTTGGCACCAGGTTGCTACTATTTCTGCTATTAAGCCATTCCAAGCCAAGCGGATTGAAACTTCTTTCGACTCAGATTCTGATATTCTGTTAGAATCATCCTCCTCAGAAGAAACTTTATTCATGGCAAACACTGTTAAAGAAGAAGACATGTCTTATGAACCAGAAGTACACCACCAGGACCAGCCTAATGCATCTTAGACCTTTTCAACGTCATCATCCAAAGTCTACTTCACCCTGGATGATATTCCATATTATAAGTGGCCTGAAAGGCTCCAAGAATTCCATGCCTGGCTTACCACTAGGCATATTTCTAAACCCAGCACTTATGATATCTTCTTGAAATTCACCAGCCATTTTACTGGAGCCCTCAAAGATTGGTGGCACACTACCTCAAAACAAGACCAGCTATACCTCCTGACACAACCTTTGGATAATGCTATCCAGATTATCCATATGTACTTCGTCGGCAAGCCAGGAGATTCAAAAGAACTCAAAAGAAAGGAGTTCTTCGAACGAAAGTGTTGTTCTTTACGACGCAAGGATCTTGATAGACACTTCCAAGCCATGATTAAGTTATTCTATTTACTTGGAGCAGATTAGAATTTTAAACCAATCTTTCTGGCATCCATCCCAAAAGAAATCAGCCAAGCTGCAAAAAAGACTCTTCAACAACGACAAAAAAGCATAATGGAAACTACTCTTAGTGAAATCCAGCAGGCCATCCATATTGCCAGAAGAACTTTGTCTCTACCGAGAAGCCTTCCGCAGCTATCTCAAGGAAAAAAAGCATTTTGACAAAGCATGCTTCAAACCAGAATTGAAGATCAAATGTCCCAAGGATTGCTCAGATCCTTCCTGCACAGGTTGCAAAAAGAAGAGACATTTTAAACGTCTATCTTTCAAAACGAAGCGCAAAGAAAAAGGTAAAGGAAAGTGGAAATTCTTGTGCAAGCGCCATCATCGCTCCTCCAAGAAAAGGAGCAAAGATAGATGTTATGTCTATAACAAAAAAGGACATTTTGCCAAAAACTGTCCAAAAGTGAAGAATGGAGGAAGCCACTTGATTGATAAAATCGCCAAAAACACTAGTGTTCAGCTCGACGACTCTGATATTGAGTCTGTCTTCTCTTTAGATGACCAACCTTCAAAGGACACTATATGTGCAATTCAGACATACAGCCCAGACTCAGCCTCAGCCTCAGACTCTGAAAACAACATGTTCATCTTCTTTCCAAATTCTCTAGATGAAATCCAGATTACTAAACCAGTCCATCACCCATACATCCCTATCTTTATTCTCTTGTCCAAATACCACAAACTAATCCCTCTTGTGGCACTCATAGATACTGGGGCCAGCTTTTCCATCCTGGATACAAAGATTCTTCTAGAAGAATTTTGGAAACCATACACCAGGTATTTCAATTATGCTTCTGGTGATACTTTTGCTACCAAGTATCGCAGTAAACCCATCACCATCCAATTCTTTCCTCAGTGTTCTATTACCACTAAAGTCCTTGATTCCAAATCTATTAATAAAGATATTATCATAGGTTGGGACATCTTGACTCAGCTTCCAAGGCTTAGACTCCTTTCAAATGGACTTTGTTGTAAACATCAATTCTGTGAATTTGTAGATATTAAGAGATTCTATGCTCTCTAACCAGCCATGTTGGACCCAATCATCCAAAGTCTACTTTCCTCATGTGCTGGAACCCACTCCCAATTTTCCCAAACTTACACTTAGCCCTTATGGAAAAATTTCCTCTTCTATGTCAAGCTTCCTTTAAAAAGGAATGAGGATATCAATCCTACAAAGGCCAACCATTTTGGGATGAGCCTAGATCACCTTACACTTGCTCAACAAGAATGTGTAGAACTACTGGCACAATGTCTCATTGAACCCTCTGATTCTCAATGGGCATGTGAAGCATTCTATGTCAACAAGCGAGCTGAACAGACTCGTGGGAAAATGAGGTTAATCATTAATTACTAACCTCTGAATCAATTCCTCAAATATGATAAATTCCCATTGTCCCACCACAATTCTCTATTTCTTAGCCTTGTCGAAGCAAAAATCTATTCAAAGTTTGATCTTAAGGTAGGATTTTGGCAATTGGGCATTGACCTAGTAGACAGACCCAAAACTGGTTTCTATATTTCTAACCAGCATTTCCAATGGACAGTTGTTCCCTTTGGCCTCAAGATTGCACCTTCCCTTTTTCAAAGGCCATTTGCAAAATCTTTGAACCTATTCTTCCAAACTCCCAAATCTATATTGATGACATCCTTCTATTTAGTCCTGATAAACAATCTCATTGTTAACTCTTGACACAATTTGTTGATATTGTCAAAAAGCATGGAATTATGCTTTCCCAGAAAAAAAAATGATTATTGCCCAAAAGGAAATTGAATTCCTTGGCATGTGCCTGAAAGAAGGAACCTACTGCCTTGAGCCACATATTGCTGATGAACTCCAGAAATTTCATGAAAATAATCTCAATACTAAACGGGTTCAGCAATTTCTTGGCATTGTGAATTATCTGAGAGATTTTGTACCCCACATCTCCAAAAATCTTAGACCTCTTCAGAGAATGCTCAAGAAAAATCCTCCCCCATGAGGACCCAAGCAAACTCAAGCTGTTTCTCAGCTTAAACAGACTTTGCAACACCTTCCCCCTTTAAAAATCCCATCCACTGGCAAACGGATTCTTCAGACTGATGCCAATGATAAGTATTGGGCAGCCATTCTTTTCGAAGAAATTGATGGAATCAGGCATATTTGTGCCTACAAAAGTGGTCGATTCTCTCAAGCAGAAATCCATTACCATTCCACTTTTAAGGAAATACTTGCAATCAAGTATGGCATCAAAAAGTTCGAATTTCACCTCATAAAACACCATTTTCTTGTTGAAATAGATATGTCATCATTCCCTCAGATTTTCAAATTCAAGCAGAAACAAGTTCCCCATCCACAGTTGCTCCAATGGGCTGAATGGTTTTTGAAATACTCCTTTGAAGTTAAGAATATCCCAGGAACTAAGAATGTCCTCGCCAACTTCAAGAACTATTGGAGGCAATTAACATTTATGTTAAAAAGGAACCTTTCCAAGAGACATACCGCTCCACCAATATACAGGGTGGTTGGCCAAGCCTTAAGTACCCTTCTAATGTCCCACTGGCAATTTACCATAATATTTTGAAAGAAAGACTTCAAGGATTAATGTGGGAATATCATCTCCGCATTTTTCGAGAACATGGAGGATTAATGCTTAAACCAAACGGACTCCATCCACAATATCCATTTATTCATCCTCTCCGATGGTCTCCTGATGATGAATTCCCAGAAGACCTGAAATAATTATTTTGGTACATGTTCAACCTATACACCATAGCCATTCAATTTCCCACTGACAAAATTTTGCAAGTCCTTAGAAAAGACGGAGAAGGTCAAGTTCAAAACCAAAGATATCTTTTGGATATTTTTACATGGTATAAACCACTTTAATATTGGAAGGAACTCTTTAAATTCCAAAATCATCAAGGAATGCCTGAACCTGAAAAACACACTGTTGTTTGAAGTACGTAGATAAACCTCTATTTATTACTGCAAGTTATAATTCATCATATCAGGCTCACATCGAAGAACAAAGTATTTTTTATGGTAAATCATTGATTTGATACTTATTTACGTGCAAAGTCCAAGTACCGGATACATGATCACTAGGTGCATGCAAAAGAGGTTTTCAAAAATGCTAGTGAGATATGATCATGGATTCTTTGTTTTGTAGGCATTAGAAGGGTCTTGCTTTTAAGCACTTGAAGGACTAGTAAGAAAGAAGAAAAAATCCAGTTGGCTAAGGCATGAAGCACCAAAAGATGTAGGGATCATTAAATAGATAAATACTTAGTCATACTCATTATTATCGTGGATAGAATTGCACATATAGATAGGAAAATCTAGTCATGCTCATTATTGTTGTGGATGAATTGCACAATTTGCATTGCCATGTTCCTATAGTAAGAAATATTATCAATGGCAAGTTTTGGTAGAATTGAATTTCTCTAGAAGTGTGACCATGTACACCTCCTCATGATTACTATACTATTTGAGAAAATTAAAATCTAGACCATTAATTTGTCGATGGTTATGATGGATGGAAACACTAATAGCAATTTGACAATAGTGAAATATCCATTACATGTGTCTGATAAAATCTTATTGTATGTAGACAAACCAGTGTTGAAAGTTTTAGTTAGATATGGGGCTCACACCTCTTTCCTACAATAAATAAATGTAGTTGCACTTACTGTTAATTAGAAAGATCTCCAACAATGGTTAAACTCATTTATCAAGCGCACACATTGTTCAATATGTCTCTATAAGAGAGAATTAACATTATTTGAGTAGACAAAGAAACGGATGTGGAGACATAAATTTGTCTATATAATTAACTAATAGGGAACCACAACCGTTACACGTGGAAACTGTTTATTCCATATAAATTAAAATCATTTAATTTAAGTGAATAGTAATATGAAAAAATGCAACTCTTGTATGAATAGATTCATTGTTCTATGAATAGATTCATTGTTTAACCACTAGAGTTTGCCCCGGTGGTCATTGTTTCCACATGGGAAATGAGAGATGGGAGAGTTTGAATCCTTATTTTCTCATGGAGGTTGGATTGAAGACGATTAGTTTCAAGTGTGGATTTCAATTCTCATGTTATGCAAAGAGGCAGGGCAAAAATGTGAGAGTAAGCTAGAGGCAAGACAAAGTAAGTTGAGAATTAGAGTAAGATAAACACACACACAAAAAAAATGCACTATTCACTAATAAATATTACCCTTAATAAGAAGACATAATTATATTGATTAACTTTGAAACACGTTACTTTATAATAACAAAAGAACAATATATAGACTAAAAAGTCATACATAAATTTCAAACGTTGTATCTCATGGTTGTTGCATCTATGCAAAAGATGAAAGTGAATTTCAAAGAAGACTAGAAACAATATAAACGTTTTTAATTTTAATGTTTCAAAAAAGAAGAAGCTAATCTTAGTTTTGAGCTTGTTATGATATTTTTATTTGAGTAATGTCAAAATTTTAATCTAAATGCTTTCCATAGAAAATATGTATATTTTCTACGTATTCCTATTATACGTTTGTATCACTTGTCAATAATGAAAAAAATAAATTCTACACAAAAACTATGTTGTCCGTGCATAGTAAATGTTTAACTCTATATGTATAGAGAGCAATGAAATAATTATGAGTTGTTTTTATTTGTCATGCAGAATATTATATTACTGAAGCACTTGATGGTGTAATTATATGATTTACATTAGATTTATCGAATTAGCGAAATATAATGCAATTATATGTTTCAAATCAAGTTTGATTTTTGTACCATTGGGCTAAAACAGTCCCGATTAGAGTCCCCACCGCAACATCGACGTCCATCCGCAGCTCTCTCGCATAGAGAGAGAGAGAGAGAGAGAGAGAGAGAGAGAGAGAGAGAGAGATTGTTTGGCGCTTGGTGTTAATTCATTATCTCGACTCTTCTTCATCATTTTCCTAGAAAATATTAACAATTACAGAACAAGAAAAAAAGGGGCAAAACGGAGAAGGCTAGATTTTGGGCTTTAGATTTTCCTTTTAAATTTGCTGATTTTCTTCTAGTTTCGTAGGGTTTGTAAATATAGATTGAATAAATAGAAACGGGGCGAACGGGAAAGGTTAGACTTGGGTCGACCGAACACTCTAAAGTGTTTTACGGCTCCGTTCGTTTCACGGAAAATAACTTCCAAGAAAATGTTTTCTAGATTTTTTGGATTTTCTGATGTTCGTTTCACGGAAAATAAATTCATTGGGAAAAATATTTTCCATAAAGGAAAAAAAAGTCTTCTAAAGTGAGAGAAAATATTTTCCATTTTTCAAGTTGGGAAAATATTTTCCACACTCACTTCTTTCTATCTCACACCTCTTATTAGTCCTCACTTCTTTCTTTCTATTTTTTTATTTTTTTCATAAATTCGGATTTTTTGTTATTTTTTAATAAAATCATTTTTTTCTTTTTTCTTTATTTTTTTTCTTTATTTTTTTTTCTGTTTTTCTTTTTCGGCCAGTCATCAGCCACGGCAACTGCCAGTGATAGGTGAGCCAAGCTCGCCGATCTGGCATCGCCAGATGATGGCAAGGCTCGAGCATTACAGATTGGCAACACCCGAGTGTCGCCAGAGGCAACGAGGCTTGAACGCTAGATCGGTGATGCTCAAGCCTTGCCAGATGGCAGCGAGGCTCGGGCCTCACAGATCAGCGACGCCCAAGCATCGCTAGATGGCAACAAGGCTTGGGCCTCGCAAATCAGCGACGCCCGAGCGTCACCAAAGGAAGCGAGGCAAGGGCCTCGCCAGATTGATGACGTCCAAGCATCACCAAACCACGACGAGGCTCGGGCGTTACCAATCTGGAAGGTCCGAGTCTCGCTACCTCGAGCTCGCCCCGTTGGTGAGCTAATCGTGCAAGCTCGAGACGGGGAGAAAAAATAATTTAATAATAATTTTTTTTAAATAATAAATAATGATTTTAAATAATAAAATATTGAAAAGAGTTTATAAAAGAAAATATTTTCTTACTTCAAAATCAAGTTTCATCCGAATACCAGAAAATAATTATATTTTCCTGAAAAATAGCTTCTTGAAAAATATTTTCTAGAAAAATAATATTTTTCGTGAAACGAACGGAGCCTACATATTATAAAATTATTTTATTAATATTCTTTGCAAGGTGAGGGGGGTGGTGAGGGGAGAGGCCAAAACGTTAGCCCCCGCCTTGCCCCCATGAAATTCAGCTCTCCATCGTCCCATTCCTGGCAGGGCACCATCCGAATACCGTACCCATCCCTATCTTTTATAAAGGCCTCTAGGCATAACGTGCGTCCTTATGGAGTGAGCACTATTAGTGTAGATAGATATCATATAACAAATATATATATATATATATATATATATATATATATATAAAAATTGAGGAGAGGGAGTAAGGGAGTATAATCTATTGTTTGAAGAAACAAATATATGATATATATGAATAGACTGTGGAGATAATTTGTCTTTCAGCCTAATCAAAATAAAATATTTGCAATAAAGTGAAGGTCAAATTCTCTAAAGGCACTAATTTGTCGCTTTGACCCAATTCAGTCACCAAATTTTGAGTGTGCAAAAGACAAGCTTCAACTTTTAGTCAGGGCTGAGCTTCGGGCATAAGGAAAATTACCAAAAAAAGTCCTAAACCTATTATAATTGTCCCAATTCAGTCATAAATCTATTTTTTTTACCGATTCAATTCTAAATATTTTGCAATTGTGCCAATTTAGTTCATCTGGCCAAATTTGATTGGCCGGCACTAACATGGACGTTGGCCAATGCTAGTGACAATATTTTAATAATATTTTTATTATTTTTCGAATTTTTTTATTAATTTTTTTATTTTTCTTTTTTTATCCTTTTCTTTTTTGTCTTCTTCCTCCCTTGCCCTCTCACCCGTCGGCAATAGTGGCTAGCCACCTCTAACAAGGCTTGCCAGCCACTACGCAAGGGTTGCGAAGCCCTGGTCGACGAGGGTCACGGCTCTCGTCAGACTACCCACCCTCGTCGGCAGCCTTGCCTAGACCTGGGGGAGGCCTAGGGACCGAGGTGAGGCGGCTTTGCCTAGATTTGGGCGAGGTTGCCTTTGCTCATAGCCAAGCCATGGCAAGGCTGGCCTCGCCTTGATCTAGGTGAAGCCACCTCATTGTAGCCCCCAGGCCTCCCCTAGGTCTAGGCGAGGCCGCCAACAAGGGTGGGCAATTTGACAGGGGTTGCGACCCTCGTCAGTCGTGGGCAAGGCCACCGATGAGGGCTTCATGGCCCTCACCTCATGGACGGCGAGCCTCGCCAAGGTTGGGCAGCCACTGCCGCAAGGGGGAAAGCAAGGGAGGAAGGAGACAAAAAAGAAAAGAAAAGAAAAGAAAAGAAAGTAAAAATAATATTAGAAAAAATATTATCACCAGTGCTGCCCGGCCAAATTTGGCTGAATAGACCAAATTTGCACAATTGCAAAAAATTTATGACTAAATCGGTAAAAGAAATAGATTTAAAACTAAATTGACACAATTACAATAAATTTAAGACTTTTTTGATAATTTTGTATCGGACATCCATGAAGCCACCATTCATTTTTGTCATTAAATAGACCAAAGATGGCATTTTACATACACTGTGGACTCGCTGACGTTTCTAAGGTGGGGCTTGATACCACGTCATTTCATCTCAAATGAGATCGTGACATCATGCATTGTTTGGATCTTGGTGACGGCATCGTTTGATCAAGCTACGATCCAAGATCAAATTGAGGGAAACGTGGTGATTAGAACTTGGGGCAGAAAATTAGGGCTCGTGAGAGTTCTTGATTTGGGGACCAAAAAAGAAAAAACAATTAGGGCTCTTGAGCAAATTCACAGCAATGTCGTCGATGAGAAGCAGCAATAAAGGTGATTGGGCTTCGAAAAGCTTCACCTTTTAGGGATGAAAACATATCCCGCAAGCATTAGATGTGTGTAGTGCTGTACACTTGGCCATTCAGCGAATCAATTGGACTGGTAAGTGTTGAAAGATCAATGTTCGCTATCTATTTGAATTGATAAATACATGCTCATTTAGCAATTTGATGATCGGGGGCTTCTTTAAATGGGTTGAGCCTGAGTCTAAATTGCAAAAGAAAGTTCTATTCCAATTGACAAAAGACAATGAAGTGTTGAGGTTTGACTATTGAATTTTTTCTAAGAGTCAAGCTGCAAATAAATGAACAAGGGGCAAGCCCTTGTGGCTTTGCATCGGCCCGCTATGATTTTTTTGATGGAAACCAAGAACCAAGAGCCTGCACTTCAAAGGATTAAAAGAAGACTGAACTTCCCCTGTAACATCCTGAATTTTGACCCATTCCAGGATAGATGAAATGGTTATTTTATCAATGCACTGTTAGTTACGTTTATTCTGAGTTGGCCCCTCACGAGTTAACTAACTGTTCAACAAGGTAATTAAGGATTAGTATGCGTACGACTAGTGAATTTAATCAGGGATAGGCCGCTTGACCATAAGAATCAAAAAGGAATAATACTACACTGTTGCAGGCCAGTTAGTAAATGGAAATAAATCGATTCAGCAAAAATACGAGGTCGGATTGTGGGTGATTCCGCACGACTTCGATATTAATTACGAACGACGTTAAACCAATGTCCTTTTGACCTCGTACTCAGTGTGAGCGACTAACCTCTTGTAATTACATGACAATCGAGGATCGCCCTAATTTGAATGCACGATCATGAATTGAAAAGCTATCAACCACGGGTTAAGCGCGCGAGAACCCCTAAACGCCTCCCGAAAGTTAGGTCGTATTAAAGTCACGATTGATTGATTTTAACCACAAATTTCAATCCGGTATCGGGTATTAAAGATGTCGAGACTAAAATATTGGACGTTGCCTCATTGATTCTCGAATTTATCGGTAAGCTTGAAATTATTGGAAAATGATTCAACGGGTCGAGTTTTGGAGCCAAATGATCGGGAAATTGTGCTTCAAGGGAAAAAAGACCAAATTGCCCCTTCTAGAAGTTTGTTTAGTATTTTCTTTTTCTTTTCCTTTCATTTTCTCTCTCCTCCCAACTTTCTCTCCACGTTTTCTCCCCACCCACTTTTCATTTCTCTCTCCTCCCTCACCGATCAACCCCACCCCCACCCCCACGTTCTCTCTCTCTCTTCCCCCCCCCTCATTCTGCACGCATTTCCCCTCCCCAAAACCGAAGCTCCCCCTCTCTTTTTCTTTCGGACAGCCCATCGGCCGAAATTGCCGCACCATCGCTTGCCGTTGTTGTGCTATCCACCGCACACCGTTGTCCCTGTCTAAGCTGTTTCGAGCCATCCAAGCCGCTCGTTCGTCGCCGTCCGCTTGTTAGTCTCACCGTTGTCGAGACCCATTTTCGTCGCCGCTTGTCTCGATGTTTCGGACGTAGCTGCGCGTCGCCCTCGCCGCTGCCGTCGTGCCCGTGTTGTCGAAATCGCTAAACCGTGAGTCAATTTCCTAATCCCTTAGTTAAGGGTTAATCTTGCTTAGGAGTAGTTTAATTAGTTTAATTATTGATTAGTGCTTTGGATGATGATTGTTTAGCATTAAAATATTATTTGATTAAGCTTGCTTAGTGTTGAGCATGGTTAGAATAAAGTAATCGCGATTAGATTAAAGTAACCGCGGTTAGATTAAAGTAACCGTGGTTAAGTTAGTTAACCGTAGTTAGGTTAATTAACTGTAGTTGGGTTAGAACAGTAACCATAGTTAGTATTAATAAATATTATTATTATTTTTGGTATAAATAATAATAATTTATTATTTTCGGAATTATTAATTAATTAAATTAATTTATAATTTCGAATTATTATTATTAATATTGTTATTACTATTCATTTATGAAATTAATTATTTTTTGAGAAAATAATTAATTGTGATTATTTATGGGAAATGATTTTTATTGAGTAATTTTGTGGGAAAATTACTATGGTCTAATTTTCTAATGTCAATAGCATTTATATACTACGTTATCAAATGACATTGATTTAATAAAGAATGATTTTATTAAATGAAATTATTTGGGTTGGATAATTAATTATGGGATTGGAAAATAATTATAAGTATTTTGTGGGAGTAAATTATTTTATGGGAACAATCGACTATAGCATATTTCTTAAATGAGTATTTTTGAGTATAATTATAGTTTACACTTATTTTGGGATAATCGAGTATTGATGGCAATAGCTGATTGTCGTAATCGTGAGGACACGTGCTTATTTATTATTAAATATTGAGACACGTGGTTAGGGAGCGGTAATTATTAAGGTATGTGATTGTTTTGGAAAAGTATGCAAGTATCGTGATGTTGATTGGTCGGAATTGATTGATAGACTGTGACTTGAATTGCTGATTGTTGCAAGTTTCGTGAGTGATTGGAATGCTGCTGTTATACGTGACTGTTGGACTCTACTGCATTTCATTATACATGTGTTAACTACAATAGCATGTCGCGTGAGCACGAATTGTATTGCATTCATGACCAAGTAAAAGCAAAGACAAGAATGAACTGTTTGCTGATGTGTTGCATGGTCAGATTAAAGTTGATAGCCCAGTTGAACCGGATGACCGCCGATCCTTCGGGGTTGTGCCGTGACCATTGGATCGCTTGACAGTGGTCGGACGCGGGGCTGCGGTAGTGGGACGGGCCCCATGCTCTTTAGGGAATGCCGTCGGTGGGGGAGAGCCCATGACGTCACCGTGTCTCTAGGTAGAGGACGATGCCTAGTCTACGACCAGTTGACCGCCAAAACATAAGGTTGTGCCGTGGCCTAGAGGGTCGTAATAATCGGAGCACGTGTGGGCATTGAGCTATGAGAAAGTTGTGCTATGCTCTAATTATTTGCATGCCTTTTATTGTTGCTATGAGGTGATTGATAGTTTCTGCAGGGTGCGTGTGCCAAGGCCAGGTAGGGTCGCTTGTGTTTGCATCTGCTTATTGAACTATCGTCTGATAATGCTGCTTGAGGTGTGGTATATGTTGTTTGCCGGAACTAGGTTGCATGGTTAGACTACCCTAGAGGCGAGTGGAATTCCTAACCGAGGCTTAGGATTTTGACTTACTGAGATTTTATCTCATTAGTTGTTAAATAACCATTTTCAGGTCCGTAGGATGGAGGATCGACGTGTGTTACGGCTCGTGGCCGTTTTTGAAGAGAGTAGATTAACCCCGGCTTGTTGGTTTCATTGGCTCGATAGGAAGATGCCCGTGGTAAGGGCTTGTACTTGTAAACTTCCTAGGATTAATCAGTAGATTAATAAAGCAGTACTTTGGAATGTGTTCTTGTTGGGTTTTCCTGCTATCCTTGCTTTTGTAATTGATTGAGGATTGTGTTTCACTTCCGCATGCGTTTAATTAAAAGATAAAAATAACGGTCTGCGATGGATCCTGGAGAGTCGCAAATGAAATGACCGAAAGAGAATTAGGGTTGCCGCGTGGTCGAGGGTCGGGGTGTGACATTCCCTACTGCGAAGTTGTCAACCCGAGGGGAACAGCTGGAGGTTTGGCCATTTTTTGGGATGACTGAGTGGACCTTCTACAAAAATCACACTTGGAGCATTACATGCACCTCATGTGCAAGTACTAGGAAGATGGTAAAGTTATGCAAATCACTTTCCCCCATGCCCCCTATAACCTGAGTCAAAGACTAGAATTTTGGGATGAACTTCGACATATTAGCTCCTCATTAAAGCTACCCTAGGTTTGTTTAGGGGATTTCAATGAAGTTATGTTCCACTGGAAAAAAAAATGGGGCTTGCTTTGCTGATAGAGCCCATATGACAGCTTTTAGAGACTTGTTGAATGACTGTTCTCTAATGGACATGGAAAGCAAGAGATGTGCATTCACACGGTCTAATAACAGAGAAGGGCCAGCTAACATAAATGAGCGTTTGGACAGGGCTTTATGCACTGTGGATTGGTGAGTTTTGTATCCGGAAGCTGAGGCTATCGCCCTACCTCGCCTTAGGCTCGATCACAGCCCCTTAATGCTGTCCCTACAAGTTGATAGGGTGAGAAGGAAGAAAAAATTTTAAGTTCAAATCTTTTTGGCTTGAGAAGGTTGAATGCATGAAGATCATTAAGGCTGTATGAGAGTCAATCCCAGCACAGGACCGAACTCTCCCCCTCAAACTACGCACTATAACTAAGGCTCTACTGGCATGGAGCAAGAGAACATTCCCTAATGGGTAGTGGAGGATCTTTCTACTAAAATAGGAACTACAAGCCCTTATCAACAGTGACCACTACCCCTAGGAGAGACCCAAAGTTCAGGCCATAAAGGGTGAGATAGAAGCATTTTGGAGGCAATAGGAGATGTACTAGGGGCTGAGGTCGAGGATCTAGTGGCTCAAATGGGGTGATTGGAATACAAAGTTCTTCCGTGCCACCATGATCCAAAGACGACAAAGAAACATGATTACCCGTCTCAAGATTATGGGAGAAAGCTCGGTCTCCTCTCCAAACCAAATCAAATATACCGTTGAGGACTACTACCGAGAGCTTATCTTACGGAAGGATAGCAAGAATTTATGCCGGTTATCGAACAGTGCCTCAGAGTAGTCACCAATCAGATGAACTCAATGCTGTTGGTTGAGCTCTCTGAAGAAGAAATCAAATCAGCTACTTTCCAAATGGGCGCTGAAAAAGCCTTGGAGCCCGATGGCCTAAATAGCCTATTCTACTAGAAAAATTTGGAAGTCCTAAAGGAAGACATTGTTTTGGAAGTCAATGAATTTTTCAAAATGAGCTATATACTTCCAAAGCTTAACCAAACCAGCCTTGTACTTATCTAGAAAACTCAGAACCCTAAGTCTTTAGACCAGTATTGTCCCATCAGCCTTTGCAATTTCTGGTATAAAATTATCCCCAAAGTGCTAGCCAATAGACTCAAACCTTTGCTCCCCTAGCTTATTGCAAAAGAACAAAGTGCCTTTGTAGGGGGTCGGTGCATTCAAGATAACATTTATATGGTCCAAGAGATCCTACATCAAATTCGAACCAGGAAGAGAAGACACAAATTTCAAGCCGTCCTCAAGCTAGACATGAAGAAAGCCTATGATCGGGTTGAATGAGATTTTGTCGAAGCTTGCCTTGTGAAGATGGGTTTTCATGCAAGGTGGGTAAAGTGGGTTATGCAATGTGTCACAATTATCTCTCTAAGTGTCAAGGTAAATGGTGAGCCTCTACCATTCTTTCGCCCGTCCCGTGGAATCAGACAAGGGGATCTTTTGTCCCCTTATTTGTTCATAATAATGGCTAATGTGCTGTCAAAACTCATTGGGAAAGCGCTGGAGGATCGAAGTCTAAAGGGTATCAAGCTGAATAGGTCGTGCCCCACTCTATCCCACCTTTTATTTGTTGATGACTCGATCTTTTTCCTAGATGGAACGGTCTTGGAGTGCCAAAATCTAGCTCTAGTGCTAAACCAGTACTGCACGGCCTCTGGACAGTAGATAAACTTGAACAAATTGGGGATCCATTTCAGCTAGGATTACCCCTAATCTTTAATGAGTAACATGGCACAAGTATTGAGGGTGCCCACCCTACCTCATACTGGCAAGTAACATGCCTCGAAGGTTAATATGAAGTTGGAAGGATGGAAGGAAAAATTGATTTCCTGAGCAGGCAAGGAAGTTCTCCTAAAGTCAGTGGTCCAAGCTATTCCTCAATACGCCATGTCGGTTTTTGAAATCCGAACATCTATATGCAAGGCTATTGAACAAAAAATTGCAAAGTTCTGGTGGAAAACAAGCGAACAAAGAACCGGCATTCATTGGAAACGGTGGGAGGTGCTTAAGTCTAGAAAGGATGAAGGGGGTCTTGGCTTCTGAGATTTGATGGATTTCAACATAGCCTTACTGGCTAAACAAGCTTGGCAACTAAGTTTAAGTCCGAACGCCCTATGGAGGCACCTATGTAAAGGACTATACTTCCCCCTTCAGGACTTTTGGCATGCAAGGAAACGTTAGAAGAATTCATGAGGATGGCTCAGCGTCCTAGTCAGCCAATACGCCATTTCCCCTGCTATGCGCTGGACTGTTGGGAATGGAACCAACATCAAGACTAGGGAGGACAAGTGGCTCCCAAAGGGACTCCTATATAGACCGGCAAAACAACACGAATTTCCACTTGTGGTGAACTTCATATCCCCCATAGAAGGAACTTGGCAGCTGCCACGACTACAGGACATGTTTGACGACTAGCCTGTCTAAGAAATTCTAGCGGTTCCCCTATACCCACAATCGGGATAGGACTCCCTAATCTGGCCGGGTACACATGCGGGCCACTACACCGTTCAAAGCGGCTACAGCTTCCTTCAATAGTCTAAAGCAGCACAACAATCAACAGCAGCCTTATCATCATACAATCCCCCTAGCGGACTATGGAGGAACATTTGGCGCACCCTGCCCCACCAAAAATTCGCCACTTTCTATAGATGCTCTACCAAAATGCCCTATTGACCAATTTGGCATAAAATTGTACTTGACCCGCTGTGCCCACTGTGCCAAAAATGTGCCGAGTCTGTTGAACACATGTGCTTCCAATGCCCCTAGACAGAATTCGTGTGGGGTCAACATAACAGCCGAACACAGCTCCCTAGCCTTGGCCCCAATAGAATTGAAGACTAGGTCATGCAATTTATGAAGCAGGAGGGCTTATCGGCTGCTACGCACGCTACGATGATCTTGTGGGAGATCTGGAAGGTGAGGAACGCGGCGGTCTTCCAGCGCCGGACTCCATGCACAGAAGCGGTGCTGGAGACAGCCTCATCCATGATTTGCAACTTCAACGCCTGGACATACATAATTAGCAAACCCAAAAACAGTACCAATCAATCTCTCAGATGGAAACCCCCACCGGTACACGCATTCAAGATAAATACAAATGGGTCTTACCTTCCGGGCGACGCTATGGGCTTGGCAATGTGGATCTACTGCGATTCTAACCGGCCGGTTGCTACACAGAGGCATGCGATCGGTCCCAGCGTCCTCCTCTCTGTTGGTTGAGGCGTGGGCTTTGTTTGATGCCCTAAGTTTCTGTTCTGCCCGACAGGTTTCTCCCTCAGCTGAGGGTCATGCATCCCCTCTTCTCCCAAGCGACGTCGTCTTGCTGGAAACAGATAGTCAACAATTTGCTGAAGACCTCACCAAACAACAGCAGTCCATGTGGGAGGTGCGGGTCCTAGTCCAGAAATGCAGGAATTTTCTGTCGCATTTGCCTAATACTCAGGTTGTCTTTTCTCCACATGAGACTAATATCACTGTCGATTGGGTTGCAAAAAACCATCGGAGAAACTGTTTACCTTTTAACTGGGTACAATCCCCCCCATCTGTCTCTGGAACTTGCTCTGTACTAATGCCCAAATCTCAAGCCCCCCAGATTTAGGTTGATTTTAATGAAAGCGTTATATTTCAACCAAAAAAAAAGAACGAGGGGCAACAAATGCAATCTGAACATTAAGGTCAAAGGAAGCGCGTTATTTGCGCAACCTATGGTTTGTTGCCGTGAAACGATCACCACACCACACCACACCAAATGAATGGCAACAAAAACCACATTCCTTCCATTGTTTCAATACAATTGCTATTTAAAAAGACAAGGAAAAAACATGTTAGCGACACCACTAGCAGGACAGAAACTGAGGCTAGTCAGTTGATCTTCTGCTAGTCATTCAAAATCATCGGGGCAATTTGATTGAAAAAGGAAGAACCACAAAGCAAAAGTTTGTGTTCAGACTGCATTTTACTTTCGCAACTCTATGGACATTGAGAATGCAAATCTCCTAGCCTCCAAGAAACTAGCTTGAGGTGTACTGTAGCAAGTAAAAAAAAGTGAAGCATATTAATCCTAGGCGAAGAATCATCACAGAAGAGAAATGAGAAGGACATCCTACCAAACACATCGCTCTAGAACATTTTACGGAAGATTGATTACAAAGTCAACTGGTAGGTTACAATAGTAAACATTAGACCTAAAAAACTTACTGCAACTTCTTTTGCAATGACTTCTTGGCACATAATTGTCTCCAATAGGCTTATGTAATATCGTATTCATACCATTTGATGAGCTCTCCTGAACTCAACATGGCGCATCAAGACATTGTGAGAGATTTATCAGGCCGTTGCCAGAACATAGCATGCTCTTTCTTGACATGCATTACTTGCTCTGCAAGTAAATCCATCACCTACACAAAGGTCCAGCAGAGAGACATTTGAGTGATTGGCAGAATCGACCTTACCTAAAGGCCAATGCTTAAATTTTACCTATGAAACATGTGTATAGTTTAATACATGAAAACTGCCCCCGGTAGGACAGACAAAATTACACGATCTAACTAGGACGATGTAGTTATCTTCAAAGACCATAACCAAAACAATTGCTAGGTAGGACAGGAAGAAAATTCAGGATTTATCTAAGCGGATGTGAACTCAACAACCAACATCATTTAATTTCTTTAAAGCAGATAAGAGATAGATCTTTTTTACTTTTCTGGTTAAGAACATTATATAGACTAAACTTCTGTTTAGAATTAAGAGAATTTGCGATGTTTCAAAATGAGGTGTGCAAAACTGACTTTTCAGGTAACCTTTTGCACCAACCGAAAAATTAAGGTAACCTTTTGCAAAATTTAAGGCAACAAGAACGAATTAATAGTAGTTAGAGACTGTAATGCTTATGCGCATCACATTAACACAATCCATCTATTAGCAGTAGACATTAAAGGACGCAAAAACCAGTTTTCATACCTTTAATAGATAAAGAGATGCACCATGCTAAGAGATTTTCACTAGGGTAGATGCCACGAGACAGTGACGCATTAACCTTCTCATAAAATTGAAACTGCATTCGACAAAAATAAATTACTGGGATAGTACCAAGTTGCTGTGGGTGAACATATCTCTTGGCTCGGCCTCTCTTCAGGCCATGCTTTTTCCCGAAAGAACATCACCACAAAATGCTGTGCCGAATCCTTATAGTAAAGCAGAAATCATGGGAAACTGTCAAACAGCTTATTTCTTATCTCTTTGTCTCAATACATTCTCGCTTTTCCAAGTGTTTTGGATTGAAGAAACTAAAAATATAGTCCAGACTCTGCTGCCCCGTACAAACCACAATATGAGATGTTCAACTCTAAATCGAACCCCATTGTGGAGAAGTGTGAACCCTTTTCCCAGTCCATAGACCATGATTACGCTGGAAAATACCGGAAAAGCAAATCAGAATTTATAATCGTACAAGAATCACCTAGAAACTGACTAGAGTATGGATTGCATTTCCATGAACTTGGATGGAATCATTCATATTAGTAGGTGCAGATTTAATTGAAAAAAAAAAAAAGCAGAATCATAAAGTAAAATCTTCCTATGGACTACATTTTAGTCTCTTTATAGCTTGGACTAGAAATGGATCTGAATTCAGTGTCTGCGGCAATAAATTCTATACATACTTTCTCAGGTCTTTGGACATTGAGAACGCAAATTTCCCAGCCTCCAAAAAGACAAGCTAAAGTAGTACAGTTGCAATCCAAATTAATAAAGCAGAGTTTTGAGAGGCGATATAACTAGTATAAACACCTAGAGGGGGGGTGAATAGGTGTAGAGAGATTAATCACGCAAATGTATAACTTTTTCGATCAACAAACTGAAATCAAGTAGAGAGAGTTAGAGAAGACTGCAAACACTGTTTATAGTGGTTTGACTTTTGATAAGCCTACGTCCACTTTCCGGGCGACCAGCCAATCGGCTGTACTTCACTATATGATCAACGGTAATTACACACTTTCGAGTATTTGTACTCGGTGATGATCTGTCTCACTAAGTCACTCTCTTTTTGTAAAACACTGAGATCACTCAAATGCGCACTATGAACAACAATTAAAGAATTGAATCAGCTTTGAAATGATGTTCATCCGTTCTACCCCTAATTCTCAACCTATCCTTAAATACTCTCCAAGCCACACTCGACCGTTAGCTCTTTCCTCGAGAGTTTAGTCTTCCCTTTCTTGGATAGACTTTATAAGGCAAGTCTTTTTGACCGTTAAGGGTAGATCAGATCCCCTTAGATTATATTCGCCCATACAACCAGAATCTGGGCTTCCATAAGTACTTTATTCTTCATTGGAAGTTGCTCGTTAATTGATCCTGTCAATCAGATTAGTATAACAAAATTAATATAAATAAGCTAAGTGAAATACTCTACCGTTGGTGATCTTATCGTGTAGGTTCATCTTAAGTCTAATGGTCTTAAGTTCTGAGTCTGCCTAGATTTTCAGTCTGTTTCGTTCAGACTTAAAATCTTAGTCTAGTTCATTCAGACTTAAAATCTCAATCTGGTATGGTCAGACTTAAAAACTCGGTCTGGATAAGTCTTTCCGTTTAGTAAGGTCAAACTCTTAGACCTTTCATACTTTATCTTCTGCAGCAAATAGACTTTAAAGCCCATGTCATTCTGTGTCCTTTTCCTTCAAGAGATTGATATAAATATCATTCATAAGATGTTTTGTTAGCATCAAAACTAGGAGTTTTCTCAACAATCTCCCCCTTTTTTATGGTGACAAAACATTTTATACATATGGCTTAGTGTCCCTGCAAAATATGGTTAAATAGAGCATGCTTCCACCTGTTCTGCTCAACTCATAAGTATAGCTCATATTAACCATGTATAGACAATACAACAGCAACACAATTTCATATTATAGCTCAACATGATTCAGACTTTATCAATACTGTGTGATCAGCATAATCAGAACTTTCATATCACAGTATCATGCATCAACACAATGATCGCATTATCATACATCAACATAAAATAAAGCCAACTGTCATGCATTCATCCATCAATCAAAAAGTAGAAGTCAATCAAAAAGTAGAAGCCATATCTACTCCCCCTTTTTGTCAACATCAAAAAGAGTTAGTCAGTTCAAAAACAAGTTTCTAAAGAAGATATTTTTAAGAGGTTTTCTTGTTTGGGGTCCGAACAAGGGTGAAATCCTCTATATCTAATGCAGACTTCTCAATTCTGTCAATGCACTGATTAACTATTTTCTCGAGAATCTCCAACTTGTTATTGAAGGAGGTTTCCATTGCTACTTATCGATCCCTTATCTCTGCTAAAAGTCCTAAGATCTTCTAATAATCAGCATTTCCAGATGAAGCTGCAGGAACTGGCACTATAATATTTTCATAATGATGCTCCCCCTGAGTTGATGCTTCATTCTGTCCTTGTTGCCCCTCTCTTTCTCTGTCCTCATTTCCTTCTTCTTCTTCTGCTTCTGCTTCTCCTTCTTCATCTTCTTTTGGATCATCCATTGATTCATATGCATCATTCTTCTCATGTTCTGTGTGGAGAATGTTTTCTTCATGTGTTTCTGCTTCTGGTTCAGACATTCTTTGAGAATTTTGACGCATATCTGCCAAAATTGCTGAGATACTTTCTTCTTCATCTTCTTCATCTACCAGTAGGAGTTGTCTTCTCCTTTTGGAACTTGGCTCAACAATAGCTGATTCTTTACCTTTTTGTTTTGCTGTTTCTGCTCTAGCCAATTCCTTTTCTTTTCATCTCCAATTCTCAGCAACATCCTTCAGTGTCATCTTATTTATCATTTTCATATCAATGATCATTGTGGGAAGAGTTTTAGTACTTAATCTTCTGGGTATGTCTATCTTAAGATGATCAAAGATCCTTGTCACTAAAGCTTCATAGGGTAGCTGTCCTTTGTCCTTCGACACTGTCCGATACATATGCAATATTATTGTGTGAGGCAGTGAGAATAGTACTCCTTTTTGAATAGCCCACATCAGTTTGGCCTCAAATTTGGATACATCAGTCTTGGATGAGGCTTTTGGACGAATGCAGTTGATAATGATCTTGTGCAAAATAGTTCTTGCAGAAGTTAAAAGAGGATAGGTTATAGTGGTCCTTACAGACTTTGTGAGAAACTTACACACTATTTCGTAAGGGACGTCTATTGGCCTGAATGCTGCTCTCTCAACTTTTATAATGTCAGCAAGAGTGTCTGAGCTAACATCATAGAACCTGTCATTCACACTGAATTGCATTTTGTCTGGAGATAGAAATGTCAAGTTCGAGTAGAAATATGCTGTTAATTCAGGGCAAACAGCAGCAGAATCAGTGCAAAATTGGTCCATCTGTAATTTTTCAAAGCATTCTCGCAGATTCACATCAGCAGCATCCAAATAATCAAAATCTACAATTTTATGGTTCATGACTCATCGATCCAACAATTTGTTAAAGAAAGTCTTGTGCTCTTTGGATAGGAATAATTTCCCAGTTGTGTTTTGGACTACAACAGCTATTCCCATTCTTACTTCAAAATTTCTGTATATCTTCTCATCATCTTCCTCCACCTTATCTTTGCTTCTCCCTGTATCACTAACTCGTTCTTTACAAGTAGGTGATGATTCTGCAGCTTGTACTGCTTGAATGAGACGAAGTTCATTCGCATACCCATTCTCTCTCAAGAAAAATAATTTGACATCTTCCCTAACATTTTTCTGGACTAATTTCTCATATCTCCTCATAATTACATGAGGACTTTCAGTGGGTGTCGGTAGAGTTAACCCAGACGTACCTCTACGTGGGACATTCCTTTCTTCAGATGGAGAGTGTAGAGTTCTTGGAGATTCCTCATTGTCCTCTTGATTTCTTTGAGGAGAAACTCTTGGAGATTGTCCTTGAGTATCTTCAGAAGTCTGTGTGAGGTCGAAATGCATTTGCCCTCCTTCGATTCTCCTTCCTCCTCTCCCAACAATCCTATTTGATCTTCTTCTAGGAGATGGAGATCTTGATCTGGATATGGAGGATCTCGATGCCATGTTCTGAGAAGGTTGGTTTCGGCGAAGAATGATTTTGAAAGCGTTTTTCTCTGTTAGGGTTTGTAAACCGTTCTAGAGTTTTGAAAAGATTACCCGACTTTTGGATATTTATATACCCTTGTTAGGAGAACAAGTGAACAGTTGCGACCCAAGATACATTAAAATAGTAGTTTTTCTAAATTTAACAAGAATATTCAATCATCACAAATAAATGCCATAAAATATGCAAATCAATCATGCAGATCAAACACTAATTAAGAATTAACCAGATTTCAATAAGGAAATAGCACATGCCCTAAAATACTATCATTTCCTTTTTCAATCTTCTTCTAGGAGAGATATGTCCAGACGGTTGCTTTTGTCAGACTTTGTCCTGTTCTCATAGAATTTATAAGAAGGGGTTAATAATATTTAAATTCCCAAAAATTGAATCGAATGTACCTTTGTCCAGCGGCTTTGTAAAGATATTTGCTAATTGATTCTTAGAATCAATGAATTCCACATATATATCTCCATTTTGCACATGGTCTCTAATAAAGTGATGTTTGATCTCGATGTGTTTTGCCCTAGAATGTAAAATAGGATTCTTGGTGAGGTTTATGGCACTTGTATTATCACATCTTATTTCTGTGCAGGACTCTTCTATTCCATAGTCTCTTAGTTGTTGTCTCATCCACAAAATCTGTGAACAACAGCTTCCAAGTGCTACATATTCTGCTTCTGCTGTTGATAAAGCCACAGTATTCTGCTTTTTGGAGAACCATGACACTAGCATTTTTCCCATAAGTTGGCATGTTCCTGAAGTACTCTTTCTGTCTACTTTGCATCCTGCTAAATTTGCATCTGAGTAGCTAAGAAGAGTAAAATATGTTTCTTTTGAATACCATAGCCCCAAGTTTGGATAAGTGGCTATATATTTAATTATACGTTTAACAGCAGAAAGATGCGATTCTCTAGGATCCACTTGAAACCTTGCACAAAGACAAACACTATATAGAATATCTGGTCTAGATGCAGTGAGGTAGAGAAGAAAACCGATCATGCTTCTATAATTCTTCTTATCAACTTTCTTCCCCTTTTCATCCTGATCTAGTTTGATGGAGGTTGCCATTGGAGTTTCAGTCCTCTTGCTGTTCTCCATTCCAAATTTTTTAATCACGTCTTTGGCATACTTCTCTTGATTGATAAAAGTTCAACGTTTCGTCTGATTGACTTGAAGTCCTAGGAAGAATGTCAGTTCACCCATCATGCTCATTTCAAATTCTTCCTACATAGATTTTGAGAAGATCTTGCACAAATGCTCATTAGATGAACCAAAGATAATATCATCTACATTAATTTGTACCAACAGTATATCTTTACCTTCCTTCTTAATGAACAAGGTTGTATCTACCATACCTTTCTTGAATTTATTATCTAGTAGAAAATTGCTCAATCGTTCATACCAAGCTTGAGGTGCCTGGTTCAGACCGTAAAGTGTCTTTTTTAATTTGTATACATGGTCTGGCTTTCTTGGTTCTTTGAATCCAAGAGGCTGTTCTACAAAGACTTCTTCTTTGATAAACTCATTCAGAAAAGCACTTTTCACGTCCATTTGATATAGCTTGAAATTTTGATAGCAAGCATAGGCAAGTAATAGTCTGATTGCTTCAAGTCTTGCAACTGGGGCATAGGTTTCATCATAGTCTATTCCTTCAGATTGAGAATAACCTTTTGCCACGAGCCTTGCTTTGTTTCTGGTGACTTTTCCAAGTTCATTGACTTTGTTTCTGAAAACCCATTTAGTACCAATGATAGTTCGTCCTTTTGGTTTGGGCACCAATTCCCATACATCATTTCTCTTGAACTGTTGAAGCTCTTCTTGCATTGCCTCTATCCAGCTTTCATTCTCTAGAGCTTCATTAATTCCTTTGGGTTCAATTTCAGAGATTAGTGCAACAATACCTGTGTCCTTTTTGTTTCTTAATCTGGTTTGAATTCCTTCGTTGATATTTCCAATCACAAGCTCCTGGGGATGACTAGACTTGTGCTTCCAGTTTCTATTTGGAACTTTATCATTATCAGAATCTTCTACTGATGCAGGAATATCAAGCTGAGTTACTCATTCTTCATGTGTTGCTTCTTTGACTGTTTCCTGGGAAGATTCTGCTTCTTTGTTGAGACCAGATCTTTCAGGAGCTGCATTTGATTCTGATTCTTTATTTACTGTACTGCTCTCTTTTGAAACTTCTTTCTCCAAAAACTTTACGTTCATGGATTCTTCCACTGTCTTAGTGTTCTTGTTGAACACTCTATATGCTTTACTAGAGTTTGAATAGCCTAGAAAAATACCTTCATCTGACATTTCTTCAAACTTACTAGGTTGATGATTAACATTTTTAAGGATATAGCATGGACAACCAAAGACTCGAAAATAGGAAACAATAGGTTTTCTTTCTTTGAAAATCTCATAGGGGGTTTTCTCAAGAATTGGTCTAAGAAATACTCTGTTAATAATATGGCAAGAAGTAGAAACTGCTTCTGCCCAAAACCGAGTTGCTACCTTGCTTTCTATAAGCAATGTTCTGGTCATTTCCTACAAAGACCTATTCTTTCTTTCCACCACTCCATTTTGTTCTGGAGTGTAAGGAGATGAAAATGTATGATGTATCCCATTTTTGTCACAAAAGTTTGAGAAGTCTTGATTCTCAAATTCTCCCCCATGATCTGTTTTGATACTTGAAATAGAGTAACCTTTTTCATTTTGGATTCTCTTTACAAATGTTGAGAAATATGAGAAAGTATCTCCTTTATTTGCTAGAAAATATACCCATGTAAATCGAGAGTAATCGTCTACTATCACAAGATAGTACTTCTTACCTCCAATGCTTTGGGTTTTGGTTGGCCCGAATAAATCCATATGAAGAAGCTGTAACACATGGTTAGTAGAAATTTGTTTTATGGACTTGAAAGAACTTCTTACCTATTTTCCTAGTGTACATGCAGAGCAAAGCTCTGTTTTCTTGTAACTTAGTGAAGGCAAGCCACGAACAAGCTCTTTGCTGGCAAGCTTGGAAATTTGTTTCATGCTGACATGCCCAAGTTTACAGTGCCACAAATCTGCTTCATCTTGGACTGATAATAGGCATTTTGCAGTATCTTCATTTATGTCCAGAAGATAAATGTTTCCATGTCTTCGTCCAGTAAAAGTCTGTGAAGAGTCATTGCTTGTTCCAGAACATAGGTTCTCTTTGAAGTTTATTCTGAAGCCAGCATCACATAACTGGCTGATGCTTAGAAGATTGTAGTTTAATCCTTTGACTAGAGAAACATTGTTGATGATTAAGCTACCGATCTTGATAGTTCCTAGTCCTATAATGTTTCCTTTGGTGTTCCCTCCAAATGAAACAGTTCCTCCCTTAATTCTTTCGAATCCTATGAACATCTTTAAGTTTCCTGTCATATGTCTTGAACATCCACTTGTCCAAATACCATTTCTTCTTACTTTCGAAGCTTACTTGCAATGTTTACAAATACTCATTTTTTCTTTGGTACCCAAATTTTCTTGGGTCCATTGAAGTTAGTAGTATAAGCTTTTTCTATTCATTTCTTTTGAACAGGTCTCCAAACTTTAGGACATTTGTTTTCAAAGTGTTCCTTTTCTCCACAGTTAGAACATTTGAGATTGTTTCTACCAACAGGTCTTACAAATGAAACAGTTCCTCCCTTAATTCTTTCGAATCCTATGAACATCTTTAAGTTTCCTGTCATATGTCTTGAACATCCACTGTCCAAATACCATTTCTTCTTACTTTCGAAGCTTACTTGCAATGTTTACAAATACTCATTTTTTCTTTGGTACCCAAATTTTCTTGGGTCCATTGAAGTTAGTAGTATAAGCTTTTTCGATTCATTTCTTTTGAACAGGTCTCCAAACTTTAGGACATTAGTTTTCAAAGTGTTCCTTTTCTCCACAGTTAGAACATTTGAGATTGTTTCTACCAACAGGTCTTACAAAATTGTTTTTGAAATGATTTCTATAAGCTTTTCGTGGAGGTCTTTGTCTTATTCTTTCCTTGACTTTAGGAAAATCAATCAGGGAATCATTTTCCTTATAACAACCAAATCCAGACTTATCATAATAAGGAATTTGAATAGAAAGTATATGCTGTAGGGTTTTTGATCCTTTAGAAAATTTTGTGGTAATATCTAAGAATTCCTTTTTAAAAGAATCATTCTCCTTTTGCAAAGAATCTCGATTTTCCTCAATTTCTCTTTCGAGTCCGAGCCTCGAACTGTTTTTTTCCTTTTTTAATTTGAGTCTGAGTCTGAGTGTGCCATAAGACAGATGTTTCCATATTCGTCTTCACTATCCTCAACTTCCGTGTAACTCCACATTTCAGCTTTGAGAGCCTTCTTATACTTCTCGAATTTCCCTTTGTTCTTTTTGAGTTTGGGACAATTTTGTTTAATATGTCCACTTTTCTTACACTCAAAGCAAATTACATCTTTGGCATAATCATCCTCGTCATCAGTTTTGCGTTGTCCAGATTGTCTGTTTTGTTTCCTGTTGTTGAACCTCCTACCCTTTTTGTTTAATTTTTTTACCTTTTTGATCAGCAGTGCGAGTTCCTCGTCGTCCAGCTCTTCCTCAGAATCTGTATCATCAGAATCAGTGTTAGACTTAAGAGCAATAGACTTTTTACCTCTGGATTCCACTTCCTCGTTCATTTGTTTTGCATCATAAGACTGCAGAGTACCAACGAGTTCATCGACTGTTAGAGGTGAAATTCGCAGAGTTTCTCTGATAGATATCTTCACATTGTTCCAATCTTTTGACAGTCCTCTCAAAAGTTTATTGACCTTCATGGGTCCAGGAACAGGTTGTCCTTGATATGCCAATCCGTTTACAATTTCAGTAAAACGACTGAACATATCTCCTATGGATTCTCCATGTTTCATCTTGAAAGATTCGTATTGACCAAGTAATATGTTTACTTTGGTCTCCTTGACACGATCAGTTCCTTCATATGTCACATGTAGTCTATCCCATACTTCCTTTGCTGTATCACAAGAAGATAGACGATTATATTCATTAGGTGATAAAGTACAATATAGAGAGTAAATAGCCTTTGCATCAATAGTTTCTCTTTGTTATCTCTTCTGGAGAGAGAGTGGCTGATGGTTCTATTTCTTTCCCATCGGTGCTCTTTGACGTTTTTCTAGTGTTATCAGTAGGCTCAATTCCTCTTTCAACCACATCCCATTCCAGTGGATCTTTTGACCTGAGAAAGGCCTTCATTTTATTCTTCCAGATATTGTAATCTTTGCCGTCGAAGTATGGTGGACGAGTGTTGCTCTACCCTTCAATTAAACCTGGTGCAAGAATACTAGCCATAGAGGATATTTTACTCAGAAGTAACAAACACTTCAAGATCTCGAGCACGTGACTCTGATACCAATTGATATAACTAGTATAAACACCTAGATGGGGGTGAATAGGTGTAGAGAGATTAATCACGCAAATATATAACTTTTTCGATCAATAAACTGAAATCAAGTAGAGAGAGTTAGAGAAGACTGCAAACACTGTTTATAGTGGTTCGGCTTTTGATAAGCCTACGTCCACTCTCTGGGCGACCAGCCAATCGGCTGTATTTCACTATATGATCAACGGTGATTACACACTTTCGAGTGTTTGTACTCGGTGATGATCTGTCTCACTAAGTCACTCTCTTTTTGTAAAACACTGAGATCACTCAAATGCACACTATGAACAACAATTGAAGAATTGAATCAGCTTTGGAATGATGTTCATCTGTTCTACCCCTAAGTCTCAACCTTTCCTTAAATACTCTCCAAGCCACACTCGACCGTTGGCTCTTTCCTTGAGAGTTTAGTCTTCCCTTTCTTGGACAGACTTTATAAGGCAAGTCTTTTTGACTCGTTGAGGGTAGATCGGATCCCCTAGATTCTCGTTCGCCCATACAACCAGAATCCGGGCTTCCATAAGTACTCTATTCTTCATTGGAAGTTGCTCATTAATTGATCCTATCAATCAGATTAGTATAACAAAATCAATATAAATAAGGTAAATGAAATACTCTACCATTGGTGATCTTATCGTGTAGGTTCATCTTAAGTCTGATGGTCTTAAGTTCTGTGTCTGCCTAGATTTTCAATCTGTTTCGTTCAGACTTAAAATCTTAGTCTGATCTTAAAATCTTAGTCTGGTACAGTCAGACTTAAAAACTCGGTCTGGATAAGTCTTTCTGTCTGGTAAGGTCAGACTCTTAGACCTTTCATACTTTATCTTCTGCAGCAAGCAGACTTTAAAACCCATGTCATTCTGTGTCCTTTTCCTTCAAGAGATTGATATAAATATCATTCATAAGATGTTTTGTTAGCATCAAAACTAGGAGTTTTCTCAACAATAGGATCAGAAAAAGAAAAAAGAATTAGCAAAGGGGAGAGATGAGAAGGAAATAGATACCTAGAACATTGCTTAAGAACATTTCGCACATGATTGATTACAGATTCAGCTCATTAGTTGCAAAAGTATGCACTAGACCTAACAAACTGATACTGCAACGTCTTTTACACTAATTATTAATGGCCATAAGATGACAGGTCTCAACTTCATATCGAGCTGCTGGTCACAGTCACACGACAAGTCCTGGGATGGCCTCAGAGTCATACTTCTCAACTGCATCGGAATCCTTTGGCTGGTAAGGTATCCCATCAAACAAATTCTGGAAGTTTCGCCAGAAGTCATCTCACCAATATCCTGTCTTCGGCAACCACACTGGATTTTCTTCTTTCACCATTTTCCTTGTCTGTGAGGGAGAAAAGGAGCTTTTCTTTACCAATATCCTTTCTTTTGCAACCACTTGATTTTCTTCTCTCAACATTTTCCTTGTCCATCAGGGAGAAAACCAGCTTATACAATGTATTTTTCTTGATCTGTTAGCAGTACTTGTCGCATTCCACATTTCCTTAATGATTAGATGGTAAGTGTAGACCACCCTCTCCTGGCCAATTCTGAATGCGCGGCTGATTGCTTGTCTCTTGACAAAGGATTCCAAACCATGTCAAGCAAGACAACTCTCAATGCTCTGACTGGACTTATGCCCTCAAAGCAAGCCTTAGTCGAGGCTAACATTACTCTCGCTTGGCTCTGTCGGTTGTTGTATCAAACACTGACATTCCTTCATATCAAGGCTCCCATGCATGTGTAGAATCTCTTTTCCTTTGGAGGACTACTGGAAAGTTGATTTGAGCTGGTCACTGAGCAAGAACAATGGCTCCTTGTATTGGCTGAAAACAAGAACCTTCTCACCAAGTGCTTCGCTTAGACGGATTAACTCCACTAGGAAACTTGTCCTTACCCCGGCCTCTGTGTTAGTCTTCAGATCTTCAAGCTTCTGATGCTCATGGCTGATTGCAGCTTAGGACCAGAGAATGGTGAATGCAGGCCAAAGACTGCTTGAACTCTGTACTCCAGCCAGCAGATCTTTGAAAGTTCTCAACAATCTTTTTTTGCCTATCACCTGGGTATAACATCGCTATGCACTCTATTATAACAGGAAGATTTTCTCTAAGAATGCTTCCTTTGCAAACATGAATGAACAGAGTCATGATAGACTGGACAGTCGCAATTGCATCATCAGCCACTTTGTCATGTGGCGGAACAAGGGAATTGAAATCATCCGTTTTACTTCTTTTTCTCTGTGTTGTACTTGCCTGGCAGAATTTCTTGAGACTTAGGGGGAGTGCGTTGCTGTTGTGGGTCTCACTAAGTGCAAGGTGTTATAGAGCTCTAGAAAGTGATTTTGGAATGGGGTGCCCAGGAGGATGATCCTCTTCTCAGTCTGCAATTTCAGCAGATTCCAAATGCTGCTCCTTTGGTTATGCAGCATGCGCCGTTCATCAAGAATAACTACACACAGCAAATCAAGAACGATCCTTTTCATCTTTTCGTTTTTCATTTGAATCTCTGCCTTCTTCACGAGATCCTTTACCCCTTTCCTTTTCTCAGCTGCAAGCTTCTCTTATAGATTGTAAGTTATGCCTAGTATGCTTTTGCTCTTGGTCCAAGAATCACCTTGATCGTCTGCATAACATTGTTACATTGCTTGAGGTGCTTATTTGCCTCCACCATTCCTGCAGCTTCCAGAATTCCTGCCCTGGAGAACTCCGGATTATTTAAACTGCGGAATGTACTGCTGGCATTTTTTCTTATCCCTCTTCCTGAACACTTCTTCCTAAGTGAGAAGCAAGCTCACAGGAGCGATAACCACAGGGCAGGAATTGGGAAAGAGTCCAAGAAGCAAGTTCCCAAGTGCCAAAAAAGAATGGTCGAGCAAATCTTTCCCATGCCTCTAGCATGAGATATGATGCACCCAGCAACGTCCTTAGGCTCAGAGTTGGGCAATTCATTAAGATCAGTAGACCCTACTGCGTTCTTCCACATAAACGCAAAACCGTCTAGCCGATGCAGGTACATTTTACTACAGTCATAGGGATGAGATCCAAGACAGAAGCTGATGAGACAGTTGGACAGAGTCATATCGAGCAGGCTGAAGACGAACCCCTTCAAACAAAGATAGATTCCCTCCGATGGGCAACATGCGACAAAGACAGGTTAGGTAGGAATTGCATGAGCCACCAATGTGTCAACGCACATCCTTTAATCATTGCTTGGCTTCTACAGAAAATCGGTGTGTCCAATCTCATATTATCGATGATTTTACTTGATCAGAATTGCGAACTTGGCGATTCAACAATTGATACATTGGATATGCTGATACAATGATGCAAGCCGTGGACTAAGCCTCGGGATTACTATATGCAACTAAAAGCTGTAAATTGTTAATTTAATATTTACTATATAAGTATCATCTTTGTCAATTAGAAGGATTTCCAACACAAATCAAATTCATTGGTCTCACGTGTATTATCAGATTTGGTTCTTAAATAGAATAGACATTGTAAGAACAAAGGATGCAGAGAAATACTATCTAAAAGCATTTAGCAACCCATTTTCGTGAGGAAATAGCATGTGGTGCTAATATTACTGATTATTGACAAAAGAAAAACTATAAATCTTTTTTTAACAAACGAAAGGTAAATATTGTTATGATCTTATGGCAGAAACAAATACAGCTGTCTCCATTTGGGATTGAACAGTTTTTGGGCCATAATATTCTTCTGAAATATGTAAAAGGTGTTTGGTACTGTGTGTTTGCGTACTAATTGAAATGAGGAAAGCAGGGGAACGGAGCTCTTAGAATTAGCGTGCACAATGAAAGCTTTGTGCATTTCACTTATGTTTACACATAAACATTGCATTCTGGGATCGGTGTATTACTTGAGTTTACTGAGTGTACAGTATGATATTAATGAAGATTTAATTGGGGAAGGATTTGGGTTGTTATAGATACCAGTACTTCGGGAACTATGCAACCGTAGAAAAAGATAGGCTTGTCGATATCTTTTAGAGTACCAAGCAATATTATATCACATAGAAGCAATTCCACAACAGTAGATAATTGAGGTCTAGACTTTAAACTCTAAATATGTATATTTTTGGCCAGATAGTAAATGGATCTTGCCTCAAAGGAAAAGACTTGGGGGGCATAGAAAGATGACGGATAGTAAAAAAAGGCAATGCATCGGCCATTCTCTTTATTACAAGAGATACACTCCCATATTTGCATTTAATACACATTTCTATACTAGCAAATACAATAAATGGTAGGTCTGGTCAGAATTGTTCAATCCCAACATGGGGTTGCACATTAATTCATTGACATATATTCAAATTCTAAAGAAATTCGACTACCAAACTAACAATTTCAAGAAATCATTATAGACATGGACAATTCTACAACATTCTACATGGTGTATTAGATGTACCAAATCATGCTCAAAGGCACATGCTTAACCCAAGGGGTGCTACATGCAGCTAAAAGTCGAAATCTTAGTCAAAACTCACGCTTCAACTATATACATAAGTACCAACTTATTAAATTAGACACATTTGCAATGGCAATCAAACTCATTGATCTCACATCAATATTATAATTTGGGTTGATTTTCATATAAATAACATAGTATAAACCAAGCATATAAAAATAGAGCACTGCTATTGGCAGAATTCTCTATAAACCAATAACTTATTTTTTTGACATTCAATCAAAATTGGGATTCCACCTTCCAGTGAAAGCATGTTAAATCATCTCCTCTTTATGCGATTTAAGAGTTTATGTCTACCGACGTTTAAACTAAGATTGCATATCTATATGAACCTTATGGTGTATCAACATTTCATTATAAGTCGACAAAACAATGTCGACAGGTACATGGATGATTACATGTACTGGAAACTCTAAATCTTTAAACTCATCAAATCAAATAGTGGACACAAAAATAGAGCTAGTACATAGTATACGAGGGAAAAATGGATGCCTTTAGTTCTTCTATTTCACTTATTCTATAGGGCTAATATGAATGTAGATCATGTTACATAGGACAAAAAATTGGACTCTTTTGTGTTATATAATATGAGTGATGAAGGATATCATGCATATTGTTGTTTGAGTTTGAGCATATTGCTTTGTTCAAATGAAAAAATATCACATGTTCCCGATGCAAGCATTTAAAGTACATTTCTCTATCTTGATCCCAATTGATGGACGCGAGTAATAGGTGGTGTCTTAAATTGTTAACCAAAATAACATTTACTAAAACTAGATGTACCAAATCACGTGTTATTTTAGTTTCTTTTTGTTTGAATCATTCATAAAAATCTATAGGACTTCTAAGCAACATAATTAGTAGAGGATCCACATCGACTTTTGTTGATTAGAGAAAAGTATGACTAAAAAGATACACCAAGCTTCCCATTACGTTAGGATCATGCTACCATCGCAATGTTAACTTATGCCTCTACATTCATTTCACATGTTTCATTAGAAAGTACTAGAACCAATGTTATCATAGATATGCACATTATACAAGAAAATAGATGGATGTTGTGTTACAAAAATAAAATAAAATTGAGCAATGAAACAATTAAGGGAATATCACTCTTTACATCGAGCTCTATATGATTTTACATGTGATACTTGAAAGTCAAACTATCCACCCTAAAGAAGGCCCTAAGTTCTCTTCCTCTGTCTTTCCATTGCATATGGAGTTTACTTTGCAAATTAGAGTTCCTTGGGACAACATAGAACCTAAGAAAGGTTCACTGCCTTCGAGGTAGTGATTCAAGAGGAGAATTGGTCATGGGCATCGTAAGGAGCTATGGCGGAGGGTCGCCAATCATGTCACCCTCAATTTGATATTGAAACTTCTTTTCCTCTCAATGGTGTCCTCAAGCAATCTCTTAATGCTAAATCTGCCCAGTGAGACACACAATATGCAATTAGTGAGTGATTGAAAATTAGAACAATAATCCAAATCGCATCAGGAACAATAATTAGTCCAATTAAGACAAAAATAGTTAAGCTAAAAAGATGTTACTCTTGGAAATTCTTACCCTTAGAACACGAAGTCGGAAAGCTTATTCTGGTAGATCTCTAACTCCACTTTTTAGGGTTAGAGTGCATGATGACACATCTCCTATTGAAATTAGGTGTGCTTTTCATATGTGGACTATAATCTTTCAAGAAACAAACAGATAACAATTTAGATGCATCAATAGGTTTCTTGACGAAAAGATCATAGACGTCAATAGAACAACCTCATCATTTGTTTATAGAGATGGTCATATAAGAGAGAAGTGGTAAGATTGTGGCTCAAAAGCTGAATAAGATATTGAAACTTGGAGTATGAAAAGATCGAGCTATATAAATAGGAAAATATTTGGTCATTCTCATTATTGGTGGATACACCTTCATATATTGCATTCTACACATTCCCCGCTAAGAAATATGATAAAATGTAGATCAAGTAGGAATTGTATAATCCACTAACGAGACATTTTTTTGGTAGATCACTGATCCAATACTTATGTACATGTAAGGTTGGAATATTTGAGACATGGTTATTGGATGCATATCAAAAGAGGTCAAAGATGAGACATCACAAAGGTCTTGCATTGAAGCACTTGAAGGACTATTAAGAAAGAAGAAACTCAATTAGCTAAGGCGTGGTGCAACAAGAGATGAAGGGCTCTATAAATAGGTAAATACTTAGTCATGCTCATAATTGATGTAGATAGACTTGCACAATTTTCATTTAACGCTTTCCCATACTAAGAAATATTATCAACGATAGGGTTTGGTAGAATGGATTTTTTCTAAGAAAGCGGTCATATACACCCTGTTGGTGATTTCTTAACTATTTGAGAAATTAAAATTCTAGACCGTTAGATTGTTGATGATTTTGATGGATGAAAACTTCAAGGGCAATATCACATTATCGAACGTACCTATTACATGTGTTTGATAAAACCTTAAAGTGCATAGATAAACTGCCAAATACTAATGAAAGTTATATTTTTTTATATCAAACTCACATCTCTTTCCTATAATAAACTCGTTCATCTAGCATACTTCTTGTCCAATATGTCTCTGAGCAAGTAGACAAGCTAATGCAGAGAAATATTCTTGTCTATATAATTAATTATTAGGAAGATAAGGGCGTTTCCCTATACCGTCTAACTTGAATTTGGGACATCCTCTATTTTTGGCTTTGATATGTCAAGCAATGTCTCCAGTAAAGGACACTTGTAGACAACCAACTCAATCAAAAACTCTAGTTCGGCAAGGCCCTAACAACCCGCAACTTAGAGCACGCACATATGCACAAATGTTGAAGGTTCTTCACGCCCGATGTACTGCTTAAACTTTTCCGTAGCTATGCACCCTTCTATGGAGAAGTCTTGCATCTAATAACAATGCACCCGTGACTTGAATCTCAAGTAGTTTGTGCAGTGCTTCACTCAAAGTATTTTTTTAGTTTCTTCAAGGCATGGCATGGCAAGGAGTACTCCCAGTGCACGAAAGGTTAACTCACTCGAAGAATACTAATTGGTTGAGGACCCCAAGAGATCCTACCTCATCACATCCTATCGTTTGAATAGACTTGCAGGCATCCGTTGATGATTCCACTAGTAATCACAACATACCAAGAAGCTCAATATCAATAAGCTTGAAGCAACTGATTACTATCCGTGTCCTCAAGCTAGATGGTTTGGATAATCTCTCAAGGTCACATGCGGTCAACATAAATGCTCCATCAAGTTGAATGTCTTGCAATCAAGATTAACCAAATGTTAAAGTGGATAGAATTTTCAAGCTGCATAGTGGTGATCCTCTCAAGTTGAAATTGTAAAGGTCTAAAGAACGAAAAGAAGGCGGTAGCTGCATGAGGGGCTGCGGTCTAGCCGATACAAAATAATATCTTTTAGAATAGAAAGGGGCCCAACTCTGTAAGCAGTGCAGCGATATTGGGAAGACACAATGCCAGCTTCTTCAATCTAGATAGTCTTCCAATCCGCCCCAAGTCATATGTGTGCATCAGGTCTAACGAGGGTCAACATTCTGAGCCTTAGGATAGGATTAAACCTACCAAGCTGGTACGCTTTGAGAGATTTAGGACTACGTATAGTGAGCAAGATTTAACATGCATACAGAATAAAGTAGATGGAAGCTCAACCAACTCTTCTATCTCATCATATCATGTTGAGCCAAGCATTGATAGGTGAGAAAATACATAAATTGGACAGGCGAGATTCTATGGCCAAAAATTTTAGGGATCTTTAGAGCTTACTTTTGGCAATTTGGTAGGTTCTAGCCCTTGTCTCATCGACCTTCATCAAAGCTTCCTACTAGGATTTTACTTCGTAAAGATTGCAATGATAAACAAGAATTTTAAATTTTTTTTTTTGACAGACATGGAAGTGACGCGCAAAATGTAATACACATAAAGGAGCTGAAGATATCCCATTTGCAGGTCGAGATCCTAACGCGGATCCTCAATGTGTTATCACTCCTTGGGTCATTGATTGTAGGGCGAACCTACAACTGGATTGGCTGCAATTACGTGATTGTGTTGGTGGGGCCCATCTTTTTCACCAGATGCTAGCTTGTGGGCTTCACCCGCAACCACGTCGGCATTAGCCACCCCTCATTATCACCCCTAACTACATTGCCGAGATCTCACCTATATTGTGTCATGGCAAACTCGGCTTATGCCCTGAGATATTCACTCATTTTCTTCTTCTTTTTTAATTTTATTTTCCTAATTTGGCAGCACATTCAATGTGAAAGAGACAAAAGTTGATGACAAATAAAAAATAAAAATATGCTACAAAATTTTTAAAAAAAAGAAAAAGAAAATAAGTGAGTAACTTAAGAAAGAAGCTAAGCTTGGCAAGATAAAATGCAAGCGAGGCCTCTGCGATATAAATAGGAATGATTATGAGGGATAGTCAACACCAATATTGGCAAATAAGTGTCCCAAAAGGAGGACGACATAGTTGCGGGCAAAGCCCATGTGCAAGCGATATAGAGAGGGACTTACTTTGATCAAGCGAAAGGAAGATTGTTCATTGGCTTTTTATTTATTTCCTCGAGTCTGAACAAGGTCTACACAATTAATTTCCATTTTCATTACATTTTTTTATTTCTTTATTATTTTTTACTCTTTTTTTTTTAAAGGGGACATGGACTAGGCTCGGTCCGAATATAAACATACTTGTCGAGAGGCATGTTTTGCAAAACTACTTTTCCACTTAAATTAGAGTGATGAGTTGTTTTGCATCAAGCGGTGCTTGGATGGGTGGAAGATTGTTGAATTGCCGAAAATAAATAGGGTCCCTATAATTAAAGAGGATTGTCCTATAAAATAAGCAAGGTTCCTTAAAAAAGGAAGATTGTTCATTAGCTTTTTATTTATTTTACTCTGGCGTCTGAACAAGGTCTGCACAATTAGTTCAAGCTCATTTTACACTATAATCACAAGAAGCGCACACTTAGTACATTTTCAATTATACCAAGCCCATTTTCTATTATCTCTTTTTCTCTCTTTTTGTTATTACACACTACACACACACATTCATAATATATATATTCTTTGTTATTCACAGAATCGAACAAACTTACTCATTCATCTATTCTAAATAAATGCAAGCAAGATCAATGTTCAAGCCTCCATCTGCTTAGCCAGAAGACCTTTGGCCGTCACCGGACTGCCTCGGTCGGCCACTATCTCAACTACTAGTCATTCAATACTTATGCACAACCACAGCATGGTCGAAACAAACAAATAGAAAGGAACACGATGAACAAACCGGTGCCAATGAGTTCAGAGATTAGCACTGATGCTGTCGTTTTCAAGTTAACTCCTCTTTGACCTCTCCGACGACCACCATTGAAGGCAGCAGGAAGACACGCCAACACAATAGGGTGGAAACAAAACAAAAAAAGGAAGAAGATGTGGTCAGATTCAATCTCAGCAACAAGGAAATCCGACTGAAGTCGTGCTTAGCAATCAATACGCACTCAAAATAATCAAACAATCAGAAACACATCTATGCAAATTCAGTATAAGAATTCGGTTGAACATATGGTGTGCAATTGATTGATGGTTCAGGCTAAACCAACAACGGATGCTCGCAATCAGAGAAACAAACTCAAGTAGATCGACTCAACGGAGGATTCAACATCTGAGCAGCGGAACCTGTGGAGGAGCTCCAAACTGGACCTCAGCATGCCTCGGGATCCCAGTCTCGAGAACAAGGGTACACGCATGGCTCTGGAACGGCGAGAAACGGCAGGCAAAGATGGCTGGAGGCGTCGGGAGGGCGATGGGGCAAGTCCTCTCTAGTTATAAAGCAGACTCAAAACTCTTTCAGTGACCGAAATAGAGAGGAGATCTAAGGAGCCACGACGCGCGAATTCTGCGAGATTAATGGGTGGACCTGGTGAATTCATATTTGATGGGCTTAAGGGAATGGGCTGCGCACAGTGGGATGGTTTGTATTGGGCTGTGCAATAATATGCGTGGGGGCGCAAGTCGGTTTATTATTAGGGAAAATGATGCAAATAGTCACGGAGTTTTGCCTTAATATTCAATGTGATCTATAAACTTTAAATTATTCAATGTCACCTCTTAACCTTAGAATTCATTCAATCTTCAAATTTGATACTGAACACTTAAAAGTCCATACTTAACGAGTGAAATATATTGTACATTAAGACCACATCATTGCAAAATTTTGATTCTTTTTTGTCAAAATTGCAAAATTTTGGTTGACCGTCAAATTAAGAAAAATTTTGCCATCATTTGAACTTAATTCTTAAATTAAAATAAGTTGCGCAAAAGCATCATCATGTTACAAATTTTGTGAATTACTACGTTAGAGTTGAAATTAGAGTTGCATGTCATTGAAGGCACTATAGCTAAAACTATCATTGATTATATATTAGAAGATTAACTTTTTGCGTAATATCGAGGAAAGCTCTCGCTCACGTGTTGTTCAAAATGACCAGCTCTCATACAATTTTACATCAAATACATGAAACCTATGAACCGTGTAACTTGTTCCCAAGTTCTCTTCCCCGACGATTTTCTGAGGAGGGAGAGCAGCTCGCTTTTATAAGACAAGCTTCCGTGCAGACAACAGCACGGAAGCCTAGGCACACCTCACACCGAGGGACACTCTCAAGGGTATGGCTCGGGACATCTTCCTGAGAAGAGGCTTCACGTGCATTTGGTTGCGGAGTATGGCAGGTTCAGCTGCCACATCGGGTCAAATAGGACTCTTTGACGTCCTCCAGCAATAGAGTGGCGCCTCTTCACTCCTACAAGCATTGTTCATTATTGCCATCCCATCTCAGTGATTCAACCTGTTATTCAGAACAAGATATCCACAATGTCATAATCATCATTTGTGTGCGTGTGTGCATGTGAGAGAGATCTTACCAAGGATGGGTTTAGCGACCACATCAGATCAGATGGGACTCTAGGACATCGTCCAGCAACGAAGTGGTGCCTCGACAAAGACTTCACCCACTAAGAAGCCTTGTTTATTATCGCCATACCATCTCAATGATTCAATCTGTAAATCAGAATAAGATATCCACAACATTATTATCATCATTTGTGTCCGTGCGCACGAGAGAGATATCTTACCAAGGATGGGGCATTTTTTTGATAAACCACCGATTTGATACTTATGTACATAAAAGGCTAGAGTATGTGAGACATGATCATTGGAAGCATGTCAAAAGAGGTCTTCAAAGATGAGGCATCACAAAGGTTGCTTTGAAGCACTTGAAGGACCAGTAAGAAAGAAGAAACTGAGTTAGCTAAGGCATGGTGCATACTTGCACAATTTGCATTTAACACACTCCCATACTAAGAAATGTTATCAATGGCAAGGTTTGTTAGAATTGATTTTCTCTAGGAGCGCGATCATACACACTCCATCGGTGATTACTTAACTATTTGAGAAATTTAAAATTTAGACCATTAGGTTGTCAGTGATTTTGATGGATGGAAACATCGATGTCAATTTCACAGTATCAAAAATACCTATTGCATGTTTTTTATAAAACCTTAAAGGAGGTAGATAAACATTTATTTACTACTAAAAATTATAGGTTGTTCTATCAGGTTCATATCTCTTTCCTATTATAAATTAAAGTAGTTGCACTTACCATTGACTGTAAAGACCTCCAACATTTGTTGAACTTAGTCATCTAGCATACATGTTTTCTTAAATGCCTCTGAATGAGAGAATTAGCATTGTTTGAGCAAGTGAACAAACTAATGCAGAAAAATAATATTGTCTATATAATTAACTATTTGGTAAATATGAGTGCTGCACGTGAAAATTATGTTTTCCATATATTAATGTCTGTTTTTACAAGAAAATATGCAACTCTTATATGAATGGACATACTATTTTACTAAAAATAAAATGTTACCCTTAACAAGAAGACATAACTATATTAATTTACTTTGAAACACATTAGTTTATAATTACAAAAGAACAATATATAGACCAAAAAATCATAAATTGATTTCAAACATTGTATCTCATGATTATTGCATCTATACAAAATATAAAGTTAAATTATAAAGAAGATTGGAAACACCTTAAACGCTTTACTGTTTAAAAATCTAATCTTAATTTTTAAGCTTGCATTGAGTTTTTCCTCTGAGCAATGTCAAAGTTTCAATCAATACGTTTTTCCACGGAAAGTTATGTATTCTTTTGACGTAGTCCTGTTATATGCTTATGTTAGTCTTAATGATAAAATGATTCTACACAAGAACTATTATCATGATTTTACACAAGAACTATGTTGTACCTTACATTTTTTTTATTCTATTTATATTGTGGAGTAATAAAATATGTATGACTTGCTTATTTTTCGTGCAAAATGTTATATTATTGAAGCACTTAATATTGCAATTATACATTTTAAAATTAGATTATCATATTAGTAAAATATCAACTGACAACTCTCTTTATTTCTATCTTACACATTCAATCTCATTGTTGACAACAAACTATTCTTTTGTACGATAAGAAGAGAGCTTCCTACGTAAATAGGGAATACGGAACTACTTTTTGAATACAAATAAACATATGGAAGTGGGCTGTTGTTTTTTAATTAGGACAAAAAAATTCAAATCAAAATTGGCACATGACCTTGAAGTTGATGCTTTTTTAGGAAATTTGGCTATTATTTTTCAATCTTATCTTCTATATCTTATATTTTGTAGATATCTAACACTTCTTTTAGGCGATCGTTATGCAGACCAAAATCAATCTAGGCCTGACTGTTATGCCCAATGCGTCATCTAAGGCCCATACATAAATTACAATATGTGATGAAACGTTAGGGGTGGCCACGCAAGGCTTGGTCCAAAGTAAGGTGAATCTGGTCATTTAATGGAAGGCCATTGCTCAAACTTGCCCAATTGAACCAAAGTTAGGCGAACTAGACCACTTATATATATAATTATTTATTATCAGAGCCAATGGGGTAGATATAGTGACTCTTTATAAGTTTCTTTTGACACTTGAGGCGATTTACCTTTGTGGAATTCTTCCTTAGTTCTTTACGTATCTGTTGTGGTCCCGGCAGTAAAACCCAAGTTGGGTAGTGAGACCGTTGGTCAGCATTAGTTATCGAACCATAGGGAGAATAAAGTAGTCTCGTGCAAATGAACTTATTAAGAAGATCCATGTCTTCTTCTAGTTCTATATCACAGATGTCCTTAGATCAAGGTCCTATAAATAGAGAAGAGATTAGCATAGAAGATTTTAATAAGTCTATTGAAAATTGGATCATTCCAAAAGTAAAAATTACTCAAATTTATGAGCATTCTAATTGGAAGATTTTTGGAAAAAATAACTACGTTATTGCAACCGAAGAACGTGATGTTCCTCTTTCAAATTCCTTCTCTTCCATACAACTCTTGAATAGAGATTCTATAAAGAAACATGCTCAGAAATGGAATTATATTCATATCGGTCTTGTCCAAGTAGGGGCAAAATCCCTTACTAAAGAAGGCCTAGACACTTCTTTACTCCTCGTCTTTAGAGACGCTAGGCTTCTAAAATATGATGACTCCATCCTTGGAACCGTAGAAACCAGTCTCTGCAACGGTCCGATCCATTTTGATAGTCACCTCGGTTTTACTGTTTCCCTTAAAGATAAAAACATTTTAAAATCCCTTACTTTGCAAATAAAAACTCACAATTATTCTATAGCGGAAGGATCCATTCCTCTTGCAATCATCTACAAAGTTTATTACAAAGTAATGAACTCTGCCTTTGGCAATAAAGCTTTTAAAATCAATCCTAAAAGAGAAACACTTCTTTTACAAACTGACATTTTTAGAGCCAATAGTATTATTCCTAGAATTATTCAATGGAGCCAAGTCACCCTTCCCGAGCAATGGGAGTTGGAAAATCATGTCCCCCAACAAATTGTTCGCAATTCAGACCCCACTAATATTATCCAACATCCAAAAGGAAGAGTTACTATTCAATTCTCCAAGATGTCTTTTGATACTCTAAGAAGATCCTGTAATATTAGGACAATACCTTCTTTCCACTCATCCTCTTCCAGAAGATCCATTGATTTTAATTCTACTTTACCTTCAAATATCGTTCAAAATGAAGCTCAACCTGGTGCTCCTCTTCCCACTAGTGTTAGTGGCATTGACAATAGATCAGGAATATCTAGACCGATATACCAGCAAGAACAAAGTCCCGATTATCCTGAACCCACCCCTTCGGAAATGGCTGATCCAGAAATTAATGTTTTATCTGAGGAATTCGTTCCCAACAAAGCCCTTTTGAATCAAGAGTTTAATTCTTTTGAAAATACTGAAATTAGAAAATGGTTCTTTCTAAATTTCCAAGACTAAGCAAAACATATTAAAAAAGAGTATTATGAATACATGTATGAACATGAGATTCAAATACCCTTTTTTGATTGGCTTGAAAATTCCTTTTTAAAAACCAAAGAAATTTATAATTTGGATCAATTTTACAAATGGAAATTACATGATGGCCAAATCATAGAATCCAATCATCCACCTCTTCGACAAATCAAGATTCCTCACAAAGATACCGAGGTCATTGCTTCCCCTTTTAAAACTTTCTCGGAAATTGATGGTATAGGAATTAAGAAGATTGTTGAGCAGAACAATTACTCCAACCAACATCTTCATACTATTGGTAAACAATTGGATAGGTTAGAATCCTCTATTTCTCATATTAACACTCGCCGAAAGTTTTGAAAACTCCCTTGTTTAAAAATTTTGAACTACCAAAAAGCCCTAGCATAGATTTTACTAAAGCTTTGGAAGAAAGAAAAAGGCTTTCGAGAGGAAAATCGACTTTTACTTCTAGCTCCGTGACCTTAGATACTCCTAAAATAGGAAATATGATTATAAGAGATACCCCAGACCAAATCAATGTTTTGGATCAATCTGATATTGAATCTATTCCTGAAATCAATAAAATCACTTGGAAAGATCCACAAAAATTGTATTATTCTAGAGACACACCTCCTGATATTGCTTTCAAAGAATCGAGTGTCAATACTCAACACAAATATTCTTCAAATTCAATCTATGAATGGAACATAGACGGAACCTCTGAACAAAATCTTTTGAATATTCTGAGTTAGATGGTTATGCTTGCTAATACTTATAAAACCATACCCGATACTAACGACCAATCAAAGGCTTACCTTTTAATAGCTGGTTTTACTGGTCAATTGAAGGGATGGTGGGATAATTATCTTATTGATGAGCAAATATCACAAATTCTTAATGCTTATAAGTTAGATGATAATGGTCGTGCTATTGTAGATGAAAATGACCAACCCATCCAAGATGCTGTAAATACTTTTTTATATTCCATTTCCCAACATTTCATAGGTGATCCTTCACACATTCGTGATAAGAATCTAGATCTTCTTTCCAACATGAAGTGTAAATCCCTTAGAGAATTTAGGGAATACAAAGATGTTTTCTTCCAAAGAGTTCTTCTCCGGTTCGATTGTAATCAACCCTTTTGGAAAGAAAAATTCCTTACCGATCTTCCTAAACTTATAGGAGAACAAGTTCGCGATAAGATAAGGGAAGAACATAATGGACAAATCCCTTATGATCTCCTTTCTTATGGTGAGCTAGTTTCCTATGTTTATAAGATTGGAACACAATTGTGTACCAACATACGTCTTCAGAAACAACTCAAAAAGGAACAAAAAACCTCAAACAAAGGTTTGAGAGATTTTTGCGCCCAATATGACCCATCTTTTATAAGTCCAAAAAATAGAAAATCTTCTAAAACCAAATGTTCGGACAAATGCTCAAACGATTGCCCTCAATGCTCTTCAAAAAAACCAAGGAGAAATTTCAATAGATCTAATAGATCTTACAATAAGGATAACAAAAGACAAAATTCCAATAAGACAAAGAAGAACTCTTACAAAAACATTGAATGTTACAATTGCGGTAAAAAATGCCATACTGCAAAATTTTGCAAAATTAATAAAAAAACTCAATGAATTACATCTTGAAGAAGAAACTTTCAATAATCTCCTCCAAATCATGGCGGAAGAAAGCAATTCTTCAGACGATTCGGATACAGAAGATGGCCTCAAGGTTAATGACCTCGAAACCTCTTCAGAATCTGATGGGGATAATTATCAGGATTCCTTTGAAATAAATGTTTTGACCGAGGAAGAAGAAATTATTTTGCAAAAAATCGATCAAATGAAAGATCCCCAAGCCAAGGTAAGATTTCTTAATAGCCTCCAACCTTCCATAGTACCTATACTCCAATCCAATATTCCTTATAACCTATCCACCATTTTAGACAGAGGAAAAAATGTTATTTCTCGACCTATTTCTTTAAATGATCTTAATCATGAGATTAATAATCAAAAATTAGAAATTCAAAACCTTAAAAATACTCAAATCAAAATGCAAAATGAGATATTAGAAATGAAAATAATTTTTTCTAAACAGAACCAGGAAGATTCTCCTAGCCCTACGGATCTGGGATTTTTACTTTTGCTTTCAGAAATAACAAATAGAAAATGGATAATCCACATTTCCATAAAAATCAATAAAGAATTTGTGTTAGAAATAACAGCCCTTTTTGATACTGGAGCGGACCTTAATTGTATAAAGGAATGTCTCATACCTACAAAGTATTTTGAAAAAACCATTCATTCTTTGAAAACAGCTTCTGGTGATAGGTTTCAAATCAATTACAAGATCCCTGAGGCAAAAGTCATAAAGGATAATGTTTATTACAAAACACCTTTCATTTTAGTCAAAAATATTAAACAAGATGTCATACTAGGGACACTTTTCATAAGACTGATACAACCTTTTACGGTTGATGAAGAAGGCATTTAAACTCAATTTTTAAATAGAAAGATTGTTTTTGAATTCATTAGCAAACCACAAACTAGCAACTTAAATTCTCTCCATGAACATTCTATTTCTGAGATAAATTGTATAATCCAAAATAAGGAAAACCATCTTCAATTCTTAAAAGAAGATCTTGGTTACAAAAGGATTGAGCAAAATCTTTTAGATCCTAGCATCCAAAGGAAGGTTTCCAACCTTGAATCATGTATAAAAAACTCAATTTATTCTACTATTCCTAATGCTTTTTGGTCAAGAAAATGTCATGTCGTTGGTCTTCCCTATGAACCAGATTTTTCTGAAAAAAACATTCCCACCAAGGCACGACCCTCCCAGATAAATCACGAAGTCATGAATTTTTTTCAAAAGGAAATTCAAGAACTTCTTAATAAAAAACTCATCAGGAAAAGCCAATCCCCTTGGAGTTGCTCTGCTTTCTATGTCAACAAAAATGCTGAGTTAGAAAGAGGAGTCCCTCATCTTGTTATTAATTACAAACCTTTGAATGACGCCCTAAAATGGATAAGATATCCTATCCCTAATAAAAAAGATTTATTGAATAGACTCCATAATTCAAAGATATTTTCTAAATTTGATATGAAATCAGAATTTTGGCAAATCCAAATCGAAGAAAAAGATAGGTATAAGACTGCTTTTACTGTCCATTTTAGACAATATGAATGGAATGTATTGCCTTTTGGTTTGAAAAATGCCCATTCTGAATTCCAAATGATTATGAATAATATATTCAATTCATACTCAGATTTCATAATAGTCTACATAGATGATGTTCTGGTTTTTTTTTTAATATTGATCAACATTTCAAGCATATTGGCCACTTCATTAACATAGTAAAAAAGAATGGCATTGCTGTGTCTCCTAGCAAAATATCTCTTTTTCAAACCAAAATCAGATTCCTTGGACACCATATCCATCTGGGAACTATCATACCTATTGAAAGATCAATAATTTTTGCTGAAAAATTTCACGAAGAAATCAGAGATAAAAACCAATTGCAAAGATTTTTTTGAAGTTTGAATTATTTTATAGATTTCTTTCCCAATATCAACATTAGTTGCAAACCTCGTTTATGGTTTGTAAATCAAAAGATGTTTTCTATAATGCACTTGTATTTCTTATGCAAATTTAAATATCTATACTTATGACTTTCAATTAATGCAATATTTTATTTAACATTTCCTGCTGTCTATTTAAATTATCGCTCATACCCCACAATCGGCTGGTTTAACTGCTTGTGGTTAGTGATTTAATTACCTGTCTATACCCCACAATCGGCCGGTTTAACCGCCTGTGGTTGATGATTTAATTACCTGCAATTTATTTATGCATTTTTATTTAAATATGAGCATTTATTGACGTCTTTCAATTAATGCAATACTTATTCTTACTGTTTTACCTTTATGCTTACAATTATATTCCATTTCTCTCAATTATAATTTTGCTTCATCTGCTTTATTTCATCATCACCATTAGTTAAGTCAACAATTTTACTTACTGTTTAATCACCATTAATTAAGACTAAGGTTAACACTAATCTTAATTAAGTCTGTCTTAATCTTCTGATCTTTCTCTTTATAACACCCTAGATCCTTGGCACGTTGATTTGCTTTATTTCATCATCACCATTAGTTAAGTCAACAATTTTACTTACTGTTTACTTACTGTTTAATCACCATTAATTAAGACTAAGCTTAACACTAATCTTAATTAAGTCTGTCTTAATCTTCTGATCTTTCTCTTTATAACACCCTAGATCTTTGGCACGTTGTATGGTATATATATATATATATTCATTTTAACATCATATTGTATATATTTATTCCTTTCTACTATGCCAAGTAACATCATATTGTATATATATTCATTTTAACTCTTTTTTTTTTCTATTTTGAAGAAAAAGGTTCTTTTTATAACTAAAATAGGAGAGAGGTGCAACCAAGATAGCTACCTTTTTTGGATTTTACTTTCTTGCAGAATGTTATATTTTAATTATATCTACTCAATTCAACGATGAATGAGTTTGTCACTATAACCCACCTTTATATTAGAAATCAAGAATCTCTTCACATAAGGAAGATAATGGGAAAAGGACAACACATGTGTCACAACTTTTGTATAATGTTCACTTGAGTGTTATACCTTTTCTTCCAATCATTTTAGTGCTATAACTTATATACGATGCTCACTTGAAAGTCATAAATTTTTTTTTATCACTTGAGTACCGTATAACTTTTTAATGGATTACTTGAGTATCATAACTTTTTAAAAATGTTTACCGTAAGTGATATGCCACATCATATTTTTGGCATTTGAGTAAATGTTCATAAATTTTTTTAGTATTTAAGTGATTGAAAAAAAAAAAGTTATAGCACTCAAAGGAGTACCATATGAAAGTTATGACACTTATAATGTCCTTATTCCTATAAATAATGTTCATAAAAAATTTAAGTATTTAAGTGATTGAAAACAAAAGTTATAGCACTCAAAGGAGTAAGTTATGACACTAATAATGTCCTTATTCCAATGAGGATATAAATCCTACAAAAGCCAGCCATTCTGGGATGAAACCAGAATACCTTGCGCTTCCCCAACAAGAATACGCAGAATTACTGGCACAGGGTCTTATTGAACCTTCTGACTCTCAATAGGCATGTGAAACTTTCTACGTCAACAAGCAAGCATAACAGAATCGTGGAAAAATGAGATTAGTAATTAACTACCAGCCTCTAAATCAGTTCCTTCAAGATGATAAATTCCCACTGCCCCACCGAAATTCTCTTTTTCTTAGTCTTGCCTAAGCAAAAATCTATTCAAAGTTTGATCTCAAGACAGGATTTTGGCAATTGGGTATTGACCCAGCAAACAGACCCAAAACCAAGTTCTATATCCCAAACAAACATTTCCAATGGACAATTGTCCATTTTGGCCTCAAAATTGCATCATCCCTTTTCCAGAAGGTCATGTACAAAATTTTTGAGCCCATTCTTCCCAATTCTCAAATCTATATCGATGATATCCTTCTTTTCAACTCTAATGAAGAATCTTATTGTCAACACTTGACACAATTTGCTAATATCGTCAAGAAGCATGGAATAATGCTTTCCCAGAAAAAAATAATTCTTGCACCTTAAGAAATTGAATTCCTTAGCATGCGCTTAAAAGAAGGAACCTATTGCCTAGAACCTCATATTGTTGATGAACTTCATAAATTTCCTAAAAAAGATCTCACCACTAAGCAAATCCAGCAATTTCTTGGCATTGTCAATTATCCACAGGATTTTGTTCCCTACATTTCAAAAAGACCACTTTAGCGAATGCTCAAGAAAAATCCTCCTCCATGAGGATCAAAGCAAACTCAAGCTGTCTCTCAGTTTAAGCAGACCTTGCAACACCTTCCTCTTTTAAGAATCCCCTCCACTGGCAAACGAATTATACAAACTGATGCCAGTGACAAATATTGGGCAGCCATTCTTTTTGAAGAAATTGATGGGACCAGGCATATTTGTACCTACAAAAGTAGACAATTCTCTTAGGTAGAGATCCATTACCACTCCACTTTCAAGGAGATACTTACAATCAAGTATGTCATCAAAAATTTTGAGTTTCACCTCATTGGACACTACTTTCTTGTAAATGGACATGCCCTCATTTCCTCAAATGTTAAAGTTCAAGCATAAGCAAGTTCCTTACCCACAGTTGCTTCGATGGACTGAATGGTTTTCAAAATACTCCTTTGACGTTAAACATATCCCATGAACTAAGAATGTCCTAGTCGATTTCTTGTCCAGGCCAAAAGAATCCTTAGAGGCAATCAACATGTATGTCAAAAAGGAATCGCTCCTGGAAACATACTGCACCACCAACATACAAGGTGGCTGGCCAAGTCTCAAGTACCCTTTTGATGTCCCCTTGGTAATTCGACATAATGTTTTGAAAGAAAGACTTCATAGATTAATGTGGGAATATCACCTCTAAATTTTTCAAATGTATGGCGAATTAATGCTCAGGCTAGAAGGACTCCATCCATAATATCCATTCATTCATCCTCTCCAATGGTCTCTTAATGATGAATTTCCAAAAGACTTGAAATGGTTATTTGGTACATGTTCAACCTGTACACCATAACCATTGAATTTCCTAATAAAATTTTACAGGTTCTTAACAAAGATGGAGCTAGTCATGATCATAACCAAAAATATCTCTTGGATGTTTTCACATGGTTTAAACCGCTCAAATATTGGAAGGAACTCTTCAAAGTCTAGAATTGTCAAGGAAGGCTTGAACCAGAAAGACACACTGTTGTCCTGTTCCATCGACTATAGACATATCGCCATCTCATCGGATGGATCTCTAACAAACCTTCTATCGTAGGAACTCCATCCTATCGACCCCAAGTTTTTCAAGAAGTTGCACGAATTCACCAGACACTCCTATAGTCGATCACCACCAGAAAGCCTACATCTCGAGAACTTAAAAGAATCCTATGTCAAGAAAATCAAATCATTCCACCAAAAGCATGGCCGCCTGCAAATGTCCCTATGTCTTGGGATCACCTCGAAGCTTGGGATCCTATGAGAAACGAAATCTAAGAGGCTCTCAATATATTCTAACAAAACAACATAGACTCCTCCACCCCCTATGACCCTTGGGGGGCGCACTCTCTCAAGACCCTTAGGGGGAATCATTTCCCCAAAATCATGCCCCTTCTCCGATTTTTCGGTGCTAGCTCTTCTTGTCCACCCAACCTGTTGGCAGAAGAAATCAAGAATCTCATCCGTGCCTTCAAAAAAGAAAAAGACGGAAGCTTTAGTCTATCAGAGGTAGACAAAGACGCTCCACTCAAAGAACAGCTAACTCATCATAGCTCTGATGATTTAGACTATAACTACAATGCTAGAGACAAAAGAGACAAATAAAAGCCACTCCGAAATTATTGTAGCACCGGTCACTGTTCACTATTCACTGTTCACCTAGTCAATTGTTCATTATAGCATGAGGCACAAAATTAGTATTTATAGTTTGTCACGAGATTTCTTTAAGACTCCCTATATTTGTAGCCCATAAGTGACTAGTATGTTCCTATAATTGTGTCCTAGCATGGCTAGACTGCCTACTCTTGTCGTTTGTATCCTCCTCTGTCTATATAAGCAATGAGTCTCCATTGTAAAAACCAAAGAGTGAAATAAGAAGTGTGTTGTGTACTCTACTTTCAACATGATCTTTTAAACACTCCCATTCTTTTTTAGTTCATAATAGTGGTTCTGAACAAACACTATGATTGAGAAAAATCCTAGAGTATACTCTGCATTTGCCCGTATGGGATCCTGTGCATCAGAAATTCCGATATCCTAGATATTACTATGGTCTAAGTTCATAGCTTGAGAAGGAACTTGGTGGTTGACAGGCAGTCCCCATTAAGGCTAGGAAGAGATGTGTGTGGGATAGCATACTTGTCACAAATTTGCGACTCAAGTTATTGAATTTAGATTATAGGCAACCTTATGGCATCAAAGCCATGGATTTCTTTGAATCATTTTAGTTTATTCAAACCTTTCGTTTTGACACTAGAAGAAGGCCTCCTTTCCCATGGATACATCAGATTCTTCCACAACTTTTCCCATTTCCCTTACCTCAAATCTCTCACTCCAACCTCCTCCAGAACTTCACAAGTCTCCCTGCTCGAAAATAGACTATCTCTATGAGGTTGCCTACCTCACTGAGAATAGTAAGATCTCAGAAACCCAACTCCCTATGATGAATCCCTACACTGCTTTCGCCAAACCACCCTCTTTCTCTCTACTTCGATCTATTAAACATTTGATCAAACACACTCCTCGTACAGTCAAGGAGTATGTCCAATTCTCCCGATTTGATCAACACCCTATCTAGGCAACTGAACAATATCAGTTTGTCACTCTTCAAATTCCACCTGAGTTTCTAGCTCAATGGATTCACTAAGGCTATACTCATCTCCATTTTGGAGCCATTCGCCTTGCTATAACTTTTCATGGCCGAAAAGGCTTACCAGTCGCTGCAAGGATTGCCCTTCTAGACACTAGATTTTTGGAATACCAGCAAGTTTGTGTCGGCACCATCTAAACAACAATGAATGCATGAACTGTTTTTGTTACACTATTCCCAAATTTCAACATTGCTCTTACTGATCCCAATTTGCTTACTACTCTTGAAGTCTAGCTACAGATCAGTGAAGCTCCTTAGACTCTTCAATCAATTGCTGCTACTTTACATTACCAAATGATCTATCGTGTCCAAAACCATGCCATTGACCTCAACATCCCAAGCTCTAAAGATGCTATTGTCATCTCGATTGATCATGACCAAACCTCCTGTATCCATGTCCCTCGCTAGATCCCACAAAATGAGCTTATCAAGCTCCTCCCTAATAGTTGGGTTACTAACTACGAAAAACTTCACCAGAGTTGCAAACTAGTTCACTCGATAGAAAGATGGTATTGTTTCCATCAAGTTTAGTAAGGCCACTAAAGAGGAACCCTCCTCTATATTCCCTACCATCCTTCACTTTACACCCTGTCCTACTGATCCAGTATTGTGTGAACCAGACAATAATCAATTTGTCTAATCCTTTGGTTCACAAGGTTAGCCAATCCACTTCTTCAAAGATCCCACTGGACACTGTTTCTAGGATCCTGATTGTGCTTGTTCTTCATGCACAAAATTTCAAGATGACGATGACAGGCATTCTTCCAAAAAGAAAAAAAAGAAAGAAACCCCTTACCAAAGGTATCTTGATAGAGATCCAACTGTTGAACCCCTTGGAGAAGAAGATGGTAAATACCAATTTATTGTCTCTTATGGATCACCCAAGTCTCCTAAGGTAACCTCATCTCCATCCCCTTGTAAGCCAACCCCTCTTTTTGAACCACCACCAGCCAAACCCATGACTACTTCACCTTTTTATAAGTCGATCCGGAAACGGGTAAAAAAGAACCCCTCATGTCCCATAAACTTACCCAGGCTAGATATTTGTATACTTACGCCCTGACCACCTCCTGTTCTACCTAGCATATGCATGTTTTCCCCTAAGGACTTCCCTCCACTTGAGGCCAAAGATTCTGGAACCAGCGCATGGAAATTCCCTCCATTGGAAAAGTTCTCCGATCCACACCAACGATGTCAGCACTCACCCAAGATACCTAACCCCATTGGCCTTGATGCTCAAGGACAGCGCAAGCAGCCCTCAGCTGCTGAAACTATCTTAAATTGGCAGATTGAAAATGCATTGGCCCAAAATGAGATCCTTGGAACTGTTGCTACACGACTTGAACGTGTAGATCAGAATACTGCATTATCTTGCAAGATACTGAAAGACTTCTAGAAAAGGCTTCATCTGCTGGAAACTAAGTAGACACCCCCCAGCCATTACTTAGAATAACAGAGACCAGAAATTGAAAAGCTCAAGCGACAAATCTAAATTCTCAAAAGCCAACAGTCATTTACTCCTGTCGACCAATCATTTTTCCCTTCTCCTTCCTTACCGTTGAAATCCGAATCTTCCCCTCTTGGGGCATTCTCCTCATTTGCTGCTGTCTTAAGCTCAGCTGCCCCTTCTCCGTAGAATAATTTCTTGATTCTTCGAGAAAAACTCCACAAGCTTAAGCAAAAGCAACATAAATCCCCGACTCCCATTAAGTCTTCGATATCACCACCTGGTACACTAGAGCACCCTCCTAGTGAGCAACCACCTAGTACCATGACCATTTCTAATCTGCTTGGAAACTTCCTTCAACACGAGATCCCTTCCATTTCTGCCATTAAGCCATTCTAAGCTAGGCAAATTGAAACCTCTTCCTATTCAGATTATGATATTTTGATAGGATCATCTTCCTCAGAAGAAACTTTGTTCATGGTAGACAATGTTAAAGAAGAAGAAATGTTTTCTAAACCAGAAATACACCACCAAGACTAGCCCGACGCAACTCAAACTTTTTCTGCATCATCATCTAAAGTCTACTTCACCCTAGATGATATCCCATATTATAAGTAGCCCGAGAGGCTCCAAGAATTCCATGCCTAGTTCACTACTGGACATATTTCAAAGCCCAACACTTATGATATTCTCTTGGAATTTACCAGCCACTTTACCGAAGCCCTTAAAGAGTGGTGGCACACTGTCTCAAAGCAAGACCAATTGTACCTGTTGACACAGCCTTTGGATAGTGCCATCCAGATTATCCATATGTATTTCATTGGAAAGCTTGAAAATTTGAAAGAACTCAAACGAAAGGAGTTCTTCGAATGAAAGTGTTGTTCTTTACAACGCAAAGACCTTGATCGACACTTCCAAGCTATGATCAAGCTATTATATTTGCTTGGAGCAAATTGGAATCTCAAAAATCTTCTTGGCGTCCATCCCAAAAGAAGTTAGCCAAGCTGTAGAAAAATCCCTCCAACAAAGACAGAAAAGTTTGACCGAAGCCACCCTTGGCGAAATCCAGCAAGCCATCCACATTGCCATCGAAGAACTTTGCCTTCGCTGAAAAGTTTTTCGAAGCTATCTCAAAGAAAATAGGCATCTTGATAAGGCATGCTTGAAACTAAAGTTAAATACCAAATGTTCTAAGGATTGTTTAGATCCTTCCTGCACAGGCTACAAAAAGAAGAGACATTTTAAACGACTCTCTTTCAAAAAGACACGCAAAGTAAAAGGTAAAGGAAAGTGGAAATTTTTGCACAAACGCCGTCATCACTCTTCCAAGAAGTGAGGTAAAGACAGATGTTATGTCTGCAACAAAAAAGGACATTTTGCCAAAAATTATCTGAAGGCGGAGAAGGGCGGAAGCCACTTGATAGACAAAATTGCCAAAAGCACTAGAATCCAACTTGACGACTCTGATATTGAGTATGTCTTCTCCCTAGATGATCAATTGTTAGAGAATACTCTTTGTGCTATCCAAACGTATAGCTCAGACTCAGCCTCAGATTCTGATAATGATGTGTTCACTTTCTTCTCTAATTTTCCTGACGAAATTCAGATCACTGAACCAGTCTATCACCCATACATCCCCATTCATATCATCTTGTCTAAATACCACAAAGCAATCCCTCTTATGGCACTCATTGATACTGGAGCAAATTCTTCCATTTTGGACACAAAGATCCTCCTAGAAAAATTCTGGAAACCATATACCAGGTATTTCAATTATACTTCTGACGATACTTTTGCTACCAAGTATCGCAGTAAACCCATCACCATTCAATTTTTCCCTCAGTGTTTTATTACCACCAAAGTTCTTGGTTCCAATTCTCTAGACAAAGATATTATCATTGGCTAGGACATCTTGACCCAACTCCCAAAGCTTAGGATCCTTTTCAATGGCCTTCGTTTTAAAAACCAATTTCGTGAGTTTGTGGATGCCAAGAGATTTTATACTCTTCAGCCAGCCATGTTAGACCCATTCATCCAAAGTTTACTCTCTTCTTGTGCCGAGACACATTCCCAGTTTTCCTAAACTTGCACTCAAACGTTATGGAAAATTTTTTAGTATATAAGTGATTGAAAAAAAAAAGTTATAGCACTCAAAGGAGTACCATATAAAAGTTATGAAACTTATAATGTCCTTATTCCTGTAAATAATGTTCAAGACAAATTAACTAGATATTTACCCACGGTAAGGCACGAACTTGCAGGCCTCATGGGAGACCGATCCCTTTTACTACCAAGCCACTAAGCTGATGATTGCAAACAACTAGCTATACGAAAACGTCATCTGTATTTTCTTTGTTATGAGTACGGTTGTCAAATAGCAAGCCATTAGCGGGAGGGTTTTACAAGCCCGCAATTGTGTTAACGAGAGACGCAAAATGGTGAAACATAGTGATTTCAATGATATAAAAATCAACAGGTAACATAAAAAACAACTTCACTATTACATTAACAAGAAAATGAAAGGAAAAAATTAACTAATCTTGGAAAATGATAATAAGAAGGCGTTTGTGGTAGATTACCGCATTATCCGAGGTACACCCGCATCTTAGGAATGCCACAGATGGCGTCAGACACCTTTCCTAAGAAACAAATTGAACATTAATCGATTTAATTTTGATTAATCCATTCAATCCCAAGAAATTTGCTGAAAATGGAAATCAGTTTGGTAAAATAAAGGAACAACTTTTTTAAATTACTATTCTTCTTCTAATTCTTCTCCAATAATTTTTTTTTGGTAAGGTAATTCTTCTCTAATAATTGGGTGTGCCGATTTCCATTTTCTCCAACGAGTCCCTTCTTTAACATAAGAGCATGAACATGACCGTGTAATTAATTGGGTACGCCAATTTCCCATGCTTTTCCACGATAGCAGCAATCAAACAAATTAAAAATATGGCAATTCTCATAAACGGGGTGCTCCGTCTTTTTTCTCTTATAGACATTCAGCAAAGAAAAGAATACGAGGAGATAATAAAAATAAAATAATAAAATTTTCCGGGCTAAGCTAGCATCACCTTCCTCTGCAGCGTGACTACGTGATGGTCAAAGAATAGCTTACGAAATTTTTCTTTGTCCAACACGAGTGCGGAAATTTCCAAGCAAAACACATATCTCTCTCTGCTTCTCTCTCGTTGTTTCTTTGTCCAACTGTCATCAACATCTCTAGCCAATTTCTTTTTACAGAACGAAGTGCTCAAGATACAGATTCCCCGGTGGATCTCTGCAGGGTCAAGAATGATCTCACGCGACTGCTACCGTGCCACTCCCTACAGCCTTGCTGCTCTCGGACGACTGGTTTTCTCCACAACGAGGAGGAAGAAGAAGAGGAGGAACGTGACAATGGCGAACTCTTCCAGTTCTTCTCTTTCACCTCGTCAATCTCTATCCATTCTTGCTGGCACTCTTACCCTACAGAACGCCGGGTCAACCCCTGAAAACGCAAAGGAGAAAAGAAAGAGCAGATCACGATCTGATTCTGACCCGATTAATAAAGAAAAAGAATAAAGCAAAGATTTCTTTTCCTTGGTCTTTCACAGGAGTCTTTTGCAAGGGAAATGATGCCTGGAAATCAGATTCACGCCCAGCAAGAAAACGTGAGACTGACTGCCGACCTGTACATGAAGATGTCGGAGTTGAACCCGAGAGGCTTGTTGCAGAGGAAGCAGGACTGGATGAAGTGGGGCTCGTAGTGGCGATCCTTGCACCGGGTGTGGTAAAGCATCGCTACCCTCGGCGAAGCATCCATTGCTATCCGAAACAGCGGCGACGGTTAAGCAAGGAATTGCTTTGAGAAGCTAAGCTGCGCACACCTTAACGGTTAATAAGAGGAGCGAAGAGAGCGCGAGAACTGTGAAGAAGGAGGAGGAGGCCGTCGAGTGTGGTGAGCGAGTGGGGGGAAGCGTAACGATGGCGGATGGGCCGACATATGAAGGCGGGAGGAGGGTGAGGAGAAGAAGAGTTGGGTGCTGTGATCCTCTGTGTCGCGGACAGCGCAAAGTCTAGAAAAAGAAGTGCTTCGAAAAATCACAATCTATATATTTATTTTATAATAGCTCGATAATTGCTTGATAAAGTACGTCCAAATGAAAGGATTTATTTGTGGGTCTTGTTAATGGTGTTTTCAGTGCATTTGTTAAGCATATATAATGATAAAATATTTGATGTCGAAGGATTCGTTTCTTCTATGTTTCCTTATTCAGATATTTGAAATCATGTTTATTAATTAAGACTCTAATGGCACTTATTGAGCATATTCTACCAGTAATTACTCGATTTCCAAAATGCTGATTACATAAAACATGAGCCATATTCCCATATGAAGAAATATTATCCACAGCAGGGTTTGTTAGAATTGATTTTTTCTACGAGCGCAATCATATACACCACTCAGTGATTACTTAACTATTTGAGAAATTTAAAATTTAGACCATTGGAATGTCAATGATTTTAACAAATGGAAATGTCAACGGCAATTTTATATCAAGTATAGAAAGTACTTAGTGATTACTTAACTATAGAAAGTACTTTATGATAAAACCTCAAAGTACGCAAGTAAATTATTATTATATGACAATCTCATTGAACGGAGTTAATGAAATGACTTGATTATATTAATTTGACAAGTCTTAGAATTTTATTACACTTTTTATAAGTTCGAAAACTCAATTGCACTTTTCTTATATGTTTTAGGATTTATATTGCACTTATTCCTATATTCTTTTTTGAGGTTGAATTTGAAGGACCAAAATAACTATTATACAGCCAAAGGTTTGAAATCAACATGGAAAATAACACAAATAACCCCTCCAAGCTTCAAATTTGATACTAAACATTTAAAAGCCCATACTTAAGCAACTAAAATTTATTGTAAATTATGACCAATTATTGCAAAATGTTGATTTTTGTTGTTGTTGAAATTGCATAATTTTGGTTGGTTGTGAAATTAAGAGAAAATTTGTCATCATTTAAACTTAGATATTCTTGAATTAAAACAAGCTGCACAAAAGCATCATCATATTATAATTTTTTGTGAATTACTACATTACAGTTGAAAAAAGAGTTGCATATCATTGAAGCCACTATAGCTGAAACATCATTGCTTATATTTTTGAAGATTAAAGTTTTGCATAATATCGAAAAAAGCTCTCACTCACACGCCGTTCAAAATTACCTGCTCTCATACAGTTTTATATCAAATACATGAAACATCAAACCTAACAACCTTTTAACTTGTTTCATGTTCTCTTTCTCTATGATTTTCTGAGGAGGGAGAGCAGCTCACTTTTATAAGAACAGGGATTTCATGTAGACTATAGCATGGAAACCTAGGCAATTCTCACACCAAGGGACACTCCCAAGGGTATGGCTCGAGACATCTTCTTGATAAGAGGCTTCATGTGCATTCGGCTGCTGAGTGGGGCGGGTATAACGACTACGTCAGATTGGATGGGTCAATAGTGCATCATCCAGCAACAAAGTAGCGCCTTGACAAAGACTTCACTGGTGTGCCATTTGCTCGCAATCTCAGTGATTTGTCCTATTATTGAGAACAAGATGTCCACAGCGTTATGATCATCATTTGTGTGTCCCTGTGGGAGAGAAATAGAGAAATAAATCGCCAAGGAGGAGGCATTTTTCTGATAGATCACTGATTTGACGTAAGGCTGGAATATGTGAGACATGATTTTTGGATGCTTGTCAAAAGAGATTTTCAAAGATGAGGCATCACAAAAGGCCTTTCTTTGAAGCAATCATAGTAAGAAAGAAGAAATTCAATTGGCTAAGGCATGGAGCATTAAGGGCTTTATAAATAGATAAATACTTAGTCATGCTCATTATTGTTATAGATAGACTCCCACAATTTGCATTTAACACATTCCCATACTAAGAAATATTATCAATGGCAAGGTTTGTTAGAATTCATTTCCTCTAGGAATGTGACCATATACACCCCATCAGTGGTTACTTAACTAAAGAAATTTAAAATCCAGAACATTAGATTGTTGATGATTTTGATCGATAGAAATGCTAATGGCAAATTAATAGTATCGAGAATACCAATTACATGTTTCTGATAAAGCCTCATAGTAAGTAGGTAAACTTTTATTTACTACTGAAATTTATAGATTATTTTATAAGGCTCGCTTCTCTGTCCCATTATAAGTTAAAGCAGTTGCACTTACCACTGATCAGAAAGACCCTGAACAAGAGTTAAACTCATTCATCAAGCATACATGTTTTCTGAATTGTTTCTGAATGAGAAAATTAATATTGTCAGAGCGAGTAAATAAACAAATGCAAAGAAATAATATTGTCTTTATAATTAACTATTTGGTAAATGCGACCGTTGCATGTGCAAATTATGTTTTCCATATTAACAACTGTTTTTAAAAGAAAATATGCAACTCTTATATGAATGGACAAACTATTTTAGTTAAAAAAAATTACCCTTAACAAGAAGATATAGCTATATTAATTTACTTTGAAATGCATTCGTTTATAATTACAAGAACAATATATAGACCAAAAAGTCATAAATTGATTTCAAACATTGTATCTCATGATTATAGTATCTATACAAAAGATAAAGGTACATTTTAAAGAACATTGAAAACATCTTAGACACTTTCAGCTTCAATGTTTTAAAATCTACTCTTAACTTTAAGCTTGTATTGATTTTTTTTCATTGGAGCAATGTCGAAGTTTTAATCAATATATTTTTCCACTGAGAATTATGTACTCTTTTGGTGTACTCCAGCTATATGCCAATGTCACTCTATATTAACAATAAAACGATTCTACATCAAAACTATGTTGTACCTGCATGATACATTTTTAATGCTATTTATATTATAGAGTAATAAAATATTTATGACTCATGTTATTTGTAATGCAGAATGTTATATCATTGAAGCACTACGGATTGCAATTTTATATTTTAGAATTAGATTACCAAATTAATAAAATATCAAATGACAACTCTCTTTATTTCTATCTTACACATATTTATCTCAATGTACAAAACAAGCTGATGTTTTGTACAATAAGAAGAGAACTTCCTACTAAAATATTGTTCTAAGATTTTTTTTCAATACATAAATAGGGAATGTGAAACTTCTTTTTGAATATAAATAAACATATGGAAGTGGGATGTTATTTTTTAATTAGGACAAAAAAATTTGAATTGAAATTGGCACATGACCTTGAGGTTGATGCTTTTTGGGAAATTTGGCTGTTTTTTTTTTCCAAACTTACCTTCTATATTATATGTTGTGTAGATATCTAACATTCTTTTTAGGCAATCACTATGTAGGCCCAACTCGACTCAGGCCCAAAAGTTAAGCCCAATGTGTTGTCCAAGACCCATTCAATATTTAAAATATGTGATGAAATATTAGGAGTGGCCACACAAAGCTTGGTCCAAAGTCAGATTTGGCCTTTTAATGGAAGATCATTGCTCAAATTTGCCTATTTGAACCAAAGTTAGGTGAAGTGGGCCGCTTGCCCCTTGATCTTGTCTATCAGCTTTCTACTATGCCAAGTAACATAATTTTATATACTCATTTTAACTCTCTTTTTATTTTGAAAAAAGAAAAGAGTTCATTTTATGACTTAAAACAATGGGGGAGGTGCGACCAAGATAGCTACCTTTTATAGCGTTACTTTCATGCAAAATGTTAGATTTTAATTATAATCACTCAATTCATATAGATATTTAAGTCCATCACTATAGCCCCACCTTCACATCAAAAATCAAGAAATCTCTCCGTATAAATTAGATAATTGGAAAAAGACACCACAAGTGCTATAATTTTTGCACGGCGCTTTCTTTGATAGTAAATTTTTTTTTTTTCTATCAGTTGAGTGTTATAATCTATATATGGCACTCATTTAAGTGCTATAACTTTTTTTTCTTTTAATCACTTAAATATCATGTAACTTTTTAAGGGATCACTTGAGTATTACAACTTTTTTTTAAAAGATTTACCACAAGTGCTATGTCACATCTAATTTTCAGCACTTAAGTATATATTTATAATAAAAAAATTGGCAATTAAGTAATTAATTAAAAGTTATGACATTCAAGTGAATATTTTTTTGAAGTTATAGCACTAAAGTGGTAAAAGAAAAGTATGACCCTCGAGTAAATGTCATATAAAAGTTATGATATTTATGATATTCTTATCACAGTAGATAATGTTCAAGACACAAGCTAAATATAGGTTCACCCTCATCAAGGCTCGAACTTAAAGACCTCATGAAAGACTGTGATCCCCTTTACCACTAAGCCACTAAGCCACTAAGTTCAATGATTTGCAAACAACTAGCTATTCAAAAACATCGTCTGCATTTTCTTTATTATAAGTATGGTGGTTAAATAACGAGCCATCGGCAGGAGGGTTTTACAAGCCTGCAAGTGGGTTAAGAAGAGATGCAAAGCGGTCAAACGTGATGATTTTCAATTATCAAATATCAACATGAATAATAAAAACAACGTCACTATTACATTAACAAGAAAATGTAGGGAAAACAAAATCTTAGAAAATGAACATGAAAAGGCGTTAGCTGCATATTACCATATGATCCAAGGTACATCCCCATTTTAGAAATGCCTCATAAGGCGTCAGACACCTTTCCTAAGAAAGAAATTGAACATTAATTGATTTAATTTTGATTAACCGATTCAATCCCAAGAAGGTTGTTGAAAATGGAAATCAATTGATACAAAAACAACCTCCTTAAATTACTATATTTTATTTTTCTTCTCCGATAATTGGGTACGCCGATTTCCTTGTTCTCCAACAAGTCCCTCCTTTAACATAAAAGCATGAAGGCGATCTGATTCTGACCCGATTAATAAAGAAAAAGAATAAAGCAAAGATTTTTCCTTGGTCTTTTGCAGGAGTCTTTTGCAAGGAAAAAGATGTCTGGAAATCAGATCCATGCCCAGCAAGAAAACGTGAGACTGACTACCGACCTGTACATGAAGATATCGGAGTTGAACCCGATAGGCTTGTTGCAGAGGAAGCAGGACAGGATGAAGTGGGGCTCCTAGTGGCGATCCTCGCACCCTGCGCGGTAAAGTTTATGATAAAACATCAAAATACGTAAATAAACTGCTATCTACTACTAAAAGTTATAGTCTCATGTCTCTTTCCTATTATAAATTTCCTGAATAAAAAATATTGTTAATGTACAAGATTATCTAACCTTAAATGAAAACTATTGTGTCAATGCACGAGATTATCAATTATTCACACATCGATGATGATTGAGCTGCTTGACTATGGTTAATGATGAGTTAAGAGATCTATTGTAGTCTCACATCTCTTTCCTACTATAAATTTCCTGAATGAAAAATATTGTTAATGTATGAGATTATCTCACCTTAAATGAAAATTATTGTGCCGATGCATGAGATTATCAATTATTCAGACATCGATGATGATTGAGCTACTTGACTGTGGTTAATGATGAGTTAAGAGATCTATCGGAGGATGATTGTAAATATCACCGTGCATGAGCAAATCGATGGTCATCCAATGACAAATTTGCAGCATCCCTTGACCAATTAGTAAAGCAAAATATTGGGGGAGAAATGAGGTAACCATTAATATTTCTCAATCAAGAATAAGAAAATTAAGAATAAATTGCTTGCGAAAATTGCATTATTTTCTCATATCCAACTAAGTTTCTTTCATACTTCCATGAACTATGCAAAATCCGTCCTCCCCACCAACTGCGGAACAATTTATCGCCCAAATATATCCATCTCTATATGTTCCATTCAATTTGATGGTCTCGATATATGAATATGATAGAGCATGCTAGACTCAATAATACAAATTCATTTTGGATGCATGGCATGGATAGGTTTTTCAAGGTTGAGCTTTTCTAAAGTAAACTCCCGTTTAAGTGACAAAGTCGTGATGAATGACCGATGAAGAGAGCAGGTCAGATGAAATAATCTCCACCCCGTATGGAGGAAAACATGCCCCTTCTCTTTTTCTTTTATTTTGATCATGAATCTTTCTATTCTTTGTCTTGAACTATTGAACATTTTTTTTTTTAAATAATCCTAAATTGTCACACGATGTGCATACAAAATGCGTTGTTACATCAAACGATGTTGCTTAGCTTCATTTCCCATCCAGCTTCGTGTATATAGTATTCATAAAGAAGAGAAACTGGGTATGCTAAGATGGTTTTGGTTTTCTTAAATACTTGGGTGAAAAAAAAATTATTGTAGAGAATTCTTTGATTATTTTACATAATAATTTCTTTGGTTTATTTCATGACGTTCAATAAAAAGTAGTATCTCTCGGGTGGGCCAAAAAGATACACATTATTACAATATGGGCCTCCTTGCAAGTTGTCTTAGTATTGACAGTTTTGTATAAGTAGGCATGATATTGATCATTCTCTTTATTGGTGTGGATACACTTGTCCATTTGATATGTAATTCATTCTCAAAACGGAAAATAGCATAATTGGTAGATTATGTTATAATTAATTTACTCCACCAGCATGGTAAAGTACATCCCAAATGATTACTTAATTGTATGAGAGAAATTAAAATCCACCCATTAGATTTGTTGATAATTTTTTATCCATAAAATAACCAACGAGAATTTGATGATACAAGATCCAGTGTGGTTATTAGGTGCATTCAGCAAATACTCAAAGCACAAAAAGATAAAAAGTTGTATTTCTAGCCAAAAGTTATACATCATAATGTCAAACATTAGTGTGTGTTTGTTTTAAGGAATATGAATGATTTAGAAAATAATTTCTCAAAAATAATTGCTTATATTGCTTAGGAAGATGAGCGAATGAAAAATCTTTTAATCCTTTATGAAAATATTTAAACACGAATTGTTATTGATAGTGGAGACATTTTTTATTTATTAATTATTTCAAACGATATAAGCGACTTTTTAGGGAAATAATTTTTAAATTATTCATTTACCGTGAAACAAATGGACCATTGAGATTGATTCAAAGGATTTTCAACAACGATTGAACTCATTAACATCTCTACCATATAATATTTTGCGTTAATATTTCTTCGGTCGTTTATCCATTAGAAAAATTTCTCAATCTAGATTAATAGGACCACTCCTATATTACTTGCGAAGGAAAATCAAATAAAAAATCATTGTAGTCCTACAGGGTCACAATGATTCTCCTCATTTTCTATTTCATAATAATGGAACACTTTTTCTAGCCAAAATAACTAGGAACTTCTACTATGCTTTGAACAAAAATTCAATTCAAATTTTAGAGATTATAAGAATATATTCGGATTGTAATGCAAAATACCCTCGAAAGAGCTGATTTTTTTTTAATGGTAGATGAAGCTGCTTTTTAAAGCTTTATAATTACACCGCTGGTGTATTCTTGATACCAATCCTATTTGAAATAGATAAATTATACCACCAGATACAAAAATTTGAACAAGCCATGATGTAATACGTCTAGAATTACTCAAGAGACAACTTATCTTAATTTATCTGAGTCTAACCATGTAAAAATTCATATTAAATCAAATGAACACAACCTAATTCCAAGACGATTGGTGAATTGCATAAACTTCGTGTAAGAAAATTACTTCATCTCATCTATGTTTGACCGAAGGCTGTAAGCATGGCTGTTGTGAATGAACTGGAAGGATAAAAAGGATTTGCTTAGATTTTCTCAGGGATAAGTACACTAAGAGTGCCATAACTTTCGTACGGCGCTCACTTTGGTGCCAAAACTTTTTTTTCGCTCACTTGAGTGCCACAAGTTTTAAAAAACGTTCACTTGAGTGCCAATTCTGACATAGCCGCCGGAAAAGCTGACGTGGCGCCGGTGAACAATATTTTAATATATTTTAATATATTTATTTATTTTTTTTTTTATTTTTTTATTTTTTTGAATTTTTTGTTTTTTTTTTTTAAGGCCGGTGAGGGTCACCGGTGGCCCTTGCCAGCCCTAAAAAAAACAAAAAAAGAAACAAAAAATTAAATTTTTTTTAGAAAGAGTATAAACGGCGTCGTTTTGCCTGAAAAGTCCACGTTGGCGTCGAAATTTATTAAAAAAAAGAAATAAAAATCATTAAAAATTCTACGTATGCATTTTGGCACTTAAATGAACGATTTTTGGCCGGAAATGGCACTTAACTGAACAATTTTACTCCGATGTGGCACTCAAGTGAGCGAAAAAAAAAAAATTGGCACCAAAGTGAGCGCCGTACGAAAGTTATGGCACTCCTAGTGTCCTAACCCCGATTTTCTCATATGAGGTTGAATTTGAAGGACCAGAAAAAACTACTGTAGAGCATAAGGTTTGAAATCAAAATGGAAAACCACAAGACTAGCCCTCATGTTTATGCAATTTTCAAACACGCTATAAATTTTTAACATGTCTATAGTTAAGCTACCAAAGTATATTGTAGGTTATGACTATATCGATCTTCACAACATTTTGATTAGTTGTCGAATTAATACAAAATTTACCATTATTTGAATTTGGGTATTCTTTGGTTAAAATAATTTACATAAAAGTATCATGGGACAATTTTTTTTGAATTACTTCAACTGTGTTGAAATAGAGTTGCATATCATTGAAGGTGTTGTAATAAAAATTACCACTGCTTATATAACTGGACATTAACTTTTTTTCATAACATCAAGGAAAGCTCTCTTACACACACAATATTCAAAATGACCCGCTCTTCTTACAATTTTATATCAGATACATGAAACATCGAACCTATCGATCATATAACTTGTTCCCATGTTCTCTTCCTCTGATTTTCTCGGAGGTAGAACTACAGCTTACCACCTTGAGGCATGGATTTCCATCCAGACAACATGATGAAAACCTGGGCAAATCTCAGGACATCCTCCCAGATTTTCGGCTTCATCTGCATTCGGCTACGAGGGATGACGGCTGTAGAGACCACATCAGATTGGATTGGAGTCTAGGGCATTGTCCTGCAACAAAAGAATGCTTTGAATGAACGAAAACTTCGCCACTGCGAGAATTTTCTTCTGTGCCTCCGCCATCTTAGTGCCTCACTGTTACTCAGAAAAAAGAAATCCGGGATATCAGAATTATCATTTGAGAGAGAGAGAGATCTTACCAGGGAGAAGGATTGTTTTGGTAAATCATTGATCCGACACTTATTTGCGTGCAAGGTTTGAGTACGTGAGACATTATTACACTATGCATGTAAAGAGAGTTTTTCGGAGACTTGAAAGCATCACAATGATCTTGCTTTGAAGCACTTGAAGGACTAATAAGAAAGAAGAAGAAATTCCATTGGCTAAGGCATGGAGCACCAAAGACAAGGGCTCCATAAATAGATAAATATTTAGTCATGTTCATTATTGTTGTGGATAGACTCGCGGAATTTGCATTTAACACGTTCCCATATAAAGAAATATTATGAATGGCAGGTTTTGTTAAAATTGGTTTTCTCTATAAGCACAACCATGTACACTCCTTAATGATCACTTAACTAATTGAGAAGATTAAAACCTAGACCATTGGATTGTCTATGGTTGTGATTGATGAAAGTATCCATGGTAATTTTATAATATCGAAAGCACCTATTATGCATATCTGAAAAAACCTTAAAGTACTCAAATTATCCACTATTTAGTACTGAAAGTTATAGTTTGTTATATTGGGCTCCCATATCTTTCCTATTATAAATTAAAGTAATTGCATTTATCATTGATCAGAAAGATCTCCCATGATAGTTGAACTCATTCATATAGCATACATGTTGCCGAACATGTCTCTATATGAGAGAATTAACATTATCAAAGCAAGCAAAGAAAAAGATATAGAGAAATAAATATATCTATATGAAACTACCTATAACCATGACCATTGCATGTGGAGATTATGTTTTCCATATTTAATGACTGTCTTTTAAAGAAAATATGCGACTCTCACATAAATGGATATATAGTTCCACTAATAATTTTACCCTTAACAAGAACATACGGCTGTATTAATTAATTTTGAAACACATTAGTTGATAATAGCAAAAGATGTAGAGAAATAGATATATATTTATTGTTAACTAGTAAACAATCACAGGCGTTGTAATACACATTCGAGCAATGTTAAAATTAAAAAAAAAAAAAACTGTACAAAAACTATGTTTGCCGTGCATAATATGTTTTTATTCTATATATATTAGAGGGTAATTGAATATTAATAAGTTGTTTTTATTAGTCATGCAGAATATTATATTATTGAAGCACATGGTGATATAATTGTATTTCTCAAATTAAATTTATCGTGTTCTCCAAATATTCAATGCAACACTCATTTTTTCTATCTTGCACACATTAGTTCAATCTAATTGTCAAAAACAAACTAATCTCTTATACACTAAGAAAGAGAGCTTCCTACTGAAATATTTGAGATTTTTATCAATAGGCAAAATTAAACTTCTTTTTGAATATAACCAAACAAGACTAATAAGTGAACATTTTTTTTTTACAGCACACTCTCTGTTGCAACCCAAATTTTTTGACTCAATCGGGAAAGAGATAGGTTTAGGGTATTGCCTATGGCTCTTGATTTAGTACAAACTCTCCTAAGCCCATATCTTACATGACATTGAATTCATTTTAAATTCAATTTAACATAGAAATTTTTACGTGAAATAGCAATTGTCACTAGCCATTTAGGATTAGTTACAAACCAATTAAGGCATGAGAGAATGTTTTGATATCTATGTATCAGATATTCTAGTCTGGGGTCTTGATGATAGTATTGTCTATTAACACCCTTTCGATACTACTAACTTGGGAGATAGTTATTAAAGTTCGCGTACAATCTTGATTACCAATTATGATCCTAAAGGTATCAAAGCAACTAAGTGACCATGCACATGTTCTCAATGTGTTCATTATGATTCTAATCTAGTCTAATCAATTTAGAAAAGAAATTAACAAACATGTTATTGAAATGATGGAGCGATAATGAAACTACCAAGTAATTGAAAAGCGTAAATTACAAGTGCAAAAGTGAAAACCCAACTTGTCGGGCAAATAATATAGATGGCCATATTATAAGCCCTAGGAAATTTTCTTTCATGAGCTAAATCCAAATCAAGTACAATTTCTTTTCCGGAAGAATAGTCCACTAAGACTTGACTCTATCAAGGGTAGCCCCAAAACAGAAAACTAAACTAAGGGTCATGCTAACCCAATGAAACTAAGTTATATCTAGCACTAAAGTCACACAACTAGGTCAGGACCTATAAAGAAGCTATTTTCTAATTTGTTAATATTTTCGAATTTTTTATATTTATAATTTTTTTATTACCTAATGTGGACCGTAGGTTGGTCTCATTAGTCTAGGCCATAAACAATACAAAAGACTTGACAAAAGAAATGGGCTTCTTTTTTATCAAGCCTAATCCGTTCATAACCAAACTTGAGCCGACCTACTTCTTCCTCCACTTTTTGTCTTCTTTTCCTATTTTTTCTTTTCGGCTCTTATTCCCAGAACTCCCACTTTCATTCTTCCACATTAAACCCGGAACACCTATGAACGAAAGAATCCAGAAAATTTATGAACTTCAGTGAACAGGCCACACTTGCGGACGTTATACTGAACATACCCGAGACCACCGCCTTCGACTATCTTAGTCCCTCTCCGACGACAGTCCAACATATTCAATCAGCGATCTGCATAACACACGGCATGTGGATGGGACAATGAGATACCATCAGAGGGCGCAATATGGAACTTCACAGAAGATTGATGCCAAGTATTTTTCTCTTTTTTCTCGCCAGCAATGGAGCTTAAACGAAAAGGAACCACTTCGGATCTTCTCGGTTAAAACAAGGATGAACAAGGGAAGGTTGAGAGTTTGAATCCCAGCTTCGTCATAGGGTGACTTGTCTGGTTCCATGTGTGTGGTAGCTAGCACGTGCGGCCTCCAGGATTTACTTCCCTAGCTGTCGGCGAGGTGCGGGATCCCCTAAGTCATCAAAAAAAAAAAAACAAGGGAAGCGCGTCACAATTATAAAGGCAAAGGGGAAGATGGCAACAGTGGTGGTTTTGGAAGCTGAAAATGACGAAGATGACTCCATGTCCAGATTTCCAGGAGGATTTCTTCTCTCATTTGTTAGTGTTTGACGCCCTCTCTCTCTCTCTCTGATGTGCAAGCTTAAGAGAGCTTACAATGAAGACTTAACAAAGACTGCGGATACTCGGAGATGGTGGAAGATGGGCGGTGAACGATGGATGGGTGGCCGACGGGGAAGAGGCAACCAATTTCTGAAGGAATTTTTCTTGATTTTTGTTGGTGGTCTCAGGTTTTCTCGACAAAATGAAAAGAGAGAAAAGAGAAGTAAAGTGAGTAGGGCTCCAAGCCCTCACCGTCGCCCCATCATTGTCAAGAGGAGTCAGCGAGGATGGGGGAGAGTTGACGACCCTTGCCTACCGTCCCCCACCCTTGCTGGCCCCTCTTGGTAACGGCAGCGGCAACAGTAGCAACGACAACATGTAGCCCTCCCCTGTTTTACTTCTCCATTTTTTTTAAATAATTTTTTTTTAAATCTAATTAAAATTATATTTTTATAAAAATGATAATAAAAAAGCCACGTTAACATTTTCAATTAGTCAAATTGGATGGAGTTAACGAAATGACTCGGTTGAACGAATATGATAAGTTTTAGGACTTTTTTAAGTCTTAGGGTTTAATTATGCTTTCATGATAAGTTTTAGAACTTCCAGTACACATAGTCCTTTTTTTTACAACGGACAGTCTCCTCTTTTCTCTTGCCTCAAAAGTAGAACAAACTAGATTTTTACTTTAGGTTTTTTCAGGATCGGATTGGGCCCACTTCTATTTGGCCGGATTAACCCCATTTAAGCTTAATAGCTCAAGTCTTGGCGATCTTGTGTAATTAACAATTTTTTTCTAAATACCGATTGAGATCATTTGCGTGTCAACACTCTCTTATTTTCTCTATAGAAATGTTGACAGATTCATAAGAATATATTAATTTTAGAAATTAATCTTTTAATATGAAATGCAAGTACATTGACATTACCTTATTAATAATTATGCTAATATTTGACATATTCAACAAAACTATTCTATAACGCTATAAGTTGTAAATAGTTGAAAAACATACATTATTTTTCCTTTGTCACAATGACCCCTAATGTTCATCCAATCTTTAAACTTGATACTGAACATTTAAAAGTCCATATTTAAGCAACTAAAGTATATTTTACATTATGACAGTAGCCTTGCAATTTTTTTTGTGTCATTGCAAAATTTTGGTTAGTCATCTGAACTTAGATCTTCATTGGTTAAAGTAAGTTACACAAAAGCATCATCATGTTACAAATTTTGTGAATTACTTCATTAGAGTTGAAAATAGAGTTGCTTATCAATGAAAGCATTGTAGCTGGAACAACTATTGCTTAACTTTTTGCATAATAACGAGAAAAGGTCTCACTCACACACCATTCAAAATAATCGGTTCCCGTACAATTTTATATCAAATACATGAAACGTTGAATCCATTAACCATATAACTTGTTCCCATGTCCTCTTCCTCTATGATTTTTCTGAGGAGGGAGAGCAGCAGCTCACTTTTATAAGACAAGGAATTCCATACAGACAACAGTATGGAAAACCTAGGCAAACCTCACAACAAGGAAGCTCCCGAAGATATGCCTTAGGACACCATCAATTAGAGGCTAAATGTGCAATTGGTTGCGGAGACTAACCGGTATAGCGACTACATCACCCTCGATTGGACTCTAGGGCATCGTCTGGCAACAGAGCAGTGCTTCAACAGAGACTTCACTATTGCAAGAGTGCTCTTCCGTCCCCTAGCCATCTCCATGTCTCGTTCTATTATTCAGAAAATTCCAAGATGTTATAATCATTGTTTGCGTGCAACGAGAGAGATAGAGAGAGATCTTACCGAGAATGCAGAATTTTTTTGGTAGATCACTAATCCGACACTCGTGTACATGTAAAGTTGGAGTACATGAGAAATGATTGTTGAATTCATTTCAAAAGAGGTAGTCAAAAAGGTCTTTCATTGAAGCACTTGCAGGACTAGTAAGAAAGAAGAAATTCAGTTGCTTGAGGCATGGTGTCACAAGAGATGAAGGGCTCTATAAATAGATAAATACTTTGTCATGTTCATTATTGCTGTGGATAGACTTGCACAATTTGCATCCAACACATTGCCATACTAAGTAATATTATCAATCGCAAGGTTTGTTAGAATTGATTTTTTCTAGGAGTGCGACCATATACACGCCCTTGGTGATTACTTTACTAATTGAGAAATGTAAAACCTAGAAACATTATATTGTCGAAGATTTTGATGGATGGAAACATCAATGGCAATTTCATAATATCGAAAGTACCTGTTACATGTTTCTGACAAAACCTTAAAGTTCCTAGATAAAGTTTAAACTGCTATCTACTATAATTCGTTTTATCAGGCTTATGACTCTTTCCTATTATAAATTAAATTCAATGCACTTACTATTGATTGGGAAGATCTCCACCAACTATTAAAAATCATTCATCCAGCATACATATGGTTTCATAAAAATATTGTCTAAGCTAGTAAACAAAAAAATGCGGAGAAATAATTTTGTTTATATAATTGACTACTAGGTAACCACAAGCAAAAAATTATGTTTTACATAAATGATGACCGTTTTATCAAGACAATATTCAACTCACGTGTGAATGGACATACCTTTTTACTAAAAAGTATTATTCTTACCAAGAAGACACAACTATGTTAATTAACTTCAAACATTTTAGTTTGTAATTACATAAGAGTAATATATAGACCGAAGAGTCAGAAATTGATTTCAAAAATTGTATCTGCATCTATACAAATGATAAAGGTAAATTGTAAAAGAATTGGAAACACCTTAAATGCTTTTTAATTCAATGCTTTAAAATTTAATTTGATTTTAAGTTAGTATTGAGGTGAGGCAAACAACATAGGGGGATGGCGATGAGACAACTTGGACGAAACAATGCTGAGGACAACAATGGCAATGGGCAATAGACAATGGCAACGGGATGAACGGCAACCGAAAGAAGCGAAAAAGGAAGAGAAAATGGGAGAGAGGAAGGGGCAGTGGATGGCAACAAGATAGCCGAATCAAAGGGGAGAGGGAGAGAGAAAGTGAGCTTGAGAGAGTGAGAGAAAAATGAGAGAGAGAGGGACAAGTTGATATTTCTTCACTTCCTCAAAAGTTTTCATCATTTCCCCTCATCAATGCCCGAGACTTTCTTCCATTTTGTCTTGTCTCAATCAAGTCTCATTTAATGCAAAATGTCTTCTAGAAGGGGTATTTTAGTCATTTCACCAAGTATAGTATAAAATACTATTCACATACATGGGCTAAAATTATATACGGGCTTATATAAATTCAATTTGGGCTTGAATTGGTGGGAAATGGGCTTGATGGGCCTCATTGGGCCCACTTGGCCAAATTCCCTAGGCGTAAGGCCCATTGGGTCTTTGCTTAGCCCAAGCTCCTTTATTGGCTTCAAATTGTCGACCCATTAATCCCTTGTCCAAAATTTCATACTTACCGATAAATAGGTAGATTGATGAGACAACATCCAAAAAGTTGGTTTGAAATTCTTGAAAATTCAATACTAGAAATTGGATTAAAATTTGTAGTTAAAATCAATCAAATGCGACTTTAATACGACCTAAACTATCGGATGGACTTTTAAGAGTTTTCGCTCATTTAACCTGTGGTTTATAAATTTTCAATCCATGTTTATGCCTCTTCAAATCATGAGCGATCCTCAATTTATCATGTAATAGTGAGGGATCAATAGCCTACCCTAAGTACAAAGCCAAAAATTAAACCGGTTTACCGTCGTTCATAGTTAGGATCCCAATCATGCAAAATCACCCATAATCCGACCACGTACCTCTATCAAATCGACTAATTAGTTTGCAACAACATGATATTGTACTTATTTAATTTTGACAGCCTGAGCGACGGTGTGTGAGGAGGAGGGATAGCAGTGTGTCAGCGCCTCTGTTCTCAGACGTGCGCAAGGGAGGGGGGACATATCTCTTGTCCCGAATTGCTTAGGAGGAGGTCATAGGCTAGTTTATAAGGCTGGGATCCCTATTCCCTAAATAATGCATTTCACATACGCTTCCGCTGCATTGAAAACAAAGCCTTAAGGGGCTTGTCGGCTAGATGGCCATGGAAGTGGGTCCTGTGCAAGATGCCCAAAGAGGAAAAAATTGGGCTAGGCTGAGGAAGGACCCGTTGAGTGCCTCTACTCCAAACAACGCATTTTAAAGCCATGTGGGCGTCGGCCCAAAACGGACAATATTACTCAACAAGCCCTAGGTCCTTATGGTCAAGTGGTCTTATCCTTGATTGAACCTCTGGTTGTGCAGGTTTTTATTCTTAATGGCATTTCCCAATAGTTAGTTGACTCATGAGTGATCAATTTAGAATAAATGTAATTAACAGCACATTAATAAAATAACTATTTCATATATCCCGAGAATGGTCAAAATTCAAGACATCAAAAACATTTTTCCCTCTGTCCTTGAAGAATTGAAGCTTTTGAAATTTGCATCCTTAAAGAGTTTTAGCCATCGATCTTGAAGAATTGATGCCATATCAACTTCCTTAGAGGTCAAGAAGAGCAATCATTGAAGCTCCTATCTTTTTTTTCATTATGCCCAATTTCATTTCATCCACTTCCTCTCGAATTCAATAGGTCTACAATGCTTATCTGAGAAAACTCAAAATATAAATGTTGTATATTTTCAATTCTCATTCTTTTAGCTTTGGAATCAGGTCACTCTGACTTGAATTAACAAAATTATGTCCATTTTCTCAAGCTTGCTCCGAACTAAAATTTCTATTCGATTTTGTAACTAAGTTTTCATCACTATCCCAATCCTATTGATCGAGTAACCTACCTTGGGCTACATCATTTGGTATTAGAGTGATGGAGGAGAGAACAACACCTCCAAGACAAACAAGATGTCAAGGTGGGAGAACTATTCCATTGAACAAAGTACAAACACTCGCTCAGAATTTGCAACAACATATGCAACAACAAACTAATGATTTGACCCAAGAAGTTTAGCGTTTGAGGGAGGAAGCAAACAATCCTCGACCTCATTCGAGGATGATTTGACCCGAGAAGTTTAGCATCTGAGGGCGGAAGTAAGCAACCCTCTACCCTCTACCCCATTCGAGAACTGAAGAATCCAATGGTAATTCATCTTCTTCAGAAAGTGCTCAAATGTTTCCTCGAAGGAGGAATGCTCCATATCACGCACAAGAAGTTCGTGAGCCAGATTCGGAAAAGGAAATCAAGAGAGACATTCCAAAATTTTCAGGTATCGGTTCCGTTGATGAAATTGTCGATTGGTTGACACTTGTGAATGAAGTTTTCAAAAATAGGAATGTCCTAGAACATCGTTGAGTTGGCATAATCACTATGTGATTCCAAGGCAAAGCTATAACTTGGTGGAGACGTGAGAAGCAGACTCATTAATATTTTGGCAAGGCTTCAGTCACTTCATGGAGAAAAATGAATAATAATATTTGAAAGTATTTTCTTCCCAAATGATACAAGAGAAAGCTCTACCAAAAGTACCAAAATATGAGACAAGGTATATGAATGGTAGATCAATACACCAATGAATTCAATAAATTGGTGATTTGCAATAACATTTAAGATCCAGAAGAGGTGCATGTGAACAAGTACTTGAATGGCCTTCAATTGTATATCCAAGATGCCTTATAAGTCCTTGACATTTGGGACTTGGGAGATGCACATCAGCGAACACTTAAAGTGGAATGTTCTCACTCTATGAGGCAACAATGTTCTACCACATCAAACCAAGCAACTAGAAGTATCACCGACACCACTACGATTCTTGAAGCTACAACACAACCTACTAGTAAACCTTTTACTCAGCCCAATAATTCAAAACAATCAATTACTACCGATACATGTTATTCTTATGGAGAAATAGGTCATCGTGCTAATAATTATCGAGTCAACAAGAATCGACTAGTCAATAAAGCTTTCTTGGTAAAAATGAATCCAATGCGAATGTAGGGAGCCACTCGAAGAAGAATAAAAAAATGATGAAGTTGCTAAGGAAGATGAGCAAATTGTACATGTTGATTCCGACAAGCTTCTTATGATGAGGAAATTTTTTCTCACTCCTAAAGATAACACTAGGGATAGGTGGTTGTAGACCAATATTTTTCACTCAGTCTACCCTATTTCGAGGAAGGAATCTCAATTAATTATTCACTCAAGTTATTGTGAGAATGTGATATCTAAAGTGACAACAAGCAAGCTAAAAGTGGAGTTGAAAGCGCATCCCACACCTTACAATGTCTTGGTTGAAGAAATGTATCAAAAGGTAAGTGTTTCCAAATGATGCATTGTCAATCTTCCCATTAGTTCTATCTATTTTGACGAGATATGGTGTGATGTTTTAACCATAGATGCTAGTCATATTATTATTGACCGACCATGGCAATTTGATAAAAAGACTATCCATGATGGTTTTTGTAATACATATTTTTTTGAGTATGGAGGAAAGAATATTATTTTTGCACCTAGGAAGGAACCTCTCAAGACCCCTTTAGTTGAGAACCTTTTATCCCCTGCTTTGCTAACAGTGAAAGAAATAAATGGTGCCATAATAGAGGTTAATGTTGTGTATATTTTGCTTGACAAAACCAATGCTAATAATGTAATTGTATCTACCATACCTCATCAAGTTCAGCCTCTTTTGAAAGAGTTTAAAGATGTCTTTCCATTAAACTTACCACCTGATCTTCCTCCAATGAAAGACATTCAACATCAAATTAAATTAATGCCCAGTGCTTCATTACCTAACCTAGCCCATTACTAAATGAGTTTGGCTAAACATGAAGAATTGCAATGACAATTTATGGAACTCGAGTAAAGGATTTATAAGGGAGAGCCTTAGTCCTTATGTTGTTCTAGTTCTTTTGGTGCCCAAGAAAAATGGCACTTGGAGAATGTGTGTGGGTAGTCAAGCGATCAACAGGATCACTATCAAGTATCAGTTTCTTTTTCCTTGTCTTGATGATCTTTTGGATCAACTTTTTGGTGCAACTACCTTCTCAAAGCTTGATTTGAAGAGCGGTTATCATCAAATCAAAATCAAGCCCAAAGATGAATGGAAGACCTCGTTCAAACCCCCTAGATAGATTGTTTGAGTAGCCCATCATGTCATTTAGGTTATCTAATGGACCATCCACATTCCACATTCATGAGGTTTATGACCCAGGTTTTGAAGCCCTTTCTTGAAAATTTTGTTGTGGTTTATTTTGATGATATCTTGATTTTTAGTAAGTCTACTAATAAGCACTTGCAGTACCTTTAAGTATTACAAGTGTTATGGCAAGAACACTTATATGCAACTCCCGAGAAGTGCTATTTCATGGTGCCACAAATCCTATTATTGGGATTTCATATCTCGAAAGAAAGAATTTCGGTTGATGATGCTAAAATAAAGGTGATCAAAGAATGGCCATCTTGAAGAAATGTGCATGAAGTGCAAAGTTTTCATGGTCTCACTTTCTATTGTTGGTGGTTCATTGCATTTGGAGAGATTCCAAACCACCACCAATCTCTGCACACATCGAAATAGCTCAAGATACAGATTTCACGAGATAAGTACACTAGAAGTGCCAACAGTTGTATACGGCACTCACTTTAGTGCCAAATCAGAAAATAAAATTACTTAAGTGCCAACGGTAAGAAATTTGGACTAAATTAATTAGGTGGCATTATAATTAAATAATTTTAAAAACTCTAGACCAAGAAACAGTTCCACGCGGCATGCTTGGCACTAAAGTTATCATTTTTAAGAACGATTAACAATGAAATGATCACTTTAAACAAAATTTCACACTCAAATGATCACTATTTATAACTTTTAGATGATGTCGTTTAGAGGTTATATGCTGATTAAGTATGCTGGCAAGCCACGTAGAACTAAGAAATTAATAAACTATAGCCACGTCGAATTTCCGGCGATCGAGATCGGAGTTGGAATTTAAGTAATCTTTTTTTTTTTAAAAGTGGCACTTAATAATCTAAAACAAATATTTTGGCACTATAGTAAGTATTGTACACAACTTTTAGCATATCTAATGTAGTTATTCCTAGATTTCCTAGGAATTTTCCTTGGGGATCTTTCGACAGGGGTTAAAGAATGACTTCACGCGAGCACCACCGTCCCAGTCTGTACGGCCTTGCTACCTTTGGAAGACTCTAATTTTGTCGAAGCCCTCAAGGCGGAGGAAGAGGAGGAAGAGGAGGAAGGGGTGGAGGAAGACGACAACGGCGACCTCTTCCAGCTCCTCTTTCACCTCGTCGATCTCTATCTGCTCTTGCCTGCAAAAAGATATGGCTATATTAATTAACTTTGAAACACATTAGCTTATAATAGCGAAAGAAGCAGTGAAATATGTCTGCCTTTATAGTTAACTAGTAGGTATACACGAGCATCGTTGTACACTCTTCATTTGAGCAATGTTAAAATTTTAAAAAATCAAATCAAACAAATATGTTGTACATGCATGGTGCATTTTTATTCTATTTAACTAGAGAGTAATGAAACAGTTCTGAGGATTTTTTTTTCTTTTATTTGTCATGCAAAATATTATATTAGATTTGCCACCTTAGTGAAATATAGAATGTAACCCTCTTTTTCCTGCCTTCGCTCAAATTGTAAAAGATAATTTGACCTTTTGTACAATAAGAAGGAGCTTCCGACTAAACTATTTTTTTGAAAATTTTGTCAATACATTTATATAGTCAAAATTAAAGATCCAACGGATGATTGCACATCTACATCTCTCTCCTTCCACGCATCATTCTTTGTGGTCTTTAGTTTTTTGCTCTGTTTTTCTGTTTTTTTCTTTTCCTTTTTTTTCCCTTCATCTCCATCCCACGAGCCCGACACTGTTTTTTCATCTCTTTCCAGCTCTTTTCCTTTTTCGTGCAAGCCATGAGGTGATACTTCTAAAATCACTCAATCAATAACTTTTCTAAATATATAATAGTCTAATCACGTAGAACTTCTAGTTAAACCAAATAAACATAACCTAATTCTGAGACAAATGGCAAATCGCATGAACGTTACATGAGAAAATTAGTTCATATTGACTCTGCTCCGTTGCTCGTATACTTTTTTCTATCTACCAAAATTGCATGTGCTATGAGTAACTCCTTATCGGTGCCTGGATAATTTTTACCCCTTTTGGATGATTCCGCAACTAATTGTTTAATATCTTAGTCCCATAAAATTTTTTGATTGGAATAATTAAGAACCCACAGAAATTTGTTTTCTTAAAAAAAATAATGAAAAAGGAATTTAAAAGGAATAACAAACATAATTGGCCCATAAAAATAGATCCACTTTTTTTCTTAATTTGATAGTTGCGTGTTAAAAGTATACCAAAGCTTATGAAGTAATCATTTTTCATATTGCGCTGTATTTTATTTAGCCGACTATAAACATTGAATTATTATAAATATTGAGTTGCATTTTCGACTTGAGGATCTAACCGTGGTTGCTTGGAATCAAAACGATGGAAATTATTTGCTTAAATTTTCTTAGAATAAGTGCACGATAACTCATAGAAACTTGTCACAAAAATACAATTAAGTCCTAAAATTTGCAAAAAGTGTAATCAATTCTCAAAACTTATCAAATTGGTGCCCCACCATTGCCGGAAAGGGTGGGCAGCGCTTGACAAGGATATCGGACAAACAGATAATATCGACATGATATTTTTTTTTAAATATTTTTCCCTCCTTCATGGCATTGACATTTACAAGAGCATGAAATATAAGACTAAAACCACATCATAATACCTAAATCCTAAATTTTTTTAATCCAAATTTTAATTAAATTAGATTAAAAATAAAAAGGTAATGTGAAAAAAACACAAAAAAAAACAAGGCCTGCTGGCCGTTGCTGAGCCCCTATGGCCCTTTCCGGCAACAGTGAGGAGGTGAAGAGCGCCAGCCAACCTTGGCCTCATTTTTTGTTTTTTAAAATTTAGTATTTAGGTATTATGATGTTGCTTTAATCTTATATTTCATATTTTAGTAAATTCAATATCACAAAATAGATAGAAAATATTAAACAAAGCCACATCAAAATTTTGTGATAATCAAATTGAACGAAATTAACAAAATGACTCAATTATACCAATTTGACAAATTTTAGGCATTCATTGCACATTTTGTAAGTTTTCAGATTCAATTACACTTTTATGATAAATTTTAAAACTTCCAATACACTTATCCTTATTTTTTTATATGAGGTTGAATTTGAAGGAGCAAAATAACTATCGTAGAGCCAAAGGTTTGAAATCAAAAAAAGGTACACGAATGACCTATAATGTTGGTCCAACCTTCAAAATTGATATTAAACATTTAAAAATCCATATTTAAGCAATATTATGACCACATCATGGCAAAATTTTTATTTTTTTGGTCAAAATTGCAAAATTTTGGTTGGTTATCAAATTAAGAGAAAATTTGCCACCATCTGAACTTATATACTCTTAAACTAAAATAAGTTGTGCAAAAGCAATATCATGTTACAAATTTTCATGAATTACTTCATTAGAGTTGAAAATAAAGTTGCATATCACTAAAGGCATTGTAGCTGGAGCCATAGCTGCTTGTTCATTCGAAGATCAACTTTTTGTATAATATCAAGAAAAGGTCTCACTCACACACCAATCAGAATGATCAGCTCTAGTACAATTTTATATCAAATACATGAAACGTCAAATCTATCAACCATCTAACTTATTCCCATGTTCTCTTCCTCCATGATTTTCTAGGAGGGATAGTAGCAGCTCCCTTTTATACAATAAGGAATTCCATGCAGGCAACAGCATGGAAACCTAGACAAACCTCAAGTTGAGGGCTACTCCCGACGATGTGGCTTGGCACTTTTACGCGATGAGAGGCTTCATGAGCATTCAACCGCAGGAGAGTGCCATCTCAATCCCTCATCCTGTTATTCAGAAAAAGATATCCCCAATGTTATAATCATCATTGTTTGTATGTGTGTGAGAGAGAGAATGAGAGATCTTACCAAGGATGAGGCATTTTTTGATAGATCATTGATCCGATACTTTTGTATATGTAAGGCCAGAGTATGTAAGACATGATCATTGGGTGCATCTCGAAAGAGTTTTTTAAAGATGAGGCATTGCAAAAGTTTTTCTATAAAGCACTCGAAGGACTAGTAAGAAAAAAGAAATTCAGTCATCCAAGGCATGGTGTAGCAAGAGATGAAGGGCTCTATAAATAGATTAATAATTAGTCAGGTTCATTATTTGTGTAGATAGACTTGCACAATTTGCATTTAAAATGTTGCCATACTAAGAAATATTATCAACTTGGAAGGTTTGTTAGAATTGATTTTCTCTAGGAACGCGACCATATACAACCTCGTCCGTGATTACTTAACTATTTAAGAAATTTAAAATCTAGACCTTTAGACTGTCAATGATTTTGATAGATGGAAATTTCAATGGCAATTTCACAATATTGAATATGTATTAGATGTTTGTGATAATACTTTAATGTGCGCAAATAAATTGCTAGTTACTATTGAAAGTGATAATTCATTATATAGGGTCACATTTCTTTCCTATTATAAATTAAAGTAGTTGCACTTACCATCGGTCGGAAAGGTCTCCAATAATTGTTAAACTCAATGATCTAGCGTACATGTTGTCCGATTTGTCTCTGAATGAGAGAATTAACATTTTTTGAGCAATTAAACAAACAAATGTACAGAAATAATTTTGTTTATGTAATTAGGTAAATACGAGCATTGCACATGGAAATTTTGTTTGTCACATCCAAAGCCAGCCTTTTCAAGACAATATGCAACTATTATTTAATTGGATATACCGTTTTACTAAAAAAAAAAAAAAATCCAATTAAGGGCCTGAAATGCCCTCATTTTCTAAAAAAGGCCCAAAGTGGACCTTAATTCAAATAAGGGCCTGAAGTGCCTAACCTTGTTTCAAATAAGGGCCTAAGCTCCGGCGAAGACTAATATTTTCGACGATCGAAACAAGGACATTTTTGTCCAAAATTTTTTTGAATTTAAAAAAAACCAAAACTCTAAAACTAAAAATCTGAAAAGTCACGTTCTTCTTCTTCTCTCCATGTTATTTTCTTCCATTCCCTACCTTGTTAATTAACAAACCTCAAAAAATAAAATAAAAAGCTTGAATAGCGAAGTGTCACCGAAGCAAGCACCACTGGGCATTGATGGCGTGCGACCAGGCGGTGGCATGAATCAAGCGGCGGTTTGGGGGGTGAATTGTTTTGAAAAAACATAAAGGAAATAAATCACCTCGTAGGGTTCACACAAAGCCTTCAACCTCCCGATTGTGTCTTTTATTTTGCTTCAGTGACTCAGTCGAGGTCAGTGAGAAAGTGTTGACTAAAGGAACAAGCACCAATAGACATTGATGGCGTGTGACCAGGCGGTGGTGGCGACAATACTGCTCGAAAGGTAAAGGATTTTGAAAGAAACTCAAAGAACAACTCCTCTTGGCTCTCCAACCTATGTTCTCTTCTTTAATTGTTGCTTCATCTCGCATGTAAACTTATGATCCTCATTAGTGACCTCTAGAACCAACGCGCTTCAATTTTCTCACGATCCAAAGTTAGAAGTTCTATAGTGCAAAGGTGAGTTCTATAATGCTATTCTCGGTTGCTTTTAGAATAAAAATAAACGCTAATTCTTCAGGTAGTGCTTGTTTGAAAACCTATATGATTTAGACTAAGTTGATTATTTAAATGTAGAATCAACATAAATAACCAATAAATCAAAAACAAATCAAATCCATATATGAGTGTAAAACATCAAAATTTATATGTGCAACAAAATTAAAAACGTACTTATTTGAGCCATAGCCTCACTCAATGAAAAAATATATCAGACTGATGGTAATCAGTGATCTATTAGAATACTAGATCTTTCTCTCTATAACCTATTTTAGTATAACAGCTTTTAATAAGATTAAGCAACTAATAGGTATAACATGTGCTTTTATAAGCTAGAAAGGGGGCTTAGCAAATCCTAATAAATAGCGTGTCAATGAGGCATTTCCCATTACGGGTTTTAGTTAAACACAATTGTCTACATTTTGCTTCTCAACTAAGCTTATTATTAATAGATGCCAAAACCCAATTCCATAAAATCACTTAAGGGTTTAACATATATTGGAATATCCATTAACTTGATTATTTAAAATAAAAAATTAATTATTTAATGTAAGCCTATTATAGGAAATTTGCAACATTCTCTCACTTGGGCTACACTAATTAACTTATTTTTATTTTGAAAACGATTTTATTTTGAAAACGACACTATCGGGTTAATAAGTGAAATCTTGTTTTATGTGGTCACAATTTTGAAAACAATATTCCAATAACAGCATCTTAAAATGAATCCAATCCTATATAACCTTAGTATAGGATTATGGCAATCAATGTGTTAAGAAAATACTACAACACATGAAATTTGATAATCACATATAATAAGCATTATATTTTCATGGATTATGGGCCTAGTAGTGTAGTAAGAAATAGTGCCAACATGTGATCAAAAATATACACTATTTTTTATTGCTTCTCAATGCAATTTATCAACGACATGAAACTGCATTAGCTCAATTTCTAAACACTATGAAATTGCCTCCATCCGATTTCTAAACAACATGAAATTGCACAACTATGTCATAATCCAACATAAGATCTCATAATTAGTAACATCCAGTCATTTTTAAATTAAAATTTATTTAAAGATACTATTTTATACTTCTATTTCTTAATTGACAAGAGAAATGATAACAATAGAATCAATAATAATGATCACCAAAAGTAAATGCTTTAATAGACTTTATAAAAGTATTATCAGTTTGCATATAACTATAATATTCAGAAAAATACAAACTATATAGCTTCCACTAATAAAAGATATCAAATGACTCTAAAACACTCATATTATTTTCATGTTTTTTAAACAAAATGAGTCGTAAACCTTTTTTTAGAGGATCAGCCAATGTAGACTTAGTTCTAATATTCTTGATCATAATGTCTCCATTTTTTACCAAGTCCTTAACAGTATAATATTTGATTTCCATATGTTTGGAGGCATTGTTGATCTTATCATTCTTAGAATAAAATACAGTTGCAGTATTGTTATAGTAGATCATTATAGGTCTAGCAATAGAGTCCACAACTCGCAATTCTGAGATCAAATTTTTTGAGCCAAACAGCTTGAGTTAACACACCGTAACATGACGCAAACTCAGCATACATTGTAGAATTCGCAACCAAGGTTTGCTTTGTGCTCTTCCAAAAAATAGCACTTCAGCCATCATAAAAATATATCCATAAATTGATTTTCTATCATCCGAACAACCACCAAAATCAACATCTGAACATCCAATCACCTTTAGGTCCTCTACTTTGCTATACACAAGCATGAAGCCTTTTGTTTGTTGTAAATATCTTGTCACTTTCTTAGCTGTAACCCAATATGCATGACCTAGATTCGATAAATATCTCCCAAGAGTATTTATAGCAAAAGCAATGTAAGGTCTAGAACATACTTGTGCATACATAAGACTGTCAACTGCACTATCATATGGAGCATTCTTTATTGCTTCCTTTTCAACATCATTCTTGGGGCATTGTCCTATGCTCAATTTATCTTATTTCACAACAAGAGCTTCACCAACTTTGCAACTTTGCATATTGAATCTTTTCAAAACATGATCTATATAATTTTTCTAAGACAACCTCAGAACTTTCATAGATCTATCACGATGAATCTTAATGCCTAGAACAAAATAGGCTTCTCCAAGATCTTTCATATCAAACTTTCAAATAGAAAACTTTTGGTATCATTCAATAGATCAAAATCTCTACTAGCAAGCAAAATGTCATATATATATAAAGTATTAAGAATATATATTTACTCCCACTTACTTTTATGTAGATACATTGATCAAACTTGTTTTCTTCAAAGCCAAATGACCTCACAACTTTGTCATATTTCAAGTACCACTGACGTAATGTTTGTTTGAGACCATAGATAGACCTCCAAAATTTGCACACTATATACTCATTTCTAGCTTCTTTAAACCCTTTAGGTTGCTACATGTATACTTCTTCATCTAGATTTCCATTTAGAAAAGCTATTTTGACATCTATCTAATGAAGCTTTAAGTCAAAATGAGTCACCAATGCCATGATTATCTGAAAGGAGTCTTTAATAGAAACTAGAGAAAATGTTTCAATATAATCAATGCATCCTCTCTATGTGAACCTTTTTGCGACTAACTTTGCCTTGAATCTCGCTATATTGCCTTTATTGTCTTTCTTGATATTGAATACCCATTTGCAGCCAATCGGTTTATGCCCATTAGGTAAATCAACAAGTTCCAATATTTGATTATTTGACATGGAAATCATCTCATCTCTCATTGCTCTTAATCATTCATCAGCTTGATTACTATTAAGAGCTTCTTTGAAGGTTGTCAGATCAACTATATGTCCAATGTCAAAATCAGCTTCTCCAAGATAGACATAATAATCATTTAGAAGCGTTGGTCTTCTTTGTCGCTATGATCTTTGCACAGACATTTCTAGAGATAGATCATTCGTGTGAGGAAATTCGCTTGTAATAAGAGGATCTACTGTCATATCTCTAGTACATGCTTCTTGCTGCATTTCTACTTTACAAGGCTCTCACATGAGATCATCATTCAAAATGGGCAATGGAATAAAGATGGTTTTGTTTGGTTTTTCCCTTTTGAAAGATTGAAAAGAATTCTCTTCAGCAACATCTAACTCTAGAAATTTGGCAATTTGAAACTCAACAACTATAGTGCCACGAGTAGGACAATAAAACCCATACCCTTTGGAATGATAACATCTGATAGTCTTGGTTCAGTCTTCTTTTGAGAATGATCATAAATTTTCACCTCTAAAGGACACCCCCAAACTCAAAAGTGATTCAAGTTTGGTCTCATACCTGTCCACAATTCAAAAGGTGTTTTCAACACTAATTTACTAGGTACACAGTTAAATATATAAGTTGCTATTTAATTGCATCACACCATATGTATTTAGGCAAATTAGAACTACCCATCACACTTCATTTTATCTTCATGAGTGTGCGATTGCGCCATTCAGCTACACCATTCTATTCAAGACTCCTAGGCATTGTATACTAAGCGACAATACCACAGTCCTGCAAATATTTAGCAAACGGTCTCATTTGTTGTCCAATCTCAATATATTGCCCATAATATTTACCACCACGATCAAATTTGACAATTTTAATAATTTTTTCCAATTGTTTCTCAACTTCAGCGCGAAACACTATGAACATGTCAAAAGCATCGGCCTTCTCCTTAATTAAATAAACATTACAATAATGGGAGAAATCATCAATGAATGTGATGAAGTACTTATTTCCACACAAGGTGGTTGAGTATAGCCCACCAATATCCATATGAATTATCTCCAAGAGATTTTGACTGTGAGTAGCGCATTTCTTCTTAATTTTAGTCAATTTTTCCCTCACACAATCAATACAAGTCTTAGTATCATCTAAGTTAAGAGGAGCAAGAATATCAGTCTTGATAAGTTGCTTTACCATTTCTTTGGAGATATGCCTTAATCGCTTATGCCATAGTAATGAAGATTTTTCTTTGATTAAAGATCTCTTAGCAACATTATTCTTGACATTGAATGAACAATATGGTCTATTGAGAGATAAAAATAATCGATATAATCCATCAGATAGAACACAATTCTCAATAATTCTGAAATCATAACTCAAATCCACTATTTTATTTACAAAATAAAGACAATATCCAACTTTGTCAAGTGAAGAAAGAGATATCAAATTTCTCCTAAAACCATGAACATAAAATACATTGTTCAAAATGAGGCGAAAATCAGAATCTAAATTCAAAATAATTGTGCCTATGTGCTCCACATCAACTCTAATATCGTTTCCAACTGTAAGTTTTGACTCTCTCAAACTTGGAATCCTTAGATTTGTAAGACCCTATAAGATAGTAGTCACATGAACAATAGCATTATAATCAAGCCACCAAGAATCTAGAGGAACATCAACAAGATTTAATTCAAAACAAACCAACAACTCACATTGGTGACTTTCTTTTCTTTCTTTTAGCTAAGCTTTGAACTTGTAGTAATTGGCTCACTTGCGACCCTATTTCTTACGGTGAAAATACTTAAAATCCTTACTCCATTTTTTACATTATTCCCATTTTTCTTGAAGTCTTGGATTTTCTTTGGAACATGAGTATTTGACCATTTAGGCTCCATTTTCATCTAGAGGAACTCATCTTGGCATTAATAATTAAGTGGGTGGACTCATACTCCTCCTTCTTTAACTTCTCCTCCTCAATCACACATTTGGTAATCTTGGCATTAACGCTCCAACTCTCATTCTGAGCATTATAAGCAGTCTTAATCTAGTTGAATCCAGCTAACAAAACATTCAGGGCATGATGCACATTATAATATTTAGAAAGGACAATTTTATGGGCCTTAAGTTTGGACTGAATATGGATCATTTTTTGTATAAATTCTCTAACACCCATAGCAGCATCATATCTCATGTTCGTTAACTCACTTGGCAAGTTTCTAGCTTCAGCCTTGTTTGAGACTCTATATCATTCTCCCACTGCTTCAAGGAATTGTTTTGCATTCGTATTTTCCAATAAACCACTAATGAAATGCTCAACAATGGACCCTTTTATAGCAATAAGGCTCAATTAGTTGGATGTTTTCTATTTAGCATAATGGGTCTTTTGATTTGCAGTACTTTGATCATTGGATTTTAAAAATTTATCCTCACATAGAGCTAAATCCATATCCACAATTCTTAGAGCAAACTATATATTTTGCTTCTACCTCTTGAAATTTGATCAAGTTAACATTTCAACCGCGGCATTGTTATTGTTTACAGCAAAAGTAACTATTTGTCAGAGCCATGGATTATTCTGAATCATTTTAGTTTGGCCAAAACTTTGTTTTGGTACTAGAAGAGACATCATTTTCCTATGGAAACCTCAGATTCCTCTTCGTCTGCCTCTCTTCCCATCTCTCTTACCTCTAACCTTTCTCTCTAGCCTCCCCCAGAGTTACGAAAATCCTTTTGCTCAAAGATAGACTACCTCTATGAGGTTGCTTATCTTACTAAAGATAGCAAGATATCAAAAATGCAGCTTCCTATGATAAATCCCTACATTGCTTTCGCCAAACCACCCTTCTTTTCTCCACTTCTATCCATCAAACATCTAATTAAACAAACTCCTTGCATAGTCAAGGAGTATGTCCAATCTTCACGATTTGATCAACACCCCATCCAGGCAACTGAACAAGAACAGTTTGTCACTCTTCAAATACCACCTGAGGTTCTTGCTTAGTGGATCCACCAAGGATATACACATCTCCATTTTTGAGCCATTTGCCTTGCTTTAACTTTTCATGGCCAAAAAGGCTTACCAGTTATAGCTAGAATTGCTCTCTTAGACACTAGATTTTTGGAATATCAGCAAGCTTGTGTTGGCACCATTCAGACCACAATGAATGCGGGAACTGTCTTTGTTACACTCTTCCAAAATTTCAACATTGCTCTTACAAATCCCAACCTACTTACTGCTTTTAAGGTTCAGTTACAAATCATCGGAGCCCCTCAGACTCCTGGATCCATTGCTACCACCTTACACTACCAAATGATCTACCGTGTCCAGAACCATGCAATTGATCTCAACATCCCAAATTTTGAATATGCTTTTGTTATTTCAGTCGATCACGACCAAACTTCCTGTATTCATGTTCCGCGGCAGATCCCACGAAACGAACTTGTTAAGCTCCTCCCAGATAGTTGGGTCACCGACTACAAAAAACTCCATCAGAGTTGCAAGCTGGTCCAATCAAGTGACCTCAGTTCACCCGAAAGAAAGATGGTATTGTCGCCATCAAGTTCAGTAAGACCAAAGAGGAACCTTCCTCTATTTTTCCTACCATCCTTCATTTCACACCTTGTCCCACTGATCTCGTTTTAAACAAACCATACGACAAACGATTTGTCCACTCTTTTGGTTCTCAAGGACAGCCAATCCATCTGTTCAAAGACCCTACTGGGCATTGTTTTTGGGATCCAGACTGTGCTTGTTCATCCTACACAAAATTTGAAGATAAAGATGACAGGCCCTCTTCAAAAAGAAAGAAAAAGAAAGATACAGTTTACCAAAGGTATCTTGAAGGAGATCCAACTGTCGAACCTCTTGGAGAAGACGGTGGCAAATACCAGTTCATTGTCTCTTATGGATCACCCAAACCTCCTATAGTAACCTCAGCTCCACCTTCCTACAAGCCAGCTCCTTCTCCTCAACCACCATCAGCCAGACTCATGATCACTTCACCTTTTTATAAGCCGATCCAGAAATGGGTAAAAAAGAATCATTCCTATCCCTTAAACCTACCTAGACCAGGCCTTTGTGTCTCTAAGCCCAATCGACTTCCTGTTCTACCCAGCATATGTATGTTTTCACCTAATGACTTCCCCCCACTTGAAGCTAAAGAACCTGAATCCAGCAGCACACGGAAATTCCCTCCATTGGAAAAACTCTTTGACCCACATCAAAGGTACTAACACTCTCCCAAGGTACCCAATCCCACTGGCCTTGATGCACAAGGACAGCGTAAACAATCGTTTGCTGCAGAAACCATCTTGAACTAGCAAATTGAGAATGCTTTAGCTTAGAATGAGCTTCTTGAAACTGTTGCTACACGACTTGAACGTGTAGATCAAAATACTGCATTATCTTGCAAAATGCTTAAAGACTTCCAGAAAAAGCTTCATCTGCTAGAAACTAAGCAGACACCCCCTAACCATTACTTGGAAGACCAGAAACCAGAAATTGAAAAGCTCAAGCAACAGATCCAAATTCTCAAAAACCAACAATCATTTACTCCTGTTGACCAATCCTTCTTCCCTTCTCCCTCCTTACCATTGAAACCAGAATCTTCCCCTCTCGGGGCATCCTCTTCATTTGCTGTTGTCTTGAACTCGGCTGCCCCTCCTCCGCAAAATAATTTATTGATTCTTCGAGAAAAACTCCGCAAGCTTAAGCAAAAGCAAAAGAAATCCTCAACTCCCACTGAGTATTCGGTGTCACCACCTGGTACACTAGAACACCCTCCTGATAACCAACCACCTGGTACTTTGACCATTTCTAATCCACTTGAAAACTTCTTTTGGCACCAGGTTCCTACTATTTCTGCTATTAAGTCATTCCAAGCCAAGCAGATTGAAACTTCTTCCGACTCAAATTCTGATATTCTGTTAGAATCATCCTCCTCGGAAGAAACTTTATTCATGGCAAACACCGTTAAAGAAGAAGACATGTCTTCTGAACTAGAAGTACACCACCGGGACTAGCCTGACGCATCTTGGACCTTTTCAACATCATCATCCAAAGTCCACTTTTCACCTTGGATGATATTCCATATTATAAGTAGCCTGAAAGGTTCCAAGAATTCCATGCCAGTCTTACCACTAGGCATATTTCCGAACCCGGCAATTATGATATCTTCTTGGAATTCACCAGCCGTTTTGCTGGAGCCCTCAAAGACTGGTGGCACACTACCTTAGAACAAGACCAGCTGTACCTCCTGACACAACCTCTGGATAATGCTATCCAGATTATCCATATGTACTTCGTCGGCAAGCCAGAAGATTCAAAAGAACTCAAAAGAAATGAGTTATTTGAACAAAAGTGTTGTTCATTACGACGCACGGATTTTAATAGACACTTTCAAGCCATGATTAAGTTATTCACTTGGAGTAGATTGGAATCTTAAACCAATCTTTCTGGCATCCATCCCAAAAGAAATCAGCCAGGCTACAGAAAATACTCTTCAACAACGACAAAAAAATATAACAAAAGCCACTCTTGGTGAAATCCAACAGGCTATCCACATTGCCAGAAGAACTTTGTCTCTGCCGAGAAGCCTTCTACAGCTTTCTCAAGGAAAATAAGCATCTTGACAAAGCATGCTTCAAACCAGAATTGAAGATCAAATGTCCCAAGGATTGCTCAGATCCTTTCTGCACAGGTTGCAAAAAGAAGAGACATTTTAAACGTTTCTCTTTCAAAACGAAGCTCAAAGAAAAATGTAAAGGAAAGTAGAAATTCTTGCGCAAGCGCCATCATTGTTCCTCCAATAAAAGGAGTAAAAATAGATGTTATGTCTGCAACAAAAAAAGGACATTTTGCCAAAAACTGTCCAAAAGTAAAGAAAGGAGGAAGCCACTTGATTGATAAAATTGCCAAAAGCACTGGTGTTCAGCTTGACGACTCTGATATTGAGTTTGTCTTCTCTTTAGATGACCAACCTTTGAAGGACACTATATGTGCAATTCAGACATATAGCTCAGACCCAGCCTCAGACTCTGAAAACAACATGTTCACCTTCTTTCCAGACTCTCCAGATGAAATCCAGATCACTGAACCAGTCCATCACCCATACATCCCTATCTATATTCTCTTGTCCAAATATCACAAACTAAATCCTCTTGTGGTGCTCATAGATATTGGGGCCAACTCTTCCATCCTGGATACAAAGATTCTCCCAGAAGAATTTTGGAAACCATACACTAGGTATTTCAATTCTGCTTCTGGTGATACTTTTGCTACCAACTATCGTAGTAAACCCATCACTATCCAATTCTTTCCTCAGTGTTCTATTACCACCAAAGTCCTTGGTTCCAGATCTGTTAATAAAGATATTATCATAGGTTGGGACATCTTGACTCAGCTTCCAAGGCTTAGAATCCTTTCAAATGGACTTTGTTTTAAACATCAATTCCGTGAATTTGTAGATATTAAGAGATTCTATGCTCTCCAACCAGCCATGTTGGACCTAATCATCCAAAGTCTGTTTTCCTCTTGTGCTGAAATCCACTCCCAATTTTCCCAAACTTGCACCCAGCCCTTATGGAAAAATTCCCTATTCTATGTCAAGCTTCCTTTCAAAAGGAATGAGAATATCAATCCTACAAAGGCCAGTCATTCTGAGATGAGCCCAGATCACCTTACACTTGCTCAACAAGAATATGCAGAACTACAGGCACAAGGTCTCATTGAACCTTATGATTCTCAATGGGCATGTGAAGCATTCTATGTCAACAAACGAGCTGAACAAACTTGTGGGAAAATGAGGATAGTCATTAATTACCAACCTCTAAATCAATTCCTCCAAGATGATAAATTTCTATTGCCCCACCGCAATTCTCTATTTCTTAGCCTTGCCCAAGCAAAAATCTATTCAAAGTTTGATCTCAAGGTAGGATTTTGGCAATTGGGTATTGACCTAACAGACAGACCCAAAACTGGTTTCTATATTCCTAACCAGCATTTCCAATGGACAGTTATTCCTTTTGGCCTCAAGACTGCACCTTCCTTTTTTCAAAAGGCCATGTTCAAAATCTTTAAACCCATTCTTCCAAACTCCTAGATCTATATTGATGACATCCTTTTATTCAGTCCTGATAAACAATCTCATTGTCAACTCTTGACACAATTTGCTAACCTTGTCAAAAAGCATGGAATTATGCTTTCTTAGAAAAAAATGATTATTGCCCAAAAGGAAATTGAATTCCTTGGCATGCACCTGAAAGAAGAAACCTACTGCCCTGAGCCACATATTGCTGATGAACTCCATAAATTTCATGAAAATGATCTCAATACTAAACAGGTTCAGCAATTTCTTGGCATTGTGAATTATCTGAGAGATTTTGTATCCCACATCTCCAAAAACCTTAGACCTCTTCAGAGAATGCTCAAGAAAAATCTTCTTCCATTGGGACCCAAGCAAACTCAAGCTATTTCTCAGCTTAAAGAGACTTTGTAATACCTTCCCCCTTTAAAAATCCCATCCACTAGTAAACGGATTTTTCAGACTGATGCCAGCGACAAGTATTGGGCAGCCATTCTTTTCGAAGAAATTGATGGAATCAGGTATATTTGTGCCTACAAAAGTGGTCAATTCTCTCAAGCAGAAATCTATTACCATTCCACTTTTAAGGAAATACTTGCAGTCAAGTATGGCATCAAAAAGTTCGAATTTCACCTCATAGGACACCATTTTCTTGTTGAAATGGATATGTCATCATTCCCTCAAATGCTCAAATTCAAGTAGAAACAAGTTCCCCATCCACAGTTACTCCGATGGGCTGAATGGTTTTTGAAATACTCCTTTGAAGTTAAACATATCCCAAGAACTAAGAATGTCCTCGCCGACTTCAAGAACCATTGGAGGCAATCAACATGTATGTCAAAAAAGAACCTTTCTAAGAGACATACCGCACCACCAACATACAGGGTGGTTGGCCAAGCCTTAAGTACCCTCCTGATGTCCCACTGGCAATTCACCACAATATTTTGAAAGAAAGACTTCAAGGATTAATGTGGGAATATCATCTCTGCATTTTTCGAGAACATAGAGGGTTAATGCTCAAGCCAAACGGACTCCATCCACAATATCCATTTATTCTTCCTCTCCGATGTTCTCCTAATGATGAATTCCCAGAAGACCTGAAATAATTATTTTGGTACATGTTCAACTTATACACCATAGCCATTGAATTTCCCACTGACAAAATTTTGCAGGTCCTTAGAAAAGAAGGAGAAGGTCAAGTTCATAACCAAAGATATCTTTTGGATATTTTTGCATGGTATAAACCACTTCAATATTGGAAGGAACTCTTTAAACTCCAAAATCATCAAGGAAGGCCTGAACCTAAAAGACACAATGTTGTATTGTTCCACCGACCATGGACATTTTCCCATCCTACTGGATGGATTTCTAATAAACCTTCTGTTACAGGAACTTCAAGTTACAGGCCCCAAGTTTTTTAAGAGTTTGCACAAATTCACTAGACACTTCCATACTCAGTTACCACCAGCAGACCAGCATCTCAAGAACTCCAGAGGATTCTATGTCAAGAAAATTGCACCATCCCACCAGAAGCATGGCCATCTGCCCAGGTCCCTATCTCTTGGGACCACCTTAAAGCTTGGGATTCTACGAGAGAATAGATTCAAGAAACTCTCCATATCTTTCAATAGAACAATCTGGACTCCTCCACCTCTTATGATCATTGGGGGGGACCACTTTCACAGGACCCTTTGGGAGACACCCCAAATTACGCCTCTTTTTTCGGTTCTTTCGGTGCTAACTCCTCCCGTCCACTAGACCCGTCGGTAAAAGCCCTTTTTTGAGAAAATAAAGGCACTTCATGCCCATAATTGAAATTTTCCCAAAAAAATATTATCCTTAACAAGAAGACATAGCTATATCAATTAACTTTCAAACACATTAATTTATAATTATAAAAGAAGAATATATCGATCGAAAAGTCTTAAATTGATTTCAAACTTCGCACCTCACGGATATGACATCTATAAATGGTATATTTTAAAGAAGATTGGAAACACCTTTTGATTCACTGTTGCAAATCTAATCTTAATATTGAGCTTGTATTGATTTTTTTATTCTTTTAGCAATTTTGAAGTTCCGATCAATATATTTTTCCCTGGAAAGTTATGTATCCTTTTGGAGTACACCTATTATATGCCTATGTCAATATTCATTAATTGTAAGATGATTCTACACAAAAAATATGTTGTACATGCATGATACATTTTAAATTGTATTTATATTATAGAGTATTATGACTCATTTTATTTGTGATGCTGAATGTTATATTATTTAAGCACATATTAACGCAATTATCTATTTTAAATTAAATTTATTGTATTAGTAAAATATTGAATGCAACTGTCTTTATTTCTATCTAAAACACATATATTCGATCTTAGTGTACAAAATGAATTGATCTTTTGTATAATAAGAAGAGAGCTTCCTACTAAAATATTATTATGAGATTTTTGTCAATACATACATAAATTGGAAATATGAAACTTCTATGGAATTGGGCTGTTATTTTTTAAGTAGGACAAAAAAAATTCGGATCAAAATTGGCATATGATATTGTCGTTGATGCCTTTTCTGGGAATCTGGCTATCATCCTCCAATTATACCTTCTCTATCTTATGTTTTGTACATATCTAACAGCACATTTAGAGGTGATTATTATATAGGATGGCCTGAAAGCTAAGCCCAATGCATTATCCAAGGCCCATACATCATTTAAAGTATATGATGAAACATTATGGCCAGCCAAGCAAGGATTGGCCTAAAGTTAGGTGGATCGGGCATTTTAATGCGAGGTCATTGCTCAAACTTGCCTATTTTGATTGAATATGGGTGAAGTGGGCGGGTTGCCCATTGATCTTGTCCATTTGTGTTCTGCTAATCTAAGTTACATCATTATATATATTCATTGTAAGTCTCTTATTATTTTGAAAATAGATAGTTCTTTTTATGGCTTAAAATGGTAGGGAGGTGCAACCTTGATAGCCACCTTTTTGGGCATTACTTTCATATGGAACGTTAGGTCTTGAATTATAACCACTCAATTCACTAGTAAGTATTTGAGTCTGTTGTTTTAGCCCCACCTACGTATTAGAAATAAAAAAATCTCTCGACATGAGGTAGATAATAGTCAAGGCACAAGCTAATTAGAAGTTTGCCCATAAAAAGGCTCGAACTTTTGAACCTCATTAAAGGCTGTGATTTCTTTACCACTGAGTCATCACGCTGGATGATTCTATGATTGTCAAATAGCAAGCCATTAGCATGTAAGTGGGTTTAAGGAGAGATACAAAACGGGAAACACAATGATTTTCACTGATCAAATATCAACACAAAACATGATAATAATGTCTCCACGATATTAACTAGAAAATGAATGTCAAAAATTAACAAAATTAATAATCTTTGAAAATAAGACATGAAAATGTGCTATTAGTATGGTACCACGTGATCTGAGAGACACCCGATCTTCAGAGACAATTGACTTCTTTCTTAAGAAACAAATCCGACATTAATCTTCTTCTTTTTTCGAAATCCAACATTAATCAAGTTAATTTTGAAACATTTTGACCCAATAAGAAGTATCAACATGAAAATGGTGTCTCTATTACATTAACGAGAAAATGAACGCAAAAGAATTAAGAAAATTAAATAAGTAATCTTGGAGAATTGGGCGTGGAAAGGTGTTATTCGTATAATACCACATGATCCAAGGTACACCCCCATCTTAAGAATGTTGCAGATGGCGATTGAAACCTTCTCTAAGAAATAAATTTAACATTAATCTTTAATTTCGATTGGTTGATTCGATCCCAAGAAATTTGCTGAAGATGAAATGGTCAATTAAGGAAATCCACATATAATTATTCAATAAAATTAAGAAAAAAAAAACTCTTGAAATTACTATTTCTACTTTTCTTCTCCAATAATTGGACATGACGATTTTCATGATCTCCAAAAAGTTTCTCCGTTAACATAAAAGCACGAACACAACCCGATAATTAAATTGGGCATGCCAATTTTTCATTTTTTTTCATCAATAACATGATGAAAATAAAGCAAATTAAAAATATTGCCAATTCTCATTAAAGGGATGCTCCATCTTTCTTTCTTTTTTCTCCCTTATGGACATTCAGCATAGGAAAAAAAACAAAAACAAAAACAAAATTTTCCTGGTGGGGTCTCTTCTTTCTTCTTCTTTCTCCTTTTGGCCTCCTTTTTTCTCACTCCATTTCACCTCACAATCAGAGATAGATTCTGACCCCCACCAAATCCCTTTACACATCTAAGGAAGAGGCTCAAGATACAGATTTCCCAGGAATTTTCCCCGGGGGATCTTTTCTTTACAAGGGGTCAAGAATGATTTCAAGCGACTGCCACCGTGCCGGCCCGTACGGCCTTGCCGCCCTTGGACGACTCTGATTTCCTCGACGACGCCCTCGAGGAGTTGGAGGAGGAAGAAGAGGAGGAAGACGACGACCGCGACCTCTTCCAGCTCCTCTCCTTCGCCTCGTCGATCTCTATCTGTTCTTGCCTGCACTCTTTGCTACAGAACGCTGTGTCACCCCTGAAAAAGAGCAAGTAAGAGCAGATCACGATCCGATTCCGACCCAGTCAAAACGAAAAGATCCTTGCTTGATGCCTGGTAATTCAGATCCATGCCCAGCAAGAATTCGTGGGACTGACTCTACTGACCTGTAAATGAAGATGTCGGAGTTGAACCCGAGAGGCTTGTTGCAGAGGAAGCAGGACTGGAGGAAGTGGGGCTTGCCTTATAAAAGAAAAAAAAAGCACTCACCGAACGCAACAATAGATTATATTGTTCAAGAATTGTTCGAGAAAGAGCTCGATAAAAAATTAAAAAGTGATGGTTCAGTTGGACTCAGCCCGTTTGACCATGGTGGACCTGGGTGACACCGGCCTGTTATCCTTCCACTGCCGAGAGCGGAAGGTTTTCGCTTGCTCTGTGAAGTCAGCCTGACGCGGGCCCCTCCACTCTAGGATCCATGTGGCCCGGGCCTTCGCCCAAACTGCATGTACCAACTCTCGATTTGGAACGGACGAGCCAGATGATAGCTACACCAGACCCGGCCCAAAGAATTTGAGCCCCATGTTCCACCACATTAATGCCCCCACTCAGGTCACAAGCCCTCGTTACTGAGCTCGGCGAACATCTCCCACGTGCACCAATGTGGAACGAGCACCGATGTGGGACAAGCTGAGCTTCTTCAAGCATTTCCATCGACGAAGTGCGAAACATCACGAGAGGGTGGCTGTGTCTTCGGCTGAAGGAGAAGCATGATCATGAGGAACATCGCGAATGAGTTTTCCTCTATGCGGATGTGATGAAAGATGTGAAGAAAAGGCAGTACCAGGGTGAGAATTCGTCTCGTGAAAAAGCTTTAAGCAAAGAAGCTTTGTGGTATGAATGGAGGAGGAGGAGGAGGAGGGGGACAGCTATTCAAGTGTTATTCTGGACTGGAGATGCCACCCCCATCATGTGGACTTTTACACTCTTCGATTTTGGTCTGTATCTAACTCCGTTCTGTTCTTGTGTTCTAAACTGTCGTGCATAGGAACCGATGGAAGCGTTTCATGATGAGCTGAGGGGGGAGAAACAAAGAGTTTTGCTGCATTCAATTGCTTTCAATGTCGTCTGCATGATCAGATGTCCTGTAAAGCAGAATCGTAGCCAATGGCGTGGATTCCTGTCTGGTTCAGGCAAGGACCCAGGAGAAGTTCTCTTCACGCGACATGCTTATGTAACAGCAAATTTTTAAACACTCACCAGCAATAGAACTGTCTTTATTGTAGAATGCACTCTTGATAAGCCGAGACTGAACTCGACTGCACAGTTTCACCATTCTTGGCTGGATTGACGGCAAGGCTCTTGAAGAACCATGGCCTGAGCGGAAAAATTAAACGCCTATATGCAAGACCACCGGAACTAGAGCAACTCAGGACCTAAAGCTTCCCTGCTGAGAGGGAGTTGAATACGAAGGACGAAGCTTACAAACCACTGCACCTTCCGAGTGAACCTAAACCTTCTAATTATTTTTTCCGGTAAAAGAATATAGAGCACAGTTTTGAACATCATGGCACACAACAAAATGTGCTCCATCATCCTCATTGTTAACATGAACACAAGCTTCACGGAAAGAACCTTAAGATTGTTGCATCTGGACAGCAGAATAGGCTACATTTGCATTTTAACAATACCTCTGGATATAGCAACACATATTTGGTTTTAGGATGCTGAACTTAGATGGTTTTGAAATATGAACCTGGGGGACAATCCCTTGAGTCATGAGCATCACACCCCAAATCCAATCCTCCAACATCTTGAAATGCGAAAAATTATAGGAAGAACTGTTTACAGGTCAATGCACCGAATTCTTAGAAACCAACAAGTTGTTGAAACTTACATCACCCACAAATAAAAAAACAAAAGCCCAAAAAGGGACAACTACGTGGATCTCTAATAATACAAGCAATTCTCCCTCTCCATCACCTTCGAATTCCTATCCAACCTGGTCGTCTGATTAAGCGGCTTTGAGAAATTCATCAAGGAGGGTGACTTACTTATATGTGCATTGCATGTCCTACCTCCAACATCTTGACCAAGGAAGAAAGGAACATGCACGTTTTAATATGTATTTTGGGAATCGAGAGAGACCAGTACCACATTATCACCACATCCTACGATATGAATTTTCGAATGCATCTACTTTGTTTCTTCTCCATCAATAGGCATAACCATGGGTCTAAATTGTTGGCGTGAGCTGATTTGTAGGAGTGATATGTATAGAAAGAAAATATTTATATTTGCGCGAGTTGATTTGTGGGGGTAATGCATATAGAAAGAGAAAATTTTACCTAATAGGCGCTTATTACCCTAGCAGTACTTGTATGTATATATATAGCCTTGTAAAGGAAAAAAATATACTGAAATAATAGTGATCTATTTTTCAACATGGTATCAGAGCAGGAACCCTAGTTTTCTCCACCTTCTTTCCACCAAATCAGATCACTGTTGCAGCTCTAGGTTTTTCCTTGTGCTGCCGCCACATCGACCAAATCAGATTGCTGCCGCAGCATTGACTTGTGTTGTTGTTGCACTAATCTGACTTGACCAGAAATTCCTTTGCGAAGGAATTGTGATTGGCAACCATGACAAAGCTAACTGATGAGGTACCTCATCAAGACCAAGGGGAGAACTCAACAACGATTCTCTTCTAGAGAATCTTACGATGAAGCTGATACTGATTTTGACTCGAGTTCGACTCGGTATCAACACAATCCCGGAGCCATCCACTGCACAAATCTCGAGTCAAATTGGATGGATCAAATTATGGATTGTGGTCTCAAGTGGTGGAGATGTTCATCTCCGGTAAAGACAAGTTGGGTTATATTAATGGTGATCTCCCTCAGCCCTCACCTACCAATCCTCAATTTCGAAAGTGGAAGACTGAGGATGCGATTGTGAAGGGGTGGCTAATCAACTCGATGGATCCTGCATTAATAGGAAATTTTATTCGCTTCCCAACTGCAAAGATGGTATGGGACTCTGTTGCAACAACCTTCTTTGATGGAAGTGATGCCTCCCAAGTTTATGACTTGAAGAGGCGGGTGACTCGGATGAAACAAGGTGGAGAGACAATTGAGGCTTATTACAATAATCTTCAGGGTTTGTGGAGGGAGATCGATTTCCGTCGTCCAAACCCAATGACATGCCCAGCTGATATTGAGCGGTACAATCTTAACATTCAGGAAGACCGGGTGTATGTCTTCCTTGATGGGTTGGACGATCATCTAGACAAAGTGAGAGCGGATGTTCTCCAGATGCAACCATTCCCAACTGTTAAGCAAGCATATGCACGGGTTCATAGGGAGGATATGAGACAGTCAGTGATGCTCACCCATACTGATTCCACGTTTAGGTCTGCTGCCATGGTGGCACGGGGAAGCAAGACAAGTGTTCGAGAATCACCAGTAATGCCAACTCTACAAATGAATAAATTAGGAGTTGTGCAAGGGGGTGGGCGGACGAATAACGGTTCACGAACTACAATTTCATCTGGAGGATGCTCACATTGTGGGAATGCTAAGCATACTCGAGAGACATGCTTTAAGCTCCATGGTTATTCAGAGTGGTGGAAGGAATTGAAGGCACGAAAACAAGCCGACGGGGGTACTAGCAGTGGAAAAAGGAAGCTTTTTCTTGCTAAGATGGAACCTCAGCTATCTTTGGTGCCCAAAGTCGAAAGTCAAGATCAACCGGCTACGTCCAATTCAAGTAATATCCAAGGTAATTGTGGTTGTGCGCTAGTTCTCCCTAATCACAATAGTTGTGATAGATGGGTTATCGATTCGGGAGCTACGGAGCATATGACCTTTAGCCTAGATGATTTTGTGAGCATTACAGAACCAAGACAATGCGGTATCTCAAACGCAAATGGGCATACATACCCAGTGACAGGGGCTGGTGTGGTTGAGGTTTCCCCTCAGTTGTCATTGCCTAACACCTTACTTGTCCCGTCATTGACCACAAAATTAATTTCTGTTGGATAGCTCGCTAAAGATTTGAATTGTATCATCCTAATGTATCCTCAATTCTATCTTTTCCAGGATATCCTCACGAAGGAGATCAGTGGACATGGAACTAAAAGGGGGGGGGGGGCTGTATTACTTGGATGATCTCAAGTTTGGAAGTGTGCATCAAGTCCAGGGTTCACCTAGCAATAAAGAAAAACAGATTTGGCTTTGGCATCGACGATTGGGACATCCTTCATTTGGCTATATGAAAAAGCCATTTCCTGAATTATTTTTGGAGCTAAAAGAGTTGGATTTTAGTTGCCAGACTTGCATTTTGGCTAAGAGCCATCGTGTTTCCTTTCCCATAAGTTTGAATAAGAATAACGTGCCTTTTTCGTTAGTTCACTCTGATGTGTGGGGTGCCTCTCCTATTACTACTATCTCGAGCTATCGGTGGTTTGTTATATTTGTTGATGATTGCACGCGTATCACTTGGCTTTACTTGATGAAAACTAAGGATGAAGTGGTTAATGTGTTTAAAGTATTTCACAAGATGGTTCAAACACAGTTTGATGCTAAGCTATAGGTTCTTCGAAGTGATAATGGCGGAGAGTATGTGAATCGACATCTCAAGGAGTACTTTTAGCAACATGGTCTTATTCATGAGACCTCGTGTACACAGACTCCACAACAGAATGGAGTGGTCGAAAGGAAGAATCGCCATATTCTCAAGACTGCTTGAATCCTCTTAATTGAGGGACATGTTCCTTCACGTTTTTGGGATAATGCTGTTGCCACGGCAGTGCATCTTCTCAACCGAATGCCCTTGAAAGTGCTAGATTTCTGTACACCTCTACAAGCACTCTCTGCATTTGTCCCATTGCCATCAGTCTTGACAATTCCTCCTCGTGTGTTCGGATGTGTTGCGTTTGTTCACATTCCGAAGAACCAACGTACCAAACTTGATCCATGTGCTTTACGGTGTGTGTTCTTGGGGTATGATACTCATCAAAAGGGCTATTGATGCTACAACCCATCTACTAAAAAAGCTTATGTGACTATGGATGTCACATTTGTTGAAGGAGAGTTCTTTTACCTGAGTACCAATTCTACTTTTCAGGGGGAGAATTGGCTAGAAAGGGAGAATTGGTGGGAGATTATTGCTGGGGTTATACCCAAAGGAAGAGACGCAGTTGTTGGTGGTGGTGGTAGTGTCAATGATAGCTCCAACACTAGTGATAACGGGGCTAGGTAGGCTTTGATTGATGTTGGAGTAACCTTGGATGGTGCTGGTACGACTGGTGTTAATGGTGGAACTATTGAGCAGGTGACAGATGGTGCTGGCACGATTGGTGTTAATGGTGGAACTGTTGAGCAGGTGACAGACAGTGCTAGTGCTGATGAATTTGTGACGGGTGTAGCTACAGAAGCCTCGCAGGATCCAACAAAGGGCGAAATATCCACACGTGAACAAGTTGAACAGCCCCCTTCCTCTCCAGTACCCGACCAAGTTCGTGAGGATTTCCCTGAGGTAATCTCCTCTACTGCTTTTGGTTTGTTTGATGAATCTAATATGTCAGTGGAATATAAATTACCTGTTAGGCATAATTGGGGAAAGCCCCCAAATCAATACTCACCAGATGCTGGAGAAAGGAGATTGAAATATTCCATCGCAAATTATGTCTCAACAAGAAGGTTATCTAAACCATTGAAGTAGTTTGTGTTGGCTGTATTTTCGGTTCAAATTCCGAATGGAGTACAAGAAGCTTTGGAGGATTCGCAGTGGGTTTAGGCTATGGAAGAAGAGATGCAAGCATTGAAAAAAAATAGAACATGGGAATTGATGGACTTACTTGAGAGAAAGAAAACAGTGGGATGCAAATGGGTGTTTTCTGTCAAATATAAGGCGGATGGGTCCATTGAAAAATACAAGGCAAGATTGGTAGCAAAGGGGTACACGCAGACGTACAGAATTGACTACCAAGAGACTTTCTCTCCTGTTGCAAAAACTTAATACTATTCGAGTTTGGGTGTCTCTTGCAGTTAATTTAGACTGGCCACTATATCTGTCACGACCCGACTCTCGAGTCCGCGACAACCCCTGTTCTCTTGCGGTCATTTGAGTTGTGACTCTCCAGGATCCATCGCCGACCGTTATTTTTATCTTTTAATTAAACGCATGCGGAAGCGAATCATAATCCCCAGTCAATTACAAAATCAGGGATAGCAGGAAAACCCAATAATAACACATTCCAAAATACTGCTTTATTTATTTACTGATTAACCCTGGGAAGTTTACAAGTACAAGCCCTTACCACGGGCATCTTCCTATCGAGCCAAAGAAACCAACAAGCCGAGGTCAATCTACTCCCTTCGAAAACGGCCACGAGCCGTTACGCGCGTCGATCCTCCATCCTACGGACCTGACAGTGGTTATTCAATAACCAGTGAGATAAATCTCAGCAAGTCAAAATCCTAAGCCTCGGTTAGGAGACCTACTCGCCTCGAGTGCGCCCTGACGTGCAATGTCTCTATCGCCAGCAACTCAACAACAGAATAACATCCAATCAACCATCGACAAACGCACGATCAGACCAAGGCTCATATGCAATTATTAACAGTTAACAATCGCAATCACAGGCATCCTTACCTCGCTTTTGCCACATGCAACTTGCATGATACAGTTTATCATATGCTCACATTGATGCAACAATTATAATAAACAATCAGAACACCTTTCAAATTGTCTCATGCACCATGCACTTTCTCGTGTTCCATTTATTAACAACACTTTGGGGGAATTTCCTTCCAACACACAAGTTGGCAGTCTACCGGCCTAACCGGGCATCGTCCCACTGCATTGGGCACGGCAACGTCTGGCGCCCAGACGGCATTCACAAAGAGCATAGGTCCGGCCTCTACCGCGACCCGCATCCGGCGCCCGGGCATTCCGATAATACGGACTTCGTCCACCACAAATCCCCCACTGGGTGACGGGCTCTTACGTGACCACGCAAGCACATCAATTAATCATGCTCATTTCATTATCTTGTAATGCAGCCAATGCAGACATGATTCGTGCTTGTACATATCAATTCATTGCAAACTCTACATGTAATGCGATAATATTTCACACGTGGTCACACGAATACAAATGCCTTTCACACGTAGTCACACGAATATGCTGAATATACTCAACCCTAATTCACAATCGCAGTCCGTGAATTTACTCCACCGAGTATATATTAAACAATATCATCAAAGGCAGCATATATACATGTATTCAACATATAATTCACGTGAGGAAAATACGAATAATAATCCACTCAATATATAATCCACGTGAGGAAAATACGAATAATAATCCACTCAATATATAATCCACGCGAGGAAAATACGAACAATAATTCACCACAATCAGTCGATACTAACACAATTAATTAATAACGTACTTTTGGAAAATAATACTTTACTCAAAAATATTCCATTAATAATTATCCAATAATCAATATTCAACATCCAAGAATAATTAATCATTCACCATTAATTAATCAATTATTCTCCAAATATAATTAATTAATTATTACCCAAGTATAATAACAACCAATTTCGAAATTAATAATAAATTAATTAATTCCGAAAATAATAAATAATAATTCCGAAATTAATAAATAATTATTATTTTGTCCCAAAAATAATAATAATATTTATTAATACTAATCATGATTACCGGTCTAATCCAACTATGGTTAATTAACCCGACTACAATTAGTTAATCCAACCAAGATTACTCTAATCTAACCGCGATTAACCAACTACATTTAATCTAACCGCGATTAACACTAAACATGCTTAATCAAATAATAATCAAACACCAATCATCAACATTAACCATGCTTAACATTAAACTAATCACCCTAAGGGAGTTTAGTACCCTAATCAAGGTTTAGAAAATCAACTCACGGGTTTAGCGAATCCGACGACACGAGCGCGACGACGGTGGCGAGGACAACGAGCGGCTCGCTCGGGGACAACGACGGGCGACAACCGGCGGCCGTTTTTCCAACAAAACAGCTTCCGATGAAGCTGTTTTGTGCTGGACAGCAGCCGAACAGCGGCTGGCGATGCTGGACAGCGGCTGGCTGTGTCCCGAACAGCGGCCAGCAGCAACCAGCAGCAATGGCAGCAACTTCCAGCGGCAGAAACAGCAAGAAACAGCAGCGGACAGCAGCAAACAGCAAGCAAAAACAGCAGGAACAGCAGCAAACTCAGACAGAGGAGGAGGGGGAGCGGTGCAGCTAGCTCGCAGGGCCGGCGGACGATGAGACCGGTGGACCGGCAGCGAGTTGGCTGGACGGCGATGCTGCGGTGGTGATGGCAGCAGCAGCAGCAGCCACCAGCGTCGACCGAAAAGAGAAGGAGAAGAAGAAGAAGCTGCTGGGAAGGGGGGCTGGACGTGCAGGGGAAGCTGCGCATGCGGAAGAGAGAGAGAGAGGAAAGAAAAAGAAGAAGAAAGAGACAAGAGAGAAGACTAGTCAAAGGGGGAAAAAGTGAGATAAGATGGGGACAAGGGGGATTGTCGACCAAGGAAAGAAACGTGAGGAAGAAGAGAAAGAAAAGGGGGAGAGAGAAAGGGAAACGTGCGGACGAAGGAGAGGAGCCAACGTGGGGAGAAAGAAAAGAAAGGAGAACAAGACAAAACAAGATAAAAATCTAAACAAATATCTAGAGAGGGGTATTTTGGTCTTTTTACCCCTGAAGCACAAATTCCCAAATATTTGGCTCCAAAACTCGGCCCGTTGAATCCTTTTCCAATAATTCGGGCTCACCAATAAATCCGAGAATCAATGAGACAATGTCCAATATTTAGTCTCGACATCCTTAAAAATTCGATACCCGATACCGGATTGAAATTCGTGGTTAACATCGATCAATCGCGACTTTAGTACGACCTAACTTTCGGGCGGCGTTTAGGGGCTCTCGCGTGTTTGACCCGTGGTTGATAGCTTTTCAATCCACGATCGTGCGTTCGAATCAGGGCGATCCTCGGTTGTCATGTAATCACGAGAGGTTAATTGCTCACACTGAGTACAGGACCAAAAGGAAATCGGTTTAACGTCGTCCGCAATTAATATCAAAGTCGTGCGGAATCACCCGCAATCCGACCTCTTATTTTTGCCGACTCGATTTATTTCCGTTCGCTAATTGGCCTGCAACAATGTAGTATTATTCCTCTTTGATCCTTATGGTCGAGCGGCCTATCCGATTAAATTCACTAGTCGTACGCGTACCGATCCTTAATTGCCTTGCCGAACAGTTAGTTAACTCGTGAGGGATCAATTCAGAGTAAACGTAACTAACAGTGCATTGATAAAATAACCATTTCATGTATCCCGAAATGGGTCGAAATTCAGGATGTTACAATATCAGTTTGATGTGAAGAACGCATTCCTCCATGGTGACTTGGAGGAGGAGATTTATATGGATGTACCACCAGGATACAAGTCTTCTTCACATCCAAGTGTGGTTTGCAAATTGAAAAGGTCCTTATATGGTTTGAAGCAATCATCAAGGGTTTGGTTTGGTCGGTTCAGTGTGGCAATGAAGAAGTATGGATACAAACAGAGTGAGTCGGATCACACCTTGTTTCTTCGACAACAAGAAGGGAAGATAGCTATATTGATTATCTATGTTGACGATATAATCATTACAGGGGATGACGTGAAAGAAATCACCTCACTCCAAAGAAGGCTTTCTGGAGAGTTCGAGATGAAAAACCTGGGCGAACTGAGGTATTTTTGGGGAATAGAGGTATCAAGATCAAAAGGGGGAATATTCCTGTCTCAAAGGAAGTACGTACTAGATTTGTTGGCAGAAGTAGGGATGCTAGATTGTAAGCCAGTGAATACCCCAATCGTGGAGAATCATAAACTTGGAGAGTATCTCGATCAAGTACCTACAAACAAGGAGAGATACCAAAGGTTAGTGGGGAAGTTGATCTACTTATCACATACACGTCCAGACATTGCATATGCGGTAAGTATCGTAAGTAAATTCATGCATGCTCCTAGTGAAGACCATATGAATGCTGTGGTGAGAATAATTCGGTATTTGAAAGCATCTCCAGGGAGAGGGTTAAAATTCCTGAGGAATGGTCATCTTGGAATTGAAGGTTATACGGACACAGATTGGGCGGGGAGTGTGTATGACAGGAGGTCGACTTCAGGGTATTTTACATTTGTGGGGGGGGGGGGGATATGGTCACTTGGAGAAGTAAGAAACAGAAAGTGATGGCTTTGTCGAGTGCAGAGGCAGAGTTTAGAGGGATGGCCAAAGGGCTATGTGAGCTTTTGTGGCTTAGAAAGCTGATGTCTGAATTGGGATTTCCTCCTAGATCCGAGATGAAGCTCTTTTGTGATAACAAGGCTGCTATTGACATATCACATAATCTTGTGTAGCATGATCGGACCAAACATATTGAGGTTGATCGTCATTTTATTAAGCAGAATTTGGATGCAAAGATAGTTCAATTTCCATTTGTGAGGTTTGAATATCAACTAGCAAATATATTGACGAAGGCAGTCTCGAGTAGAGCCTTCTATAGCTCACTTGACAAGTTGGGCATTAGCGACATTTATGCACCAACTTGAAGGGGAGTGTTGGCGTGAGCTGATTTGTAGGAGTGATATGTATAGAAAGAAAATATTTATATTTGCGCGAGTTGATTTGTTGGGGTAATGCATATAGAAAGAGAAATTTTTACCTAATAGGCACTTATTACCCTAGCAGTACTTGTATGTATATATATAGCCTTGTAAAGGAAAAAAATATACTGAAATAATAGTGATCTATTTTTCAACATAAATGAGAGATTCAAAAAGTTCTGCAAATTCTCTCACTTTTAGTTCATTCTTATAAATTTGCTTTAAATCGATATCCCTTATAATATATCTCCTCTCATATGGGGAATTTGGTTTGCCACGGTAGACAAAGATTGAGAATCCTAGACAATTTCAAATGAAGAGATGATTCTATAGACTGGTTGCATGCTAATGTAATTTTTGGTGTATTACACTGTTGAATTAGTTCGTTCTATAAATTTATTTGTTATATGATAGATCTGTGCAGGGGCATACTTCTCACTGCTTATGTTTGTATAAGTTATGAAGGCAATTTAAGCCTAGTCATATTTTGAGTGAAATCCGTAGATACTACAATAATCATGGTTTAGGCACCTAGTTTGGCTCTGATTCAGAGTCAGCTGTAATAAATTTTTATTTTGGTTTGTTCAGAGAACATCCTTTTAAAACGCTTGAAAGGAATGTGGCCTTCTGTTGAAGGGTTGAGCGATTCCCTGTACCGTCTAACTTGAATTTAGCACATCCTATATTTTTGGCTTCGATATGTCAAGCAATGTTTTTAGTAAAGGACACTAGAACAAAGCCAACTCAATCAAAAACTATAGTTCGACAAGCCTCTCAACAACCCGCAGCCTAGAGCATGCATAGATGCACAAATGTTGAAGGTTCTTTAAGCCCAATATACCACTTAACTTTCACACAGCTTTGCAACCTTCTATGTAGATGTCTTGCAAATGATAACATACCTATGACTTGAATCTCAAGTAGGTTTTCACAGTGCTTCACTCGAAGTGTTTTTAGTTTCTTCAAGGCATTGGCAAGAAGTACTCCTAGTGGACAAGAGGTTAACTCACTCCAAGAAGACTGATTGATTGAGGACCCCAAGAGATCCTACCTTATCACATTCTATCCTTTCAATTGACCCACGGGCATCCATTTATAATTCCTCTAGTAATCACAACATACCAAGAAGCTCGGTCTCAATCAGCTTGAAGTAATTACTGTCAGTGTCCTCAAGCTATAGATGGTATGGATAATCTCTAAAGGTCACATGCGATCAACATAAGTGCTTGATTGAGTTGAATTTGCAATCGGGATTAACCAAGTGTCAAATTGGACAGGATCAAGTTGCACAGTGGCGATCCTATGAGTTGAAATTGTAAAGGTCTAAAGAAAGTAAAGAAGGCAGTAGCTTGATGAGGGGTTGCAGGTTAGTCTATACAAAGCAAGATTTTTTGGAACAGAAAGGGGACCCAACTCTAGGCAGTGCGTTGACATTGAGAAGACACAACTCCAACTTCTTTATTCTGGATAGCCTTCCAATCCACTCCATGTCATATGTGTGCATTAGGTCTAACGTGGGTCGACATTCAGAGCCTTCAATAGGACGGACTCTACCAAATTGGTAAGCTTCAAGAGATTTAGGACTGCTTGCAGTGAGTGAGATTTAACACGTTAATAGACAAAACTCAATGGAAGCTCGGCCAACTCTTCAATCTCATCACACCATTTTGAGTCAAGCATTGAGAGGCAAGAATTTGATGTGCAAGGTTCTAGAGCCAGGAAATTTCAAGGATTTTGAGAGCTTACCTTTTGCATATTGGTAGGTTCCAACCCTTGATCTGATTGACCTTCATAAGACATTATTAATCCCTCGTATGGTGCTGTTGATGTTGAAAGGTCTCAGTTACTTCATTTCTAAATTTCTTCACAAATGTTACCACACTAATATGAATTATATAGAAACATTTATGACATGAAGTTTAATAACTTGGACAGGGAGAAAAAAAATAGGACATAGCTAGAGACGATATGCTTACCAGTAGGTCATAGACGAGGACGATGTTCTTGCTTTTAAGACTACAAGAGACGAAACAATACTAAATTTGTCAAATGAGGCCAAAGATGAGAGAACTAGCATCCATTGAGACAATTACCTGAGATCTGAGAATGTCTTCCCCGATGAAGCAAAATCTGCAAGATTGCCATCGAAAGGTGAGATGTTCCGGCGCATAACAGCTTTGATATTGGAAGGGTGTATGATATCTTCGGTTTTGTGGGGATATATCAAGCTCATCTGCACATTTACTCATAAAATAATAAAGCTGGTATTTATGCAAAACAAACCCACTGCTCACCCCGAAGTCCAGAAATTTCACCTTTGTGAGCGCATCCCTTATCCCTATATCGGATAGCCTTTGTGCAATAACTAACATTTGACTTGAACACATATAGCAAATAGACATGCACCCTCCACTTGCAGCTTGGTCCGCAAAAACCAATGTCAAGGATAATTTCCATACAAAACCATAACTTTTGGAGAAGTGTTGAAAGTTTCGTGTAGATGCAAGTCAACAAGGTGTTGCATTGCCAATCTCAAACCACGAAACTTGTCTAATGAGTAGTAACAAGACAGAAAATCATCACAAGCACCATTAGCCATATCTGCAATTTAAGAGTGAATAATGAAAGGACTCAATAGCGAATATCATTTAATTCTAGAGTAAGTCTAGTTTAGTTCTCTTGACTTGTGCTCTATTTTTAATTTCATCATCCTTTTTCTCTAGCAATTGATTCCTTTAACTTGCTTGATTTTTGAATTTGATCCTTTTGTGACCTACCACTACTTGCTCCTTTAAATGTTAGTGACCATGCTAAGTGGGCTCACTTAAATGATGTGACCAAACACATGTATAATAAAGTGAAGTCTATCTTTTCTGCTTTCACATAAGTAGTAAGTGAACACTTCAATCTTATCATCCAAAATATACCCAATTGAGAAAAACATAAAAATGAGGAGAAAAGAAAATTAAAATGCCAGCAAATGGCATTTGAACGGTACATTAGGCAACCGGAATCTAGGTAAGTGCCACCAGGGTTGGCTACCCCCTCTCTCTTCTCTCTCTCCTCTCTCAATTTTCCATCAACTCTTAATATGGAAGATTGCCAGATTGCAATTAAAACAATTTTTTTTTTTTTTGGGTCGGTAAACATTTCAAAGAAGCAACATTAGGTGACAGAAGATCAAATTGCAACTAAATGTATCAAGCAAGTTATGATACTCAATCTAAAGAAAAGTTTGAAAGACAATCAAAATTTGATTCAGCCCACAATATGAATTACAAATGAAGAATTTTCCATCCAACAAAGTCTTTTAAAGTATTAGAAACAGAGCATATGGATTAGATAGATAACAAAAGCTCAATTCCAAGACAACCAAGTGCAAACAACTCAGCTATCCATGATTTGACTCAATCTTATCAATTCTAAAATCTGGTGGTGTTATGTTCATTTTGATAGATAAAAAAATCAACTATAGGGCACTAAGGAGATGCAAATCCATATGCAAAAAGAGCCCAAAATATACAAACAATTGTCAAAGCCAAAGGGAGCTAAATACAAGATGATTATGGACTATGTCAACCAAGGCTTTTACATCCATACACAAGTCTCCACTACACCAAACGCGGATAATTTCAAGCCAATTTTCGATAAAAATAGAAATGAAAGATTGTTCTCCATCAAAATCTCTCTTGTTCTGCTCCATTGAAATTAACCAAACGAATTGTTGAATTTATGTCCTGAGTTTGAGCCCTATATGAGACCCACCCCTCCTTATTTTGTAGTGAGGCCATTAAACAATCCTCCTTTCCTTTTTTTGTAGGGATCCTCTTTATTTTGCAGAACAATCCCCCTTATTCTTAGGGACCCTATAGTAAGTTATTTCTCTATATTGACAAAGGTCATATTTAGGAAATGAAAAAAACGCCAAAAAAGCAAATTACTTAATTTCACATAACATTATCCACTTTTTCCTTCTTTTTTTTAAAGCAAAGCAAGTTAATTTCATAATAGAGTTCATAATTCTCGTCATTCTTATCTTATAATTATATATATTAGGAAAAATTCAAATAAAAAGGAGGAAAATATGAAACATAATTTTTTTATCATTCTTTTTTTTTAATTTCTTGTATATGTTTGCAACTTACGTGGGAACATTGCGATAATAAACAAGATTTTTTTAAAAATCTTTTTGACAAATATATAAGTGACGAGTGCAACGTAATACACATAAAGGAACTAAAGATATACCACTTGCAGGCTGAGATCCTAACGTAGATCCACAACATGTTATCACTACTTAGGTCATTAATGGCAGGGCGGACCTCCGACTGGATTGGCTGCCATTATGTGATCATGTTGGTGGGGCCCATTGTTTTCACTAGACAACTGCTCGTGGGCTTCGCCCACAACCACATTAGCATTGGCCACCCATCTAAATTGCCGAGATCTCCCATATATTATATCGTGGCAAATTGACCTCCTTCCCAGAGGTAATCACTCATTTTCTTATTTTTTTCTTATTTTTTTATTTTCCTAATTTGGTAGCATGTTTTTCTTTTTTTATTTGTCATTAACTTTTGTCTCTTTCACATTAAATGTGCATTCAACATTCAATGTGAAAAAAACAAAAATTGATGACAAATGAAAAAATTGAAAAGATGCTACAAAATTAAAAAAATAAAAGAAAAAGAAAAAAAGTAAATACCTCAAGAAAGGAGATGAGTTTGCCAAGATAGAATGGAAGCGAGATATTAATGATGTAAATAGGGATGATTATGAGGGATAGCCAATGCCAATACTGGCGAATAAGCAGCCCAATAGGAGGATGCTGATATTGGCAAATAAGCGGCCCAATAGGAGGACCACGTTGTTGCGGGCAAAGCCCACGTACAGGTGATATAGAGAGGGACTTACTATAACCAAACGAAAGGAAGATTGTTCATTGGTTTTTTATTTATTTTCCTCATGTCTACATAATCAATTTCCATTGTAATTACTTTTTTTTATTCATTTATTATTTATTATTATTTACTATTTTTATTAAAGAGTACACATACTAGGCTCGGTCCGAATAACTGCTTTTCCACTTGAATTTGGGGTGATCAATTGTCTTGCATCAAGCAATTCTCTTGCCCTTTTGTAAGGATGGGTGGAAGATTGTTGAATTGCTGAAAATAAAGAGGGTCCCTACAAATAAGGAGAGTTGTTCTACAAAATATGCAGGGTTCCTAAAAAAAAAGAAGGGAGACTGTTCATCGGCTTTTTTATTTATTTTCTTCTAGCATCTAAACAAGTTCTACACAATCAATTTCCATTTTCATTAAATTTTTTATTTTTTTATTTTTTACTTTTTATTATATATTCTCCTTATTATTTACTATTTTTATTAAAGATGACACAAATTAGGCTTGGTTGCAATACAGACTTGTATTGTATGGGGAACTCACACAAAATCTTGGCGATGGACATAAATGGGCTTATTGTACTAGCCCCTTTCAATTCTAATCTCACTAAACTCAATCTCAAATGTATAGTAGTACCAAGCATATTTTCCACTATAATCATGAGAAGCGCACACTAAGTACATTTTCAATTATAACAAGCCCATTTTTCTATTATCTCTTTTTCTCTCTTTGTTAAAATATATATATATATCGAACAAAGTTACTCATTTATCTATTTTAAATAAATGCAAAGCAAGACCAATGATCAAGCCCTCATTTGCTTAGCCAGAAGACCTTTGGCTGGACTGCCTCGGTCGGCCACCATCTCACCTACTAGTCATTTAGTACTCACGCACAGCCACAGCATGATCGATCGAAAAAAACAAATAACAAGGAACACCGTTAAACGCAGCAAGAAGACACGCCAACATAATAGGGTGGAAACAAAACAAAAACGACAGGGTCAGATTCAATCTCGGCAACAACAAAATCTTACTGACATCGTGCTCAGCAATCGATACGCACTCAAAATAATCCAACCATCAGAGACAAATCTATGCAAATTCAGTGTAAGAATTTGATCGAACATATGGTGAGCAATTGATTGATGGTTCAAAGCTAAACCAACGCCACATGCTCCAAATCAGAGAAGTAGATCGTGGTAACAGAGGATTCGATATCTGATCTGCAGGAAGAGTTTGAGAATGGAAATCGGAACTTGCGGAAGAGCTCCAAACTGGATCTAAGAGATTCCCTATGAATAAGGAGAATTATTCTGCAAAATAAGGAGGGTCCTGCAAAATAAGGACTATTGTTCAATGGCTTTCTATTTATTTCTCTCTTGCGTCTGAAAAAGGTCTAGTTTCCATTTTAATTACATTTTTTTTTATTCATTATTATTTACTTTTTTTTTTATTAAAGATGGGCTTGGTCTAAATATGGCCTCTACTAAGACTTCACAAATCTGGGCTGTATACATAAATGGGCTTATTATATCCAATCCCTTTCAATCCTAAACTCACCAAGCTCAATCTCAAATTTAACTATGCCAAACCCATTTTGTATTATAGTCGCACTAGGTGCATACTAAGTCCATTCAACTATAATAAACTCATTTTCTACTATGTCTTTTCTCGCTTTTTGTTATTCTTTTTATACGTATATTTTTCGTCACCTTCTGTTCTTCACAGAATCAAACAAACTTAATCCTTTATCTATTCCAAACAAATGCAAGCAAGATCAATGTTCAAGTCTCAATCTGCTTAGCCAGAAGCATCCGTACGTCGTCGCCCACTGACTTTGGCTGTTGCCCGACTGCCTCGGTCGGCCACCCTTCTCGACTACCAGTCGTTCAATAATTACACACAGCCACGGCACGACAGAAACAAACAAATAAGAAGGAAAGTGATGAACAAACCGATGCGAATGAGTTTAGACATTGACACTGAGGCCGTCTTTCTGAGTTACTTCCTCTCCGGCAACCGCCATTGAACGCAGCAGGAAGACATGCCAACATAACAGGGTGGAAACAAAACAAAAAAGATATGGTCAGATTCAATCTCGGCAACAACGAAACCTGACTAAAATCGTGCTCAGCAATATATACGACTCAAAATAATCCAGCAATGACAGACAGATCTATGCAAATTCAGTTTAAGAATTTGATCGAACATATGGTGCAATATTTGATATGCGGTAAGGGCAAGATAAAGGAAATCAGCACCTGCGGAAGAGCTTCAGGCTGGGTCTCAGCGCGCCTCAGGATCCCGGTCTCGGGAACAAGGGCATGCACGGCTCCGGAACGGCGAGAAACGGCAGACGAAGATGGCTGAAGGCGTCGGGAGGGCGACGGGGAAAGTCCTCTGTAGTGATGACACGGAGTTTTTATAGGTGGAAGAGGCAGGGAGGAAAAAGCAGACTTGGAACTCTTTCAGTAATCGTAATCGAATCGTTTTTTTTCCGAAAAAATCGCTTTTATCTCTCCCTGTTAAGGGGAGAAAGAGAGAGAGGAAGAGAGGGATAACGACGAATTCTGTTGTGCTGAAATCCCCTGCTTCGTATGAAATCGAATATTTTATTTGGATGAAATCCAATCGGATTTCGATGTTTTTTTTATTATTGGTTCCTATCAATAAGAAAGAATATATCTGTTTTCCGCTTTTTGCTACGCTTAGCTTTTCCTCCCTCACTCTTTCTTATTGCGAAAGCGAGGCTCGGGTGTACTTCACCAAGGAGAGCATGTATAAAAGATAATGCGCAATATAAGATCTTTGATGAGGGAAATGGATATGTATTATTCATAGAACTAATGTACACTTTTGATTTGATACTGAGTACATCGGGCTCTTGGACAATTTTCGCATTGGATATTTGAAAATGGAGTCACTGGCTACTAACTCGTTTCTCTTTTTTCTCTTCCTCAATGATTTTCACTTGCAATAAGAATATCGGTTGGCTTCGTACATCAAAAAGAATTTCACTTGAGTGGTGCAGGTTCGGATGCCGTTCCCTTCATTGTTCCATTTTGGTGGAGAATTGGACTCTAAGAACTTCATTCCACGTTTTGTAAGCAATAGGGTGGCCTCATCCATGGCAATAGGAGTCGTAGAAGATTTCATGATATTAACAAGGACGAAGCATTTGATGGATGATAGTATTGATGACAAATATCATGATATTGAACATGGCTATTGCATGTACCCAATAAAACTTTGAAGTACGTAGATAAACCTCTATTTATTACTGTAAGTTATAATTCATCATATCGGGCTCACATCGAAGAATGAAGTATTTTTTATGGTAAATCATTGATCCGATACTTATTTATGTGCAAAGTCCAAGTACCAAATACATGATCACTAGGTGCATGCAAAAGAGGTTTTCAAAAATGCCAGTGAGATATGATCATGGATTCTTTGTTTTGTCGACATCACAAGGGTCTTGCTTTGAAGTGCTTGAAGGACTAGTAAGAAAGAAGAAAAAATCCAGTTGGCTAAGAAATGAAGCACCAAAAGATGAAGGGCTCTTTAAATAGATAAATCCTAAGTCATACTCATTATTGTCATGGATAGACTTGCACATATAGATAGGAAAATCTAGTCATGCTCATTATTGCTGTGGATTGAATTGCACAATTTGCATTGCCATGTTCCTATAGTAAGAAATATTATCAATGGCAGGTTTTGGTAGAATTGAATTTCTCTAGAAGTGTGACCATGTACACCTCCTCATGATTACTATACTATTTGAGAAAATTAAAATCTAGACCGTTAATTTGTCGATGGTTATGATGGATGGAAACACTAATGGCAATTTCACAATAGTGAAATATCCATTACATATGTCTGATAAAATCTTATTGTATGTAGATAAACCGGTGTTGAAAGTTTTAGTTAGATATGGGGCTCACACCTCTTTCCTACAATAAATAAATGTAGTTGCACTTACTGTTAATTAGAAAGATCTCCAACAACGGGTAAACTCATTTATCAAGCGCACACATTGTTCAATATGTCTATGTAAGAGAGAATTAACATTATTTGAGTAGACAAAGAAACGGATGTGGAGACATAAATTTATCTATATAATTAACTAATAGGGAACCACAACCGTTACACGTGGAAACTGTTTATTCCATATAAATTAAAATCATTTAATTTAAGTGAATAGTAATATGAAAAAATGCAACTCTTGTATGAATAGATTCATTGTTCAACCACTAGAGTTCACCCCAGTGGTCATCGTTTCCGCATGGGAAATGAGAGGTGGGAGGGTTTGAATCCCTATTTTCTTATGGAGGTTGGATTAGAGACGATTAGTTTCAAGTGTGGATTTCAATTCTCATATTATGCAAAGAGGCAGGGCAAAAATGTGAGAGTAAGCTAGAGGCAAGACAAATATCTGAAAGTAAGTTGAGAGTTAGAGTAAGACAAACACACACACAAAAAGATGCACTATTCACTAATAAATATTACCCTTAATAAGAAGACATAATTATATTGATTAACTTTGAAACACATTACTTTATAATAACAAAAGAACAATATATAGACTAAAAAGTCATACATAAATTTCAGACGTTGTATGTCATGGTTGTTGCATCTATGCAAAAGATGAAAGTGAATTTCAAAGAAGACTAAAAACAATATAAACGTTTTTAATTTCAATGTTTCAAAAAAGAAGAAGCTAATCTTAGTTTTGAGCTTGTTATGATATTTTTATTTGACTAATGTCAAAATTTTAATCGAAATGCTTTCCATAGAAATGTATTCCTATTATATGTTTGTATCACTTGTCAATAATGAAAAAAACAAATTCTACACAAAAACTATGTTGTCCGTGCATAGTAAATGTTTAACTCCATATGTATAGAGAGCAATGAAATAATTATGAGTTGTTTTTATTTGTCATGCAGAATATTATATTACTGAAGCACTTGATGGTGTAATTATATGATTTACATTAGATTTATCGAATTAGCGAAATATAATGCAATTATATGTTTCAAATCAAGTTTGATTTTTGTACCATTGGGCTAAACAGTCCCGATTAGAGTCCCCACCGCAACATCGACGTCCATCCGCAGCTCTCTCGCATAGAGAGAGAGAGAGAGAGATTGTTTGGCGCTTGGTGTTAATTCATTATCTCGACTCTTCTTCATCATTTTCCTAGAAAATATTAACAATTACAGAACAAGAAAAAAGGGGCAAAACGGAGAAGGCTAGATTTTGGGCTTTAGATTTTCCTTTTAAATTTGCTGATTTTCTTCTAGTTTCGTAGGGTTTGTAAATATAGATTGAATAAATAGAAACGAGGCGAACAAGAAAGGTTAGACTTGGATCGACTGAACACTCTAAAGTGTTTTACGGCTCCGTTCGTTTCACGGAAAATAACTTCCAGGAAAACGTTTTCCGGATTTTCCGGATTTTCCGATGTTCGTTTCACGGAAAATAAATTCATTAGGAAAAAAAGTCTTCTAAAGTGAGGGAAAATGTTTTCCATTTTTCAAGTTGGGAAAATATTTTCCACACTCACTTCTTTCTATCTCACACCTCTTATTAGTCCTCACTTCTTTCTTTCTATTTTTTTATTTTTTCCATAAATTCGAATTTTTTGTTATTTTTTAATAAAATCATTTTTTTTCTTTTTTTTTTCTGCCTTTTTTTTTTTGCTGTTTTTCTTTTTTAGCGAGTCATCGGCCACGGCAACTGTCGGTGATAGGTGAGCCGAGCTCGCCGATCTGGCATCGCCAGATGATGGCAAGGCTCGAGCATCACAGATCGGCAACACCCGAGTGTCGCCAGAGGCGATGAGGCTTGAACGCTAGATCGGTGACGCTCAAGCCTTGCCAGATGGCAGCGAGGCTCGGGCCTCATAGATTAGCAACGCCCAAGCGTCGCTAGATGGCGACAAGGCTTGGGCCTCGCAAATCAGCGACACCTGAGCTTCACCAAAGGAAGCGAGGCAAGGGCCTCGCCAGATTGATGACGTCCCAGCATCGCCAAACCATGACGAGGCTCGGGCATTACCAATTTGCAAGGTCCGAGTCTCACTACCTTGAGCTTGCCTCATTGGTGAGCTGATCGTGCGAGCTCGAGACGGGGAGAACAAATAATTTAATAATAATTTTTTTAAAATAATAAATAATGATTTTAAAAAAAAATATTGAAAAGAGTTTATAAAAGAAAATATTTTCTTAAGCGAATAGGAGAAAATATTTTCTACTTCAAAATCAAGTTTGATCCGAATACCAGAAAATAATTATATTTTCCGGGAAAATAGTTTCTTGGAAAATATTTTCTAGAAAAATAATATAACGGAGCCTACATATTATCAAATTATTTTGTTAATATTCTTTGCAAGGTGAGGGGGGTGGTGAGGGGAGAGGCCAAAACGTTAGCCCCCGCCTTGCCCCCATGAAATTCAGCTCTCCATCGTCCCATTCCTGGCAGGACACCATCCGAATACCGTACCCATACCTATCTTTTATAAAGGCCTCTAGGCATAACGTGCGTCCTTATGGAGTGAGCACTATTAGTGTAGATAGATATCATATAACAAATACATACATACATACATATATATATATATATATATATATAAATTGAGGAGAGGGAGTATAAGGGAGTATAATCTATTGTTTGAAGAAACAAATATATGATATATATGAATAGACTGTGGAGATAATTTATCTTTCAGCCTAATCAAAATAAAATATTTGCAATAAAGTGAAGGTCAAATTCTCTAAAGGCACTAATTTGTCGCTTTGACCCAATTCAGACACCAATTTTGAGTGTGCAAAAGAGAAGCTTCAACTTTTAGTCAGGGCTAAGCTTCGGGCATAAGGAAAATTACCAAAAAAAGTCCTAAACCTATTACAATTGTCCCAATTCAGCCATAAATCTATTTTTTTTACCGATTCAATTCTAAATATTTTGCAATTGTGTCAATTTAGTTCATCTGGCCAAATTTGATCGGCCGGCGCAAACATGGACGTTGGCTAGTGCTAGTGACAATATTTTAATAATATTTTAATTATTGTTCGATTTTTTTTTTTTATCCTTTTTTTTTTTGTCTTCTTCCTCCCTTGCCCTCTCACCCCTCGGCAACAGTGGCTAGCCAGCTCTAACAAGGCTTGCCGGCCACTACGCAAGGGCTGCGAAGCCCTTGCCAGTGGTCAGCGAGGGTCACGGCTCCCGTTAGACTACCCACCCTCGTCGGCAGCCTTGCCTAGACCTGGGGGAGGCCTAGGGACCGAGGCGAGGCGGCTTCGCCTAGATTTGGGCGAGGTTGCCTTTGCTCACAGCCAAGCCATGGCAAGGCTGACCTCGCGTTGATCTAGGTGAAGCCACCTCATTGCGGCCCCAGGCCTCCCCTAGGTCTAGGCGAAGCCACCAACAAGGGTGGGCAATTTGACAAGGGCTGCAACCCTCGTCAGCTGTGGGCAAGGCCACCTTCGCCTGCAGCAAGGTCTAGGTAAGGCCACCGGTGAGGGCTTCATGGCCCTCACCTCGTGGACGGCGAGCCTCGCCAAGGTTGGGCAGCCACTGCCGCAAGGGGGAAAGCAAGGGAGGAAGGAGACAAAAAAGAAAAGAAAAGAAAGTAAAAATAATATTAGAAAAAATATTATCACCAGTGCTGCCCGGCCAAATTTGGCTAGATGGACCAAATTTGCACAATTGCAAAAATTTTAGGACTAAATCGGTAAAAAAAATAGATTTAAAACTAAATTGACACAATTACAATAAATTTAAGACTTTTTTGATAATTTTGTATCGGACATCCATGAAGCCACCATTCATTTTTGTCACTAAATAGACCAGAGATGGCATTTTACATACACCGTGGACTCGTTGACGTTTCTAAGGTGGGGCTTGATACCACATCATTTCATCTCAAATGAGATCGTGACATCATGCATTGTTTGGATCTTGGTGACGGCATCGTTTGATCAAGCTACGATCCAAGATCAAATTGAGGGAAACGTGGTGATTAGAACTTGGGGCAGAAAATTAGGGCTCGTGAGAGTTCTTGATTTGGGGACCAAAAAAGAAAAAAACAATTAGGGCTCTTGAGCAAATTCACAGCAATGTCGTCGATGAGAAGCAGCAATAAAGGTGATTGGGCTTCGAAAAGCTTCACCTTTTAGGGATGAAAACATATCCCGCAAGCATTAGATGTGTGTAGTGCTGTACACTTGGCCATTCAGCGAATCAATTGGACTGGTAAGTGTTGAAAGATCAATGTTCGCTATCTATTTGAATTGATAAATACATGCTCATTTAGCAATTTGATGATCGGGGGCTTCTTTAAATGGGTTGAGCCTGAGTCTAAATTGCAAAAGAAAGTTCTATTCCAATTGACAAAAGACAATGAAGTGTTGAGGTTTGACTATTGAATTTTTTCTAAGAGTCAAGCTGCAAATAAATGAACAAGGGGCAAGCTCTTGTGGCTTTGCATCGGCCCACTATGATTTTTTTGATGAAACCAAGAACCAAGAGCCTGCACTTCAGAGGATTAAAAGAAGACTGAACTTCCTCTGTAACATCCTAAATTTTGACCCATTCCAGGATAGATGAAATGGTATTTTATCAATGCACTGTTAGTTACGTTTACTCTGAGTTGGCCCCTCACGAGTTAACTAACTGTTCAGCAAGGCAATTAAGGATTAATACGCGTACGACTAGTGAATTTAATCAGGGATAGGCCGCTTGACCATAAGGATCAAAGATGAATAATACTACATTGTTGCAGGCCAATTAGCGAATGGAAATAAATCGATTCAACAAAAATACGAGGTTGGATTGTGGGTGATTCCGCACGACTTCGATATTAATTACGAACGATGTTAAACCAATGTCCTTTTGACCCCGTACTCAGTGTGAGCGATTAACCTCTTGTAATTACATGACAATCGAGGATCACCCTAATTTGAATGCACGATCGTGAATTGAAAAGCTATCAACCACGGGTCAAGCGCGCGAGAACCCCTAAACGCCTCTCGAAAGTTAGGTTGTATTAAAGTCGCGATTGATTGATTTTAACCACAAATTTCAATCCGGTATCGGGTATTAAAGATGTCAAGACTAAAATATTGGACGTTGCCTCATTGATTCTTGAATTTATCGATAAGCCCGAAATTATTGGAAAATGATTCAACGGGCCGAGTTTTGGAGTCAAATAATCAGGAAATTGTGCTTCAAGGGAAAAAAGACCAAATTGCCCCTTCTAGAAGTTTGTTTAGTATTTTCTTTTTCTTTTTCTTTTTCTTTTCTTTCATTTTCTCTCTCCTCCCAACTTTCTCTCCACGTTTTCTCCCCCACCCACTTTTCATTTCTCTCTCCTCCCTCACCGATCAACCCCACCCCACCCCCACGTTCTCTCTCTCTCTTCCCCCCCTCCCTCATTCTGCACGCATTTCCCCTCCCCAAAACCGAAGCTCCCCCTCTCTTTTTCTTTCGGACAGCCCATTGGCCGAAATTGCCGCACCATCGCTTGCCATTGTTGTGCTATCCACCGCGCACCGTTGTCCCCGTCTAAGCTGTTTCGAGCCATCCAAGCCGCTCGTTTGCCGCCGTCCGCTTCTCGGTCTCACCGTTGTCGAGACCCATTTTCATCGCCGCTTGTCTCGGTGTTTTGGATGTAGCTGCGCGTCGCCCTCGCCGCTGCCGTCGCGCCCATATCGTCGAAATCGCTAAACCGTGAATCGATTTCCTAATCCCTTAGTTAGAGGTTAATCTTGCTTAGGAGTAGTTTAATTAGTTTAATTATTGATTAGTGCTTTGGATGATGATTGTTTAGCAATAAACTATTATTTGATTAAGCTTGCTTAGTGTTAACTAAACCAGCTTCGTCCTCTTTACCTCGAGGCACGGCGACGTCAAGGGCTCACTCCCAAGACGGCATTCCCGAAGGAGCACAAGACCCGCCCACTACCGCAGTCCCGCTGCTATCGACGAGAGGCCCGGGACCCGCCCCCATACCGCGGTCCCACATAGAACCCCTCCCCGTCGGGCATCCGACCGAAGTCAGGCGACCCACTGGCCACGGCACAACCCCATAAGGATTGGCGGTCTTCCGGCAACGCCGGGTTCTCCTCTTAAGGTGACCATACAACACATCATCAATCAATTCGTTCTTTTCTTTGCTCTGTCGTGAATGCACACCACTCATGCTCATGCGACATGCCATTTCTGATAACCCACGCAATATGTCATGCAATCTCACTTGACAATTCCAAAATCCAACTTCCAAATCAGCATTCGATCACGCATTTCATCAATATTCACAAGTATAATTAACAATCGACACTTCAATAAATCATAACAACCAAGAACACATCAAAATAAGCCAAAATTTAGCTTCGCATGAACAAAGTCTTTAGTGAACGATGTCCGTGAACAGTGATTAGTGAACAAGAATCCGTGAATGTAATTTCGTCCGAAATTAAATAAATAAATAAAAATAAATAAACTTAACCATGGTTAACAAATTAACCTAACCATGGTCAAATTAACCTAACCATAGTTAAATTCTAACCTTGGTTACTTTTAAAACTAACTATGGTTACTTTATTTATTAACCCTAGTTACTTTTAAAACTAACTCTAGTCAATTAATCTAACCCTAGTCAGCTTAATTAACTCAGCCACCATTAACAAACTAACCCATAATTAACCAAGCACAAAAATTAAACTAATTAACCCCTAAGCAAGATTAACCCCTAAACAAGGATTAGGAAGTTAACTTACTTGGATCGGAAATCCGGCGACACCGGCGCGTAGAGGGGAACGAGGGCTACGAGGGGTAAGCTCGAGGATGGCAACGGATGACAAACGGTGGCCGAAACGGCCCATTCTTGGGCCGGCCCACTTGCGGGCCCGAAACCCGCATGGTTAGAATAAAGTAACCGCGGTTAGATTAAAGTAACTGAGGTTAGATTAAAGTAACCGTGGTTAAGTTAGTTAACCGTAGTTGAGTTAATTAACTGTAGTTGGGTTAGAAGAGTAACCATGGTTAGTATTAATAAATATTATTATTATTTTTGGTATAAATAATAATAATTTATTATTTTCGGAATTATTAATTAATTAAATTAATTTATAATTTCGAATTATTATTATTAATATTGTTATTACTATTCATTTATGAAATTAATTATTTTTGGAGAAAATAATTAATTGTGATTATTTATGGGAAATGATTTTTATTGAGTAATTTTGTGGGAAAATTACTATGGTCTAATTTTCTAATGTCAATAGCATTCATGTACTATGTTATCAAATGACATTGATTTAATAAAGAATGATTTTATTAAATGAAATTATTTGGGTTGGATAATTAATTATGGGATTGGAAAATAATTATAAGTATTTTGTGGGAGTAAATTATTTTATGGGATCAATCGACTATAACATACTTCTTAAATGAGTATTTTTGAGTATAATTATAGTTTACACTTATTTTGGGATAATCGAGTATTGATGGCAATAGCTGATTGTCGTAATCGTGAGGACATGTGCTTATTTATTATTAAATATTGAGACACGTGGTTAGGGAGTGGTAATTATTAAGGTACGTGATTGTTTTGGAAAAGTATGCAAGTATCGTGATGTTGATTGGTCGGAATTGATTGATAGACTGTGACTTGAATTGCTGATTGTTGCAAGTTTCGTGAGTGATTGGAATGCTGCTGTTATACATGACTGTTGGACTCTACTACATTTCATTATACATGTGTTAACTACAATAGCATGTCGCGTGAGCATGAATTGTGTTGCATTCATGACCAAGTAAAAGCAAAGACAAGAATGAACTGTTTGCTGATGTGTTGCATGGTCAGATTAAAGTTGATAACCCAGTTGAACCGGATGACCGCCAATCCTTCGGGGTTGTGCCGTGACCATTGGATCACCTGACAGTGGTCGGATGCGGGGCTGCGGTAGTGGGACGGGCCCCATGCTCCTTAGGGAATGCCGTCGGTGGGGGAGAGCCCATGACGTCACCGTGCCTCGAGGTAGAGGACGATGCCTGGTCTATGACTAGTTGACCGCCAACCATAAGGTTGTGCCGTGGCCTAGAGGGTCGTAATAATCAGAGCACGTGTGGGCATTGAGATATGAGAAAGTTGTGCTATGCTCTGATTATTTGCATGCCTTTTATTGTTGCTATGAGGTGATTGATAGTTTCTGCAAGGTGCGTGTGCCAATGCCAGGTAGGGTCGCTTGTGTTTGCATCTGCTTATTGAACTGTCATCTGATAATGCTACTTGAGGTGTGGTATATGTTGTTTGCCGGAACTAGGTTGCATGGTTAGACTACCCTCGAGGCGAGCGGAATTCCTAACCGAGACTTAGGATTTTGACTTACTGAGATTTTATCTCATTAGTTGTTAAATAACCATTTTCAGGTCCGTAGGATGGAGAATCGACGCGTGTTACGGCTCGTGGCCGTTTTTGAAGAGAGTAGATTAACCCTGGCTTGTTGGTTTCATTGGCTCGATAGGAAGATGCCCGTGGTAAGGGCTTGTACTTGTAAACTTCCTAGGGTTAATCAGTAGATAAATAAAGCAGTACTTTGGAATGTGTTCTTGTTGGGTTTTTCTGCTATCCTTGCTTTTGTAATTGATCGAGGATTGTGTTTCACTTCAGCATGCGTTTAATTAAAAGATAAAAATAACGGTCTGCAATGGATTCTGGAGAGTCGCAAATCAAATGACTGCAAGAGAATTAGGGTTGCCGCGTGCTCGAGGGTCGGGGTGTGACATTCCCTACTGCGAAGTTGTCAACCCAAGGGGAACAGCTGGAGGTTTGGCCATTTTTTGGGATGACTGAGTGGACTTTCTACAAAAATCACACTTCGAGCATTACATGCACCTCACGTGCAAGTACTAGGAAGATGGTAAAGCTATGCAAATCACTTTCCCCCATGCCCCCTATAAGCTGAGTCGAAGACTAGAATTTTGGGATGAACTTCGACATATTAGCTCCTCATTAAAGCTACCCTGGGTTTGTTTGGGGGATTTCAATGAAGTTATGTTCCATTGGAAAAAAAAAAATGGGGCTTGCTTTGCTGATAGAGCCCGTACGACAGCTTTTAGAGACTTGCTGAATGACTGTTCTCTAATGGACATGGAAAGCAAGAGATGTGCATTCACACGGTCTAATAACAGAGAAGGGCCAGCTAACATAAAAGAGCATTTGGACAGGGCTTTATGCACTGTGGATTGGTGAGTTTTGTATCTGGAAGCTAAGGCTATCGCCCTACCTGCCTTAGGCTCTGATCACTGCCCCTTAATGCTGTCCCTACAAGTTGACAGGGTGAGAAGGAAGAAAATTTTTAAGTTTGAATATTTTTGGCTTGCGAAGGTTGAATGCATGGAGATCATTAAGGCTACATGGAAGTCAATCCCAGCACAAGATCGAACTCTCCCCCTCAAACTACGCGCTGTAACTAAGGCTCTACTGGCATGGAGTAAGAGAACATTCCCTAATGGGTAGTGGAGGATCTTTCTACTAAAATAGGAACTACAAGCCCTTATCAATAGCGACCACTACCCCTAGGAGAGACCCAAAGTTTAGGCCATAAAGGGTGAGATAGAAGCATTTTGGAGGCAATAGGAGATGTACTAGGGGCTGAGGTCGAGGATCTAGTGGCTCAAATGGGGTGATAGGAATACAAAGTTCTTCCGTGCCACCATAATCCAAATACGACAAAGAAACATGATTACCCGTCTCAAGATTATGGGAGAAAGCTCGGTCTCCTCTCCAAACCAAATCAAATACACCGTTGAGGACTACTACCGAGAGCTTATCTTACGGAAGGATAGCAAGAATTTATGCCGGTTATCGAACAGTGCCTCAGAGTAGTCACCAATCAGATGAACTCGATGCTATTGGTTGAGCTCTCTGAAGAAGAAATCAAATCAGCTACTTTCCAAATGGGTGTTGAAAAGGCCTTGGGGCCCGATGGCCTAAATAGCCTATTCTACTAGAAAAATTTGGAAGTCCTAAAGGAAGACATTGTTTTGGAAGTCAATGAATTTTTCAAAACGAGCTATATACTTCCAGAGCTTAACCAAACCAGCCTTGTACTTATCCCGAAAACTCATAACCCTAAGTCTTTAGACCAGTACTGTCCCATCAGCCTTTGCAATTTCGGGTATAAAATTATCCCCAAAGTGCTGGCCAATAGACTCAAACCTTTGCTCCCCTAGCTTATTGCAAAAGAATAAAGTGCCTTTGTAGGAGGTCGGTGCATTCAAGATAACATTTATATGGTCCAAGAGATCCTACATCAAATTCGAACTAGGAAGAGAAGACGCAAATTTCAAGCCGTCCTCAAGCTAGACATGAAGAAAGCCTATAATCGGGTTGAATGAGATTTTGTCGAAGCTTGCCTTGTGAAGATGGGCTTTCATGCAAGGTGGGTAAAGTGGGTTGTGTAATGTGTCACAATTATCTCTCTAAGTGTCAAGGTAAATGGTGAGCCTCTACCATTCTTTAGCCCGTCCCGTGGAATCAGACAAGGGGATCCTCTGTCCCCTTATTTGTTCATTCTAATGGCTAATGTGCTGTCAAAACTCATTGGGAAAGCGCTGGAGGATCAAAGTCTAAAGGGTATCAAGCTGAATAGGTCGTGCCCCACTCTATCCCACCTTTTATTTGTTGATGACTCGATCTTTTTCCTAGATGGAACGGTCTTGGAGTGCCAAAATCTAGCTCTAGTGCTAAACCAGTACTGCACGGCCTTTGGACAGTAGATAAACTTGAACAAATCGGGGATCCATTTCAGCTAGGATTACCCCTAATATTTAATGAGTAATATGGCACAAGTATTGAGGGTGCCCACCCTACCTCATACTGGCAAGTAACATGCCTCGAAGAAACATAAGTTTGCAAGGGTTATGAGGAGAGTTAATATGAAGTTGGAAGGATGGAAGGAAAAATTGATTTCTTGAGCAGGCAAGGAAGTTCTCCTAAAGTTAGTGGTCCAAGCTATTTCTCAATACGCCATGTCGGTTTTCGAAATCCGAACATCTATATGCAAGGCTATTGAACAAAAATTGCAAAGTTCTGGTGGAAAACAAGCGAACAAAGAACCGGCATTCATTGGAAATGGTGGGAGGTGCTTAAGTCTAGAAAGGATGAAGGGGGTCTTGGCTTCTGAGATTTGATGGATTTCAACACAGCCTTACTAGCTAAACAAGCTTGGCAACTAAGTTTAAATCTGAACTCCCTATGGGGGCACCTATGTAAGGGACTATACTTCCCCCTTCAGGACTTTTGGCATGCAAGGAAACGTCAGAAGAATTCATGAGGATGGCTCAGCGGCCTAGTAAGCCAAGACGCCATTTCCCCTGCTATGTGCTGGACTATTGGGAATGGAACCACCATCAAGACTAGGGAGGACAAGTGGCTCCCAAAGGGACTCCTACATAGACCGGCAAAACAACACGAATTTCCACTTGTGGTGAACTTCATATCCCCCATAGAAGGAACTTGGCAACTGCCACTACTACAGGACATGTTCGACGACTAGACAGTCTAAGAAATTCTAGCGGTTCCCCTATACCCACAGTCGGGATAGGACTCCCTAATCTGGCCGGGTACACATGCGGGCCACTACACCGTTCAAAGCAGCTACAGCTTCCTTCAACAGTCTAAAGTAGCACAACAATCAACAACAGCCTTATCATCATACAATCCCCCTAGCGGACTATGGAGGAATATTTGGCGCACCTCGCCCCACCAAAAATTCGCCACTCTCTATAGATGCTCTACCAAAATGCCCTATTGACCAATTTGGCATAAAATTGTACTTGACCCGCTGTGCCCACTATGCCAAAAATGTGCCGAGTCTGTTGAACACATGTGCTTCCAATGCCCCTAGACAGAATTCATGTGGGGTCAACATAACAGCCGAACATAGCTCCCTAGCCTTGGCCCCAACAGAATCGAAGACTAGGTCATGCAATTTATGAAGGAGGAGGGCTTACTGGTTGCTACGCATGCTGCGATGATCTTGTGGGAGATCTGGAAGGTGAGGAACACGGCGGTCTTTCAACGCCGGACTCCATGCACAGAAGCGGTGGTGGAGACAGCCTCATCCATGATCCACAACTTCAACGCATGGATAGACAGAATTAGCAAACCCAAAAACAGTACCAATCAATCTCTCAGATGGAAACCCCCACCGGTACACGCATTCAAGATAAATACAAATGGGTCTTACCTTCCGAGCGACGCTATGGGCTTGGCAATGTGGATCTACTGCGATTCTAACTGGCTGGTTGCTGCACGGAGGCATGCGATCGGTCCCAACGTCCTCCTCTCTTTTGGTTGAGGCGTGGGCTCTGTTTGATGCCCTAAGTTTCTGTTCTGCCCGACAGGTTTCTCCCTCAGCTGAGGGTCGCGCATCCCCTCTTCTCCCAAGCGACGTCGTCTTGCTGGAAACGGATAGTCAACAACTTGCTGAAGACCTCACCAAACAGCAGCAGTCCATGTGGGAGGTGCGGGTCCTAGTCCAGAAATGCAGGAATTTTCTGTCGCATTTGCCTAATACTCAGGTTGTCTTTTCTCCACATGAGACTAATATCACTGTCGATTGGGTTGCAAAAAACCATCAGAGAAACTGTTTACCTTTAAATTGGGTACAGTCCCCCCCATTTGTCTCTGGAACTTGCTCTGTACTGATGCCCAAATCTCAGGCCCCCCAGATTTGGGCTGATTTAATGAAAGCGTTCTATTTCAAGCCAAAAAGAAAGAAAGAACGAGGGGCAACAAATGCAATCTGAACATTAAGGTCAAAGGAAGCGCATTATTTGCGCAACCTATGGTTTGTTGCCGTGAAACGATCACCACACCACACCAAATGAACGGCAACAAAAACCACATTCCTTCCATTGTTTCAATACAATTGCTAAGTAAAAAGACAAGGAAAAAACATGTCAGCGACACCACTAGTAGGACAGAAACTGAGGCTAGTCAATTGATCTTCTGCTAGTCATTCAAAATCATCGGGGCAATTTGATTGAAAAAGGAAGAACCACAAAGCAAAATTTTGTGTTCAGACTGCATTTTACTTTCGCAGATCTGTGGACATTAAGAATGCAAATCTCCTAGCCTCCAAGAAATTAGCTTGAGGTGTACTATAGCAAGTAAAAAAAAGTGAAGCATATTAATCCTAGGCGAAGAATCATCACAGAAGAGAAATGAGAAGGACATCCTACCAAACACATCGCTCTAGAACATTTTACGGATGATTGATTACAAAGTCAGCTGGTAGGTTACAATAGTAAACATTAGACCTAAAAAACTTACTGTAACTTCTTTTGCAATGACTTCTTGGCACATAATTGTCTCCAATAGGCTTATGTAATATCGTATTCATACCATTTGATGAGCTCTCCTGAACTCAACATGGTGCATCAAGACATTGTGAGAGATTTATCAGGCCGTTGCCAGAACATGGCATGCTCTTTCTTGACATGCATTACTTGCTCTGCAAGTAAATCCATCACCTACACAAAGGTCCAGTAGAGAGACATTTTAGTGATTGGCAGAATCGACCTTACCTAAAGGCCAATGTTTAAATTTTACCTATGAAACATGTGTATAGTTTAATACATGAAAACTGCCCCCGTAGTAGACAAAAAAATTACACGATCTAACTAGGACGATGTAGTTATCTTCAAAGACCATAACCAAAACAATTGCTAGGTAGGACAGAAGAAAATTCAGGATTTATCTAAGCGGATGTGAACTCAACAACCAACATCATTTAATTTCTTTAAAGCAGATAAGAGATATATCTTTTTTACTTTTCTGGTTAAGAACATTATATAGACTAAACTTCTGTTTAGAATTAAGAGAATTTGCGATGTTTCAAAATGAGGTGTGCAAAACTGACTTTTCAGGTAACCTTTTGCACCGACCGAAAAATTAAGGTAACCTTTTGCAAAATTTAAGGCAACAAGAACGAATTAATAGTAGTTAGAGACTGTAATGCTTATGCGCATCACATTAACACAATCCATCTATTAGCAAAGAGACATTAAAGGACGCAAAAACCAGTTTTCATACCTTTAATAGATAAAGAGATGCACCATGCTAAGAGATTTTCACTAGGGTAGATGCCACAAGACAGTGACGCATTAACCTTCTCATAAAATTGAAACTGCATTCGACAAAAATAAATTACTGGGATAGTACCAAGTTGCTGTGGGTGAACATATCTCTTGGCTCGGCCTCTCTTCAGGCCATGCTTTTTCCCGAAAGAACATCACCACAAAATGCTATGCCGAATCCTTATAATAAAACAGAAATCATAGGAAATTGTCAAACAGCTTATTTCTCATCTCTTTGTCTCAATACATTCTCGCTTTTCTAAGTGTTTTGGATTGAAGAAACTAAAAATATAGTCCAGACTCTGCTGCCCCGTACAAACCACAATATGAGATGTTCAACTCTGAATCGAACCCCATTGTGGAGAAGTGTGAACCCTTTTCCCAGTCCATAGACCATGATTACGCTGGAAAATACCGGAAAAGCAAATCAGAATTTATAATCGTACAAGAATCACCTGGAAACTAACTAGAGTATGGATTGCATTTCCATGAACTTGGATGGAATCATTCATATTAGTAGGTGCAGATTTAATTGAAAAAAAGAGAGCAGAATCATGAAGTAAAATCTTCCTATGGACTACATTTTAGTCTCTTTATAGCTTGGACTAGAAATGGATCTGAATTCAGTGTCTGCGGCAATAAATTCTATACATACTTTCTCAGGTCTCTGGACATTGAGAATGCAAATTTCCCAGCCTCCAAAAAGACAAGCTAAAGCAGCACAGTTGCAATCCAAATTAATAAAGCAGAGTTTTGAGAGGTGATATAACTAGTATAAACACCTAGAGGGGGGGTGAATAGGTGTAGAGAGATTAATCACGCAAATGTATAACTTTTTCGATCAACAAACTGACATCAAGTTAAGAGAGTTAGAGAAGACTATATACACTGTTTATAGTGGTTCGGCTTTTGATAAGCCTACATCCACTCTCCGGGCGACCAACCAATCGGCTATACTTCACTATATGATCAACGGTGATTACACACTTTCGAGTGTTTGTACTCGGTGATGATCTGTCTCACTAAGTCACTCTCTTTTTGTAAAACACTGAAATCACTCAAATGCGCACTATGAACAACAATTGAAGAATTGAATCAGCTTTGGAATGATATTCATCTGTTCTATCCCTAAGTCTCAACCTATCCTTAAATACTCTCCAAGCCACACTCGACCGTTGTGTCTTTCCTTGAGAGTTTAGTCTTCCCTTTATTGGACAGACTTTATAAGGCGAGTCTTTTTGACCGTTAAGGGTAGATCAGATCCCCTTAGATTTTGTTCGCCCATACAACCAGAATTCGGGCTTCCATAAGTACTCTATTCTTCATTGGAAGTTGCTCGTTAATTGATCCTGTCAATCAGATTAGTATAACAAAATCAATATAAATAAGGTAAGTGAAATACTCTACCGTTAGTGATCTTATCGTGTAGGTTCATCTTAAGTCTGATGGTCTTAAGTTCTGAGTCTGCCTAGATTTTCAGTCTATTTCGTTCATACTTAAAATCTTAGTCTGGTTCTTTCAGACTTAAAATCTCAGTCTGGTATGGTCAGACTTAAAATCTCAATCTGGTACGGTCAGACTTAAAAACTCGGTCTGGATAAGTCTTTCCGTTTGGTAAGGTCAGACTCTTAGACCTTTCATACTTTATCTTCTGCAGCAAGCAGACTTTAAAGCCCATGTCATTCTTTGTCATTTTCCTTCAAGAGATTGATATAAATATCATTTATAAGATGTTTTGTTAGTATCAAAACTAGGAGTTTTCTCAACAATCTCCCCCTTTTTGATGGTGACAAAACATTTTATACATATGGCTTAATGTCCCTGCAAAATATGGTTAAATAGAGCCTGTTTCCACCTGTTCTGCTCAACTCATAAGTATAACTCATATTAACCCTATATAGACAATACAGCAGTAACACAATTCCATATTACAGCTCAACATGATTCAGACTTTATCAATACTGTGTGATCAGCATAATCAGAACTTTCATATCACAGTATCATGCATCAACACAATGATCACATTATCATACATCAACATAAAGATAAAGTCAACTGTCATGCATTCATCCATCAATCAAAAAGTAGAAGTCAATCAAAAAGTAGAAGCCATATCTACTCCCCGTTTTTGTCAACATCAAAAAGAGTTAGTCAGTTCAAAAACAAGTTTCTAAAGAAGATATTTTTAAGAGGTTTTTTTGTTTGGGGTCTGAATAAGGGTGAAATCCTCCATATCTGATGCAGACTTCTTAATTCTGTCAATGCATTGATTAACTGTTTTCTCGAGAATCTCCAACTTGTTATTGAAGGAGGTTTCCATTGCTACTTGCCGATCTTTGTTAAAAGTCCTAAGATCTTCTGATAATCAGCATTTCCAGATGAAGCTGCAGGAACTGGCACTATAATATTTTCATAATGATGCTCCCCCTGAGTTGATGCTTCATTTTGTCCTTGTTGCCCCTCTCTTTCTCTGTCCTCATTTCCTTCTTCTTCTTCTGCTTCTACTTCTGCTTCTTCGTCTTCTTCTGGATCATCCATTGATTCATATGCATCATTCTTCTCATGTTCTATGTGGAGAATGTTTTCTTCATGTGTTTCTGCTTCTGGTTCAGACATTCTCTGAGAATTTTGACACATATTTGCCAGAATTGCTAAGATGCTTTCTTCTTCATCTTCTTGATCTAACAGTAGGAGTTGTCTTCTCCTTTTGGAATTTAGCTCAACAGTAGCTGATTCTTTACCTTTTCATTTTGTTGTTTCTGCTCTAGCCAATTCCTTTTATTTTCGTCTCCAATTCTCAGCAACATCCTTCAGTCTCATCTTATTTATCATTTTCATATCAATGATCATTGTGGGAAGAGTTTTAGTACTGAATCTTCTGGGTATGTCTATCTTAAGATGATTAAAGATCCTTGTCACTAAAGCTCCATAGGGTAGCTGTCCTTTGTCCTTCGACACTGTCTGATACATATGCAATATTATTGTGTCTGGCAGTGAGAATAATACTCATTTTTCAATAGCCCACATCAGTTTGGCCTCAAATTTGGATACATCAGTCTTGGATGAGGCTTTTGGACGAATGCAGTTGATAATAATCTTGTGCAAAATAGTTCTTGCAGAAGTTAAAAGAGGATAGGTTATAGTGGTCCTTACAGACTTTGTGAGAAATTTACACACTATTTCGTAAGGGACGTCTATTGGCCTGAATGCTCCTCTCTCAACTTTTATAATGTCAGCAAGAGTGTCTGAACTAACATCATAGAACCTGTCATTCACACTGAATTGCATTCTGTCTGGAGATAGAAATGTCAAGTTCGAGTAGAAATATGCTGTTAATTCAGGGTAAACAGCAGCAGAATCAGTGCAGAATTGGTCTATCTGCAATTTTTCAAAGCATTCTCGCAGATTCATATCAGCAGCATCCAAATAATCAAAATCTACAATTCTATGGTTCATGACTCCTCGATCCAACAATTTGTTAAAGAAAGTCTTGTGCTCTTTGGATCGGAATAATTTCCCAGTTGTGTTTTGGACTACGAGCTATTCCCATTCTTACTTCAAAATTTCTGTATATCTTCTCATCATCTTCCTTCACCTTATCTTTGCTTCTCCCTGTATCACTAACTCGTTCTTTACGAGTAGGTGATGATTCTGCAGCCTGTATTGCTTGAATGAGACAAAATTCATTCGCATACCCATTCTCTCTCAAGAAAATAATTTGACATCTTCCCTAACATTTCTCTAGACTAATTTCTCATATCTCCTCATAATTACATGAGGACTTTCAATGGGTGTCGGTAGAGTTAATCCAGACGTACCTCTACATGGGACATTCCTTTCTTCAGATGGAGAGTGTAGAGTTCTTGGAGATTCCTCATTGTCCTCTTGATTTCTTTGAGGAGAAACTCTTGGAGATTGTCCTCGAGTATCTTCAGAAATCTGTGTGAGGTCGAAATGCGTTTGCCCTCCTTCGATTCTCCTTCCTCCTCTCCCAGCAATCCTGTTTGATCTTCTTCTAGGAGATGGAGATCTTGATCTGGATATGAAAGATCTCGATGCCATGTTCGGAGAAGGTTGGTTTCGGCGAAGAATGATTTTGAAAGCGTTTTTCTCTGTTAGGGTTTGTAAACCGTTCTAGAGAGTTTTGAAAAGAAGACCCGACTTTTGGATATTTATATACCCTTGTTAGGAGAACAAGTGAACAGTCGTGACCCAAGATACATTAAAATAGCAGTTTTTCTAAATTTAACAAGAATATTCAATCATCACAGATAAATGCCATAAAATATGCAAATCAATTATGCAGATCAAACACTTACTAAGAATTAACCAGATTTCAATAAGGAAATAGCACATGCCCTAAAATACCATTATTTCCTTTTTCAATCTTCTTCTCGGAGAGATATGTCCAGACGATTGCTTCTGTTAGACTTTGTCTTGTTCTCATAGAATTTATAAGAAGAGGTTAATAATATTTAAATTCCCACAAATTGAATCGAATGTACCTTTGTCCAGCGGTTTTGTAAAGATATTTGCTAATTGATTCTTAGAATCAATGAATTCCACATATATATCTCCATTTTGCACATGGTCTCTAATAAAGTGATGTTTGATCTCGATGTGTTTTGCCCTGTAATGTAAAATTGGATTCTTGGTGAGGTTTATGGCACTTGTATTATCACATCTTATTTCTGTGCAGGACTCTTCTATTCCATAGTCTCTTAGTTGTTGTCTCATCCACAAAATTTGTGAACAACAGCTTCCAATTGCTACATATTCTGCTTCTGCTGTTGATAAAGCCATAGTATTCTGGTTTTTGGAGAACCATGACACTAGCATTTTTCCTATAAGTTGGCATGTTCCTGAAGTACTCTTTCTGTCTACTTTGCATCCTGCTAAATTTGCATCTGAATAGTCAAGAAAAGTAAAATCTGTTTCTTTTGGATACCATAGCCCAAAGTTTGGATAAGTGGCTATATACTTAATTATAGGTTTAACAGCAGAAAGATGCGATTCTCTAGGATCCACTTGAAACCTTGCACAAAGACAAACACTATATAGAATATCTGGTCTAGATGCAGTAAGGTAGAGAAGAGAACCGGTCATGCTTCTATAAGTCTTCTGATCAACTTTCTTCCCATTTTCATCCTGATCTAGTTTGATGGAGGTTGCCATTGGAGTTTTAGTCCTCTTGTTGTTCTCCATTCCAAATTTTTTAATCACGTCTTTGGCATACATCTCTTGATTGATAAAAGTTCCACGTTTCGTCTGATTGACTTGAAGTCCTAGGAAGAATGTCAGTTCACCCATCATGCTCATTTCAAATTCTTCCTGCATAGACTTTGAGAAGATCTTGCACAATTGTCATTAGATGAACCAAAGATAATAGCATCTACATAAATTTGTACCAGCAGTATATCTTTACCTTCCTTCTTAATGAACAAGGTTGTATCTACCATACCTTTCTTGAATTTATTATCTAGTAGAAACTTGCTTAATCGTTCATACTAAGCTCGAGGTGCCTGTTTCAGACCGTAAAGTGCCTTTTTAAATTTGTATACATGGTTTGGCTTTCTTGGTTCTTCGAATCCAGGAGGCTGTTCTACAAAGACTTCTTCTTTGATAAACCCATTCAGAAAAGCACTTTTCACGTCCATTTGATATAGCTTGAAATTTTGATAGCAAGTATAGGCAAGTAATAGTTTGATTGCTTCAAGTCTTGCAACTGGGGCATAGGTTTCATCATAGTCTATTCCTTTAGATTGAGAATAACCTTTTGCCACGAGCCTTGCTTTGTTTCTGGTGACTTTTCCAAGTTCATTGACTTTGTTTCTGAAAACCCATTTAGTACCAATGATAGTTCGTCCTTTTGGTTTGGGCACCAATTCCCATACATCATTTCTCTTGAACTGTTGAAGCTCTTCTTGCATTGCCTCTATCCAGCTTTCATTCTCCGGAGCTTCATTAATTCCTTTGGGTTCAATTTCAGAGATCAGTGCAACAATACCTATGTCCTTTTTGTTTCTTGATCTGGTTTGAATTCCTTCGTTGATATTTCTAATCACAAGCTCCTAGGGATGACTAGACTTGTGCTTCCAGTTTCTATTTGGAACTTTATCATTATTAGAATCTTCTGCTAATGCAGGAATATCAAGCTGAGTTACTCGTTCTTCATGTGTTGCTTCTTTGACTGTTTCCTGGGAAGATTCTGCTTCTTTGTTGAGACCAGATCTTTCAGGAGTTGCATTTGATTATGATTCTTCATTTACTGTACTGCTCTGTTTTGAAACTTCTTTCTCCAAAAACTTTACGTTCATAGATTCTTCCACTGTCTGAGTGTTCTTGTTGAACACTCTATATGCTTTACTAGAGTTTGAATAGCCCAGAAAAATACCTTCATCTGACCTTTTTTCAAACTTACTAAGTTGATGATTAACATTTTTAAGGATATAGCATGGACAACCAAAGACTCGAAAATAGGAAACAATAGGTTTTCTTTTTTTGAAAATCTCATAGGGGGTTTTCTCAAGAATTGGTCTAAGAAATACTTTGTTAATAATATGGCAAGAAGTAGAAACTACTTCTGCCCAGAACCGAGTTGCTACCTTGCTTTCTATAAGCAATGTTCTGGTCATTTCCTGCAAAGACCTATTCTTTCTTTCCACCACTCCATTTTGTTCTGGAGTGTAAGGAGATGAAAATGTATGCTGTATCCCATTTTTGTCACAAAAGTTTGAGAAATCTTGATTCTCAAATTCTCCCCCATGATCTGTTTTGATACTTGAAATAGAGTAACATTTTTCATTTTGGATTCTCTTTGCAAATGTTGAGAAATATGAGAAAGTATCTCCTTTATTTGCTAGAAAATATACCCATGTAAATCGAGAGTAATCGTCTACTATCACAAGACAGTACTTCTTACCTCCAATGCTTTGGGTTCTGGTTGGCCCGAATAAATCCATATGAAGAAACTGTAACACACAGTTAGTAGAAATTTGTTTTATGGACTTGAAAGAACTTCTTACCTGTTTTCCCAATGTACATGCAGAGCAAAACTCTGTTTTCTTGTAACTTAGTGAAGGCAAGCCACGAACAAGCTCTTTGCTGGCAAGCTTGGAAATTTGTTTCATGTTGACATGCCCAAGTTTACGGTGCCACAAATATGCTTCATCTTGGACTGATAATAGGCATTTTGTAGTATCTTCATTTATGTCCAGAAGATAAATGTTTCCATGTCTTCGTCCAGTAAAAGTCAGTGAAGAGTCATTGCTTGTTCCAGAACATAGGTTCTCTTTGAAGTTTATTCTAAAGTCGGCATCACATAACTGGCTGATGCTTAGAAGATTGTAGTTTAATCCTTTGACTAGAGAAACATTATTGATGATTAAGCTACCGATCTTGACAGTTCCTAGTCCTATAATGTTTCCTTTGGTGTTCCCTCCAAATGAAACAGTTCATCCCTTGATTCTTTCGAATCCTATGAACATCTTTGAGTTTTCTGTCATATGTCTTGAACATCCACTGTCCAAATATCATTTCTTCTTACTTTTGAAGCTTACCTGCAATGTTTACAAATACTCATTTTTTCTTTGGTACCCAAATTTTCTTGGGTCTATTGAAGTTAGTAGTATAAGCTTTTTCTATCCATTTCTTTTGAACGGGTCTCCAGACTTTAGGACATTTGTTTTCAAAGTATTCCTTTTCTCCACAGTTAGAACATTTGAGATTGTTTCTACCAACATGTCTTACAAAATTGTTTTTGAAATGATTTCTATAAGCTTTTCGTGGAGGTCTTTGTCTTATTCTTTCCTTGACTTTAGGAAAATCAATTAGGGAATCATTTTCCTTATAACAACCAAGTCCAGACTTATCATAATAAGGAATTTGAATAGAAAGTATATGCTGTAGGGTTTTTGATCCTTTAGAAAATTTTGTAGTAATATCTAAGAATTCCTTTTTAAAAGAATCATTCTCCTTTTGCAAAGAATCATTCTCCTTTTGCAAAGAATCTCGATTTTCCTTTATTTCCAAAAGTTCCTTTTTAATAATTTCATTCTCATTTAATAGAGACTCTTGATTTTCCTTTATTTCCAAAATTTCCTTTTTGAAATCATCTACTTTTCCTTTCAAAGAAACGTTCTGTTGATTCAACTTGTAATTTTCCTTTTTTAATTTGGAGATCCTTTTCAGAGTAGATTTTAGATTAGAAAAGCTCATTTATATAATCTAAAACTTCTGTAGGAATATTATAATGATTTACCTCGATTTCTCTTTCTGAGTCTGAGCCTGAATCTGTTTCAAAGTCTGAGTCTGAGTGTGTCATAAGACAGATGTTTCCATATTCATCTTCACTATCCTCAACTTCCGTGTCACTCCACGTTTCAGCTTTGAGAGCCTTCTTGTACTTCTCAAATTTCCCTTTGTTCTTTGAGTTTGGGACAATTCTGTTTAATATGTCCATTTTTCTTACACTCAAAGCAAATTACATCTTTGGCATAATCATCCTCGTCATCAGTTCTGCGTTGTCCAGATTGTCTGTTTTATTTCCTATTGTTGAACCTCCTGCCCTTTTTGTTTAATTTTTTTACCTTTTTGATCAGCAGTGCGAGTTCCTCGTCGTCCAGCTCTTCCTCAGAATCTGTATCATCAGAATCAGTGTTAGACTTAAGAGCAATAGACTTTTTACCTCTGGATTCCACTTCCTCGTTCATTTGTTCTGCTTCATAGGACTGCAGAGTACCAACGAGTTCATCGACTGTTAGAGGTGAAATTCACAGAGTTTCTCTGATAGATGTCTTCACATTGTTCCAATCTTTTGACAGTCCTCTCAGAAGTTTATTGACCTTCATGGGTCCAGGAACAGGCTGTCCTTGATATGCCAATCCGTTTACAATTTTAGTAAAACGACTGAACATATCTCCTATGGATTCTCCATGTTTCATCTTGAAAGATTCGTATTGACCAAGTAATATGTTTACTTTAGTCTCCTTGACACGATCAGTTCCTTCATATGTCACATGTAGTCTATCCCATACTTCCTTTGCTATATCACAAGAAGATATACGATTATATTCATTAGTTGATAAAGCACAATATAGAGAGTAAATAGCTTTTGCATCAATAGTTTGTCTTTTTGTTATCTCTTCTGGAGAGAGAGTGGCTGATGGTTCTGTTTCTTTCCCATCGGTGCTCTTTGATGTTTTTCTGGTGTTATCAATAGGCTCAATTCCTCTTTCAACCACATCCCATTCCAGTGGATCTTTTGACCTGAGAAAGGCCTTCATTTTATTCTTCCAGATATTGTAATCTTTGTCGTCGAAGTATGGTGGATGAGTGTTGCTCTGCCCCTCAATTAAACCTGGTGCAAGAATACTAGCCATAGAGGATCTTTTACTCATAAGTAACAAACACTTCAAGATCTCGAGCACGTGGCTCTGATACCAATTGATATAACTAGTATAAACACCTAAATGGGGGGTGAATAGGTGTAGAGAGATTAATCACGCAAATGTATAAATTTTCGATCAACAAACTGAAATCAAGTAGAGAGAGTTAAAGAAGACTGTAAACACTGTTTATAGTGGTTCGGCTTTTGATAAGCCTACGTCCACTCTCCGGGCGACTAGCCAATCGGCTGTACTTCACTATATGATCAACGGTGATTACACACTTTCGAGTGTTTGTACTCGGTGATGATCTATCTCACTAAGTCACTCTCTTTTTGTAAAACACCGAGATCACTCAAATGCGCACTATGAACAACAATTTAAGAATTGAATCAGCTTTGGAATGATGTTCATCTGTTCTACCCCTAAGTCTCAACGTATCCTTAAATACTCTCCAAGCCACACTCGACCGTTGGCTCTTTCCTTGAGAGTTTAGTCTTCTCTTTCTTGGACAGACTTTATAAGGCAAGTCTTTTTAACCGTTGAGGGTAGATCAGATCCCCTTAGATTCTATTCGCCCATACAACCAGAATCCGGGCTTCCATAAGTACTCTATTCTTCATTGGAAGTTGCTCGTTAATTAATCCCGTCAATTAGATTAGTATAACAAAATCAATATAAATAAGGTAAGTGAAATACTCTACCGTTGGTGATCTTATCGTGTAGGTTCATCTTAAATCTGATGGTCTTAAGTTCTGATTCTGCCTAGATTTTCAGTTTGTTTCGTTCAGACTTAAAATCTCAGTCTGGTACGGTCAGACTTAAAAACTCGGTCTGGATAAGTCTTTCCGTCCAGTATAGTCAGACTCTTAGACCTTTCATACTTTATCTTCTGCAGCAAGCAGATTTTAAAGCCCATGTCATTCTGTGTCATTTTCCTTCAAAAGATTGATATAAATATCATTCATAAGATGTTTTGTTAGCATCAAAACTAGGATTTTTCTCAACAATAGGATCAGAAAAAAAAAAGAATTAGCAAAGGGGAGAGATGAGAAGGAAATAGATACCTAGAACATTGCTTAAGAACATTTCGTGCATGATTGATTACAGATTCAGCTCATTAGTTGCAAAAGTATGCACTAGACCTAACAAACTGATACCGCAACGTCTTTTACACTAACTATTAATGGCCATAAGATGACAGGTCTCAACTTCATATAGAGCTGCTGGTCACAGTCACGCGACAAGTCATGGGATGGCCTCAGAGTCATACTTCTCAACTGCATCGGAATCCTTTGGCTGGTAAGGTATCCCATCAAACAAATTCTGGAAGTTTCGCCAGAAGTCATCTCACCAATATCCTGTCTTCGGCAACCACACTGGATTTTCTTCTTTCACCATTTTCCTTGTCTGTGAGGGAGAAAAGGAGCTTTTCTTTACCAATATCCTTTCTTTTGCAACCACTTGATTTTCTTCTCTCAACATTTTCCTTGTCCATCAGGGAGAAAACCAGCTTATACAATGTATTTTTCTTGATCTGTTAGCAGTACTTGTCGCATTCCACATTTCCTTAATGATTAGATGGTAAGTGTAGACCACCCTCTCCTGGCCAATTCTGAATGCGCGGCTGATTGCTTGTCTCTTGACAAAGGATTCCGAACCATGTCAAGCAAGACAACTCTCAATGCTCTGACTGGACTTATGCCCTCAAAGCAAGCCTTAGTCGAGGCTAACATTACTCTCGCTTGGCTCTGTCGGTTGTTGTATCAAACACTGACATTCCTTCATATCAAGGCTCCCATGCATGTGTAGAATCTCTTTTCCTTTGGAGGACTACTGGAAAGTTGATTTGAGCTGGTCACTGAGCAAGAACAATGGCTCCTTGTATTGGCTGAAAACAAGAACCTTCTCGCCAAGTGCTTCGCTTAGACAGATTAACTCCACTAGGAAACTTGTCCTTACCCCGGCCTCTGTGTTAGTCTTCAGATCTTCAAGCTTCTGATGCTCATGGCTGATTGCAGCTTAGGACCAGAGAATGGTGAATGCAGGCCAAAGACTGCTTGAACTCTGTACTCCAGCCAGCAGATCTTTGAAAGTTCTCAACAATCTTTTTTTGCCTATCACCTGGGTATAAAATCGCTATGCACTCTATTATAACAGGAAGATTTTCTCTAAGAATGCTTCCTTTGCAAACATGAATGAACAGAGTCATGATAGACTGGACAGTCGCAATTGCATCATCAGCCACTTTGTCATGTGGTGGAACAAGGGAATTGAAATCATCCGTTTTACTTCTTTTTCTCTGTGTTGTACTTGCCTGGAAGAATTTCTTGAGACTTAGGGGGAGTGCGTTGCTGTTGTGGGTCTCACTAAGTGCAAGGTGTTATAGAGCTCTAGAAAGTGATTTTGGAATGGGGTGCCCAGGAGGATGATCCTCTTCTCAGTCTGCAATTTCAGCAGATTCCAAATGCTGCTCCTTTGGTTATGCAGCGTGCGCCGTTCATCAAGAATAACTACACACAGCAAATGAAGAACGATCCTTTTCATCTTTTCGTTTTTCATTTGAATCTCTGCCTTCTTCACGAGATCCTTTACCCCTTTCCTTTTCTCAGCTGCAAGCTTCTCTTATAGATTGTAAGTTATGCCTAGTATGCTTTTGCTCTTGGTCCAAGAATCACCTTGATCGTCTGCATAACATTGTTACATTGCTTGAGGTGCTTATTTGCCTCCACCATTCCTGCAGCTTCCAGAATTCCTGCCCTGGAGAACTCCGGATTATTTAAACTGCGGAATGTACTGCTGGCATTTTTTCTTATCCCTCTTCCTGAACACTTCTTCCTAAGTGAGAAGCAAGCTCACAGGAGCGATAACCACAGGGCAGGAATTGGGAAAGAGTCCAAGAAGCAATCTCCCAAGCGCCAAAAAAGAATGGTCGAGCAAATCTTTCCCATGCCTCTAGCATGAGATATGATGCACCCAGCAACGTCCTTAGGCTCAGAGTTGGGCAATTCATTAAGATCAGTAGACCCTACTGCGTTCTTCCACATAAACGCAAAACCGTCTAGCCGATGCAGGTACATTTTACTAGTCATAGGGATGAGATCCAAGACAGAACCTGATGAGACAGTTGGACAGAGTCATATCGAGCAGGCTGAAGACGAACCCCTTCAAACAAAGATAGATTCCCTCCGATGGGCAACAACATGCGACAAAGACAGGTTAGGTAGGAATTGCATGAGCCACCAATGTGTCAACGCACATCCTTTAATCATTGCTTGGCTTCTACAGAAAATCGGTGTGTCCAATCTCATATTATCGATGATTTTACTTGATCAGAATTGCGAACTTGGCGATTCAACAATTGATACATTGGATATGCTGATACAATGATGCAAGCCGTGGACTTAACCTCGGGATTACTATATGCAACTAAAAGCTGTAAATTGTTAATTTAATATTTACTATATAAGTATCATCTTTGTCAATTAGAAGGATTTCCAACACAAATCAAATTTTTGGTCTCACGTGTATTATCAGATTTGGTTCTTAAATAGAATAGACATTGTAAAAACAAAGGATGCAGAGAAATACTATCTAAAGCATTTAGCAACCCATTTTCGTGAGGAAATAGCATGTGGTGCTAATATTACTGATTATTGACAAAAGAAAAACTATAAATCTTTTTTTAACAAACGAAAGGTAAATATTGTTATGATCTTATCGCAGAAACAAATACAGCTGTCTCCATTTGGGATTGAACAGTTTTTGGGCCATAATATTCTTCTGAAATATGTAAAAGGTGTTTGGTACTGTGTGTTTGCGTACTAATTGAAATGAGGAAAGCAGGGGAACGGAGATCTTAGAATTAGCGTGCACAATGAAAGCTTTGTGCATTTCACTTATGTTTACACATAAACATTGCATTCTGGGATCGGTGTATTACTTGAGTTTACTGAGTGTACAGTATGATATTAATGAAGATTTAATTGGGGAAGGATTTGGGTTGTTATAGATACCAGTACTTCGGGAACTATGCAACCGTAGAAAAGATAGGCTTGTCGATATCTTTTAGAGTACCAAGCAATATTATATCACATAGAAGCAATTCCACAACAGTAGATAATTGAGGTATAGACTTTAAACTCTAAATATGTATATTTTTTGGCCAGATAGTAAATGGATCTTGCCTCAAAGGAAAAGACTTGGGGGGCATATAAAGATGACGGATAGTAAAAAAAGGCAATGCATAGGCCATTCTCTTTATTACAAGAGATACACTCCCATATTTGCATTTAATACACATTTCTATACTAGCAAATACAATAAATGGTAGGTTTGGTCAGAATTGTTCAATCCCAACATGGGGTTGCACATTAATTCATTGACATATATTCAAATTCTAAAGAAATTCGACTACCAAACTAACAATTTCAAGAAATCATTATAGACATGGACAATTCTACAACATTCTACAACATTCTACATGGTGTATTAGCTGTACCAAATCATGCTCAAAGGCACATGCTTAACCCAAGGGGTGCTACATGCAGCTAAAAGTCAAAATCTTAGTCAAAACTCACGCTTCAACTATATACATAAGTAGCAACTTATTGAATTAGATGCATTTGCAATGGCAATCAAACTCATTGATCTCACATCAATATTATAATTTGGGTTGATTTTCATATAAATAACATAGTATGAACCAAGCATATAAAAATAGAGCACTGCTATTAGCAGAATTCTCTATAAACCAATAACTTATTTTTTTGACATTCAATCAAAATTGGGATTCCACCTTCCAGTGAAAGCATGTTAAATCATCTCCTCTTTATGCAATTTAAGAGTTTATCCCTACCGACGTTTAAACTAAGATTGCATATCTATATGAACCTTATGGTGTATCAACATTTCATTATAAGTCGACAAAATCAATGTTGACGGGTACATGGATGATTACATGTACTGGAAACTCTAAATCTTTAAACTCATCAAATCAAATAGTGGACACGGAAATAGAGCTAGTACATAGTATATGAGGGAAAAGCGGATGCCTTTAGTTCTTCTATTTCACTTATTCTATAGGGTTAATATGAATGTAGATCATGTTACATAGGACAAAAATTTGGACTCTTTTGTGTTATATAATATGAGTGATGAAGGATATCATGCATATTGTTGTTTGAGTTTGAGCAAATTGCTTTGCTCAAATGAAAAAATATCGCATTTTCCCGATGCATGCATTTCAAGTACATTCGAATTCTTTGTCTTGATTCCAATTGATGGACGCGAGTAATAGGTGTTGTCTTAAATTGTTAACCAAAATAACATTTACTAAAACTAGATGTACCAAATCACGTGTTATTTTAGTTTGTTTTTGTTTGAATCATTCATAAAAATCTATAGGACTTCTAAGCAACATAATTAGTAGAGGATCCACATTGACTTTTGTTGATTAGAGAAAAGTATGACTAAAAAGATACGCCATGCTTACCATTACTTTAGGATCATGCTACCATCGCAATATTAACTTATGGCTCAACATTCATTTCACATGTTTCATTAGAAAGTACTAGAACCAATGTTATCATAGATATGCACATTATACAAGAAAATAGATGGATGTTGTGTTACAAAAAAAAATAAAAAATTGAGCAATGAAACAATTGGGAATATCAATCTTTACATCGAGTTCTATATGATTTTACATGTGATACTTGAAAGTCGAACTATCCACCCTAAAGAAGGCCCTAAGTTCTCTTCCTCTGTCTTTCCATTGCAAATGGAGTTTGCTTTGCAAATTGGAGTTCCTTGGGACAACATAGAACCTAAGAAAGGTCCACTACCTTCGAGGTAGTGATTCAGGAGGAGAATTGGTCATGGCATGGTAAGGAGCTATGGTGGAGGGTCGTCAATCACGTCACCCTCAATTTGATATTGAAACTTCTTTTCCTCTCAATGGTGTCCTCAAGCAATCTCTTAATGCTAAATCTGCCCAGAGTGAGACACACGATCTGCAATTAGTGAGTGATTGAAAATAGAACAATAATCCAAATCGCATGTAGGAACAATATTTAGTCCAATTAAGACAAAAATAGTTAAGCTAAAAAGATGTTACTCTTGGAAATTCTTACCCTTAGAACACGAAGTCGGAAAGCTTATTCTGGTAGATCTCTGACTCCACTTTTTAGGGTTAGAGTGCATGATGACACATCTCCTATTGAAATTAGGTGTGCTTTTCATATGTGGACCATAATCTTTCAAGAAACAAACACGTAACAATTTAGATGCATCAACAAGTTTCTTGATGAAAAGATCATAGACGTCAACAGAACAACCTCATCATTTGTTTATAGAGATGGTCATATAAGAGAGAAGTGGTAAGATTGTGGCTCAAAAGCTGAATAAGATATTGAAGCTTGGAGTATGAAAAGATCAGAGCTATATAAATAGGAAAATATTTGGTCATTCTCATTATTGGTGGATACACCTCCATATATTGCATTTTGCACATTCCCCCGCTAAGAAATATGATAAAATGTAGATCAAGTAGGAATTGTATAATCCACTAACGAGACATTTTTTGGGTAGATCACTGATCCAATACTTATGTACATGTAAGGTTGGAGTATTTGAGACATGGTTATTGGATGCATATCAAAAGAGGTCAAAGATGAGACATGACAAAGGTCTTGCGTTGAAGCACTTGAAGGACTATGAAGAAAGAAGAAACTCAATTAGCTAAGGCGTGGTGCAACAAGAGATGAAGGGCTCTATAAATAGGTAAATACTTAGTCATGCTCATAATTGATGTAGATAGACTTGCACAATTTGCATTTAACGCTTTCCCATACTAAGAAATATTATCAACGATAGGGTTTGGTAGAATGGATTTTCTCTAAGAAAGCGGTCATATACACCCCGTCTGTGATTTCTTAACTATTTGAGAAATTAAAATTCTAGACCGTTAGATTGTTGATGATTTTGATGGATGAAAACTTCAAGGGCAATATCACATTATCGAACGTACCTATTACATGTTTTTGATAAAACCTTAAAGTGCATAAATAAACTGCCAAATACTAACGAAAGTTATATTTTGTTATATCAAACTCACATCTTTTTCCTATAATAAACTTGTTCATCTAGCATACTTCTTGTCCAATATGTCTCTGACCAAGTAGACAAGCTAATGCAGAGAAATATTCTTGTTTATATAATTAATTATTAGGAAGATAAGGGCGTTTTCCTATACCGTCTAACTTGAATTTGGGAGATCCTCTATTTTTGGCTTTGATATGTCAAGCAATGTCTCCAGTAAAGGACACTTGTAGACAACCAACTCAATCAAAAACTCTAGTTCAGCAAGGCCCTCAACAACCCGCAACTTAGAGCATGCACAGATGCGCAAATGTTGAAGGTTCTTCAAGCCCAATGTACTACTTAAACTTTTCCATAGCTATGCACCCTTCTATGGAGAAGTCTTGCATCCGATAACAACGTACTCGTGACTTGAATCTCAAGTAGGTTTGTGCAGTGCTTCACTCAAAGTATTTTTTTTAGTTTCTTCAAGGCATGGCATGGCAAGGAGTACTCCCGGTGCACAAAAGGTTAACTTACTCAAAGAAGACTAATTGATTGAGGACCCCAAGAGATCCTACCTCATCACATCCTATGCTTTGAATAGACCTGCAAGCATCCGTTGATGATTCCATTAGTTATCACAACATACCAAGAAGCTCAATACCAATAAGCTTGAAGCAACTGATTACTATCCATGTCCTCAAGCTAGATAGTATGGATAATCTCACAAGGTCACATGAGGTCAACATAAATGCTCCATCAAGCTGAATGTCTTGCAATCGAGATTAACCAAATGTTAAAGTGGATAGAATTTTCAAGCTGCATAGTGGCAATCCTCTCTGGTTGAAATTGTAAAGGTCTAAAGAATGAAAAGAAGGCGGTAGCTACATGAGGGGTTGCAAGTCTAGCCGATACAAAATAATATCTTTTAGAAGAGAAAGGGGACCCAACTCGTAAGCAGTGCAATGATATTGGGAAGACACAATGCCAGCTTCTTTAATCTAGATAGTCTTCCAATCCATCCCAAGTCATATGTGTGCATCAGTCTAATGAGGGTCAAAATTCTGAGCCTTAGGATAGGATTAAACCTACCAAGCTAGTACACTTTGAGTGATCGAGGACTATGTATAGTGAGCAAAATTTAACATGCATACAGACTAAAGTAGATGGAAGCTCAACCAACTCTTCTATCTCATCATACCATGTTGAGCCAAGCATTGAGAGGTGAGAAAATACGTAAATTGGACAGGCAAGATTCTACAGCCAAAAATTTCAGGGATCTTTAGAGCTTACTTTTGGCAATTTGGTAGGTTCTAGCCCTTGTCTCATCGACCTTTATCAAAGCTTCCTATCAGGATTTTACTTCATAAAGATTGCAATGATAAACAAGAATTTAAAAATAAATAAATTGGTAGACATTGAAGTGACACGCGAAATATAATACACATAAAGGAGCTGAAGATGTCCCATTTGCAGGTCGAGATCCTGACGCGGATTATCAATGTGTTATCACTCCTTGGGTCATTAATGGTAGGGCAAACCTATGATTGGGTTGGCTGCAATTACGTGATTGTGTTGGTGGGGCCCATCTTTTTCACCAAATGCCGGCTTGTGGGCTTCACTTGCAACCACGTCGGCATTAGCCACCCCTCATTATCACCCCTAACTACATTGCCGAGATCTCACCTATATTGTATCATGGCAAACTCAGCTTATGTCATGAGATATTCACTCATTTTCTTCTTCTTTTTTTTAATTTTATTTTTCTAATTTGGTAGCATTTTTTTATTTTTTTTATTTGTCATCAACTTTTGTATATTTCACATTGAATGCGCATTCAACATTCAACGTGAAAAAGAAAAAAAATTGATGATAAATAAAAAATAAAAATATGATACAAAATTAAAAAAAGAAAAAAGAAAAAGAAAATAAGTGAGTAACTTAAGAAAGAAGCTAAGCTTGGCAAGATAAAATGCAAGCGAGACCTCTGCGATGTAAATAGGGAAGATTATGAGGGATAGCCAATGCCAATATTGGCAAATAAGCGCCCCAAAAGGAGGACAACATAGTTGTGGGCAAAGCCCACGTGCAAGCGATATGGAGAGGGACTTACTTTGATCAAGCAAAAGGAAGATTGTTCATTGGCTTTTTATTTTTCCTCGAGTTTGAACAAGGTCTACACAGTTAATTTCCATTTTCATTACATTTTTTTTTATTTCTTTATTATTGTTTACTTTTTTTTTATTAAAGGGGACACGGACTAGGCTCAGTCCAAATATAAATATACTTGTGGAGAGGCATGTTTTGCAAAACTGCTTTTCCACTTAAATTAGAGTGATGAGTTGTTTTGCATCAAGCAGTGCTTGGATGGGTGGAAGATTGTTGAATTGCCAAAAATAAATAAGGTCCCTATAATTAAGGGGGATTGTCCTATAAAATAAGCAGGGTTCTTTCAAAAGGGAAGATTGTTCATTGGCTTTTTATTTATTTTACTCTAGCGTCTGAACAAGGTCTACACAATCAGTTCAAGCTCATTTTACACTATAATCACAAGAAGTGCACACTTAGTACATTTTCAATTATACCAAGCCCATTTAATATTATCTCTTTTTCTCTCTTTTTGTTATTACACACAGATATATATATATATATCCTCCTTTTGTTATTCATAGAATCGGACAAACTTACTCATTCATCTATTCTAAATAAATGCAAGCAAGATCAATGTTCAAGCTTCCATCTGCTTAGCCAGAAGACCTTTGGCCGTCATCGGACTGCCTCGGTCAGCCACCATCTCAACTACCAGTCATTCAATACTCACGCACAACCACAGCATGGTCCAAACAAACAAATAGAAAGGAACGCGATGAACAAACCGGTGCCAATGAGTTCAGAGATTAGCACTGATACTGTCGTTTTCGAGTTACCTCTTCTTCGACCTCTCCGGTGACCACCATTGAACGCAGCAGGAAGACACGCCAACACAATAGTGTGGAAAAGACAAAAAAGATGTGGTCAGATTCAATCTCGGCAGCAACGAAATCCGACTGAAGTCGTGCTCAGCAATCAATACGCACTCAAAATAATCGAACAATCAGAGATTTAAGAATTTGGTCGAACATATGGTGTGCAATTTTGATGGTTCAGGCTAAACAACAACAGATACTCGCAACCAGAGAAACAAACTCAAGTAGATCGAGTCAACGGAGGATTCAACATCTGAGCAGCGGAACCTGTGGAGGAGCTCCAAACTGGACCTCAGCGTCCCTCGGGATCCCAGTCTCGAGAACAAGGATACACGCATGGCTCTGGAACGGCGAGAAACGGCAGGCAAAGATGGCTGGAGGCGTCGGGAAGGCGATGGGGCAAGTCCTCTCTAGTTATAAAGCAGACTCAAAACTCTTCCAGTAACCGAAATAGAGAGGAGATCAAAGGAGCCACGACGGGCGAATTCTGCGAGATTAATGGGTGGACCTGGTGAATTCATATTTGATGGGCTTAAGGGAATGGGCTGCGCACAGTGGGATGGTTTGTATTGGGCTGTGCAATAATATGCGCGGGGGTGCAAGTCGGTTTAGTATTAGGGAAAATGATGCAAATAGTCACGGAATTTTGTCTTAATATTCAATGTAATCTATAAACTTTAAATTATTCAGTGTCACCTCTTAACCTTAGAATTCATCCAATCTTCAAATTTGATACTGACCACTTAAAAGTCCATACTTAACGAGTGAAATATATTGTACATTAAGACCACATCATTGCAAAATTTTGATTCTTTTTTGTCAAAATTGCAAAATTTTGGTTGGCTGTCAAATTAAGAAAAAATTTGCCATCATTTGAACTTAATTCTTAAATTAAAATAAGTTGCGCAAAAGCATCATCATGTTACAAATTTTGTGAATTACTACATTAGAGTTGAAATTAGATTTGCATATCATTGAATGCACTATAGCTAAAACTATCATTGATTATATATTAGAAGATTAACTTTTTGCGTAATATCGAGGAAAGCTCTTGCTCACGTGTTGCTCAAAATGACCAGCTCTCGTACAATTTTAATACATGAAACTTATGAACCGTGTAACTTGTTCCCACGTTCTCTTCCCCGACGATTTTCTGAGGAGGGAGAGCAGCACGCTTTTATAAGACAAGCTTCCGTGCAGACAACAGCACGGAAGCCTAGGCACACCTCACACCGAGGGACACTCTCAAGGGTATGGCTCGGGACATCTTCCTGAGAAGAGGCTTCACGTGCATTTGGTTGCGGAGTATGGCAGGTTCAGCTGCCACATCGGGTCAAATAGGACTCTTTGACATCGTCCAGCAATAGGGTGGCGCCTCTTCACTACTACAAGCATTGTTCATTATTGCCATCCCATCTCAGAGATTCAACCTGTTATTCAGAACAAGATATCCACAATGTTATAATCATCATTTGTGTGCGTGTGTGCATGTGAGAGAGAGATCTTACCAAGGATGGGTTTAGCGACCACATCAGATCAGATGGGACCCTAGGACATCGTCCAGCAATAAAGTGGCGCCTCGACAAAGACTTCACTACTAAGAAGCCTTGTTTATTATCGCCATACCATCTCAATGATTCAACCTGTTAATCAGAATAAGATATCCACAGCGTTATTATCATCATTTGTGTGCGTGCGCATGAGAGAGATCTTACCAAGGATGGGGCATTTTTTTGATAAATCACTGATCCGATACTTATGTACATAAAAGGCTGGAGTATGTGAGACATGATCTTGGATGCATGTCAAAAGAGGTCTTCAAAGATGAGGCATCACAAAGGTCTTGCTTTGAAGCACTTGGAGGACCAATAAGAAAGAAGAAATTGAGTTAGCTAAGGCATGGTGCATCAAGAGATGAAGGGCTCTATAAATAAATAAATACTTAGTCATGCTCATTATTGTTGTGGATAGACTTGCACAATTTGCATTTAACACACTCCCATACTAAGAAATGTTATCAATGGCAAGGTTTGTTAGAATTGATTTTCTCTAGGAGCGCGACCATATACACTCCATCGGTGATTACTTAACTATTTGAGAAATTTAAAATTTAGACTATTAGATTGTCGATGATTTTGATGGATGGAAACATCGATGGCAATTTCACAGTATCACAAATACTTATTGCATGTTTTTTATAAAACCTCAAAGGAGGTAGATAAACTTTTATTTACTACTAAAATTTATAGGTCGTTCTATCAGGCTCATATCTCTTTCCTATTATAAATTAAAGTAGTTGCACTTACCATTGATTGTGAAGACCTCCAACATTTGTTGAATTTAGTCATCTAGCATACATGTTTTTTTAAATGCCTCTGAATGAGAGAATTAGCATTGTTTGAGCAAGTGAACAAACTAATGCAGAAAAATAATATTGTCTATATAATTAACTATTTGGTAAATATGAGCGCTGCGCGTGAAAATTATGTTTTCCATATATTAATGTCTGTTTTTACAAGAAAATATGCAACTCTTATATGAATGGACATACTATTTTACTAAAAAAAATGTTACCCTTAACAAGAAGACATAACTATATTAATTTACATTGAAACGCATTAGTTTATAATTACAAAGGAACAATATATAGACCAAAAAATCATAAATTGATTTCAAACATTGTATCTCATGATTATTGCATCTATACAAAATATAAAGGTAAATTTTAAAGAATATTGGAAACACCTTAAACAATTTAATGTTAAAAATCTAATCTTAATTTTTAAGCTTGCATTGAGTTTTTTCGTCTGAGAAATGTCGAAGTTTTAATCAATATGTTTTTCCACAGAAAGTTATGTATTCTTTTGACGTAGTCCTGTTATATGCTTATGTTAGTCTTAATGATAAAATGATTTTACACAAAAACTATGTTGTACTTGCATGATACATTCTATTTATATTATGGAGTAATAAAATATGTATGACCTGCTTATTTTTCATGCAAAATGTTATATAATTGAAGCACTTAATATTGCAATTATACATTTTAAAATTAGATTATCATATTAGTAAAATATCAAATGACAACTCTCTTTATTTCTACCTTACACATTCAATCTCATTGTTGACAGCAAACTAATATGTTGTACGATAAGAAGAGAGCTTCCTACATAAATAGGGAATACGAAACTTCTTTTTGGTTACAAATAAACATATGGAAGTGGGCTGTTGTTTTTTTAATTAGTACAAAAAATTCAAATCAAAATTGGCACATGACCTTGAAGTTGATGCTTTTTTAGGAAATTTGGCTATTATTTTTCAATCTTATCTTCTATATCTTATATTTTGGAGATATCTAACACTTCTTTTAGGTGATCATTATGCAGACCAAAATCAATCTGGGCCTGAATATTATGCACAATGCGTCATCCGAGGCCCATACATAAATTACAATATGTGATGAAACATTAGGGGTGGCCACAGAAGGCTTGGTCCAAAGTAAGGTGAATTTGGTCTTTTAATGGAAGGCCATTGCTCAAACTTGCCCAATTGAACCAAAGTTAGGCGAACTGGACCACTTACCCCTTAATCTTGTCTATTGTATATATATTCATTTTAACATCATATTGTATATATATTCCTTTCTACCATGTCAAGTAACATCATATTGTATATATATTCATTTTAACTCTTTTTTTCTATTTTGAAGAAAAAGGTTCTTTTTATGACTTAAAACAAGAAGGTGGTGCAACCAAGATAGCTTCCTTTTTTGGATTTTACTTTCTTGCATAATGTTATATTTTAATTATATCTACTCAATTCAACGATGAATGAGTTTGTCATTGTAACCCACCTTTATATTAGAAATCAAGAATCTCTTCACATAAGGAAGATAATGGGAAAAGGAGTGGGAAAAGGACAACACAAGTGTCACGACTTTCGTATAGCATTCACTTGAGTGTTATACCTTTTCTTCCAATCATTTTAGTGCTATAACTTATATACAACGCTCACTTGAGTATTATAATTTTTTTTCTGATCACTTGAGTGCCGTTTAACTTTTTAATGGATTACTTGAGTATCATAATTTTTTAAAAATGTTTACCATAAGTGATATGCCACATCGTATTTTTGGCATTTGAGTAAATATTCATAAAAATTTTTAGTACTCAAGTGATTGAAAAAAACTTATATCACTCAAAGGAGTACATCGTATGAAAGTTATGGCACTTATAATGTCCTTATTCCTGTAAATAATGTTCAAGACAAAAGTTAACCAGATATTTACCCATGGTAAGGCTCGAACTTGCAGGCCTCAAGGAAGACTATGATCCCCTTTACCACCAAGCCACTAAGCTTGATGATTGCAAACAACTAGCCATACGAAAACGTCCTCTGTATTTTCTTTGTTATGAGTACGGTTGTCAAATAGCAAGCCGTTAGCGGGAGGGTTTTACAAGCCCGCAATTGTGTTAACGAGAGACGCAAAACGGTGAAACATAGTGATTTCAAAGATGTAAAAATCAACAGGTAACATAAAACACAACGTCACTATTACATTAACAAGAAAATGAACGGAAAAAATTAACTAATCTTGGAAAATGAACATAAAAAGGCGTCTGTAGTAGATTACCGCATGATCCAAGGTACATCTGCATCTTAGGAATGCCACAGATGGCGTCAAACACCTTTCCTAAGAAACAAATTGAACATTAATCAATTTAATTTTGATTAATCCATTCAATCCCAAGAAATTTGCTGAAATTGGAAATCAGTTTGGTAAAATAAAGGAACAACTTTCTTAAATTACTATTCTTCTTCATTTTCTTCTCCAATAATTGGGTGTGCCGATTTCCATTTTCTCCAACGAGTCCCTTCTTTAACATAAGAGCATGAACATGACCAAGTAATTAATTGGGTACGCCAATTTCCCATGCTTTTCCACGATAGCAGCAATCAAACAAATTAAAAATATGGCAATTTTTATAAACGGGGTGCTCCGTCTTTTTTCTCTTATAGACATTCAGCAAAGAAAATAATATGAGGAGACAATAAAAAGAAAAAAATAAAATTTTCCGGGCTAAAGCTAGCATCACCTTCCTCTGCAGCGTGACTACGTGATGGTCAAAGAATAGCTTACAAAATTTTTCTTAGTCCAACATGAGCGTGGAAATTTCCAAGCAAAACACATATCTCTCTCTGCTTCTCTCTCGTTGTTTCTTTGTCCAACTGTCATCAACATCTCTAGCCAATTTCTTTTTACACAACGAAGTGCTCAAGATACAGATTCCCCGGTGGATCTCTGCAGGGTCAAGAATGATCTACGCGACTGCTACTGTGCCACTCCCTGCAGCCTTGCTGCTCTCGGACGACTGATTTACTCCACAACGAGGAGGAAGAAGAAGAGGAGGAACGCGACAATGGCGAACTCTTCCAGTTCTTCTCTTTCGCCTCGTCAATCTCTATCCATTCTTGCCGGCACTCTTACCCTACAGAACGCCGGGTCAACCCCTGAAAACGCAAAGGAGAAAAGAAAGAGCAGATCACGATCTGATTCTGACCCGATTAATAAAGAAAAAGAATAAAGCAAAGATTTCTTTCCCTTGGTCTTTCGCAGGAGTCTTTTGCAAGGGAAATGATGCCTGGAAATCAGATTCTTGCCCAGCAAGAAAACGTGAGACTGACTGCCGACCTGTACATGAAGATGTCGGAGTTGAACCCGAGAGGCTTGTTGCAGAGGAAGCAGGACTGGATGAAGTGGGGCTCGTAGTGGCGATCCTCACACCGGGTGTGGTAAACCATCGCTGCCCTCGGTGAAGCATCCATCACTATCCAAAACAGCGGCAACAGTTAAGCAAGGAATTGCTTTGAGTAGCAAAGCTGCGCACAGCTTAACGGTTAACAAGAGGAGGGAGGAGAGCGCGAGAACTGTGAAGAAGGAGGAGGAAGAGGAGGAGGCCGTCGAACGTGATGAGCGAGTGGGGGAAAGCTTAACGATGGCGGATGGGCCGACATATGAAGGCGGGAGGAGGGTGAGGAGAAGAAGAGTTGGGTGCTGTGATCCTCTGTGTCGCGGACAGCGCAAAGTTTAGAAAAAGAAGTGCTTCAAAAAATCACAATCTATATATTTATTTTATAATAGCTCGATAATTGCTTGATAAAGTACGTCCAAATGAAAGGATTTATTTGTGGGTCTTGTTAATGGTGTTTTCAGTGCATTTGTTAAGCATATATAATGATAAAATATTTGATGTCGAAGGATTCGTTTCTTCTATGTTTCCTTATTCAGATATTTGAAATCATGTTTATTAATTAAGACTCTAATGGCACTTATTGAGCATATTCTACCAGTAATTACTCGATTTCCGAAATGCTGATTACATAAAACATGAGCCATATTCCCATATGAAGAAATATTATCCACAGCAGGATTTGTTAGAATTGATTTTTTCTACGAGCGCAATCATATACACCACTCAATGATTACTTAACTATTAAAGAAATTTAAAATTTAGACCATTGGAATGTCAATGATTTTAACAAATGGAAATGTCAACGGCAATTTTATATCAAGTATAGAAAGTACTTAGTGATTACTTAACTATAGAAAGTACTTTATGATAAAACCTCAAAGTACGCAAGTAAATTATTATTATATGACAATCTCATTGAACGGACTTAATGAAATGACTTGATTATATTAATTTGACAAGTCTTAGAATTTTATTACACTTTTTATAAGTTCGAAAACTGAATTGCACTTTTCTTATATGTTTTAGGATTTATATTGCACTTATTCCTATATTCTTTTTTGAGGTTGAATTTGAAGGACCAAAATAACTATTATACAGCCAAAGGTTTGAAATCAACATGGAAAATAACACAAATAACCCCTCCAAGCTTCAAATTTGATACTGAACATTTAAAAGCCCATACTTAAGCAACTAAAATATATTGTAAATTATCACCAATTATTGCAAAATGTTGATTTTTGTTGTTGTTGAAATTGCATAATTTTGGTTGGTTGTGAAATTAAGAGAAAATTTGTCATCATTTAAACTTAGATATTCTTGAATTAAAACAAGTTGCGCAAAAGCATCATCATATTATAATTTTTTGTGAATTACTACATTAGAGTTGAAAAAAGAGTTGCATATCATTGAAGCCACTGTAGTTGAAACATCATTGCTTATATTTTTGAAGATTAAAGTTTTGCATAATATCGAAAAAAGCTCTCACTCACACGCCGTTCAAAATTACCTGCTCTCGTACAGTTTTATATCAAATACATGAAACATCAAACCTAACAACCTTTTAACTTGTTTCATGTTCTCTTTCTCTATGATTTTCTGAGGAGGGAGAGCAACTCACTTTTATAAGAACAGGGATTTCATGTAGACTATAGCATGGAAACCTAGGCAATTCTCACACCAAGGGACACTCCCAAGGGTATGGCTCGAGACATCTTCTTGATAAGAGGCTTCATGTGCATTCGGCTGCTGAGTAGGGCGGGTATAACGACTACGTCAGATTGGATGGGTCAATAGTGCGTCATCCAGCAACAAAGTAGCGCCTTGACAAAGACTTCACTGGTGTGCCATTTGCTCGCAATCTCAGTGATTTTTCTTGTTATTGAGAACAAGATGTCCACAGCGCTATGATCATCATTTGTGTGTCCCTGTGGGAGAGAGAGAGAAATAAATCGCCAAGGAGGAGGCATTTTTCTGATAGATCACTGATCTGATGTAAGGCTGGAATATGTGAGACATGATCTTTGGATGCTTGTCAAAAGAGATTTTCAAAGATGAGGCATCACAAAGGCCTTTCTTTGAAGCAATCAAAGGACTAGTAAGAAAGAAGAAATTCAATTGGCTAAGGCATGGAGCATTAAGGGCTTTATAAATAGATAAATACTTAGTCATGCTCATTATTGTTATAGATAGACTCCCACAATTTGCATTTGACACATTCCCATACTAAGAAATATTATCAATGGCAAGGTTTGTTAGAATTCATTTCCTCTAGGAATGTGACCATATACACCCCATCAGTGGTTACTTAACTAAAGAAATTTAAAATCGAGAACATTAGATTGTTGATGATTTTGATCGATAGAAATGTTAATGGCAAATTAATAGTATCGAGAATACCAATCACATGTTTCTGATAAAGCCTCATAGTAAGTAGGTTGACTTTTATTTACTACTGAAATTTATAGATTATTTTATAAGGCTCGCTTCTCTGTCCCATTATGAGTTAAAGCAGTTGCACTTACCACTGATCAGAAAGACCTTGAACAAGAGTTAAACTCATTCATCAAGCATACATGTTTTCTAAATTGTTTCTGAATGAGAAAATTAATATTGTCAGAGCGAGTAAATAAACAAATGCAAAGAAATAATATTGTCTTTATAATTAACTATTTGGTAAATAAGACCGTTGCATTTGCAAATTATGTTTTCCATATTAACAACTGTTTTTAAAAGAAAATATGCAACTCTTATATGAATGGACAAACTATTTTAGTTAAAAAAAATTACCCTTAACAAGAAGATATAGCTATATTAATTTACTTTGAAATGCATTCGTTTATAATTACAAGAACAATATATAGACCAAAAAGTCATAAATTGATTTCAAACATTGTATCTCATGATTATAGCATCTATACAAAAGATAAAGGTACATTTTAAAGAACATTGAAAACATCTTAGACACTTTCAGCTTCAATGTTTTAAAATCTACTCTTAACTTTAAGCTTGTATTGATTTTTTTTTCATTGGAGAATGTTGAAGTTTTAATCAATATATTTTTCCACTGAGAATTATGTACTCTTTTGGTGTACTCCAGCTATATGCCAATGTCACTCTATATTATCAATAAAACGATTCTACATCAAAACTATGTTGTACTTGCATGATACATTTTTAATGCTATTTATATTATAGAGTAATAAAATATTTATGACTCATGTTATTTGTAATGTAGAATGTTATATCATTGAAGCACTATGGATTGCAATTTTATATTTTAGAATTAGATTACCAAATTAATAAAATATCAAATGACAACTCTCTTTATTTCTATCTTACACATATTTATTGGCAAAAGTACAGCGGGAGTGCCAAAAGTTGGCACAAAGGATCACTTAAGTGCCAAAAGTTACAAAAGGTACACTTAAATGCCACTTTTTTAAAAAAATGGATCACTTAAGTGCCAAGTCGCCGGAACTCCGCCGGAAATCCTACGTGGCAATTTTTTATTAATTTTCTTGCCTACGTGGCTCGCCGGAAACTGAATCGGCCAAAAATCAGCCAAAACGACGTCGTTTTGGCTGACGTGGATTTTAAAAATTATTAATTATAAAATATTAAATAATTATAAAATATATTTTATTATAAAATCGATTTTATTTAAAAAAAAAAAAAAAAAAGGGGAAGAGGGGATCGGCGAGGGCTGTGCAGCCCTGCCGCCGCCCGCCGTCGCCGCCCCACCTCGCCGGGAAGGGCCGGCGACGGTGGGCGAGGGTCGGCCGGGGTCGCCGGGCCCCCGGGCGAGGGCGCGCAGCCCTCGTCGGAGGCCAGCCGAGGTCGCCGGCCACGGCCGGGCCCGCCGACCCCGGCCGACCCTCGCCCACCGTCGCCGGCCCTTCCCGACGAGGTGGGGCGGCGGCGGCGGCGGCGGCGAGGGCTGCACAGCCCTCGCCAATCCCCTCTTCCCCCCCTTTTTTTTTTTTTTTTAATAAAATCGATTTTAATTTTTAAAAATCTGACGTGGATATTTTTATAAAAAAAATTACCACGTGGATTTTTTATTTTGAAAAAAAAAATGCCACGTGGATTTTTTATTTAAAAAAAAAAAAATGCTCCGTCAGCAAATTAAGTCGCCGGAAAATTGACACGTGGCAATTTGGCCGGAATTTTTCGCCGTTGGCACTTAAGTGATCCCTTTTGCTCCGATTTTGGCACTTAAGTGTACCTTTTGTAACTTTTGGCACTTAAGTGATCCTTTGTGCCAACTTTTGGCACTCCAGAGGTCCGCACCTCCATATTTATCTCAATGTACAAAACAAACTGATGTTTTGTACAATAAGAAGAGAACTTCCTACTAAAATATTGTTCTAAGATTTTTTTTCAATACATAAATAGGGAATGTGAAACTTCTTTTTTAGTATAAATAAACATATGGAAGTAGGATGTTATTTTTTAATTAGGACAAAAAAATTTGAATTGAAATTGGCACATGACCTTGAGGTTGATGCTTTTTTGGGAAATTTGGCTGTTTTTTTTTCCAAACTTACCGTCTATATTATATGTTGTGTAGATATCTAACATTCTTTTTAGGCAATCACTATGTAGGCCCAACTCGACTCGGGCCCGAAAGTTAAGCCCAATGTGTTGTCCAAGACCCATTCAATATTTAAAATATGTGATGAAATATTAGGAGTGGCCACACAAAGCTTGGTCCAAAGTCAGATTTGGCCTTTTAATGGAAGATCATTGCTCAAATTTGCCTATTTGAACCAAAGTTAGGTGAAGTGGGCCGCTTGCCCCTTGATCTTGTCTATCAGCTTTCTACTATGCCAAGTAACATAATTTTATATATTCATTTTAACTCTCTTTTTATTTTGAAAAAAGAAAAGAGTTCGTTTTATGACTTAAAACAATGGGGAGGTCCGACCAAGATAGCTACCTTTTATAGCGTTACTTTCATGCAAAATGTTAGATTTTAATTATAATCACTCAATTCATATAGATATTTAAGTCTATCACTATAGCCCCACCTTCACATCAAAAATCAAGAAATCTCTCCGTATAAATTAGATAATTGGAAAAAGACACCACAAGTGCTATAATTTTTGAACGGCGCTTTCTTTAATAGTATAAATTTTTTTTTTCTATCAGTTGAGTGTTATAATTTATATATGGCACTCATTTAAGTGCTATAACTTTTTTCTTTCTTTTTAATCACTTAAATATCATGTAACTTTTTAAGGGATCACTTGAGTATTACAACCTTTTTTTAAAAGATTTACCACAAGTGCTATGTCACATCTATTTTCAGCACTTAAGTATATATTTATAAAAAAAAAATTGGCATTTAAGTAATTAATTAAAAGTTATGACATTCAAATGAATATTTTTTTGAAGTTATAGCACTAAAGTGGTAAAAAAAAAGTATGGCCCTCGAGTAAATGTCATACAAAAGTTATGATATTTATGATATTCTTATCACAGTAGATAATGTTCAAGACACAAGCTAAATATAGGTTCACCCTCATCAAGGCTCGAACTTAAAGACCTCATGGAAGACTCTGATCCCCTTTACCACTAAGCCACTAAGCCACTAAGTTCAATGATTTGCAAACAACTAGCTATTCAAAAACATCGTCTGCATTTTCTTTATTATAAGTATGGTGGTTAAATAACGAGCCATCGGCAGGAGGGTTTTACAAGCCTGCAAGTGGGTTAAGAAGAGATGCAAAGCGGTCAAACATGATGATTTTCAATTATCAAATATCAACATGAATAATAAAAACAACGTCACTATTACATTAACAAGAAAATGTAGGGAAAAAAAAAATCTTAGAAAATGAACATGAAAAGGCGTTAGCCACATATTACCATATGATCCAAGGTACATCCCCATTTTAGAAATGCCTCATAAGGCGTCAGACACCTTTCCTAAGAAAGAAATTGAACATTAATTGATTTAATTTTGATTAACCGATTCAATCCCAAGAAGGTTGTTGAAAATGGAAATCAATTGATACAAAAACAACCTCCTAAAATTACTATATTTTATTTTTCTTCTCCGATAATTGGGTACGCCGATTTCCATGTTCTCCAACAAGTCCCTCCTTTAACATAAAAGCGTGAAGGCGATCTGATTCTGACCCGATTAATAAAGAAAAAGAATAAAGCAAAGATTTTTCCTTGGTCTTTTGCAGGAGTCTTTTGCAAGGAAAAAGATGTCTGGAAATCAGATCCATGCCCAGCAAGAAAACGTGAGACTGACTACCGACCTGTACATGAAGATATCGGAGTTGAACCCGATAGGCTTGTTGCAGAGGAAGCAGGACAGGATGAAGTGGGGCTCCTAGTGGCGATCCTCGCACCCTGCGCGGTAAAGTTTATGATAAAACATCAAAATACGTAAATAAACTGCTATCTACTACTAAAAGTTATAGTCTCACGTCTCTTTCCTATTATAAATTTCCTGAATGAAAAATATTGTTAATGTACAAGATTATCTAACCTTAAATGAAAACTATTGTGTCAATGCACGAGATTATCAATTATTCACACATCGATGATGATTGAGCTGCTTGACTATGGTTAATGATGAGTTAAGAGATCTATTGTAGTCTCACATCTCTTTCCTACTATAAATTTCCTGAATGAAAAATATTGTTAATGTATGAGATTATCTCACCTTAAATGAAAATCATTGTGTCAATGCATGAGATTATCGATTATTCAGACATCGATGATGATTGAGCTGCTTGACTGTGGTTAATGATGAGTTAAGAGATCTATCGGAGGATGATTGTAAATATCACCGTGCATGAGCAAATCGATGGTCATCCAATGACAAATTTGCAGCATCCCTTGACCAATTAGTAAAACGAACTCTCTATATTAGCAAAATATTGGGGGGAGAAATGAGGTAACCATTAATATTTCTCAATCAAGAATAAGAAAATTAAGAATAAATTGCTTGCGAAAATTGCATTATTTTCTCATATCCAACTAAGTTTCTTTCATACTTCCATGAACTATGCAAAATCCGTCCTCCCCACCAACTGCGGAACAATTTATCGTCCAAATATATCCATCTCTATATGTTCCATTCAATTTGATGGTCTCGATATATGAATATGATAGAGCATGCTAGACTCAATAATACAAATTCATTTTGGATGCATGGCATGGATAGGTTTTTCAAGGTTGAGCTTTTCTAAAGTAAACTCCCGTTTAAGTGACAAAGTCGTGATGAATGACCGATGAAGAGAGCAGGTCAGATGAAATAATCTCCACTCCGTATGGAGGAAAACATGCCCCTTCCCTTTTTCTTTTATTTTGATCATGAATCTTTCTATTCTTTGTCTTTAACTATCGAACATTTTTTTTTTAATAATCCTAAATTGTCAAACGATGTGCATACAAAATGCGTTGTTACATCAAACGATGTTGCTTAGCTTCATTTCCCATCCAGCCTCGTGTATATAGTATTCATAAAGAAGAGAAACTGGGTATGCTAAGATGGTTTTGGTTTTCTTAAATACTTGTGTGAAAAAAAAAATTATTGTAGAGAATTCTTTGATTATTTTACATAATAATTTCTTTGGTTTATTTCATGATGTTCATTGAAAAGTAGTATCTCTTGGGTGGGCCAAAAAGATACACATTATTACAATATGGGCCTCCTTGCAAGTTGTCTTAGTATTAACAGTTTTGTATAAGTAGGCATGATATTGATCATTCTCTTTATTGGTGTGGATACACTTGTCCATTTGATATGTAATTCATTCTCAAAATGGAAAATAGCATAATCGGTAGATTATGTTATAATTAATTTACTCCACCAGCATGGTAAAGTACATCCCAAATGATTACTTAACTGTATGTGAGAAATTAAAATCCACCCATTAGATTTGTTGATAATTTTTTATCCATAAAATAACCAATGAGAATTTGACGATACAAGATCCAGTGTGGTTATTAGGTGCATTCAGCAAATACTCAAAGCACAAAAAGATAAAAAGTTGTATTTCTAGCCAAAAGTTATACATCATAATGTCAAACATTAGTGTGTGTTTGTTTTAAGGAATATGAATGATTTAGAAAATATTTTCTCAAAAATAATTTCTCGTATTGCTTAGGAAGATGAGCGAATGAAAAATCTTTTAATCCTTTATGAAAATATTTAAACACAAATTGTTATTGATAGTGGAGACATTTTTTATTTATTAATTATTTCAAACGATATAAGTGACATTTTTTAGGGAAATAATTTTTAAATTATTCATTTACCATGAAACAAATGGACCATTGAGATTGATTCAAAGGATTTTTAACAACGATCGAACTCATTAACATCTCTACCATATAATATTTTGCGTTAATATTTCTTCGGTCGTTTATCCATTAGAAAAATTTCTCAATCTAGATTAATAGGACCACTCCTATATTACTTGCGAAGGAAAATCAAATAAAAAATCATTGTAGTCGTACAGGGTCACAATGATTCTCCTCATTTTCTATTTCATAATAATGGAACACTTTTTCTACACAAAATAACTAGGAAATTCTACTGTGCTTTGAACAAAAATTCAATTCAAATTTTAGAGATTATAAGAATATATTCGGATTATAATGCAAAATACCCTCGAAAGAGCTGATTTTTTTTTAATGGTAGATGAAGCTGCTTTTTAAAGCTTTACAATTACACCGCTGGTGTATTCTTGATACCGATCCTATTTGAAATAGATAAATTATACCATCAGATACAAAAATTTGAACAAGCCATGATGTAATACGTCTAGAATCACTCAAGAGACAACTTATCTTAATTTATCTGAGTCTAACCATGTAAAAATTCATATTAAATCAAATGAACACAACCTAATTCCAAGACGATTGGTGAATTGCATAAACTTCGTGTAAGAAAATTACTTCATCTCATCTATGTTTGACCGAAGGCTGTAAGCATGGCTGTTGTGAATGAACTGGAAGGATAAAAAGGATTTGCTTAGATTTTCTCATATGAGGTTGAATTTGAAGGACCAGAAAAAACTACTGTAGAGCATAAGGTTTGAAATCAAAATGGAAAACCACAAGACTAGCCCTCAAGTTTATGCAATTTTCAAACACGCTATAAATTTTTAACATGTCTATAGTTAAGCTACCAAAGTATATTGTAGGTTATGACTACATCGATCTTCACAACATTTTGATTAGTTGTCGAATTAATACAAAATTTACCATTATTTGAATTTGGGTATTCTTTGGTTAAAATAATTTACATAAAAGTATCATGGGACAATTTTTTTTGAATTACTTCAACTGTGTTGAAATAGAGTTGCATATCATTGAAGGCGTTGTAATCAAAATTACCACTGCTTATATAACTGGACATTAACTTTTTTTCATAACATCAAGGAAAGCTCTCTTACACACACAATATTCAAAATGACCCGCTCTTCTTACAATTTTATATCAGATACATGAAACATCGAACCTATCGATCATATAACTTGTTCCCATGTTCTCTTCCTCTGATTTTCTTGGAGGTAGAACTACAGCTTACCACCTTGAGGCATGGATTTCCATCCAGACAACATGATGAAAACCTGGGCAAATCTCAGGACATCCTCCCAGATTTTCGGCTTCATCTGATTCGGCTACGAGGGATGGCGGCTGTAGAGACCACATCAGATTGGATTGGAGTCTAGGGCATTGTCCTGCAACAAAAGAATGCTTTGAATGAACGAAAACTTCGCCACTGCGAGAATTTTCTTCTGTGCCTCCGCCATCTTAGTGCCTCACTGTTACTCAGAAAAAAGAAATCCGGGATATCAGAATTATCACTTGAGAGAGAGAGATCTTACCAGGGAGAAGGATTTTTTTGGTAAATCATTGATCCGACACTTATTTGCGTGCAAGGTTTGAGTATGTGAGACATTATTACACTATTCATGTAAAGGGAGTTTTTCGGAGACTTGAAAGCATCACAATGGTCTTGCTTTGAAGCACTTGAAGGACTAATAAGAAAGAAGAAGAAATTCCATTGGCTAAGGCATGGAGCACCAAAGACAAGGGCTCCATAAATAGATAAATATTTAGTCATGTTCATTATTGTTGTCGATAGACTCGCGGCATTTGCATTTAACACGTTCCCATATAAAGAAATATTATGAATGGCAGGTTTTGTTAAAATTGGTTTTCTCTAGAAGCACAACCATGTACACTCCTTAATGATCACTTAACTAATTGAGAAGATTAAAACCTAGACCATTGGATTGTCTATGGTTGTGATTGATGAAAGTATCCATGGTAATTTTATAATATCGAAAGCACCTATTATGCATATCTGAAAAAACCTTAAAGTACTCAAATTATCCACTATTTAGCACTAAAAGTTATAGTTTGTTATATTGGGCTCCCATATCTTTCCTATTATAAATTAAAGTAATTGCATTTATCATTGATCAGAAAGATCTCCCATGATAGTTTCATATATCTATATGAAACTACCTATAACCATGACCATTGCACGTGGAGATTATGTTTTCCATATTTAATGACTGTCTTTTAAAGAAAATATGCGACTCTCACATAAATGGATATATAGTTCCACTAATAATTTTACCCTTAACAAGAACATACGGCTGTATTAATTAATTTTGAAACGCATTAGTTGATAATAGCAAAAGATGTAGAGAAATAAATATATATTTATTGTTAACTAGTAAACAATCACAGGCGTTGTAATACACATTCGAGCAATGTTAAAATTAAAAAAAAATATATATGTACAAAATCTATGTTTGCCGTGCATAATAGGTTTTTATTCTATATATATTAGAGGGTAATTAAATATTAATAAGTTGTTTTTATTAGTCACGTAGAATATTATATTATTGAAGCACATGGTGATATAATTGTATTTCTCAAATTAAATTTATCGTGTTCTCCAAATATTCAATGCAACACTCATTTTTTCTATCTTGCACACATTAGTTCAATCTAATTGTCAAAAACAAACTAATCTCTTATACACTAAGAAAGAGAGCTTCCTACTGAAATATTTGAGATTTTTATCAATAGGCAAAATTAAACTTCTTTTTGAATATAACCAAACAAGACTAATAAGTCAACAATTTTTTTTTTACAATACACTCTTTGTTGCAACCCAAATTTTTCGACTCAATCAGGAAAGAGATAGGTTTAGGGTATTGCCCATGGCTCTTGATTTAGTACGAACTCTCCTAAGCCCATAGCTTACACGACATTGAATTCATTTTAAATTCAATTTAACATAGAAATTTTTACGTGAAATAGCAATTGCCACTAGCCATTTAGGATTAGTTACAAACCAATTAAGGCATGAGAGAATGTTTTGATATCTATGTATCAGATATTCTAGTCCGGGGTCTTGATGATAGTATTGTCTATTAACACCCTTTCGATACTACTAACTTGGGAGATGGTTATTAAAGTTCGCGTACAATCTTGATTACCAATTATGATCCTAAAGGTATCAAAGCAACTAAGTAACCATGCACATGTTCTCAATGTGTTCATTATGATTCTAATCTAGTCTAATCAATTTAGAAAAGAAATTAACAAACATGTTATTGAAATGATGGAGCGATAATGAAACTACCAAGTAATTGAAAAGCGTAAATTACAAGTGCAAAAGTGAAAACCCAACTTGTCGGGCAAATAATATAGATGGCCATATTATAAGCCCTAGGAAATTTTCTGTCATGAGCTAAATCCAAATCAAGTACAATTTCTTTTCCGGAAGAATAGTCCACTAAGACTTGACTATATCAAGGGTAGCCCCAAAACAGAAAACTAAACTAAGGGTCATGCTAACCCAATGAAACTAAGTTATATCTAGCACTAAAGTCACACAACTAGGTCAGGACCTATAAAGAAGCTATTTTCTAATTTGTTAATATTTTCGAATTTTTTATATTTATAATTTTTTTATTACCTAATGTGGACCGTAGGTTGGTCTCATTAGTCTGGGCCATAAACAATACAAAAGACTTGACAAAAGAAATGGGCTTCTTTTTTCTCAAGCCTAATCCGTTCATAACCAAACTTGAGCCGACCTACTTCTTCCTCCACTTTTTGTCTTCATTTCCTATTTTTTCTTTTCGGCTCTTATTCCCAGAACTCCGACTTTCATTCTTCCACATTAAACCTGGAACACCTATGAACGAAAGAATCCAGAAAATTTATGAACTTCAATGAACAGGCACCACTTGCGGACGTTATACTGAACATACCCGAGACCACCGCCTTCGACTATCTTAGTCCCTCTCTGACGACAGTCCAACATATTCAATCAGCGATCTGCATAACACACGGCATGTGGATGGGACAATGAGATACCATCAGAGGGCGCAATATGGAACTTCACAGAAGATTGATGCCAAGTATTTTTCTCTTTTTTCTCGCCAGCAATGGAGGAACCACTTCGGATCTTCTCGGTTAAAACAAGGATGAACAAGGGAAGGTTGAGAGTTTGAATCCCAGTTTCGTCATAGGGTGGACTTACCTGGTTCCATGTGTGTGATAGCTAGCACGTGCGGCCCCCAGGGTTTACTCCCCTAGCTGTCAGCGGGGTGCGGAGTTCCCTAGGTCATAAAAAAAAAAAAAAAACAAGGGAAGCGTGTCACAATTATAAAGGCAAAGGGGAAGATGGCAACAGTGGTGGTTTTGGAAGCTGAAAATGACGAAGATGACTCCATGTCCAGATTTCCAGGAGGATTTCTCCTCTCATTTGTTAGTGTTTGACGCCCTCTTTCTCTCTGTGATGTGCAAGCTTAAGAGAGCTTACAATGAAGACTTAACAAAGACTGCGGATACTCGGAGATGGTGGAAGATGGGCGGTGAACGATGGATGGGTGGCCGATGGGGAAGAGGCAACCAATTTCTGAAGGAATTTTTCTTGATTTTTGTTGGTGGTCTCAGGTTTTCTCGACAAAATGAAAAGAGAGAAAAGAGAAGTAAAGTGAGTAGGGCTCCAAGCCCTCACCGTCGCCCCGTCATTGTCAAGAGGAGTCGGCGAGGATGGGGGAGAGTTGACGACCCTTGCCTACCGTCCCCCACCCTTGCTGGCCCCTCTTGGTAGCAGCAGCGGCAACAGTAGCGACGACAACATGTAGCCCTCCCCTGTTTTACTTCTCCATTTTTTTAAATAAATTATTTTTAAATCTAATTAAAATTATATTTTTATAAAAATGATAATAAAAAAGCCATGTTAACATTTTCCATTAGTCAAATTGGATGGAGTTAACGAAGTGACTCGGTTGAACGAATATGATAAGTTTTAGGACTTTTTTAAGTCTTAGGGTTTAATTATGCTTTCATGATAAGTTTTAGAACTTCCAATACACATAGTCCTTTTTTTTACAATTGACAGTCTCCTCTTTTCTCTTGCCTCAAAAGTAGAACAAACTAGATTTTTACTTTAGGTTTTTTCAGGATCGGATTGGGCCCACTTCTATTTGGCCGGATTAACCCCATTTAAGCTTAATAGCTCAAGTCTTGGCGATCTTGTGTAATTAACAATTTTTTTCTAAATACCGATTGAGATCATTTGCGTGTCAACACTCTCTTATTTTCTCTATAGAAATGTTGACAGATTCATAAGAATATATTAATTTTAGAAATTAATCTTTTAATATGAAATGCAAGTACATTGACATTACCTTATTAATAATTATGCTAATATTTGACATATTCAACAAAACTATTCTATAACGCTATAAGTTGTAAATAGTTGAAAAACATACATTATTTTTCCTTTGTCACAATGACCCCTAATGTTCATCCAATCTTTAAACTTGATACTGAACATTTAAAAGTCCATATTTAAGCAACTAAAGTATATTTTACATTATGACAGTAGCCTTGCAATTTTTTTTTGTGTCATTGCAAAATTTTGGTTAGTCATCTGAACTTAGATCTTCATTGGTTAAAGTAAGTTACACAAAAGCATCATCATGTTACAAATTTTGTGAATTACTTCATTAGAGTTGAAAATAGAGTTGCTTATCAATGAAAGCATTGTAGCTGGAATAACCATTGCTTAACTTTTCGCATAATAACGAGAAAAGGTCTCACTCACACACCATTCAAAATAATCGGTTCCCGTACAATTTTATATCAAATACATGAAACGTTGAATCCATTAACCATATAACTTGTTCCCATGTCCTCTTCCTCTATGATTTTTCTGAGGAGGGAGAGCAGCAGCTCACTTTTATAAGACAAGGAATTCCATACAGACAACAGTATGGAAAACCTAGGCAAACCTCACAACAAGGAAGCTCCCAAAGATATGCCTTAGGACACCATCAATTAGAGGCTAAATGTGCAATTGGTTGCGGAGACTAACCGGTATAGCGACTACATCACCCTCGATTGGACTCTAGGGCATCGTCTAGCAACAGAGTAGTGCTTCAACAGAGACTTCACTATTGCAAGAGTGCTCTTCCGTCCCCAAGCCATCTCCATGTCTCGTTCTATTATTCAGAAAATTCCAAGATGTTATAATCATTGTTTGCGTGCAACGAGAGAGATAGAGAGAGATCTTACTGAGAATGCAGAATTTTTTTGGTAGATCACTAATCCGACACTCATGTACATGTAAAGTTGGAGTACATGAGAAATGATTGTTAAATTCATTTCAAAAGAGGTAGTCAAAAAGGTCTTTCATTGAAGCACTTGCAGGACTAGTAAGAAAGAAGAAATTCAGTTGCTTGAGGCATGGTGTCACAGGAGATGAAGGGCTCTATAAATAGATAAATACTTTGTCATGTTCATTATTGCTGTGGATAGACTTGCACAATTTGCATCCAACACATTGCCATACTAAGTAATATTATCAATTGCAAGGTTTGTTAGAATTGATTTTTTCTAGGAGTGCGACCATATACACGCCCTTGGTGATTACTTTACTAATTGAGAAATGTAAAACCTAGAAACATTATATTGTCGACGATTTTGATAGATGGAAACATCAATGGCAATTTCATAATATCGAAAGTACCTGTTACATGTTTCTGACAAAACCTTAAAGTTCCTAGATAAAGTTTAAACTGCTATCTACTATAATTCGTTTTATCAGGCTTATGACTCTTTCATATTATAAATTAAATTCAATGCACTTACTATTGATTGGGAAGATTTCCACCAACTATTAAAAATCATTCATCTAGCATACATATGGTTTCGTAAAAATATTTTCTAAGCTAGTAAACAAAAAATGCGAAGAAATAATTTTGTTTATATAATTGACTACTAGGTAACCACAAGCAAAAAATTATGTTTTACATAAATGATGACCGTTTTATCAAGACAATATTCAACTCACGTGTGAATGGACATACCTTTTTACTAAAAAGTATTATTCTTACCAAGAAGACACAACTATGTTAATTAACTTCAAACATTTTAGTTTGTAATTACATAAGAGTAATATATAGACCGAAGAGTCAGAAATTGATTTCAAAAATTGTATCTGCATCTATACAAATGATAAAGGTAAATTGTAAAAGAATTGGAAACACCTTAAATGCTTTTTAATTCAATGCTTTAAAAATTAATTTAATTTTAAGTTAGTATTGAGGTGAGGCAAACAACACAGGGGGATGGCGATGAGACAGCTTGGACGAAACAATGCTAAGGACAACAATGGCAACGGGATGAACGGCAACCGAAAGAAGCGAAAAAGGAAGAGAAAATGAGAGAGAGGAAGGGGCGGTGGATGGCAACAAGATAGCCGAATCAAAGGGGAGAGGGAGAGAGAAAGTGAGCTTGAGAGAGTGAGAGAAAAATGAGAGAGAGAGGGACAAGTTTATTTTTCTTCACTTCCTCAAAAGTTTTCATCATTTCCCTTCATCAATGCCCGAGACTTTCTTCCATTTTGTCTTGTCTCAATCAAGTCTCATTTAATGCAAAATGTCTTCTAGAAGGGGTATTTTAGTCATTTCACCAAGTATAGTATAAAATACTATTCACATACATGGGCTAAAATTATATACGGACTTATATAAATTCAATTTGGGCTTGAATTGGTGGGAAATGGGCTTGATGGGCCTCATTGGGCCCACTTGGCCAAATTCCCTAGGCATAAGGCCCATTGGGCCTTTGCTTAGCCCAAGCTCCTTTATTGGCTTCAAATTGTCGACCCATTAATCCCTTGTCCAAAATTTCATACTTACCGATAAATAGGTAGATTGATGAGACAACATCCAAAAAGTTGGTTTGAAATTCTTGAAAATTCAATACTAGAAATTGGATTAAAATTTGTAGTTAAAATCAATCAAATGCGACTTTAATACGACCTAAACTATCGGATGGACTTTTAAGAGTTTTCGCTCATTTAACTTGTGGTTTATAAATTTTCAATCCATGTTTATGCCTCTTCAAATCATGAGCGATCCTCAATTTATCATGTAATAGTGAGGGATCAATAGCCTACCCTAAGTACAAAGCCAAAAATTAAACCGGTTTACCGTCGTTCATAGTTAGGATCGCAATCATGCAAAATCACCCATAATCCGACCATGTACCTCTATCAAATCGACTAATTAGTTTGCAACAACATGATATTGTACTTATTTAATTGTGACAGCCTGAGCGATGGTGCATGAGGAGGAGGGATGGCAGTGTGTCAGCACCTTTGTTCTCAGACATGCGCAAGGGAGGGGGGACATATCTCTTGTCCCGAATTGCTTAGGAGGAGGTCCTAGGCTAGTTTATAAGGCTGGGATCCCTATTCCCTAAGTAATGCATTTCACGTACGCTTCCGTTGCGTTGAAAACAAAGCCTTAAGGGGCTTGTCGGCTAGATGGCCATGGAAGTGGGTCCTGTGTAGGGTGCCCAAAGAGGAAAAAATTGGGCTAGGCTAAGGAAGGGCCCGTTGAGTGCCTCTACTCCAAACAACGCGTTTTAAAGCCATGCGGGCGTCGGCCCAAAACGGACAATATTACTCAACAAGCCCTAGGTCCTTACATTAATCCTTATGGTCAAGTGGTCTTATCCTTAATTGGACCTCTGGTTGTGCAGGTTTTTATTCTTAATGGCATTTCCCAATAGTTAGTTGACTCGTGAGTGATCAGTTTAGAATAAATGTAATTAACAGCACATCAATAAAATAACTATTTCATATATCCCGAGAATGGTCAAAATTCAAGACATCAAAAAGATTTTTCCCTCTGTCCTTGAAGAATTGAAGCTTTTGAAATTTGCATCCTTAAAGAGTTTTAGCCATCGATCTTGAAGAATTGATGCCATATCAACTTCCTTAGAGGTCAAGAAGAGCAATCATTGAAGCTCCTATCTTTTTTTTCATTATGCCCAATTTCATTTCATCCACTTCCTCTCGAATTCAATAGGTCTACAATGCTTATCTGAGAAAACTCAATATAAATGTTGTATATTTTCAATTCTCATTCTTTTAGCTTTGGAATCAGGTCACTCTGACTTGAATTAACAAAATTATGTCCATTTTCTCAAGCTTGCTCCGAACTAAAATTTCTATTCGATTTTGTAACTAAGTTTTCATCACTATCCCAATCCTATTGATCGAGTAACCTACCTTGGGCTACATCATTTGGTATTAGAGTTATGGAGGAGAGAACAACACCTCCAAGACAAACAAGATGTCAAGGTGGGAGAACTATTCCATTGAACAAAGTACAAACACTTGCTCAGAATTTGCAACAACATATGCAACAACAAACTAATGATTTGACCCAAGAAGTTTAGCGTTTGAGGGAGGAAGCAAACAATCCTCGACCTCATTCGAGGATGATTTGACCCGAGAAGTTTAGCATCTGAGGGCGGAAGTAAACAACCCTCTACCCTCTACCCCGTTTGAGAACTGAAGAATCCAATGGTAATTCATCTTCTTCAGAAAGTGCTCGAATGTTTCCTCGAAGGAGGAATGCTCCATATCACGCACAAGAAGTTCATGAGCCAGATTAGGAAAAGGAAATCAAGAGAGACATTCCAAAATTTTCAGGTATTGGTCCCATTGATGAAATTGTCGATTGGTTGACACTTGTGAATGAAGTTTTCGAAAATAGGAATGTCCTAGAACATCGTTGAGTTGGCATAATCACTATGTGATTCCGAGGCAAAGCTATAACTTGGTGCATACGTGAGAAGCAGACTCGTTAATATTTTGGCAAGGCTTCAGTCACTTCATGGAGAAAAATGAATAATAATATTTGAAAGTATTTTCTTCCCAAATGATACAAGAGAAAGCTCTACCAAAAGTACCAAAATATGAGACAAGGTATATGAATGGTAGATCAATACACCAATGAATTCAATAAATTGGTGATTTGCAATAACATTTATGATCCATAAGAGGTGCATGTGAACAAGTACTTGAATGGCCTTCAATTGTATATCCAAGATGCCTTATAAGTCCTTGACATTTGGGACTTGGGAGATGCACATCAGCGAACACTTAAAGTGGAATGTTCTCACTCTATGAGGCAACAATGTTCTACCACATCAAACCAAGCAACTAGAAGTATCACCGACACCACTACAGTTATTGAAGCTACAACACAACCCACTAGTAAACCTTTTACTCAGCCCAATAATTCAAAACAATCAATTACTACCGATACATGTTATTCTTATGGAGAAATAGGTCATCGTGCTAGTAATTATCGAGTCAACAAGAATCGACTAGTCGATAAAGCTTTCTTGGTAAAAATGAATCCAATGCAAATGTGAAGGAGCCACGCGAAGAAGAATAAAAAATTATGAAGTTGCTAAGGAAGATGAGCAAATTGTACATGTTGATTCCGGCAAGCTTCTTATGATGAGGAAATTTTTTCTCACTCCTAAAGATAACACTAGGGATAGGTGGTTGTAGACCAATATTTTTCACTCAGCCTACCCTATTTCGGGGAAGGAATCTCAATTAATTATTCACTCAAGTTATTGTGAGAATGTGATATCTAAAGTGACAACAAGCAAGCTAAAAGTGGAGTTGAAAGCGCATCCCACACCTTACAATGTCTTGGTTGAAGAAATGTATCAAAAGGTAAGTGTTTCCAAACGATGCATTGTCAATCTTCCCATTAGTTCTATCTATTTTGACTAGATATGGTGTGATGTTTTAACCATAGATGCTAGTCATATTATTATTGACCGACCATGGCAATTTGATAAAAAGACTATCCATGATGGTTTTTGTAATACATATTTTTTTGAGTATGGAGGAAAGAAGATTATTTTTGCGCCTAGGAAGGAACCTCTCAAGACCCCTTTAGTTGAGAACCTTTTATCCCCTGCTTTGCTAACAATGAAAGAAATAAATGGTGCCATAATAGAGGTTAATGTTGTGTATATTTTGCTTGACAAAACCAATGCTAATAATGTAATTGTATCTACCATACCTCATCAAGTTCAGCCTCTTTTGAAAGAGTTTAAAGATGTCTTTCCATTAAACTTACCACCTGATCTTCCTCCAATGAAAGACATTCAACATCAAATTAAATTAATGCCTAGTGCTTCTGTCACGCCCGAACCCCGAGCTCGCGACAACCCCTTCTCTTAGTCGATAGAAAGTGACGTCCCAGGACTCGTCGACGACCATTCATTTTAATCTTTCGTTATGCGCAAGCAGAAGACGAACCATCCCCAGTCCAACAATCAATCAATCAATCAATCAATCAGGGATAGAGGGATGAATAACAAGAACAACCATCACTACTCATTTACACAATTTACTGGATTAACCAACGGAGGATCGTCTTTTGAATTACAAGCCCGACAAAAGGGGCCGATCCATCCTCTAAGCCAGGCCAAAAACAAACTAGGCTAATCCAGCTAAACAGAATGAACCCTCGGGTTCAACACCACAGTCACTCGGACCCATCGGACTTGACTCCGTCAGGTCGATCACTGGAGAAACGGGGGGCAGGATTCTCCATAGTGGGTGCACCATTCTAAAGACCTGAAAAAGGTTAACCACGACGGGTTGAGATAAAATCTCAGCGAGTTCTTCCCCCTAAGCCCCGGTTAGTACACCAACTCAACCCAGGGTATCTCTCCAGAACCACCCCTCACTCAACCCGACCACAAACAACCAGTAACCCGCAAGCAAACAATAGACAGGGGCAACCAATAAACAATTAGTCGGTTCGCATGCAACCTTACCTGGCATGCCATATCCTGCACGTAAAACCTCATACAATACAAGCAATGCAACCAACAATCAAAAGTCGGTTCGCATGCAACCTTACCTAGTATGCCATACCTTGCACGTTAAATCTCATTCAATGCAAGCAATGCAACCAACAATCGAATAGTCGGTTCGCATGCAACCTTACCCAGTATGCCATACCCTGCACGTTATAAGTCAGCACAATACACGCAATGCACATGGCTGTTAGATGATGCAGTTCATCAATCACATGCGAGTCGCGTCACAAGCGATCTCACCTGGCCATCGCCACTCCTGCACATTATCAATTCATGCGTGCATGCCATAAATGATATGATCACCTCATGCATAATCGGAACCAATGATGCCATGTTTTCTCATGCACTCTCGCATCCACACGTGTTCCGATTATTACTGCCCCACAGGGCTACAACTTGGCCGAGGTGCAACGGCGCTACGGCGCCCTTCCTCCGCAAAGGCACAACCGTGCCCTTCCATGCTATTGCTACGGCGCTACGGCGCCCTTCCTCCGCAGAGGCGCAACCGTGCCCTTCCATACCCTCCGAGGCGCCATGGCACTACGGCGCCCTTCCTCCGCAGAGGCGCAACCGTGCCCTTCCGTTCCCTCCGAGGCGCAACGGCACTACGACGCCCTTCCTCCGCAGAGGCGCAACCGTGCCCTTCCGTGCCCTCCCTTTCCATAATCTCCGATAAATCGGGTTCAACTTAATGATCATGCAAGCATACCATCACAATCCAGTTATTATCTTTGAGCATTAGCCAATGCACACATGCTTGCATATAAAACTTCAAATCATTTCTCACAAAAGCGATCCATTTCCGGTGTCCCTTGGACAAACCATTTTCGCCACCTTTCTCATAAAAGCGGTCCATTTCCAGTGTCCCTTGGACAAATCCCTTTCTTTCTCATAAAGGCGGTCCATTTCCAATGTCCCTCGGACAAACCATTTTTCCCTTTTTGTGAAATTCACGCGATTCATGCGAATGTTCATGCCACGACATATCAATTTCACTTCATATGATCAAGACACATGAAATTATGCACAATTTCACTTCCGGATGAACAGTGCCGTGAACAGTAATCATGAACAGTAATCCGTGAATAGTAATCAATGAACAGTAATTTCCGAAATTCAATTAATAATAAATTAAATTCAGAAATTAAATAAAACATTGATTAAACATAAATTAATCAATCAATTAAGCTAAACAAGCTTAATTATCACATAATCCACAAATAAGCACAATTAAGCATAATCAAGCATAATTAAGCAAGATTAAGCTAAGCTAATCTTAATCACCTATCTAACCACCTATCTTAGGGCTAATACAACTTAATTAACCCTCCTAAACCAGCATTAGCACTAATTAACCCAACCCTAAGCAAGTTTAGGCACTAAATAAGGGCCGGCGACACGGGCGCGGCGGCGGCGACGAACCCGACACTCGGGGACCTCTACCATAGCGATCCAAGGTGGTCCCGGGGCTGAGAACAGCAGCACCAAACTCGAAATCCCTCTGCAACTTTGAAAAACTGACTGCACAGGAGGAAAGTTGCTGACCGGAGTTGAACGGGCTGCCCGGAGCTCCGGCGAGCGGCGGGCCAGCGATCGACGGCACCTGGGGGTCGAGGGTGAACCACTTGTGGCTGGGATGGGCGGTGATTGGGTCGGAAAGGGAGGAAAATGGCTGAAACAGCAAAACAGAACAGCAGTAGGCGGTCAGAAAACGGTCAGGCCGGCGGTGGCTTTCGGCCGGAATACGGGTTGACCAGCATCTCCTTCCGGTGATTGGCCAACGCTATTTCAACGGAATTTCTCTGCTGAACACAACGGTGGGTGGCACGAGACGAGATTCCAACGGGAAGGCAATGAACAACTCAGATTTCGGTGAAAGGTCAAACTGAAACACAGAAGGAAGGAAGGAAGGAAAACCATAGGAGAGAGAGGTGTGCGGTTTTGGAGAAGATGAAGAGGAGAGAGAGAGTGAAGTGAAGGCTGAAGGATAAGCCTTATCCAAGCCATCAAGGCTTGCCCCACTTGCCAAACAATGACCTCATCTTCTCTCTCTTCCTTTTGATTTTTTTTCAAAATATCCAAGGGCATTTTGGCCATTTCCACCTTGCACATTTCCCAATCTATCCTTGGGCTGAAAATGGAGGACGGCCTAGGAGAAAGGCCGGAAAATGGATAGGAACGGCCTCGGGAATTTATTGGGCTCGAGTTGGCTCGGGTTTAGACAATGGGCTAGGAAGGGTAAATGGTCGGTTTGGCCCAACGGGCTCACTTGCTTGCCTCAGGCCTTCCATGGAGGCTATCCCACCTTGGGCGTGAGGCCCACACTATTCTTGCCCGGCCCACGTCCTCGTAGGCTCGTTTCCTCGGTCCAAAATCCCTTTCTTAAAAACTCTGCTCAACCGACATTGTCGACTGTCGAGGAAGCATCGTCCAAAAGTCCGTCTCGGACATTCCAAAAAATTCGAAGTCCAATATTGGATTCCCATGCCTTGTCAATTTCGCCTGAATGCCATTTTGGTACTACTCAGACTGACAAGCGACTTCGAGGATTCACGCGTAACCGACTCGTGCCAATTCACGTTCAAGACTTCTCGACACATGGACGTCCTTGACTACATGAAATTGTGAAGGATCGATTCTTATTTCTAAGTGCACGATTATCAAGGATCGACATAGGGCCATTCGTGGGTTCGATAACAGTAGACGGAATCACCCGTCGTCCCATTATTTCTATCCGCGAATCGACTTCTAGTCGTCCCTGAAATCGGCCTGCATGACTACAGGATTGTCCTTACGCAAGTCTCACGGTCGAGTCGTTTTCCCAGGTCAAGTTCTTTAGTCGCACGAGTTCTGTCCTCATTAGCCTTTCCCCTCAAGGTCAGTATCTTGGAAATGATTGGGTCCGAACGAAATCACCCAACAATACATTGGCGAAATTCACGTTCACACATCCCTCAAAGGGCTCGAATTTCAGGATGTCACAGCTTCATTACCTAATCTAGCCCATTACTAAATGAGTTTGGTTGAACATGAAGAATTGCGATGACAATTTATGGAACTCTTGAGTAAAGGGTTATAAGGGAGAGCCTTAGTCCTTGTGTCGTTCTAGTTCTTTTGGTGCCCAAGAAAAATGGCACTTGGAGAATGTGTGTGGGTAGTCGAGCGATCAACAGGATCACTATCAAGTATCAGTTTCTTTTTCCTTGTCTTGATCATCTTTTGGATCAACTTTTTGGTGCAACTACCTTCTCAAAGCTTGATTTGAAGAGCGGTTATCATCAAATCAGAATCAAGCCCGAAGATGAATGGAAGACCTCTTTCAAACCCCTAGATAGATTGTTTGAGTAGCCCATCATGTCATTCAGGTTATCTAATGGACCATCCACATTCCACATTCATGAGGTTTATGACCTAGGTTTTGAAGCCCTTTCTTGAAAATTTTGTTGTGGTTTATTTTGATGATATCTTGATTTTTAGTAAGTCTACTAATAAGCACTTGTAGTACCTTTAAGTATTACGAGTGTTATGGTGAGAACACTTATATGCAGCTCCCGAGAAGTGCTATTTCATGGTGCCACAAATCCTATTATTGGGATTTCATATCTCGAAAGAAAGAATTTCAGTTGATGATGCTAAAATAAAGGTGATCAAAGAATGGCCATCTCGAAGAAATGTGCATGAAGTGCAAAGTTTTCATGGTCTCACTTCTTATTGTTGGTGGTTCATTGCATTTGGAGAGATTCCAAACCACCACCAATCTCTGCACACATCGAAATAGCTCAAGATACAGATTTCACGGGATAAGTACACTAGAAGTGCCAACAATTGTATACGGCACTCACTTTAGTGCCAAATTAGAAAATAAAATTACTTAAGTGCCAACGGCAAGAAATTTGGACTAAATTAATTAGGTGGCAATTATAATTAAATAATTTTAAAAACTCTAGACCAAGAAACATTTCCACGCGGCATGCTTGGCACTAAAGTTATCATTTTTAAGAACGATTAACAATGAAATGATCACTTTAAACAAAATTTGACACTCAAATGATCACTATTTATAACTTTTAGATGACGTCGTTTAGAGGTTATATGCTGATTAAGTATGCTGGCAAGCCACGTAGAACTAAGAAATTAATAAACTATAGCCACGTCGAATTTCCGGCGATCGAGATCGGAGCTGGAATTTAAGTAATCTTTTTTTAAAAAAGTGGCACTTAATAATCTAAAACAAAACTTTTGGCACTATAGTAAGTATTGTACACAACTTTTAGCATATCTAATGTAGTTATTCCTAGATTTCCTAGGAATTTTCCTTGGGGATCTTTCGACAGGGGTTAAAGAATGACTTCACGCGAGCACCACCGTCCCAGTCTGTACGGCCTTGCTACCTTTGGAAGACTCTAATTTTGTCGAAGCCCTCAAGGCGGAGGAAGAGGAGGAAGGGGTGGAGGAAGATGACAACGGCGACCTCTTCCAGCTCCTCTTTCACCTCGTCGATCTCTATCTGCTCTTGCCTGCAAAAAGATATGGCTATATTAATTAACTTTGAAACACATTAGCTTATAATAGCGAAAGAAGCAGTGAAATATGTCTGCCTTTATAGTTAACTAGTAGGTATACACGAGCATCGTTGTACACTCTTCATTTGAGCAATGTTAAAATTTTAAAAATCAAATCAAACAAATATGTTGTACATGCATGGTGCATTTTTATTCTATTTAATTAGAGAGTAATGAAACAGTTCTGAGGTTTTTTTTTTCTTTTATTTGTCATGCAAAATATTATATTAGATTTGCCACGTTAGTGAAATATAGAATGTAACCCTCTTTTTCCTGCCTTCGCTCAAATTGTAAAAAATAATTTGACCTTTTGTACAATAAGAAGGAGCTTCCGACTAAACTATTTTTTTGAAAATTTTGTCAATACATTTATATAGTCAAAATTAAAGATCCAACGGATGATTGCACATCTACATCTCTCTCCTTCCACGCATCATTCTTTGTGGTCTTTAGTTTTTTGCTCTGTTTTTCTGTTTTTTTCTTTTCCTTTTTTTTCCCTTCATCTCCATCCCACAAGCCCGACACTGTTTTTTCATCTCTTTCCAGCTCTTTTCCTTTTTCGTGCAAGCCATGAGGTGATACTTCTAAAATCACTCAATCAATAACTTTTCTAAATATATAATAGTCTAATCACGTAGAACTTCTAGTTAAACCAAATAAACATAACCTAATTCTGGGAAAAATGGCAAATTGCATGAACGTTACTTGAGAAAATTAGTTCATATCGACTCTGCTCCATTGCTCATATACTTTTTTCTATCTACCAAAATTGCATGTGCTATGAGTAACTCCTTATCGGTGCCTGGATAATTTTTACCCCTTTTGGATGATTCCGCAACTAAGTGTTTAATATCTTAGTCCCATAAAATTTTTTGATTGGAATAATTGAGAACACACAGAAATTTGTTTTCTTAAAAAAATAAATGAAAAATGAATTTAAAAGTAATAACAAACATAATTGGCCCATAAAAATAGATCCACTTTTTTTCTTAATTTGATAGTTGCGTGTTAAAAGTATACTAAAGCTTATGAAGTAATCATTTTTCATATTGCGCTGTATTTTATTTAGCCGACTATAAACATTGAATTATTATAAATATTGAGTTGCATTTTTGACTTGAGGATCTAACCGTGGATGCTGGGAATTAAAACGATGGAAATTATTTGCTTAAATTTTCTTAGAATAAGTGCACGATAAGTCATAGAAACTTGTCACAAAAATGTAATTAAGTCCTAAAATTTGCAAAAAAATGTAATCAATTCTCAAAACATATCAAATTGGCGCCCCACCATTGGCAGAAAGGGCTGGCAGTGCTTGACAAGGATATCAAACAAACGGATAATATCAACATGATTTTTTTTTAAATATTTTTCCCTCCTTCATGGCATTGACATTTACAAGAGCATGAAATATAAGACTAAAACCACATCATAATACCTAAATCCTAAATTTTTTTAACCCAAATTTTAATTAAATTAGATTAAAAATAAAAAGATAATGTGAAAAAACGCAAAAAAAACCAAGGCCTGCTGGCCGTTGCTGAGCCCCTATGGCCCTTTCCGGCAACAGTGAGGAGGTGAAGAGCGCCTGCCACCCTTGGCCTCATTTTTTGTTTTTTAAAATTTAGCATTTAGGTATTATGATGTCGCTTTAGTCTCATATTTCATATTTTAGTAAAGTCAATATCACAAAATAGATGGAAAATATTAAATAAAGCCACGTCAAAATTTCGTGATAATCAAATTGAACGGAATTAACAAGATGACTCAATTATACCAATTTGACAAATTTCAGGCATTCATTGCACGTTTTGTAAGTTTTCAGATTCAATTACACTTTTATGATAAATTTTAAAACTTCCAATACACTTATCCTTATTTTTTTATATGAGGTTGAATTTGAAGGAGCAAAATAGCTATCGTAGAGCCAAAGGTTTGAAATCAAAAAAAGGTACACGAATGACCTATAATGTTGATCCAACCTTCAAAATTGATATTAAACATTTAAAAATCCATATTTAAGCAACATTATGACCACATCATGGCAAAAATTTTATTTTTTTGGTCAAAATTGCAAAATTTTGGTTGGTTATCAAATTAAGAGAAAATTTGCCACCATCTGAACTTATATACTCTTAAATTAAAATAAGTTGTGCAAAAGCATTATCATGTTACAAATTTTCATGAATTACTTCATTAGAGTTGAAAATAAAGTTGCATATCACTAAAGGCATTGTAGCTGGAGCCATCGCTGCTTGGTCATATGAAGATCAACTTTTTGTACAATATCAAGAAAAGCTCTCACTCACACACCAATCAGAATGATCATCTCTCGTACAATTTTATATCAAATACATGAAACGTCAAATCTATCAACCATCTAACTTATTCCCATGTTCTCTTCCTCCATGATTTTCTAGGAGGGATAGTAGCAGCTCCCTTTTATACAATAAGGAATTCCATGCAGACAACAGCATGGAAACCTAGACAAACCTCAAGTTGAGGGCTACTCCCGACGATGTGGCTTGGCACTTTTACGCGATGAGAGGCTTCATGAGCATTCAACCGCAGGAGAGTGCCATCTCAATCCCTCATCCTGTTATTCATAAAAAGATATCCCCAATGTTATAATCATAATTGTTTGTATGTGTGTGAGAGAGAGAGAATGAGAGATCTTACCAAGGATGAGGCATTTTTTGATAGATCATTGATCCAATACTTTTGTATATGTAAGGCCAGAGTATGTAAGACATGATCATTGGGTGCATCTCGAAAGAGTTTTTTAAAGATGAGGCATTGCAAAGGTTTTTCTATAAAGCACTCGAAGGACTAGTAAGAAAAAAGAGATTCAGTCATCCAAGGCATGGTGTAGCAAGAGATGAAGGGCTCTATTAAATAGATTAATAATTAGTCAGGTTCATTATTTGTGTAGATAGACTTGCACAATTTGCATTTAAAATGTTGCCATACTAAGAAATATTATCAACTTGGAAGGTTTGTTAGAATTGATTTTCTCTAGGAACGCGACCATATACAACCTCGTCTGTGATTACTTAACTATTTAAGAAATTTAAAATCTAGACCTTTAGACTGTCAATGATTTTGATAGATGGAAATTTCAATGGCAATTTCACAATATTGAATATGTATTAGATGTTTGTGATAATACCTTAATGTACGCAAATAAATTGCTGGTTACTATTGAAAGTGATAATTCATTATATAGGGTCACATTTCTTTCCTATTATAAATTAAAGTAGTTGCACTCACCATCGGTCGGAAAAGTCTCCAATAATTGTTAAACTCAATGATCTAGCATACATGTTGTCCGATTTGTCTCCAAATGAGAGAATTAACATTGTTTGAGCAATTAAACAAACAAATGTATAGAAATAATTTTGTTTATGTAATTAGGTAAATACGAGCATTGCACATGGAAATTTTGTTTGTCACGTCCAAAGCCAGCCTTTTCAAGACAATATGCAACTATTATTTAATTGGATATACCGTTTTACTAAAAAAAAAAAAAGGGAAAATTCCAATTAAGGGCCTGAAATGCTCTCATTTTCTAAAAAAGGCCCAAAGTGGACCTTAATTCAAATAAGGGCCTAAAGTGCCTAACCTTGTTTCAAATAAGGGCCTAAGCTCCGGCGAAGACTAATATTTCCGACGATCGGAACAAGGACATTTTTGTCCAAAAATTTTTTGAATTAAAAAAAAACCAAAACTCTAAAACTAAAAATCTGAAAAGTCACATTCTTCTTCTTCTCTCCATGTTCTTTTCTTCCATTCCCTACCTTGTTCATCAACAAACCTCAAAAAATAAAATAAAAAGCTTGAATAGCGAAGTGTCACCGAAGCAAGCACCACTGGGTGTTGATGGTGTGCGACCAGGCGGTGGCATGAATCAAGCGGCAGTTGGGGGGTGAATTGTTTTGAAAAAAAAAAAAAGGAAATAAATCACCTCGTAGGGTTCGCACAAAGCCTTCACCCTCCCGATTGTGTCTTTTATTTTGCTTCAGTGACTCAATCGAGGTCAGTGAGAAAGTGTTGACTGAAGGAACAAGCACCAACAGACATTGATGGCATGCGACCAGGCAGTGGTGGCGACAATACTGCTCAGAAGGTAAAAGATTTTGAAAAAAACTCAAAGAACAACTCCTCTTGGCTCTCCAACCTATGTTCTCTTCTTTAATTGCTGCTTCATCTCGCTTGTAAACTTATGATCCTCATTGGTGACCTCTAGAACCAACACGCTTCAATTTTCTCACGATCCAAAGTTAGAAATTCTATAGTGCAAAGGTGAGTTCCATAATGCTATTCTCGGTTGCTTTTAAATTAAAAATAAATGCTAATCCTTCAGGTAGTGCTTGTTTGAAAACCTATATGATTTAGACTAAGTTGATGATTTAAATGTAGAATTTCTCAACATAAATAACCAATAAATCAAAAACAAATCAAATCCGTATATGACTATAAAACACCAAAATTTATATGTGCAACAAAATTAAAAACGTACTTATTTGAGCCATAGCCTCACTCGATGAAAAAATATATCAAACTAACGGTAATCAGTGATCTATTAGAATACTAGATCTTCCTCTCTATGACATATTTCAGTATAATAGTTTTTAATAGGATTAAGTAACTAATAGATATAACATGTGCTTTTATAGGTTAAAAATGGGGTTTAGCAAACCCTAATAAATAGCGTGTCAACTGGGTATTTTCCATTATGGGTTTTAGTTAAACACAATTGTCTACATTATGCTGCTCATCATTCTTTTCAAGTTTCTAGCTTCAGCCTTATCTGAGACTCTATATCATTCTCCTACTGCTTCAAGGAATTGTTTTGCATTCGTATTTTCTAATAAACCACTAATGAAATGCTCAATAATGGACCCTTTTATAGCAATGAGGCTCAATTAGTTGGATGTTTTCCATCTAGCATAATAGGTCTTTTGATTTGCAGTACTTTGATCATTGGATTTTAAAAATTTATCCTCACATAGAGCCAAATCCATATCCACAATTCTTAGAGCAAACTCTATATCTTGCTTCTACCTCTTGAAATTTGATCAAGTTAACATTTCAATCATGGCATTGTTATTATTTATAGCAAAAGTAACTGTTTGTCAGAGCCATGGATTATTCTGAATCATTTTAGTTTGGCCAAAACTTTGTTTTGGCACTAGAAGAGACATCCTTTTCCCATGGAAACCTCAAATTCCTCTTCATCTGCCCCTCTTCCCATCTCTCTTACCTCTAACCTTTCTCTCTAGCCTCCCCCAAGAGTTATGAAAATCATCTTGCTCAAAGATAGACTACCTCTATGAGGTTGCTTATCTTACTGAAGATAGCAAGATCTCAGAAATGCAGCATCCTATGATGAATCCCTACACTGCTTTCGCCAAACCACCCTCCTTTTCTCCACTTCGATCCATCAAACATCTGATTAAACATACCCCTCGCACAGTCAAGGAGTATGTCCAATCTTCACGATTTGATCAACACCCCACCTAGGCAACTGAACAAGAACAGTTTGTCACTCTTCAAATACCACCTGGGTTTCTTGTTCAGTGGATCCACCAGGGATATACACATCTCTATTTTGGAGCCATTTGCCTTGCTTTAACTTTTCATGGCCGAAAAGGCTTACCAGTTACAGCTAGAATTGCTCTATTGGACACCAGATTTTTGGAATATCAGCAAGCTTGTGTTGGCACCATTCAGACCACAATGAATGCGGGAACTATCTTTGTTACACTTTTCCCAAATTTCAACATTGCTCTTACAGATCCCAACCTACATACTACTCTTAAGGTTCAGTTACAAATCACCGGAGCCCTTTAGACTCCTAGATCCATTGCTGCCACCTTACACTACCAAATGATCTACCGTGTCCAGAACCATGCAATTGATCTTAACATCCCAAACTTTGAAGATGCTTTTGTTATTTCAGTCGATCACAACCAAACTTCCTGCATCCATGTTCCCCGGCCGATCCCACGAAACGAACTTGTTAAGCTCCTCCTAGATAGTTGGGTCACCAACTACGAAAAACTCCATCAGAGTTGCAAGCTCGTCCAATCAAGTGAATCTCAGTTCACCTAAAAGAAAGATGGTACTGTCACCATCAAGTTCAGTAAGACCAAAGAGGAACCTTCCTCTATTTTTCCTACCATCCTTCATTTCACACCCTGTCCCACTGATCCCATTTTAAACGAGCCAGACGACAAACGATTTGTCCACTCTTTTGGTTCTCAAGAATAGCCAATCTATCTGTTCAAACACCCTACTGGGCATTGTTTTTGGGATCTAGACTGTGCTTGTTCATCCTACACAAAATTTGAAGATAAAGATGACAAGCCCTCTTCAAAAAGAAAGAAAAAGAAAGATACCCTTTATCAAAGGTATCTTAAAGGAGATCCAACTGTCGAACCTCTTGGAAAATACGGTGGTAAATACAAGTTCATTGTCTCTTATGGACCACCCAAACCTCCTGTAGTAACCTCAGCTCCACCTTCCTACAAGCCAACTCCTTCTCCTCAACCACCATCAGCTAGACCCATGATCACTTCACCTTTTTATAAGCCGATCCAGAAATAGGTAAAAAAGAATCATTCCTGTCCCTTAAACCTACCTAGACCAGGCCTTTGTGTCCCTAAGCCCAATCCACTTCCTGTACTACCCAACATATGTATGTTTTCACCTAATGACTTTCCCCCACTTGAAACTAAAGAACCTGAATCTAGCAGCACACGGAAATTCCCTCCGTTGGAAAAACTCTCTGACACACATCAAAGGTACCAGCACTCTCCCAAGGTACCCAATCCCACTGGCCTTGATGCACAAGGACAGTGTAAATAGCCGTCTACTGCAGAAACCGTCTTGAACTGACAAACTGAGAAGTTTTAGCTCAGAATGAGCTTCTTGAAACTGTTGCTACATGACTTGAACGTGTAGATCAAAATACTGCATTGTCTTGCAAAATGCTTAAAGACTTTCAGAAAAGGCTTTATCTGCTAGAAACTAAGCAACACCCCCTAGCCATTACTTGGAAGTCCAGAAACCATAAATTGAAAAGCTCAAGCGACAAATCCAAATTCTCAAAAACCAACAATCATTTACTCCTGTTGACCTATCCTTCTTCCCTTCTCCCTCTTTACCATTGAAACCAGAATCTTCCCCTCTCAGGGCATCCTCTTCATTTGCTATTGTCTTGAGCTCGGCTGCCCCTCCTCTGCAAAATAATTTCTTGATTCTTCAAGAAAAACTCCGCAAGCTTAAGCAAAAGCAAAAGAAATCCTCGACTCCCACTTAGTCTTCGGTGTCACCACCTGGTACACCAGAGCACCCTTCTGATAACCAACCACTTGGTACTTTGACCATTTCTAATCCACTTGAAAACTTCTTTTGGCACCAGGTTCCTACTATTTCTGCTATTAAGCCATTCCAAGCCAAGCAGATTGAAACTTCTTTCGACTCAGATTCTGATATTCTGTTAGAATCATCCTCCTCGGAAGAAACTTTATTCATAGCAAACACTGTTAAAGAAGAAGACATGTCTTCTGAACCAGAAGTACACCACCAGGACCAACCTAACGCATCTCAGACCTTTTCAACGTCATCATCCAAAGTCTACTTCACCCTGGATGATATTCCATATTATAAGTGGCTTGAAAGGCTCCAAGAATTCCATGTCTGGCTTAACACTAGGCATATTTCTGAACCCAGCACTTATGATATCTTCTTGGAATTCACCAGCCGTTTTACTGGAGCCCTCAAAGACTGGTGGCACACTGCCTCAAAACAAGACCAGCTGTACCTCCTGACACAGCCTCTGGATAATGCTATCCAGATTATCCATATGTACTTCGTCGGCAAGCCAGAAGATTCAAAATAACTCAAAAGAAAGGAGTTCTTCGAACGAAAGTGTTGTTCTTTACGACGCAAGGATCTTGATAGACACTTCCAAGCCATGATTAAGTTATTCTATTTACTTGGAGCAGATTAGAATCTTAAACCAATCTTTCTGGCATCCATCCCAAAAGAAATCAGCCAAGCTGCAGAAAAGACTCTTCAAAAACGACAAAAAAGCATAACGGAAACCACTCTTGGTGAAATCCAGCAGGCTATCCATATTGCCAGAAGAACTTTGTCTCTGCTAAGAAGCCTTCTGCAGCTATCTCAAGGAAAAAAAGCATCTTGACAAAGCATGCTTCAAACTATAATTGAAGATCAAATGTCCCAAGGATTGCTCAGATCCTTCCTGCACAGGTTGCAAAAAGAAGAGACATTTTAAACGTTTCTCTTTCAAAAGGAAATGCAAAGAAAAAGGTAAAGGAAAGTGGAAATTCTTGTGCAAGCGCCATCATCGCTCCTCCAAGAAAAGGAGCAAAGATAGATGTTATGTCTGTAACAAAAAGGGACATTTTGCCAAAAACTGTCCAAAAGTGAAGAAAGGGGGAAGCCACTTGATTGATAAAATCGCCAAAAACACTAGTGTTCAGCTTGACGACTCTAATATTGAGTCTGTCTTCTCTTTAGATGACCAACCTTCAAAGGACACTGTATGTGCAATTCAGACATACAACTCAGACTCAGCCTCAGCCTCAGACTCTGAAAACAATATGTTCACCTTCTTTCCAGATTCTCCAGATGAAATCCAGATCACTGAACCAGTCCATCACCTATACATCCCTATCTATATTCTCTTGTCCAAATACCACAAACTAATCCCTCTTGTGGCACTCATAGATACTGGGGCCAGCTCTTCCATCCTGGATACAAATATTCTTCTAGAAGAATTTTGGAAACCATACACCAGGTATTTCAATTTTGCTTCTGGTGATACTTTTGCTACCAAGTATCGCAGTAAACCCATCACCATCCAATTCTTTTCTCAGTGTTCTATTACCACCAAAGTCCTTGGTTCCAAATCTGTTAATAAATATATTATCATAGGTTGGGACATCTTGACTCAGCTTCCAAGGCTTAGACTCCTTTCAAATGGACTTTGTTTTAAACATCAATTCCATGAATTTGTAGATATTAAGAGATTCTATGCTCTCTAACCAGCCATGTTGGACCCAATCATCCAAAGTCTACTTTCCTCATGTGCTGAAATCCATTCACAATTTTCCCAAACTTGCACTCAGCCCTTATGGAAAAATTTCCTCTTCTATGTCAAGCTTCCTTTAAAAAGGAATGAGGATATCAATCCTACAAAGGCCAGTCATTTTGGGATGAGCCTAGATCACCTTATACTTGCTCAACAAGAATGTGCAAAACTATTGACACAATGTCTCATTGAACCCTCTGATTCTCAATGGGCATGTGAAGCATTCTATGTCAACAAGCGAGCTGAATAGACTCGTGGGAAAATGAGGTTAATCATTAATTACTAACCTCTGAATCAATTCCTCCAATATGATAAATTCCCATTGCCCTACCGCAATTCTCTATTTCTTAGCCTTGTCCAAGCAAAAATCTATTCAAAGTTTGATCTTAAGGTAGGATTTTGGCAATTGGGTATTGACCTAGCAGACAGACCCAAAACTGGTTTCTATATTTCTAACTAGCATTTCCAATGGACAGTTGTTCTCTTTGGCCTCAAGATTGCACCTTCCCTTTTTCAAAAGGCCATTTCCAAAATCTTTGAACCTATTCTTCCAAACTCCCAGATCTATATTGATAACATCCTTCTATTTAGTCCTGATAAACAATCTCATTGTCAACTCTTGACACAATTTGATGACCTTGTCAAAAAGCATGGAATTATGCTTTCTTAGAAAAAAAATGATTATTGCCCAAAAGGAAATTGAATTCCTTGGCATGTGCCTGAAAGAAGGAACCTACTGCCTTGAGCCACATATTGCTGATGAACTCCAGAAATTTCATGAAAATGATCTCAATACTAAGCGGGTTCAGCAATTTCTTGGCATTGTGAATTATCTGAGAGATTTTGTACCCCACATCTCCAAAAATCTTAGACCTCTTCAGAGAATGCTCAAGAAAAATCCTCCCTCATGAGGACCCAAGCAAACTCAAGCTGTTTCTTAGCTTAAACAGACTTTGCAACACCTTCCCCCTTTAAAAATCCCATCCACTGGCAAATGGATTCTTCAGACTGATGCCAACGATAAGTATTGGGCAGCCATTCTTTTCGAAGAAATTGATGGAATCAGGCATATTTGTGCCTACAAAAGTGGTCGATTCTCTCAAGAAGAAATCCATTACCATTCCACTTTTAAGGAAATACTTGCAATCAAGTATGGCATGAAAAAGTTCGAATTTCACCTCATAGAACACAATTTTCTTGTTGAAATGGATATGTCATCATTCCCTCAGATGCTCAAATTCAAGTAGAAACAAGTTCCCCATTCACAGTTGCTCCAATGGGCTGAATGGTTTTCGAAATACTCTTTTGAAGTTAAACATATCCCAGGAACTAAGAATGTCCTCGCCGACTTCAAGAACTATTGGAGGCAATCAACATGTATGTTAAAAAGGAACCTTTCCAAGAGACATACCGCTCCACCGACATACAGGGTGGTTGGCCAAGCCTTAAGTACCCTCCTAATGTCCCACTGGCAATTCACCATAATATTTTGAAAGAAAGACTTCAAGGATTAATGTGGGAATATCATCTCCGCATTTTTCGAGAACATAGAGAATTAATGCTTAAACCAAACGGACTCCATCCACAATATCCATTTATTCATCCTCTCCGATGGTCTCCTGATGATGAATTCCCAGAAGACCTGAAATAATTATTTTGGTACATGTTCAACCTATACACCATAGCCATTGAATTTCCTACTGACAAAATTTTGCAAGTGCTTAGAAAAGATGGAGAAGGTCAAGTTCAAAACCAGAGATATCTTTTGGATATTTTTATATGGTATAAACCACTATAATATTGGAAGGAACTCTTTAAATTCCAAAATCATCAAGGAAGGCCTAAACCTGAAAAACACACTTTTATTTGAAGTATGTAGATAAACCTCTATTTATTACTGCAAGTTATAATTCATCATATCAGGCTCACATCGAAGAACGAAGTATTTTTTTATGGTAAATCACTGATTTGATACTTATTTACGTGCAAAGTCCAAGTACCGAATACATGATCACTAGGTGCATGCAAAAGAGGTTTTCAAAAATGCTAGTGAGATATGATCATGGATTCTTTGTTTTGTAGGCATTAGAAGGGTCTTGCTTTTAAGCACTTGAAGGACTAGTAAGAAAGAAGAAAAAATCCAGTTGGCTAAGGCATGAAGCACCAAAAGATGTAGGGATCATTAAATAGATAAATACTTAGTCATAATCATTATTATCGTGGATAGAATTGCACATATAGATAGGAAAATCTAGTCATGCTCATTATTGCTATGGATTGAATTGCACAATTTGCATTGCCATGTTCCTATAGTAAGAAATATTATCAATGGCAAGTTTTGGTAGAATTGAATTTCTCTAGAAGTGTGACCATGTACACCTCCTCATGATTACTATACTATTTGAGAAAATTAAAATCTAGACCATTAATTTGTCGATGGTTATGATGGATGGAAACACTAATAGCAATTTCACAATAGTGAAATATCCATTACATGTGTCTGATAAAATCTTATTGTATGTAGACAAACCAGTGTTGAAAGTTTTAGTTAGATATGGGGCTCACACCTCTTTCCTACAATAAATAAATGTAGTTGCACTTACTGTTAATTAGAAAGATCTCCAACAATGGTTAAACTCATTTATCAAGCGCACACATTGTTCAATATGTCTCTATAAGAGAGAATTAACATTATTTGAGTAGACAAAGAAACGGATGTGGAGACATAAATTTGTCTATATAATTAACTAATAGGGAACCACAACCGTTACACGTGGAAACTGTTTATTCCATATAAATTAAAATCATTTAATTTAAGTGAATAGTAATATGAAAAAATGCAACTCTTGTATGAATAGATTCATTGTTTAACCACTAGAGTTTTCCCCAGTGGTCATTGTTTCCACATGGGAAATGAGAGATGGGAGAGTTTGAATCCTTATTTTCTCATGGAGGTTGGATTGGAGACGATTAGTTTCAAGTGTGGATTTCAATTCTCATGTTATGCAAAGAGGTAGGGCAAAAATGTGAGAGTAAGCTAGAGGCAAGACAAAGTAAGTTGAGAATTAGAGTAAGATAAACACACAAAAAAAAAGATGCACTATTCACTAATAAATATTACCCTTAATAAGAAGACATAATTATATTGATTAACTTTGAAACACGTTACTTTATAATAACAAAAGAACAATATATAGACTAAAAAGTCATACGTAAATTTCAAACGTTGTATCTCATGGTTGTTGCATCTATGCAAAAGATGAAAGTGAATTTCAAAGAAGACTAGAAACAATATAAACGTTTTAAATTTTAATGTTTCAAAAAAGAAGAAGCTAATCTTAGTTTTGAGCTTGTTATGATATTTTTATTTGAGTAATGTCAAAATTTTAATCTAAATGCTTTCCATAGAAAATATGTATATTTTCTACGTATTCCTATTATACGTTTGTATCACTTGTCAATAATGAAAAAAATAAATTCTACACAAAAATTATGTTGTCCGTGCATAGTAAATGTTTAACTCTATATGTATAGAGAGCAATGAAATAATTATGAGTTGTTTTTATTTGTCATGCAGAATATTATATTACTGAAGCACTTGATGGTGTAATTATATGATTTACATTAGATTTACGAATTAGCAAAATATAATGCAATTATATGTTTCAAATCAAGTTTGATTTTTGTACCATTGGGCTAAACAGTCCCGATTAGAGTCCCCACCACAACATCGACGTCCATCCGCAGCTCTCTCGCATAGAGAGAGAGAGAGAGAGAGATTGTTTGGCGCTTGGTGTTAATTCATTATCTCGACTCTTCTTCATCATTTTCCTAGAAAATATTAACAATTACAGAACAAGAAAAAAGGGGCAAAACGAAGAAGGCTAGATTTTGGGCTTTAGATTTTCCTTTTAAATTTGCTGATTTTCTTCTAGTTTCGTAGGGTCTGTATATATAGATTGAATAAATAGAAATGGGGCGAACGGGAAAGGTTAGACTTGGGTCGACTGAACACTCTAAAGTGTTTTACGGCTCCGTTCGTTTCATGGAAAATAACTTCCAGGAAAACGTTTTCCGAATTTTCCAGATTTTCCGATGTTCGTTTCTCGGAAAATAAATTCATTGGGAAAAACATTTTCCATAAAGGAAAAAAAAGTTTTCTAAAGTGAGGGAAAATGTTTTCCATTTTTCAAGTTGGGAAAATATTTTCCACATTCACTTCTTTCTATCTCACACCTCTTATTAGTCCTCACTTCTTTCTTTCTATTTTTTTTATTTTTTTCATAAATTCGAATTTTTTGTTATTTTTTAATAAAATCATTTTTTCTTTTTTCTTTATTTTTTTTCTGCCTTTTTTTTTGCTGTTTTTCCTTTTCGGCCAGTCATCGGCCACGGCAACTGCGGGTGATAGGCGAGCTGAGCTCACCGATCTGGCGTAGCCAGATGACGGCAAGGCTCGAGCATTACAGATCGGCAACACCCGAGTGTCGCCAGAGGCGACGAGGCTTGAACGCTAGATTAGTGACGCTCGAGCCTTGCCAGATGGCAGCGAGGCTCGGGCCTCACAGATCAGCGACGCCCAAGCGTCGCTAGATGGCGACAAGGCTTGGGCCTTACAACTCAGCGACGCCCAAGCGTCACCAAAGGAAGCAAGGCAAGGGCCTCGCCAGATTGATGATGTCCAAGCATCGCCAAACCACGACAAGGCTCGGGCGTTACCAATCTGCAAGGTTCGAGTCTTGCTACCTCGAGCTCGCCTCGTTGGTGAGTTGATCGTGCGAGCTCGAGACGGGGAGAAAAAATAATTTAATAATAAATTTTTAAAAATAATAAATAATATTTTTTAAAAAATAAAATATTGAAAAGAGTTTATAAAAGAAAATATTTTCTTAAGAAAACATTTTCTACTTCAAAATCAAGTTTCATCCGAATACCGGAAAATAATTATATTTTCCTGGAAAATAGCTTCTTGGAAAATATTTTCTAGAAAAATAATATTTTTCGTGAAACGAACGGAGCCTACATATTATAAAATTATTTTATTAATATTCTTTGCAAGGTGAGGGGGGTGGTGAGGGGAGAGGCCAAAACGTTAGCCCCCGCCTTGCCCCCATGAAATTCAGCTCTCCATCGTCCCATTCCTGGCAGGGCACCATCCGAATACCGTAACCATCCCTATCCCTTATAAAGGCCTCTAGGCATAACGTGCGTCCTCATGGAGTGAGCACTATTAGTGTAGATAGATATCATATAACAAATACATACATACATACATACATATATATATATATATATATATATATAAATTGAGGAGAGGGAGTATAAGGGAGTATAATCTATTGTTTGAAGAAACAAATATATGATATATATGAATAGACTGTGGAGATAATTTATCTTTCAGCCTAATCAAAATAAAATATTTGCAATAAAGTGAAGGTCAAATTCTCTAAAGGCACTAATTTGTCGCTTTGACCCAATTCAGACACCAAATTTTGAGTGTGCAAAAGAGAAGCTTCAACTTTTAGTTAGGGCTGAGCTTCGGGCATAAGGAAAATTACCAAAAAAAGTCCTAAACCTATTACAATTGTCCCAATTCAGTCATAAATCTATATTTTTTACCGATTCAATTCTAAATATTTTGCAATTGTGTTAATTTAGTTCATCTGGCCAAATTTGGTTGGCCGGCGCTGACATGGACGTTGGCCAGTGCTAGTGACAATATTTTAATAATATTTTTATTATTTTTCGAATTTTTTTATTAATTTATTAATTTTTCTTTTTTTATCCTTTTCTTTTTTGTCTTCTTCCTTCCTTGCCCTCTCACCCCTCGGCAATAGTGGCTAGCCAGCTCTAACAAGGCTTGCTGGCCACTACGCAAGGGCTGCGAAGCCCTTGCCAGTGGTCGGCGAGGGTCACGGCTCCCGTCAGACTACCCACCCTCGTCGGTAGCCTTACCTAGACCTGGGGGAGGCCTAGGGACCGAGGCGAGGCGGCTTTGCCTAGATTTGGGCGAGGTTGCCTTTGCTCACAGCCAAGCCATGGCAAGGCTGGCCTCGCCCTGATCTAGGTGAAGCCACCTCATTGCAGCCCCTAGGCCTCCCCTAGGTCTAGGCAAGGCCACCAACAAGGGTGGGCAATTTGACAAGGGCTGCGACCCTCGTTAGCCGTGGGCAAGGCCACCTTCGCCTGCAGCAAGGTCTAGGCAAGGCCATCGGTGAGGGCTTCATGGCCCTCATCTTGTGGATGGCAAGCCTCGCCAAGGTTGGGCAGCCACTGCCGCAAGGGGAAAGCAAGGGAGGAAGGAGACAAAACAGAAAAGAAAAGAAAGTAAAAATAATATTAGAAAAAATATTATCACCAGTGCTGCCCGGCCAAATTTGGCTGGATGGACCAAATTTGCACAATTGCAAAAAGTTTAGGACTAAATCGGTAAAAAAAATAGATTTAAAACTAAATTGACACAGTTACAATAAATTTAAGACTTTTTTGATGATTTTGTATCAGACATCCATGAAGCCACCATTCATTTTTGTCATTAAATAGACCAGAGATGGCATTTTACATACAGTGTGGACTCGTTGACGTTTCTAAGGTGGGCCTTGATACCACATCATTTCATCTCAAATGAGATCGTGACATCATGCATTGTTTGGATCTTGGTGACGGCATCGTTTGATCAAGCTACGATCCAAGATCAAATTGAGGGAAACGTGGTGATTAGAACTTGGGGCAGAAAATTAGGGCTCGTGAGAGTTCTTGATTTGGGGACCAAAAAAGAAAAAAACAACTAGGGCTCTTGAGCAAATTCACAGCAATGTCGTCGATGAGAAGCAGCAATAAAGGTGATTGGGCTTCGAAAAGCTTCACCTTTTAGGGATGAAAACATATCCCGCAAGCATTAGATGTGTGTAGTGCTGTACACTTGGCCATTCAGCGAATCAATTGGACTGGTAAGTGTTGAAAGATCAATGTTCGCTATCTATTTGAATTGATAAATACATGCTCATTTAGCAATTTGATGATCGGGGGCTTCTTTAAATGGGTTGAGCCTGAGTCTAAATTGCAAAAGAAAGTTCTATTCCAATTGACAAAAGACAATGAAGTGTTGAGGTTTGACTATTGAATTTTTTCTAATAGTCAAGCTGCAAATAAATGAACAAGGGGCAAGCCCTTGTGGCTTTGCATCGGCCCGCTATGATTTTTTTTTATGGAAACCAAGAACCAAGAGCCTGCACTTCAGAGGATCAAAAGAAGACTGAACTTCCCCCGTAACATCCTGAATTTTGACCCATTCCAGGATAGATGAAATGGTTATTTTATCAATGCACTATTAGTCACGTTTACTCTGAGTTGGCCCCTCACGAGTTAACTAACTGTTCAGCAAGGCAATTAAGGATTAGTACGCATACGACTAGTGAATTTAATCAGGGATAGGCCGCTCGACCATAAGGATCAAAGAGGAATAATACTACATTGTTGCAGGCCAGTTAGCGAATGAAAATAAATCGATTCGGCAAAAATACGAGATCGGATTGTGGGTGATTCCGCACGACTTTGATATTAATTACAAACGACGTTAAACCAATGTCCTTTTGACCTCGTACTCAATGTGAGCGATTAACCTCTTGTAATTACATGACAATCGAGGATCGACCTAATTTGAATGCACGATCGTGAATTGAAAAGTTATCAACCACTGGTCAAGCACGCGAGAACCCCTAAACACCTCCTGAAAGTTAGGTCGTATTAAAGTCACGATTGATTGATTTTAACCACAAATTTCAATCTGGTATCGGGTATTAAAGATGTCAAGACTAAAATATTGGACGTTGCCTGATTGATTCTCGAATTTATCGGTAAGCCTGAAATTATTGGAAAATGATTCAACGGGCCGAGTTTTGGAGCCAAATAATCGGGAAATTGTGCTTCAAGGGAAAAAAAAGACCAAATTGCCCCTTCTAGAAGTTTGTTTAGTATTTTCTTTTTCTTTTTCTTTTCTTTCATTTTCTCTCTCCTCCCAACTTTCTCTCCACGTTTTCTCCCCACCCACTTTTCATTTCTCTCTCCTCCCTCACCGATCAACCCCACCCCACCCCCACGTTCTCTCTCTCTCTCTTCCCCCCCCTCCCTCATTCTGCACGCATTTCCCCTCCCCAAAACCGAAGCTCCCCCTCTCTTTTTCTTTCGGACAGCCCATCGACCGAAATTGCCGCACCATCGCTTGCCGTTGTTGTGCTATCCACCACGCACCATTGTCCCCGTCTAAGCTGTTTCGAGCCATCCAAGCTGCTCATTCGCCACCGTCCGCTTCTCGGTTTCACCGTTGTCGAGACCCATTTTCGTCGCCGCTTGTCTTGGTGTTTCGGACGTAGTTGCACGTTGCCCTCGCCACTGCCGTCGCGCCCATGTCGTCGAAATTGCTAAACCGTGAGTCGATTTCCTAATCCCTTAGTTATGGGTTAATCTTGCTTAGGAGTAGTTTAATTAGTTTAATTATTGATTAGTGCTTTGGATGATGATTGTTTAGCATTAAAATATTATTTGATTAAGCTTGCTTAGTGTTAAGCATGGTTAGAATAAAGTAATCGCGATTAGATTAAAGTAACCGCGGTTAGATTAAAGTAGTTGAGGTTAGATTAAAGTAACCGTGGTTAAGTTAGTTAACTGTAGTTGGGTTAATTAACTGTAGTTGGGTTAGAATAGTAACCATGGTTAGTATTAATAAATATTATTATTATTTTTGGTATAAATAATAATAATTTATTATTTTCGGAATTATTAATTAATTAAATTAATTTATAATTTCGAATTATTATTATTAATATTGTTATTACTATTCATTTATGAAATTTATGGGAAATTATTTTTATTGAGTAATTTTGTGGGAAAATTACTATGGTCTAATTTTCTAATGTCAATAGCATTCATGTACTACGTTATCAAATGACATTGATTTAATAAAGAATGATTTTATTAAATGAAATTGTTTAGGTTGGATAATTAATTATGGGATTGGAAAATAATTATAAGTATTTTGTGGGAGTAAATTATTTTATGGGAACAATCGACTATAGCATACTTCTTAAATGAGTATTTTTTAGTATAATTATAGTTTACACTTATTTTGGGATAATCGAGTATCGATGGCAATAGCTAATTGTCGTAATCGTGAGGACACATGCTTATTTATTATTAAATATTGAGACACGTGGTTAGGGAGCGGTAATTATTAAGGTATGTGATTGTTTTGGAAAAGTATGCAAGTATCGTGATGTTGATTGGTCGGAATTGATTGATAGACTGTGACTTGAACTACTGATTGTTGCAAGTTTCGTGAGTGATTGGAATGCTGCTGTTATACGTGACTGTTGGACTCTACTGCATTTCATTATACATGTGTTAACTACAATAGCATGTCGCGTGAGCACGAATTGTGTTGCATTCATGACCAAGTAAAAACAAAGACAAGAATGAACTGTTTGCTGATGTGTTGCATGGTCAGATTAAAGTTGATAGCCCAGTTGAACCGGATGACCGCCAATCCTTCAAGGTTGTGCCGTGACCATTGGATCGCCTGACAGTGGTCGAATGCGGGGCTGCGGTAGTGGGACGAGCCCCATACTCCTTAGGGAATGCCGTCGGTGGGGGAGAGCCCATGATGTCACCGTGCCTCGAGGTAGAGGACAATGCCTAGTCTACGACCAGTTGACCGCCAACCATAAGGTTGTGCCGTGGCCTAGAGGGTCGTAATAATTGAAGCACGTGTGGGCATTGAGATATGAGAAAGTTGTGCTATGCTCTGATTATTTGCATGCCTTTTATTGTTGCTATGAGGTGATTGACAGTTTCTGCAGGGTGCGTGTGCCAAGGCCAAGTAGGGTCGCTTGTGTTTGCATCTGCTTATTGAATTGTCGTCTGATAATGCTGCTTGAGGTGTGGTATATGTTGTTTGCCGGAAGGAACTAGGTTGCATGGTTAGAATACCCTCGAGGCGAGTGGAATTCCTAACCGAGGCTTAGGATTTTGACTTACTTGGATTTTATCTTATTAGTTGTTAAATAACCATTTTCAGGTCCGTAGGATGGAGGATCGACGCGTGTTACAGCTCGTGACTGTTTTTGAAAGAGTAGATTAACCTTGGCTTGTTGGTTTCATTGGCTCGATAGGAAGATGCCCGTGGTAAGGGCTTGTACTTGTAAACTTCCTAGGGTTAATCAGTAAATAAATAAAGCAGTACTTTGGAATGTGTTCTTGTTGGGTTTTCCTGCTATACTTGCTTTTGTAATTGATTGAGGATTGTGTTTCACTTCCGCATGCGTTTAATTAAAAGATAAAAATAACGGTCTGCGATGGATCCTGGAGAGTCGCAAATCAAATGACCGCAAGAGAATTAGGGTTGCCGCATGCTCGAGGGTCAGGGTGTGACATTCCCTACTGCGAAGTTGTCAACCCGAGGGGAACAGCTGGAGGTTTGGCCATTTTTTGGGATGACCGAGTGGACCTTCTACAAAAATCACACTTGGAGCATTACATGCACCTCACGTGCAAGTACTAGGAAGATGGTAAAGCTATGCAAATCACCCCTATAACCTGAGTCAAAGACTAGAATTTTGGGATGAACTTCGACATATTAGCTCCTCATTAAAGCTACCCTAGGTTTGTTTGGGGGATTTCAATGAAGTTATGTTCCACTGGAAAAAAAAAATGGGCCTTGCTTTGCTGATAGAGCCCGTATGACAGCTTTTAGAGACTTGCTGAATGACTGTTCTCTAATGGACATAGAAAGCAAGAGATGTGCATTCACACGGTCTAATAATAGAGAAGGGCCAGCTAACATAAAAGAGCGTTTGGACAGGGCTTTATGCACTGTGGATTGGTGAGTTTTGTATCCGGAAGCTGAGGCTATCGCCCTACCTGCCTTAGGCTCTGATCACAGCCCCTTAATGCTGTCCTTACAAGTTGACAGGGTGAGAAGGAAGAAAATTTTTAAGTTTGAATCTTTTTGGCTTGAGAAGGTTGAATGCATGGAGATCATTAAGGCTGTATGGGAGTCAATCCAAGCACAGGACTGAACTCTCCCCCTCAAACTACGCGCTGTAACTAAGGCTCTACTAGCATGGAGCAAGAGAACATTCCCTAATGGGTAGTGGAGGATCTTTCTACTAAAACAGGAACTACAAGCCCTTATCAACAGGGACCACTACCCCTAGGAGAGACCCAAAGTTCAGGCCATAAAGGGTGAGATAGAAGCATTTTGGAGGCAATAGGAGATGTATTAGGGGCTGAGGTCGAGGATCTAGTGGCTAAAATGGGGCGATAGGAATACAAAGTTCTTCCGTGCCACCATGATCCAAAGACAACAAAGAAACATGATTACCCGTGTAACATCCCGAATTTTCGATAAGCCCGAAAATTGCTCGAGTTGGATCAACGGGTCGAGATTAGGACTGGATTTTGGGAACCGCGCTTCAGGGGTAAAAAGACCGAATTGCCCCCCCCCCTTCTAGAAGCTTGTTTGATTTTAATTTTCTAGGGTTTTTCTCTCTCTCCCTCTCTCTCCCGCGCGTTCTCTCTCCCTCTCTCCCCGCACGCTCCCTTTCTCTCTCCTCCTCTTCACGTTTCCCCCTTTGTCGATAACCCTCTCCCCCACTTGCTCATCTTATCTCTCTCTCCCTTTGACTAGTCTTCCTCCTTATCTCTTTCTTTTTCTTCCCACTTGCCCGACAAGGCCATGTGCTCTCTCTCTCTCTCTCTCTCTCTCTCTCTCTCTCTCTCTCCCTTCCCTTCCCCCATGCACGTCGATACCCCCCCTGCTGCAGCCGCTTCCTCTTCTTCTTCTTCTTCTTCTTTTTCTTTTCTGCGAGTGTCTCCCTCGCCGAACTGCTGCTGCTTTGCTTCCCCGTCGACGAGACCAGCGACCACCCATCACCACCGCAGCTCGCCGTCTCGCCGCTTGCCGCCCGGTCGCCGGCGAGTTGCTGTCCGCCGCCTTGAGCCGAACCAGCCCCGTCCGATTCTCGTTCTCCTCTCCCCCTCCTCCGTCCGAGCTGCTGTCCCCGCTCCGGTTACAGTCGCGCGACGCCGCCGCCGCCGCCGCCGCCTTGTCGACGCCGGAGTCGCCGACGAGCCGCCCGAACCGCCGCTGCCACCCCGCGAACCAGCTGCCACCTCCATCTTTCCCCCTTTTTCGGTTCGGATCTGGAGTCGGGATGGCCGAGCTCGCCGTCCCAGCCCGCCCGCCGCCGTTCGGCCGCCCGAGATCGCCCGGGAGCCGTCCGGGAGTTGTCCCAAGCCAGCCGACGCCGTCGCCATGCTCTCTCTCTCCCTTTCGGCCCCTCGGCCATGACTGAGAAGCGGCCAGCGGCCTTGCCGCCGCACGCCGCCGCCGTCACCGCCACAAGCCCGCCGGAGGACCGCTCCCGAGCCCCCTCCGCCGCGCCGAGCCACCCCCCGACCAGCCGCCATCCCCCGAGCCAGTGGACCACCCTCTTTCTCCCTTTCCAGCTCTGTCCAGCCTTCGCCGGAGCCGCCGCCGCGCCTCGCCGGAGCCGATGGCCGCCGTCCGGAGCCGCCGGCCGCCCACCAGCCCAGCCCCGGTCGCCGGTTCCTTTGTTTCTCGACGTTTCGCCGCATGGACAGCCGCCCTCGGCCGCCGAGACCCGGTCCCGGGCCGCCTCGTCCCGACGCGCCGAAAGTTCCCGGGCGTTCCCCTCGTCGCCGCCGTCACGCTCGTGTCGTCGGAATCGCTAAACCCGTGAGTCGATTTCCTAATCCTTATTTAGGGGTTAATCTTGCTTAGGAGTAGTTTAATTAGTTTAAACTTTGATTAGTGTTTTGGACGAGGATTATTAGTGTTTTAATACTATTTGATGAAGCTTGCTTAGTGTTAATCATGTTTAGTATTAATAAATATTATTATTATTTTCGGAATAAATAATAATAATTATTTATTATTTTCGGAATTATTAATTAAATTAATTTATAATTTCGAATTATTAATAGTAATATTGTTATTACTATTCATTGCTGAAAATTAATTATTTTTGGAGAAAATAATTAATTGTGATTATTTATTGGAAATGGTTTTAATTGTGATTATTTATTGGAAATGGTTTTAATTGGTGATTATTCATTGGAAATTGTTTTAATTGTGATTATTTATTGGAAATGGTTTTAATTGAGTAATTTTGGGGGAAAATTACTATGGTCTATTTTTCCAAAGTCAATAGTATTTATATACTATTTTATTAAATGACATTGGTTTATTAAAGAATGATTTTATTAAATGAAATTATTTGGGTTGGATAATTAATTATGGGATTGAAAAATAATTATAAGTATTTTGTGGGACTTGAATTATTTTATCGGAAGAATCGACTATAGTATTATATGCTTCTTAAATAAATATTTTTGAGTATAATTATAGTTTATACTTATTTTTGGGATGATTGAGTATTATTGGGGAATAGTTGATTGTTGTAGTCGTGAGGACACGCATTTATTAATTAATTGATATGTGTGTTTATTTATTATTAAATATCGACACGTGGTTGGGTATTGGAGTATCGTGATGTTGATTGGTCGGAATTGATTGACAGATTGTGATTTGAATTGTTGGTTATTCCCAAGAGTTAGGGAATGTGTATGATTGAATGCCGATTGGAAATTGGATTTGGAATTGTCGAGTGAGATCGCATGACATATATTGCGTGGGTTATCAGAAATGGCATGTCGCATGAGCACAAGTGATGTTGCATTCACGACAGAACAAAGAAAAGAACGGATTGTTTGATGATGTGTTGCATGGTCACATTAAGAGGAGAGCCCGCGCGCGCGGTAGACCGCCAATCCTTATGGGGTTGTGCCGTGGCCTTTTGGTCGTCCCGACTTCGGTCGGTTGCCCGACGACAAAGTGGTCGGGCGGGGCTGCGGCGGTGAGCGGGCCCCATGCTCCATAGGGAATGCCGTCGATGGGAGAGAGCCCGTGACGTCGCCGTGCCTCATGGGGGAGGACGATGCCTGGTCCTTGACCGGTAGACCGCCAACCATAAGGTTGTGCCGTGGCCCTAGTGGTCGTAATAATCGGAGCATGTGTGGGTATGAGATATGAGAAAGCTGTGTGAGATGCTCTGATTATTCGCATGCCTCTTAATGTCGTGATGATTGAATTGACAGGTTTCGCGGGTTGCGTGTGCTAAGGCCGGGTAGGGTCGCTTGTGTTTGCATCTCGCTATTGAACTGTCGTCTAATAATGTTGCTTGAGGTGTGGTATATGTGTTGTTTGCCGGAACTAGGTTGCATGGTTAGATTGCTCCCAAGGCGAGCGAAGTTCCTAACCGGGGCTTAGGACTTTGACTTGCTGAGTTTATCTCAACCCGTCGTGGTTAACATTTTTCAGGGCCGTAGGATGGAGGATCGACGCGTGTTACGGCTCGTGGCCGTCTTTGAAGGGAGTAGATTAACCTTGACTCGCTAGTTTCACCGGCTCGATAGGAAGATGCCCGTGGTAAGGGCTTGTACTTGTAAACTTCCTAGAGTTAATCGCTTAGTTAATAAAGTGATACTTTTGATGTGTTCTTGTTGGGTTTTCCTGCTATCCCTATTTTTGTAATTGACCGGGATTGTGTTTCGCTTCCGCATGCGTTTAATCAAAAGATAAAAATAACGGTCGGCGACGGATCCTGGGGAGTCGCAAATCAAATGACCGCAAGAGAACAGGGGTTGCCGCGTGCTCGAGGGTCGGGGCGTGACAGCCCCGTCGATTTTGGTATCAGAGCCTGGTCAATACATGGAGTGATAAGGTGCAATGGGTTTTGGGATAGTTAGTTAGGAAAACACCCCGTGCTTGTGTTTGTTTATTTGATTCTTTGGCTTTAAGCGGGTCGTTCATAATTTCTAATTCCTCGTGGGATTGGAAATAAGGTTTTTGTGATAATTCTATTAGACGAATGATCCTGATTCGAGAGTTCTTGAGGAAGGGCAGTTGAAGGATGGGCTAGTGCTAAGTTGGTTGAACCGTTCCTGGAATTAGAGCCGTCCAAGTCTGCTAGGATGAGTAATCTTGATGTCGCAACCTTCTGGATCAAGGAATTGGAGTAAGTGTTCGTATTGTTGGAATGTTCAGAGAATGATTGAGAATTTAGTGGACCGAGTCAGAAGGTCAAAGATGGTTTGAAATTGGAAATCAAGGAGGACCCTTGATCCTTTCGATTTTATCATTGGAAGTAATTCGTTTATTGGACGAAAGTTGCTAAGGTTGTTGGATGATTGTGGTTAATTTGCTAATTGAGGAATCAAGTATGGATTGTTGCGCATATGCATTGATTATCGACGGTGTAACCAAGGGACGGTCATAACGAGTATCAATTACCAAGGACAGATGACTTGTTTGACCACTTCAAGGAGATTTGATACGTTCCAAGATAGACCCAACGACGGGCTATCAGTAATTGATGATTAAAAAGGAGAATATACCGAAGATGACACACTGGGTGTGATATGGTCACTAAGAGATTACCGTACCGTTGTTTGGATTAAATAATACGCCAGTTGTTTTTATAAATTTGATGGATTGATTGATTAAGGCGTATTTGGATTGATTCGGAATTATGTTCGTGAACGATATATTGGAAATATTTGAGAAATTTAGATGAACACGAACAGCACTTGAGGGTAGTGCTATAGACCCATTCAAGAGCATAAACCAGTGCGCCAAGTTTAATATGTACGAGTTTGGATTTACTCGTGTTGCTTTTGTGGGTTGAGCGATTTTGGACGAAAGAAATTCTATGGATCCACTAAGATCAATACAGTCAGAAATTGACCAAGACTTATGACAGTGGCAGAGGTTCGGAGTTTTCTAAGTCGGACAGATTATTATAGACGATTCGTAGAAAGGTTCTCTACGATAGTTACGCCTCTGTTGCGAAGGTTAATAAAGGACGTGAGAATTTGAATGGATGAATAAGTGCGACCATAATATTTAAGAGCTTAAGTATAAGCTGATTACTGCACCGGTTTTGAGGATTTAGTCTAGTATTGGAGATTACGAGATCTACAAAGTGAGGTGTCATATAAGTGATTTGACGGCGTGGTAAGACAACAAGGAAGATTGGTTGCTTGCGCGTCACGACAATTGAGGTTATTGGATTTAATGGAAGTCGATAAGTTTAATTCTGGATGATTTATTGCTCGGAGGTCTTAGATTCGATTAAGATTTGAATTTATCCAAGGTGGATTATTTCGGATGATAATTAAGATAGGGATTTGAGGAATGGATTTTTGTTTTCGGTGGATTAAGAATTAATTATCCCTTGATGTTGGGTGGATAAATGGTGAAATAGCATTATCGATGATTTTCTTCTCGAGGTATTAATAAGGGTTTCTTCAAGTGATTGAGGTGATATTTTTGGTTTGGTTATAAATGGACGTGAAAGGAATGTTGAAAGAATAATTGATGGTTTGTGAAATTCAGACAGCGATTTGATGGAAATTCAAGTGAATCGAATTCAAGTATCGATAAGTGACCCCGTGGAAATGAGCTCATGGGTTGACGAGCTGGAGGAAGTTTTGTACTTTGGAGTGCTCAGACGAGGTTAAAACCGTGAGGCTTGGTATGGGACAGGCCAAAGCGGATAATACCTCCATGAGATAAAGCATGTTTAAAATGGACTTTTACTAGTAGTGGTACAGTTCGTAGATGCCCGTGACGACTGATCCGATGAGGGCGGGGAGTGGTCGCCGGGGCCGGAGTGCCTGAGTAAGGAGCGACTCCTGGCAGGCTTCTAGGATGTTGAAAGGGGTAGAAATGAACTGAACTACAGACTGGCAAAAAGAGAGTGCTTGTGGGATAAGATTTTATCGGAATGGTATAGCAGAAATATGGTCAAGGTTGTAGAACTCCGCCTATTGGAACAAGGTCGAGAAAAGACAATAACCGATTCGTAGATGATTTTGCGGTTGATGGATGTTGTGAAGATATCGGGGACAAGTGCAAGTCGCTAAAAAGTTGATGCGGGTAAAGGACTAAGGCCTTTGGAATTTCAAGTAGGGAATCATGTTTTCCTTATGGTGTCGTCGATGATAGGGACATCTCGATTGGTTAAAAAATGAAAGCTGAGCCCTAAACATATCGAACCTTTCGAAATTTGGAGCAAATAAAGATTTTGGCCTTAAATGAATAAAGGACGCAAGTTTGGGCACCGTCGGCGCTTATAGCCGAGTGGTATCGCGGGATGAAGCCGCAGGTCCGATCGGGGTTTCGAATCCCCGAAGCGGCGCTTAGCCGCTTAGTAAAAAAAAAAAAAAAAAAAAAAAAAAAAAAAAAAAAGGAAAACCAACTTTTTGCAACTTTTTTTCTTTTTGCAAAAGTGGACAAGTGCTTAGCCTTTTTGGAACCAAAGACAGCTTTGGACAGATTAGAAGTTTTGGCAGCATTGAAAGTATTTGACAGCATTATGAGGCAGAATGAACAACTTGGGAATGAGAGGAGACAATGAGGCATCAATACCCCATCAGTTCAAGGATGCAGAAAGTCTTGCAAATTTCGAGGACGAAATTTTTCTAAGGAGGGAAGAGTTGTAACATCCCGAATTTTCGATAAGCCCGAAAATTGCTCGAGTTGGATCAACGGGTCGAGATTAGGACTGGATTTTGGGAACCGCGCTTCGGGGTAAAAAGACCGAATTGCCCCCCCTTCTAGAAGCTTGTTTGATTTTAATTTTCTAGGGTTTTTCTCTCTCCCCTCTCTCTCCCGCGCGTTCTCTCTCCCTCTCTCCCCCGCACGCTCCCTTTCTCTCTCCTCCTCTTCACGTTTCCCCCCCCTTGTCGATAACCCTCTCCCCCACTTGCTCATCTTATCTCTCTCTCCCTTTGACTAGTCTTCCTCCTTATCTCTTTCTTTTTCTTCCCACTTGCCCGACAAGGCCATGTGCTCTCTCTCTCTCTCTCTCTCTCTCTCTCTCTCTCTCTCTCCTCCCCTTCCCCCATGCACGTCGATACCCCCCCGCGCAGCCGCTTCCTCTTCTTCTTCTTCTTCTTCTTTTTTTTTTCGCGAGTGTCTCCCTCGCCGAACCGCTGCTGCTTTGCTTCCCCGTCGACGAGACCAGCGACCACCCATCACCACCGCAGCTCGCCGTCTCGCCGCTTGCCGCCCGGTCGCCGGCGAGTTGCTGTCCGCCGGCCTTGAGCCGAACCAGCCCCCTGTCCGATTCTCGTTCTCCTCTCCCCCTCCTCTCGTCCGAGCTGCTGTCCCCTCTCCGGTTACGTCGCGCGACGCCGCCGCCGCCGCCGGCCGCCTTGTCGACGCCGGAGTCGCCGACGAGCCGCCCGAACCGCCGCCGCCACCCCGCGAACCAGCTGCCACCTCCATCTTTCCCCCTTTTTTTCGGTTCGGATCTGGAGTCGGGATGGCCGAGCTCGCCGTCCAGCCGCCCTCCGCCGCCGTTCGGCCGCCCGAGATCGCCGGCCGGGAGCCGTCGGGAGTTGTCCCAGCCAGCCGACGCCGTCGCCATGCTCTCTCTCTCCCTTTCGGCCCCTCTCGGCCATGACTGAGAAGCGGCCAGCGCCCTTGCCGCGCGCGCGCCGCCGCCGGTCACCGCCACAAGCCCGCCGGAGGACCGCTCCCGAGCCCCCTCCGCCGCGCCATAGCCACCCCCGACCAGCCGCCATCCCCGAGCCAGCCGGACCACCCCTCTTTCTCCCTTTCCAGCTCTGTCCAGCTTCGCCGGAGCCGCCGCCGCCTCGCCGCCGGAGCCGATGGCCGCCGTCCGGAGCCGCCGGCCGCCCACCAGCCCGCCCCGGTCGCCGGTTCCTTTGTTTCTCGACGTTTCGCCGCATGGACAGCCGCCCTCGGCCGCCGAGACCCGGTCCCGGCCGCCTCGTCCCGACGCGCCGAAAGTTCCCGGGCGTTCCCCTCGTCGCCGCCGTCACGCTCGTGTCGTCGGAATCGCTAAACCCGTGAGTCGATTTCCTAATCCTTATTTAGGGGTTAATCTTGCTTAGGAGTAGTTTAATTAGTTTAAACTTTGATTAGTGTTTTGGACGAGGATTATTAGTGTTTTAATACTATTTGATGAAGCTTGCTTAGTGTTAATCATGTTTAGTATTAATAAATATTATTATTATTTTCGGAATAAATAATAATAATTATTTATTATTTTCGGAATTATTAATTAAATTAATTTATAATTTCGAATTATTAATAGTAATATTGTTATTACTATTCATTGCTGAAAATTAATTATTTTTGGAGAAAATAATTAATTGTGATTATTTATTGGAAATGGTTTTAATTGTGATTATTTATTGGAAATGGTTTTAATTGGTGATTATTCATTGGAAATTGTTTTAATTGTGATTATTTATTGGAAATGGTTTTAATTGAGTAATTTTGGGGGAAAATTACTATGGTCTATTTTTCCAAAGTCAATAGTATTTATATACTATTTTATTAAATGACATTGGTTTATTAAAGAATGATTTTATTAAATGAAATTATTTGGGTTGGATAATTAATTATGGGATTGAAAAATAATTATAAGTATTTTGTGGGACTTGAATTATTTTATCGGAAGAATCGACTATAGTATTATATGCTTCTTAAATAAATATTTTTGAGTATAATTATAGTTTATACTTATTTTTGGGATGATTGAGTATTATTGGGGAATAGTTGATTGTTGTAGTCGTGAGGACACGCATTTATTAATTAATTGATATGTGTGTTTATTTATTATTAAATATCGACACGTGGTTGGGTATTGGAGTATCGTGATGTTGATTGGTCGGAATTGATTGACAGATTGTGATTTGAATTGTTGGTTATTCCCAAGAGTTAGGGAATGTGTATGATTGAATGCCGATTGGAAATTGGCTTTGGAATTGTCGAGTGAGATCGCATGACATATATTGCGTGGGTTATCAGAAATGGCATGTCGCATGAGCACAAGTGATGTTGCATTCACGACAGAACAAAGAAAAGAACGGATTGTTTGATGATGTGTTGCATGGTCACATTAAGAGGAGAGCCCGGCGCTGCCGGTAGACCGCCAATCCTTATGGGGTTGTGCCGTGGCCTTTTGGTCGTCCTGACTTCGGTCGGTTGCCCGACAAAGGGTCGGGCGGGCTGCGGCAGCGGTGAGCGGGCCCCATGCTCCATAGGGAATGCCGTCGATGGGAGAGAGCCCGTGACGTCGCCGTGCCTCATGGGGGAGGACGATGCCTGGTCCTTGACCGGTAGACCGCCAACCATAAGGTTGTGCCGTGGCCCTAGTGGTCGTAATAATCGGAGCATGTGTGGGTATGAGATATGAGAAAGCTGTGTGAGATGCTCTGATTATTCGCATGCCTCTTAATGTCGTGATGATTGAATTGACAGCTTTGCAGTTGCGTGTGCTAAGGCCAGGTAGGGTCGCTTGTGTTTGCATCTGCTTATTGAACTGTCGTCTAATAATGTTGCTTGAGGTGTGGTATATGTGTTGTTTGCCGGAACTAGGTTGCATGGTTAGATTGCTCCCAAGGCGAGCGAAGTTCCTAACCGGGGCTTAGGACTTTGACTTGCTGAGTTTATCTCAACCCGTCGTGGTTAACATTTTTCAGGCCGTAGGATGGAGGATCGACGCGTGTTACGGCTCGTGGCCGTCTTTGAAGGGAGTAGATTAACCTTGACTCGCTAGTTTCACCGGCTCGATAGGAAGATGCCCGTGGTAAGGGCTTGTACTTGTAAACTTCCTAGAGTTAATCGCTTAGTTAATAAAGTGATACTTTTGATGTGTTCTTGTTGGGTTTTCCTGCTATCCCTATTTTTGTAATTGACCGGGATTGTGTTTCGCTTCCGCATGCGTTTAATCAAAAGATAAAAATAACGGTCGGCGACGGATCCCGGGAGTCGCAAATCAAATGACCGCAAGAGAACAGGGGTTGCCGCGTGCTCGAGGGTCGGGGCGTGACAGCCCCGTCGATTTTGGTATCAGAGCCTGGTCAATACATGGAGTGATAAGGTGCAATGGGTTTTGGGATAGTTAGTTAGGAAAACACCCCGTGCTTGTGTTTGTTTATTTGATTCTTTGGCTTTAAGCGGGTCGTTCATAATTTCTAATTCCTCGTGGGATTGGAAATAAGGTTTTTGTGATAATTCTATTAGACGAATGATCCTGATTCGAGAGTTCTTGAGGAAGGGCAGTTGAAGGATGGGCTAGTGCTAAGTTGGTTGAACCGTTCCTGGAATTAGAGCCGTCCAAGTCTGCTAGGATGAGTAATCTTGATGTCGCAACCTTCTGGATCAAGGAATTGGAGTAAGTGTTCGTATTGTTGGAATGTTCAGAGAATGATTGAGAATTTAGTGGACCGAGTCAGAAGGTCAAAGATGGTTTGAAATTGGAAATCAAGGAGGACCCTTGATCCTTTCGATTTTATCATTGGAAGTAATTCGTTTATTGGACGAAAGTTGCTAAGGTTGTTGGATGATTGTGGTTAATTTGCTAATTGAGGAATCAAGTATGGATTGTTGCGCATATGCATTGATTATCGACGGTGTAACCAAGGGACGGTCATAACGAGTATCAATTACCAAGGACAGATGACTTGTTTGACCACTTCAAGGAGATTTGATACGTTCCAAGATAGACCCAACGACGGGCTATCAGTAATTGATGATTAAAAAGGAGAATATACCGAAGATGACACACTGGGTGTGATATGGTCACTAAGAGATTACCGTACCGTTGTTTGGATTAAATAATACGCCGTTGTTTTTATAAATTTGATGGATTGATTGATTAAGGCGTATTTGGATTGATTCGGAATTATGTTCGTGAACGATATATTGGAAATATTTGAGAAATTTAGATGAACACGAACAGCACTTGAGGGTAGTGCTATAGACCCATTCAAGAGCATAAACCAGTGCGCCAAGTTTAATATGTACGAGTTTGGATTTACTCGTGTTGCTTTTGTGGGTTGAGCGATTTTGGACGAAAGAAATTCTATGGATCCACTAAGATCAATACAGTCAGAAATTGACCAAGACTTATGACAAAGGGGCGAGGTTCGGAGTTTTCTAAGTCGGACAGATTATTATAGACGATTCGTAGAAAGGTTCTCTACGATAGTTACGCCTCTGTTGCGAAGGTTAATAAAGGACGTGAGAATTTGAATGGATGAATAAGTGCGACCATAATATTTAAGAGCTTAAGTATAAGCTGATTACTGCACCGGTTTTGAGGATTTAGTCTAGTATTGGAGATTACGAGATCTACAAAGTGAGGTGTCATATAAGTGATTTGACGGCGTGGTAAGACAACAAGGAAGATTGGTTGCTTGCGCGTCACGACAATTGAGGTTATTGGATTTAATGGAAGTCGATAAGTTTAATTCTGGATGATTTATTGCTCGGAGGTCTTAGATTCGATTAAGATTTGAATTTATCCAAGGTGGATTATTTCGGATGATAATTAAGATAGGGATTTGAGGAATGGATTTTTGTTTTCGGTGGATTAAGAATTAATTATCCCTTGATGTTGGGTGGATAAATGGTGAAATAGCATTATCGATGATTTTCTTCTCGAGGTATTAATAAGGGTTTCTTCAAGTGATTGAGGTGATATTTTTGGTTTGGTTATAAATGGACGTGAAAGGAATGTTGAAAGAATAATTGATGGTTTGTGAAATTCAGACAGCGATTTGATGGAAATTCAGTGAATCGAAATTCAAGTATCGATAAGTGACCCCGTGGAAATGAGCTCATGGGTTGACGAGCTGGAGGAAGTTTTGTACTTTGGAGTGCTCAGACGAGGTTAAAACCGTGAGGCTTGGTATGGGACAGGCCAAAGCGGATAATACCTCCATGAGATAAAGCATGTTTAAAATGGACTTTTACTAGTAGTGGTACAGTTCGTAGATGCCCGTGACGACTGATCCGATGAGGGCGGGGAGTGGTCGCCGGGGCCGGAGTGCCTGAGTAAGGAGCGACTCCTGGCAGGCTTCTAGGATGTTGAAAGGGGTAGAAATGAACTGAACTACAGACTGGCAAAAAGAGAGTGCTTGTGGGATAAGATTTTATCGGAATGGTATAGCAGAAATATGGTCAAGGTTGTAGAACTCCAGTCTATTGGAACAAGGTCAGAGAAAAGACAATAACTGATTCAGAGATGATTTTGCAGTTGATGGATGTTGTGAAGATATCAGGGACAGTGCAAGTCGCTAAAAAGTTGATGCGGGTAAAGGACTAAGGCCTTTGGAATTTCAAGTAGGGAATCATGTTTTCCTTATGGTGTCGTCGATGATAGGGACATCTCGATTGGTTAAAAAATGAAAGCTGAGCCCTAAACATATCGAACCTTTCGAAATTTGGAGCAAATAAAGATTTTGGCCTTAAATGAATAAAGGACGCAAGTTTGGGCACCGTCGGCGCTTATAGCCGAGTGGTATCGCGGGATGAAGCCGCAGGTCCGATCGGGGTTTCGAATCCCGAAGCGGCGCTAGCCGCTTAGTAAAAAAAAAAAAAAAAAAAAAAAAAAAAAGGGAAAACCAACTTTTTGCAACTTTTTTTCTTTTTGCAAAAGTGGACAAGTGCTTAGCCTTTTTGGAACCAAAGACAGTTTGGACAGGATTAGAAGTTTTGGCAGCATTGAAAGTATTTGACAGCATTATGAGGCAGAATGAACAACTTGGGAATGAGAGGAGACAATGAGGCATCAATACCCCATCAGTTCAAGGATGCAGAAAGTCTTGCAAATTTCGAGGACGAAATTTTTCTAAGGAGGGAAGAGTTGTAACATCCCGAATTTTCGATAAGCCCGAAAATTGCTCGAGTTGGATCAACGGGTCGAGATTAGGACTGGATTTTGGGAACCGCGCTTCAGGGGTAAAAAGACCGAATTGCCCCCCTTCTAGAAGCTTGTTTGATTTTAATTTTCTAGGGTTTTTCTCTCTCCCTCTCTCTCCCCGCGCGTTCTCTCTCCCTCTCTCCCCGCACGCTCCCTTTCTCTCTCCTCCTCTTCACGTTTCCCCCCCTTTGTCGATAACCCTCTCCCCCACTTGCTCATCTTATCTCTCTCTCCCTTTGACTAGTCTTCCTCCTTATCTCTTTCTTTTTCTTCCCACTTGCCCGACAAGGCCATGTGCTCTCTCTCTCTCTCTCTCTCTCTCTCTCTCTCTCTCTCTCCTCCTTTCCCCCATGCACGTCGATACCCCCTGCCGCAGCCGCTTCCTCTTCTTCTTCTTCTTCTTCTTTTTCTTTTTCTTTTCGCGAGTGTCTCCCTCGCCGAACTGCTGCTGCTTTGCTTCCCCGTCGACGAGACCAGCGACCACCCATCACCACCGCAGCTCTGCCGTCTCGCCGCCTTGCCGCCCGGTCGCCGGCGAGTTGCTGTCCGCCGGCCTTGAGCCGAACCAGCCCCGTCCAGTTCTCGTTCTCCTCTCCCCCCCCTCCTCTCGTCCGAGCTGCTGTCCCGCTCCGGCTTACGTCGCGACGCCGCCGCCGCCGCCGCCGCCGCCTTGTCGACGCCGGAGTCGCCGACGAGCCGCCCGAACCGCTGCTGCCACCCCGCGAACCAGCTGCCACCTCCATCTTTCCCCCCCCTTTTTCGTTCGGATCTGGAGTCGGGATGGCCGAGCTCGCCGTCCGCCGCCCTCCGCCGCCGTGTTCGGCCGCCCGAGATCGCCGCCGGGAGCCGTCCGGAGTTGTCCCAAGAGCAGCCGACGCCGTCGCCATGCTCTCTCTCTCCCTTTCGGCCCCTCTCGGCCATGACTGAGAAGCGGCCAGCGGCCTTGCCGCTGCGCGCCGCCGCCACACCGCCACAAGCCCGCCGGAGGACCGCTCCCGAGCCCTCCGCCGCGCCGAGCCACCCCCGACTAGCCGCCATCCCCGAGCCAGCCGGACCACCCCTCTTTCTCCCTTTCCAGCTCGTCCCTAGCTTCGCCGGAGCCGCCGCCGCCTCGCCGGAGCCGATGGCCGCCGTCCGGAGCCGCCGGCCGCCCACCAGCCAGCCCCGGGTCGCCGGTTCCTTTGTTTCTCGACGTTTCGCCGCATGGACAGCCGCCCTCGGCCGCCGAGACCCGGTCCCGGGCCGCCTCGTCCCGACGCGCCGAAAGTTCCCGGGCGTTCCCCTCGTCGCCGCCGTCACGCTCGTGTCGTCGGAATCGCTAAACCCGTGAGTCGATTTCCTAATCCTTATTTAGGGGTTAATCTTGCTTAGGAGTAGTTTAATTAGTTTAAACTTTGATTAGTGTTTTGGACGAGGATTATTAGTGTTTTAATACTATTTGATGAAGCTTGCTTAGTGTTAATCATGTTTAGTATTAATAAATATTATTATTATTTTCGGAATAAATAATAATAATTATTTATTATTTTCGGAATTATTAATTAAATTAATTTATAATTTCGAATTATTAATAGTAATATTGTTATTACTATTCATTGCTGAAAATTAATTATTTTTGGAGAAAATAATTAATTGTGATTATTTATTGGAAATGGTTTTAATTGTGATTATTTATTGGAAATGGTTTTAATTGGTGATTATTCATTGGAAATTGTTTTAATTGTGATTATTTATTGGAAATGGTTTTAATTGAGTAATTTTGGGGGAAAATTACTATGGTCTATTTTTCCAAAGTCAATAGTATTTATATACTATTTTATTAAATGACATTGGTTTATTAAAGAATGATTTTATTAAATGAAATTATTTGGGTTGGATAATTAATTATGGGATTGAAAAATAATTATAAGTATTTTGTGGGACTTGAATTATTTTATCGGAAGAATCGACTATAGTATTATATGCTTCTTAAATAAATATTTTTGAGTATAATTATAGTTTATACTTATTTTTGGGATGATTGAGTATTATTGGGGAATAGTTGATTGTTGTAGTCGTGAGGACACGCATTTATTAATTAATTGATATGTGTGTTTATTTATTATTAAATATCGACACGTGGTTGGGTATTGGAGTATCGTGATGTTGATTGGTCGGAATTGATTGACAGATTGTGATTTGAATTGTTGGTTATTCCCAAGAGTTAGGGAATGTGTATGATTGAATGCCGATTGGAAATTGGATTTGGAATTGTCGAGTGAGATCGCATGACATATATTGCGTGGGTTATCAGAAATGGCATGTCGCATGAGCACAAGTGATGTTGCATTCACGACGTAACAAAGAAAAGAACGGATTGTTTGATGATGTGTTGCATGGTCACATTAAGAGGAGAGCCCGCGCTGCCCGGTAGACCGCCAATCCTTATGGGGTTGTGCCGTGGCCTTTTGGTCGTCCCGACTTCGGTCGGTTGCCCGACAAAGGGGTCGGGCGGGGGCTGCGGCAGGTGAGCGGGCCCCATGCTCCATAGGGAATGCCGTCGATGGGAGAGAGCCCGTGACGTCGCCGTGCCTCATGGGGAGGACGATGCCTGGTCCTTGACCGGTAGACCGCCAACCATAAGGTTGTGCCGTGGCCCTAGTGGTCGTAATAATCGGAGCATGTGTGGGTATGAGATATGAGAAAGCTGTGTGAGATGCTCTGATTATTCGCATGCCTCTTAATGTCGTGATGATTGAATTGACAGTTTCTGCAGGTTGCGTGTGCTAAGGCCAGGTAGGGTCGCTTGTGTTTGCATCTGCTTATTGAACTGTCGTCTAATAATGTTGCTTGAGGTGTGGTATATGTGTTGTTTGCCGGAACTAGGTTGCATGGTTAGATTGCTCCCAAGGCGAGCGAAGTTCCTAACCGGGGCTTAGGACTTTGACTTGCTGAGTTTATCTCAACCCGTCGTGGTTAACATTTTTCAGGGCCGTAGGATGGAGGATCGACGCGTGTTACGGCTCGTGGCCGTCTTTGAAGGGAGTAGATTAACCTTGACTCGCTAGTTTCACTGGCTCGATAGGAAGATGCCCGTGGTAAGGGCTTGTACTTGTAAACTTCCTAGAGTTAATCGCTTAGTTAATAAAGTGATACTTTTGATGTGTTCTTGTTGGGTTTTCCTGCTATCCCTATTTTTGTAATTGACCGGGATTGTGTTTCGCTTCCGCATGCGTTTAATCAAAAGATAAAAATAACGGTCGGCGACGGATCCTGGGGAGTCGCAAATCAAATGACCGCAAGAGAATAGGGGTTGCCGCGTGCTCGAGGGTCGGGGCGTGACAACCCGTCTCAAGATTATGGGAGAAAGCTCGGTCTCCTCTCCAAACCAAATCAGATACACCGTTGAGGACTACTACCGAGAGCTTATTTTACGGAAGGATAGCAAGAATTTATGGCGATTATCGAATAGTGCCTCAGAGTAGCACCAATCAGATGAACTCAATGCTATTGGTTGAGCTCTCTGAAGAAGAAATCAAATCAGCTACTTTCCAAATGGGCGTTGAAAAAGCCTTAGAGCCCGATGGCCTAAATAGCCCATTCTACTAGAAAAATTTGGAAGTCCTAAAGGAAGACATTGTTTTGGAAGTCAATGAATTTTTCAAAACGAGCTATATACTTCCAGAGCTTAACCAAACCAGCCTTGTACTTATCCCGAAAACTCAGAACCCTAAGTCTTTAGACCAGTATTGTCCCATCAGCCTTTGCAATTTCAGGTATAAAATTATCCCCAAAGTGCTAGCCAATAGACTCAAACCTTTGCTCCCCTAGCTTATTGCAAAAGAACAAAGTGCCTTTGTAGGGGGTCGGTGCATTCAAGATAACATTTATATGGTCCAAGAGATCCTACATCAAATTCGAACTAGGAAGAGAATACGCAAATTTCAAGCTGTTCTCAAGCTAGACATGAAGAAAGCCTATGATCGGGTTGAATGAGATTTTGTTGAAGCTTGCCTTGTGAAGATGGGCTTTCATGCAAGGTGGGTAAAGTGGGTTATGCAATATGTCACAATTATCTCTCTAAGTGTCAAGGTAAATGGTGAGCCTCTACCATTCTTTCACCCGTCCCGTGGAATCAGACAAGGGGATCTTCTGTCCCCTTATTTGTTCATTCTAATGGCTAATGTGCTGTCAAAACTCATTGGGAAAGCGCTGGAGGATCGAAGTCTAAAGGGTATCAAGCTGAATAGGTCGTGCCCCACTCTATCCCACCTTTAATTTGTTGATGACTCGATCTTTTTCCTAGATGGAACGGTCTTGGAGTGCCAAAATCTAGCTCTAGTGCTAAACCGATCGCACGGCCTCGGACAAGGTAGATAAACTTGAACAAATCGGGGATCCATTTCAGCTAGGATTACCCCTAATCTTTAATGAGTAACATGGCACAAGTATTGAGGGTGCCCACCCTACCTCATACTGGCAAGTAACATGCCTCGAAGAAACATATGTTTGCAAGGGTTATAGGGAGAGTTAATATGAAGTTGGAAGGATGGAAGGAAAAATTGATTTCCTGAGCAAGCAAGGAAGTTCTCCTAAAGTCAGTGGTCCAAGCTATTCCTCAATACGCCATGTCGGTTTTCGAAATCCGAACATCTATATGCAAGGCTATTGAACAAAAAATTGCAAAGTTCTGGTGGAAAACAAGCAAACAAAGAACCGGCATTCATTGGAAACAGTGGGAGGTGCTTAAGTCTAGAAAGGATGAAGGGGGTCTTGGCTTCTGAGATTTGATGGATTTTAACACAGCCTTACTGGCTAAACAAGCTTGGTGACTAAGTTTAAGTCCGAACTCCCTATGGGGGCACCTATGTAAGGGACTATACTTCCCCCTTCAGGACTTTTGGCATGCAAGGAAACGTTAGAAGAATTCATGAGGATGGCTCAACGTCCTAGTCAGCCAAGACGCCATTTCCCTTGCTATGCGCTGGACTGTTGGGAATGGAACCACCATCAAAACTAGGGAGGACAAGTGGCTCCCAAAGGGACTCCTATATAGACCGGCAAAGCAACACGAATTTCCACTTGTGGTGAACTTCATATCCCCCATAGGAGGAACTTGGCAGCTACCACTACTACAGGACATGTTCGACAACTAGACAGTCTAAGAAATTCTAGCGGTTCCCCTATACCCACAGTCGGGATAGGACTCCCTAATCTGGCCGGGTACACATGCGGGCCACTACACCGTTCAAAGCGGCTACAGCTTCCTTCAACAGTCTAAAGCAGCACAACAATCAACAGCAACCTTATCATCATACAATCCCCCTAGCGGACTATAGAGGAACATTTGGCGCACCCCGCCCCACCAAAATTCGCCACTTTCTATAGATGCTCTACCAAAATGCCCTATTGACCAATTTGGCATAAAATTGTACTTGACCCGCTGTGCCCACTGTGCCAAAAATGCGCCGAGTCTATTGAACACATATGCTTCCAATGCCCCTAGACAGAATTCGTGTGGGGTCAACATAACAACCGAACACAACTCCCTAGCCTTGGCCCCAACAGAATCGAAGACTAGGTCATGCAATTTATGAAGCAGGAGGGTTTACCGGCTGCTACACACGCCACGATGATCTTGTGGGAGATCTGGAAGGTGAGGAACGCGGCAGTCTTCCAGCGCTGGACTCCATGCACAGAAGCGGTGCTGGAGACAGCCTCATCCATGATCCACAACTTCAACGCCTGGACAGACAGAATTAGCAAACCCAGAAACAGTACCAATCAATCTCTCAGATGGAAACCCCCACCAGTACACGCATTCAAGATAAATACAAATGGGTCTTACCTTCCGAGTGACGCTATGGGCTCGACAATGTGGATCTACTGCGATTCTAACCAGCCGGTTGCTGCACGGAGGCATGTGATCGGTCCCAGCGTCCTCCTCTCTGTTGGTTGAGGCGTGGGCTCTATTTGATGCCCTAAGTTTCTGTTCTGCCCGACAGGTTTCTCCCTCAGCTGAGGGTCGCGCATCCCCTCTTCTCCCAAGCGACATCGTCTTGCTGGAAACGGATAGTCAACAACTTACTAAAGACCTCACCAAACAGCAGCAGTCCATGTGGGAGGTGCGGGTCCTAGTCCAGAAATGCAGGAATTTTCTGTCGCATTTGCCTAATACTCAGGTTGTCTTTTCTCCACATGAGACTAATATCACTGTTGATTGGGTTGCAAAAAACCATCGGAGAAACTGTTTACCTTTAAACTAGGTACAATCCCCTCCATCTGTCTCTGGAACTTGCTCTGTACTGATGCCCAAATCTCAGGCCCCCCAGATTTGGGTTGATTTTAATGAAAGCGTTCAATTTCGACCAAAAAAAAAAAAAGAACGAGGGGCAACAAATGCAATCTGAACATTAAGGTCAAAGGAAGCGCATTATTTGCGCAACCTATGGTTTGTTGCCGTGAAACGATCACCACACCACACCAAATGAACGGCAACAAAAACCACATTCCTTCCATTGTTTCAATACAATTGCTAAGTAAAAAGACAAGGACAAAACATGTCAGCGACACCACTAGCAGGACAGAAACTGAGGCTAGTCAGTTGATCTCCAGCTAGTCATTCAAAATCATCGGGCCAATTTGATTGAAAAAGGAAGAACCACAAAGCAAAAGTTTGTGTTCAGACTGCATTTTACTTTCGCAGCTCTGTGGACATTGAGAATGCAAATCTCCTAGCCTCCAAGAAACTAGCTTGAGGTGTACTGTAGCAAGTAAAAAAAAGTGAAGCATATTAATCCTAGGCGAAGAATCATCACAGAAGAGAAATGAGAAGGACATCCTACCAAACACATCGCTCTAGAACATTTTACAGATGATTGATTACAAAGTCTGCTGGTAGGTTACAATAGTAAACATTAGACCTAAAAAACTTACTGCAACTTCTTTTGCAATGACTTCTTGGTACATAATTGTCTCCAATAGGCTTATGTAATATCGTATTCATACCATTTGATGAGCTCTCCTGAACTCAACATGGCGCATCAAGACATTGTGAGAGATTTATCAGGCCGTTGCCAGAACATGGCATGCTCTTTCTTGACATGCATTACTTGCTCTGCAAGTAAATCCATCACCTACACAAAGGTCCAGTAGAGAGACATTTGAGTGATTGGCAGAATCGACCTTACCTAAAGGCCAATGTTTAAATTTTACCTATGAAACATGTGTATAGTTTAATACATGAAAACTGCCCTCGGTAGGACAAACAAAATTACATGATCTAACTAGGACGATGTAGTTATCTTCAAAGACCAGAACCAAAACAATTGCTAGGTAGGACAGGAAGAAAATTCAGGATTTATCTAAGCGGACGTGAACTCAACAACCAACATCATTTTATTTCTTTAAAGAAGATAAGAGATAGATCTTTTTTAATTTTCTGGTTAAGAACATTATATAGACTAAACTTCTGTTTAGAATTAAGAGAATTTGCGATGTTTCAAAATGAGGTGTGCAAAATTGACTTTTCAGGTAACCTTTTGCAAAATTTAAGGCAACAAGAACGAATTAATAGTAGTTAGAGACTGTAATGCTTATGCGCATCACATTAACACAATCCATCTATTAGCAGTAGACATTAAAGGACGCAAAAACCAGTTTTCATACCTTTAATAGATAAAGAGATGCACCATGCTAAGAGATTTTCACTAGGGTAGATGCCACAAGACAGTGACGCATTAACCTTCTCATAAAATTGAAACTGCATTCGACAAAAATAAATTGTTGGGATAGTACCAAGTTGCTGTGGGTGAACATATCTCTTGGCTCGGCCTCTCTTCAGGCCATGCTTTTTCCCGAAAGAACATCACCACAAAATGCTGTGCCGAATCCTTATAGTAAAGCAGAAATCATGGGAAACTGTCAAACAGTTTATTTCTCATCTCTTTGTCTCAATACATTCTCACTTTTCCAAGTGTTTTGGATTGAAGAAACTAAAAATATAGTCCAGACTCTGCTGCCCCGTACAAACCACAATATGAGATGTTCAACTCTGAATCGAACCCCATTGTGGAGAAGTGTGAACCCTTTTCCCAGTCCATAGACCATGATTACGCTAGAAAATACCGGTACAAGAATCACCTGGAAACTGACTAGAGTATGGATTGCATTTCCATGAACTTGGATGGAATCTTTCATATTAGTAGGTGCAGATTTAATTGAAAAAAAAAAAGCAGAATCATGAAGTAAAATCTTCCTATGGACTACATTTTAGTCTCTTTATAGCTTGGACTAGAAATGGATCTGAATTTAGTGTCTGCGGCAATAAATTCTATACATACTTTCTCAGGTCTCTGGACATTGAGAATGCAAATTTCCCAGCCTCCAAAAAGACAAGCTAAAGTAGCACAGTTGCAATCCAAATTAATAAAGTAGAGTTTTGAGAGGTGATATAACTAGTATAAACACCTAGACGGGGGTGAATAGGTGTAGAGAGATTAATCACGCAAATGTATAACTTTTTCGATCAACAAACTGAAATCAAGTAGAGAGAGTTAGAGAAGATTGCAAATACTGTTTATAGTGGTTCGGCTTTTGATACGCCTACTTCTACTCTCCGGGCGACCAGCCAATCGGCTGTACTTCACTATATGATCAACGGTGATTACACACTTTCGAGTGTTTGTACTCGGTGATGATCTGTCTCACTAAGTCACTCTCTTTTTGTAAAACACTGAGATCACTCAAATGCGCACTATGAACAACAATTGAAGAATTGAATCAGCTTTGGAATGATGTTCATCTATTCTACCCCTAAGTCTCAACCTATCATTAAATACTCTCCAAGCCACACTCGACCGTTGGCTCTTTCCTTGAGAGTTTAGTCTTTCCTTTCCTGGACAGACTTTATAAGGCAAGTCTTTTCGACCATTGAGGGTAAATCAGATCCCCTTAGATTCTGTTCGCCCATACAACCAGAATCCGGGCTTCCATAAGTACTTTATTCTTCATTGGAAGTTGCTCGTTAATTGATCCTGTCAATTAGATTAGTACAACAAAATCAATATAAATAAGGTAAGTGAAATATTCTATCGTTGGTGATCTTATCGTGTAGGTTCATCTAAAGTCTGATGGTCTTAAGTTCTGAGTCTGCCTAGATTTTCAGTCTGTTTCGTTCAGACTTAAAATCTCAGTCTGGTACGGTCAGACTTAAAAACTTGGTCTGGATAAGTCTTTCCGTCTGGTAAGGTCAGACTCTTAGACTTTTCATACTTTATCTTCTGCAACAAGCAGACTTTAAAGCCCATGTCATTCTGTGTCATTTTCTGTCACGCCCCGAACCCCGAGCACGCAACAACCCCTTCTCTTGGTCGATTGAAAGCGACGTCCCAGGACTCGTCGATGACCATTCATTTTAATCTTTCGTTATGCGCAAGCGGAAGACGAACCATCCCCACCCAACAAACAATCAATTAATCAATCAGGGATAGAGGGATGAATAACAAGAACAACCATCACTACTCATTTAGACAATTTACTGGATTAATCAACGGAGGATCGTCTATTGAATTACAAGCCCGACAAAAGGGGCCGATCCATCCTCTAAGCTAGGCCAAAAAGAAACTAGGCTAATCCAGCTATACAGAATGAACCCTTGGGTTCAACACCACGGTCACTCGGACCCATCAAACTCGACTCCGTCGGTCGATCACCGGAGAAACGGGGGCGGGATTCTCCACTTTGGGTGTGCCATTCTAGGGGCTTGAAAAATGTTAACCACGACGGGTTGAGATAAAATCTCAGCGAGTTCTTCCCCCTAAGCCCCGGTTAGTACACCAACTCAACCTGGGGTATCTCTCCAGAACCACCCCTCACTCAACTCAACAACAAACAACCAACAACCCGCAAGCAACCAACAGATAGGCAACCAATAAACAATTAATCGGTTTGCATGCAACCTTACCCGGCATGCCATACCCTGCACGTAAAACCTCATACAGCACAAGCAATGCAACCAACAATCAAAAGTCGGTTCGTATGCAACCTTACCCGGTATGCCATACCCTACACGTAAAACCTCATACAATGCAAGCAATGTGACCAACAATCATATAGTCGGTTCGCATGCAACCTTACCCGGTATGCCATACCCTGCACGTGATAAGTCAGCACAATACACGCAATGCACATGGCCGTTAGATGATGCAGTTCATCAATCACATGCGAATCGCACCACAAGCGATCTCACCTGGCCATTGCCATACCCCCGCACGTTATCAATTCATGCGTGCGTGCCATAAATCATGATGTGATCACCTCATGCATAATCGGAACCAGTGATACCATATTTCTCATGCACTCTTGCATCCACACGTGTTCCGATTATTACTGCCCCTCGGGCTACAACCGAACTCCCACCGGTGTCTACTGGCATTGCCCTCCCCCATGAGGCGCGGGTACGTCAAGGGACCCCCGCCCAAGACAGCATTCCCAAAGGAGCATGGGCCCGGCCTCTACCGCGACTCCGCATCCGGCTCACAACTGAGGCGCCACGGCGCTACGGCGCCCTTCCTCCGCAGAAACGCAACCGTGCCCTTCCATACCCTCACTGGGTTTTCGATAAATCGGATATCACCCCCTGAACTTCGGCCGGGGTAGCAGGTTCAATTTAGTAATCACACAAGCATACCATCACAATCCACTTATTATCTTTGAGCATTAGCCAATGCACACTTGCTTGCATATGAAACCTCAAATCCTTTCTCATAAAAGCAATCCATTTCCAATGTCCCTTGGACAAACCATTTTTCCCACATTTCTCATAAAAGCGGTCCATTTTCAGTGTCCCTCGGACAAATCACTTCCTTTCTCATAAAAGCAATCCATTTCAAATGTCCCTCGGACAAACCATTTTTCCCACATTTCTCATAAAAGCGGTCCATTTTCAGTGTCCCTCGGACAAATCACTTCCTTTCTCATAAAGGCGGTCCATTTTCAGTGTCCTTCGGACAAATCATTTTCTTTCTTTTGTGAAAATCACACGATTCAAGCGGATGCTTATGAAATGCTATATCCAATTCACTTCATATGATCAAGGCACATGAAATTATGCACAATTTCACTTCCGGATGAACAGTGCCGTGAACAGTGCATGTGAACAGTAATCATGAACAGTAATCCGTGAATAGTAATCAATGAACAGTAATCCGTGAATAGTAATTTCCGAAATTCAATTAATAATAAATTAAATTCAGAAATTAAACAAAACATTGATTAAACACAATTAATCAATCAATTAAGCTAAAGAAGCTTAATTATCACATAAACCACACATAATCAACATTTAAGCATAATCAAGCATAATTGAGCAAGATTAAGCTAAGCTAATCTTAATCAACTATCTAACCACCTATCTTAGGGCTAATACAACTTAATTAAACACCCTAATCATCCCTTAGCACTAATTAACCCAACCCTAAGCAAGTTTAGGCACTAAATAGGGATTAGGAGCTAAACTCACCCGTTAAGTGGGCCGGCGACACCGGCGCGGCGGCGGCGACGAACCCGACACCCGGGGACTTCTCCCACGACACTTCAAGGCGGTCCCGAGATGGAAATCACAGCAAAAGCTTCTGCTCACACCCCCAACTTCAGAAAATAGCACTTTGCAGAGGAGGACAGGGGCTGACCGGAGTTGAACGGGCTGCCCGGAGCTCCGGCGAGCGGCGGGCCAGCGATCAACGGCACCTGGGGGTCGAGGGGGAACCACTTGTGGCTGGTATGGGCGGTGATTTTGCTGGAATGGGAGAAAAACGGGGGAAAATGGCGGAACAAAGCTGCTGCGGGCGGAACAGTGACGGTCCCGGCAATGCCCGCTTTTGGCCGGAATACGGGACGGCCGGAGGCTCCTTCCGGCGATCGGCCGACGCTATCTGAACGGAAATTCCCTTCCGAACACAACGGCAAGTGCCACGAGACGTGATTCCAACGGGAAGGCCATGAACAACTCGATTTTCGGTGAAAGGTCAGAACCGAAAATTGCAGGAAGGCAAAGGAAGCAAGGGAAGAGAGGGCTGCGATTTTGGAGAAGATGAAGAGGAGAGAGAGAGTGAAGTGAAGGCTGAAGGATAAGCCTTATCCAAGCCATCAAGGCTTGCCCCACTTGCCAAACAATGACCTCATCTTCTCTCTCTTCCTTTTGACTTTTCTTCAAAATATCCAAGGGCATTTTGGTCATTTCCACCTTGCACATTTCCCAATCTGTCCTTGGGCTGAAAATGGAGGACGGGCCTAGGAAATGGGCTTGAAAATGAATAGGAATGGGCTCGGGAATTTATTGGGCTTGAATCGGCTCGATTTTAGACAATGGGCTCGGAAGGGTAAATGGTCGGTTTGGCCCAACGGGCTCACTTGCTTGCCTCGGGCCTTCCATGGTGGCTGTCCCACCTTGGGCGTGAGGCCCACACTGTTCTTGCCCGGCCCATGTCCTCGTAGGCTCGTTTCCTCGGTCCGAAAGTTCCTTTTCCAATTACTCGGCTCAACCGGCACCATCGATTGTCTAAGAAGCATCGTCCAAAAGTCCTTCTCGAACATTCCCGAAAATTCGAAGTCCAATCTTGGATTCTCATGCCTTGTCAATTTCGCCCGAATGCCATTTTGGTACTACTCAGACTGACAGGCGGCTTCGAGGATTCACGCGTAACCGACTCGTGCCAATTCATGTTCAAGACTTCTCGACACATGGATGTCCTTGACTACATGAAATTGCGAAGGATCGATTATTATTTCTAAGTACATGATTATCTAGAATCGACATAGGGCCATTCACGGGTTCGATAACAGTAGACGGAATCACCCGTCATCCCATTATTTCTGTCCGCGAATCGACTTCTAGTCGTCCCTGAAATCGGCCTGCATATCTACAGGATCGTCCTTACGCAAGTCTCACGGTCGAGTCGTTTTCCCAGGTCAATTTCTTTAGTCGCACGAGTTCTGTCCTCATTAGCCTTTCCCCTCAAGGTCAGTATCTCAGGAGTGATCAGTTCCGAGTGAGATCAACCAACAATGCACTGGCGAAATTAATGTTCAGTCCTCCCTCAGAGGGCTCGAATTTCAGGACGTCACAATTCTTCCCTCCTTACAAAAATTTCGTCCTCGAAATTTGCAATCACCAAATCCTCAAAAAGATGGGGGTGCTGATGCTTCATCACTTTCTCACTTTCCCCATGGAGCTCTCTCTGTTCCATGATGTTGCCAAATCACTTTAACTAAGGCGATAGTCTTGTTTCGGAGTACTTGCTCTTTACGGTCCTCTGTTCGTGTCGGCCTCTCCACGTACGACACTCTGTCATCTACGTCCGCTTTCTCAAAATTCAACATATGATTCGGGTCTGGTTCATACTTTCTCAACATGGACACGTGGAAAACATCATGTACTTGAGCAAGTTTCGGTGGCAAGGCAAGACGTACGCTAAAACATGTACCTCGTACTTAACTTTCCTTTCTAGCCAAATCTGGAAGTACCCCTTATCGACGATACTTTCAGAAACACATGATCGCCCACCTTAAACTCCAACGGTCTACGACGCTTATCTGCACAACTCTTCTGACGATTCTGAGCGGTCTTTAGTCCGACTCAGATAGTCTAAACTGCATTCAATAACTGCAAACCGAATTTTGAACCAACGATTCCCAGTTCTCTGACCTCGTTCCATAAACTGAAATTCCACAAACTTGATCATATTACGGCTATACCATTCCGATAAAATCTCATCCTACAAGCACTTTCTTTTTGCACAGTGCATAGTTCAATTCATTTCTGCCCCTTTCGACATCCTAGAAGCCTGCTGGGAGTCGCTCCTTATTCAGGCACTCTAGCCTGGCGACCACTCCCCACCCTCGTCGGATCAGTCGTTATGGGCATCTTCGAACTACACCACTACTAGTCCCTTTTAGACATGCACCATCTCATAGAGGTATTATCCACTTTGGCTTGTCCCATACCAAGCCTCACGGTTTTAACCTCGTCTGAGCACCTCAAAGTGCAAAACTTTCTTCAGCTCATCAATCCATGAGTTCGTTTCCACGGAGTCACTTATTGACACTTAAAATCTGATTAACTGAATTTCTATCGAACCACTATCCGAATTCTACAAACCACCAATTTTTTTTTTCAACATTCCTTTCACGTCCATTTAATAACCAAACCAAGAATTCACCTCAACCACTTAAAAATTAGTGCAAATCAATGTCATTTATCGCACTAAAGGCTTTCGAATACTTCTTCAAATCCTTTCTAATTGATCGGCCGTCTGCAGATGGTACGCCGTACTATACTGCAGTTTCGTTCCCAGAGCCGACTGCAAACTTTTCTAGAAAGTTGCCACAAACTTAGGATCACGGTCAGATGTGATCGTCACTGGAACTCCATGTATGTGTACAATCTGATGTACACACAACTCTGCATACCTATCCAACGTAAAAGTAAGCTGACTTCATCAATTTATCGACTATTACCCAAATCGAGTCATTGCCTTGTTGACTCCTTGGCAATCCCATCACAAATCCATCATAATGTGTTCCCACTTCCACTCGGGAATCTCAACTATGATGAGCTTCCAACAAGACTACTTCTATAAGTTCTGCATCTTTCGGAACGCACAATCATCCTCAAACACTTGAAAGTCTACTTTTCTCTTTGCCTATCCATCTCGCAGGGATCTTAAGAATTTCAGAATCCATCGCTTGGGCACTCTTAATCTTGCTTTGCATCTCGGGTTCTACCTTGAGAGTGGCCATTAGACTAGCAAGTGGGCCAACCTCAATTTTAAAATATGAGTCCTCAACTCCCTCCAAGAGAATCCATTCTCGTACCCTCATCTGTGCAATTATCGACTTTCGACTAAGCGCATTTGCTACTTTATTCGCTTTCCTCGGATGATACAAAATTTCACAATCACAATCCTTAAGAAGTTCCATCCATCATTGTTGAACATGAGGCAAAGATGATCACCGCTAATTCCAAATCATGCATTGGATAGTTAAGCTCGTGAAGCCTTAACTGTCGGGATGCGTATGCAACCACCTTGCCATGTTGCATTAACACTCAGTCTAGTCCTTCATACGACGTGTCACTATAGATCTCGTACCCACTAGGACCAAACGGTATTGTCATAATAAGTGCAGTAGTCAATTTACTCTTGAGCTCTTGGAAACTACGCTTGCACTTGTCCGTCCAATCAAACATCTCCTCTTTCTTTAACAACCTTGACAATGGCATGGCTATCGCAAAGAAACTTCTCCATGAAACATCTGTAACATCCCGCCAATGCCAAGAAACTTCGAATCTAAGTTATCGTCATAGGTCTCGACCAATTCCTGATTGCCTTGATCTTAGTCGGGTCAACGACAATCCCTTCACCTGAAATTACATGCCCTAAAAATGCCACGCGAGATAGCCAAAACTCGCACTTGCTAACTTAGCATAAAGTTCATGCTTCCTCAGGGTCTGCAGTACTGATCTCAAGTATTTCTCATGATCCTCGGGACTCCGCAAGTACACCAGAATATCGTCAATGAACACAATCATCAATCCTTGGCAACGGATACTTCGTCACTTGATTAAGCTGCCGATAATCAATGCAAAATCTCAACGAATTGTCCTTTTTTCTTACAAACAGTATCGGTGCTCCTCAAAAGAGACGCTCATCCTATTGCGTCTGCACCTTCAGTTCTTTCAATTCTGACAAGGCCATCCTATAAAGCGCCTTGGAAATCAGTTCAATCCCAGGGGCCAACTCAATCACAAACTCAATTTCTCTCTTCTAAGGCAATCCCGGCAATTCTTCGGAAACCCGTCCATGTACTATTGTATTATTGCAATATCCTCCACATTTGATCCTTCTACCAGCGTATTTGCCACCAATGCCAAATACTCTTGACACCTAGATTCCCACAACCAAGTCACCTCAAGTGACGAAATCAGAAGAACGGAGGGTTCTCCTCGATTTCCCACACACTCAAAACGGCCACCCACTACTGGGTTAAACTGAATTGTCTTTCCATGACAATCCACCATATGCAATGGCTTCCTCGCGATCTAGTTTCGAGCGGTCGGCTTTCTCACATAATTCTTTCTGTCAGGTGGAATGAGATTCATTTTCCCCATCATCGGTCCCTTCCCGAACCGACGATTGTCTCTATTAGGCACGAACCGCGAGCCAGATGCGGTCGCCCTCTCGATCATATTCTTCTCTATCATTTAGGCCATTTCGTACATCTCATCAAAGCACTTTAAGTTCAAGGGCATTAGCTGGGCTTTCAATTCTAACTTCAAGCCATCTCTGAAACATCTCGCCCTATCCAAAGGTCCTCCACAAACCTCGACGCATACCTCCACAAACCTCGACGCATACTTGGCCAACTCGGCGAACTTCGCCTCATACTAATCCATTGACATCCGATTCTGACGAAATTGTTGGAACTCTGCCATCCTTGACTCTCTCACACTATCCAATAAGCACTTCCCATTGAAAGCTTCAAGAAAGGCACCTCAAATCCGAGCCGTGCCTTCAGGGAACACTCCTCTTTGAGAGGCTTCCCACTCAATAATAGCATTACCTTGAAGCTGATGAGCTGCCAAAAGCACTCTGTCTGACTCTGAACACCCCAGCACTGAAACAGTCCTCTCACTATCCCTTATCCAAACGGTCGCAGCTTCAGGGTCGCCCACGCCACTGACCTCGGTGGCTTCAGTCTCAGGAACTACTCTACCAGTCTAGGTATCGATCTCTCACAGACCTCTCCTCTCACTAGGGGAACCATAAGGACCACAGCAAAAGTACTCAGCTTGCTGTCCTATCAAGGTCTCTAGCGTCAGCAGGATCCCATCTAACCTAGGATCTGCCTGCACGCTACCTCTAGCACTGGTCTGACCAGACGCTGCCCTACACCTAAGGGCTCTCTCTGTTCAGGATTGCTCATCACTCTGGACTATGAGCAATTCGCCACCACACAAAGCCACACAAGGCTACAAAAACAATCACAGGCACATAATATAAAAGTCATCCCTATCTCACTATCCCAAAAATCCCACGCACCTTATCACTCCAAGTCTCAACCTCGCTCTGATACCAAAACCGACGGGGGATGTCACGCCCGAACCCCGAGCACGCGACAACCTCTTTCCTTGGTCAATAGAAAGCGACGTCTCAGGACTCGTCGATGACCATTCATTTTATCTTTCGTTATGCGCAAGCAGAAGACGAACTATCCCCAGTCCAACAAACAATCAAACAATCAATCAGGGATAGAGGGATGAATAACAAGAACAACCATCACTACTCATTTAGACAATTTACTTGGATTAATCAACGGAGGATCGTCTTTTGAATTACAAGCCCGACAAAAGGGGCCGATCCATCCTCTAAGCTAGGCCAAAAAGAAACTAGGCTAATCCAGCTATACGTAATGAACCCTCGGGTTCAACACCACGGTCACTCGGACCCATCAAACTCGACTCCGTCGAGTCGATCACTAGGAGAAACGGGGGCGGGATTCTCCACCGCGGGTGCGCCATTCTAGGGGCCTGAAAAATGTTAACCACGACGGGTTGAGATAAAATCTCAGCGAGTTCTTCCCCCTAAGCCCCGGTTAGTACACCAACTCAACCTGGGGTATCTCTCCGTAACCACCCCTCACTCAACCCAACAACAAACAACCAACAACCCGCAAGCAACCAACGAGATAGGGGCAACCAATAAACAATTAATCGGTTCGCATGCAACCTTACCCGGCATGCCATACCCTGCACGTAAAACCTCATACAGCACAAGCAATGCAACCAACAATCAAAAGTCGGTTCGCATGCAACCTTACCCGGTATGCCATACCCTACACGAAAAACCTCATACAATGCAAGCAATGCGACCAACAATCATATAGTCGGTTCGCATGCAACCTTACCCGGTATCCCATACCCTGCACGTGATAAGTCAGCACAATACACGCAATGCATATGGCCGTTAGATGATGCAGTTCATCAATCACATGCGAATCGCACCACAAGCGATCTCACCTGGCCATTGCCATACCCTGCACGTTATCAATTCATGCGTGCGTGCCATAAATCATGATGTGATCACCTCATGCATAATCGGAACCAATGATACCATATTTCTCATGCACTCTTGCATCCACACGTGTTCCGATTATTACTGCCCCCTCGGGCTACAACCGAACTCCCGCCGGTGTCTACCGGCATAGCCGTGCATCGCCCTCCCCCATGAGGCGCGGCTACGTCAAGGGACCCCCGCCCAAGACGGCATTCCCGAAGGAGCATGGGCCCGGCCTCTACCGCGACTCCGCATCCGGCTCACAACTGAGGCGCCACGGCGCTACGGCACCCTTCCTCCGCAGAGACGCAACCGTGCCCTTCCGTGCCCTCGCCGGGTTTCCGATAAATCGGACTATCACCCCCCGAACTTCGGCCGGGGCGGCGGGTTCAACTTAGTGATCACGCAAGCATACCATCACAATCCACTTATTATCTTTGAGCATTAGCCAATGCACACTTGCTTGCATATGAAACCTCAAATCCTTTCTCATAAAAGCAATCCATTTCCAATGTCCCTCGGACAAACCATTTTTCCCACATTTCTCATAAAAGCGGTCCATTTTCAGTGTCCCTCGGACAAATCACTTCCTTTCTCATAAAAGCAATCCATTTCAAATGTCCCTCGGACAAACCATTTTTCCCACATTTCTCATAAAAGCGGTCCATTTTCAGTGTCCCTCGGACAAATCACTTCCTTTCTCATAAAAGCGGTCCATTTTCAGTGTCCCTCAGACAAATCATTTTCTTTCTTTTGTGAAAATCACACGATTCAAGCGGATGCTTATGAAATGCTATATCCAATTCACTTCATATGATCAAGGCACATGAAATTATGCACAATTTCACTTCCGGATGAACAGTGCCGTGAACAGTGCATGTGTAACATCCTGAAAATCGACCCCATTTTCGGATTTTATAAAAGGGCAATATTAGTCGAAGGCCTAGTCAGTACAAATTTTCCGAACTGTGTGTTCGTGGGATAATGGATTACAGAGAGGCGTCGATAGGAAATGATTCGCGTACGACTCGCAATTTCGATCAAGAACGAACCCTTCGACCATGAGGACTGGCGGGAACGGTACCCTCTAAGTACTAGACTATTAAGGAAACGGAAATAAATCGATTCGGCAGAAGTACGAAGTCGATCTGCGGGTGATTTCCGCATGACTTCGATACGAACTACGAACGACGGTAAACCGAATCCTTTTCATCTGGTACTCGGGATTATCAATTGAGCCCCGGGATCACACGACAATCGAGGGACGTCCCGACTCGAGAATTGGCGTAAACGTGGTTCAAAGAATGGTTGGCCATGGGTCAAATGTGAGGAAAGTCCAAAAAGGGCGCCCGATAATCCAAATTGTACTACGGTCGCAATCGACTCAATTTGGCTCCGATTTTTAATCCGATTTTGGGAATCGACTTCTCAGTGATATCAAGACTAAATATTTGGACGTCGCCTCATTTATTTTGGGATTTTCCGTTGGACACGGAAGAGTCGGAAAAAGGAAAAATTGGACCGGGTTTCGGGCCGCGGGTGGCCGGCCCAAGACCGGCGGCCCAATGGGCCTTGCACCCATTTAGCCCAGCCCAAGAGGGGCCCAAGTTGGCCCAAGTTCCCCTCCATTTCCAGCCCATGGGCTTCTCTCTTTTGGCCTTTTGCTTTTGTGCCCAAGTGGGCTTTGTTTATGCTTTGTTTGTGCTTGTTTTTGATTGGCTCTTCAACAAGTGGCAAGCCCACTTGCCTTGGCCTTATCCAAGCCTTCAGCAGCCTCTTCTCTCTCCTCTTTCTCCCCCAAAATTCGTGCACCAGCCAGCCCTCACTTTCTCTCCCTTTTTCTCTTCCTTTTCTCTTCCATTTTTGCTGTTTCTTGCTGCCTTTACTGTTTTCCAGCCGGAAAACAGCCTTGCCGCCATCACCGGAGCCGCCGCCACCACCCAAAGTGTAGTCTTGGAAGTTAGGAAGCCAGCCGCACACCCCGGTCACCCCTGGTCGCCCCGAACCGCCCGTTTCGGCCTTTTCCGCACTGCTGGTCAGTTCCGCGTGAACAGTAACCAGCAAGGTTTTTGGCCCGTTTCGGCCACCGTTTGTCATCCGTTGCCATCCCCGAGCTTACCCCTCGTAGCCCTTGTTCCCCTCTACGCGCCGGTGTCGCCGGATTTCCGATCCAAGTAAGTTAACTTCCTAATCCTTGTTTAGGGGTTAATCTTGCTTAGGGGTTAATTAGTTTAATTTTTGTGCTTGGTTAATTATGGGTTAGTTTGTTAATGGTGGCTGAGTTAATTAAGCTGACTAGGGTTAGATTAATTGACTAGAGTTAGTTTTAAAAGTAACTAGGGTTAATAAATAAAGTAACCATAGTTAGTTTTAAAAGTAACCAAGGTTAGAATTTAACTATGGTTAGGTTAATTTGACCATGGTTAGGTTAATTTAGTAACCATGGTTAAGTTTAATATTATTTTATTAATTTCGGATTAATTACTTACTGTTCATGATTACTGTTCATGATTACTGTTCATAGATTACTGTTCACGAATTCATGTTCACGGCACTTTGTTCATGCGAGAACCTAATTTTTGGTTTATTTTGATGTGTTCTTGATTGTTATACTTTCTTGAAGTGCCGATTGTTAATTATATGCATGAATAATGATGAAATGCATGATCGAAGACCGAGTGGAAGTGAAGGTGTTTGATTTATTGAGTTATTCCCGAGAATTAGGGAATGTACGTGATTGTTGATTGGTGGAATTTTGAGGATTTAGTCTAGTATTGGAGAATACGATACTTACGTGGGTGTCATATAAAGGATTTGACTAAGTGGTAAGACAACAAGGACGAGTAGTTGTTTATGCGTCACAACGATTGAGGGCTTGTGAAGTTCAAAGTGAGCTCATAAAAATTTGGTGGATCAAATTTCAAGTGTTGACGAGTGGTCACATTGGAAACGAGCTCATGAGTTGACGAGCTGGAGAAAGTTTTGTACTTTGAGGTGCTCAGATGAGGTTAAAACCGTGAGGCTTGGTATGGGACAGGCCAAAGCGGATAATACCTCTATGAGATAAAGCATGTTTAAAAGGGACTTTTGTTAGAAGTGGTGCGGTTCGTAGATGCCCACGACGACTGATCCGACGAGGGCGGGGAGTGGTCGCCGGGGCCAGAGTGCCGAGCAAGGAGCGACTCTGGCTTGAGTCGCTTCTAGGATGTCGAAAGGGGCATAAATGAACTGAACTACGTTTACAAAAAGAAATGCTTGTGGGATAAAATTTATTCGAGTGATATAGCCCGTGAAGTATGGTCAAGTTTGTGGAACTCCGGAGCATTGGAATAACATCGTGAAAGGATGATCTTTGGTCCGAGATTGTTGGCAATCGCTGTGGTTAAGATGTCGCATGCTCTAACGTCGAAAAGCGATGAGACTAAGATTGTTTGATTATTAAGTTCGGTGTTGCGTTTCCCTTAAGGTATGTCATCTTTGGTCGCTTGTGATTGCACCTGTTTATTAAACTGTCTATGCTTTTGTCTTTCTCTCGAGGTGGTATTGCACGATTGCTGTATTAGGTTGTATGTTAAACTCCCGAGGCGAGCGAAGTTCCTAACCGGGGCTTAGGACTTTAACTTGCTGAGTTTATCTCAACCCGTCGTGGTTAACATTTTCAGCCCTAGATGATGCAAAGACTCCGAGGATCGAAGAGAGCGATTCCTCTGAGGCCAGCGAGTAGGCACTTGTGCAGTGTTAGGTTAGCCAGGCCGGTCTCTTTTTGAGTAGGCCTTAGCTTGTCGCCTATAGTAAGGCGTGTATGTATTTACTGGTGTGCCGGCTAACCTTCAGATATATAAAATGGTGTTTGTCTTTCCTCTCGCCGCTTTGTTGCTATCCCCGTTGTTTGGTTTGGGAGTTGTTCGTTTCCGCATGTGCTTAATTACAAGATAAAATGAATTGGTCGACGACGCACACAGGGACGTCGTATTTTAAGACCTCAAGTGAAATGGGGTTGCCGCGAGCTCGAGAGTCGGGCGTGACAACCCCGTCGATTTTGGTATCGAGCCTGGTTGGGCTGATGGAGTGATAAGGTGCGATGAGTCTTGCGTTGGTGCGTGGGGATAGTTAGTAGGAAAGACAATTTCTTTGCTTGCATGTGATTGACTACAGGATCCTTCGTGGTCCTTTGTTGTAAGATTGTCTCATTTTGTAATTCCGTGTGGAGGGAATTGGAACGCAGGCTAGGAGAGTCCTGCAAAATGAGCAGTCCGGATTAGAGTACCCCTGGTTTGAGGATCCCAAGTCAGGGTTAGAGGAGGAGGACGGTGCAAGTAAGGAGTTTAATCTGACTGGAGCTAGTAGTTTTCAGTTTGTAGGGAGCCGAGGAGGGTCCTCAATTCCCTTGATTTCTTCTTTGGAAGCAACCAAGTTGTTGGGATCAGGATGTTGGGGTTATTTGGCATCTGTGAGTGATACATCGAATGAGGGACCGAACCTGGAGGACATCGTGGTAGTACGAGACTATCCTGATGTCTTTCCAAAGGAATTACCGGGACTACCCCCGGCTAGAGAGATAAAGTTCGTAATCGAGTTGGCTCCTAGGACGGAACCAATCTCGAAAGCGCCGTATAGGATGGCATTGTCAGAATTGAAGGAATTGAAGGTGCAGATGCATGAATTTTTGGATAAGGGTTTTATTTGCCTAAGTATATCGTTTTGGGAAGCGCCAGTCTTGTTTATTAAGAAAAAGGAAGTGGCAGAGTTTGCATCTTATATGGTTAATCATTGGCTTAGGAAAAAGCTGATGATAGGAGGAATGGTTTTAGGGAAGATCAGTGTATAATTGGAATGCCAGGTGTTGGATTCGAAGGCTGTGACTATTGGTACAAATTCTAGTGTGATCATGTTGCTTATGCATTAATTGGGTTTTTAAGCTACGCATTTGTGTATAGCAGAACACTTCGTTAAGTTGGTGAAGGTTAAGACCAAAACTGTTAGAAGCGGTTCTTAGTATTTCAGACCTAGTTAAAGGATCGTACAATGTTATGGCATAACATCCTACCGCATGTTCAGATTGTACGATGGTCATTGGCGATCAAAAGGAATTGATCGATTTGATTGTGTTAGAAATGTACGATTTCGATGTAATCGTTGGAATGGATTGGCTTACTAAGTATCGAGTTACAATGGATTGCTATTGGAAGGCAATCCAGTTTAAAACATTAAGTGGGGTTCGTTTCGAGTTTATTGGAATCAAGGAGGACTCTCGATCCCTTTGAATTCGTCATTGGAAGTAACTCATTTATTGGATGAAGGTTCCTAAGGTTATAGGACGATTGTGGCTAATTTGTTAGTTGAGGAATTAAGGATGGATCGTTGCACTTTTGCATCAATTAGTGGCAGTTTAACCAAGGGACGGTCATGAACAAGTATCCATTACCAAGCATGGATGATTTGATTGACCCACTTCAAGGAGCTTCGATATGTTCCAAGATAGACTCAAGGACGGGCTATCAGTAGTTGAGGAATTAAGAAGAAGGATAAACTGAAGATGACATATTGTGTGCGATGTGATCGCTACAAAATTACCGTACTGTCGTTTGGATTAACTAATGTGCTAGTTACTTTTATGGATTTGATGGATTGACTGATTAAGGCATATTTGGATTGATTCTTAATTGTGTTCGTGAGCGATATATTTGGATATTCGAGGAATTCAGAGGAACACGAACAGCACTTGATGATAGTGCTATAAACTATTGGAGAGCATAAACAGTATGCCAAGTTTAATACCTGCGAGTTTGGGTTTACTCGCATTGTTTGTTGGCCATATGATTTTGGACGAGAGAATTTATGCGGATCCATCAAGATTAAGGCAGTGATGAATTGGCCAAGACTTATGACAGTGACAGAGGTTCGAAGTTTTCTAAGTCGGGCAGATTATTACAAATGATTCGTAGAAAGGTTCTCTACGATAGCTATGCCTTTGATACGAAGGTTAATGAAGGACGTAAGAATTTGAGTGGACGGATAAGTGCGAGCGTAGTTTCCAAGAGCTTAAGCATAAGCTGACTGGATGTTTCAAGAATGGATTCTGTTGGAGGGAATCCGTGATTCAAAATTCAGGCTCAAGGTATGTCATCTTTCAAGTTTAATGGCTACCCTTAGGATCGAACCTGAAATTCAAGCCAAGATTAAAGCAATATAACCTTTGGACGCTGAGGTCCAAAAGATTCTACAAATGGACGCGACCAAGAGAAAGTTGAATTTTCAGGTATCCGAGGATGGGATCTTGAAATTCCGTGGACGGTTATGTGTACCAAGCAACATCGAAATTAAGGAGAGGTTGTTATCCAAAGCGTATCGTAGCGACTATAGTGTGCATCCAGGCAAAGACAAAGATGTATCGAATGCAATACGTATTATTAGTGGAACGGTATGAAAATCGACATCGCCAAGCATGTGATGAAGTGTTTAACTTGCCAACAAGTGAAAGCGTAGCATTGCAAGCCAGAAGGGTTGTTGCAACCTTTTGAAATCCTTGAATGGAAATGGGAGCACATCACGATGGACTTCGTGATGGGATTACCAAGAAGTCAGCGGGGTAATGATGCGATTTGGGTTATAGTGGACCGATTGACGAAGTCGGCGAGCAGAAAATTACAGGGCCAGAGTTAGTGCAGCAATCTTTAGACGCCGTCAAGATGATTTGAGAAAGGTTAAAGACAGCTCATAGTAGACAGAAGAGTTATGGGGACAGACGACGTAGGCCATTGGAATTTCAAGTGGGCGATCATGTGTTCCTTAAACTATTGTCGATGTAAGGTACATCGCGATTTCGAAAGAAAGGAAAATTGAGCCCAAGGTACGTCGGACCGTTCGAGATTCTAGAAAGGATTGGGAATTTAGCCTATCGTCTGGCGCTACCGCCTCGATTTGCTCAAGTGCATGACGTATTCCGCGTGTCGATGTTAAGGAAATACGAGCTGGACCTGACTCACGTGTTGAATTTTGAGGAGATAGAGGTGGACGACAGGGTGTCGTATGTGGAGAGACCGATTCAGATTGAGGACCGAAAAGAACAAGTGCTGAGAAACAAGATAGTCTCTTTGGTCAAAGTCAGTTGGCAGTGTCATGGTACGGAGGGAGCTACGTGGGAAAGCGAAGAAGTCATGAGGCGTCGCACCCTATCTTTTTGAGGATTAGAGTATCGGTTCAAATTTCGAGGACGAAATTTCTATAAGAGGGGAAGAGTTGTAACATCCTGAAAATCGACCCCATTTTCGGATTTTATAAAAGGGCAATATTAGTCGAAGGCCTAGTCAGTACAAATTTTCCGAACTGTGTGTTCGTGGGATAATGGATTACAGAGAGGCGTCGATAGGAAATGATTCGCGTACGACTCGCAATTTCGATCAAGAACGAACCCTTCGACCATGAGGACCTGGGCGGGAACGGTACCCTCTAAGTACTAGACTATTAAGGAAACGGAAATAAATCGATTCGGCAGAAGTACGAAGTCGATCTGCGGGTGATTTCCGCATGACTTCGATACGAACTACGAACGACGGTAAACCGAATCCTTTTCATCTGGTACTCGGGATTATCAATTGAGCCCCCGGGATCACACGACAATCGAGGGACGTCCCTGACTCGAGAATTGGCGTAAACGTGGTTCAAAGAATGGTTGGCCATGGGTCAAATGTGAGGAAAGTCCAAAAAGGGCGCCCGATAATCCAAATTGTACTACGGTCGCAATCGACTCAATTTGGCTCCGATTTTTAATCCGATTTTGGGAATCGACTTCTCAGTGATATCAAGACTAAATATTTGGACGTCGCCTCATTTATTTTGGGATTTTCCGTTGGACACGGAAGAGTCGGAAAAAGGAAAAATTGGACCGGGTTTCGGGCCCGCGGGTGGGCCGGCCCAAGACCGGCGGCCCAATGGGCCTTGCACCCATTTAGCCCAGCCCAAGAGGGGCCCAAGTTGGCCCAAGTTCCCCTCCATTTCCAGCCCATGGGCTTCTCTCTTTTGGCCTTTTGCTTTTGTGCCCAAGTGGGCTTTGTTTATGCTTTGTTTGTGCTTGTTTTTTTGATTGGCTCTTCAACAAGTGGCAAGCCCACTTGCCTTGGCCTTATCCAAGCCTTCAGCAGCCTCTTCTCTCTCCTCTTTCTCCCCCAAAATTCGTGCACCAGCCAGCCCTCACTTTCTCTCCCTTTTTCTCTTCCTTTTCTCTTCCATTTTTGCTGTTTCTTGCTGCCTTTACTGTTTTCCAGCCGGAAAACAGCCTTGCCGCCATCACCGGAGCCGCCGCCACCACCCAAAGTGTAGTCTTGGAAGTTAGGAAGCCAGCCGCACACCCCCGGTCACCCCTAGTCGCCCCGAACCGCCCGTTTCGGCCTTTTCCGCACTGCTGGTCAGTCCCGCGTGAACAGTAACCAGCAAGGTTTTTGGCCCGTTTCGGCCACCGTTTGTCATCCGTTGCCATCCCCGAGCTTACCCCTCGTAGCCCTTGTTCCCCTCTACGCGCCGGTGTCGCCGGATTTCCGATCCAAGTAAGTTAACTTCCTAATCCTTGTTTAGGGGTTAATCTTGCTTAGGGGTTAATTAGTTTAATTTTTGTGCTTGGTTAATTATGGGTTAGTTTGTTAATGGTGGCTGAGTTAATTAAGCTGACTAGGGTTAGATTAATTGACTAGAGTTAGTTTTAAAAGTAACTAGGGTTAATAAATAAAGTAACCATAGTTAGTTTTAAAAGTAACCAAGGTTAGAATTTAACTATGGTTAGGTTAATTTGACCATGGTTAGGTTAATTTAGTAACCATGGTTAAGTTTAATATTATTTTATTAATTTCGGATTAATTACTGTTCATGATTACTGTTCATGATTACTGTTCACGGATTACTGTTCACGGCACTGTTCATGCAGAACCTAATTTTTGGTTTATTTTGATGTGTTCTTGATTGTTATACTTTCTTGAAGTGCCGATTGTTAATTATATGCATGAATAATGATGAAATGCATGATCGAAGACCGAGTGGAAGTGAAGGTGTTTGATTTATTGAGTTATTCCCGAGAATTAGGGAATGTACGTGATTGTTGATTGGTGGAATTTTGAGGATTTAGTCTAGTATTGGAGAATACGATACTTACAGTGAGGTGTCATATAAAGGATTTGACTAAGTGGTAAGACAACAAGGACGAGTAGTTGTTTACGCGTCACAACGATTGAGGGCTTGTGAAGTTCGAAATGTGAGCTCATAAAAATTTGGTGGATCAAATTTCAAGTGTTGACGAGTGGTCCTGTGGAAACGAGCTCATGAGTTGACGAGCTGGAGAAAGTTTTGTACTTTGAGGTGCTCAGATGAGGTTAAAACCGTGAGGCTTGGTATGGGACAGGCCAAAGCGGATAATACCTCTATGAGATAAAGCATGTTTAAAAGGGACTTTTGTTAGAAGTGGTGCAGTTCGTAGATGCCCATGACGACGATCCGATGAGGGCGGGGAGTGGACGCCGGGGCCGGAGTGCCTGAGCAAGGAGCGACTCCTGGCAGGCTTCTAGGATGTCGAAAGGGGCATAAATGAACTGAACTACAGACTGACAAAAAGAGAATGCTTGTGGGATAAAATTTATTCGAGTGATATAGCGAAGTATGGTCAAGTTTGTGGAACTCCGCCTATTGGAATAACATCGAGAAAGGATGATCTTTGGTCCGAGAGATTGTTGGCAATCGGTGGATGTGGTTAAGATGTCGTGCAGGCTAACGTCGAAAAGCGATACGAGACAAGACTAAGATTGTTTGATTATTAAGTTCAGTGTTGCGTTTCCCTTAAGGTATGTCATCTTTGGTCGCTTGTGATTGCACCTGTTTATTAAACTGTCTTCTGCTGTCTTTCTCTCTGAGGTGGTATTGCACTGATTGCTGTATTAGGTTGTATGTTAAACTCCCGAGGCGAGCGAAGTTCCTAACCGGGGCTTAGGACTTTAACTTGCTGAGTTTATCTCAACCCGTCGTGGTTAACATTTTCAGGCCCTAGATGATGCAGTACCCGAGGATCGAAGAGAGCGATTCCTCTGAGGCCAGCGAGTAAGCACTTGTGCAGTGTTAGGTTAGCCAGACCGGTCTCTTTTTGAGTAGGCCTTAGCTTGTCGCCTATAGTAAGGCGTGTATGTATTTACTGGTGTGCCGGCTAACCTTCAGATATATAAAATGGTGTTTGTCTTTCCTCTGCGCTTTGTTGTTGCTATCCCCGTTGTTTGGTTTGGGAGTTGTTCGTTTCCGCATGTGCTTAATTACAAGATAAAATGAATTGGTCGACGACAGTACCTGGGACGTCGTATTTTAAGACCTCAAGTGAAATGGGGTTGCCGCGAGCTCGAGAGTCGGGGCGTGACAGCATGTGAACAGTAATCATGAACAGTAATCCGTGAATAGTAATCAATGAACAAGAATCCGTGAATAGTAATTTCCGAAATTCAATTAATAATAAATTAAATTCAGAAATTAAACAAAACATTGATTAAACACAATTAATCAATCAATTAAGCTAAAGAAGCTTAATTATCACATAAACCACACATAATCAACATTTAAGCATAATCAAGCATAATTGAGCAAGATTAAGCTAAGCTAATCTTAATCAACTATCTAACCACCTATCTTAGGGCTAATACAACTTAATTAAACACCCTAATCATCCCTTAGCACTAATTAACCCAACCCTAAGCAAGTTTAGGCACTAAATAGGGATTAGGAGCTAAACTCACCCGTTAAGCGGGCCGGCGACACCGGCGCGGCGCGGCGACGAACCCGACACCCGGGGACTTCTCCCACGACACTCCAAGGCGGTCCCGAGATGGAAATCACAGCAAAAGCTTCTGCTCACACCCCCAACTTCGAAAAAACAAAGACCAGGAGGAGGACGGGGGGCCGACCGGAGTTGAACGGGTTGCCCTGAGCTCCGGCGAGCGGCGGGCCAGCGATCAACGGCACTGGGGTCGAGGGGGAACCACTTGTGGCTGGTATGGGCGGTGATTTGGCTGGAATGGGAGAAAAACGGGGGAAAAAGGCGGAACAAAGCTGCTGCAGGCGGAACAGTGACGGTCCGGCAACAGCCAGCTTTTGGCCGGAATACGGGACGGTCGGAGGCTCCTTCCGGCGATCGGCCGACGCTATCTGAACGGAAATTCCCTTCCGAACACAACGGCAAGTGCCACGAGACGTGATTCCAACGGGAAGGCCATGAACAACTCGATTTTCGGTGAAAAGTCAGAACCGAAAATTGCAGGAAGGCAAAGGAAGCAAGGGAAGAGAGAGCTGCGATTTTGGAGAAGATGAAGAGGAGAGAGAGAGTGAAGTGAAGGCTGAAGGATAAGCCTTATCCAAGCCATCAAGGCTTGCCCCACTTGCCAAACAATGACCTCATCTTCTCTCTCTTCCTTTTGACTTTTCTTCAAAATATCCAAGGGCATTTTGGTCATTTCCACCTTGCATATTTCCCAATCTGTCCTTGGGCTGAAAATGGAGGACGGGCCTAGGAAATGGGCTTGAAAATGAATAGGAATGGGCTCGGGAATTTATTGGGCTTGAATCGGCTCGGTTTTAGACAATGGGCTCAGAAGGGTAAATGGTCGGTTTGGCCCAACGGGCTCACTTGCTTGCCTCGGGCCTTCCATGGTGGCTGTCCCACCTTGGGCGTGAGGCCCACACTGTTCTTGCCCGGCCCATGTCCTCGTAGGCTCGTTTCCTCGGTCCGAAAGTTCCTTTTCCAATTACTCGGCTCAACCGGCAGTGTCGATTGTCTAAGAAGCATCGTCCAAAAGTCCTTCTCGAACATTCCCGAAAATTCGAAGTCCAATCTTGGATTCTCATGCCTTGTCAATTTCGCCCGAATGCCATTTTGGTACTACTCAGACTGACAGGCGGCTTCGAGGATTCACGCGTAACCGACTCGTGCCAATTCACGTTCAAGACTTCTCGACACATGGACGTCCTTGACTACATGAAATTGCAAAGGATCGATTATTATTTCTAAGTACATGATTATCAAGAATCGACATAGGGCCATTCACGCGTTCGATAACAGTAGACGGAATCACCCGTCATCCCATTATTTCTGTCCGCGAATCGACTTCTAGTCGTCCCTGAAATCGGCCTGCATATCTACAGGATCGTCCTTACGCAAGTCTCACGGTCGAGTCGTTTTCCCAAGTCAAGTTCTTTAGTCGCACGAGTTCTGTCCTTATTAGCCTTTCCCCTCAAGGTCGCATCTCGGGAGTGATCGCCCGAGTGAGATCAACCAACAATGCACTGGCGAAATTAACGTTCAGTCCTCCCTCAGAGGGCTCGAATTTCAGGACGTCACATTTTCCTTCAAGAGATTGATATAAATATCATTCATAAGATGTTTTGTTAGCATCAAAACTAGGAGTTTTCTCAACAATAGGATCAGAAAAAAAAAAAAAAGAATTAGCAAAGGGGAGAGATGAGAAGGAAATAGATACCTAGAACATTGCTTAAGAACATTTCGCACATGATTGATTACAGATTCAGCTCATTAGTTGCAAAAGTATGCACTAGACCTAACAAACTGATACTGCAACGTCTTTTACACTAACTATTAATGGCCATAAGATGACAGGTCTCAACTTCATATCGAGCTGCTGGTCACAGTCACACGACAAGTCATGGGATGGCCTCAGAGTCATACTTCTCAACTGCATCGGAATCCTTTGGCTGGTAAGGTATCCCATCAAACAAATTCTGGAAGTTTCGCCAGAAGTCATCTCACCAATATCCTGTCTTCGGCAACCACACTGGATTTTCTTCTTTCACCATTTTCCTTGTCTGTGAGGGAGAAAAGGAGTTTTTCTTTACCAATATCCTTTCTTTTGCAACCACTTGATTTTCTTCTCTCAACATTTTCCTTGTCCATCAGGGAGAAAACCAGCTTATACAATGTATTTTTCTTGATCTGTTAGCAGTACTTGTCGCATTCCACATTTCCTTAATGATTAGATGGTAAGTGTAGACCACCCTCTCCTGGCCAATTCTGAATGCGTGGCTGATTGCTTGTCTCTTGACAAAGGATTCCAAACCATGTCAAGCAAGACAACTCTCAATGCTCTGACTGGACTTATGCCCTCAAAGCAAGCCTTAGTTGAGGCTAACATTACTCTCGCTTGGCTCTGTCAGTTGTATCAAACACTGACATTCCTTCATATGAAGGCTCCCATGCATGTGTAGAATCTCTTTTCCTTTGGAGGACTACTGGAAAGTTGATTTGAGCTGGTCACTGAGCAAGAACAATGGCTCCTTGTATTGGCTGAAAACAAGAACCTTCTCGCCAAGTGCTTCTCTTAGATGGATTAACTCCACTAGGAAACTTGTCCTTACCCCGGCCTCTGTGTTAGTCTTCAGATCTTCAAGCTTCTGATGCTCATGGCTGATTGCAGCTTAGGACCAGAGAATGGTGAATGCAGGCCAAAGACTGCTTGAACTCTGTACTCCAGCCAGCAGATCTTTGAAAGTTCTCAACAATCTTTTTTTGCCTATCACCTGGGTATAACATCGCTATGCACTCTATTATAACAGGAAGATTTTCTCTAAGAATGCTTCCTTTGCAAACATGAATGAACAGAGTCATGATAGACTGGACAGTCGCAATTGCATCACCAGCCACTTTGTCATGTGGCGGAACAAGGGAATTGAAATCATCAGTTTTACTTCTTTTTCTCTGTGTTCTACTTGCCTGGCAGAATTTCTTGAGACTTAGGGGGAGTGCGTTGCTGTTGTGGGTCTCACTAAGTGCAAGGTGTTATAGAGCTCTAGAAAGTGATTTTGAAATGGGGTGCCCAGGAGGATGATCCTCTTCTCAGTCTGTAATTTCAGCAGATTCCAAATGCTGCTCCTTTGGTTATGCAGCGTGCGCCGTTCATCAAGAATAACTACACACAGCAAATCAAGAACGATCCTTTTCATCTTTTCGTTTTTCATTTGAATCTCTGCCTTCTTCACGAGATCCTTTACCCCTTTCCTTTTCTCAGCTGCAAGCTTCTCTTATAGATTGTAAGTTATGCCTAGTATGCTTTTGCTCTTGGTCCAAGAATCACCTTGATCATCTGCATAACATTGTTACATTGCTTGAGGTCCTTATTTGCCTCCACCATTCCTGCAGCTTCCAGAATTCCTGCCCTGGAGAACTCCGGATTATTTAAACTGCGGAATGTACTGCTGGCATTTTTTCTTATCCCTCTTCCTGAACACTTCTTCCTAAGTGAGAAGCAAGCTCACAGGAGCGATAACCACAGGGCAGGAATTGGGAAAGAGTCCAAGAAGCAAGCTCCCAAGTGCCAAAAAAGAATGGTCGAGCAAATCTTTCCCATGCCTCTAGCATGAGATGTGATGCACCCAGCAACGTCCTTAGGCTCAGAGTTGGGCAATTCATTAAGATCAGTAGACCCTACTGCGTTCTTCCACATAAACGCAAAACCGTCTAGCCGATGCAGGTACATTTTACTACAGTCATAGGGATGAGATCCAAGACAGAACCTGATGAGACAGTTGGACAGAGTCATATCGAGCAGGCTGAAGACGAACCCCTTCAAACAAAGATAGATTCCCTCCGATGGGCAACAACATGCGACAAAGACAGGTTAGGTAGGAATTGCATGAGCCACCAATGTGTCAACGCACATCCTTTAATCATTGCTTGGCTTCTACAGAAAATCGGTGTGTCCAATCTCATATTATCGATGATTTTACTTGATCAGAATTGCGAACTTGGCGATTCAACAATTGATACATTGGATATGCTGATACAATGATGCAAGCCGTGGACTTAACCTCGGGATTACTATATGCAACTAAAAGCTGTAAATTGTTAATTTAATATTTACTATATAAGTATCATCTTTGTCAATTAGAAGGATTTCCAACACAAATCAAATTCATTGGTCTCACGTGTATTATCAAATTTGGTTCTTAAATAGAATAGACATTGTAAGAACAAAGGATGCAGAGAAATACTATCTAAAAGCATTTAGCAACCCATTTTCGTGAGGAAATAGCATGTGGTGCTAATATTACTGATTATTGACAAAAGAAAAACTATAAATCTTTTTTTAACAAACGAAAGGTAAATATTGTTATGATCTTATCGCAGAAAGCTGTCTCCATTTGGGATTGAACAGTTTTTGGGCCATAATATTCTTCTGAAATATGTAAAAGGTGTTTGGTACTGTGTGTTTGCGTACTAATTGAAATGAGGAAAGCAGGGGAACGGAGCTGTTAGAATTAGCATGCACAATGAAAGCTTTGTGCATTTCACTTATGTTTACACATAAACATTGCATTCTGGGATCGGTGTATTACTTGAGTTTACTGAGTGTACAGTATGATATTAATGAAGATTTAATTGGGGAAGGATTTGGGTTGTTATAGATACCAGTAATTCGGGAACTATGCAACTGTAGAAAAAGATAGGCTTGTCGATATCTTTTAGAGTACCAAGCAATATTATATCACATAGAAGCAATTCCACAACAGTAGATAATTGAGGTCTAGACTTTAAACTCTAAATATGTATATTTTTTGGCCAGATAGTAAATGGATCTTGCCTCAAAGGAAAAGACTTGGGGGGCATAGAAAGATGACGGATAGTAAAAAAAGGCAATGCATTGGCCATTCTCTTTATTACAAGAGATACACTCCCATATTTGCATTTAATACACATTTCCATACTAGCAAATACAATAAATGGTAGGTCTGGTCAGAATTGTTAAATCCCAACATGGGGTTGCACATTAATTCATTGACATATATTCAAATTCTAAAGAAATTCGACTACCAAACTAACAATTTCAAGAAATCATTATAGACATGGACAATTCTACAACATTCTACAACATTCTACATGGTGTATTAGATGTACCAAATCATGCTCAAAGGCACATGCTTAACCCAAGGGGTGCTACATGCAGCTAAAAGTCAAAATCTTAGTCAAAACTCACGCTTCAACTATATACATAAGTAGCAACTTATTGAATTAGACGCATTTGCAATGGCAATCAAACTCATTGATCTCACATCAATATTATAATTTGGGTTGATTTTCATATAAATAACATAGTATGAACCAAGCATATAAAAATAGAGCACTGCTATTAGCAGAATTCTTATAAACCATTAACTTATTTTTTTGACATTCAATCAAAATTGGGATTCCACCTTCCAGTGAAAGCATGTTAAATCATCTCCTCTTTATGCAATTTAAGAGTTTATCCCTACCGACGTTTAAACTAAGATTGCATATCTATATGAACCTTATGGTGTATCAACATTTCATTATAAGTCGACAAAATCAATGTCGACGGGTACATGGATGATTACATGTACTGGAAACTCTAAATCTTTAAACTCATCAAATCAAATAGTGGACACGGAAATAGAGCTAGTACATAGTATATGAGGGAAAAGCGGATGCCTTTAGTTCTTCTATTTCACCTATTCTATAGGGTTAATATGAATGTAGATCATGTTACATAGGACAAAAATTTGGACTCTTTTGTGTTATATAATATGAGTGATGAAGGATATCATGCATATTGTTGTTTGAGTTTGAGCAAATTGCTTTGCTCAAATGAAAAAATATCGCATGTTCCCGATGCATGCATTTCAAGTACATTCGAATTCTTTGTCTTGATTCCAATTGATGGACGCGAGTAATAGGTGGTGTCTTAAATTGTTAACCAAAATAACATTTACTAAAACTAGATGTACCAAATCACGTGTTATTTTAGTTTCTTTTTGTTTGAATCATTCATAAAAATCTATAGGACTTCTAAGCAACATAATTAGTAGAGGATCCACATCGACTTTTGTTGATTAGAGAAAAGTATGACTAAAAAGATACGCCATGCTTACCATTACTTTAGGATCATGCTACCATCGCAATATTAACTTATGGCTCAACATTCATTTCACATGTTTCATTAGAAAGTACTAGAACCAATGTTATCATAGATATGTACATTATACAAGAAAATAGATGGATGTTGTGTTACAAAAAAATAAAATAAAATTGAGCAATGAAACAATTAAGGGAATATCAATCTTTACATCGAGTTCTATATGATTTTACATGTGATACTTGAAAGTCGAACTATCCACCCTAAAGAAGGCCCTAAGTTCTCTTCCTCTGTCTTTCCATGCATATGGAGTTTGCTTTGCAAATTGGAGTTCCTTGGGACAACATAGAACCTAAGAAAGGTCCACTACCTTCGAGGTAGTGATTCAGGAGGAGAATTGGTCATGGCATGGTAAGGAGCTATGGTGGAGGGTCGTCAATCACGTCACCCTCAATTTGATATTGAAACTTCTTTTCCTCTCAAAGGTGTCCTCAAGCAATCTCTTAATGCTAAATCTGCCCAGAGTGAGACACACGATCTGCAATTAGTGAGTGATTGAAAATTAGAACAATAATCCAGATCGCTTGTAGGAACAATATTTAGTCCAATTAAGACAAAAATAGTTAAGCTAAAAAGATGTTACTCTTGGAAATTCTTACCCTTAGAACACGAAGTCGGAAAGCTTATTCTGGTAGATCTCCAACTCCACTTTTTAGGGTTAGAGTGCATGATGACCAGAGGTGTCAAAATGGGTCATAAACCTATATTATGACTCACTTTTAGTTAATGGGTCAAATATGGGTCAAGTGAAAGTTAAATATGAGTCAAATATGGGTCAAGTGAAAGTTGAATATGGGTCAAATATGGATCAAGTGAAAATTAAATATTTGCTAAATATGAGTTAAGTAAAAGTTAAATATATGTCAAATATGGATTGAATAAGTCATTTAACATAGAGTTTCGAGTGAGTTTGAGTTTCTCTACAATAATAATGGCTTTTAGCAATACGGGTCGGGTCGGGTATGGGTAATTAGATTTACATTATATGAATTTGAGTTAAAACAGGTTAAATGGGTCAATATGGGTCGGACCATTTTCGACCCGACCCAAACCCAACCCGACCCACCCATTTGACGGGTCTAATGATGACACATCTCCTATTGAAATTAGGTGTGCTTTTCATAAGTGGACCATAATCTTTCAAGAAACAAACACGTAACAATTTAGATGCATCAACAAGTTTCTTGATGAAAAGATCATAGACGTCAACAGAACAACCTCATCATTTGTTTATGGAGATGGTCATATAAGAGAGAAGTGGTAAGATTGTGGCTCAAAAGCTGAATAAGATATTGAAGCTTGGAGTATGAAAAGATCAGAGCTATATAAATAGGAAAATATTTGGTCATTCTCATTATTGGTGGATACACCTACATATATTGCATTCTGCACATTCCCCCGCTAAGAAATATGATAAAATGTAGATCAAGTAGGAATTGTATAATCCACTAACGAGACATTTTTTTGGTAGATCACTGATCCAATACTTATGTACATGTAAGGTTGGAGTATTTGAGACATGGTTATTGGATGCATATCAAAAGAGGTCAAAGATGAGACATGACAAAGGTCTTGCGTTGAAGCACTTGAAGGACTATGAAGAAAGAAGAAACTCAATTAGCTAAGGCGTGGTGCAACAAGAGATGAAGGGCTCTATAAACAGGTAAATACTTAGTCATGCTCATAATTGATGTAGATAGACTTGCACAATTTGCATTTAATGCTTTCCCATACTAAGAAATATTATCAACGATAGGGTTTGGTAGAATGGATTTTCTCTAAGAAAGCGGTCATATACACCCTGTCGGTGATTTCTTAACTATTTGAGAAATTAAAATTCTAGACTATTAGATTGTTGATGATTTTGATGGATGAAAACTTCAAGGGCAATATCACATTATCGAACGTACCTATTACATGTTTTTGATAAAACCTTAAAGTGCATAAATAAACTGCCAAATACTAACGAAAGTTATATTTTGTTATATCAAACTCACATCTTTTTCCTATAATAAACTCGTTCTTCTAGTATACTTCTTGTCCAATATGTCTCTGAGCAAGTAGACAAGCTAATGCAGAGAAATATTCTTGTTTATATAATTAATTATTAGGAAGATAAGGGCGTTTTCCTATACCGTCTAACTTGAATTTGGGAGATCCTCTATTTTTGGCTTTGATATGTCAAGCAATGTCTCTAGTAAAGGACACTTGTAGACAACCAACTCAATCAAAAACTCTAGTCCAACAAGGCCCTCAACAACCCGCAACTTAGAGCACGCACAGATGCGCAAATGTTGAAGGTTCTTCAAGCCCAATGTACTACTTAAACTTTTCCATAGCTATGCACCCTTCTATGGAGAAGTCTTGCATCTAATAACAACGTACTCGTGACTTGAATCTCAAATAGGTTTGTGCAGTGCTTCACTCAAAGTATTTTTTTAGTTTCTTCAAGGCATGGCATGGCAAGGAGTACTCCCGGTGCACAAAAGGTTTACTTACTCGAAGAAGACTAATTGATTGAGGACCGCAAGAGATCCTACCTCATCACATCCTATGCTTTGAATAGACCTGCAAGCATCCGTTGATGATTCCACTAGTTATCACAACATACCAAGAAGCTCAATATCAATCAGCTTGAAGCAACTGATTACTATCCATGTCCTCAAGCTAGATAGTATGGATAATCTCACAAGGTCACATGAGGTCAACATAAATGCTCCATCAAGTTGAATGTCTTGCAATCGAGATTAACCAAATGTTAAAGTGGATAGAATTTTCAAGCTGCATAGTGGCGATCCTCTTAGGTTGAAATTGTAAAGGTCTAAAGAATGAAAAGAAGGCGGTAGCTGCATGAGGGGTTGCAAGTCTAGCTGATACAAAATAATATCTTTTAGAAGAGAAAGGGGACCCAACTTTGTAAGCAGTGCAACAATATTGGGAAGACACAATGCCAGCTTCTTTAATCTAAATAGTCTTCCAGTCCATCCCAAGTCATATGTGTGCATCAGGTCTAATGAGGGTCAAAATTCTGAGCCTTAGGATAGGATTAAACCTACCAAGCTAGTACACTTTGAGAGATTGAGGACTATGTATAGTGAGCAAGATTTGACATGCATACAGACTAAAGTAGATGGAAGCTCAACCAACTCTTCTATCTCATCATACCATGTTGAGCCAAGCATTGAGAGGTGAGAAAATACGTAAATTGGACAGGCAAGATTCTACAGCCAAAAATTTCAGGGATCTTTAGAGCTTACTTTTGGCAATTTGGTAGGTTCCAGCCCTTGTCTCATCGACCTTTATCAAAGCTTCCTATCAGGATTTTACTTCATAAAGATTGCAATGATAAACAAGAATTTTTTTTAAAAATTTTTGGCAAACATGGAAGTGACACGCGAAATATAATACACATAAAGGAGCTGAAGATGTCCCATTTGTAGGTCGAGATCCTGACGCGGATTATCAATGTGTTATCACTCCTTGGGTCATTAATGGTAGGGCAAACCTATGACTGGATTGGCTGCAATTACGTGATTGTGTTGGTGGGGCCCATCTTTTTCACTCGCAACCACGTCGGCATTAGCCACCCCTCATTATCACCCCTAACTACATTGCCGAGATCTCACCTATATTGTATCATGGCAAACTCAGCTTATGTCATGAGATATTCACTCATTTTCTTCTTCTTTTTTTAATTTTATTTTCCTAATTTGGTAGCATTTTTTTATTTTTTTATTTGTCATCAACTTTTGTATCTTTCACATTGAATGTGCATTCAACATTCAACGTGAAAAAGAAAAAAAAAAATTGATGATAAATAAAAAATAAAAATATGATACAAAATTAAAAAAAGAAAAAAGAAAAAGAAAATAAGTGAGTAACTTAAGAAAGAAGCTAAGCTTGGCAAGATAAAATGCAAGCGAGACCTCTGCGATGTAAATAGGGAAGATTATGAGGGATACCAATGCCAATATTGGCAAATAAGCACCCCAAAAGGAGGACAACATAGTTGTGGGCAAAGCCCACGTGCAAGTGATATGGAGAGGGACTTACTTTGATCAAGCAAAAGGAAGATTGTTCATTGGCTTTTTATTTTTCCTCGAGTTTGAACAAGGTCTACACAGTTAATTTCCATTTTCATTACATTTTTTTTTTTATTTCTTTATTATTGTTTACTTTTTTTTTTTATTAAAGGGGACACGGACTAGGCTCAGTCCAAATATAAACATACTTGTGGAGAGGCATGTTTTGCAAAACTGCTTTTCCACTTAAATTAGAGTGATGAGTTGTTTTGCATCAAGCAGTGCTTGGATGGGTGGAAGATTGTTGAATTGCCAAAAATAAATAAGGTCCCTATAATTAAGGGGGATTGTCCTATAAAATAAGCAGGGTTCTTTCAAAAGGGAAGATTGTTCATTGGCTTTTTATTTATTTTACTCTGGCGTCTGAACAAGGTCTGCACAATCAATTCAAGCTCATTTTACACTATAATCACAAGAAGCGCACACTTAGTACATTTTCAATTATACCAAGCCCATTTTATATTATCTCTTTTTCTCTCTTTTTGTTATTACATACAGATATATATATATATATCCTCCTTTTGTTATTCATAGAATCGGACAAACTTACTCATTCATCTATTCTAAATAAATGCAAGCAAGATCAATGTTCAAGCTTCCATCTGCTTAGCCAGAAGACCTTTGGCCGTCATCGGACTGCCTCGGTCAGCCACCATCTCAACTACCAGTCATTCAATACTCACGCACAACCACAGCATGGTCCAAACAAACAAATAGAAAGGAACGCGATGAACAAACCGGTGCCAATGAGTTCAGAGATTAGCACTGATACTGTCGTTTTCGAGTTACCTCTTCTTCGACCTCTCCGGTGACCACCATTGAACGCAGCAGGAAGACACGCCAACACAATAGGATGGAAAAGATAAAAATTGTCATAGACTCGCCAACACAATAGGATGGAAAAGATAAAAATTGTCATTCTTATCTCATAATTATGGCACCTAATTTTTGTTTATATATTTTTTTAATTTTCTGCATATGGTTACGATTTTTGGGATAGATATAGGAGCGATGAGCAAAATAGTAATACACATAATGGAGCTAAAGAATTTGCAAGTTAAGATCGGATCCTCAAAGTGTCATCACTCTTTGGGTTAGTAAGAGCAGGGTGGACCCCTGACTAGATTGGCTTGTCATTACATGATCGTGTTGGTGGGGCCATCTTGTTCACCGGGGGTTGCTCATGGTCTTCGCCCACAACAACGTTGTTCTAGTGGGTGGCCTATCAACCATCATCGGCATTGGCCACCCCTCAAAATAACTCCTGTCTACATCGCTAGATCGCTGAGATCTCCCCTTATTCAGCTATGGCAAACTCAGTTCCTTCGTTGGGTGTTCACTATTTTTTTTTTTCCAAATTTTATAGCATCATTTTCCTTTTTTTATTTGTCATCAATTTGTCTTTTTATGCTAAATATGCATTTTTTTATTACAAAAATAAGAAAAAAATCAACATTCACCATGAAAAAGACAAAAATTGATTACAAATGAAAAAAATATATAATTAGGAAAATAAAAAGGGAAAATGAGGGAGTACTGAGGTGAGTTTGTCATGATAGAATGCAAGCGAGACCTCAACGATCTAGATATAAGTGATCATAAGGGATAGCCAATGCCGACATTGGGAAATAAGCGGCCCAAGGACCACATTGTTTCAGGCAAAGCCCCATAGCAAGCGCCTGGCCGCAAAGGTGGCCCTTACCAACACAATCGTGTAATGACAGCAGATCTAGTTGGAGGTCCACACTGCAGTCACTGACCCAATGAGCGAAAACACATTGATATCCATGGATCTCAACTTGCGCATGGAATATCTTCAGCATGATGTGTGCATTCTGCTCATTACTCCTATATCTACTAAATTTTTTTGAAAAATCTTGCTTATCATCATAGTGCTCCCACGTGTATTCATGTACAAGAAATTAAAAAAAAATTGCCATATTTTCCTCCCTTTTCATTTGAATTTATTTCCTTAATATATATGATTAAAAGATAAGAATAATGAGAAATATTAAAGGCGATGGACTTTATATCTAAAATTAACTTGCTTGACTTAAAAAAAAAAAAAGGAAAAAGTGGATGAAATTATATGAAATTAAGTAATTTTTATAAGCTTTTTTTTTTTTTTAGCCCGTGACACCGCAGGATAAGTCATACTTGTTCAGGGTCGTGTTTTGCATAGCTGCATCTTCACTTAAATTTGGGGTGATTAATTCCTTTACATCAACCAGTGCTCTCACCCTTTTAGAAGGATGAATGGAGGATTGTTGAATGGTTGAAAATAAAGAGCTTTCTACAAATAAGGAGAATTATTCTACAAACTAAGTAGGTCCTACAAAATAAGAAGGATTGTTCAATGGCTTTCTATTTATTTCCCTCTTGCGTCTACACAAGGTCTGAACAATCAGTTTCCATTTTAATTACATTTTTTATATTTTATTGTTTATTATTATTTACTTTTTTTTATTAAAGATGGGCTTGATCTGAATGGACTTTGTAAATCTGGGCCGTGTACATAAATGGGCTTATTATATCCAATGCCTTTCAATCCTAACCTCACCAAGCTCAATCTCAAATTTAACCATACTAAGCCCAATTTTTATTATAGTCGCACAGAGCGCACACTAAATCCATTCAACTATAACAAACTCATTTTCTATTATGTCTTTTCTCGCTTTTTGCTATATATATATATCTTTTTCTCCTCCTTCTGTTCTTCACAGAATCAAACAAATTTACTCCTTTATCTATTCCAAACAAATGCAAGCAAGATCAATGTTCAAGTCTCCAGCGGCTTAGCCAGAAGCATCCGTAGTCGCCCACTACCTTTGGCCATCGCCGGACTGCCTCCCTCGGCCACTCTATTCAACGACCAGTTGATCGATACTCATGCACAGCCACAGCACAACAGAAACAAACAAATAAAAAGGAAAGCGATGAACAAACCGGTGCGAATGAGTTTAGAGATTAACACTGAGGCCGTCTTTTTGAGTTACTTCCTTTCTGGCAACCGCCACCGAACGCAGCCGGAAGACATGCCAACATAACAGGGTGGAAAAAAAAAATGGTCAGATTTAATCTCGGCAACAACGAAACCTGACTAAAATCGTGCTCAGCAATATATACACACTCAAAATAATCCAACGATGAGAGACAAATCTATGCAAATTCAGTTTAAGAATTTGATCGAACATATGATTCAATTTATTGATGGTTCAGGCTAAACCAACGGACTGATGATCGCAACAGAGGATTCAATATTTGACATGCGGTAAGGGCAAGAGAATGGAAATTGGCACCTGCGGAAGAGCTTCAGACTGGGTCTCAGCGCGCCTCAGGATCCCGGTCTCGGGAACAAGGGCATGCACGGCTCCGGAACGGCGAGAAACAGCAGGCGAAGATGGCTGAAGGCGTCGGGAGGGCGATGGGGAAAGTCGTCTGTAGTGATGACACGGAGTTTTAATAAGTGGAAGAGGCAGGGTGGAAAAGCAGACTCAAACTCTTCCACTAACCGTAATCGAATCGCTTTTTTCGAAAAAATCGCTTTTATCTCTCATGGTTCAGTTAAGGAGATAGAAAGACGAACAGGAAGAGAGGGGTAACGACGAGCTTTGTTGTGCTGAAATCCCCATGCTTCGTATGAAATCTAATATATTATTTGGATGATATCCAATCGGATTTCGATAATTTTTTTTTATGATTGATTCCTATCAATAAGAAAGAGTATCTCTGTTTTCTGCTTTATGCTACGTTTACCTTTTCCTCCCTCACTCTTGCTTATTGCGAAAGCGAGGCTCGGGTGTACTTCACCAAGGAGAGCATGTAAAGAAGATAATGCACAATATAAGATCTTTGATGAGGGAAATGGATACGTATTATTCATGGAACTAATGTACACTTTTGATTTGACACTGAGTACATCGAGTTCTTGGACAATTTTTACATTGGATATTTGAAAGTGGAGTCACTGGCTACTAACTCGTTTCCCTTTTTTCTCTTCCTCAATGATTCTCACTTGTGATAAAACATCGGTTGGCTTCATACATCAAAAATAATTTCACTTGAGTGGTGCAGGTTCGAATGCCGTTCCCTCCGTTGTTCCATTATGGTGGAGAATTGGACTCTTAAGAACTTCATTCCACGTGTTGTAAGCAATAGGGTGTGGCCTCATCCATTGCAATAGGAGTCGTAGAAGATTTCATGATATTACCCAAGGACGAAGCATTTGATGGATGATAGTGTTGATGACAAATATTGAACATGGCTATTGCGTGTACCCAATAAAAATTTTAAGTATGTAGATAAACCTCTATTTATTACCGCAAGTTATAATTCATCATATCGGGCTCACATTCAAGAACGAAGTATTTTTTATGGTAAATCATTGATCCGATACTTATTTACGTGCAAAGTCCAAGTACCAAATACATGATCACTAGGTGCATGCAAAAGAGGTTTTCAAAAATGCTAGTGAGATATGATCATGGATTCTTTGTTTTAATCTAAATGCCCTCCATGTATTCCTACTATATGCTTGTATCACTCGTCAATAATGAAAAAAATAAATTCTACACAAAAACTATGTTGTCCGTGCATAGTAAATTTCATACGTTCTATCTCATGGTCGTTGCATTTATGCAAAAGATGAAGGTGAATTTCAAAGAAAAAGTTTCTTCTCCTTGAGAAATTTTCAATTCAATAACATCATGAAGGCATAAATTTTAGAATAGACTTCCTAACACATTGGATGGCACAAATTATAGGTTTTTTACAGAACTGCAGCATGAAATTTGTTATAGTGTTGAATATTCGTATTACATATATAACATATATATCTCACTTCAAATACTTTTATCAGGCTTAGTGGTTACACTTCCTTGAAGAGCAAGTTGTGGTTCAAATCTTCTTCAGCTGATAGTGAACAGAATTTCTTCCATTAAATCAAAGCTTCCTCTATTTGATAATGACAGCTTGGGGGCACACAAATGTTTACCAAAAGGTTCCTAGATTGCATTGCAATCAGGAGTAGTACAGGGCCTCGTTACATCTAATTTACAAGTGCACTCCTCTCTTAATCTAGACATGTATCATTCTCTTGCCTTTAGAAACTTTAGAGAAGATCTATTCAGGTAACCATAAAGTAAGCCATTTACAAAGATCGCTTGCCAAGGACTAATAAGAAGAGCTTTACATTGCACAGTGAAGTAGTGGCCCACTTCACAACTGTTTACGCATTTCTCTAGTCTGCCAAAGGAATTGAAAAGGACATCTTTTCGCCTGTCAGTAATTGAACCATAACCCCAACAAGAGTCATGCTGGCAATATCCCTCTACTCTATCAGCAGTGATCCTCGCTCAGTCTGTGCGAGGTGTATGTGCCATCCCAGCCATCTATGGACTTCTGGTTTGCTGTCATGATTTAGCTCTGGTACATGGAATAATAAGGAGGAGAATTCATTGTCAAAAAGGAGCTAAAACATCACCTGCATGCCATGCACAATTATGCATCCATGCCGCTGCGTGAAAAAGTGGTTTCTAGATGAAGTTCACCCCACTTCTGTTTATCCGTGCATCTGTACATATATTACTGATAACTGAAGAGCTTGAATTTTGGTATTGACTTCAAAACTATCATTATTCCTTTGGCATCTGCAAGTTAACTCTTAACTTACTGTGGTTGGAGGGCCAATTTTTTCACTGATCGACCCACCTGTTCTCTTAAAAACTGGATTTCAGTGTAATCTATTGCTGTATGAAGGGAATCATTATGTAACAGCATAGACTTGTTTTGAACTTACTACTTCCACTTTTAAGTGCCACCTACAGTGAGCAGACCATAAAGATAGACATCATTGCTTGATGATTGAACATATGTTGATATGTCCATTACGTTTATTGCAATGACATGCCTGGGACCCAGCATGCAATCCAGCGTTCTCAGCAAAATCTCTATGGGTTCATTTGAAGGACTACCACCATAATTTCATTGGCAGCTGCAGGCCATGGATTCTCTTATTAAGCAACCAATCTGGTTCTATACTGTCGAAAATGGTTTTTTTCGAAGGTGATAGATTTGGTCAAGTTCATATAACTTGTTTTCCCTTGGCTTCCACCATTCATTTTCTCCTACGTCAAGCCATTGTCTCCTGAGGCTGGGGTCATAGACGAACAGAATGAAGATGAAGGTGAGCTCTCATTATAGAGGTAGTTGGAACTGGGGCTTGAAGATGATCGAGTGGCACGTCCAGCTAGGGGAGGCTTCGCAGAAATTCTAGTGGTCATGTTATTCTTCCGAACTTTAACACAAGGTGATTCAGAAGATTTCGATTGAGTGCCTAGAGGTCTGAGAAAGTCTTTGGAGCGGCAGTTGTTTCCAGTGGGTCGGAATGGGATTGTTCCATCAATCTGGTCTCCCATGGCTTGGCCGACATCCACCGTTCTAACAAGCTCCAATTCCAGCTGTTCTTGTTAAACTCATATGACTTGAGAGCGGGCACTGACCCAAGTGGTCCGGAATTTGCATTGCATTTTGATTTCCACTGTCACGTATGCAAGCATTATCCAAGAAATTACTCAGCATGCTTACGCCAGAGATTAGGTTGCAACGTAATAAAAGACTAGAATGTTATCAAATGTTAACCTACTTACCTTTTGAGCAAGGGCATATGCAATTGCTCCATCTCTTTTGAAAGCTCCTTCTTGCCTCATTTGTAACTTTGCTTTGACATCTTCAAGCGTTCCCTTGCTATCACACCACCTTTCCTCAACATTACAGATGCTTACTTTAGACTTCCGAGTTCATTAATTTTCTTAAATGAAAAAAAAAAAATCGAGGTAATCTCATGTAAGTTTAAATGCTTTTGGATACTTGATACCTCAGCTTGCTTTAAAAGATCGGCCTTGCTTCGATGCTCATCAAGAATCCGTTGCACTGCCTGGCCCTCAACGGACATTCGGACACAGCGTGCCCTTACTCGGGCTTGGACTCGAACAAGAGCCTGCATGCACCTCAGCGTGACGGCCGCCTGCTTCCTCACTTGTCTCCCACGGACCAAAGCTTGAAGCCTCACAATTCCTTTCAAGGCCTTCAATGCCCTTGCCTGCATTTTACGTACGTGATAAATCTAAGAGAAAAGCACCCATTTCCAGATAAAATATCCAAATTCTGAATCCTAGTAATAGTGTCGTTTGTCCAGCATCCGAGCTCAGCTCATGACTACCTTGAACATCATATGAAATATTCAATTCAAGTTTCAACAATCAACTGACGATTCAGAGAGTCAGCAACTGCAAGCCGGTTATGCTGATCTGTAGACTATATATGGGGCAAGAATGTAATAGCAACCCAAAGTGCATCAAAACCCGCTGCTTTAAAATCAAATCACATCCCTTGACAATCTTGTCAAGTGAGTGCCAAAAATAAAGAAAACCGTTGCTTAATGATTCGGGAAAAGCTACAAACTTTCTGACTAAACCAATAGTTTATCAATCAGAGAATACAAATCCGAATCAGCTTAAAGTGAAGGGACACACTCAACAGACCATCTTCACAATTTTTCAGCATTTGACATCAAGCATCACTATAAGAAGAGTAAACACTTTCGACAAGAGAATCCATGACCAATCCGCAATCCATAGAAAGCGGTCTGTATCCTAATGGCAGCCCATTCCTACGTCACAACCCTGAAGTCCTTTGGAGGAGCTCGAACCACTGTTGCCATTGCAGTAGAAAAAGGCATTAGCAAGTGGTCATGAACCGTTGTTTGACCCCTCAAATGCTGCAAAGAGCTTCCCTTTCAATGTATTCCATGAAGACCCAAGATCTGTAGACCACTCTTAAATGGATCGCCAACTTGAATCACCGACTTCATACAAATTAAATCAATTTCAATTCAAATGAAGTGCTTGTCTCATAAAAGAAAAAAAAAAAAGCACTCACCTCAAGAGAACACAACAATAGATTATATTGTTCAAGAAAGAGCTCAATTTATAAGGCAAAATTCAATGTGAAATTAAGTCGAAAAAGGGGGAAAAAAGTCAAAAAAGGGAAAAAATGCAACAATAAATTATATTGTTCAAGAAAGAGCTCGATTTACATGTAAAATTAAGTCGAAAAGTGCTTCCCTTTCAATGCATTCCATGAAGACCCAAGATATGTAGACCACTCTTATATGGATCGCCAACTTGAATCACCGACTTCATACAAATTAAATCAATTTCAATTCAAATGAAGTGCTTGTCTCATAAAAAAAAAAAAAAAGCACTCACCTCAAGAGAACACAACAATAGATTATATTGTTCAAGAAAGAGCTCGATTTACATGTAAAATTAAGTCGAAAAGTGCTTCCCTTTCAATGCATTCCATGAAGACCCAAGATCTCGTAGACCACTCTTATATGGATCGCCAACTTGAATAACCAACTTCATACAAATTAAATCAATTTCAATTCAAATGAAGTGCTTGTCTCATAAAAGAAAAAAAAAAGCACTCACCTCAAGAGAACACAACAATAGATTATATTGTTCAAGAAAGAGCTCGATTTATAAGGCAAAATTCAATGTGAAATTAAGTCAAAAAAGGGGAAAAAAAAGTAAAAAAAGGGAAAAAATGCGACAATAAATTATATTGTTCAAGAAAGAGCTCGATTTACATGTAAAATTAAGTCGAAAAGTGCTTCCCTTTCAATGCATTCCATGAGGACCCAAGATCTGTAGACCACTCTTATATGGATCGCCAACTTGAATCACCGACTTCATACAAATTAAATCAATTTCAATTCAAATGAAGTGCTTGTCTCATAAAAAAAAAAAAAAAAAGCACTCACCTCAAGAGAACACAACAATAGATTATATTGTTCAAGAAAGAGCTCGATTTACATGTAAAATTAAGTCGAAAAGTGCTTCCCTTTCAATGCATTCCATGAAGACCCAAGATCTGTAGACCACTCTTATATGGATCGCCAACTTGAATAACCAACTTCATACAAATTAAATCAATTTCAATTCAAATGAAGTGCTTGTCTCATAAAAAAAAAAAAAACTCACCTCAAGAGAACAGAGCTCGATTTATAAGGCAAAATTCAAAGTGAAATTAAGTCGAAAAAGGGAAAAAAAGGAGAGCTCGATTAGGGGGAAAAAATAAAAAGTTGTGGTTCAATTGGACTCAGCCCGTTGGACCATGGTGGACCTGGGTGACACCGGCCCGTTATCCTCCCACTGCCGAGAGCAGGAAGTATTCGCTGCTCTGTGAAGCCAGCCTGACGCGGGCCCCTCCACTCTAGGATTCATGTGACCTGGGCCTTCGCCCAAACCGCATGGACCAACTCTCGGCTTGGAACGGGCGAGCCAGATGATTGCCACACCAGACCCGGCCCAAAGGATTTGACCACATGTTCCACCACAGTAATGCCCCCACTCGGGTCACAAGCCGTCATTATCCAGCTCGGCAAACGTTTCCTGCGTGCGCGGCAATTATTAATTGTGTGTTACCTGCAGCGAACACCGATGTGGGACAAGCTTTCCATCGACGAAGTGCGAATCATCACGAGAGGGTGGCTGTGTCTTCGGCTGAAGGAGAAGCATGACCATGAGGAACATCGCGAATGAGTTTTCCTCTATGCAGACGTGACGAAGGATGTGAGAATTCGTCTCGTGAAAAAGCTTTGAGCAAAGAAAGCTTTGTGGTATGAATGGAGGAGGGGGACAGCTATTCAAGTCTTATTCTGGACTGGAGATGCCACCCCACATCATGTGGACTTTTACACCCTTCGATTTTGGTCTGTATCTAACTCGGTTCTGTTCTTGTGTTCTAACCTGTCGTGCATAGGAACCGATGAAAGCGTTTCATGATGAGCTGAGGGGGGAGAAACAAAGAGTTTTGCTGCATTCAATTGCTTTCAATGTCGTCTGCATGATCAGATGTCCTGTAAAGCAGAATCGTAGCCAATGGCATGGATTCCCGTCTGGTTCAGGCAAGGACCCAGGAGAAGTTCTCTTCACGCGACATGCTTATGTAACAGCAAATCTTTCAACACTCACCAGCAATAGAACTGTCTTTATTGTAGATTGCACTCTTGATAAGCCAAGACTGAACTCGACTGCACAGTTTCGCCATTCTTGGCTGGATTGACGGCAAGGCTCTTGAAGAACCATGGCCTGAGCAGAAAAATTAAACGCCTATCTGCAAGACCACCGGAACTGGAGAAACTCAGGACCTCAAGCTTCCCTGCTGAGAGGGAGTTGAATACGAAGGACGAACAATGGCTCCTTGTATTGGCTGAAAACAAGAACCTTCTCGCCAAGTGCTTCGCTTAGATGGATTAACTCCACTAGGAAACTTGTCCTTACCCCGGCCTCTATGTTAGTCTTCAGATCTTCAAGCTTCTGATGCGCATGGCTGATTGCAGCTTAGGACCAGAGAATGGTGAATGCAGGCCAAAGACTGCTTGAACTCTGTACTCCAGCCAGCAGATCTTTGAAAGTTCTCAACAATCTTTTTTGCCTATCACCTGGGTATAACATCACTATGCACTCTATTATAACAGGAAGATTTTCTCTAAGAATGCTTCCTTTGCAAACATGAATGAACAGTCATGATAGACTGGACAGTCGCATTTGCATCATCAGCCACTTTGTCATGTGGCGGAACAAGGGAATTGAAATCATCCGTTTTACTTCTTTTTCTCTGTTGTACTTGCATGGCAGGATTTCTTGAGACTTAGGTGGAGTGCGTTGCTGTTGTGAGTCTCACTAAGTGCAAGGTGTTATAGAGCTCTAGAAAGTGATTTTGGAATGGGGTGCCCAGGAGGATGATCCTTTCTCAGTCTGCAATTTCAGCAGATTCCAAATGCTGCTCCTTTGGTTATGTGGCATGCGCCGTTCATCAAGAATAACTACACAGCAAATCTAGAACGATCCTTTTCATCTTTTCGTTTTTCATTTGAATCTCTGCCTTCTTCACGAGATCCTTTACCCCTTTCCTTTTCTCAGCTGCAAGCTTCTCTTATAGATTGCAAGTTATGCCTAGTATGCTTTTGCTCTTGGTCCAAGAATCACCTTGATCGTTTGCATAACATTGTTACATTGCTCGAGGTGCTTATTTGCCTCCACCATTCCTGCAGCTTCCAGAATTCCTGCCCCAGAGAACTCCGGATTATTTAAACTGCAGAATGTACTGCTGGCATTTTTTCTTATTCCTCCTCCTGAACACTTCTTCCTAAGTGAGAAGCAAGCTCACAGGAGCGATAACCACAGGGCAGGAATTGGGAAAGAGTCCAAGAAGCAATCTCCCAAGTGCCGAAAAAGAATGGTCGAGCAAATCTTTCCCGTGCCTCTAGCATGAGATATGATGCACCCAGCAACGTCCTTAGGCTCAGAGTTGGGCAATTCATTAAGATCAGTAGACCCTACTGCGTTCTTCCACGTAAACGCAAAACCGTATGCTGATGCAGGTACATTTTACTAGAGTCATAGGGATGAGATCCAAGACAGAACCTGATGAGACAGTTGGACAGAGTCATATCGAGCAGGCTGAAGACGAGACCGTTCAAACAAAGAAAGATTCCCTCCGATGGGCAACAACATGCGACAAAGACAGGTTCGGTAGGAATTGCATGAGCCACCAATGTGTCAACGCACATCCTTTAAGCATTGCTTGGCTTCTACAGAAAATCGGTGTCCAATCTCATATTATCGATGATTTTACTTGATCAGAATTGCGAACTTGGCGATTCAACAATTGATACATTGGATATGCTGATACAATGATGCAAGCCGTGGACTAAACCTCGGGATTACTATATGCAGCTAAAAGCTGTAAATTGTTAATTTAATATTTACTATATAAGTATCATCTTTGTCAATTAGAAGGATTTCCAACACAAATCAAACTCATTGGTCTCACGTGTATTATCAGATTTGGTTCTTAAATAGAATAGACATTGTAAGAACAAAGGATGCAGAGAAATACTATCTAAAAGCGTTTAGCAACCCATTTTCGTGAGGAAATAGCATGTGGTGCTAATATTACTGATTATTGACAAAAGAAAAACTATAACTCTTTTTTAACAAACGAAAGGTGAAAATATCGTTATGATCTTATCGCAGAAACAAATACAGCTGTCTCCATTTGGGATTGAACAGTTTTTGGGCCATAATATTCTTCTGAAATATGTAAAAGGTGTTTGGTACTGTGTGTTTGCGTACTAATTGAAATGAGGAAAGCAGGGGAACGGAGCTCTTAGAATTAGCGTGCACAATGAAAGCTTTGTGCATTTCACTTATGTTTACACATAAACATTGCATTCTGGGATCGGTGTATTACTTGAGTTTACTGAGTGTACATTATGATATTAGTGAAGATTTAATTGGGGAAGGATTTGGGTTGTTATAGATACCAGTACTTTGGGAACTATGCAACTGTAGAAAAAGATAGGCTTGTCGATATCTTTTAGAGTACCAAGCAATATTATATCACTAGAAGCAATTCCACAACAGTAGATAATTGAGGTCTAGACTTTAAACTCTACGTATGTATATTTTTTGGCCAGATAGTAAATGGATCTTGCCTCAAAGGAAAAGACTTGGGGGCAAAGAAAGATGGCGGATTGTAAAAAAAGGCAATGCATCGGCCATTCTCTTTATTACAAGAGATACACTCCCATATTTGCATTTAACACACATTTCTATACTAGCAAATACAATAAATGGTAGGTCTGGTCAGAATTGTTCAATCCCAACATGGGGTTGCACATTAATTCATTGATATATATATTCAAATTCTAAAGAAATTTGACTACCAAACTAACAATTTCAAGAAATCATCATAGACATGGGCAATTCTACAACATTCTACATGGTGTATTAGATGTACCAAATCATGCTCAAAGGCACATGCTTAACCCAAGGGGTGCTACATGCAGCTAAAAGTCGAAATCTTAGTCAAAACTCACGCTTCAACTATATACATAAGTACCAACTTATTAAATTAGACACATTTGCAATGGCAATCAAACTCATTGATCTCACATCAATATTATAATTTGGGTTGATTTTCATATAAATAACATAGTATAAACCAAGCATATAAAAATAGAGCACTGCTATTGGCAGAATTCTCTATAAACCAATAACTTATTTTTTTGACATTCAATCAAAATTGGGATTCCACCTTCCAGTGAAAGCATGTTAAATCATCTCCTCTTTATGCGATTTAAGAGTTTATGTCTACCGACGTTTAAACTAAGATTGCATATCTATATGAACCTTATGGTGTATCAACATTTCATTATAAGTCGACAAAACAATGTCGACAGGTACATGGATGATTACATGTACTGGAAACTCTAAATCTTTAAACTCATCAAATCAAATAGTGGACACAAAAATAGAGCTAGTACATAGTATACGAGGGAAAAATGGATGCCTTTAGTTCTTCTATTTCACTTATTCTATAGGGCTAATATGAATGTAGATCATGTTACATAGGACAAAAAATTGGACTCTTTTTGTGTTATATAATATGAGTGATGAAGGATATCATGCATATTGTTGTTTGAGTTTGAGCATATTGCTTTGTTCAAATGAAAAAATATCACATGTTCCCGATGCAAGCATTTAAAGTACATTTCTCTATCTTGATCCCAATTGATGGACGCGAGTAATAGGTGGTGTCTTAAATTGTTAACCAAAATAACATTTACTAAAACTAGATGTACCAAATCACGTGTTATTTTAGTTTCTTTTTGTTTGAATCATTCATAAAAATCTATAGGACTTCTAAGCAACATAATTAGTAGAGGATCCACATCGACTTTTGTTGATTAGAGAAAAGTATGACTAAAAAGATACACCAAGCTTCCCATTACGTTAGGATCATGCTACCATCGCAATGTTAACTTATGCCTCTACATTCATTTCACATGTTTCATTAGAAAGTACTAGAACCAATGTTATCATAGATATGCACATTATACAAGAAAATAGATGGATGTTGTGTTACAAAAATAAAATAAAATTGAGCAATGAAACAATTAAGGGAATATCACTCTTTACATCGAGCTCTATATGATTTTACATGTGATACTTGAAAGTCAAACTATCCACCCTAAAGAAGGCCCTAAGTTCTCTTCCTCTGTCTTTCCATTGCATATGGAGTTTACTTTGCAAATTAGAGTTCCTTGGGACAACATAGAACCTAAGAAAGGTTCACTGCCTTCGAGGTAGTGATTCAAGAGGAGAATTGGTCATGGGCATCGTAAGGAGCTATGGCGGAGGGTCGCCAATCATGTCACCCTCAATTTGATATTGAAACTTCTTTTCCTCTCAATGGTGTCCTCAAGCAATCTCTTAATGCTAAATCTGCCCAGAGTGAGACACACAATATGCAATTAGTGAGTGATTGAAAATTAGAACAATAATCCAAATCGCATCAGGAACAATAATTAGTCCAATTAAGACAAAAATAGTTAAGCTAAAAAGATGTTACTCTTGGAAATTCTTACCCTTAGAACACGAAGTCGGAAAGCTTATTCTCGGTAGATCTCTAACTCCACTTTTTAGGGTTAGAGTGCATGATGACACATCTCCTATTGAAATTAGGTGTGCTTTTCATATGTGGACTATAATCTTTCAAGAAACAAACAGATAACAATTTAGATGCATCAATAGGTTTCTTGACGAAAAGATCATAGACGTCAATAGAACAACCTCATCATTTGTTTATAGAGATGGTCATATAAGAGAGAAGTGGTAAGATTGTGGCTCAAAAGCTGAATAAGATATTGAAACTTGGAGTATGAAAAGATCAGAGCTATATAAATAGGAAAATATTTGGTCATTCTCATTATTGGTGGATACACCTTCATATATTGCATTCTACACATTCCCCCGCTAAGAAATATGATAAAATGTAGATCAAGTAGGAATTGTATAATCCACTAACGAGACATTTTTTTGGTAGATCACTGATCCAATACTTATGTACATGTAAGGTTGGAATATTTGAGACATGGTTATTGGATGCATATCAAAAGAGGTCAAAGATGAGACATCACAAAGGTCTTGCATTGAAGCACTTGAAGGACTATTAAGAAAGAAGAAACTCAATTAGCTAAGGCGTGGTGCAACAAGAGATGAAGGGCTCTATAAATAGGTAAATACTTAGTCATGCTCATAATTGATGTAGATAGACTTGCACAATTTTCATTTAACGCTTTCCCATACTAAGAAATATTATCAACGATAGGGTTTGGTAGAATGGATTTTTTCTAAGAAAGCGGTCATATACACCCCATCGGTGATTTCTTAACTATTTGAGAAATTAAAATTCTAGACCATTAGATTGTTGATGATTTTGATGGATGAAAACTTCAAGGGCAATATCACATTATCGAATGTACCTATTACATGTTTTTGATAAAACCTTAAAGTGCATAGATAAACTGCCAAATACTAATGAAAGTTATATTTTTTTATATCAAACTCACATCTCTTTCCTATAATAAACTCGTTCATCTAGCATACTTCTTGTCCAATATGTCTCTGAGCAAGTAGACAAGCTAATGCAGAGAAATATTCTTGTCTATATAATTAATTATTAGGAAGATAAGGGCGTTTCCCTATACCGTCTAACTTGAATTTGGGACATCCTCTATTTTTGGCTTTGATATGTCAAGCAATGTCTCCAGTAAAGGACACTTGTAGACAACCAACTCAATCAAAAACTCTAGTTCGGCAAGGCCCTAACAACCCGCAACTTAGAGCACGCACATATGCACAAATGTTGAAGGTTCTTCACGCCCGATGTACTGCTTAAACTTTTCCGTAGCTATGCACCCTTCTATGGAGAAGTCTTGCATCTAATAACAATGCACCCGTGACTTGAATCTCAAGTAGTTTGTGCAGTGCTTCACTCAAAGTATTTTTTTAGTTTCTTCAAGGCATGGCATGGCAAGGAGTACTCCCGGTGCACAAAGGTTAACTCACTGAAGAATACTAATTGATTGAGGACCCCAAGAGATCCTACCTCATCACATCCTATCGTTTGAATAGACTTGCAGGCATCCGTTGATGATTCCACTAGTAATCACAACATACCAAGAAGCTCAATATCAATAAGCTTGAAGCAACTGATTACTATCCGTGTCCTCAAGCTAGATGGTTTGGATAATCTCTCAAGGTCACATGCGGTCAACATAAATGCTCCATCAAGTTGAATGTCTTGCAATCAAGATTAACCAAATGTTAAAGTGGATAGAATTTTCAAGCTGCATAGTGGTGATCCTCTCAAGTTGAAATTGTAAAGGTCTAAAGAACGAAAAGAAGGCGGTAGCTGCATGAGGGGCTGCAGGTCTAGCCGATACAAAATAATATCTTTTAGAATAGAAAGGGGCCCAACTCTGTAAGCAGTGCAGCGATATTGGGAAGACACAATGCCAGCTTCTTCAATCTAGATAGTCTTCCAATCCGCCCCAAGTCATATGTGTGCATCAGGTCTAACGAGGGTCAACATTTTGAGCCTTAGGATAGGATTAAACCTACCAAGCTGGTACGCTTTGAGAGATTTAGGACTACGTATAGTGGGCAAGATTTAACATGCATACAGACTAAAGTAGATGGAAGCTCAACCAACTCTTCTATCTCATCATATCATGTTGAGCCAAGCATTGATAGGTGAGAAAATACATAAATTGGACAGGCGAGATTCTATGGCCAAAAATTTTAGGGATCTTTAGAGCTTACTTTTGGCAATTTGGTAGGTTCTAGCCCTTGTCTCATCGACCTTCATCAAAGCTTCCTACTAGGATTTTACTTCGTAAAGATTGCAATGATAAACAAGAATTTTAAATTTTTTTTTGATAGACATGGAAGTGACGCGCAAAATGTAATACACATAAAGGAGCTGAAGATATCCCATTTGCGGGTCGAGATCCTAACGCGGATCCTCAATGTGTTATCACTCCTTGGGTCATTGATTGTAGGGCGAACCTACAACTGGATTGGCTGCAATTACGTGATTGTGTTGGTGGGGCCCATCTTTTTCACCAGATGCTAGCTTGTGGGCTTCACCCGCAACCACGTCGGCATTAGCCACCCCTCATTATCACCCCTAACTACATTGCCGAGATCTCACCTATATTGTGTCATGACAAACTCAGCTTATGCCTTGAGATATTCACTCATTTTCTTCTTCTTTTTTTAATTTTATTTTCCTAATTTGGCAGCACATTCAATGTGAAAGAGACAAAAGTTGATGACAAATAAAAAATAAAAATATGCTACAAAATTTTTAAAAAAAAGAAAAAGAAAATAAGTGAGTAACTTAAGAAAGAAGCTAAGCTTGGCAAGATAAAATGCAAGCGAGGCCTCTGCGATATAAATAGGAATGATTATGAGGGATAGTCAACACCAATATTGGCAAATAAGTGTCCCAAAAGGAGGACGACATAGTTGCGGGCAAAGCCCATGTGCAAGCGATATAGAGAGGGACTTACTTTGATCAAGCAAAAGGAAGATTGTTCATTGGCTTTTTATTTATTTCCTCGAGTCTGAACAAGGTCTACACAATTAATTTCCATTTTCATTACATTTTTTTATTTCTTTATTATTTTTTACTCTTTATTTTTTTAAAGGGGACATGGACTAGGCTCGGTCCGAATATAAACATACTTGTCGAGAGGCATGCTTTGCAAAACTACTTTTCCACTTAAATTAGAGTGATGAGTTATTTTGCATCAAGCGGTGCTTGGATGGGTGGAAGATTGTTGAATTGCCGAAAATAAATAGGGTCCCTATAATTAAAGAGGATTGTCCTATAAAATAAGCAAGGTTCCTTAAAAAAGGAAGATTGTTCATTAGCTTTTATTTATTTTACTCGGCGTCTGAACAAGGTTTGCACAATTAGTTCAAGCTCATTTTACACTATAATCACAAGAAGCGCACACTTAGTACATTTTCAATTATACCAAGCCCATTTTCTATTATCTCTTTTTCTCTCTTTTTGTTATTACACACTACACACACACACATACATATATATATATATATATATATATATATATATATATATATATATATATATATTCTTTGTTATTCATAGAATCGAACAAACTTACTCATTCATCTATTCTAAATAAATGCAAGCAAGATCAATGTTCAAGCCTCCATCTGCTTAGCCAGAAGACCTTTGGCCGTCACCGGACTGCCTCGGTCGGCCACCATCTCAACTACTAGTCATTCAATACTTATGCACAACCACAGCATGGTCGAAACAAACAAATAGAAAGGAACGCGATGAACAAACCGGTGCCAATGAGTTCAGAGATTAGCACTGATGCTGTCGTTTTCAAGTTAACTCCTCTTTGACCTCTCCGGCGATCACCATTGAAGGCAGCAGGAAGACACGCCAACACAATAGGGTGGAAACAAAACAAAAAAAGGAAGAAGATGTGGTCAGATTCAATCTCAGCAACAAGGAAATCCGACTGAAGTCGTGCTCAGCAATCAATACGCACTCAAAATAATCAAACAATCAGAAACACATCTATGCAAATTCAGTATAAGAATTCGGTTGAACATATGGTGTGCAATTGATTGATGGTTGAGGCTAAACCAACAACGGATGCTCGCAATCAGAGAAACAAACTCAAGTAGATCGAGTCAACGGAGGATTCAACATCTGAGCAGCGGAACCTGTGGAGGAGCTCCAAACTGGACCTCAGCATGCCTCGGGATCCCAGTCTCGAGAACAAGGGTACACGCATGGCTCTGGAACGGCGAGAAACGGCAGGCAAAGATGGCTGGAGGCGTCGGGAGGGAGATGGGGCAAGTCCTCTCTAGTTATAAAGCAGACTCAAAACTCTTTCAGTGACCGAAATAGAGAGGAGATCTAAGGAGCCACGACGCGCGAATTCTGCGAGATTAATGGGTGGACCTGGTGAATTCATATTTGATGGGCTTAAGGGAATGGGCTGCGCACAGTGGGATGGTTTGTATTGGGCTGTGCAATAATATGCGTGGGGGCGCAAGTTGGTTTATTATTTGGGAAAATGATGCAAATAGTCACGGAGTTTTGCCTTAATATTGAATGTGATCTATAAACTTTAAATTATTCAATGTCACCTCTTAACCTTAGAATTCATTCCATCTTCAAATTTGATACTGAACACTTAAAAGTCCATACTTAACGAGTGAAATATATTGTACACTAAGACCACATCATTGCAAAATTTTGATTCTTTTTTGTCAAAATTGCAAAATTTTGGTTGGCTGTCAAATTAAGAAATTTTTTTCCATCATTTGAACTTAATTCTTAAATTAAAATAAGTTGCGCAAAAGCATCATCATGTTACAAATTTTGTGAATTACTACGTTAGAGTTGAAATTAGAGTTGCATGTCATTGAAGGCACTATAGCTAAAACTATCATTGATTATATATTAGAAGATTAACTTTTTGTGTAATATCGAGGAAAGCTCTCGCTCACGTGTTGTTCAAAATGACCAGCTCTCATACAATTTTACATCAAATACATGAAACCTATGAACCGTGTAACTTGTTCCCAAGTTCTCTTCCCCGACGATTTTCTGAGGAGGGAGAGCAGCTCGCTTTTATAAGACAAGCTTCCGTGCAGACAACAGCACGGACGCCTAGGCACACCTCACACCGAGGGACACTCTCAAGGGTATGGCTCGGGACAGCTTCCTGAGAAGAGGCTTCACGTGCATTTGGTTGCGGAGTATGGCAGGTTCAGCTGCCACATCGGGTCAAATAGGACTCTTTGACGTCGTCCAGCAATAGAGTGGCGCCTCTTCACTACTACAAGCATTGTTCATTATTGCCATCCCATCTCAGTGATTCAACCTGTTATTCAGAACAAGATATCCACAATGTCATAATCATCATTTGTGTGCGTGTGTGCATGTGAGAGAGGGATCTTACCAAGGATGGGTTTAGCGACCACATCAGATCAGATGGGACTCTAGGACATCGTCCAGCAACGAAGTGGCGCCTCGACAAAGACTTCACCTACTAAGAAGCCTTGTTTATTATCGCCATAACATCTCAATGATTCAATCTGTAAATCAGAATAAGATATCCACAACATTATTACCATCATTTGTGTCCGTGCGCACGAGAGAGATATCTTACCAAGGATGGGGCATTTTTTTGATAAATCACTGATTTGATACTTATGTACATAAAAGGCTAGAGTGTGAGACATGATCATTGGAAGCATGTCAAAAGAGGTCTTCAAAGATGAGGCATCACAAAGGTCTTGCTTTGAAGCACTTGAAGGACTAGTAAGAAAGAAGAAATTGAGTTAGCTAAGGCATGGTGCATCAAAAGATGAAGGGCTCTATAAATAAATAAATACTTAGCCATTTTCATTATTGTTGTGAATAGACTTGCACAATTTGCATTTAACACGCTCCCATACTAAGACATATTATCAATGGCAAGGTTTGTTAGAATTGATTTTCTCTAGGAGTGCGACCATATACACTCCATCGGTGATTACTTAAATATTTGAGAAATTTAAAATTTAGACCATTAGATTGTCAGTGATTTTGATGGATGGAAACATCGATGTCAATTTCACAGTATCAAAAATACCTATTGCATGTTTTTTATAAAACCTTAAAGGAGGTAGATAAACATTTATTTACTACTAAAAATTATAGGTCGTTCTATTAGGCTCATATCTCTTTCCTATTATAAATTAAAGTAGTTGCACTTACCATTGACCGTAAAGACCTCCAACATTTGTTGAACTTAGCTCATCTAGCATACATGTTTTCTTAAATGCCTATAGAGAATTAGCATTGTTTGAGCAAGTGAACAAACTAATGCAGAAAAATAATATTGTCTATACAATTAACTATTTGGTAAATACGAGCGCTGCACGTGAAATTATGTTTTCCATATATTAATGTCTGTTTTTACAAGAAAATATGCAACTCTTATATGAATGGACATACTATTTTACTAAAAAAAAAAATGTTACCCTTAACAAGAAGACATAACTATATTAATTTACTTTGAAACACATTAGTTTATAATTACAAAAGAACAATATATAAACCAAAAAATCATAAATTGATTTCAAACATTGTATCTCATGATTATTGCATCTATACAAAATATAAAGTTAAATTATAAAGAAGATTGGAAACACCTTAAACGCTTTACTGTTTAAAAATCTAATCTTAATTTTTAAGCTTGCGTTGAGTTTTTCGTCTGAGCAATGTCAAAGTTTCAATCAATACGTTTTTCCACGGAAAGTTATGTATTCTTTTGACGTAGTCCTGTTATATGCTTATGTTAGTCTTAATGATAAAATGATTCTACACAAGAACTATTATCATGATTTTACACAAGAACTATGTTGTACCTTACATTTTTTTTATTCTATTTATATTGCGGAGTAATAAAATATGTATGACTTGCTTATTTTTCATGCAAAATGTTATATTATTGAAGCACTTAATATTGCAATTATACATTTTAAAATTAGATTATCATATTAGTAAAATATCAACTGACAACTCTCTTTATTTCTATCTTGCACATTCAATCTCATTGTTGACAACAAACTATTCTTTTGTACGATAAGAAGAGAGCTTCCTACATAAATAGGGAATATGGAACTTCTTTTTGAATACAAATAAACATATGGAAGTGGGCTGTTGTTTTTTAATTAGGACAAAAAAATTCAAATCAAAATTGGCACATGACCTTGAAGTTGATGCTTTTTAGGAAATTTGGCTATTATTTTTCAATCTTATCTTCTATATCTTATATTTTGTAGATATCTAACACTTCTTTTAGGTGATCGTTATGCAAACCAAAATCAATCTAGGCTTGACTGTTATGCCCAATGCGTCATCTGAGGCCCATACATAAATTACAATATGTGATGAAACGTTAAGGGTGGCCACGCAAGGCTTGGTCCAAAGTAAGGTGAATTTGGTCATTTAATGGAAGGCCATTGCTCAAACTTGCCCAATTGAACCAAACTTAGGTGAACTGGACCACTTATATATATATATATATATATATATATATATATATATATATATATTATATATATATTCATTTTAACATCATATTGTATATATTATTCCTTTCTACTATGCCAAGTAACATCATATTGTATATATATTCATTTTAACTCTCTTTTTTTCTATTTTGAAGAAAAAGGTTCTTTTTATAACTAAAACAGGAGGGAGGTGCAACCAAGATAGCTACCTTTTTTGGATTTTACTTTCTTGCATAACGTTATATTTTAATTATATCTACTCAATTCAACGATGAATGAGTTTGTCACTATAACCCACCTTTATATTAGAAATCAAGAATCTCTTCACATAAGGAAGATAATGGGAAAAGGACAACACAAGTGTCACAACTTTTGTATAATGTTCACTAGAGTGTTATACCTTTTCTTCCAATCATTTTAGTGCTATAACTTATATACAACACTCACTTGAAAGTCATAATTTTTTTTATCACTTGAGTTCCGTATAACTTTTTAATGGATTACTTGAGTATCATAACTTTTTAAAAATGTTTACCATAAGTGATATGCCACATCATATTTTTGGCATTTGAGTAAATGTTCATAAAATTTTTTAGTATTTAAGTGATTGAAAAAAAAAAGCTATAGCACTCAAAGGAGTACCGTATGAAAGTTATGACACTTATAATGTCCTTATTCTTGTAAATAATGTTCATAAAAATTTTAAGTATTTAAGTGATTGAAAAAAAAAAGTTATAGCACTCAAAGGAGTAAGTTATGACACTTATAATGTCTTTATTCTTGTAAATAATGTTCATAAAAATTTTAAGTATTTAAGTGATTGAAAAAAAAAAGTTATAGCACTCAAAGAAGTAAGTTATGACACTTATAATGTCCTTATTCCAATGAAGATATAAATCCTACAAAAGCCAGCCATTATGGGATGAGCCCAGAACACCTTGCGCTTCCCCAACAAGAATACGTAGAACTACTGGCACAGGGTTTTATTGAACCTTCTGACTCTCAATGGGCATGTGAAGCATTCTACGTCAACAAGCAAGTATAACAGAATCGTGGAAAAATGAGATTAGTAATTAACTACCAACTTCTGAATCAGTTCCTTCAGGATGATAAATTCCCACTGCCCCACCGAAATTCTCTTTTTCTTAGTCTTGTCCAAGCAAAAATCTATTCAAAGTTTGATCTCAAGACAGGATTTTGGCAATTGGGTATTGACCTAGCAAATAGACCCAAAACCGAGTTCTATATCCCAAACCAACATTTCCAATGGACAGTTGTCCTTTTGGCCTCAAAATTGCACCGTCCCTTTTCCAGAAGGTCATGTGCAAAATTTTTGAGCCCATTCTTCCCAATTCTCAAATCTATATCGACAATATCCTTCTTTTCAACCCTAATGAACAATCTCATTGTCAACACTTGACACAATTTGTTGATATCATCAAGAAGCATGGAATAATGCTTTCCCAGAAAAAAATGATTCTTACACCTTAAGAAATTGAATTCCTTGGCATGCGCTTAAAAGAAGGAACCTATTGCCTAGAACCTCATATTGTTGATGAACTTTATAAATTTCCTAAAAAAGATCTCACCACTAAGCAAATCCAGCAATTTCTTGGCATTGTCAATTATTTGCGGGATTTTGTTCCCTACATTTCCAAAAGTCTCAGATCACTTTAGTGAATGCTCAAGAAAAATCCTCCCCCATGAGGATCAAAGTAGACTCAAGCTATCTCTTAGTTTAAGCAGACCTTGCAACACCTTCCTCTTTTAATAATCCCCTCCACTAGCAAACGAATTCTACAAACTGATGCCAGTGACAAATATTGGGCAGCCATTCTTTTTGAAGAAATTGATGGGACCAGGCATATTCGTGCCTACAAAAGTGGACAATTCTCTTAGGCAGAAATCCATTACCACTCCACTTTCAAGGAGATACTTACAGTCAAGTATGGCATCAAAAAGTTCGAGTTTCACCTCATTGGACACCACTTTCTTGTAAATGGACATGCCCTCATTTCCTCAAATGTTAAAGCATAAGCAAGTTCCTCACCCACAGTTGCTTCGATGGACTGAATGGTTTTCAAAATACTCCTTTGACGTTAAACATATCCCAGGAACTAAGAATGTCCTAGTCGATTTCTTGTCCAGGCCAAAAGAACCCTTGGAGGCAATCAACATGTATGTCAAAAAAGAACCTCTCCTGGAAACATATTGCACCACCAACATACAAGGTGGCTAGCCAAGTCTCAAGTACCCTCTTGATGTCCCCTTGGTAATTCGACATAATGTTTTGAAAGAAAGACTTCACAGATTAATGTGGGAATATCACCTCTGAATTTTTCAAGAGTATAGCAAATTAATGCTCAGGCCAAGAGGACTCCATCCACAATATCCATTCATTCATTCTCTCTAATGGTCTCCTAATGATGAATTTCCAGAAGACTTGAAATGGTTATTTTGGTACATGTTCAACCTGTATACCATAACCATTGAATTTCCCACTGATAAAATTTTACAGGTTCTTATCAAAGATGGAGCTAGTTATGATCATAACCAAAAATATCTCTTGGATGTTTTCACATGGTTTAAACCGTTCCAATATTGGAAGGAACTCTTCAAAGTCCAGAATCGTCAAGAAAGGCTTGAATTAGAAAGACACATCGTTGTCCTGTTCCATCAACTATGGACATATCGCCATCTCATCGAATAGATTTCTGACAAACCTTCTGTTGTAGGAACTCCATCCTATCGACCCCAAGTTTTTCAAGAAGTTGCACGAATTCACCAGACACTCCCATAGTTGATCACCACCAGCAGGCCTACATCTCAAGAACTTAAGAGAATCCTATGTCAAGAAAATCAAATCATTCCACCAGAAGCATGGCTGCCTGCAAATGTCCCTATGTCTTGGGATCACCTTGAAGCTTCGGATCCTATGAGAAACGAAATTTAGGAGGCTCTCAATATCTTCTAACAAAACAACATAGACTCCTCTCAAGACCCTTAGGGGGAATCATTTCCCCAAAATCACGCCCCTTTCTCCGATCTTTCGATGCTAGCTCCTCCCGTCCACCCAACCTGTTGGCAGAAGAAATCAAGAATCTCATCCGTGCCTTCAAAAGAGAAAAAGACGGAAACTCCAGTCCATCAGAGGTAGACGAAGACGCTCCACTCAAAGAACATCTAGCTCATCATAGCTCTGATAATTTAGACTATAACTACAACGCTAGAGACGGAAGAGACAAATAAAAGTCGCTCCAAAATTACTGTAGCACCGGTCACTGTTCACTATTCACTATTCACTTAGCCAACTGTTCATTATAGCACGAGACAAAAAATCATTATTTATAACTTGTTACGGGATTTCTTTAGGACTCCCTATATTTGTAGCCCATAAGTGACTAGTATGTTCCTATAATTGTGTCCGAGGATGGCTAGACTGCCTGTTTTTGTCGTTTGTATCCTCTGTCTATATAAGCAATGAGTCTCCATTGTAAAAACCAGAGAGTGAAATAAGAAGTGTGTTGTGTACTCTACTTTCAACATGATCTTTTAAATACTCCCATTCTTTTCTAGTTCAGAACGGTGGTTCTGAACAAACACTATAATTGAGAAAAATCCTAGAACATGCTCTGCACTTGCTGTATGGGATCTTATACATCAGAAATTCCGATATCCTAGATATTAATATGGTCTAATTTCATGGCTTGAGAAGGAACTTGGTGGTTGACAGGCAGTCCCTATTAAGGCTAGGAAGAGATGCGTGTGGGATAGCATACTTGTCACAAATTTGCAACTCAAGTTATTGAATTTAGATTATAGGCAATCTTATGGTATCAAAACCATGGATTTCTTTGAATCATTTTAGTTTATTCAAACCTTTCGTTTTGACACTAGAAGAGGGCCTCCTTTCCCATGGATACATCAGATTCTTCCACAACTTTTCCCATTTCCCTTACCTGAAATCTCTCACTCCAACCTCTCCAGAACTTCGCAAGTCTCCCTGCTCGAAAATAGACTATTTCTATGAGGTTGCCTACCTCACTGAGAATAGTAAGATCTCAGAAACCTAACTCCCTATGATGAATCCCTACACTACTTTCGCCAAATCACCCTCTTTCTCTCTACTTTGATCTATTAAACATTTGATCAAACACACCCCTCGTACAATCAAGGAGTATGTCCAATCCTCCCGATTTGATCAACACCCTATCCAGGCAACTGAACAATATCAATTTGTCACTCTTCAAATTCCACCTGAGTTTCTAGCTCAATGGATTCAACAAGGCTATACTCATCTCCATTTTGGAGCCATTCGTCTTGCTATAACTTTTCATGGCCGAAAAGGCTTACCAGTCATTGCAAGGATTGCCCTTCTAGACACTAGATTTTTGGAATACCAGCAAGCTTGTGTCGGCACCATCTAAACAACAATGAATGCAGGAACTGTTTTTGTTACACTATTCCCAAATTTCAACATTGCTCTTGCTGATCCCAATTTGCTTACTACTCTTAAAGTCTAGCTACAGATCAGTGAAGCTCCTTAGACTCTTGGATCAATTGCTGCTACCTTACATTACCAAATGATCTATCGTGTCCAAAACCATGCCATTGACCTCAACATCCCAAGCTCTAAAGATGCTCTTGTCATCTCGATTGATCATGACCAAACCTCCTGTATCCATGTCCCTCGCCAGATCCCACGAAATGAGCTTATCAAGCTCCTCCCTAATAGTTAGGTTACCAACTACGAAAAACTTCACGAAAGTTGCAAACTAGTCTAATCTAGTGAACCTTAGTTCACTCGATAGAAAGATGATATTATTTCCATCAAGTTTAGTAAGGCCACTAAAGAGGAACCCTCCTCTATATTCCCTACCATCCTTCATTTTACACCCTGTCCTACTGATCCAGTTTTGTGTGAACCAGACAATAATCAATTTGTCTAATCCTTTGGTTCACAAGGTCAGCCAATCCACTTCTTCAAAGATTCCACTGGACATTGTTTCTAGGATCCTGATTATGCTTGTTCTTCATGCACAAAAATTTGAAGAAAACGATGATAGGCATTCTTCCAAAAAGAAAAAAAAGAAAGATACCATTTACCAAAGGTATCTTGATGGAGATCCAACTGTTGGACCCCTTGGAGAAAAAGATGGTAAATACCAATTTATTGTCTCTTATGGACCACCCAAGCCTCCTAAGGTAACCTCATCTCCATCCCCTTGTAAGCCAACCCCTCTTTTTGAACCACCACCAGCTAAACCCATGACTACTTCACCTTTTTATAAGCCAATCCGGAAATGGGTAAAAAAGAACCCCTTATGTCTCATAAACTTACCCAGGCTAGGTATTTGTATACTTATGCCTCGACCACCTCCTGTTCTACCCAGCATATGCATGTTTTCCCCTAAGGACTTCCCTCCACTTGAGGCCAAAGATTCTGGAACCAGCGCACGGAAATTCCCTCCATTGGAAAAGTTCTCCGATCCACACCAATGGTATCAGCACTCACCCAAGATATCTAACCCCATTGGCTTTGATGCTCAAGGACAGCGCAAGCAGCCCTCGACTGCTGAAACTGTCTTAAATTGGCAGACTGAAAATGCATTGGCCCAAAACGAGATCCTTGGAACTGTTGCTACACGACTTGAACGTGTAGATCAGAATACTGCATTATCTTGCAAGATACTGAAAGACTTATAGAAAATGCTTCATCTCCTGAAAACTAAGTAGACACCCCCCAGCCATTACTTAGAAGACCAAAGACCAAAAATTGAAAAGCTCAAGCGACAAATCTAAATTCTCAAAAGCCAACAGTCATTTACTCCTGTCGACCAATCCCTTTTCCCCTCTCCTTCCTTACCGTTGAAATCCGAATCTTCCCCTCTTGGGGCATTCTCCTCATTTGCTGCTATCTTAAGCTCAACTGCCCCTCCTCCGTAGAATAATTTCTTGGTTCTTCGAGAAAAACTCCGCAAGCTTAAGCAAAAGCAACAGAAATCTCCGACTCCCACTAAGTCTTCGGTATCACCACCTGGTACACCAGAGCACCCTCCTAGTGAGCAACCACCTAGTACCATGACCATTTCTAATCCGCTTGGAAACTTCCTTCAACACGAGATCCCTTCCATTTCTGCCATTAAGCCATTTCAGGCTAGGCAAATTGAAACCTCTTCCTATTCAGATTCTAATATTTTGATAGGATCATCTTCCTCAGAAAAAAACTTTGTTCATGGCAGACAATGTTAAAGAAGAAGAAATGTTTTCTGAACCAGAAGTACACCACCAAGACTAGCCCGACGCAACTTAAACTTTTTCTACATCATCATCTAAAGTCTATTTCACCCTGGATGATATCCCATATTATAAGTAGCTCGAGAGGCTCCAAGAATTCCATCCCTAGTTCACTAATAGGCATATTTCAAAGCCCAGTACTTATGATATTCTCTTGGAATTTACTAGCTGCTTTACCGGAGCCCTTAAAGACTGGTGGCACATTGCCTCAAAGCAAGACCAATTGTACCTGTTGACACAACATTTGGATAATGTCATTCAGATTATCCATATGTATTTAATTGGAAAGCCTGAAAATTCGAAAGAACTCAAACGAAAGGAGTTCTGCGAGCGAAAGTGTTGTTCTTTACAACGCAAAGACCTTGATCGACACTTCCAAGCTATGATCAAGCTATTCTATTTGCTTGGAGCAAATTGGAATCTCAAACCAATCTTCTTGGCGTCTATCCCAAAAGAAGTTAGCTAAGCTGCAGAAAAATCCCTCCAACAAAGACAGAAAAGTTTGATCGAAGCCACCCTTGGCGAAATCTAGCAAGCCATCCACATTGCCATCGAATAACTTTGCCTTCGCTGAAAAGCTTTTCGAAGCTATCTCAAAGAAAATAGGCATCTTGATAAGGCATGCTTGAAACTAAAGTTAAAGACCAAATGTCCTAAGGATTGTTTAGATCCTTTCTACACAGGCTACAAAAAGAAGAGACATTTTAAACGACTTTCTTTCAAAAAGACACGCAAAGGAAAAGGTAAAGGAAAGTGGAAATTTTTGCACAAACACCATCATCACTCTTCCAAGAAGTGAGGTAAAGATAGATGTTATATCTGCAACAAAAAAGGACATTTTGCCAAAAATTATCTGAAGGCGAAGAAGGGTGGAAGCCACTTGATAGATAAAATTGCCAAAAGCACTAGAATCCAGCTTGACGACTCTGATATTGAGTCTGTCTTCTCCCTAGATGATCAATCGTTAGAGAATACTCTCTGTGCTATCCAAACGTATAGCTCAGATTCAGCCTCAGATTCTGAGAATGATGTGTTCACTTTCTTCTCTAATTTTCTTGACGAAATTCAGATCACTGAACCAGTCTATCACCCATACATCCCCATTCATATCATCTTGTCCAAATACCACAAACCAATCCCTCTTGTGGCACTCATCGATACTGGAGCCAATTCTTCCATCTTGGACACAAAGATCCTCCTAGAAGAATTATGGAAACCATATACCAAGTATTTCAATTTTGCTTTTGGCGATACTTTTGCTACCAAGTATCGCAATAAACTCATCACCATTCAATTTTTCCCTCAATGTTTTATTACCACTAAAGTTATTGGTTCCAATTCTTCAAACAAATATATTATCATTGGCTAGGACATCTTGACCCAATTCCCAAAGCTTAGGATCCTTTCCAATGGCCTTCGTTTTAAAAACCAATTTCGTGAGTTTGTGGATGCCAAGAGATTTTATACTCTTTAGCTAGCCATGTTAGACCCAATCATCCAAAGTTTACTTTCTTCTTGTGCCATGACACATTCCCAGTTTTTCCAAACTTGCACTCAGCCCTTATGGAAAAAAATTTTAGTATATAAGTGATTGAAAAAAAAAAGTTATAGCACTCAAAGGAGTACTGTTATGACACATATAATGTCCTTATTCCTGTAAATAATGTTGAAGACAAAAGTTAACTAGATATTTACCCACGGTAAGGCACGAACTTGCAGGCCTCATGGAAGACCGATCCCTTTTACCACCATGCCATTAAGCTGATGATTGCAAACAACTAGCTATACGAAAACGTCATCTGTATTTTCTTTGTTATGAGTACGGTTGTCAAATAGCAAGCCACTAGCGGGAGGGTTTTACAAGCCCGCAATTGTGTTAACGAGAGACCCAAAATGGTGAAACATAGTGATTTCAATGATATAAAAATCAACAGGTAACATAAAAAACAACTTCACTATTACATTAACAAGAAAATGAAAGGAAAAAAATTAACTAATCTTGGAAAATGATAATAAGAAGGCGTTTGTGGTAGATTACCGCATTATCCGAGGTACACCCGCATCTTAGGAATGCCACAGATGGCGTCAGACACCTTTCCTAAGAAACAAATTGAACATTAATCGATTTAATTTTGATTAATCCATTCAATCCCAAGAAATTTGCTGAAAATGGAAATCAGTTTGGTAAAATAAAGGAACAACTTTTTTAAATTACTATTCTTCTTCTTTTTCTTCTCCAATAATTGGGTGTGCCGATTTCCATTTTCTCCAACGAGTCCCTTCTTTAACATAAGAGCATGAACATGACCGAGTAATTAATTGGGTACGCCAATTTCCCATGCTTTTCCACGATAGCAGCAATCAAACAAATTAAAAATATGGCAATTCTCATAAACGGGGTGCTCCGTCTTTTTTCTCTTATAGACATTCAGCAAAGAAAAGAATACGAGGAGATAATAAAAAGAAAAAAATAAAATTTTCCGGGCTAAGCTAGCATCACCTTCCTCTGCAGCGTGACTACGTGATGGTCAAAGAATAGCTTACGAAATTTTTCTTTGTCCAACACGAGTGCGGAAATTTCCAAGCAGAACACATCTCTCTCTGCTTCTCTCTCGTTGTTTCTTTGTCCAACTGTCATCAACATCTCTAGCCAATTTCTTTTTACACAACGAAGTGCTCAAGATACAGATTCCCCGGTGGATCTCTGCAGGGTCAAGAATGATCTCACTCGACTGCTACTGTGCCACTCCCTACAGCCTTGCTGCTCTTGGACGACTGGTTTTCTCCACAACGAGGAGGAAGAAGAAGAGGAGGAACACGACAATGGTGAACTCTTCCAGTTCTTCTCTTTCGCCTTGTCAATCTCTATCCATTCTTGCTGGCACTCTTACCCTACAGAACGCCGGGTCAACCCCTGAAAACGCAAAGGAGAAAAGAAAGAGCAGATCACGATCTGATTCTGACCCGATTAATAAAGAAAAAGAATAAAGCAAAGATTTCTTTTCCTTGGTCTTTCGCAGGAGTCTTTTGCAAGGGAAATGATGCCTGGAAATCAGATTCATGCCCAGCAAGAAAACGTGAGACTGACTGCCGACCTGTACATGAAGATGTCGGAGTTGAACCCGAGAGGCTTGTTGCAGAGGAAGCAGGACTGGATGAAGTGGGGCTCGTAGTGGCGATCCTCGCACCGGGTGTGGTAAAGCATCGCTGCCCTCGGCAAAGCATCCATTGCTATCCGAAACAGCGGCGACGGTTAAGCAAGGAATTGCTTTGAGAAGCTAAGCTGCGCACACCTTAACGGTTAATAAGAGGAGCGAAGAGAGCGCGAGAACTGTGAAGAAGGAGGAGGAGGCCGTCGAGTGTGGTGAGCGAGTGGGGGGAAGCGTAACGATGGCGGATGGGCCGACATATGAAGGCGGGAGGAGGGTGAGGAGAAGAAGAGTTGGGTGCTGTGATCCTCTGTGTCGCGGACAGCGCAAAGTTTAGAAAAAGAAGTGCTGCGAAAAATCACAATCTATATATTTATTTTTTAATAGCTCGATAATTTCTTGATAAAGTACGTCCAAATGAAAGGATTTATTTGTGGGTCTTGTTAATGGTGTTTTCAGTGCATTTGTTAAGCATATATAATGATAAAATATTTGATGTCGAAGGATTCGTTTCTTCTATGTTTCCTTATTCAGATATTTGAAATCATGTTTATTAATTAAGACTCTAATGGCACTTATTGAGCATATTCTACCAGTAATTACTCGATTTCCGAAATGCTGATTACATAAAACATGAGCCATATTTCCATATGAAGAAATATTATCCACAGCAGGGTTTGTTAGAATTGATTTTTTCTACGAGCGCGATCATATACACCACTCAGTGATTACTTAACTATTAGAGAAATTTAAAATTTAGACCATTGGAATGTCAATGATTTTAACAAATGGAAATGTCAACGGCAATTTCACAATATAGAAAGTACTTTATGATAAAACCTCAAAGTACGCAAGTAAATTATTATTATATGACAATCTCATTGAACGGACTTAATGAAATAACTTGATTATATTAATTTGACAAGTCTTAGAATTTTATTACACTTTTTATAAGTTCGAAAACTCAATTGCACTTTTCTTATATGTTTTAGGATTTATATTGCACTTATTCCTATATTCTTTTTTGAGGTTGAATTTGAAGGACCAAAATAACTATTATACAGCCAAAGGTTTGAAATCAAAATGGAAAATAACACAAATAACTCCTCCACTTCAAATTTGATACCGAACATTTAAAAGCCCATACTTAAGCAACTAAAATATATTGTAAAATTATGACCAATTATTGCAAAATGTTGATTTTTGTTGTTGTTGAAATTGCATAATTTTGGTTGGTTGTGAAATTAAGAGAAAATTTGTCATCATTTAAACTTAGATATTCTTGAATTAAAATAAGTTGCGCAAAAGCATCATCATATTATAATTTTTTGTGAATTACTACATTAGAGTTGAAAAAAGAGTTGCATAACATTGAAGCCACTGTAGCTGAAACATCATTGCTTATATTTTTGAAGATTAAAGTTTTGCATAATTGAGAAAAGCTCTCACTCACACGCCGTTCAAAATTACCTGCTCTCATACAATTTTATATCAAATACATGAAACATCAAACCTAACAACCTTTTAACTTGTTTCATGTTCTCTTTCTCTATGATTTTCTGAGAGGGAGAGCAGCTCACTTCTATAAGAACAGGGATTTCATGTAGACTATAGCATGGAAACCTAGGCAATTCTCACACCGAGGGACACTCCCAAGGGTATGGCTCAAGACATCTTCTTGATAAGAGGCTTCATGTGCATTCGGCTGCTGAGTAGGGCGGGTATAACGACTACGTCAGATTGGATGGGTCAATAGTGCGTCATCTAGCAACAAAGTAGCGCCTTGACAAAGACTTCACTGGTGTGCCATTTGCTCGCAATCTCAGTGATTTGTCCTGTTATTGAGAACAAGATGTCCACAGCATTATGATCATCATTTGTGTGTCCCTATGGGAGAGAAAGAGAGAAATAAATCGCCAAGGAGGAGGCATTTTTCTGATAGATCACTGATCTGATGTAAGGCTGGAATATGTGAGATATGATCTTTGGATGCTTGTCAAAAGAGATTTTCAAAGATGAGGCATCACAAAGGCCTTTTTTTGAAGCAGTCAAAGGACTAGTAAGAAAGAAGAAATTCAATTGGCTAAGGCATGGAGCATTAAGGACTTTATAAATAGATAAATACTTAGTCATGCTCATTATTGGTATAGATAGACTCCCACAATTTGCATTTAACACATTCTCATACTAAGAAATATTATCAATGGCAAGGTTTGTTAGAATTCATTTCCTCTAGGAATGTGACCATATACACCCCATCAGTGGTTACTTAACTAGAGAAATTTAAAATCCAGAACATTAGATTGTTGATGATTTTGATTGATAGAAATGTTAATGGCAAATTAATAGTATCGAGAATACCAATTACATGTTTCTGATAAAGCTTCATAGTAAGTAGGTCAACTTTTATTTACTACTGAAATTTATAGATTATTTTATAAGGCTCGCTTCTCTTTCCCATTATAAGTTAAAGCAGTTGCACTTACCACTGATCAAAAAGACCCTGAACAAGAGTTAAACTCATTCATCAAGCATACATGTTTTCTGAATTGTTTCTGAATGAGAAAATTAATATTGCCAGAGCGAGTAAATAAACAAATGCAAAAAAATAATATTGTCTTTATAATTAACTATTTGGTAAATGCGACCGTTGCATGTGCAAATTATGTTTTCCATATTAACAACTATTTTTAAAAGAAAATATGCAACTCTTATATGAATGGACAAACTATTTTAGTTATAAAAAAATTACCCTTAACAAGAAGATATAACTATATTAATTTACTTTGAAATGCATTCGTTTATAATTACAAGAACAATATATAGACCAAAAAGTCATAAATTGATTTCAAACATTGTATCTCATGATTATAGCATCTATACAAAAGATAAAGGTACATTTTAAAGAACATTGAAAACATCTTAGACACTTTCAGCTTCAATGTTTTAAAATCTACTCTTAACTTTAAGCTTGTATTGATTTTTTTTTTTTTTCATTGGAGCAATGTCGAAGTTTTAATCAATATATTTTTCCACTGATAATTATGTACTCTTTTGGTGTACTCCAGCTATATGCCAATGTCACTCTATATTCTACATCAAAACTATGTTGTACCTGCATGATACATTTTTAATGCTATTTCTATTATAGAGTAATAAAATATTTATGACTCATGTTATTTGTAATGCAGAATGTTATATCATTGAAGCACTACGGATTGCAATTTTATATTTTAGAATTAGATTACCAAATTAATAAAATATCAAATGACAACTCTCTTTATTTCTATCTTACACATATTTATCTCAGTGTACAAAACAAACTGATGTTTTGTACAATAAGAAGAGAACTTCCTACTAAAATATTGTTCTAAGATTTTTTTTCAATACATAAATAGGGAATGTGAAACTTCTTTTTGAATATAAATAAACATATGGAAGTGGGATGTTATTTTTTAATTAGGACAAAAAAATTTGAATTGAAATTGGCACATGACCTTGAAGTGGTTGATGCTTTTTTGGGAAATTTGGCTGTTTTTTTTCCAAACTTACCTGCTATATTATATGTTGTGTAGATATCTAACATTCTTTTTAGGCAATCATTATGTAGGCCCAACTCGACTCGGGCCCGAAAGTTAAGCCCAATGTGTTGTCCAAGACCCATTCAATATTTAAAATATGTGATGAAATATTAGGGGTGGTCACGCAAAACTTGGTCCAAAGTTAGATAGATCTGGCCTTTTAATGGAAGATCATTGCTCAAATTTGCCTATTTGAACCAAAGTTAGGTGAAGTGGGCCGCTTGCCCCTTGATCTGGTTTATCAGCTTTCTACTATGCCAAGTAACATCATTTTATATATTCATTTTAACTCTCTTTTTATTTTGAAAGAAAAGAGAGTTCTTTTTATGACTTAAAACAGTGGGGAGGTGCGACCAAGATAGCTACCTTTTATAGCGTTACTTTCATGCAAAATGTTAGATTTTAATTATAATCACTCAATTCATCAATAGATATTTAAGTCCATCACTATAGCCCCACCTTCACATCAAAAATCAAGAAATCTCTCCATATAAATTAGATAATTGGAAAAAGACACCACAAGTGCTATAATTTTTACACGGCACTTACTTTGATAGTATAATTTTAGTTTCTATCGGTTGAGTGTTATAATTTATATATGACACTCATTGAAGTGCTATAACTTTTTTTTTCTTTTAATCACTTAAATATCTTATATAACTTTTTAATGGATCACTTGAGTATTATAACTTTTTTTAAAAAGATTTACCACAAGTGCTATGTCACATCTAATTTTCAGAGCTTAAGTATATATTTATAAAAAAAATTGGCATTTAAGTAATTAATTAAAAGTTATGACATTCAAATGAATATTTTTTTTGAAGTTATAGCACTGAAGTGGTAAAAAAAACAGTATGGCCCTTGAGTGAATATCATACGAAAGTTATGATATTTATGATGTTCTTATCACGGCAAATAATGTTCAAGACACAAGCTAAATATAGGTTCACCCTCGTCAAGGCTCAAACTTAAAGACCTCATGGAAGACTGTGATCCCCTTTACCACTAAGCCACTAAGTCACTAAGTTCAATGATTTGCAAACAACTAGCTATTCAAAAACATCGTCTGCATTTTCTTTATTATAAGTATGGTGGTTAAATAACGAGCCATCGGCAGGAGGGTTTTACAAGCCTGCAAGTGGGTTAAGAAGAGATGCAAAGCGGTCAAACATGATGATTTTCGATTATCAAATATCAACATGAATAACAAAAACAACGTCACCATTACATTAACAAGAAAATGTAGGGAAAATTTAACAAAAAAAAAATCTTAGAAAATGAACATGAAAAGGCGTTAGCTGCATGTTACCATATGATCCAAGGTACATCCCCATTTTAGAAATGCCTCATAAGGCGTCAGACACCTTTCCTAAGAAAGAAATTGAACATTAATTGATTTAATTTTGATTGACTGATTCGATCCCAAGAAAGTTGTTGAAGATGGAAATCAATCGATACAAAAACAACCTCCTTAAATTACTGTATTTTATTTTTCTTCTCCGATAATTGGGTACGCCAATTTCCTTGTTCTCCAACAAGTCCCTCCTTTAACATAAAAGCATGAAGGCGATCTGATTCTGATCCGATTAATAAAGAAAAAGAATAAAGCAACGATTTTTCCTTGGTCTTTTGCAGGAGTCTTTTGCAAGGAAAAAGATGTCTGGAAATCAGATCCATGCCCAGCAAGAGAATGTGAGACTGACTACCGACCTGTCCTAGTGGGGACCCTCGCACCCTGCGCGGTAAAGTTTATGATAAAACATCAAAATACGTAAATAAACTGCTGTCTACTACTAAAAGTTATAGTCTCGCGTCTCTTTCCTATTATAAATTTCTTGAATGAAAAATATTGTTAATGTACAAGATTATCTAACCTTAAATGAAAACTATTGTGTCAATGCACGAGATTATCAATTATTCACACATCGATGATGATTGAGCTGCTTGACTATGGTTAATGATGAGTTAAGAGATCTATTGTAGTCTCACATCTCTTTCCTACTATAAATTTCCTGAATGAAAAATATTGTTAATTTATGAGATTATCTCACCTTAAATGAAATTATTGTGTCAATGCACTAGATTATTGATTATTCAGACATCGATGATGATTGAGCTGCTTGACTGTGGTTAATGATGAGTTAAGAGATCTATCGGAGGATGATTGTAAATATCACCGTGCATGAGCAAATCGATGGTCATCCAATGACAAATTTGCAGCATCCCTTGACCAATTAGTAAAACGAACTCTCTATATTAGCAAAATACTGGGGGAGAAATGAGGTAACCATTAATATTTCTCAATCAAGAATAAGAAAATTAAGAATAAATTGCTTGTGAAAATTGCATTATTTTCTCATATCCAACTAAGTTTCTTCCATTCTTCCATGAACTATGCAAAATCCGTCCTCCCCACCAACTGCGAAACAATTTATCGCCCAAATATATCCATCTCTATATGTTCCTTTCAATTCGATGGTCTCGATATATGAATATGATAGAGCATGCTAGACTCAATAATACAAATTCATTTTGGATGCATGGCATGGATAGGTTTTTCAAGGTTGAGCTTTTCTAAAGTAAACTCCCGTTTAAGTGACAAAGTCGTGATGAATGACCGATGAAGAGAGCAGGTCACATGAAATAATCTCCACCCCGTATGGAGGAAAACATGCCCCTTCCCTTTTTCTTTTATTTTGATCATGAATCTTTCTATTCTTTGTCTTGAACTATCGAACATTTTTTTGAATAATCCTAAATTGTCACACGATGTGCATACAAAATGCGTTGTTACATCAAACGATGTTGCTTAGCTTCATTTCTCATCCAGCCTCGTGTATATAGTATTCATAAAGAAGAGAAACTGGGTATGCTAAGATGGTTTTGCTTTTCTTAAATACTTGGGTGAAAAAAAAATTATTGTAGAGAATTCTTTGATTATTTTACATAATAATTTCTTTGGTTTATTTCATGATGTTCAATGAAAAGTAATATCTCTTGGGTGGGCCAAAAAGATACACATTATTACAATATGGGCATCCTTGCAAGTTGTCTTAGTATTAACAGTTTTGTATAAGTAGGCATGATATTGATCATTCTCTTTATTGGTGTGGATACACTTTTCCATTTGATATGTAATTCATTCTCAAAATGGAAAATAGCATAATTGGTAGATTATGTTATAATTAATTTACTCCACCAGCATGGTAAAGTAAATCCCAAATGATTACTTAACTATATGAGAGAAATTAAAATCCACCCATTAGATTTGTTGATAATTTTTTATCCATAAAATAACCAACGAGAATTTGACGATACAAGATCCAGTGTGGTTATTAGGTGCATTCAGCAAATACTCAAAGCACAAAAAGATAAAAAGTTGTATTTCTAGCCAAAAGTTATACATCATAATTTCAAACATTAGTGTGTGTTTGTTTTAAGGAATATGAATGATTTAGAAAATATTTTCTCAAAAATAATTTCTCATATTGCTTAGGAAGATGAGCGAATGAAAATCTTTTAATCCTTTATGAAAATATTTAAACACAAATTGTTATTGATAGTGGAGACATTTTTTATTTATTAATTATTTCAAACGATATAAGTGACTTTTTTTAGGGAAATAATTTTTAAATTATTCATTTACCATGAAACAAATGGACCATTGAGATTGATTCAAAGGATTTTCAACAACGATCGAACTCATTAACATCTCTACCATATAATATTTTGCGTTAATATTTCTTCAGTCATTTATCCATTAGAAAAATTTCTCAATCTAGATTAATAGGACCACTCCTATATTACTTGCGAAGGAAAATCAAATAAAAAATCATTGTAGTCGTACAGGGTCACAATGATTCTCCTCATTTTCTATTTCATAATAATGGAACACTTTTTCTAGCCAAAATAACTAGGAACTTCTACAATGCTTTGAACAAAAATTCAATTCAAATTTTAGAGATTATAAGAATATATTCGGATTGTAATGCAAAATACCCTCGAAAGAGCTGATTTTTTTTTAATGGTAGATGAAGCTGCTTTTTAAAGCTTTACAATTACACCGCTGGTGTATTCTTGATACCGATCCTATTTGAAATAGATAAATTATACCATCAGATACAAAAATTTGAACAAGCCATGATGTAATACGTCTAGAATCACTCAAGAGACAACTTATCTTAATTTATCTGAGTCTAACTATGTAAAAATTCATATTAAATCAAATGAACACAACCTAATTCCAAGATGATTGGTGAATTGCATAAACTTCGTGTAAGAAAATTACTTCATCTCATCTATGTTTGACCGAAGGCTGTAAGCATGGCTGTTGTGAATGAACTGGAAGGATAAAAAGGATTTGCTTAGATTTTCTCATATGAGGTTGAATTTGAAGGACCAGAAAAAACTACTGTAGAGCATAAGGTTTGAAATGAAAATGGAAAACCACAAGACTAGCCCTCATGTTTATGCAATTTTCAAACACGCCATAAATTTTTAACATGTCTATAGTTAAGCTACCAAAGTATATTGTAGGTTATGACTACATCGATCTTCACAACATTTTGATTAGTTGTCGAATTAATACAAAATTTACCATTATTTGAATTTGGGTATTCTTTGGTTGAAATAATTTACATAAAAGTATCATGGGACAATTTTTTTTGAATTACTTCAACTGTGTTGAAATAGAGTTGCATATCATTGAAGGCGTTGTAATAAAAATTACCACTGCTTATATAACTGGACATTAACTTTTTTTCATAACATCAAGGAAAGCCCTCTTACACACACAATATTCAAAATGACCCGCTTTTCTTACAATTTTACATCAGATACATGAAACATTGAACCTATCGATCATATAACTTGTTCCCATGTTCTCTTCCTGGAGATAGAACTACAGCTTACCACCTTGAGGCATGGATTTCCATCCAGACAACAGCACGAAAACCTGGGCAAATCTCAGGACATCCTCCCAGATTTTCGGCTTCATCTGCATTCGGCTGCAAGGTATGGCGGCTGTAGAGACCACATCAGATTGGATTGGAGTCTAGGGCATTGTCCTGCAACAAAAGAATGCTTTGAATGAACAAAAACTTCGCCACTGCGAGAATTTTCTTCTGTGCCTCCGCCATCTTAGTGCCTCACTGTTACTCAGAAAAAAGAAATCCGGTATATCAGAATTATCATTTGAGAGAGAGATCTTACCAGCGAGAAGGATTTTTTTGGTAAATCATTGATCCAACACTTATTTGTGTGCAAGGTTTGAGTATGTGAGACATTATTACACTATGCATGTAAAGAGAGTTTTTCGGAGACTTGAACTAGATATGATGCATGATTTCGTGTTTCATAAGCATCACAATGGTCTTGCTTTGAAGCACTTGAAGGACTAATAAGAAAGAAGAAGAAATTCCATTGGCTAAGGCATGGAGCACCAAAGACAAGGGCTCCATAAATAGATAAATATTTAGTCATGTTCATTATTGTTGTGGATAGACTCGCGGAATTTGCATTTAACACATTCCCATATAAAGAAATATTATGAATAGCAGGTTTTGTTAAAATTGGTTTTCTCTAGAAGCACAACCATGTACACTCCTTAATGATCACTTAACTAATTGAGAAGATTAAAACCTAGACCATTGGATTGTCTATGGTTGTGATTGATGAAAGTATCCATGGTAATTTTATAATATTGAAAGCACCTATTATGCATATCTGAAAAAACCTTAAAGTACTCAAATTATCCACTATTTAGTACCGAAAGTTATAGTTTGTTATATTGGGCTCCCATATCTTTCCTATTATAAATTAAAGTAATTGCATTTACCATTGATCGGAAAAATCTCCCATGACAGTTGAACTCATTCATCTAGCCTACATATTGCCGAACATTCTCTATATGAGAGAATTAACATTATCAAAGCAAGCAAAGAAACAGATATAGAGAAATAAATTTATCTATATGAAACTACCAATAACCATGACCATTGCACGTGGAGATTATGTTTACCATATTTAATGACTGTCTTTTAAAGAAAATATGCGACTCTCACATAAATGGATATATAGTTCCACTAATAATTTTACCCTTAACAAGAACATACAGCTGTATTAATTAATTTTGAAACGCATTAGTTGATAATAGCAAAAGATGTAGAGAAATAAATCTATATTTATTGTTGACTAGTAAACAATCACAGGCGTTGTAATACACATTCGAGCAATGTTAAAATTAAAAACTATGTTTGCCGTATAGTAGGTTTTTATTCTATATATATTAGAGGGTAATTAAATATTAATAAGTTGTTTTAATTAGTCACATAGAATATTATATTATTGAAGCACATGGTGATATAATTGTATTTCTCAAATTAAATTTATCGTGTTCTCGAAATATTCAATGCAACACTCGTTTTTTCTATCTTGCACACATTAGTTCAATCTAATTGTCAAAAACAAACTAATCTCTTATACAATAAGAAAGAGAGCTTCCTACTGAAATATTTGAGATTTTTATCAATAGGCAAAATTAAACTTCTTTTTGAATTTAACCAAACAAGACTAATAAGTCAACCATTTTTTTGTTTACAATACACTCTCTATTGCGACCCAAATTTTTCAACTCAATCGGGAAAGAGATAGGTTTAGGGTATTGCCTATGGCTCTTGATTTAGTACGAACTCTCCCAAGCCCATATCTTGCACGACATTGAATTCATTTTAAATTCAATTTAACATAGAAATTTTTACGTGAAATAGCAATTGCCACTAGCCATTTAGGATTAGTTACAAACCAATTAAGGCATGAGAGAATGTTTCAATATCTATGTATCGAGATATACTAGTCCGGGGTCTTGATGACAGTATTGTCTATTAACACCCTTTCGATACTACTAACTTGGAAGGTAGTTATTAAAGTTTGCGTACAATCTTGATTACCAATTATGATCCTAAAGGTATCAAAGCAACTAAGTGACCATGCACATGTTCTCAATGTGTTCATTATGATTCTAATCTAGTCTAATCAATTTAGAAAAGAAATTAACAAACATGTTATTAAAATGATGAGCTGATAATGAAACTACCAAGTAATTGAAAAGCGTAAATTACAAGTGCAAAAGTGAAAACCCAACTTGTCGGGCAAATAATATAGATGGCCATATTATAAGCCCTAGGAAATTTTCTTTCATGAGCTAAATCCAAATCAAGTTCAATTTCTTTTCTAGAAGAATAGTCCACTAAGACTTGACTATATCAAAGGTAGCCCCAAAACAGAAAACTAAACTAAAGGTCATGCTAACCCAATGATACTAAGTTATATCTAGCACTAAAGTCACACAACTGGGTCAGGACCTATAAAGAAGCTATTTTCTAATTAGTTAATATTTTCGAATTTTTTTATATTTATAATTTTTTATTACCTAATGTGGACCGTAGGTTGGTCTCATTAGTCTGGGCCATAAACAATACAAAAGACTTGACAAAAGAAATGGGCTTCTTTTTTATCAAGCCTAATCCGTTCATAACCAAACTTGAACCGACCTACTTCTTCCTCCACTTTTTGTCTTCTTTTCCTATTTTTTCTTTTCGGCTCTTATTCCCAGAACTCCCACTTTCATTCTTCCACATTAAACCTGGAACACCTATGAACGAAAGAATCCAGAAAATTTATGAACTTCAATGAACAGGCACCACTTGCGGACGTTATACTGAACATACCCGGGACCACCGCCTTCGACTATCTTAGTCCCTCTCCGACGACGGTCCAACTTATACAATCATCCATCTGCATAAACACACGGCATGTGGATGGGACAATGAGAGGGCGCATTATGGAACTTCACAGAAGATTGATGCCAAGTCTTTTTTCTCTTTTTTCTCGCCAGCAATGGAGCTTAAACGAAAAGGAACCACTTCGGATCTTCTCGGTTAAAACAAGGATGAACAAGGGAAGCGCGTCACAATTATAAAGGCAAAGGGGAAGATGGCAACAGTGGTGGTTTTGGAAGCTGAAAATGACGAAGATGACTCCATGTCCAGATTTCCAGGAGGATTTCTTCTCTCATTTGTTACAGTGTTTGACGCCCTCTTTCTCTCTGTGGTGTGCAAGCTTAAGAGAGCTTACAATGAAGACTTAACAAAGACTGCGGATACTCGGAGATGGTGGAAGATGGGTGGTGAACGATGGATGGGTGGCCGACCGGGAAGAGGCAACCAATTTCTGAAGGGATTTTTCTTGATTTTTGTTGGTGGTCTCAGGTTTTCTCGACAAAGATGGCGTCTTCCCCCCGAGAGCTGTTTTCTTGGAGGAAGTCCGCGACCGTCGAAAGATCGACGCCTTTCCCCTTTGAACGTCCTTCCCACTTCTTCTGTAAAAGAGTCCTCTTTCTTTATCCCTTCTTTTTTCAAAGTAAAATAGAAAAACCTCTGTTAACTCCCTTTCCAATTTGATAGGACCTTTGCTTCCTTTTTTTTTTTTTATTATGGTCACTAGAAATCCTAAAGTTTATCACGAAAATGCCATTAGATTCTGAAACTTGCAAAAAATTCAATGAAATCCTAAAATTTGTCAAATTAGTTCAATTGAATCCTTCTATTGGCTCCTTCCCAATTTGGCCAATAAAAAATGCTGACATGACTTTTTTTTTAAAATTTTCTCTCTTTTACATGGCGATAATGTGGCTAAATCATGAAGTATAAGACAAAAATAATGTTGTTTTGATCCAAATCTAATTTTTAATACTAATTTTACTTAAATTTAATTTAGAAATAAGATAAATTAAAAAATAAAATAAAATAAAAAGAGAGAAAAGAGAAGTAAAGTGAGTAGGGCTCCAAGCCCTCGCTGTCACCCCACCATTGTCAAGAGGAGTCGGTGAGGATGGGGGAGAGTTGATGACCCTTGCCTACTGTCCCCCACCCTTGCTGGCCCCTCTTGGCAATGGCGGCGGTAGCAGCAACGACGACAGCATGCAACCCTCCCCTGTTTTACTTCTCCTTTTTTTAAAATAAATTATTTTTAAATCTAATTAAAATTATATTTTTATAAAAATGATAATAAAAAAGCCATGTTAACATTTTCAATTAGTCAAATTGGATGGAGTTAACAAAGTGACTCGGTTGAATGAATATGATAAGTTTTAGGACTTTTATAAGTCTTAGGGTTTAATTATGCTTTCATGATAAGTTTTAGAACTTCCGGTACACATAGTCCTTTTTTTTACAACCGACAGCCTCCTCTTTTCTCTTGCCTCAAAAGTAGAACAAACTAGATTTTTACTTAAGGTTTTTTCAGGATCGGATTGGGCCCACTTCTATTTGGCCGGATTAACCCCATTTAAGCTTAATAGCTCAAGTCTTGGCGATCTTGTGTAATTAACAATTTTTTTCTAAATACCGATTGAGATCATTTGCGTGTCAACACTCTCTTATTTTCTCTATAGAAATGTTGACAGATTCATAAGAATATATTAATTTTAGAAATTAATCTTTTAATATGAAATGCAAGTACATTGACATTACCTTATTAATTATTATGCTAATATTTGACATATTCAACAAAACTATTCTATAACGCTATAAGTTGTAAATAGTTGAAAAACATACATTATTTTTCCTTTGTCACAATGACCCCTAATGTTCATCCAATCTTTAAACTTGATACTGAACATTTAAAAGTCCATATTTAAGCAACTAAAGTGTATTTTACATTATGACAGCAGCCTTGCAATTTTTTTTGTGTCATTGCAAAATTTTGGTTAGTCATCTGAACTTAGATCTTCATTGGTTAAAGTAAGTTACACAAAAGCATCATCATGTTACAAATTTTGTGAATTACTTCATTAGAGTTGAAAATAGAGTTGCTTATCAATGAAAGCATTGTAGCTGGAACAACCATTGCTTAACTTTTTGCATAATAACGAGAAAAGGTCTCACTCACACACCATTCAAAATAATTGGTTCCCGTACAATTTTATATCAAATACATGAAACGTTGAATCCATTAACCATATAACTTGTTCCCATGTCCTCTTCCTCCATGATTTTTCTGAGGAGGAGAGCAGCAGCTCACTTTTATAAGACAAGGAATTCCATACAGACAACAGTATGGAAAACCTAGGCAAACCTCACAACAAGGAAGCTCCCGAAGATATGCCTTAGGACACCATCAATTAGAGGCTAAATGTGCAATTGGTTGCGGAGACTAACCGGTATAGCGACTACATCACCCTCGATTGGACTCTAGGGCATCGTCTGGCAACAGAGTAGTGCTTCAACAGAGACTTTACTATTGCAAGAGTGCTCTTCCTTCCCCTAGCCATCTCCATGTCTCGTTCTATTATTCAGAAAATTCCAAGATGTTATAATCATTGTTTGCATGCAACGAGAGAGATAGAGAGAGATCTTACTGAGAATGCAGAATTTTTTTGGTAGATCACTAATCCGACACTCATGTACATGTAAAGTTGGAGTACATGAGAAATGATTGTTGAATTCATTTAAAAAGAGGTAGTCAAAAAGGTCTTTCATTGAAGCACTTCCAGGACTAGTAAGAAAGAAGAAATTCAATTGCTTGAGGCGTGGTGTCACAGGAGATGAAGGGCTCTATAAATAGATAAATACTTAGTCATGTTCATTATTGCTGTGGATAGACTCGCACAATTTGCATCCAACACATTGCCATACTAAGTACTATTATCAATCACAGGGTTTGTTAGAATTGATTTTCTCTAGGAGTGCGACCATATACACGCCCTTGGTGATTACTTAACTAATTGAGAAATGTAAAACCTAGAAACATTATATTGTCGACAATTTTGATGGATGGAAACATCAATGGCAATTTCATAATATCGAAAGTACCTATTACATGTTTCTGACAAAACCTTAAAATACCTAGATAAAGTTTAAACCGCTTTCTACTATAATTTGTTTTATCAGGCTTACGACTTTTTCCTATTATAAATTAAATTCAATGCACTTACTATCTCCACCAACTGTTAAAAATCATTCATCTAGCATACATATGGTTTCATAAAAATATTGTCTAAGCTAGTAAACAAAAAAATGTGGAGAAATAATTTTGTTTATATAATTGACTACTAGGTAACCACAAGCAAAAAATTATGTTTTACATAATTGATGACCGTTTTATCAAGAAAATATTCAACTCACGTGTGAATGGACATACCTTTTTACTAAAAAGTATTATTCTTACCAAGAAGACACAACTATGTTAATTAACTTCAAACATTTTAGTTTGTAATTACATAAGAGTAATATATAGACCAAAGAGTCGAAATTGATTTCAAAAATTGTATCTCGCATCTATACAAATGATAAAGGTAAATTGTAAAAGAATTGAAAACACCTTAAATGCTTTTTAATTCAATGCTTTAAAAATTAATTTAATTTTAAGTTAGTATTGAGGTGAGGCAAACAACACAGAGGGATGGCGATGAGATAGCTTGGATGAAACAATGCTGAGGACAACAATGGCAATGGGTGGTGGACAGTGGCAACGGGATGAACGGCAACCGAAAGAAGTGAAAAAGGAAGAGGAAATGAGAGAGAGGGAGGGGTAGTGGATGGCAACAAGATAGCCAAATCAAAGGGGAGAGGGAGAGAGAAAGTGAGCTTGAGAGAGTGAGAGAAAAATGAGAGAGAGGGACAAGTTGATATTTCTTCACTTCCTCAAAAGTTTTCATCATTTCCCCTCATCAATGCCTGAGACTTTCTTCCATTTTCTCCTGTCTCAATCAAGTCTCATTTAATACAAAATGTCTTCTAGAAGGGGTATTTTAGTCATTTCACCAAGTATAGTATAAAATACTATTCACGTAATGGGCTAAAATTATATACAGGCTTATATAAATTCAATTTGGGCTTGAATTGGTGGGAAATGGGCTTGATGGGCCTCATTGGGCCCAATTGGCCGAATTCCCTAGGCATAAGGCCCATTGGGCCTTTGCTTAGCCCGAGCTCCTTTATTGGCTTCAAATTGTCGACCCATTAATCCCTTGTCCAAAAGTTCATACTTACCAATAAATAGGTAAATTGATGAGACAACATCCAAAAAGTTGGTTTTGAAATTCTCGAAAGTACAATACTAGAAATTGGATTAAAATTGGTAGCTAAAATCAATCAAATGCGACTTTAATACGACCTAAACTATCGGATGGACTTTTAAGAGTTTTCACTCATTTAACCCGTGGTTTATAAATTTTCAATCCATGTTTATGCCTCTTCAAATCATGAGCGATCCTCAATTTATCATGTAATAGTGAGGGATCAATAGCCTACCCTAAGTACAAAGCCAAAAATTAAACCGGTTTACCGTTGTTCATAGTTAGGATCACAATCATGCAAAATCACCCATAATCCGACCACGTACCTCTATCAAATCGATTTGTTTCTATTTGCTAATTAGTTTGCCACAACGTGATATTGTACTTATCTAATTGTGACGGCCCGAGCGACGGTGCGTGAGGAGGAGGGATGGCAGTGTGTCTGCGCCTCTATTCTCGGACGTGTGCAAGAGAGGGGGGACATATCTCTTGTCCCAGATTGCTTAGGGGGGGAATCTTGAGCTAGTTTACAAGGCTGAGATCCCTATCTCTTCAGTAACGCATTTCACGTACGCTTCCGCTGCGTTCAAAACAAAGCTTTAAGGGGCTTGTCGGCTGGATGGCCATGGAAGTGGGTCCTGTGCAGGGCGCCCAAAGAGGAAAAAATTGGGCTAGGCTGAGGAAGGGCCCGTTGAGTGCCTTTGCTCCAAACAACGCATTTTAAAATTGTGTGGGCGTCGGCCCAAAATGGACAATATTACTCAGCAAGCCCCAGATCCTTACATTAATCTTTATGGTCAAGTGGTCTTATCCTTGATTGAACCTCTGGTTGTGTAGGTTTTTATTCTTAATGGCATTTCCCAATAGTTAGTTGACTCGAGCAATCAATTTTGAATAAATGTAATTAACAGCATATTAATAAAATAACTATTTCATATATCCTGAGAAATGTCAAAATTCAAGACATCAAAAAGAGTTTTCCCTCTGTCCTTGAAGAATTGAAGCTTTTGAAATTTGCATCCTTAAAGAGTTTTAGCCATCGATCTTGAAGAATTGATGCCATATCAACTTCCTTAAAGGTCAAGAAGACAATCATTAAAGCTCCTATCTTTTTTTTCAATATGCCCAATTTCATTTCATCCACTTCCTCTCGAATTCAATAGGTCTACAATGCTTATATGAGAAAACTCAAAATATAAATGTTGTATATTTTCAATTCTCATTCTTTTAGCTTTGGAATCAAGTCATTTTGACTTGAATTAACAAAATTATGTCCATTTTCTCAAGCTTGCTCAGAACTAAAATTTCTGCTCGATTTTGTAACTAAGTTTTCGTCACTATCCCAATCCTATTGATCAAGTAACCTACCTTGGGCTACATCATTTGGTATTAGAGTTATGGAGGAGAGAACAACGCCTCCAAGACAAACAAGATGTTAAGGTGGGAGAACTATTCTATTGAACAAAGTACAAACACTCGCTCAGAATTTGCAACAGCATATGCAACAACAAACTAATGATTTGACCCAAGAAGTTTAGCGTTTGAGGGCGGAAGCAAACAATCCTCCACCTCATTTGAGGATGATTTGACCTGAGAAGTTTAGCATCTGAGGGCGTAAGTAAACAACCCTCTACCTTGTTCGATAACTGAAGAATCCAATCGTAATTCCTCTTCTTCAAAAAGTGTTCAAACGTTTCCTTGAAGGAGGAATGCTCTATATCACACACAAGAAGTTCGTGAGCCAGATTAGGAAAAGGAAATCAAGAGAGACATTCCAAAATTTTCAGGTATCGGTTCCGTTGATGAAATTGTCGATTGGTTGACACTTGTGAATGAAGTTTTCGAAAATAGGAATGTCCTAGAACATCATTGAGTTAGCATTATCGCTATGTGATTCCAAGGCAAAGCTATAACTTGGTGGAGATGTGAGAAGCAGACTCGTTAATCTTTTGGCAAGGCTTCAGTCACTTCATGGAGAAAAATGAATAATAATATTTGAAAGTATTTTCTTCCCAAATGATACAAGAGAAAGCTCTATTGAAAGTACCAAAATATGACACAAGGTATATAAACGGTAGATCAATACACCAGTGAATTCAATGAATTGGTGATTTGCAATAACATTTAAGATCCTGAAGAGGTGCATGTGAACATGTACTTGAATGGCCTTCAATTGTATATCCAAGATGCCTTATAAGTCCTTGACATTTGGGACTTGGGAGATGCACATCAGCGAACACTTAAAGTGGAATGTTCTCACTCTATGAGGCAACAATATTCTACCACATCAAACCAAGCAACTAGAAGTATCATTGGCACCACTACTGTTACTGAAGCTACATCACAACCTACTAGTAAGCCTTTTACTCAGCCCAATAATTCAAAACAATCAATTACTACCGATACATGTTATTCTTATGGAGAAAAAGGTCATTGTGCTAGTAATTATCAAGTCAACAAAAATCGACTAGTCGATAAAGCTTTCTTGGTAAAAATGAATCCAATGCAAATGTGAAGGAGCCACTCGAAGAAGAACAAAAAAATGATGAAGTTGCTAAGGAAGATGAGCAAATTGTACATGTTGATTTCGGCAAGCTTCTTATGATGAGGAATTTTTTTCTCACTCCTAAAGATAACACTAGGGATATGTGGTTGTAGACCAATATTTTTCACTTAGCCTACCCTATTTCGGGGAAGGAATCTCAATTAATTATTCACTCAAGTTATTGTGAGAATGTGATATCTAAAGTGACAGCAAGCAAGCTAAAAGTGGAGTTGAAAGTGCATCCCTCACCTTACAATGTCTTGGTTGAAGAAATGTATCAAAAGGTAAGTGTTTCCAAATGATGCATTGTCAATCTTCCCATTAGTTCTATCTATTTTGACGAGATATGGTGTGATGTTTTAACCATAGATGCTAGTCATATTATTATAGACCGACCATGGAAATTTGATAAAAAGACTACCCATGATGGTTTTTGTAATACATATTTTTTTGAGTATGGAGGAAAGAAGATTATTTTTGCACCTAGGAAGGAACCTCTCAAGACCCCTTTAGTTGAAACTTTTTATCCCTTGCTTTGCTCACAATGAAAGAAATAAATGGTGCCATAATAGAAGTTAATGTTGTGTATATTTTCTTGACAAAACCAATGCTAATAATGTAATTGTATCTACCATACCTTATCAAGCTCAGCCTCTTTTGAAAGAGTTTAAAGATGTCTTTCCATTAAACTTACCACCTGATCTTCCTCCAATGAAAGACATTCAACATCAAATTAAATTAATGCCCAGTGCTTCATTACCTAATCTAGCCCATTACTAAATAAGTTTGGCTGAACATGAAGAATTGCAATGACAATTTATGGAACTCTTGAGTAAATGATTTATAAGGGAGAGCCTTAGTCCATGTGTCATTCCAGTTCTTTTGGTGCCAAGAAAAATGGCACTTGGAGAATGTGTGTGGGTACTCAAGCGATCAATAAGATCACTATCAAGTATCAGTTTCTTTTTCCTTGTCTTGATGATCTTTTGGATCAACTTTTTGGTGCAACTACCTTCTCAAAGCTTGATTTGAAGAGTGGTTATCATCAAATCAGAATCAAGCCCGAAGATGAATGGAAGACCGCATTCAAACCCCTAGATAGATTGTTCGAGTGGCCCATCATGTCATTCAGGTTATCTAATGGACCATTTACATTCCACATTCATGAGGTTTATGACCGAGGTTTTGAAGCCCTTTCTTGAAAATTTTGTTGTGGTTTATTTTGATGATATCTTGATTTTTAGTAAGTCTACTAATAAGCACTTGCAGTACCTTCAAGTATTACAAGTGTTATGGCGAGAACACTTATATGCAGTTCCCAAGAAGTGCTATTTCATGGTGCCACAAATCCTATTCTTGGGACTTCATATCTCGAAAGAAAGAATTTCGGTTGATGATGCTAAAATAAAGGTGATCAAAGAATGGCCATCTCGAAGAAATGTGCATGAAGTGCAAAGTTTTCATGGTCTCACTTCTTATTGTTGGTGGTTCGTTGCATTCAAAGAGATTCCAAACCACCACCAATCTCTGCACACATCGAAATAGCTCAAGATACAAATATCACGGGATAAGAACACTAAAAGTGTCAACAGTTGTATACGGCACTCACTTTAGTGCCAAATCAAAAAATAAAATTACTTAAGTGTCAACGGCAAGAAATTTGGACTAAATTAATTAGGTGGCAATTATAATTAAATAATTTTAAAAACTCTAGACCAAGAAACATTTCCATGCGGCAAGCTTGACACTAAAGTTATCATTTTTAAGAACGATTAACAATGAAATGATCACTTTAAACAAAATTTGACACTCAAATGATCACTATTTATAACTTTTAGATGACGTCGTTTAGAGGTTATATGCTGATTAAGTATGCTGGCAAGTCACGTAGAACTGAGAAATTAATAAACTATAGCCACGTCGAGTTTCCGACGATCGAGATTAGAGTTGGAATTTAAGTAATCTTTTTTTTTAAAAGTGGCACTTAATGATCTAAAAAAAAACTTTTGGCACTATAGTAAGTATTGTACACAACTTTTAGCATATCTAATGTAGTTATTCCAAGATTTCCTAGGAATTTTCCTTGGGGATCTTTTGACAGGGGTTAAAGAATGACTTCACGCGACCACCACCGTCCCAGTCTGTACGGCCTTGCTACCTTTGGACGACTCTAATTTTGTCGAAGCCCTCAAGGCGGAGGAAGAGGAGGAAGAGGAGGAAGGGGTGGAGGAAGATGACAACGGCGACCTCTTCCAGCTCCTCTTTCACCTCGTCGATCTCTATCTGCTCTTGCCTGCACTCTTGCTATGGAAAAGAGAAACCAAAAAGGCGATGGCGATCCAATTCCGAACCGATTAGAAAGAAAGATTGTTCCTTGGTCTATTGCAAGAAGAAAGATAGTCTGGTAAATCAGATCCATGCCCAACAAGAAAACGCAGACTACTGACCTATACGTGAAGATGTCGGAGTTGAACTCAAGAGACTTGTTGCAGAGGAAACAGGACTGGAGAAAGTGGGGCTCGGAGCGGCGATCGTGGTGATCATTGCACCCAGCGTAGGACAGCATCACTGCCCTCGGCAAAGGGGCCATCGCTATCCCGAAACAACAGCGGCAACAGATTAAGCGAAGGAACTGCTTTGGGAAGCTAAGCTGTGGAGGGCAAATGGTCTAGGAGAATGAAAGGAGCTCAAGAACCACGAAGAAGAAGAAGAAGGCCGTCGGGAGATGGATGGCTTGTGGGGAGCGAGCGGGGGAAGCGTAACGACGAACGGCGAAGTGGAGGAGACAAAGAGCTGGGTCCTGGGATCCTCTGCCTCGCGGACCACGCAAGGTCTAGAAAAAAGTTGTGCACAAATTTATTACCCTTAACAAAAAGATATGGCTATATTAATTAACTTTGAAACACATTAGCTTATAATAGCGAAAGAAGCAGAGAAATATGTCTGCCTTTATAGTTAACTAGTAGGTATACACGAGCATCGTTGTACACCCTTCATTTGAGCAATGTTAAAATTTTAAAAAATCAAATCAAACAAATATGTTGTACATGCATGGTGCATTTTTATTCTATTTAATTAGAGAGCAATGAAACAGTTCTGAGGATTTTTTTTCTTTTATTTGTCTTGCAAAATATTATATTAGATTTGCCACGTTAGTGAAATATAGAATGTAACCCTCTTTTTCCTGCCTTCGCTCAAATTGTAAAAAATAATTTGACCTTTTGAACAATTAGAAGGAGCTTCCGACTAAACTATTTTTTTGAAAATTTTGTCAATACATTTATATAGTCAAAATTAAAGATCCAACGGATGATTGCTCATCTACATCTCTCTCCTTCCACGCATCATTCTTTGTGGTCTTTAGTTTTTTGCTCTGTTTTTCTGTTTTTTTCTTTTACTTTTTTTTCCCCTCACCTCCATCCCACGAGCCCGACACTGTCTTTTCATCTCTTTCCATCTCTTTTCCTTTTTCGTGCAAGCCATGAGGTGATACTTCTAAAATCACTCAATCAATAACTTTTCTAAATATATAATTGTCTAATCACGTAGAACTTCTAGTTAAACCAAATAAACATAACCTAATTCTGAGACAAATGGCAAATCGCATGAACGTTACATGAGAAAATTAGTTCATATTGACTCTGCTCCGTTGCTCGTATACTTTTTTCTATCTACCAAAATTGCATGTGCTATGAGTAACTCCTTATCGGTGCCTGGATAATTTTTATTCCTTTTGGATGATTCCGCAACTAATTGTTTAATATCTTAGTCCCATAAAAAAATTTGATTGGAATAATTAAGAACCCACAGAAATTTGTTTTCTTAAAAAAATAAATGAAAAAGGAATTTAAAAGGAATAACAAACATAATTGGCCCATAAAAATAGATCCACTTTTTTTCTTAATTTGATAGTTGCGTGTTAAAAGTATACTAAAGCTTATGAAGTAATCATTTTTCATATTGCGCTGTATTTTATTTAGCCGACTATAAACATTGAATTATTATAAATATTGAGTTGCATTTTTGACTTGAGGTTCTAACCGTGGTTGCTGGGAATTAAAACGATGGAAATGATTTGCTTAAATTTTCTTAGAATAAGTGCACGATAAGTCATAGAAACTTGTCACAAAAATGCAATTAAGTCCTAAAATTTACAAAAAGTGTAATCAATTCTCAAAACAGATCAAATTGGTGCCCCACCATTGCCGGAAAGGGAGGGCAGTGCTTGACAAGGATATCGGACAAACAGATAATACCGACATGATATTTTTTTTAAAATATTTTTCCCTCCTTCATGGCATTGACATTTACAAGAGCATGAAATATAAGACTAAAACCACATCATAATACCTAAATCCTAAATTTTTTTAACCCAAATTTTAATTAAATTAGATTAAAAATAAAAAGGTAATGTGAAAAAAACACAAAAAAAAACAAGGCCTGCTGGCCGTTGCTGAGCCCCTATGGCCCTTTCCGGCAACAGTGAGGAGGTGGAGAGCGCCTGCCACCCTTGGCCTCATTTTTTGTTTTTTAAAATTTAGTATTTAGGTATTATGATGTCGCTTTAGTCTTATATTTCATATTTTAGTAAATTCAATATCACAAAATAGATAGAAAATATTAAACAAAGCCACATCAAAATTTCGTGATAATCAAATTGAACGAAATTAACAAAATGACTCAATTATACCAATTTGACAAATTTTAGGCATTCATTGCACGTTTTGTAGGTTTTCAGATTCAATTACACTTTTATGATAAATTTTAAAGCTTCCAATACACTTATCCTTATTTTTTTATACGAGGTTGAATTTGAAGGAGCAAAATAACTATTGTAGAGCCAAAGGTTTGAAATCAAAAAAAGGTACACGAATGACCTATAATGTTGGTCCAACCTTCAAAATTGATATTAAACATTTAAAAATCCATATTTAAGCAACATTATGACCACATCATGGCCAAATTTTTATTTTTTTGGTCAAAATTGCAAAATTTTGGTTGGTTATCAAATTAAGAGAAAATTTGCCACCATCTGAACTTATATACTCTTAAATTAAAATAAGTTGTGCAAAAGCATTATCATGTTACAAATTTTCATGAATTACTTCATTAGAGTTGAAAATAAAGTTGCATATCACTAAAGGCATTGTAGCTGGAGCCATCGCTGCTTGTTCATTCGTAGATCAACTTTTTGTATAATATCAAGAAAAGCTCTCACTCACACACCAATCAGAATGATCAGCTCTCGTACAATTTTATATCAAATACATGAAACGTCAAATCTATCAACCATCTAACTTATTCCCATGTTCTCTTCCTCCATGATTTTCTAGGAGGGATCGTAGCAGCTCCCTTTTATACAATAAGGAATTCCATGCAGACAACAGCATGGAAACCTAGACAAACCTCAAGTTGAGGGCTACTCTCGACGATGTGGCTTGGCACTTTTACGCGATGAGAGGCTTCATGAGCATTCAACCGCAGGAGAGTGCCATCTCAATCCCTCATCCTGTTATTCAGAAAAAGATATCCCCAATGTTATAATCATCATAGTTTGTATGTGTGTGAGAGAGAGAATGAGAGATCTTACCAAGGATGAGGCATTTTTTGATAGATCATTGATCCGATACTTTTGTATATGTAAGGCCAGAGTATGTAAGACATGATCATTGGGTGCTTCTCGAAAGAGTTTTTTAAAGATGAGGCATTGCAAAGGTTTTTCTATATAGCACTCGAAGGACTAGTAAGAAAAAAGAAATTCAGTCATCCAAGGCATGGTGTAGCAAGAGATGAAGGGCTCTATAAATAGATTAATAATTAGTCAGGTTCATTATTTGTGTAGATAGACTTGCACAATTTGCATTTAAAATGTTGCCATACTAAGAAATATTATCAACTTGGAAGGTTTGTTAGAATTGATTTTCTCTAGGAACGCGACCATATACAACCTCGTCCGTGATTACTTAACTATTTAAGAAATTTAAAATCTAGACCTTTAGACTGTCGATGATTTTGATAGATGGAAATTTCAATGGCAATTTCACAATATTGAATATGTATTAGATGTTTGTGATAATACCTTAATGTGCGCAAATAAATTGCTAGTTACTATTGAAAGTGATAATTCATTATATAGGGTCACATTTCTTTCCTATTATAAATTAAAGTAGTTGCACTTACCATCAGTCGGAAAGGTCTCCAATAATTGTTAAACTCAATGATCTAGCGTACATGTTGTCCGATTTGTCTCCGAATGAGAGAATTAACATTGTTTGAGCAATTAAACAAACAAATGTACATAAATAATTTTGTTTATGTAATTAGGTAAATACGAGCATTGCACATGGAAATTTTGTTTGTCACATCCAAAGCCAGCCTTTTCAAGACAATATGCAACTATTATTTAATTGGATATACCGTTTTACTAAAAAAAAAATGGAAAATTCAAATTAAGGGCCTAAAATGCTCTCATTTTCTAAAAAAGGCCCAAAGTGGACCTTAATTCAAATAAGGGCCTGAAGTGCCTAACCTTGTTTCAAATAAGGGCCTAAGCTCTGGCGAAGACTAATATTTCCAACGATCGGAACAAGGACATTTTTGTCCAAATTTTTTTTGAATTTAAAAAAAAACCAAAACTCTAAAACTAAAAATCTGAAAAGTCACGTTCTTCTTCTTCTCTCCATGTTCTTTTCTTCCATTCCCTACCTTGTTCATTAACAAACCTCAAAAAATAAAATAAAAAGCTTGAATAGCGAAGTGTCACCAAAGCAAGCACCACTGGGCGTTGATGGCGTGCGACCAGGCGGTGGCATGAATCAAGCGGCGGTTTGGGGGGTGAATTGTTTTGAAAAAACATAAAGGAAATAAATCACCTTGTAGGGTTCACACAAAGCCTTCAGCCTTCCGATTGTGTCTTTTATTTTGCTTCAGTGACTCAGTCGAGGTCAGTGAGAAAGTGTTGACTGAAGGAACAAGCACCAACATACATTGATGGCATGCGACCAGGCGGTGGTGGCGACAATACTGCTCGAAAGGTAAAGGATTTTGAAAGAAACTCAAAGAACAACTCCTCTTGGCTCTCCAACCTATGTTCTCTTCTTTAATTGCTGCTTCATCTCGCCTGTAAACTTATGATCCTCATTGGTGACCTCTAGAACCAACGCGCTTCAATTTTCTCACGATCCAAAGTTAGAAGTTCTATAGTGCAAAGGTGAGTTCTATAATGCTATTCTCAGTTGCTTTTAGAATAAAAATAAATGCTAATTCTTCAGGTAGTGCTTGTTTGAAAACCTATATGATTTAGACTAAGTTGATTATTTAAATGTAGAATCAACATAAATAACCAATAAATCAAAAACAAATCAAATCCATATATGACTGTAAAACATCAAAATTTATATGTGCAACAAAATTATAAACGTACTTATTTGAGCCATAGCCTCACTCAATGAAAAAATATATCAGACTGATGGTAATCAGTGATCTATTAGAATACTAGATCTTTCTCTCTATGACCTATTTCAGTATAACAGCTTTTAATAAGATTAAGCAACTAATAGGTATAACATGTGCTTTTATAAGCTAGAAATGGGGCTTAGCAAACTCTAATAAATAGCGTGTCAATGGGGCATTTCCCATTACGGGTTTTAATTAAACATAATTGTCTACATTTTGCTGCTCAACTAAGCCCATCATTAATAAATGCCAAAACCCAATTCCATAAGATCACTTAAGGGTTTAACATATATTGGAATATCCATTAACTTGATTATTTAAAATAAAAAATTATTTATTTAATGTAAGCCTATTATAGGAAATTTGCAACATTCTCCCACTTGGGCTACACTAATTAACTTATTTTTATTTTGAAAATGATTTTATTTTGAAAACGACACTATCGGGTTAATAAGTGAAATCTTGTTTTATGTGGTCACAATTTTGAAAACAATATTCCAATAACGGCATCTTAAAACGAATCCAATCCTATATAACCTTAGTATAGGATTATGGCAATCAATGTGTTAAGAAAATACTACAACACATGACATTTCATAATCACATATAATAAGCATTATATTTTTATGGATTATGGGCCTAGTAGTGTAGTAAGAAATAGTGCCAACATGTGATAAAAAATATACACTATTTCTTATTACTTCTCAATGCAATTTATCAACGACATGAAATTGCATTAGCTCAATTTCTAAACATATGAAATTGCCTCCATCCAATTTCTAAACAACATGAAATTGCACAACTATGTCATAATCCAACATGAGATCTCATAATTAGTAACATCCAGTCGTTTTTAAATTAAAATTTATTTAAAGATACTATTTTATACTTCTATTTCTTAATCGACAAGAGAAATGATAACAATAGAATCAATAATAATGATCACCAAAAGTAAATGCTTTAATAGACATTATAAAAGCATTATCAGTTTGCATATAACTATAATATTCAGAAAAATACAAACTATATAGCTTCCACTAATAAAAGATATCAAATGACTCTAAAACACTCATATTATTTTCATGTTTTTTAAACAAAATGGGTTGTAAACCTTTTTTTAGAGGATCAGCCAATGTGGACTTAGTTCTAATATTCTTAATCACAATGTCTCCATTTTTTACCAAGTCCTTAACAGTATAATATTTGATTTCCATATGTTTGGAGGCATTGTTGATCTTATCATTCTTAGAATAAAATACAGTTGCAGTATTATTATAGTAGATCACTATAGGTCTAGCAATAGAATCCAAAACTTGCAATTCTGAGATCAAATTTTTGAGCCAAACAGCTTGAGTTAACACACCGTAACATGACACAAACTCAGCATATATTGTAGAGTTCGCAACCAAAGTTTGCTTTGTGCTCTTCCAAAAAATAGCACTTCAGCCATCATAAAAATATATCCATAAATTGATTTTCTATCATCCGAACAACCACCAAAAGCAACATCTGAATATCCAATCACCTTTAGGTCCTCTACTTTGCTATACACAAGCATGAAGCCTTTTGTTTGTTGTAAATATCTTGTCACTTTCTTAGTTGCAACCCAATATTCATGACCTAGATTCGATAAATATCTCCCAAGAGTATTTACAGCAAAAACAATGTAAGGTCTAGAATATACTTGTGCATACATAAGACTGTCAACTGCACTATCATATGGAGCATTCTTTATTGCTTCCTTTTCAAGATCATTCTTGGGGCATTGTCCAATGCTCAATTTATCTCATTTCACAACAAGAGCTTTACAACTTTGCATATTGAATCTTTTCAAAACATGATCTATATAATTTTTCTAAGACAACCCCAGAACTTTCGTAGATCTATCACGATAAATCTTAATGCCTAGAACAAAATAGGCTTCTCCAAGATCTTTCATATCAAACTTTGCAAATAGAAAACTTTTGGTATCATTCAATAAATCAAAATCTCTACTAGCAAGCAAAATGTCATATATATATAAAGTATTAAGAATATATATTTACTTCCACTTACTTTTATGTAGATACATTGATCAAACTTGTTTTCTTCAAAACCAAATGACCTCACAACTTTGTCATATTTCAAGTACCACTGACGTAATGTTTGTTTGAGACCATAGATAAACCTCCAAAGTTTGCACACTATATACTCATTTCTAGCTTCTTTAAACCCTTTAGGTTGCTACATGTATACTTCTTTATCCAGATCTCCATTTAGAAAAGCTATTTTGACATCTATCTAATGAAGCTTTAAGTCAAAATGAGCCACCAATGCCATGATTATCTGAAATAAGTCTTTAATAGAAACTAGAGAAAATGTTTCAGTATAATCAATGCATCCTCTCTATGTGAACCCCTTTGCGACTAACTTTGCCTTGAATTTCGCTATATTACCTTTATTGTCTTTCTTGATATTGGATACCCATTTGCAGCCAATCGGTTTATGCCCATTAGGTAAATCAACAAATTCCAATACTTGATTATTTGACATGGAAATCATCTCATCTCTCATTGCTCTTAATCATTCATCAGCTTGATTACTATTAAGAGCTTCTCTGAAGGTTGCTAGATCAACTATATGTCCAATGTCAAAATTAGCTTCTCCAAGATAGACATGATAATCATTTAGAAGCGTTGGTCTTCTTTGTCGCTATGATCTTTGCATAGACATTTCTAGAGCTAGATCATTCATGTGAGGAAATTCGCTTGTAATAAGAGGATCTACCGTCATATCTCAAGTACACGCTTCTTGCTGCATTTCTACTCTACAAGGCTCTCGCATGAGATCATCATTCAAAATGGGCAATGGAATAGAGACAGTTTTGTTTGGTTCTTCCCTTTTGAAAGATTGAAAAGAATTCTCTTCAGCAACATCTAACTTTAGAAATTTGGCAATTTGAAACTCAACAACTATAGTGCCACGAGTAGAACAATAAAACCCATACCCTTTGGTATGATGAGGGTATCTAATAAAGTAACATCTGATAGTCTTGGTTCGGTTTTCTTTTGAGAAGGATCATAAATTTTCACCTCTAAAGGACACCCCCAAACTCAAAAGTGATTCAAGCTTGGTCTCATACCTGTCCACAATTCAAAAGGTGTTTTCAACACTAATTTACTAGGTACACAGTTAAATATATAAGTTGCTATTTAATTGCATCACCCCATATGTATTTAGGCAAATTAGAACTGCCCATCACACTTCATTTCATCTCCATGAGTGTGCGATTGCGCCATTCAGCTACACCATTCTATTCAAGACTCCTAGGCATTGTATACTAAGCGACAATACCACGATCCCCGCAAATATTTAGCAAATGGTCTCATTTGTTGTCCAGTCTCAATATATTGCCCATAATATTTACCACCATGATCAAATTTGACAATTTTAATAATTTTTTCCAATCGTTTCTCAACTTCAGCGCGAAACACTATGAACATGTCAAAAGCATCGGTCTTCTCCTTAATTAAATAAACATAACAATAACGGGAGAAATCATCAATGAATGTGATGAAGTACTTATTTCCAGACAAGGTGGTTGAGTATAGCCCACCAATATCCATATGAATTATCTCCAAGAGATTTTGACTGCGAGTAGCGCATTTCTTCTTAATTTTAGTCAATTTTTCCCTCACACAATCAATACAAGTCTTAGTATCATCTAAATTAAGAGGAGCAAGAACGTTAGTCTTAATAAATTGCTTTACCCTTTCTTTGTTGATATGCCTTAATCGCTTATGCCATAGTAATGAAGATTTCTCTTTGATTAAAGATCTCTTAGCAACATTATTCTTGACATTGAATGAACAATATGGTCTATTGAGAGATAAAAATAATTGATATAATCCATCAAATAGAACACAATTCTCAATAATTCTGAAATCATAACTCAAATCCACTATTTTATTTACAAAATAAAGACAATATCCAACTTTGTCAAGTGAAGAAAGAGATATCAAATTTCTCCTAAAACCATGAACATAAAATACATTGTTCAAAATGAGGCGAAAATCAAAATCTAAATTCAAAATAATTGTGCCTATGCGCTCCACATCAACTCTAATATCGTTTCCAACTGTAAGTTTTAACTCTCTCAAACTTGGAGTCCTTAGATTTGTAAGACCCTATAAGATAGTAGTCACATGAACAATAGCATTAGAATCAAGCCACCAAGAATCTAGAGGAACATCAACAAGATTTAATTCAAAACAAACCAACAACTCACCTTGGTGACTTTCTTTTCTTTCTTTTAGCTAAGCTTTGAACTTGTAGTAATTGGCTTACTTGCGACCCTATTTCTTGCGGTGAAAATACTTAAAATCCTTACTCCATTTTTTACATTATTCCCATTTTTCTTGAAGTTTTGGATTTTCTTTGGAACATGAGTATTTGACCATTTAGGCTTCCATTTTCATCTAGAGGAACTCATCTTGGCATTAATAATTAAGTGGGCGGACTCATACTCCTCCTTCTTTAACTTCTCCTCCTCAATCACACATTTGGTAATCTTGGCATTAACGCTCCAACTCTCATTCGAGCATTATAAGCAGTCTTAATCTAGTTGAATCCAGCTAACAAAACATTCAGGGCATGATGCACATTATAATACTTAGAAAGGACAATTTTATGGGCCTTAAGTTTGGACTGAATATGGATCATTTTCTGTATAAATTCTCTAACACCCATAGCAGCATCATATCTCATGTTCGTTAACTCACTCGGCAAGTTTCTAGCTTCAGCCTTGTCTAAGACTCTATATCATTCTCCCACTGCTTCAAGGAATTATTTTGCATTCGTATTTTCCAATAAACCATTAATGAAATGCTCAACAATGGACCCTTTTATAGCAATAAGACTCAATTAGTTGGATTTTTTCCATCTAGCATAATGGGTCTTTTGATTTGCAGTACTTTGATCATTGGATTTTAAAAATTTATCCTCACATAGAGCCAAATCCATATCCACAATTCTTAGAGCAAACTCTATATCTTGCTTCTACCTCTTGAAATTTGATTAAGTTAACATTTCAACCGCGGCATTGTTATTGTTTACAGCAAAAGTAACTGTTTGTTAGAGCCATGGATTATTCTGAATCATTTTAGTTTGGCCAAAACTTTGTTTTGGTACTAGAAGAGACATCCTTTTCCTATGGAAACCTCAGATTCCTCTTCGTCTGCCTCTCTTCCCATCTCTCTGACCTCTAACCTTTCTCTCCAGCCTCTCCTAGAGTTACGAAAATCCTCTTGCTCAAAGATAGACTACTTCTATGAGGTTGCTTATCTTACTAAAGATAGCAAGATCTCAGAAACGCAGCTTCTTATGATAAATCCCTACACTGCTTTCGCCAAACCACCCTTCTTTTCTCCACTTCGATCCATCAAACATCTAATTAAACATACTCCTCGCACAGTCAAGGAGTATGTCCAGTCTTCACGATTTGATCAACACCCCACCCAGGCAACTGAACAAGAACAGTTTGTCGCTCTTCAGATACCACCTAAGTTTCCTGCTCAGTGGATCCACCAGGGATATACACATCTCCATTTTTGAGCCATTTGCCTTGTTTTAACTTTTCATGGCCGAAAAGGCTTACCAGTTACAGCTAGAATTGCTCTCTTAGACACCCGATTTTTGGAATATCAGCAAGCTTGTGTTGGCACCATTCAGACCACAATGAATGCGGGAACTGTCTTTGTTACACTCTTCCCAAATGTCAACATTGCTCTTACAGATCCCAACCTGTTTACTGCTCTTAAGGTTCAGTTACAAATCACCGGAGCCCCTCAAACTCCTAGATCCATTGCTACCACCTTACACTACCAAATGATCTACCGTATCCAAAACCATGCAATTGATCTCAACATCCCAAACTCTGAAGATGCTTTTGGTATTTCAATCGATCACGACCAAACTTCCTATATTCATGTTCCCCGGCAGATCCCACGAAACGAACTTGTTAAGCTCCTCCCAGATAGTTGGGTCACCGACTACGAAAAACTCCATCAGAGTTGCAAGCTGGTCCAATCAAGTGAACCTCAGTTCACCCGAAAGAAAGATGGTACTGTCGCCATCAAGTTCAGTAAGACCAAAAAGGAACCTTCCTCTATTTTTCCTACCATCCTTCATTTCACACCCTGTCCCACTGATCTTGTTTTAAACAAACCAAATGACAAACAATTTGTCTACTCTTTTGGTTCTCAAGGACAGCCAATCCATCTGTTCAAAGACCTTACTGGCCATTGTTTTTGGGATCCAGACCGTGCTTGTTCATCCTACACAAAATTTGAAGATAAAGATGACAGGCCCTCTTCAAAAAGAAAGAAAAAGAAAGATACCCTTTACCAAAGGTATCTTGAAGGAAATCCAACTGTCGAACCTCTTGGAGAAGACGGTGGCAAATACCAGTTCATTGTCTCTTATGGACCACCCAAACCTCCTATAGTAACCTCAGCTCCACCTTCCTACAAGCCAGCTCCTTCTCCTCAACCATGATCAGCCAAACCCATGATCACTTCACCTTTTTATAAGCCGATCCAGAAATGAGTAAAAAAGAATCATTCTTATCCCTTAAACCTACCCAGACTAGGTCTTTGTGTCCCTAAGCCCAATCCACTTCCTGTTCTACCCAGCATATGTATGTTTTCACCTAATGACTTCTCCCCACTTGAAGCTAAAGAACCTGAATCCAGCAGCACACGGAAATTCCCTCCGTTGGAAAAACTCTCTGACCCACATCAAAGGTACTAACACTCTCCCAAGGTATCCAATCCCACTGGCCTTGATGCACAAGGACAGCGTAAACAGCCGTCTGCTGTAGAAACCATCTTGAATTGGCAAATTGAGAATGCTTTAGCTCAGAATGAGCTTCTTGAAACTGTTGCTACACGATTTGAACGTGTATATCAAAATACTACATTGTCTCGCAAAATGCTTAAAGACTTCCAAAAAAGGCTTCATCTGCTAGAAACTAAGCAGACACCCCCTAGCCATTACTTGGAAGACCAGAAACCAGAAATTGAAAAGCTCAAACGACAGATCCAAATTCTCAAAAACCAACAATCATTTACTCTTGTTGACCAATCCTTCTTCCCTTCTCCCTTCTTACCATTGAAACCAGAATCTTCCCCTCTCGAGGCATCCTCTTCATTTGCTGTTGTCTTGAGCTCGGCTGCCCCTCCTCCGCAAAATAATTTCTTGATTCTTCGAGAAAAACTCCACAAGCTTAAGCAAAAGCAAAAAAAATCCTCGACTCCCACTAAGTCTTCGGTGTCACCACCTAGTACACCAGAGCACCCTCCCGATAACCAACCACCCGGGTACTTTGACCATTTCTAATCCATTTGAAAACTTCTTTTGGCACCGGTTCCTACTATTTCGCTATTAAGCCATTCCAAGCAAAGTAGATTGAAACTTCTTCCAACTCAAATTCTGATATTTTGTTAGAATCATCCTCCTCGGAAGAAACTTTATTCATGGCAAACACTGTTAAAGAAGAAGACATGTCTTCTGAACTAGAAGTACACCATCAGGACCAGCTTGACGAATCTCAGACCTTTTCAACGTCATCATCCAAAGTCCACTTCACCCTGGATGATATTCCATATTATAAGTAGCCTGAAAGGCTCCAAGAATTCCATGCCTGGCTTACCACTAGGCATATTTCCGAACCCAGCACTTATGATATCTTCTTGGAATTCACCAGCTGTTTTACTGGAGCCCTCAAAGACTGGTGGCACACTACCTCAGAACAAGACCAGTTGTACCTCCTGACACAACCTCTGGATAATGCTATCCAGATTATCCATATGTACTTTGTTGGCAAGCTAGAAGATTCAAAAGAACTCAAAAGAAATGAGTTATTTGAACAAAAGTGTTGTTCTTTATGACGCAAGGATTTTGATAGACACTTCCAAGCCATGATTAAGTTATTCTATTTACTTGGAGTAGATTGGAATCTTAAACCAATCTTTCTGGCATCCATCTCAAAAGAAATCAGCTAGGCTGTAGAAAATACTCTTCAACAACGACAAAAAAAGCATAACGAAAGCCACTCTTGGTGAAATCCAACAAGCTATCCACATTGCCAGAAGAACTTTGTCTCTGCCGAGAAGCCTTCTATAGCTATCTCAAGGAAAATAAGCATCTTGACAAAGCATGCTTCAAACCAGAATTGAAGATCAAATGTCCCAATGATTGCTCAGATCCTTCCTACACAGGTTGCAAAAAGAAGAGACATTTTAAACGTTTCTCTTTCAAAATGAAGCTCAAAGAAAAAGGTAAAGGAAAGTAGAAATTCTTGCGCAAGCGCCATCATTGCTCCTCCAATAAAAGGAGCAAAGATAAATGTTATGTCTGCAACAAAAAAGGACATTTTGCTAAAAAATGTCCAAAAGTAAAGAAAGGAGGAAGCCACTTGATTGATAAAATCGCCAAAAGCACTGGTGTTCAGCTTGATGACTCTGATATTGAGTTTGTCTTCTCTCTAGATGACCAACCTTTAAAGGACACTATATGTGCAATTCATACATACAGCTCAAACCTAGCCTCAGACTCTGAAAACAACATGTTCACCTTCTTTCCAGACTCTCCAGATGAAATCCAGATCACTGAACTAGTCCATCACCTATACATCCCTATCTATATTCTCTTATCCAAATATCACAAACTAAACCCTCTTGTGGCACTCATAGATACTGGGGCCAGCTCTTCCATCCTGGATACAAAGATTCTCCCAGAAGAATTTTGGAAACTATACACTAGGTATTTCAATTTTGCTTCTGGTGATACTTTTGTTACCAAGTATCGCAGTAAACCCATCACCATCCAATTCTTTCCTCAGTGTTCTATTACCACCAAAGTTCTTGGTTCCAAATATGTTAATAAAGATATTATCATAGGTTGGGACATCTTGACTCAGCTTCCAAAGCTTATAATCATTTCAAATGGACTTTGTTTTAAACATCAACTCCGTGAATTTGTAGATATTAAGAGATTCTATGTTCTCCAACCAGCCATGTTGGACCCAATCATCCAAAGTCTGCTTTCCTCTTGTGCTGAAACCCACTCCCAATTTTCCCAAACTTGCATTTAGCCCTTATGGAAAAATTCCCTCTTCTATGTCAAGCTTCCTTTCAAAAGGAATGAGAATATCAATCCTACAAAGGCCAGTCATTTTGAGATTAGCCCAGATCACCTTACATTTGCTCAACAAGAATATGCAGAACTAGTGGCACAAGGTCTCATTGAACCTTCTGATTCTCAATGGACATGTGAAGCATTCTATGTTAACAAATGAACTGAACAGACTCGTGGGAAAATGAGGATAGTCATTAATTACCAACCTCTGAATCAATTCCTCCAAGATGATAAATTTCCATTGCCCCACCGCAATTCTCTATTTCTTAGCCTTGCCCAAGCAAAAATCTATTCAAAGTTTGATCTCAAGGTAGGATTTTGGCAATTGGGTATTGACCCAATAGACAAACCCAAAACTGGTTTCTATATTCCTAACCAGCATTTCCAATGAACAGTTGTTCCCTTTGGCCTCAAGACTGCACCTTCCTTTTTTCAAAAGGCCATGTGCAAAATCTTTAAACCCATCTTCCAAACTCCTAGATCTATATTGATGACATCCTTCTATTCAGTCCTGATAAACAATCTTATTGTCAACTCTTGACACAATTTGCTGACCTTGTCAAAAAGCATGGAATTATGCTTTCTTAGAAAAAAATGATTATTGCCCAAAAGGAAATTGAATTCCTTGGCATGCGCCTGAAAGAAGGAACCTACTGCCCTGAGCCACATATTGCTGATGAACTCCAGAAATTTCATGAAAATGATCTCAATACTAAACAGGTTCAGCAATTTCTTAGCATTATGAATTATCGAGAGATTTTGTACCTCACATCTCCAAAAATCTTAGATCTCTTTAGAGAATGCTCAAGAAAAATCTTCTCCTATGGGGACCCAAGCAAACTCAAGCTGTTTCTCAACTTAAACAGACTTTGCAACACCTTCCCCCTTTAAAAATCCCATCCACTAGTAAACGGATTTTTCAGACTGATGCCAGCGACAAGTATTGGGCAGCCATTCTTTTCGAATAAATTGATGGAATCAGGCATATTTGTGTATACAAAAGTTGTCAATTCTCTCAAGCAGAAATCTATTACCATTCCACTTTTAAGGAAATACTTGCAGTCAAGTATGGCATCAAAAAGTTCGAATTTCACCTCATAGGACACCATTTTCTTGTTGAAATGGATATGTCATCATTCCTTCAGATGCTCAAATTCAAGCAGAAACAAGTTCCCCATCCACAATTACTTCGATGGGCTGAATGGTTTTTGAAATACTCCTTTGAAGTTAAACATATCCCAAGAATTAAGAATGTCCTCGCCGACTTCAAGAACCATTGGAGGCAATCAACATGTATGTCCAAAAGGAACCTTTCTAAGAGACATACCGCACCACCAACATACAGGGTGGTTGGCCGAGCCTTAAGTACCCTCCTGATGTCCCACTGGCAATTCACCACAATATTTTGAAAGAAAGACTTCAAGGATTAATGTGGGAATATCATCTTTGCATTTTTCGAGAACATAGAGGATTAATGCTCAAGCCAAACAGACTCCATCCACAATATCCATTTATTCATCCTCTCCGATGTTCTCCTGATGATGAATTCCTAGAAGACCTGAAATAATTATTTTGGTACATGTTCAACCTATACACCATAATCATTGAATTTCCCACTGACAAAATTTTGCAGGTCCTTAGAAAAGACGGAGAAGGCCAAGTTCATAACCAGAGATATCTTTTGGATATTTTTGCATGGTATAAACCACTTCAATATTGGCAGGAACTCTTTAAAGTCCAAAATCATCAAGGAAGGCCTGAACCTAAAAGACACAATGTTGTCTTGTTCCACCGACCATGAACATTTTCCCATCCTACTGGATGGATTTCTGATAAACCTTCTGTTGTAGGAACTTCAAGCTACAGGCCCCAAGTTTTTTAAGAGTTTGCACGAATTCACCAGACACTTCCATACTCAGTTACCATCAGCAGACCAGCATCTCAAGAACTCCAGAGGATTCTATGTCAAGAAAATTGCACCATCCCACCAGAAGCATGGCCATCTGCCTAGGTCCCTGTCTCTTGGGACCACCTTGAAGCTTGGGATTCTACGAGAGAATAGATTCAAGAAACTCTCCATATTTTTCAACAGAACAATCCGGACTTCTCCACCCCTTATGATCCTTGGGGGGACCACTTTCATAGGACCCTTTGGGAGACACCCCAAATTACGCCTCTTTTTTCGGTTCTTTCGGTGCTAGCTCCTCCCGTCCACTAGACCCCTCGGCAAAAGCCCTTTTTTGAGAAAATAAAGGCAATTCATGCCCATAATTGGAATTTTCCCAAACAAATATTATCCTTAACAAGAAGACATAGCTATATCAATTAACTTTTAAACACATTAATTTATAATTATAAAAGAAGAATATATCGATCGAAAAGTCTTAAATTGATATCAAACTTCGCACCTCACGGTTATAACATCTATAAATGGTATATTTTAAAGAAGATTGGAAACACCTTTTGATTCACTGTTGCAAATCTAATCTTAATATTGAGCTTGTATTGATTTTTTTATTATTTTAGCAATTTCGAAGTTCCGATCAATATATTTTTCCCTGGAAAGTTATGTATCCTTTTGGAGTACACCTATTATATGCCTATGTCAATATTCATTAATTGTAAGATGATTCTACACAAAAAATATGTTGTACATGCATGATACATTTTAAATTGTATTTATATTATAGAGTATTATGACTCATTTTATTTGTGATGCTGAATGTTATATTATTTAAGCACATATTAACGCAATTATCTATTTTAAATTAAATTTATCGTATTAGTAAAATATTGAATGCAACTGTCTTTATTTCTATCTAAAACACATATATTCGATCTTAGTGTACAAAATGAATTGATCTTTTGTATAATAAGAAGAGAGCTTCCTACTAAAATATTATTATGAGATTTTTGTCAATACATACATAAATTGAAATATGAAACTTCTTTTTGAATAAAATTAAACATATGGAATCAGGCTGTTATTTTTTAAGTAGGACAAAAAAAATTTGGATCAAAATTGGCACATGATATTGTCGTTGATGCCTTTTTTGGGAATCTGGCTATCATCCTCCAATTATACCTTCTATATCTTATGTTTTGTACATATCTAACAGTGCGTTTAGAGGTGATTATTATATAGGATGGCCTGAAAGCTAAGCCCAATGCATTATCCAAGGCCCATACATCATTTAAAGTATATGATGAAACATTATGGCCAGCCAAGCAAGGATTGGCCTAAAGTTAGGTGGATCGGGCATTTTAATGCGAGGTCATTGCTCAAACTTGCCTATTTTGATTGAATATGGGTGAAGTGGGCTGGTTGCCCATTGATCTTGTCCATTTGTGTTCTGCTAATCTAAGTTACATCATTATATATATTCATTGTAAGTCTCTTATTATTTTGAAAATAGATAGTTCTTTTTATGGCTTAAAATGGTAGGGAGGTGCGACCTTGATAGCCACCTTTTTGGGCATTACTTTCATATGGAACGTTAGGTCTTGAATTATAACCACTCAATTCACTAGTAAGTATTTGAGTCTATTGTTTTAGCCCCACCTACGTATTAGAAATCAAAAAATCTCGACATGAGGTAGATAATAGTCAAGGCACAAGCTAATTAGAAGTTTGCCCATAAAAAGGCTCGAACTTTTGAACCTCATTAAAGGCTGTGATCTCTTTACCACTGAGTCATCACGCTGGATGATTCTATGATTGTCAAATAGCAAGCCATTAGCATGTAAGTGGGTTTAAGGAGAGACACAAAACGGAAACACAATGATTTTCACTGATCAAATATCAACACAAAACATGATAATAATGTCTCCATGATATTAACTAGAAAATGAATGTCAAAATTTAACAAAATTAGTAATCTTTGAAAATAGGACATGAAAATGTGCTATTAGTATGGTGCCATGTGATCCGAGAGACACCTGATCTTCAGAGACAATTGACTTCTTTCTTAAGAAACAAATCCGACATTAATCTTCTTCTTTTTTCGAAATCCAACATTAATCAAGTTAATTTTGAAACATTTTGACCCAATAAGAAGTATCAACATGAAAATGGTGTCTCTATTACATTAACGGGAAAATGAATGTAAAAAAATTAAGAAAATTAAATAAGTAATCTTGGAGAATTGGGCATGGAAAGGTGTTTTATTCGTATAATACCACATGATCCAAGGTACACCCCCATCTTAAGAACGTTGCGGATGGCGATTGAAACCTTCTCTAAGAAATAAATTTAACATTAATCTTTAATTTCGATTGGTTGATTTGATCCCAAGAAATTTGCTGAAGATGAAATGGTCAATTAAGGAAATCCACATATATTTATTCAATAAAATTAAGAAAAAAAAACCTCTTGAAATTACTATTTTTACTTTTCTTCTCCAATAATTGGACATGACGATTTTCATGATCTCCAACAAGTTTCTCCGTTAACATAAAAGCACGAACACAACCCGATAATTAAATTGGGCATGCCAATTTTTCATTTTTTTTTCATCAATAACATGATGAAAATAAAGCAAATTAAAAATATTGCCAATTCTCATTAAAGGGATGCTCCATCTTTCTTTCTTTCTTCTCCCTTATGGACATTCAGCATAGGAAAAAAAACAAAAACAAAAACAAAATTTTCCTGGTGGGGTCTCTTCTTTCTTCTTCTTTCTCCTTTTGGCCTCCTTTTTCTCACTCCATTTCACCTCACAATCAGAGATAGATTCTGACCCCCCACCAAATCCCTTTACACATCTAAGGAAGAGGCTCAAGATACAGATTTCCCAAGAATTTTCCCCGGGGGATCTTTTCTTTACAAGGGGTCAAGAATGATTTCAAGCGACTGCCACCGTGCCGGTCCGTACGGCCTTGCCGCCCTTGGACGACTCTGTTTTCCTCGATGACGCCCTCGAGGAGTTGGAGGAGGAAGAAGAGGAGGAAGACGACGACGGCGACCTCTTCCAGCTCTTCTCCTTCGCCTCGTCGATCTCTATCTGTTCTTGCCTGCACTCTTTGCTACAGAACGCTGTGTCACCCCTGAAAAAGAGCAAGTAAGAGCAGATCACGATCCGATTCCGACCCAGTCAAAACGAAAAGATCCTTGCTTGATGCCTGGTAATTCAGATCCATGCCCAGCAAGAATTCGTGGGACTGACTCTACTGACCTGTATATGAAGATGTCGGAGTTGAACCCGAGAGGCTTGTTGCAGAGGAAGCAGGACTGGAGGAAGTGGGGCTTGCCTTATAAAAAAAAAAAAAAAAAGCACTCACCGAACGCAACAATAAATTATATTGTTCAAGAAAGAGCTCGATAAAAAATTAAAAAGTGATGGTTCAGTTGGACTCAGCCCGTTGGACCATGGTGGACCTGGGTGACACCGGCCTGTTATCCTTCCACTGCCGAGAGCGGAAGGTTTTCGCTGCTCTGTGAAGCCAGCCTGACGCGGGCCCCTCCACTCTAGGATCCATGTGGCCCGGGCCTTCGCCCAAACTTCATGTACCAACTCTCGGTTTGGAACGGACGAGCCAGATGATAGCTACACCAGACCTAATGCCCCCACATCACATTAATGCCCCCACTCAGGTCACAAGCCCTCGTTACTGAGCTCGGCGAACATCTCCCACGTGCGCGCCAATTATTAATTTGTGTGTTACATGGAACGAGCAGCGATGTGGGACAAGCTGAGCTTCTTCAAGCATTTCCATCGACGAAGTGCGAAACATCACGAGAGGGTGGCTGTGTCTTCGGCTGAAGGAGAAGCATGACCATGAGGAACATCGCGAATGAGTTTTCCTCTATGCGGATGTGATGAAAGATGTGAAGAAAAGGCAGTACCAGGGTGAGAATTCGTCTCGTGAAAAAGCTTTAAGCAAAGAAAGCTTTGTGGTATGAATGGAGGAGGAGGAGGAGGAGGGGGACAGCTATTCAAGTGTTATTCTGGACTGGAGATGCCACCCCCATCATGTGGACTTTTACACTCTTCGATTTTGGTCTGTATCTAACTCCGTTCTGTTCTTGTGTTCTAGACTGTCATGCATAGGAACCGATGGAAGCGTTTCATGATGAGCTGAGGGGGGAGAAACAAAGAGTTTTGCTGCATTCAATTGCTTTCAATGTCGTCTGCATGATCAGATGTCCTGTAAAGCAGAATCGTAGCCAATGGCGTGGATTCCCATCTGGTTCAGGCAAGGACCCAGGAGAAGTTCTCTTCACGCGACATGCTTATGTAACAGCAAATTTTTAAACACTCACCAGCAATAGAACTGTCTTTATTGTAGAATGCACTCTTGATAAGCCGAGACTGAACTCGACTGCACAGTTTCACCATTCTTGGCTGGATTGACGGCAAGGCTCTTGAAGAACCATGGCCTGAGCGGAAAAATTAAACGCCTATATGCAAGACCACCGGAACTAGAGCAACTCAGGACCTAAAGCTTCCCTGCTGAGAGGGAGTTGAATACGAAGGACGAAGCTTACAAACCACTGCACCTTCCGAGTGAACCTAAACCTTCTAATTATTTTTTCTGGTAAAAGAATATAGAGCACAGTTTTGAACATCATGGCACACAACAAAATGTGCTCCATCATCCTCATTGTTAACATGAACACAAGCTTCACGGAAAGAACCTTAAGATTGTTGCATCTGGACAGCAGAATAGGCTACATTTGCATTTTAACAATACCTCTGGATATAGCAACACATATTTGGTTTTAGGATGCTGAACTTAGATGGTTTTGAAATATGAACCTGGGGGACAATCCCTTGAGTCATGAGCATCACACCCCAAATCCAATCCTCCAACATCTTGAAATGCGAAAAATTATATGAAGAACTGTTTACAGGTCAATGCACCGAATTCTTAGAAACCAACAAGTTGTTGAACTTACATCACCCACAAATAAAAAAACAAAAGCCCAAAAAGGGACAACTACGTGGATCTCTAATAATACAAGCAATTCTCCCTCTCCATCACCTTCGAATTCCTATCCAACCTGGTCGTCTGATTAAGCGGCTTCGAGAAATTCATCAAGGAGGGTTTGTTACTTATATGTGCATTGCATGTCCTACCTCCAACATCTTGACCAAGGAAGAAAGGAACATGCACGTTTTAATATGTATTTTGGGAATCGAGAGAGACCAATACCGCATTATCACCACATCCTACGATATGAATTTTCGAATGCATCTACTTTGTTTCTTCTCCATCAATAGGCATAACTATGGGTCTAAATTGTTGGCGTGAGCTGATTTGTAGGAGTGATATGTATAGAAAGAAAATATTTATATTTGCGCGAGTTGATTTGTGGGGGTAATGCATATAGAAAGAGAAAATTTTACCTAATAGACGCTTATTACCCTAGCAGTACTTGTATGTATATATATAGCCTTGTAAAGGAAAAAAATATACTGAAATAATAGTGATTTATTTTTCAACATGGTATCGGAGAATCCTAGTTTTCTCCACCTTCTTTCCACCGGATTAGATCGCCGCTGCAGCTCTAGGTTTTTCCTTGTGCTGCCGCTGCACTGACCAAATTAGATCATTACCGCAGCATTGACTTGTGTTGTTGTTGCACTAATCTGACTTGACCAGAAATTCCTTTGCGAAGGAATTGTGATTGGCAACCATGACAAAGCTAACGATGAGGTACCTCATCAAGACCAAGGGGAGAACTCAACAACGATTCTCTTCTAGAGAATCTTACGATGAAGCCGACATAGATTTTGACTCGTAGTTCGACTCGTGTATCAACACAATCCCGTGAGCCATCCATTGCACAAATCTCGGTCAAATTGGATGGATCAAATTATGGATTGTGGTTCAAGTGGTGGAGATGTTCATCTCCTCGGTAAAGACAAGTTGGGTTATATTAATGGTGATCTCCCTCAACCCTCACCTACCAATCCTCAATTTCGAAAGTGGAAGACTGAGGATGCGATTTTGAAGGGGTGGCTAATCAACTTGATGGATCCTGCATTAATAAGAAATTTTATTCGCTTCCCAACTGCAAAGATGGTATGGGACTCGTTGCAACAACCTTCTTTGATGGAAGTGATGCCTCCCAAGTTTGACTTGAAGAGGCGGGTGACTCCTGGATGAGACAAGGTGGAGAGACAATTGAGGCTTATTACAATAATCTTCAGGGTTTGTGGAGGGAGATCGATTTCTATCGTCCAAACCCAATGACATGCCCAGCTGATATTGAGCGGTACAATCTTGCCATTCAGGAAGACTTGGTGTATGTCTTCCTTGATAGGTTGGACGATCGTCTAGACAAAGTGAGAGTGGATGTTCTCCATGCAACCATTCCCAACCGTTGAGCAAGCATGTGCACGGGTTCGTAGGGAGGATACGAGACAATCAGTGATGCTCACCCATATTGATTCCACGTTTGGGTCTACTGCCATGGTGGCACGGGGAAGCAAGACAGGTGTCCAAGAATCACCAGTAATGCCAACTCTACAAATGAATAAATCAGGAGTTGTGCAAGGGGGTGGGCGGATGAATAACGGTTCATGAACTACAATTTCATCTGGAGGATGCTCACACTGTGGGAATGCTAAGCATACTCGAGAGACATGCTTTAAGCTCCATGGTTATCCAGAGTGGTGGAAGGAATTGAAGGCGCGAAAACAAGCCGACGGGGTACTAAGCAAAGGAAAAGGGAAGCTTTTTCTTGCTAAGATGGAACCTCGGGCTATCTTTGGTGCCCAAAGTCGAAAGTCAAGATCAACCTGGCTACGTCCAATTCGAGTAATATCCAAGGTAATTGTGGTTGTGCGCTGGTTCTCCCTAATCACAATAGTTGTGATGGATGGGTTATCGATTCGGGAGCTATGGAGCATATGACCTTAGCCCAGATGATTTTGTGAGCATTACGTAACCAAGACGATGCGGTATCTCAAACGCAAATGGGCATACATACCCGAGGATAGGGGCTGGTGTAGTTGAGGTTTCCTTAGTTGTCATTGCCTAACACTTTACTTGTCCCGTCATTGACCACAAAATTAATTTATGTTGATAGCTCGCTGAAGATTTGAATTGTATTGTCCTAATGTATCCTCAATTCTATCTTTTCCAGATATCCTCATGAAGGAGATCACCGACGTGGTACTAAAATGGGGGGGCTGTATTACTTGGATGATCTCAAGTTTGGAAGTGTGCATCAAGTCCGGGGTTCACCTAGCAATAAAGAAAAACAAATTTG